>JASFAW010000011.1:25008000-26260000 GCA_030737815.1 Allium fistulosum
TTACCCCTAAATTGAAGGGAATAGCCTCTCATTTCTGTTATCATATCCACACAAGTAGCATGCAACATGAAACTAAAGAAAAGGAAGCAAAATGAAAGCTAAATGAAAGGAGAACTATTCTACTTGCATAAAAGAAAAAGAATCTACACTACAACATGAAAGGAGATAAACAAGAAGAGGAAAATAACATGTATTAAATTGCATAAAAAAAATTACATGAAAAGAAAATGGCTAAGTAGCCATGAAAAGAGAAAGATAGCTTTCTTTTATTTTGAGCCTAAAACTAAACTAAAGAGAGACTAAGAGAGGAAGAGAGGTTACATGAAACATGAGGGGTATATATCCAAGTGTTAAACCCTAATTCATTTTTTTATTTATTTTTTGGAAAGGAAACCTAAAAGTACTGTTTTACTTGAAAAAAAAAAGAAGAAAAAAGGAAGCACTGTATTATGAAGCAATGTATTGGAATGGCAGGGCAGTAAAGTGCTATGCACAGTTAATGTTGATGGGGTGGTGAAGATTTCAGGTTTGGGAAGTTGAAAGGTGAATGTTAGGGGCAGAGAAATGATGAATGAATGTAGGTGAAGGTTGAAGAAATTAAATTGCAGTTGTGTGGACAGTTGTTTGTTGTGAAGCAAAAGTGTTGCACTGCACCGTGAATAGTGCACAATTAAACAGTGAACACTAAAACAATGAAGGAAATGAAAATTGTAAATGCAAAAATGTAAAAGAGAATGAAATGGAATAAAAGTTTTTTTTTTCTTTTCCGATTGAAATTTGTGTTTTGTTTTTATTTTGAAATGCAAACACAAATGGAATAACAACAAACACACAAACCAAATAAAAGCAAAAATCACACAAAAACACACAACAATAACTTTTTTTTAATAACTGCACTCAACACACAAAACAACAATGAAGAGCAAACGAAAAATAATCCAAAGAATAGAAAGTTAAAGTCAAATCAATTCTCCGGCAACGGCGCTAAAAACTTGATCGGATGGCTAAATGTCTATCGAATTAGAAAATAGCCGAACGAATTTTGAAATAAAATTTACCGCAAGCGCACGGCGTACAATTGTAGTACGAGGCGAATACGGGTCGATCCGCAGGGAATTGATGATTTTAAAAGTCTATTCAATCAAATTAAACCAAAGTCGAGAGATTATCAAGCTAAAAAAATGAGAAAATTAGCAAACTAGCAACTACAAATGTGAATGGAAACTATGAGAATAAATTGACAATTTAGAGATAATTCCACTCTCTAGATCACATAAATCAACAAAATGTAGTTATGATCTCTCTTTTCTTTGTCATTAGTTAACTTAATTGATGTGCTTATCATAAGTATGGTCTATTTGTGCTATTAATTAGCTCAACATAAGCCATCAAACTATAACACACCCCTTAAACCACTTACTGACTCATATGAAAAATGATAACAAAGTTGAAAGCAAAATTTATTTTAAGTATGGCCTATTAACAATTAATTAGAAATATAGACCATCAAATTTTAATCCCAGCATTCACTTCATTACCATCATCATATGTAGATGAAGAAGTAATTTGTGTTAGTGATTGTTTAAGTATAGCCTATTTGGTGTCAACAATATAGGCTATCAAATTCAAAGCAAAAACAACAAGTTAGCCACTTCATACATTCTCATTAAAGCAAAAAAAGAGAGTATAAAACATCAAAATGTTGAAGCTACATGATTATAGGCTTCATTACCCCTTAATTGAAGGGATTAGCCTCTCATTTTTGTTATCATATCAACACAAGTAGCATGCAACATGAAACTAAAAAAAAGGAAGCAAAATGAAAGCTAAATGAAAAGAGAACTATTCTACTTGCATAAAAGAAAAGAATCTACACTACAACATGAAAGGAGATAAATAAGAAGAGGAAAATAACATGTATTAAATTGCATAAAAAAATTACCTGAAAAGAAAATGGCTAAGTAGCCATGAAAAGAGAAAGAGAGCTTTCTTTTATTTTGAGCCTAAAACTAAACAAAGGAGAGACTAAGAGAGGAGGAGAGGTTACATGAAACATAAGGGGTATATATGCAAGTGTTAAACCCTAATTCATTTTTTTATTTACTTATTTTTTGGAAAGGAAACCTGAAAGTACTGTTTTACTTGAAAAAAAAAGAAAAAAAAGGAAGCAATGTATTGGAATGGCAGGGCAGTAAAGTGCTATGCACTGTCAATGTTGATGGGGTGGTGAAGATTTCAGGTTTGGGAAGTTGAAAGGTGGTGGATGAAAGGTGAATGTTAGGGGCAGAGAAATGATGAATGAATGTAGGTGAAGGTTGAAGAAATTGAATTGCAGTTGTGTGGACAGTTGTTTGTTGTGAAGCAAAAGTGTTGCACTGCACCGTGAACAGTGCACAATTAAACAGTGAACACTGAAACAATGAAGGAAATGAAAATTGTAAATGCAAAAATGTAAAAGAGAATGAAATGGAATAAAAGTGTTTTTTTTTCTTTTCCGATTGAAATTTGTGTTTTGTTTTTATTTTAATGAAATGCAAACACAAATGGAATAACAACAAACACACAAACCAAATAAAAGCAAAAATCATACAAAAACACACAACAATAACTTTTTTTTAATAACTGCACTCAACACACAAAACAACAATGAAGAGCAAACGAAAAATAATCCAAAGAATAGAAAGTTAAAGTCAAATCAATTCCCCGGCAACGGCGCCAAAAACTTGACCGGGCGGCTAAATGTCTATCGAATTAGAAAATAGCCGAACGAATTTTGAAATAAAATTTACCGCAAGCGCACAGCGTACAATTGTAGTACGTGGTGAATACGGGTCGATCCGCGGGGAATTGATGATTTTAAAAGTCTATTCAATCAAATTAAACCAAAGTCGAGAGATTATCAAGCTAAAAAAAATGAGAAAATTAGCAAACTAGCAACTACAAATGTGAATGAAAACTATGAGAATAAATTGACAATTTAGAGATAAATCCACTCTCTAGATCACATAAATCAACAAAATGAAGTTATGATCTCTCTTTTCTTTGTCATTAGTTAGCTTAATTGATGTGCTTATCATAAGTATGGTCTATTTGTGCTATTAATTAGCTCAACATAAGCCATCAAACTATAACACACCCCTTAAACCACTTACTGACTCATATGAAAAATGATAACAAAGTTGAAAGAAAAAATTATTTTAAGTATGGCCTATTAACTATTAATTAGAAATATAGACCATCGAATTTTAATCTCAACATTCACTTCATTACCATCATCATATGTAGATGAAGAGGTAATTTGTGTTAGTGATTGTTTAAGTATAGCCTATTTGGTGTCAATAATATAGGCTATCAAATTCAAAGCAAAAACAACAAGTTAGCCACTTCATACATTCTCATTAAGGCACAAAAAGAGAGTATAAAACATCAAAATGTTGAAGCTACATGATTAGAGGCTTCATTACCCCTAAATTGAAGGGATTAGCCTCTCATTTGTGTTACCGTATCCACACAAGTAGCATGCAACATAAAACTAAAAAAAAGGAAGCAAAATGAAAGCTAAATGAAAAGAGAACTATTCTACTTGCATAAAAGAAAAAGAATCTACACTACAACATGAAAGATGATAAACAAGAAGAGGAAAATAACATGTATTAAATTGCATAAAAAAAATTACGTGAAAAGAAAATGGCTAAGTAGCCATGAAAAGAGAAAGAGAGCTTTCTTTTATTTTGAGCCTAAAACTAAACTAAAGAGAGACTAAGAGAGGAGGAGAGGTTACATGAAACATGAGGGGTATATATCCAAGTGTTAAACCCTAATTCATTTTTTTATTTATTTTTTGGAAAGGAAATCTAAAAGTACTGTTTTACTTGAAAAAAAAAGAAGAAAAAAGGAAGCACTGTATTATGAAGCAATGTATTGGAATGGCAGGTCAGTAAAGTGCTATGCATAGTTAATGTTGATGGGGTGGTGAAGATTTCAGGTTTGGGAAGTTGAAAGGTTGTGGATGAAAGGTGAATGTTAGGGGCAGAGAAATGATGAATGAATGTAGGTGAAGGTTGAAGAAATTAAATTGCAGTTGTGTGGACAGTTGTTTGTTGTGAAGCAAAAGTGTTGCACTGCACCGTGAATAGTGCACAATTAAACAGTGAACACTAAAACAATGAAGGAAATGAAAATTGTAAATGCAAAAATGTAAAAGAGAATGAAATGGAATAAAAGTGTTTTTTTTTCTTTTTCGATTGAAATTTGTGTTTTGTTTTTATTTTGAAATGCAAACACAAATGGAATAACAACAAACACACAAACCAAATAAAAGCAAAAATCACACAAAAACACACAACAATAACTTTTTTTTAATAACTGCACTCAACACACAAAACAACAATGAAGAGCAAACGAAAAATAATCCAAAGAATAGAAAGTTAAAGTCAAATCAATTCTCCGGCAACGGCGCTAAAAACTTGACCGGATGGCTAAATGTCTATCGAATTAGAAAATAGCCGAACGAATTTTGAAATAAAATTTACCGCAAGCACACGGCGTACAATTGTAGTACGTGGCGAATACGGGTCGATCAGCAGGGAATTGATGATTTTAACAGTCTATTCAATCAAATTAAACCAAAGTCGAGAGATTATCAAGCTAAAAAAAATAAGAAAATTAGCAAACTAGCAACTATAAATGTGAATGGAAACTATGAGAATAAATTGACAATTTAGAGATAGTTCCACTCTCTAGATCACATAAATCAACAAAATGTAGTTATGATCTCTCTTTTCTTTGTCATTAGTTAACTTAATTGATGTGCTTATCATAAGTATGGTCTATTTGTGCTATTAATTAGCTCAACATAAGCCATCAAACTATAACACACCCCTTAAACCACTTACTGGCTCATATGAAAAATGATAACAAAGTTGAAAGCAAAATTTATTTTAAGTATGGCCTATTAACTATTAATTAGAAATATAGACCATCAAATTTTAATCCCAGCATTCACTTCATTACCATCATCATATGTAGATGAAGAGGTAATTTGTGTTAGTGATTGTTTAAGTATAGCTTATTTGGTGTCAACAATATAGGCTATCAAATTCAAAGCAAAAACAACAAGTTAGCCACTTCATACATTCTCATTAAAGCAAAAAAAAAGAGTATAAAACATCAAAATGTTGAAGCTACATGATTATAGGCTTCATTACCCCTTAATTGAAGGGATTAGCCTCTCATTTGTGTTATCATATCAACACAAGTAGCATGCAACATGAAACAAAAAAAAGGAATCAAAATGAAAGCTAAATGAAAAGAGAACTATTCTACTTGCATAAAAGAAAAGAATCTACACTACAACATGAAAGGAGATAAATAAGAAGAGGAAAATAACATGTATTAAATTGCATAAAAAAATTACATGAAAAGAAAATGGCTAAGTAGCCATGAAAAGAGAAAGAGAGCTTTCTTTTATTTTGAGCCTAAAACTAAACTAAAGAGAGACTAAGAGAGGAGGAGAGGTTACATGAAACATAAGGGGTATATATGCAAGTGTTAAACCCTAATTCATTTTTTTATTTACTTATTTTTTGGAAAGGAAACCTGAAAGTACTGTTTTACTTGAAAAAAAAAAGAAAAAAAAAGGAAGCAATGTATTGGAATGGCAGGGCAGTAAAGTGCTATGCACTGTCAATGTTGATGGGGTGGTGAAGATTTCAGGTTTGGAAAGTTGAAAGGTGGTGGATGAAAGGTGAATGTTAGAGGCAGAGAAATGATGAATGAATGTAGGTGATGGTTGAAGAAATTGAATTGCAGTTGTGTGGACAGTTGTTTGTTGTGAAGCAAAAGTGTTGCATTGCACCGTGAACAGTGCATAATTAAACAGTGAACACTGAAACAATGAAGGAAATGAAAATTGTAAATGCAAAAATGTAAAATAGAATGAAATGGAATAAAAGTGTTTTTTTTTCTTTTCCGATTGAAATTTGTGTTTTGTTTTTATTTTAATGAAATGCAAACACAAATGGAATAACAACAAACACACAAACCAAATAAAAGCAAAAATCACACAAAAACACACAACAATAACTTTTTTTTTAATAACTGCACTCAACACACAAAACAACAATGAAAAGCAAATGAAAAATAATCCAAAGAATAGAAAGTTAAAGTCAAATCAATTCCCCGGCAACGGCGCCAAAAACTTGACCGGGCAGCTAAATGTTTATCGAATTAGAAAACAGCCGAACGAATTTTGAAATAAAATTTACCGTAAGCGCACGGCGTACAATTGTAGTACGTGGTGAATACGGGTCGATCCGCAGGGAATTGATGATTTTAAAAGTCTGTTCAATCAAATTAAACCAAAGTCGAGGGATTATCAAGCTATAAAAAATGAGAAAATTAGCAAACTAGCAACTACAAATGTGAAAGAAAACTATGAGAATAAATTGAAAATTTAGAGATAATTCCACTCTCTAGATCACATAAATCAACAAAATGAAGTTATGATCTCTCTTTTCTTTGTCATTAGTTAGCTTAATTGATGTGCTTATCATAAGTATGGTCTATTTGTGCTATTAATTAACTCAACATAAGTCATCAAACTATAACTGTAACGACCCCGAATTTCATATAAATTTAAATTGATAATTTAAAGAATTTTTGAATAAAATTTTTGAAATAAATCGATTTAAGTGATGCGAGTTTCCCCGATTCAAATTGAAAATATATAAAGTCGTATGGATTTGAAAATTTGTATATGTGTGAATATATATATATATACGATATAAAAGTGATAAAATTAACAAATAAAAAACAAACAAAAGAAATAAGAATAAAACAAAGTAAACAAATCTATGTATACACTTGAAAAATGAAATGAAGAAACAAAACCATATACAAGCAAATAAAAGAAGTACAAGCAAATAAATGAGTATGCAGGCAAGTAAAATTTAAACAAAGTGAAATGAGTACCTATCAATATAAACAAAAGGCTAAAACAACTTCATATCTATATAGTGCAAAGGCAAATAAAATAGTTTATAAAAATAAGAGAAAATGTGCCAAGCTTTGTATATATGTAGCTGTAAGATTTGTTGGCAGGGAAATCATATCAATATATACGAATAGAAATAGGATAAGTATGCTAAGCATCTAAGTCAAACAAAAATAAACATATGTAAGATTGGTAAGTACATACGAAATTTGAATTGTAAGATGAGTTTGTATACATAGGAGACAAGCATTTAATGCATGAAGCACTAGTACACTACGAAAATCATATCAGCCTCCACAAATATTGCCTAGCCAGATTAAAAAAAAAGTAAAGCAAGGAAAAGAATCATATCGGCCGAATTATACTTTGCATAGTTGAAGAAAGAAAAAAGATCTCTGACCAAACCAAAGAATCCCTGTACTTGTATGTGAACTACTGGTACAAACAAAGTTTCTTTAAACTTCCTTTATACATCAATGTATCTCATTCTAGTTCGTTCAAAAGCAAGGAAATAAAGTAAAGTCAGGAAGAAAGAAAGAAAAATATAAACATCACTATATTTTCATCAACTCGAGATCAATTAGCAATGCAAAGCTTCAGTTTAAAATTTGGAAACTCAAGATCAACCCAAAATCTCAGATTTAAACAACAAAGTTCTGTTCTTCCTCTGTTCTTCCTTTTCAATGGTGAGCAAAACTAACCACTTAAACTTGAATTTGTGAATTGCCTTGAAGTGATTGCTTGCTATTATTGAGATAAATGCCTGTATGTATAGATATACATATTGAAAGTGATGTGTTTGCCTATAGATGTATATATATATGGTTCTGTTAAGTAACAGAACTTCAAAATTCGAGAGAAAAATTTCGTATCTCTTCGTATAACAAAAATTTGATTATAATGTTTGAATGAAAGTTGTTTATAATGTTACAATTTGAATTTTAAAAATGGTTCCAAGAAGGAATATTTAGAAAATATTTTGAAATTCAAATATCATAGTGATGAACAATATTTGTCAGAAAATCAAATGATTTATTTCCGAGTTTTGGTTAGATAAGCTGTTTTGAATTGGTAAATAATGATTTCAGAGAGTTATTTCAAGATTTTCAGTTGCATGGTTGTCGAGATATTGTGGTATGAACAGAAATTGTAAATTCATCAATTTCTGGTGGTTGGAGTAACGATAAATCTCGTGATTTAAGGGGAAGCATGTTTGGAGGTCAAAGATCATCAGAAAAATGATGGATGATTTTATAATTCGTTGTGGGAAGAAAATGAGGTCGAACTAGGGTTTTTGTGCTCAGTTGTGGTGTTGATGTTGATGGGGTTCGTACGGTGTCGGTGGCGCACCGAAAGCGATCGCGTATGGGGGAGAAGAGGCGTGAATGGGTTACGTTGCTTCGGTCGGAGTGGCTTAATCGCTGGTGGCAAGGCGAGGTGATGCGAGGCGTTTGCTTGGTGATCATCTTCGTTCCAGTTTCGATCAAAGGGTTCAATTTCGAGTTCGCCATTGTTCAAGGTGTCTGCGTGGTCTGGAGGGTTGCGCTGGTCGTCGATGATGTGCTGGAGGGAGCGACGTTGATCGAAGATCGCTCTGGCGATCGTGCACGTGCACGCTTGAAGTTTTGTGCAACTGTGTTTTTTTGATGTTGGGGAAGAAGATAGGGGCTCGGGGTTAAGCACATGAAAACGAGGGATGGACTCGAAGCAGATGAAAAGTTGGGTTAGCCCGGGGAATAGCTCGGGTAAAACAGGGATTTACTCGGGTCTGGGAAAAATTGATATAAAAACAGTTTTAAATTCCAAAATAAATCAAGTTTTTATATCTAAATAAATCCAGTTTGAATTGTTTTGTTAAAGATAAATTTGAATTCATTTTTAAATCTTAAATTTTAAAGATGAAATTTGAAATAAATTTGGAAGTAAATTGTTTGGAATACTTTATTAATGATTATTAAATCATTAATATGAATGAAGTTTTATCTTAGAAATTAATTAGAATTTAATGATTTGTAAGTCATTAAATTTATAGGATAATTAAAAAGTAAGAATTAATCAAAATGATTTGTAATTAATTAATATTAATTAATCAGGATTAGAAATTTATTCATAAGAAATTAATCTGATTTGAATTAATCAGACAATTAATTGACCTTACTTATGAATGCTTGGATTATATTGGATGATTTGAATTATTTGATATCCCTGATATATGATGCTTTGTGATATACCCTGATTTATGTTGTGATTTGAAATTTCTATTTCTGTGATATATTATCATGTGAATATGAAACCCTTGACCCGTAAACGACATTTGAATTTCGATGCGACAGGGAGTCGGATTCCAGTTGGTTATCCGAAACCCACATCGAATTGTAATGTTGAATCTTTGTGACTGATAAATTTATTTTATCTATGAATCTGTGAATGAAGATAAGCGTTATCGATTATACCGCTTATCGATATATCTGTGATGATTGTTGTTGTGCACTATTGTGTAAACCCCTGGACTACACCTTTACACACACAAATATGGATTTCACGTGGAAATCGGTTAAGTCACAGATAATTTAAATTTGATGTTTTTAAAAATTGAAATTTTAATTTCAATTGATTTTGAAATTGGAAATCTGGGTTTAAAGTGAAAAGCTTTTGAAATGGAATTTCAAAGATAAAAGTTATTTTGAATAACTTAATCGAGTTTTGAAATTTAAATAATTTGATTTAAATTTGAATCCAAGTTTGAAACTGAACTCTATGATTTGAAACTAGTGATTAAAGATGCTGTACAAGTTATATATATGGGTTAAACCATTTTAAAGGTATTGATTTGGGAATTTGAATTTAATTCAAGGGTTTTAACTCGTGTAAATATAACTGGATTTTTCTGAAACGAAACTATTCGTTTTCAAATAGTAAAAGCTTTCACAAAAGTAATGAACTTCCAATTTGTGTTGAAAGAATTTCAAGTTTGAAATAGAATTGAAATGTTTTGAAAGCTATAAGTTAAATCTTGACTTAAAGATTTAACGAGTTAATTCAATTGAAATGGAAATTGTTTTGAAATCCATCAATGGATCTTTGTGAACGGGGTGAACTTTGTTAATTGAATCTTTTTTTTAAAAGATTAAAAGTGTGGAAATTGTTTAAACCATTGAAGGTTTTTGAAATGAATCTTTTTATTTAAAAGATTGGAAATGGTAATTTGTTTTACCATTCGAATGAAAAGTTTTAATCTTTAAGCTGTGATTTAACTGAGACCCCAGTATCCATATGATTTTAATTGCGCTCGTTATTCGGTTTAGCCGGGAAAGGACTTTTGTGTCATAGAACCCATTCCGAATAGTGATACGACGATATGGATCGCATTTGAAGACCGGTGGTGAAGACCGGGTATTTGCGAGAGCGATAGGATGACCTATCGATTGTCTCTGCACTGAGTAGCTACGGTATAGAGATTCCCTAAGTGATGGGAAGTCCGATCAGGATTGTGAATATCTGGATTGCAAGGGCTTCTTTGGAAGTGCCTTCGGTTCTGTTCGAACCCGGAACAGACTTGTATGGATGTGTGTCTAACGTTACACTTTGAGATGTAAAGCTGGTTTCTATCAAATACATTTCTGTTGGTGGCGGAGAATTTATTCTCTTAGCTTAACACCCTTCTCTGAGACGCATGAGCTCAGAGGTTATGTAGTTGATGGTTACTGGTGATACATTCCCAATTTGGTAATGTGGCATACGAAGTGCTGATTGATCATTGTTGATCAAAGAGTGGCTTTGTGAAAAAGCGTGGCTTTGTGAAAAAGCGTGGCTTTGTGAAAAAGCGTGGCTTTGTGAAAAAGCGTGGCTTTGTGGACGAGACTTCGTCGAGCCTCACAACCCGGTAATGGTCGAAACAGGAATGTTGCGACAAAGGTTTGTAGGCGTAGCACCCCTAGGGTATGTCATTTCCTTCTGGATAAAAGGTGATATCATGGTATGGAGCCCAGATATTTTACCTATGTTGATTATATTTTGTGGCTGTTGCTTTGTGATTGAGCATCCTCGGATAAAGGTTGGTTACGACCGGGGGATGGCATACTTGTGTGTTAGTTACCTAGTTACAGTTGTACAGCGTGAGGTAGCGTCAGTGTGTTAGTTACCTAGTTACAGCTGTACAGCGTGAGGTAGCGTCGGCCTTTTGTTTGCGGAGATCCGGTTAGGATCCGAGGCGTCTTTCCAGAGGCGTTTCCATTTCGGTAAGGAAGTTCCTTAGCCTGATCATTTGTTGGAAATCCAAAGAAACAATACAAACCCTGTACGGTTTTAGTTGTATTACCTGCTATGGAATGTGGCGGTAACCTGCTATTGAACGTAGTAACTATAGTAGGCATACAATAATGGTTGTATACTGGCTAAGATTGATATTATACTTTCGAAATGTTTTTCTACACTATGCACTAGTAATAATATCAAAAGAGTTTTGATTTTGCGTAGTAAGCATGTTTGACTATCATAAGGAGAAATCTCCTCCAATTCTGCGATTGCATTGTGTGTGTGGCGGGAGGCCTTATGGTAGTTTCATTTTCGAAATGCATTGCGGATTTCAATGTTTAAAAGCCTTTTGTTGTTTGTTTAAAGATAAACTGTTTTTGTTGCTCACACCAGTCCCATGATTGATCTGGAGTTTATTGTTCCCTTCCTAAACTCTGGGTGCCCACTATTTTCCACACGGGCAGTCTAGAGTTGGGTTTTTCAGATATTCAGGTTTAGTAGATTATCTGGAGCCAGTTTAGTTCTTGGAGTCCATGGACTGACGTTGCTTATCTTGGAGCATTCTATTGGGGATATTCTATCCACTGCTGGTGTTATCTATTTTCTTTCCGCTGCTATTTCTTGTATCATATCTCTGATGTATATTGATATCTGTTGTATCATTCTGTTGTACCTGTCATTGTATCAATGTTATGTAATTGATATATTCTTTTTCCGCTGTGTTGTTATACTTAATGGTGTTATAAGCTCCGGCGAATCGGATTTGAACGGTCGAATCTACGGCATTCTAGTACAAGGTGAAGTACGGATGTTGATTTTCGAACGCGCAAAATTCGAATCGTTACAATAACACAACCCTTAAACCACTTACTGACTCATATGAAAAATGATAACAAAGTTGAAAGAAAAATTTATTTTAAGTATGGCCTATTAACTATTAATTAGAAATATAGACCATCAAATTTTAATCTCAACATTCACTTCATTACCATCATCATATGTAGATGAAGAGGTAATTTGTGTTAGTGATTGTTTAAGTATAGCCTATTTGGTGTCAACAATATAGGCTATCAAATTCAAAGCAAAAACAACAAGTTAGCCACTTCATACACTCTCATTAAGGCACAAAAAGAGAGTATAAAACATGAAAATGTTGAAGCTACATGATTAGAGGCTTCATTACCCCTAAATTGAAGGGATTAGCCTCTCATTTGTGTTATCATATCAACACAAGTAGCATGCAACATGAAACTTAAAAAAAGGAAGCAAAATGAAAGCTAAAGGAAAAGAGAACTATTCTACTTGCATAAAAGAAAAGAATCTACACTACAACATGAAAGGAGATAAACAAGAAGAGGAAAATAACATGTATTAAATTGCATAAAAAAAATTACATAAAAAGAAAATGGCTAAGTAGCCATGAAAAGAGAAAGAGAGCTTTCTTTTATTTTGAGCCTAAAACTAAACTAAAGAGAGACTAAGAGAGGAGGAGAGGTTACATGAAACATAAGGGGTATATATGCAAGTGTTAAACCCTAATTCAATTTTTTTTTGGAAAGGAAACCTAAAAGTACCGTTTTTCTTGAAAAAAAAGAAGCACTGTATTATGAAGCAATGTATTGGAATGGCAGGGTAGTAAAGTGCTATGCACTGTCAATGTTGATGGGATGCTGAAGATTTCAGGTTTGGGAAGTTGAAAGGTGGTGGATGAAAGGTGAATGTTAGGGGCAGAGAAATGATGAATGAATGTAGGTGATGGTTGAAGAAATTGAATCGCAGTTGTGTGGACAATTGTTTGTTGTGAAGCAAAAGTGTCGCACTGCACAGTGAACAGTGCACAATGAAACAGTGAACACTGAAACAGTGAACACTGAAACAATGAAGGAAATGAAAATTGTAAATGAAAAAATGTAAAAGAGAATGAAATGGAATAAAAGTGTTTTTTTTTCTTTTCCGATTGAAATTTGTGTTTTGTTTTTATTTTATTGGAATGCAAACACAATTTATTTTATTGAAAAATGTAAAAGAGTAAACCCTAGCAGCCACCTCCTCTGCTCTGGCGATTGTCAATTTTTGTCGTCTTTCCCTTCCTTCCTCGTCTTCCCCGTTTGTCTTCTTGCTGGCTTCCAGTTTTTGCTATGTCGTCTTCCGCCTCGCTTAGCAAACAGGCGGCTCCTTCCCCAGATCCGCCACCCTATCCTTCAGACCATCCTCCTGGTTTCGAACCAAGCGAAACTGTGTTGACTCCCCATGACACAGATGAGGGTTTTACCCCTGTTCTTTCGCGTAAATGGAAGAGGCAACAGAAGACTAACGCTAACAATTGTCATGCTAAGGAGACGTACCACGCAGCTCGATCTTCCCTGCCAAACAAGACTTGATCTCCACCGATACATAAAAAATACCCAATTCCTAATGGATCGAATCACCAAAACAGTGCAGTGAACACCAATCAAAATCCTGGTAAATGGAATTTTGCGTCTCCAAACAGTAAAGCGTGGAACGAGGTTGTCAAAGGCAACAATATCCCTGTTCCCGTTCCTCTGAAATTCTATCATCCCTAGGAAGTCAATTCTTTGAAGTGCGCTAAAATGTATGCTGAAGTTATTCTGGATGCTAGAAAACAATGGAGTAACGCCATTGTTGTGTATGTAGTTGGACCTAAACCGTATTATCCTTATTTTAAAGACTATATCATTAGAGTTTGGAAACCTGTGGAGGAATTCTCGATTTTTTCTATGGAAAACGGATTTTATGTCATTAAATTCAGTAAAGAACAAGATTGTTTGAATGTGTTGGAGGGTGGACCATACTACTATAACAAGAAACTAATGATGATGAAAAGATGGCATCCTGGAATGCAACTCAATAAAGAACTTCTTAGTTCCATTCCGATCTGGATTCGTCTACCCAATCTGCCACTTGATTTCTGGACTGAAGAGGGGATTAGTCGTATTGCCTCGGTGCTTGGAACCCCTATCAAACTTGACAAGTTTACTGAAGGAATAATTAAGATTGCTTTTGCTAGAGTCCTTATTGAAATTGATAATAATTTTAATTATCCTAGTAAACTTCCTATCCTGAACGAGAAAGATGAGGTCACATGGCAAGAAGTTATTTACGAATGGAAACCTACTGCTTGTTCTAACTGTTCGAGTTTTGGACATTCAGACAATCAATGCCAGTTCAACAAAGTATGGGTTCCCAAAGTGAAACGTGATTCTGTCATCGATAATTCAGAAATGATTATAGATTCATATGAAAACCCTCCGAAAAAATGTGAAACGGTTAAACAGCCTAACGAACAGCTCACAAAGATTGACTTATCTAATCAGATTCGACAACAGACTCATGTTGGAACAGTGCAAAACAAACATAATAATATTGTGACAAATGTTAATAATTCAGAGTCTAACCAATTTGAAATGCCTATTACTACAACAGTCCAGTCGATGTCTGTTTGTTCGACTATTAATATTACAAAGGATCATAACAAGTCTGATAAATTGATCAAGCTGCCTGAACCCATTGAAGTAATCTCCCACAACCTGATTTTGGACTCTATTCCTTCTGATTCTTCCCCCTTAGAAGATGCTGCCATCACTTCTGACTCCCCTTCTTCGAGTCATCAAGTTGGATCTGATTCCCTAGAGTCTTTGACCATCTCCAGAACTAAACAAACTCGTAAAACTAGATCTGAGGAAGTGCCTTTTGAATTCAAGGCTTCTCTGAATTCTGATGTAGTGGAAAATCCTGCATGGTCAAATCTGGTTAACCAATTGAAAAACAAAGGGAAAAAATCTAAGAAAGCTAAGACAATGGGAAAAGCTACTCCTATGGAAGAAAGTAGCGATCCTAATAATAACTGTTAATGGAACTGCTTATCTGGAATATTAGGGGGATGAATGCCCTATCCAAGCAGTTGGAAGTTCTAAATATCATTAATTCGAATAAATATTCCTTTATTGGAATTTTGGAAAATAAACTTTCTCTTAATTCCATTGATAGTTTTATGAATAAGATTGATAAAAAAATGGAAGATGTCCCATAATATCTCTGATGATCGGAAAAGTCGCATTTTTATTATCTGGGATTCTTCTTTTTGGAATACCATTATATTACATACTACGGATCAATTTATTTCTTGCGCTTTGTATAATGTTAACAATATTCATATAGTGTGTACTGTTGTTTATGCACATAATGAAGAAGCAGGTCGCAAAATTCTATGGGAAGATATCATTACATTATCTGATAAAATTAATCTGCCGTGGTTAGTGGCAGGTGACTTTAATACTATTCTCCACAACAATGAAAGAATGAATAATGGATCTTTTACTTCTACTGGAGATCTCAAATTTTCTGAATGTATCTCTCTCTCCAAGCTAGTGGAACCTGTCTTCTCAGGTAATTTTTATACTTGGCGAGGAGGTAATTCATTCTCTATTCATAGTAAGATTGATAGAGTTTTTGTTAACTCAATTTGGTTAGACAAATTTAATAACTTTGGTATTAATTTTGGTAGCCATTCTTTAAGTGATCATACCCCAATATCTGTAATTCTTCATGTCCAGAATAATAGAAAGAGAAATTTACCTTTTAAATATAAAAATTCTTGGCATTTGTATCCTGATTATTACCCAACCATCGAAGAGGCCTTGGATTCTTGCTGCTCTGGTAGCGCTCTCTACCAACTTCTCTGCAAAATGAAAAAGGTGAAATCTAATCTGAAGAATTGGTCAAGTAAAAAGATTAATGCTCAGCTGTTGATTAATAACTTGAAAGATCGAAATAACAGTATCTATAATCAATTAATTAGTAATCCTCTCGATAACAATCTTTTGCAAATTTATTCCAATAATTGTGATAGATTACACAATTTGATGAGGAAAATTGCCATTGATAATGAACAAAAAATGAAAATCAATTGGCTTCTTAAAGGGGATAGGCCTACGGAATTTTTCTACAGTAAAATATCTGATCTAAAGCCGGGTCATAAGAACAAATTTACTATAAATCAGTAAGGTGTTTGGATCTCAGCATCAGAAAAAATTGCAGTAGAAGCTTCTCTGTATTTCTCAGATCTTTTTCTATTGCCCCAGGCCTCAAACCAATTTCCAAACGTTATTTGCAAGAAAATTCTTTCAGAAAATGCAAAGTATAATTTATGTAAACCTTTTCAGATGGAGGAAATCAAAGAGGCTGTTTTTCAGATTAATGATAATAGCTCCCCAGGTCCAGATGGATTCAATGCTAAATTTTATAAAATCCATTGGGACTGCATTAAAGTGGATATTTGGAAAGCTATGAATGGTATTCTTCAAACCGGTAAAATCATTAGAGAAATAAATCACACTTTCATTTGCCTTATTCCTAAAATTCCAGATGCTTCTAAAATGTCTGACTTTCGGCCAATCTCTCTTTGTAATGTTACATACAAAATTCTTGCCAATCTTATATGCAACAGAATGAAAGATTATATGAATGATTTAATCTCTCCTAACCAAAATGCTTTCATCCCCAATAGAATAATTTCTTAAAACTCTCTCCTTACTTATGAAATGATCAGAAGTTTTAATAGAAAAAATTCGAGCAACATTTGTTTGAAAATTGATTTACACAAGGCGTATGACAAGATCAATAGAGAATTTATTCATCATATGCTGATTTCTATGGGGTTTCCTATCTCATTTGCTAATCTCATATATGAGTGTATTTCTACTCCCTCATTCTCTATTTTAATAGATGGTGCCCCATATGGTTTCATTAACAGCTCAAGAGGTCTAAGACAAGGGGACCCCCTCTCTCCCTATTTATTTTCTATTGCCATGGAGTTCCTCACTTTAAATATGGACATAGAATTCATCAAAGGTAATATCAGTCCTATTTACCAAGTTGAACCGATGATTACTCACCTCCTTTATGCAGATGATATCTTAATTATGACAAAAGCTACCTCTGAAAATGCAGTTACAATTCATCATATTTTACAAAATTTGGAAAAAATTGCTGGTCTAGAATTAAATACTGAAAAATCCAGGCTATTTTTCAGTAAAGGTGCCAGATTCATACAGGAAATTGCCGACATTATTAATTTCAAGATTGACAACTTGCCAATCATTTATTTGGGAATTCCCCTTTCAAACAATGCTTTGAAAATTAGAGATTTTGGGTGGCTTATTGACAAAATTAACAAAAAATTCAGTAACTGGCAAAATAGATTCCTCAATATTAGTGGGAGGGCAGAGCTTATCAAGACTGTTATCCACCCCATGTTGCATTTTTGGCTGTAGGTTTCTCAATTCCCTGCTACAATTATTCAGAAGATTAACTCTTTATGTGCAAATTTCTTATGGAAATCAAGGTCCCATAAAATGAGTTGGAATGAAGTTTGTAAAACCAAGAGAGAAGGGGGTTTGGGAATCAGGAGAATTGAAGACTTAGCTACAGCTCATGCAACCAAACTTTTATGGAATTATATTAATGGTAACTCTTTGTGGGCAAAATGGATTCATAACAGATACTGTAAAAGGCTAATTTCTGGATTGTCAATATGGACAATAATGCTTCACATACATGGAAAACTATACTACGTGCTAGAAATTGGTGCAAAGGATATATAGAAAGGAAAATTGTGGATGGGAATAACACTGACATTTGGTTTGATCCATGGTTACAAGGATCTTCTTTAATTGACAATTATGGATGGAATTGCATGACTACTTTGAGAGGATGTCATAAAAAAGTTTCTACTCTTATTGATAATAATAACTGGAATCAAACTCTCAGTTTCATTCCCATTCAATCTCATAATGTTGTTAGGAAAATTCACATTCATAATCAGATGAATCAGGATTATTGGTGGTGGATCCCTAATAAACTAGGCCAATTCTCCTTGAAATCTGCCTGGAATATGTTTAGAAGTAAATACGAAGAATTCGACTGGACCAAAATCATATGGGATAAAGGGTGTGCGCCGAAAATGTCTACATGTTCTCTATTGTCCATTAGAGATAAACTACATACCAAGGTCAAAATTAGTAAATGGTCTCCTAAAATTGACCAAAAGTGTGTTTTGTGTTCTAATCACAATGAAGACAGAGTTCATCTTTTTTTCCAATGCACTTATGCGAAAAACATTTTGAAAACCCTCTTACCTAAGTTTGATATTCAGTTAGGATCCAATTTTGACCTCAGTTTTATATTGCCTGCTATTTCGAAAGCACAGGAAAAATTCCACGCACACAATTCTTGCATTCCCAGTATCATTTTTACTACTATCATATGGAACATATGGTGCGAACGTAACAATCGTGTGTTTAAGGGAACTGAAGAACCATTTGAATTGAGAGTTAAGCACATTCTCATTGAAAGCAAACATCTAATTCAACAGAGAGTTCATATTAGTAGCTTAAATTCTGAAGAAAGACTTATCTTATTGAATTTCTTCTCGGAGACAGATCTCTATGCTTGCTTTCAACCTCCTTGAACTTTGGGAGATCGGTGGTTTTTGCCTTGCTTCAACGCTCGATGTTTGCTGGTTTTGCTGGTTTCGGTAGCTTCCAAGATCCTTCATCTCTCTGCAGATTTGGATTCTCGATTTGAGAATTTGGGAACTTTTCGTCTTTCCTCCTGTTTAGTGTTTAGCTTTTGTTGTTGATTCGGTCTTATTCTTGACTCTGGTGATTTTTATCTTCTTTTATTTCTTTGTTTCCTTTTGGGTTGTTTGTTTTATGTTAGGCCTTGTGTTTTGTCTCTGATGCAAGCTGCTCGTACGGATGGTTTTGAGATTGTTGTGTCATTATAAATGCTCCTCCATCTGTTTGACAGCTTAGCCCAGTTTGCGTTGTGTTGTACTGTTAATATATGAAATTGATATGTACTCTTTTCCCTTGCAAGGCACCCATATAGGTTAGGGGGGTTGTAAGGTTTTAACGAGGCATATCAAGGAAGTATATGTTTTTTTTTCATCGTATATAAAGCACATTTTTCCAAAAAAAAAACACAAATGGAATAACAACAAACACACAAACCAAATAAAAGCAAAAATCACACAAAAACACATAACCATAACTTTTTTTTAATAACTGCACTCAACACACAAAACAACAATGAAGAGGAAACGAAAAATAATCCAAAGAATAGAGAGTTAAAGTCAAATCAATTCCCCAGCAACGGCGCCAAAAACTTGATCGCACGGCTAAATGTCTATCGAATTAGAAAATAGCCGAACGAATTTTGAAATAAAATTTACCGCAAACGCACGGCATACAATTGTAGTACGTGGCGAATACGGGTCGATCCGCAGGGAATTGATGATTTTAAAAGTCTATTCAATCAAATTAAACCAAAGTCGAGAGATTATCAAGCTAAAAAAATGAGAAAATTAGCAAACTAGCAACTACAAATGTGAATGAAAACTATGAGAATAAATTGACAATTTAGAGATAATTCCACTCTCTAGATCACATAAATCAACAAAATGAAGTTATGGTCTATCTTTTCTTTGTCATTAGTTAGCTTAATTAATGTGCTTATCATAAGTATGATCTATTTGTGCTATTAATTAGCTCAACATAAGCCATCAAACTATAACACACCTCTTAAACCACTTACTGACTCATATGAAAAATGATAACAAAGTTGAAAGAAAAATTTATTTTAAGTATGGCCTATTAACTTTTAATTAGAAATATAGACCATCAAATTTTAATCTCAACATTCACTTCATTACCATCATCATATGTAGATGAAGAGGTAATTTGTGTTAGTGATTGTTTAAGTATAGCCTATTTGGTGTCAACAATATAGGCTATCAAATTCAAAGCAAAAACAACAAGTTAGCCACTTCATACATTCTCATTAAGGCACAAAAAGAGAGTATAAAACATCAAAATGTTGAAGCTACATGATTAGAGGCTTCATTACCCCTAAATTGAAGGGATTAGCCTCTCATTTGTGTTATCGTATCCACACAAGTAGCATGCAACATAAAACTAAAAAAGGAAGCAAAATGAAAGCTAAATGAAAAGAGAACTATTCTACTTGCATAAAAGAAAAGAATCTACACTACAACATGAAAGGAGATAAACAAGAAGAGGAAAATAACATGTATTAAATTGCATAAAATAAATTACATGAAAAGAAAATGGCTAAGTAGCCATGAAAAGAGAAAGAGAGCTTTCTTTTATTTTGAGCCTAAAACTAAACTAAAAAGAGACTAAGAGAGGAGGAGAGGTTACATGAAACATAAGGGGTATATATGCAAGTGTTAAATCCTAATTCATTTATTTATTTATTTATTTTTTGGAAAGGAAACCTAAAAGTACTGTTTTACTTGAAAAAAAAAGAAAAAAAAAGGAAGCACTGTATTATGAAGCAATGTATTGGAATGGCAGGGCAGTAAAGTGCTATGCACTGTCAATGTTGATGGGGTGGTGAAGATTTCAGGTTTGGGAAGTTGAAAGGTGGTGGATGAAAGGTGAATGTTAGGGGCAGAGAAATGATGAATGAATGTAGGTGAAGGTTGAAAAAATTGAATTGCAGTTGTGTGGACAGTTGTTTGTTGTGAAGCAAAAGTGTCGCACTGCACAGTTAACAGTGCACAATGAAACAGTGAACACTGAAACAATGAAGGAAATGAAAATTGTAAATGCAAAATTGTAAAAGAGAATGAAATGGAATAAAAGTTTTTTTTTTCTTTTCCGATTGAAATTTGTGTTTTGTTTTTATTTTAATGAAATGCAAACACAAATGGAATAACAACAAACACATAAACAAAATAAAAGCATAAATCACACAAAAACACACAACAATAATTTTTTTTAATAACTGCACTCAACACACAAAACAACAATGAAGAGCAAACGAAAAATAATCCAAAGAATAGAAAGTTAAATTCAAATCAATTCCCCGGCAACGACGCCAAAAACTTGATCGGACGGCTAAATGTCTATCGAATTAGAAAATAGCCGAACGAATTTTGAAATAAAATTTACCGCAAGCGCACGGCGTACAATTGTAGTACGTGGCGAATACGGGTCGATCCGCAGGGAATTGATGATGTTAAAAGTCTATTCAATCAAATTAAACCAAAGTCGAGAGGTTATCAAGCTAAAAAAATGAGAAAATTAGCAAACTAGCAACCAAATGTGAATGAAAACTATGAGAATAAATTGACAATTTAGAGATAATTCCACTCTCTAGATCACATAAATCAACAAAATGAAGTTATGATCTCTCTTTTATTTGTCATTAGTTAGCTTAATTGATGTGCTTATCATAAGTATGGTCTATTTGTGCTATTAATTAGCTTAACATAAGCCATCAAACTATAACACACTCCTTAAACCACTTACTGACTCATATGAAAAATGACAACAAAGTTGAAAGCAAAATTTATTTTAAGTATGGCCTATTAACTATTAATTAGAAATATAGACAATCAAATTTTAATCTCAACATTCACTTCATTACCATCATCATATGTAGAGGAAGAGGTAATTTGTGTTAGTGATTGTTTAAGTATAGCCTATTTGGTGTGAACAATATTGGCTATCAAATTCAAAGCAAAAACAACAAGATAGTCACTTCATACATTCTCATTAAAGCACAAAAAGAGAGTATAAAACATCAAAATGTTGAAGCTACATGATTAGAGGCTTCGTTACCCATAAATTGAAGGGATTAGCCTCTCATTTGTGTTATCATATCAACACAAGTAGCATGCAACATGAAACTTAAAAAAAAGGAAGCAAAATGAAAGCTAAATGAAAAGAGAACTATTCTACTTGCATAAAAGAAAAGAATCTACACTACAACATGAAAGGAGATAAACAAGAAGAGAAAAATAACATGTATTAAATTGCATAAAAAAAATTACATAAAAAGAAAATGGCTAAGTAGCCATGAAAAGAGAAAGAGAGCTTTCTTTTATTTTGAGCCTAAAACTAAACTAAAGAGAGACTAAGAGAGGAGGAGAGGTTACATGAAACATAAGGGGTATATATGCAAGTGTTAAACCCAAATTCATTTTTTTATTTTTTATTTTTTTGGAAAGGAAACCTAAAAGTATTGTTTTACTTGAAAAAAAAAAGGAAGCAATGTATTGGAATGGCAGGGTAGTAAAGTGCTATGCATTGTCAATGTTGATGGGGTGGTGAAGATTTCAGGTTTGGGAAGTTGAAAGGTGGTGGATGAAAGGTGAATGTTAGGGGCAGAGAAATGATGAATGAATGTAGGTGAAGGTTGAAGAAATTGAATTGCAGTTGTGTGGATAGTTGTTTGTTGTGAAGCAAAAGTGTTGTACTACACAGTGAACAGTGCACAATGAAACAGTGAACACTAAAACAATGAAGGAAATGAAAATTGTAAATGCAAAAATGTAAAAGAGAATGAAATGGAATAAAAATGTTTTTTTTTCTTTTCCGATTTAAATTTGTGTTTTTTTTATTTTAATGAAATGCAAACACAAATGGAATAACAACAAACACACAAACCAAATAAAAGCAAAAAACATACAAAAACACACAACAATAACTTTTTTTTTAATAACTGCACTCAACACATAAAACAACAATGAAGAGCAAACAAAAAATAATCCAAAGAATAGAAAGTTAAAGTCAAATCAATTCCCCGGCAACGGCGCCAAAAACTTGATCGGACGGCTAAATGTCTATCGAATTAGAAAATAGCCGAACGAATTTTGAATTAAAATTTACCGCAAGCGCACGGCGTACAATTGTAGTACGTGGCGAATACGGGTCGATCCGTAGGGAATTGATGATTTTAAAAGTCTATTCAATCAAATTAAACCAAAGTCGAGAGATTATCAAGCTAAAAAAAATGACAAAATTAGCAAACTAGCAACTACAAATGTGAATGAGAACTATGAGAATAAATTGACAATTTAGAGATAATTCCACTCTCTAGATCACATAAATCAACAAAATGAAGTTATGATCTCTCTTTTCTTTGTCATTAGTTAGCTTAATTGATGTGCTTATCATAAGTATGGTCTATTTGTGCTATTAATTAGCTCAACATAAGCCATCAAACTATAACACACCCCTTAAACCACTTACTGGCTCATATGAAAAATGATAACAAAGTTGAAAGCAAAATTTATTTTAAGTATGACCTATTAACTATTAATTAGAAATATAGACCATCAAATTTTAATCTCAACATTCACTTCATTACCATCATCATATGTAGATGAAGAGGTAATTTGTGTTAGTATTGTTTAAGTATATCCTATTTGGCGTGAACAATATAGGCTATCAAATTCAAAGCAAAAACAACAAGTTAGCCTCTTCATACATTCTCATTAAAGCACAAAAAGAGAGTATAAAACATCAAAATGTTGAAGCTACATGATTAGAGGTTTCATTATCCCTAAATTGAAGGGATTAGCCTCTCATTTGTGTTATCATATCAACACAAGTAGCATGCAACATGAAACTAAAGAAAATGAAGCAAAATGAAAGCTAAATGAAAAGAGAACTATTCTACTTGCATAAAAGAAAAGAATCTACACTACAACATGAAAGGAGATAAACAAGAAGAGGAAAATAACATGTATTAAATTGCATAAAAAAATTACATAAAAAGAAAATGGCTAAGTAGCCATGAAAAGAGAAAGAGAGCTTTCTTTTATTTTGAGCCTAAAACTAAACTAAAGAGAGACTAAGAGAGGAGGAGAAGTTAAATGAAACATAAGGGGTATATATGCAAGTGTTAAACCCTAATTCATT
The DNA here is from genome assembly GCA_030737815.1 of Allium fistulosum. NCBI lineage: Eukaryota > Viridiplantae > Streptophyta > Magnoliopsida > Asparagales > Amaryllidaceae > Allium > Allium fistulosum. The sequence goes on from JASFAW010000011.1 coordinate 25,032,004, forward strand.
TTTTTATTTATTTATTTTTTGGAAAGGAAACCTAAAAGTACTGTTTTACTTGAAAAAAAAAGGAAGCACTGTATTATGAAGCAATGTATTGGAATGGCAGGGCAGTAAAGTGCTATGCATTGTCAATGTTGATGGGGTGGTGAAGATTTCAGGTTTGGGAAGTTGAAAGGTGGTGGATGAAAGGTGAATGTTAGGGGCAGAGAAATGATGAATGAATGTAGGTGAAGGTTGAAGAAATTGAATTGCAGTTGTGTGGACAGTTGTTTGTTGTGAAGCAAAAGTGTTGCACTGCACAATGAACAGTGCACAATGAAATAGTGAACACTCAAACAATGAAGGAAATGAAAATTGTAAATGCAAAAATGTAAAAGAGAATGAAATGGAATAAAAGTGTTTTTTTTTCTTTTTCGATTGAAATTTGTGTTTTGTTTTTATTTTAATGAAATGCAAATACAAATGGAATAACAACAAACACAAAAACCAAATAAAAGCAAAAATCACACAAAAACACACAACAATAACTTTTTTTTAACAACTTCTCTCAACACACAAAACAACAATGAAGAGAAAACGAAAAATAATCCAAAGAATAGAAAGTTAAAGTCAAATCCATTCCCCGGCAACGGCGCCAAAAACTTGATCGGACGGCTAAATGTCTATCGAATTAGAAAATAGCCGAACGAATTTTGAAATAAAATTTACCGCAAGCGCACGGCGTACAATTGTAGTACGTGGCGAATACGGGTCGATCCGCAGAGAATTGATGATTTTAAAAGTCTATTCAATCAAATTAAACCAAAGTCGAGAGATTATCAAGCTAAAAAATGAGAAAATTAGCAAACTAGCAACTACAAATGTGAATGAAAACTATGAGAATAAATTGACAATTTAGAGATAATTCCACTCTCTAGATCACATAAATCAACAAAATGAAGTTATGATCTCTCTTTTCTTTGTCATTGGTTAGCTTAATTGATGTGCTTATCATAAGTATGGTCTATTTGTGCTATTATTTAGCTCAACATAAGCCCATCAAACTATAACACACCCCTTAAACCACTTACGACTCATATAAAAAATGATAACAAAGTTGAAAGCAAAATTTATTTTAAGTATGGCCTATTAACTATTAATTAGAAACATAGACCATCAAATTTTAATCTCAACATTCACTTCATTTCCATCATCATATGTAGATGAAGAAGTAATTTGTGTTAGTGATTGTTTAAGTATAGCCTATTTGGTGTCAACAATATAGGCTATCAAATTCAAAGCAAAAACAACAAGTTAACCACTTTATACATTCTCATTAAAGCACAAAAAGAGAGTATAAAACCTTAAAATGTTGAAGCTACATGATTAGAGGCTTCATTACCCCTAAATTGAAGGGATTAGCCTCTCATTTGTGTTATCTTATCAACACAAATAGGATGCAACATGAAACTAAAAAAAAGGAAGCAAAATGAAAGCTAAATGAAAAGAGAACTATTCTACTTGCATAAAAGAAAAGAATCTACACTACAACATGAAAGGAGATAAACAAGAAGAGGAAAATAACATGTATTAAATTGCATAAAAAAATTACATGAAAAGAAAATGGCTAAGTAGCCATGAAAAGAGAAAGAGAGCTTTCTTTTATTTTGAGCCTAAAACTAAACTAAAGAGAGACTAAGAGAGGAGGAGAGGTTACATGAAACATAAGGGGTATATATGCAAGTGTTAAACCCTAATTCAATTTTTTAATTTTTTTTTGGAAAGGAAACCTAAAAGTACTGTTTTACTTGAAAAAAAAAGAAAAAAAAGGAAGCACTGTATTATGAAGCAATGTATTGGAATGACAGGGCAGTAAAGTGCTATGCACTGTCAATGTTGATGGGGTGGTGAAGATTTCAGGTTTGGGAAGTTGAAAGGTAGTGGATGAAAGGTGAATGTTAGGGGCGGAGAAATGATGAATGAATGTAGGTGAAGGTTGAAGAAATTGAATTGCAGTTGTGTGGATAGTTGTTTGTTGTGAAGCAAAAGTGTTGCACTGCACAGTGAACAGTGCACAATGAAACAGTGAACACTGAAACAATGAAGGAAATGAAAATTGTAAATGCAAAAATGTAAAAGAGTATGAAACGGAATAAAAGTGTTTTTTTTCTTTTCCGATTGAAATTTGTGTTTTGTTTTTATTTTAATGAAATGCAAACACAAATGTAATAACAACAAACACACAAACCAAATAAAAGCAAAAATCACACAAAAACACACAACAATAACTTTTTTTTAATAACTGCACTCAACACACAAAACAACAATGAAGAGCAAACGAAAAATAATCCAAAGAATAGAAAGTTAAAGTCAAATCAATTCCCCAGCAACGGCGCCAAAAAATTGATCGGACGGCTAAATGTCTATCGAATTAGAAAATAGCCGAACGAATTTTGAAATAAAATTTACCGCAAGCGCACGACGTACAATTGTAGTACGTGGCGAATACGGGTCGATCCGTAGGGAATTGATGATTTTAAAAGTCTATTCAATAAAATTAAACCAAAGTCGAGAGATAATCAAGCTAAAAAAATGAGAAAATTAGCAAACTAGCAACTACAAATGTGAATGAAAACTATGAGAATAAATTGACAATTTAGAGATAATTCCACTCTCTAGATCACATAAATCAACAAAATGAAGTTATGATCTCTCTTTTCTTTGTCATTAGTTAGCTTAATTGATGTGCTTATCATAAGTAGGTCTATTTGTGCTATTACTTAGCTCAACATAAGCCCATCAAACTATAACACACCCCTTAAACCACTTACGACTCATATGAAAAATGATAACAAAGTTGAAAGCAAAATTTATTTTAAGTATGGCCTATTAACTATTAATTAGAAATGAAGAGGTAATTTGTGTTAGTGATTGTTTAAGTATAGCCTATTTGGTGTCAACAATATAGACTATCAAATTCAAAGAAAAAACAATAAGTTATCCACTTCATACATTCTCATTAAAGCACAAAAAGAGAGTATAAAACATCAAAATGTTGAAGCTACATGATTAGAGGCTTCATTACCCCTTAATTGAAGGGATTAGCCTCTCATTTGTGCTATCATATCAACACAAGTAGCATGCAACATGAAACTAAAAAAAAGGAAGCAAAATGAAAGCTAAATGAAAAGAGAACTATTCTACTTCATAAAAGAAAAGAATCTACACTACAACATGAAAGGAGATAAACAAGAAGAGGAAAATAACATGTATTAAATTGCATAAAAAAAATTACATGAAAAGAAAATGGCTAATGTTAATCTTCTTTTTGATTCGCGACATAACGAGTTAAAGGTGCAGCCGACTTAAGAGGAAGGCCGACTTAACAGCAGCCGATTTAAGGAAGCATACGACTTATAGAGTGTGCCGGCTTAACAGGTTACCGAGTTAAGGAAGGCTCCGAGTTAAGGGGGGCTCCGACTTAATAGTTCGCGAGTTAAGGAACGGCTCCGACTCAAGGCTCTCACCGACTTAACCACTTAAGATCTCCGACTTAACCATAGGACTGACCTAAAACACACCCACTTGAAGTAAGCTCCGACTTAAGAAAGCTCCGACTTAAAAATCTACGAGATAAATAAGTCTCCGAGTTAAGACCTACGACATATGCTAAGTCATTACCGACTTATGACTTAGCTCATCTTGGACATGTTCAAGAATAACCAGTGCAAGTGTTTTTATCTCGTCGTCGACTTAAGACCTACGACATACTCTAAGTCGGCTACGACTTAGAACTTAGAAGATTTTTTCTGTATCAGATCATACCCTATAAATACCCCCCAACATCCAACAAGAAAGGGACTTTTGGCCATTCATTTCTTCAAGCACCGTTACTCTGTCGAACTCTCCACTCATTGAGCAATCAAAGATCTTCAAACATTCGAGACGCTACAACAAGCTTCGAGAGGAATTCCTTACATCCAACACGGATTCATCGAGTTTTATCGTCGAAGATTGAGCTAGTAGTCAAGATTGTTTCTTGTGATCAAATTGTACTTTTTTCATAAGAGATTTGTATCGATTTGTAACCGAATCAGCAATAAAAGACTATAAAGTGGACGTAGGCTCAATTACGGGCCGAACCACTATAAATCTGTTGTTCATTTACTGCTTTTCTGCTATTTTTAGCATATATTCTGTTCCCGTACCAACGGGTGGTGCTTTCACAATTCTATTACACACACCGGGTGTTAGCGTTCACTTTTTAGCGTTAACATTTTGGTGCTTTCACTGAGAATTGAACTCAGGAAGATTTTCACCGTTGCTTCGCAAGAAACTCATAAAAAGAACTTCTCTTAAGAACCAGAAGTTGATTTGAAATGATGGCTCCTAAAAGAAGAGGTAGACCGGTCAGATCCAGAAATGCTCATGAAGGAACTTCCGCCTCCCCAACCGCAGACCAAGCAACTCCTACCATTGGAGTCACCAGGGCTGAATTGGATGACGCAGTTTCTGGATTGTACCAACAGATTGAAACCCAAAACGCTTTGATGATGGATAGATTAACTGCTCTGCTCGGGGCAAATCGTCAACCAGAAAACCATCAAACAGCCTTTCCTCAAATGCCACCTTTCCAAACTGAGGGTTCTATGCCGCAGCCAACTGATCGTGAACATGTGCCCAGGCAAGCTTCCGAGGGAAGGACTGATGCCTGCCCGGAGATGTCTTTGAACAATAAAGAGTACCTGTCTGAAATGGTTAGCCGCATCATGAAAGAGAGCATGCAAAGGGAAGAGAATGAGAACGACTGGGGATTTGCACCGAGCAGAACTACGTTTACGGAAAGAATCCTGAAAGCAGAATTTCCAAGGAAATTTGCACCTCCTACTATCCAAGCCTATATGGGAACGAGTGACCCTAATCATTTCCTATACAAGTACAATTGGCATATGACCGGTGCAAAAGCGTCAGACGAGATTAAGTGTCGATACTTTCCAGTATACTTGGAAGGTGTGGCTTTACTTTGGTTCACAAAGCTTCCAGTTCGGTCTGTAGATAAGTTCTCCGACTTAACGTAAAAGTTCAAAGAACAGTTCAGATTGTATGCTTCAAAAGCTAAGGATATAATGTCACTGTCTAACCTTGAACAAGCACCCGGAGAATCAATCAAATCTTTCTTGAGTCGTTTCAATATAGCTCTAGCCAAAGTAGAAAATGCAAAGCCACGCATGATCCTGACTTATTTGATGCGAGCCATTGATAAATCGAGCAAATTTGGAATATGGCTAAAGATGAAAGAACCGAACTCGCTTGAAATTTTTATAAAAAGGCCGACGAGTTCATTCGCCTTGAAAGGCTTTCTACGACATCGAAAGTAGTTGTTGCCCAAGCTAATAATAACAATGTCCCATCTAATAAAAGAGAATCTGAAAGTCAGAAAAGGGAAAACGACGGAGAAAAGAATCAGGGGAATGAGAGGAAACTCCGCCGCTTCGATCTTTCAGATTTTACTCCTTTAACTGATACGCCAAGAAATATCTTTTTTGCAACAAAGGACGTTGTCAGGTATCCTAAGCCACCTGAGATGAAGAGAGGTGCAGTGCGTAATGGAAAATTCTGCCAATTTCACAATCAACCTGGCCATGACACTGACCAATGTCGCCAATTAAAGAATGTGATTGAAGAATTGCTGGAGCAGGGTAAACTCCAACAATACGTTAAGAGAGGCGGAGTCGATCCAACCTCATCCACTCGGGATCAACAACGTCCTACCCATCAATCCGATTCTCGCGACAACACTGCAGTGCAAGATTCAGAAAAGCTTGTCATTAATGTTGTCACAGGAGGTCCACACCCAGCAGGTAGAAGTTGGAACGACTGCTAATTGTCCACAAAACTGCAACTGGAACATCTTTCACTTTCTTTGGCATATAAATCCGAAGCTGCGAATCTAGTGCAAATGGAAAATCAGCTCGGAGATTCTGAAACAACAATCACTAGCGTCCATTTTTTACTTAACAGCATTGCTTAAATTTGTAAAAATGATAATGGATGTGTAACTTCTGCATTGTAAACCATTGAGAAATCAATGTGACTGAATAATGAAAAACTATGAATTATGTGTTTTCTGTTATAAAATGCCTGTTATATTTCGATATATAAATACTCTAAATGTATTGCTAAAATGTCGATCTAATATTGCAGGTCATTAAAGCGAAGCTCACCCATCGCAAAGCCAAGCGAGCCCTACGAATCACTTATTAAGCAAATACCAAGCAACCAAAAATTCCATATTCAAATCCTATATAAGAAAAACTTCACATAAAAAGTTGGCAACTCCACTGTGGCAAACCTTCGTTAAGTGGTTGTGACTGTCGATACAAACAGACATCCGACTATGTAACTTGCGTTTGTCCTGTGAAGTTATTCAACAGTGAAGTCCACTTCTTCGGATAAGGCAATTTACTTGCAAAGGAAAGGAAGACATGCTTGGAAACAGTAATAAAGGGTTGCTGATTAGCAAATGATGAGGAAACATGGGCCACCAAACATAAAAGCAGCTAAAAGGAGGTATGCCACTCAATAAAAGGGCCGGTAGAACCACCGAAGGGACACCTTCCCAAGCAGAAGGAACAGGGCCCTTGCTAACTGATCGTGATGCATCCGATCAGGCAGCTTGCGTCCGTCCCGTGGATCCACTCGCCCCTGAGACGCAACCTTCCTGGCACACCAACCAACCGATGCTCCTTCCCAAAGGTCAGCAAAGCCCTCTAACGAGGCACGCCAATAAATAAAAGTGCTACTCTCAATAACAAGATTGGTGGAACCACTGGAGGGGCACCTTCCCAAGCTGAAGGAACAGGGCCCTTGTTAGTTAATTGCGATCGTTTGTGCAAACGAACATCCAATCAAGCAACTTGCATTCGCCTCGTGGATCCATTCAACCATGAGAAAGTAACTTCCAGGCAATCACAAGACCTCTTCGGAGGCAAAAGCCCTTTTCGGAGGCACATTTCACCCATGTAGAAGTGCAAAATGCTTCTCTTCGGAGGCCCACTTCACCAGTGATGAAATGCTAAAAAGCCCTTTTCGGAGGCACATTTCACCCGTGTAGAAGTGCAAAATGCTCCTCTTCGGAGGCCCACTTCACCAGTGCTGAAATGCCAAACTGCTTCTCTTCGAAGACCCAAACTGCTTCTCTTCGGAGACCAAAATTGCTTCTCTTCGGAGACCAAAACTGCTTCTCTTCGGAGACCAAAATTGCTTCTCTTCGGAGACCAAAATTGCCTCTCTTCAGAGACCAAAAGACCTCTTCAGAGGCGCACTTCACCTTGCTTGAAGTACCAAAAATAAGCCCTTTACTGGGGCACAAAATCAAAACCTTCTTCAGAAGCTCATTTCACTGCATAGGAAAATTCACTTTTTAACAAATAAAAGTGATCATTCCCAAAAGTTGAAGTGTTCTTCAGGAAGAAAGAAAAAGTAAAAACTTCTCTGAAGACGAGATATACTCTATTAAAAGCAGAATGATTCTTCCCTTAAAAGTGGAGTAGTTATTCTCTGAAGTAAGAGTATCAGTCTTAAAAAAAATTGAAATGTTGCAATGCACTTGCGGTACAGGGGCAACACTATACAATTCAGTTACATGAATAAAGTAATATGCAAGCAACATACCGCGAGTTCATTACAATATCATGAAAAATAGATGTGGAATAAATGCATTCTCAAAAAACAGACAAAAAGTTTGTACAAACAAAAAAGGATCATTTATTCTACGCTAAAAAAAGAGAAACAGATGCATTCTCACATACACAAGAATTTGTACAAGTAAAATAGCTATTTTATTCAATACTATGGAAGTTTTTTACATTGTGCAGATTACAAAAAGAAGCGGAGACCGGTATCCGCACAATCTCCGGTCAATACATGCAAAAAGCAGAAAAAGACAAAATCAAACTCATTTCTCCTTCTTCCCGCCCTTGGAGCTTTTACCCGGCCTGGTAATTAGTTTCGGAGGCCGTATCGGAGAAGAAGGAGAGAGAGACTTAGCCGGATCGACTTCTGCTTCATCTCCAACAGTAGGAGAACTTTTCTTTCCTTTCTTCGAAACCACACGTTTCCCCCTCTTCTTGGAAGAAGATTCACTCCCCAGAGAAAGAAATGTAGAAAGCTTTGTGTCGTAATCAAAAGAATGCTCCGGGGTCTTCTCACTATCTTCCAGATCTTCTGCTTTCTGTTCCTGAGAGGCAGGTGGTTCATCTAAGCCTTGAAGGGCTGCTATCTGTTCTTCCTGTGAACCTGGCTGAGAAGCTGGAAGAGGAGTAACTTGAGAAGAAGGAGGAATGGTGGCTGAAGAAGGAGAAGTTGGTGCAGTTTTCGACGCACCCGCTACATAACAAAAGAAATTAAAATCAGTATTCTCCGAGAAAAGAGAAGTCATCGGTTAAATCGAATAAGCGATTCACTGAATTTGTCTCGTCAAAGTTACCTGGAGAAGTCGACTTGGCGAGATCAGTTTCGAATTTCTGAGCCGCAATATCCTCCAGCGCTTCTTCTTCTGTTGGAGTCGTAACAATATCTTTGTCAGCTTTGGCAGGGGGTGAAGAGTGAGAACTAGAACCAATGATATCAACATTAGCTGAGACCGAAGTATGAACAGGGGCAGCAAGAAGTACTTCTTTTTCGGAATGCTTCTCCCCCGTGGCTTCAGCCCGCACTCGGGCAAGTTGCTCTTTTCCCATGGCAAGGGCAGCACGAGCTTCTTCGTCAAGGTAGCATGCCTCGAGTTCCGCTTCATCATAGCCAGCCCCGCCAAGCATGTCAACCGCTACTTCCCACACTTCGGCCAGGGTAACCTCATAGTCGGGACCCAGAAAAGAAAGACTTCCGCTACCCAGAATGCTGTGTAAATAAAAGTCGAATAAGGTAGAGCTGATGTTTGCTTTCGTTACCTCATGTGATTGCTCAGCCGCTTCTTTTTCGGCAACGGCAGCAACTCGACCAACAATAGCCTCATCACGCTTTGTCTTAGCTTTAGCGAGTCGAGACTTTAATAATTCAATCTCCACGTTCTGGGAGGTGACTTTTTCCTGCAGTTCAGCATTATCTATGCGATATTTCTCAACAATGTGCTGTTCGGCGGCAAGCTTCATTTCGACATCTCTTTGTGCAGCATGAGCATCCCGCACTTGCTTTTGAAAGACTTCTTCTTTTTGAGTATGTAATGTAGAAGAAGAGACGAGATTTTCCTTAAGCTGCTTGACTTCAGATTCAAGCCTTGCATTGTCATCCGCGATATTCGTCATCTCCATGTCATGCTGCTTGCACCACTTATCCCATTCAGCTTTATCATTCTCCAGAGTCAGCATGTTTTCAAGATTCATATGGTTGACTCTCTTGAGTTCATCAACAAGTTTCTGCCATTGCGACATCCTCTCAATGTTAAGCCTAACTGCATCAAGACTTTTAAGCATGTCTTGCTTATCGATTGGGACCAAATCCAGGTCAAAACGCACTCCTTTTAAGCACCAATTCGGAAACCGGCTTTGAAGTGTTGGAGGGCCGTCTTTAACCTGATATTGGGGCCTGCTGATGATCGTTTGGATATCGGTTTTCTTTAAAGGAGGAGAGCCGGCCGGAGTATCAGAAGGGATAGGAGCATCAGTTTTCTCAGAAATTACAGATGCGTCACTTGGCTTGGACCGTTTGCTTGATTCGTCAGTAATATGAGTCTTCCCCTTGTCATCATAAGACTTTCGCTTATGAGAATCGTAACTTCTGTAAGAAGAATCATATCGATCAGCGTCTCTTCTTCTCTACCGCTGCTCATAATCCCATTTTTCTTGAGCCTTCCTTTGAGCCCTTTCCTCATCTGTCTCTCTCTGGTCACCAAGATATCTCCTAAAGTCATAAGATCCACGACCTCCATGGCACTGAAATGAGTCATAGTATGAGCCGGTACGCCCCATCGGAGAATCTAAAAACCGAAAAAGAAGTAAAGTTTAGAAATTTCCAGAAAAGGAGGATAAATGCTTATAAGTGCTGAAAAATCCTAAGTGTGTGCGGCGTGCGAACTACGTGCGTCAAACTACAAACCACGCTTTAGTGCGGGAAAGGAGACGACATGTGTAGAAGGCGTCGAAGTTTGTTTCAAAGAGGAAGTCGCTTCAACGACAGGAGAGTTCGCTTTTGGAATATTATCCTTGAAAAGCTCTTGAGAAGTTATCATTATGTCACTCAAGTCATCAAAGGTGTCATCATTATGATACTCAGCAGAATTCTCCTTCTCAACTTCCACATCGGCTGATTTTTCAGAAATTCGAGGATTTTCTTCCTCTTCAATAATTGGAGCAAGCGCCGGTTTGCTGGACGTTCCCGCAACGCCAATAGAAGTAGAACACTTTACTAATGTAGTGTCCTAAGTTGGCTCCTTTGAAGCCATATCTTCCGTTGAAGCTGGGGCATCTGATGTCTGCGCTGGAAGATTAGAAACTTCACGAGGCTGGGTAAAGTGAGAAGAGTGTAAAAGACTGAATTGATGTAAAAAATCGTCTGTTAATAGAAACTGGATACTCCTTTCCTCAACCGGCACCGCCATAAGCCTCTCAAAAGTCGCTTTGTGACCGAGATTTCTAGAAGGAGGAGGAAGTGCTGAAAAGAAAAGGGCAAAGTTAACACTCGATAACTCGAACTTCGACAAGTTTGAAAAAACATAAGAAACAGAGACAAATGATCTTACTCCCTACTCTCCAGATGGCATAAAATCCTGGAGGACAGCGGACATAGAAAAATTGACTTAGGAAATTTTGAACACTATCGGGGAGACCAATGATCAACTTACGATTTCTAACACTGCTCACAACTATAATGGAAGGATGGTCTTTGTGCTTTGTAAATGTGCACAGGAAGCGAATTTCTCCAAAATTGGGAAAACGGTCCAGCGTTCTCCTAAAAAGCACACACAGTCCCAGCAGGATGGCGTAGCCATTAGGGTGTAATTGAAAATGGGAGATAGATAGTCGGAGAAGAAGTTCTCGAAGGCAGTCATTAAATGGGGGGATAGCTCCACTCGAGCACATTTGGCGGTTAACTGCGACAAAGCCATGGGGCGGTCTATCAGCAGTATCATCTATTCCAGGGAGCAAAGCGTCAGCTTCGGCAATGCCAAACTGGGTGCATAATTGACAAAAGGCTTTATGACTCAAAGTAGTAGGAGTCCTTTCTGGAGGATCGTTTAATGGAGTAGCGATTGGAAAAACTCCTCCAGCTGGTTCCAAATCTTCATGTTGAGATGTCATTCTACACAAGGAACTGGATGATCAAATATAAAGTCAATGGCAGTATATTCGTCCCCGTGTTCTGCAAATGTTGTGATTAACAGGTTGTTGATTTGCAAGATAAATGTGGCATATTGGAAGATTCAAACAGTTAAAATTAGACAGTCTGTTCCAGCATTTCAAGTCAAGAAATTCATATCAAAAGTATGGTCCAAGTTAAAGAATGCAAGTTCAAATATTTCACTAAGTCCTATCTCGTCTACGGCTTAAGGAACGAGCTACGAGTTAAGTCAAGACATCAGTCCTTTAAGTCGTGCTGTAATAAAGGATTTCAGGACAGAGTGCAAAAATCACATGTCCTAGGTCGTTGACCGACTTACGACTTACGACCTACGTTAAGTCGTCAAGCGTTAAGAGGCAATTTCTGTTTATCACAAAGGCCTTAAGTCGTCCATCTTTTCAATACACCAATTCAACACTCTCCTAACCCATTAACCCATTAACCTCTTCTTCAACCAAAAACTCTCGTTCCCTTAACACATTTAATCGACAGAGTCGCCATAAAATCGGTGTGATGTTATTTCATCACGAAAAATGAGTCAGACAAGCTGAATCGCTGCAATCTGTCACCTCGTTCATACAGATTGTCCAAGTCCAAGACAAATCGTCTCGAATCCATCGATAATCAATTGAAACGAAGATTGCAATGGAGCATGACATAAGAAGAATAGGTCAGAAATGGGATTTGCGATTCAGTGACAGTCAAAGATTGAATGGGGAAGCCGATCTCACTTACGCAATATAATGACGAGAGTAACTGGTAATCGAGTAATTGATTTCGTCTTCAAGGATTTCGAATGCTTGTTAATGGCGGAATGAAGTAACGAGAGCAGGTGAAGGAAAAGAAGGGACGACTTAAACTATTTATATACTGGGGCAGTAGAAGATGAACCGGTACATACGAATTACGATCTACGACTCATCTTAAGTCGTCCGCAGAGTGAGCTAGGGGAATCGAAGCACACGACCTACGACTTAGGCGAGTACTTCGAGGGGCAAATGTTAATCTTCTTTTTGATTCGCGACATAACGAGTTAAAGGTGCAGCCGACTTAAGAGGAAGGCCGACTTAACAGCAGCCGATTTAAGGAAGCATACGACTTATAGAGTGTGCCGGCTTAACAGGTTACCGAGTTAAGGAAGGCTCCGAGTTAAGGGGGGCTCCGACTTAACAGTTCGCGAGTTAAGGAACGGCTCCGAATCAAGGCTCTCACCGACTTAACCACTTAAGATCTCCGACTTAACCATAGGACTGACCTAAAACACACCCACTTGAAGTAAGCTCCGACTTAAGAAAGCTCCGACTTAAAAATCTACGAGATAAATAAGTCTCCGAGTTAAGACCTACGACATATGCTAAGTCATTACCGACTTATGACTTAGCTCATCTTGGACATGTTCAAGAATAACCAGTGCAAGTGTTTTTATCTCGTCGTCGACTTAAGACCTACGACATACTCTAAGTCGGCTACGACTTAGAAATTAGAAGATTTTTTCTGTATCAGATCATACCCTATAAATACCCCCCAACATCCAACAAGAAAGGGACTTTTGGCCATTCATTTCTTCAAGAACCGTTACTCTGTCGAACTCTCCACTCATTCAGCAATCAAAGATCTTCAAACATTCGAGACGCTACAACAAGCTTCGAGAGGAATTCCTTACATCCAACACGGATTCATCGAGTTTTATCATCGAAGATTGAGCTAGTAGTCAAGATTGTTTCTTGTGATCAAATTGTACTTTTTTCATAAGAGATTTGTATCGATTTGTAACCGAATCAGCAATAAAAGACTATAAAGTGGACGTAGGCTCAATTACGGGCCGAACCACTATAAATCTGTTGTTCATTTACTGCTTTTCTGCTATTTTTAGCATATATTCTGTTCCCGTACCAACGGGTGGTGCTTTCACAATTCTATTACACACACCGGGTGTTAGCGTTCACTTTTTAGCGTTAACAGCTAAGTAGCCATGAAAAGAGAAAGAGAGCTTTCTTTTATTTTGAGCCTAAAACTAAACTAAAGAGAGACTAAGAGAGGAGGAGAGGTTACATGAAACATAAGGGGTATATATGCAAGTGTTAAACCCTAATTAATTTTTTTTTGGAAAGGAAACCTAAAAGTACTGTTTTACTTGAAAAAAAAGAAAAAAAAGGAAGCACTGTATTATGAAGCAATGTATTGGAATGGCAGGGCAGTAAAGTGCTATGCACTGTCAATGTTGATGGGGTGGTGAAGATTTCAGGTTTGGGAAGTTGAAAGGTAGTGGATGAAAGGTGAATGTTAGGGGCAGAGAAATGATGAATGAATGTAGGTGAAGGTTGACGCAGCTGTGTGGACAGTTGTTTGTTGTGAAGCAAAAGTGTTGCACTGCATAGTGAACAGTGCACAATGAAACAGTGAACACTGAAACAATGAAGGAAATGAAAATTGTAAATGCAAAAATGTAAAAGAGAATGAAATGGAATAAAAGTGTTTTTTTTTCTTTTCCGATTGAAATTTTTGTTTTGTTTTTATTTTAATGAAATGCAAACACAAATGGAATAACAACAAACACACAAACCAAATAAAAGCAAAAATCACACAAAAACACACAACAATAACTTTTTTTTAATAACTGCACTCAACACACAAAACAACAATGAAGAGCAAACGAAAAATAATCCAAAGAATAGAAAGTTAAAGTCAAATCAATTCCCCGGCAACGGCGCCAAAAACTTGATCGGACGGCTAAATGTCTATCGAATTAGAAAATAGCCGAACGAATTTTGAAATAAAATTTACCGCAAGCGCATGGCGTACAATTGTAGTACGTGGCGAATACGGGACGATCCGCAGGGAATTGATGATTTTAAAAGTCTATTCAGTCAAATTAAACCAAAGACGAGAGATTATCAAGCTAAAAAAAATGAGAAAATTAGCAAACTAGCAACTACGAATGTGAATGAAAACTATGAGAATAAATTGACAATTTAGAGATAATTCCACTCTCTAGATCACATAAATCAACAAAATGAAGTTATGATCTCTCTTTTCTTTGTCATTAGTTAGCTTAATTGATGTGCTTATCATAAGTATGGTCTATTTGTGCTAATAATTAGCTCAACATAAGCCATCAAACTATAACACACCCTTTAAACCACTTACTGACTCATATGAAAAATGATAACAAAGTTGAAAGCAAAATTTATTTAAGGTTGGCCTATTAACTATTAATTAGAAATATAGACCATCAAATTTTAATCTCAACATTCACTTCATTACCATCATCATATGTAGATGAAGAGGTAATTTGTGTTAGTGATTGTTTAAGTATAGCCTATTTGGTGTGAACAATATAGGCTATCGAATTCATAGCAAAAACAACAAGTTAGCCACTTCATACATTCTCATTAAAGCACAAAAAGAGAGTATAAAACATCAAAATGTTAAAGCTACATGATTAGAGGCTTCATTACCCCTAAATTGAAGGGATTAGCCTCTCATTTGTGTTATCATATCAACACAAGTAGCATGCAACATGAAACTAAAAAAAGGAAGCAAAATGAAAGCTAAATGAAAAGAGAACTATTCTACTTGCATAAAAGAAAAGAATCTACACTACAACATGAAAGGAGATAAACAAGAAGAGGAAAATAACATATATTAAATTGCATAAAAAAAATTACATGAAAAGAAAATGGCGAAGTAGCCATGAAAAGAGAAAGAGAGTTTTCTTTTATTTTGAGCCTGAAACTAAACTAAAGAGAGACTAAGAGAGGAGGAGAGGTTACATGAAACATAAGGGTTATATATGCAAGTGTTAAACCCTAATTCATTTTTTTTTTTGGAAATGAAACCTAAAAGTACTGTTTTACTTGAAAAAAAATAAGAAAATAATAATAAGGAAGCACTGTATTATGAAGCAACGTATTGGAATGGCAGGGCAGTAAAGTGCTATGCACTGTCAATGTTGATGGGGTGGTGAAGATTTCAGGTTTTGGAAGTTGAAAGGTGGTGGATGAAAGGTGAATGTTAGTGGCAGAGAAATGATGAATGAATGTAGGTGAAGGTTGAAGAAATTGAATTGCAGTTGTGTGGACAGTTGTTTGTTGTGAAGCAAAAGTGTTGCACTGCACAGTGAACAGTGCACAATGAAACAGTGAACACTGAAACAATGAAGGAAATGAAAATTGTAAATGCAAAAATGTAAAAGAGAATGAAATGGAATAAAAGTGTTTTTTTTTCTTTTCCGATTGAAATTTGTGTTTTGTTTTTATTTCAATGAAATGCAAACCCAAATGGAATAACAGCAAACACACAAACCAAATAAAAGCAAAAATCACACAAAAACACACAACAATAACTTTTTTTTAATAACTGCACTCAACACACAAAACAACAATGAAGAGCAAACGAAAAATAATCCAAAGAATAAAAAGTTAAAGTCAAATCAATTCCCCGGCAACGGCGCCAAAAACTTGATCGGACGGCTAAATGTCTATCGAATTAGAAAATAGCCGAACGAATTTTGAAATAAAATTTACCGCAAGCGCACGGCGTACAATTGTAATACGTGGCGAATACGGGTCGATCCGTAGGGAATTGATGATTTTAAAAGTCTATTCAATCAAATTAAACCAAAGTCGAGAGATTATCAAACTAAAAAAATGAGAAAATTAGCAAACTAGCAACTACAAATGTGAATGAAAACTATGAGAATAAATTGACAATTTAGAGATAATTCCACTCTCTAGATCACATAAATCAACAAAATGAAGTTATGTTCTCTCTTTTCTTAGTCATTAGTTAGCTTAATTGATGTGCTTATCATAAGTATGGTCTATTTGTGCTATTAATTAGCTCAACGTAAGCCATCAAACTATAACACACCCCTTAAACCACTTACTGACTCATATGAAAAATGATAACAAAGTTGAAAGCAAAATTTATTTTAAGTATGGCCTATTAACTATTAATTAGAAATATAGAACATCAAATTTTAATCTCAACATTCACTTCATTACCATCATCATATGTAGATGAAGAGGTAATTTGTGTTAGTGATTGTTTAAGTATAGCCTATTTGGTGTCAACAATATAGGCTATCAAATTCAAAGCAAAAACAACAAGTTAGCCACTTCATACATTCTCATTAAAGCACAAAAAGAGAGTATAAAACATCAAAATGTTAAAGCTACATGATTAGAGGCTTCATTACCCCTAAATTGAAGGGATTAGCCTCTCATTTGTGTTATCATATCAACACAAGTAGCATGCAACATGAAACTAAAAAAAGGAAGCAAAATGAAAGCTAAATGAAAAGAGAACTATTCTACTTGCATAAAAGAAAAGAATCTACACTACAACATGAAAGGAGATAAACAAGAAGAGGAAAATAACATGTATTAAATTGCATAAAAAAAATTACATGAAAAGAAAATGGCGAAGTAGCCATGAAAAGAGAAAGAGAGTTTTCTTTTATTTTGAGCCTGAAACTAAACTAAAGAGAGACTAAGAGAGGAGGAGAGGTTACATGAAACATAAGGGTTATATATGCAAGTTTTAAACCCTAATTCATTTTTTTATTTATTTATTTTTTGGAAATGAAACCTAAAAGTACTGTTTTACTTGAAAAAAAATAAGAAAAAAATAATAAGGAAGCACTGTATTATGAAGCAATGTATTGGAATGGCAGGGCAGTAAAGTGCTATGCACTGTCAATGTTGATGGGGTGGTGAAGATTTCAGGTTTGGGAAGTTGAAAGGTGGTGGACGAAAGGTGAATGTTAGGGGCAGAGAAACGATGAATGAATGTAGGTGAAGGTTGAAGAAATTGAATTGCAGTTGTGTGGACAGTTGTTTGTTGTGAAGCAAAAGTGTTGCACTGCACAGTGAACAGTGCACAATGAAACAGTGAATACTGAAACAATGAAGGAAATGAAAATTGTAAATGCAAAACTGTAAAAGAGAATGAAATGGAATAAAAGTGTTTTTTTTCTTTTCCGATTGAAATTATTGTTTTGTTTTATTTTAATGAAATGCAAACACAAATGGAATAACAACAAACACACAAACCAAATAAAAGCAAAAATCACACAAAAACACACAACAATAACTTTTTTTTAATAACTGCACTCAACACACAAAACAACAATGAAGAGCAAACGAAAAATAATCCAAAGAATAGAAAGTTAAAGTCAAATCAATTCCCCGGCAACGGCGCCAAAAACTTGATCGGACGGCTAAATGTCTATCGAATTAGAAAATAGCCGAACGAATTTTGAAATAATATTTACCGCAAGCGCATGGCGTACAATTGTAGTACGTGGCGAATACGGGACGATCCGCAGGGAATTGATGATTTTAAAAGTCTATTCAGTCAAATTAAACCAAAGACGAGAGATTATCAAGCTAAAAAAATGAGAAAATTAGCAAACTAGCAACTACGAATGTGAATGAAAACTATGAGAATAAATTGACAATTTAGAGATAATTCCACTCTCTAGATCACATAAATCAACAAAATGAAGTTATGATCTCTCTTTTCTTTGTCATTAGTTAGCTTAATTGATGTGCTTATCATAAGTATGGTCTATTTGTGCTAACAATTAGCTCAACATAAGCCATCAAACTATAATACACCCTTTAAACCACTTACTGACTCATATGAAAAATGATAACAAAGTTGAAAGCAAAATTTATTTTAAGTATGGCCTATTAACTATTAATTAGAAATATAGACCATCAAATTTTAATCTCAACATTCACTTCATTACCATCATCATATGTAGATGAAGAGGTAATTTGTGTTAGTGATTGTTTAAGTATAGCCTATTTGGTGTGAACAATATAGGCTATCAAATTCAAAGCAAAAACAACAAGTTAGCCACTTCATACATTCTCAATAAAGCACAAAAAGAGAGTATAAAACATCAAAATGTTAAAGCTACATGATTAGAGGCTTCATTACCCCTAAATTGAAGGGATTAGCCTCTCATTTGTGTTATCATATCAACACAAGTAGCATGCAACATGAAACTAAAAAAAGGAAGCAAAATGAAAGCTAAATGAAAAGAGAACTATTCTACTTGCATAAAAGAAAAGAATCTACACTACAACATGAAAGGAGATAAACAAGAAGAGGAAAATAACATGTATTAAATTGCATAAAAAAATTACATGAAAAGAAAATGGCGAAGTAGCCATGAAAAGAGAAAGAGAGTTTTATTTTATTTTGAGCCTGAAACTAAACTAAAGACAGACTAAGAGAGGAGGAGAGGTTACATGAAACAAAAGGGTTATATATGCAAGTGTTAAACCCTAATTCATTTTTTTATTTATTTATTTTTTGGAAATGAAACCTAAAAGTACTGTTTTACTTGGAAAAAAATAAGAAAAAAATAATAAGGAAGCACTGAATTATGAAGCAATGTATTGGAATGGCAGGGCAGTAAAGTGCTATGCACTGTCAATGTTGATGGGGTGGTGAAGATTTCAGGTTTGGGAAGTTGAAAGGTGGTGGACGAAAGGTGAATGTTAGGGGCAGAGAAATGATGAATGAATGTAGGTGAAGGTTGAAGAAATTGAATTGCAGTTGTGTGGACAGTTGTTTGTTGTGAAGCAAAAGTGTTGCACTGCACAGTGAACAGTGCACAATGAAACAGTGAACACTAAAACAATGAAGGAAATGAAAATTGTAAATGCAAAAATGTAAAAGAGAATGAAATGGAATAAAAGTGTTTTTTTCTTTTCCGATTGAAATTTGTGTTTTGTTTTTATTTTAATGAAATGCAAACACAAATGGAATAACAACAAACACACAAACCAAATAAAAGCAAAAATCACACAAAAACACACAACAATAACTTTTTTTTAATAACTGCACTCAACACACAAAACAACAATGAAGTGCAAACGAAAAATAATCCAAAGAATAAAAAGTTAAAGTCAAATCAATTCCCCGGCACGGCGCCAAAAACTTGATCGGACGGCTAAATGTCTATCAAATTAGGAAATAGCCGAACGAATTTTGAAATAAAATTTACCGCAAGCGCACGACGTACAATTGTAGTACGTGGCGAATACGGGTCGATCCGCAGGGAATTGATGATTTTAAAAGTCTATTCAATCAAATTAAACCAAAGTCGAGAGATTATCAAACTAAAAAAATGAGAAAATTAGCAAACTAGCAACTACAAATGTGAATGAAAACTATGAGAATAAATTGACAATTTAGAGATAATTCCACTCTCTAGATCACATAAATCAACAAAATGAAGTTATGATCTCTATTTTCTTTGTCATTAGTTAGCTTAATTGATCTGCTTATCATAAGTATGGTCTATTTGTGCTATTAATTAGCTCAACATAAGCCATCAAACTATAACACACCCCTTAAACCACTTACTGACTCATATGAAAAATGATAACAAAGTTGAAAGCAAAATTTATTTTAAGTATGGCTTATTAACTATTAATTAGAAATATAGAACATCAAATTTTAATCTCAACATTCACTTCATTACCATCATCATATGTAGATGAAGAGGTAATTTGTGTTAGTGATTGTTTAAGTATAGCCTATTTGGTGTCAACAATATAGGCTATCAAATTCAAAGCAAAAACAACAAGTTAGCCACTTCATACATTCTCATTAAAGCACGAAAAGAGAGTATAAAACATCAAAATGTTGAAGCTACATGATTAGAGGCTTCATTACCCCTAAATTGAAGGGATTAACCTCTCATTTGTGTTATCATATTAACACAAGTACCATGCAACATGAAACTAAAAAAAAGGAAGCAAAATGAAAGCTAAATGAAAAGAGAACTATTCTACTTGCATAAAAGAAAAGAATCTACACTACAACATGAAAGGAGATAAACTAGAAGAGGAAAATAACATGTATTAAATTGCATAAAAAAATTACATGAAAAGAAAATGGCTAAGTAGCCATGAAAAGAGAAAGAGAGATTTCTTTTATTTTGAGCCTAAAACTAAACTAAAGAGAGACTAAGAGAGGAGGAGAGGTTACATGAAACATAAGGGGTATATATGCAAGTGTTAAACCCTAATTCATTTTTTTTTATTTTTTTTGGAAAGGAAACCTAAAAGTACCATTTTACTTGAAAAAAAAAGAAAAAAAAGAAAGCACTGTATTATGAAGCAATGTATTGGAATGGCAGGGCAGTAAAGCGCTATGCACTGTCAATGTTGATGGGGTGGTGAAGATTTCAGGTTTGGGAAGTTGAAAGGTGGTGGATGAAAGGTGAATGTTAGGGGCAGAGAAATGATGAATGAATGTAGGTGAATGTTGAAGAAATTGAATTGTAGTTGTGTGGACAGTTGTTTGTTGTGAAGCAAAACTGTTGCACTGCACAGTGAACAGTGCACAATGAAACAGTGAACACTGAAACAATGAAGGAAATGAAAATTGTAAATGCAAAAATGTAAAAGAGAATGAAATGGAATAAAAGTGTTTTTTTTTCCGATTGAAATTTGTGTTTTGTTTTTATTTTAATGAAATGCAAACACAAATGGAATAACAACAAACACACAAACCAAATAAAAGCAAAAATCACACAAAAACACACAACAATAACTTTTTTTTTAATAACTGCACTCAACACACAAAACAACAATGAAGAGCAATCGAAAAATAATCCAAAGAATAGAAAGTTAAAGTCAAATCCTCGGCAACGGCGCCAAAAACTTGATCGGACGGCTAAATGTCTATCGAATTAGAAAATAGCCGAACAAATTTTGAAATAAAATTTACCGCAAGCGCACGGCGTACAATTGTAGTACGTGGCGAATACGGGTCGATCCGTAGGGAATTGATGATTTTAAAAGTCTATTAAATCAAATTAAACCAAAGTCGAGAGATTATCAAGCTAAGAAAATGAGAAAATTAGCAAACTAGCAACTACAAATGTGAATGAAAACTATGAGAATAAATTGACAATTTAGAGATAATTCCACTCTCTAGATCACATAAATCAACAAAATGAAGTTATGATCTCTCTTTTCTTTGTCATTAGTTAGCTTAATTGATGTGCTTATCATAAGTATGGTCTATTTGTGCTATTAATTAGCTCAACATAAGCCATCAAACTATAACACACCCCTTAAACCACTTACTGACTCATATGAAAAATGATAACAAAGTTAAAAGAAAAATTTATTTTAAGTATGGCCTATTAACTATTAATTAGAAATATAGAACCTCAAATTTTAATCTCAAGATTCACTTCATTACCATCATCATATGTAGATGAAGAGGTAATTTGTGTTAGTGATTGTTTAAGTATAGCCTATTTGGTGTCAACAATATAGGCTATCAAATTCAAAGCAAAAACAACAAGTTAGCCACTTCATACATTCTCATTAAAGCACAAAAAAAGAGTATAAAACATCAAAATGTTGAAGCTACATGATTAGAGGCTTCATTACCCCTAAATTGAAGGGATTAGCCTCTCATTTGTGTTATCATATCAACACAAGTAGCATGCAACTTGAAACTAAAAAAAGGAAGCAAAATGAAAGCTAAATGAAAAGAGAACTATTCTACTTGCATAAAAGAAAAGAATCTACACTACAACATGAAAGGAGATAAACAAGAAGAGGAAAATAACATGTATTAAATTGCATAAAAAAATTACATGAAAAGAAAATGGCTAAGTAGCCATGAAAAGAGGAAGAGAGCTTTCTTTTATTTTGAGCTTAAAACTAAACTAAAGAGAGACTAAGAGAGGAGGAGAGGTTACATGAAACATAAGGGGTATATATGCAAGTGTTAAACCCTAATTCATTTTTTTTTTGGAAAGGAAACCTAAAAGTACTGTTTTACTTGAAAAAAAAGAAAAAAAAAGGAAGCACTATATTATGAAGCAATGTATTGGAATGGCAGGGCAGTAAAGTGTTATGCACTGTCAATGTTGATGGGGTGGTGAAGATTTCAGGTTTGGGAAGTTGAAAGGTGGTGGACGAAAGGTGAATGTTAGGGGCAGAGAAATGATGCATGAATGTAAGTGAAGGTTGAAGAAATTGAATTGCAGTTGTGTGGACAGTTGTTTGTTGTGAAGCAAAAGTGTTGCACTGCACAGTGAACAGTGCACAATGAAACAGTGAACACTGAAACAATGAAGGAAATGAAAATTGTAAATGCAAAAATGTAAAAGAGAATGAAATGGAATAAAAGTGTTTTTTTTCTTTTCCGATTGAAATTTGTGTTTTGTTTTTATTTCAATGAAATGCAAACCCAAATGGAATAACAGCAAACACACAAACCAAATAAAAGCAAAAATCACACAAAAACACACAACAATAACTTTTTTTAATAACTGCACTCAACACACAAAACAACAATGAAGAGCAAACGAAAAATAATCCAAAGAATAGAAAGTTAAAGTCAAATCAATTCCCCGGCAACGGCGCCAAAAACTTGATCGGACGGCTAAATGTCTATCGAATTAGAAAATAGCCGAACGAATTTTGAAATAAAATTTACCGCAAGCGCACGGCGTACAATTGTAGTACGTGGTGAATATAGGTCGATCCGCAGGGAATTGATGATTTTAAAAGTCTATTCAATCAAATTAAACCGAAGTCGAGAGATTATCAAGCTAAAAAAATGAGAAAATTAGCAAACTAGCAACTACAAATGTGAATGAAAACTATGAGAATAAATTGACAATTTAGAGATAATTCCACTCTCTAGATCACATAAATCAACAAAATGAAGTTATGATCTCTCTTTTCTTTGTCATTAGTTAGATTAATTCATGTGCTTATCATAAGTATGGTCTATTTGTGCTATTAATTAGCTCAACATAAGCCATCAAACTATAACACACCCCTTAAACCACTTACTGACTCATATGAAAAATGATAACAAAGTTGAAAGCAAAATTTATTTTAAGTATGGTCTATTAACTATTAATTAGAAATATGGAACATCAAATTTTAATCTCAACATTCACTTCATTACCATCATCATATGTAGATGAAGAGGTAATTTGTGCTAGTGATTGTTTAAGTATAGCCTATTTGGTGTCAACAATATAGGCTATCAAATTCAAAGCAAAAACAACAAGTTAGCCACTTCATACATTCTCATTAAAGCACAAAAAGAGAGTATAAAACATCAAAATGTTGAAGCTACATGATTAGAGGCTTCATTACCCCTAAATTGAAGGGATTAGCCTCTCATTTGTGTTATCATATCAACACAAGTAGCATGCAACATGAAACTAAAAAAAGGAAGCAAAATGAAAGCTAAATGAAAAGAGAACTATTCTACTTGCATAAAAGAAAAGAATCTACACTACAACATGAAAGGAGATAAACAAGAAGAGGAAAATAACATGTATTAAATTGCATAAAAAAAATTACATGAAAAGAAAATGGCTAAGTAGCCATGAAAAGAGAAAGAGAGATTTCTTTTATTTTGAGCCTAAAACTAAACTAAAGAGAGACTAAGAGAGGAGGAGAGGTTACATGAAACATAAGGGGTATATATGCAAGTGTTAAACCCTAATTCATTTTTTATTATTTTTTTTGGAAAGGAAACCTAAAAGTATCGTTTTACTTGAAAAAAAAAGAAAAAAAAGGAAGCACTGTATTATGAAGCAATGTATTGGAATGGCAGGGCAGTAAAGCGCTATGCACTGTCAATGTTGATGGGGTGGTGAAGATTTCAGGTTTGGGAAGTTGAAAGGTGGTGGATGAAAGGTGAATGTTAGGGGCAGAGAAATGATGAATGAATGAAGGTGAATGTTGAAGAAATTGAATTGTAGTTGTGTGGACAGTTGTTTGTTGTGAAGCAAAACTGTTGCACTGCAAAGTGAACAGTGCACAATGAAACAGTGAACACTGAAACAATGAAGGAAATGAAAATTGTAAATGCAAAAATGTAAAAGAGAATGAAATGGAATAAAAGTGTTTTTTTTTCTTTTCCGATTGAAATTTGTGTTTTGTTTTTATTTTAATGAAATGCAAACACAAATGGAATAACAACAAACACACAAACCAAATAAAAGCAAAAATCACACAAAAACACACAACAATAACTTTTTTTTAATAACTGCACTCAACACACAAAACAACAATGAAGAGCAATCGAAAAATAATCCAAAGAATAGAAAGTTAAAGTCAAATCCCCGGCAACGGCGCCAAAAACTTGATCGGACGGCTAAATGTCTATCGAATTAGAAAATAGCCGAACAAATTTTGAAATAAAATTTACCGCAAGCGCACGGCGTACAATTGTAGTACGTGGCGAATACGGGTCGATCCGTAGGGAATTGATGATTTTAAAAGTCTATTAAATCAAATTAAATCAAAGTCGAGAGATTATCAAGCTAAGAAAATGAGAAAATTAGCAAACTAGCAACTACAAATGTGAATGAAAACTATGAGAATAAATTGACAATTTAGAGATAATTCCACTCTCTAGATCACATAAATCAACAAAATGAAGTTATGATCTCTCTTTTCTTTGTCATTAGTTAGCTTAATTGATGTGCTTATCATAAGTATGGTCTATTTGTGCTATTAATTAGCTCAACATAAGCCATCAAACTATAACACACCCATTAAACCACTTACTGACTCATATGAAAAATGATAACAAAGTTAAAAGAAAATTTATTTTAAGTATGGCCTATTAACTATTAATTAGAAATATAGAACATCAAATATTAATCTCAAAATTCACTTCATTACCATCATCATATGTAGATGAAGAGGTAATTTGTGTTAGTGATTGTTTAAGTATAGCCTATTTGGTGTCAACAATATAGGCTATCAAATTCAAAGCAAAAACAACAAGTTAGCCACTTCATACATTCTCATTAAAGCACAAAAAAAGAGTATAAAACATCAAAATGTTGAAGCTACATGATTAGAGGCTTCATTACCCCTAAATTGAAGGGATTAGTCTCTCATTTGTGTTATCATATCAACACAAGTAGCATGCAACTTGAAACTAAAAAAAAGGAAGCAAAATGAAAGCTAAATGAAAAGAGAACTATTCTACTTGCATAAAAGAAAAGAATCTACACTACAACATGAAAGGAAATAAACAAGAAGAGGAAAATAACATGTATTAAATTGCATAAAAAAATTACATGAAAAGAAAATGGCTAAGTAGCCATGAAAAGAGAAAGAGAGCTTTCTTTTATTTTGAGCTTAAAACTAAACTAAAGAGAGACTAAGAGAGGAGGAGAGGTTACATGAAACATAAGGGGTATATATGCAAGTGTTTAACCCTAATTCATTTTTTTTTATTTTTTTTTTGGAAAGGAAACCTAAAAGTACTGTTTTACTTGAAAAAAAAAAGAAAAAAAAAGGAAGCACTATATTATGAAGCAATGTATTGGAATGGCAGGGCAGTAAAGTGTTATGCACTGTCAATGTTGATGGGGTGGTGAAGATTTCATGTTTGGGAAGTTGAAAGGTGGTGGACGAAAGGTGAATGTTAGGGGCAGAGAAATGATGCATGAATGTAGGTGAAAGTTGAAGAAATTGAATTGCAGTTGTGTGGACAGTTGTTTGTTGTGAAACAAAAGTGTTGCACTGCACAGTGAACAGTGCACAATGAAACAGTGAACACTGAAACAATGAAGGAAATGAAAATTGTAAATGCAAAAATGTAAAAGAGAATGAAATGGAATAAAAGTGTTTTTTTTTCTTTTCCGATTGAAATTTGTGTTTTGTTTTTATTTCAATGAAATGCAAACCCAAATGGAATAACAGCAAACACACAAACCAAATAAAAGCAAAAATCACACAAAAACACACAACAATAACTTTTTTTTAATAACTGCACTCAACACACAAAACAACAATGAAGAGCAAACGAAAAATAATCCAAAGAATAGAAAGTTAAAGTCAAATCAATTCCCCGGCAACGGCGCCAAAAACTTGATCGGACGGCTAAATGTCAATCGAATTAGAAAATAGCCGAACGAATTTTGAAATAAAATTTACCGCAAGCGCACGGCGTACAATTGTAGTACGTGGTGAATACAGGTCGATCCGCAGGGAATTGATGATTTTAAAAGTCTATTCAATCAAATTAAACCAAAGTCGAGAGATTATCAAGCTAAAAAAATGAGAAAATTAGCAAACTAGCAACTACAAATGTGAATGAAAACTATGAGAATAAATTGACAATTTAGAGATAATTCAACTCTCTAGATCACATAAATCAACAAAATGAAGTTATGATCTCTCTTTTCTTTGTCATTAGTTAGCTTAATTGATGTGCTTATCATAAGTATGGTCTATTTGTGCTATTAATTAGCTCAACATAAACATCAAACTATAACACACCCCTTAAACCACTTACTGACTCATATGAAAAATGATAACAAAGTTGAAAGCAAAATTTATTTTAAGTATGGCCTATTAACAATTAATTAGAAATATAGAACATCAAATTTTAATCTCAACATTCACTTCATTACCATCATCATATGTAGATGAAGAGGTAATTTGTGCTAGTGATTGTTTAAGTATAGCCTATTTGGTGTCAACAATATAGGCTATCAAATTCAAAGCAAAAACAGCAAGTTAGCCACTTCATACATTCTCATTAAAGCACAAAAAGAGAGTATAAAACATCAAAATGTTGAAGCTACATGATTAGAGGCTTCATTACCCCTAAATTGAAGGGATTAGCCTCTCATTTGTGTTATCATATCAACACAAGTAGCATGCAACATGAAACTAAAAAAAAGGAAGCAAAATGAAAGCTAAATGAAAAGAGAACTATTCTACTTGCATAAAAGAAAAGAATCTACACGACAACATGAAAGGAGATAAACAAGAAGAGGAAAATAACGTGTATTAAATTGCATAAAAAAAATACATGAAAAGAAAATGGCTAAGTAGCCATGAAAAGAGAAAGAGAGATTTCTTTTATTTTGAGCCTAAAACTAAACTAAAGAGAGACTAAGAGAGGAGGAGAGGTTACATGAAACATAAGGGGTACATATGCAAGTGTTAAACCCTAATTCATTTTTTTTTGGAAAGGAAACCTAAAAGTACTGTTTTACTTGAAAAAAAAAGAAAAAAAAAGGAAGCACTGTATTATGAAGCAATGTATTGGAATGGCAGGGCAGTAAAGTGCTATGCAATGTCAATGTTGATGGGGTGGTGAAGATTTCAGGTTTGGGAAGTTGAAAGGTGGTGGATGAAAGGTGAATTTTAGGGGCAGAGAAATAATGAATGAATGTAGTTGAAGGCTGAAGAAATTGAATTGCAGTTGTGTGGACAGTTGTTTGTTGTGAAGCAAAAGTGTTGCACTGCACAGTGAACAGTGCACAATGAAACAGTGAACACTGAAACAATGAAGGAAATGAAAATTGTAAATGCAAAAATGTAAAAGAGAATGAAATGGAATAAAAGTGTTTTTTTTCTTTTCCGATTGAAATTTGTGTTTTGTTTTTATTTTAATGAAATGCAAACACAAATGGAATAACAACAAACACACAAATCAAATAAAAGCAAAAATCACACAAAAACACACAACAATAACTTTTTTTTAATAACTACACTCAACACACAAAACAACAATGAAGAGCAATCGAAAAATAATTCAAAGAATAGAAAGTTAAAGTCAAATCAATTCCCCGGCAACGGCGCAAAAACTTGATCGGATGGCTAAATGTCTATCGAATTAGAAAATAGCCGAACGAATTTTGAAATAAAATTTACCGCAACCGCACGACGTACAATTGTAGTACGTGGCGAATACGGGTCGATCCGTAGGGAATTGATGATTTTAAAAGTCTATTAAATCAAATTAAACCAAAGTCGAGAGATTATCAAACTAAAAAAATGAGAAAATTAGCAAACTAGCAACTACGAATGTGAATGAAAACTATGAGAATAAATTGACAATTTAGAGATAATTCCACTCTCTAGATCATATAAATCATTAAAATGAAGTTATGATCTCTCTTTTCTTTGTCATTAGTTAGCTTAATTGATGTGCTTATCATAAGTATGGTCTATTTGTGCTATTAATTAGCTCAACATAAGCCATCAAACTATAACACACCCCTTAAACCACTTACTGACTCATATGAAAAATGATAACAAAGTTAAAAGCAAAATTTATTTTAAGTATAGCCTATTAACTATTAATTATAAATATAGAACATCAAATTTTAATCTCAAGTTTAAGTTCATTACTAACATCAAATGTAGATCAAAAGGTAATTTGTGTTAGTGATTGTTTAAGTATAGCCTATTTGGTGTCAACAATATAGGCTATCAAATTCAAAGCAAAAACAACAAGTTAGCCACTTCATACATTCTCATTAAAGCACAAAAAAAAGTATAAAACATCAAAATGTTGAAGCTACATGATTAGAGGCTTCATTACCCCTAAATTAAAGGGATTAGCCTCTCATTTGTGTTATCATATCAACATAAGTAGCATGCAACATGAAACTAAAAAAAGGAAGCAAAATGAAAGCTAAATGAAAAGAGAACTATTCTACTTGCATAAAAGAAAAGAATCTACACTACAACATGAAAGGAGATAAACAAGAAGAGGAAAATAACATGTATTAAATTGCATAAAAAAAATTACATGAAAAGAAAATGGCTAAGTAGCCATGAAAAGAGAAAGAGAGATTTCTTTTATTTTGAGCCTAAAACTAAACTAAAGAGAGACTAAGAGAGGAGGAGAGGTTACATGAAACATAAGGGGTACATATGCAAGTGTTAAACCCTAATTCATTTTTTTTAATTTTTTTTGGAAAGGAAACCTAAAAGTACTGTTTTACTTGAAAAAAAAAGAAAAAAAAGGAAGCACTTTATTATGAAGCAATGTATTGGAATGGCAGGGCAGTAAAGTGCTATGCACTGTCAATGTTGATGGGGTGGTGAAGATTTTAGGTTTGGGAAGTTGAAAGGTGGTGGATGAAAGGTGAATGTTAGGGGCAGAGATATGATGAATGAATGTAGTTGAAGGCTGAAGAAATTGAATTGCAGTTGTGTGGACAGTTGTTTGTTGTGAAGCAAAAGTGTTGCACTGCACAGTGAATAGTGCACAATGAAACAGTGAATACTGAAACAATGAAGGAAATGAAAATTGTAAATGCAAAAATGTAAAAGAGAATGAAATGGAATAAAAGTGTTTTTTTTCTTTTCCGATTGAAATTTGTGTTTTTATTTTATTTTAATGAAATGCAAACACAAATGGAATAACAACAAACACACAAACCAAATAAAAGCAAAAATCACACAAAAACACACAACAATAACTTTTTTTTAATAACTGCACTCAACACACAAAACAACAATGAAGAGCAATCGAAAAATAATCCAAAGAATAGAAAGTTAAAGTCAAATCAATTCCCCGGTAATGGCGCCAAAAACTTGATCGGACGGCTAAATGCCTATCGAATTAGAAAATAGCCGAACGAATTTTGAAAAAAATTTACCGCAACCGCACGGCGTACAATTGTAGTACGTGGCGAATACGGGTCGATCCGTAGGGAATTGATGATTTTAAAAGTCTATTAAATCAAATTAAACCAAAGTCGAGAGATTATCAAGCTAAAAAAATGAGAAAATTAGCAAACTAGCAACTACAAATGTGAATGAAAACTATGAGAATAAATTGACAATTTAGAGATAATTCCACTCTCTAGATCATATAAATCATTAAAATGAAGTTATGATCTCAGTTTTCTTTGTCATTAGTTAGCTTAATTGATGTGCTTATCATAAGTATGGTCTATTTGTGCTATTAATTAGCTCAACATAAGCCATCAAACTATAACACACCCCTTAAACCACTTACTGACTCATATGAAAAATGATAACAAAGTTAAAAGCAAAATTTATTTTAAGTATGGCCTATTAACTATTAAGTAGAAATATAGAACATCAAATTTTAATCTCAAGATTCAGTTCATTACCAACATCATATGTAGATAAAGAGGTAATTTGTGTTAGTGATTGTTTAAGTATAGCCAATTTGGTGTCAACATTATAGGCTATCAAATTCAAAGCAAAAACAACAAGTTAGCCACTTCATACATTCTCATTAAAGCACAAAAAAAAGTATAAAACATCAAAATATTGAAGCTACATGATTAGAGGCTTCATTATCCCTAAATTGAAGGGATTAGCCTCCCATTTGTGTTATCTTATCAACACAAGTAGCATGCAACATGAAACTAAAAAAAAGGAATCAAAATGAAAGCTAAATGAAAAGAGAACTATTCTACTTGCATAAAAGAAAAGAATCTACACTACAACATGAAAGGAGATAAACAAGAAGAGGAAAATAACATGTATTAAATTGCATAAAAAAAATTACATGAAAAGAAAATGGCTAAGTAGCCATGAAAGTGAATAAGAGCTTTCTTTTATTTTGAGCCTAAAACTAAACAAAAGAGAGACTAAGAGAGGAGGAGAGGTTACATGAAACATAAGGGGTATATATGCAAGTGTTAAACCCTAATTCATTTTTTTTTATTTTTTTTGGAAAGGAAACCTAAAAGTACCGTTTTACTTGAAAAAAAAACAAAAAAAAAGGAAGCACTGTATTATGAAGCAATGTATTGGAATGGCAGGGCAGTAAAGTGCTATGCACTGTCAATGTTGATGGAGTGGTGAAGATTTCAGGTTTGGGAAGTTGAAAGGTGGTGGATGAAAGGTGAATGTTAGGGGCAGAGAAATGATGCTTGAATGTAGGTGAAGGTTGAAGAAATTGAATTGCAGTTGTGTGGACAGTTGTTTGTTGTGAAGCAAAAGTGTTGCATTGCACAGTGAACAGTGCACAATGAAACAGTGAACACTGAAACAATGAAGGAAATGAAAATTGTAAATGCAAAAATGTAAAAGAGAATGAAATGGAATAAAAGTGTTTTTTTTCTTTTCCGATTGAAATTTGTGTTTTGTTTTTATTTCAATGAAATGCAAACCCAAATGGAATAACAACAAACACACAAACCAAATAAAAGCAAAAATCACACAAAAACACACAACAATAACTTTTTTTAAAAACTGCACTCAACACACAAAACAACAATGAAGAGCAAACGAAAAATAATCCAAAGAATAGAAAGTTAAAGTCAAATCAATTCCCCGGTAACGGCGTCAAAAACTTGATCGGACGGCTAAATGTCTATCGAATTAGAAAATAGCGGAACGAATTTTGAAATAAAATTTACCGCAAGCGCACGGCGTACAATTGTAGTACGTGGCGAATACGGGTCGATCCGCAGGGAATTGATGATTTTAAAAGTCTATTCAATCAAATTAAACCAAAGTCGAGAGATTATCAAGCTAAAAAAATGAGAAAATTAGCAAACTAGCAACTACAAATGTGAATGAAAACTAAGAAAATAAATTGACAATTTAGAGATAATTCCACTCTCTAGATCACATAAATCAACAAAATGAAGTTATGATCTCTCTTTTCTTTGTCATTAGTTAGCTTAATTGATGTGCTTATCATAAGTATGGTATATTTGTGCTATTAATTAGCTCAACATATGCCATCAAACTATAACACACCCCTTAAACCACTTACTGACTCATATGAAAAATGCCAACAAAGTTAAAAGCAAAATTTATTTTAAGTATGGCCTATTAACTATTAATTAGAAATATAGACCATCAAATTTTAATCTCAACATTCACTTCATTACCATCATCATATGTAGATGAAGAGGTAATTTGTGTTAGTGATTGTTTAAGTATAGCCTATTTGGTATCAACAATATAGGCTATCAAATTCAAATCAAAAACAACAAGTTAGCCACTTCATACATTCTCATTAAAGCACGAAAAGAGAGTATAAAACATCAAAATGTTGAAGCTACATGATTAGAGGCTTTATTACCCCTAAATTGAAGAGATTAGCCTCTCATTTGTGTTATCATATCAACACAAGTAGCATGCAACATGAAACTAAAAAAAAGGAAGCTAAATGAAAAGAGA
This sequence comes from Allium fistulosum, assembly GCA_030737815.1. Lineage (NCBI taxonomy): Eukaryota > Viridiplantae > Streptophyta > Magnoliopsida > Asparagales > Amaryllidaceae > Allium > Allium fistulosum. The sequence goes on from JASFAW010000011.1 coordinate 25,064,268, forward strand.
ACTATTCTACTTGCATAAAAGAAAAGAATCCACACTATAACATGAAAGGAGATAAACAAGAAGAGGAAAATAACATGTATTAAATTGCATAAAAAAAATTACATGAAAAGAAAATGGCTAAGTAGCCATCAAAAGAGAAAGAGAGCTTTCTTTTATTTTGAGCCTAAAACTAAACTAAAGAGAGACTAAGAGAGGAGGAGAGGTTACATGAAACATAAGTGGTATATATGCAAGTATTAAACCATAATTCAATTTTTTTTTGGAAAGGAAACCTAAAAGTACTGTTCTACTCGAAAAGAAAAAGAAAAAAAAAGGAAGCACTGTATTATGAAGCAATGTATTGGAATGGCAGGGCAGTAAAGTGCTATGCACTGTCATTGTTGATGGGGTGGTGAAGATTTCAGGTTTGGGAAGTTGAAAGGTGAATGTTAGGGGCAGAGAAATGATGAATGAATGTAGGTGAAGGTTGAAGAAATTGAATTGCAGTTGTGTGGACAGTTGTTTGTTGTGAAGCAAAGTGTTGCACTACACAGTGAACAGTGCACAATGAAACAGTGAACACTGAAACAATGAAGGAAATGAAAATTGTAAATTCAAAAATGTAAAAGAGAATGAAATGGAATAAAAGTGTTTTTTTTCTTTTCCGATTGAAATTTGTGTTTTGTTTTTATTTTAATGAAATGCAAACACAAATGGAATAACAACAAACACACAAACCAAATAAAAGCAAAAATCACATAAAAACACAGAACAATAACTTTTTTTTAATAACTGCACTCAACACACAAAACAACAATGAAGAGCAAACGAAAAATAAACCAAAGAATAGAAAGTTAAAGTCAAATCAATTCCCCGGTAACGGCGTCAAAAACTTGATCGGACGGCTAAATGTCTATCGAATTAGAAAATAGCCGAACGAATTTTGAAATAAAATTTACCGCAAGCGCACGGCGTACAATTGTAGTACGTGGCGAATACGGGTCGATCCGCAGGGAATTGATGATTTTAAAAGTCTATTCAATCAAATTAAACCAAAGTCGAGAGATTATCAAGCTAAAAAAATGAGAAAATTAGCAAACTAGCAACTACAAATGTAACGACCCGGAAATTTCGAACCCGAAAATTCCGGATAGTTATGAAAAAGAAGAAAGAGGTAGAAGAAGAAGAACAGAAACATTAACATCTCACATTCGCAGCAGATAAAATATAATAGTAAATAATAACAGTTTACAAAAGATTACTATATCTGTCGATTACATTTTTTTATACATCAGAGTTTTATTCCAATACACAACAATGGTCATATATAAATCAAATATGTCTCAGATAATCAAAAATAATAGTCACAGCGGAATCACTCCATACGTCCTGCCCTCCAGCACTCCTCCTGAGCTCCAGAACGTCCTTACCTGAAAATCTGTAATACTCGGTCTGACCCGAGCATTACATCAAAGTAACACCCGGGTCAGGCTGGAAACCAGCGTGAGTAATCCCATGAAATTTGAAATACTAAGTTCAAACCATAAAAGGAAACCCGGGTAACTTGTATTAATTACAACTACACAAATTGTTATTGACCTTATTTATTTCACTAACCCGTTTCTAAGTACCAAACTTAGATTTAAGGGTCTAATTTGCCTAAATCATTCCATTTTAGCTTATTGATTTCAGCTAGAAATTTAATAAGAATCGAAGTGGTTTCGGGTATTTACTAATACCCGACTCCGGTCTCTTCGAAACCAATGACAATTTAACTTAAATTGTTCAAGTGAAATACAATTCAACTTAAGATACAGGATGTCACAATATTTCATCATCAATAGATAACCACATCATCATAGTTTAAATCAACATATCAGATCACATAGCATCACGAACCACATATTAAGGATAACAATTTATCAAAGGTTTCCAATATTATTCTAATTATCCTTTAGTTAAATTTAAGTAACTAACCCTTAATTATTCCACAAATTAATTATCCTTAACAAAATACAGTAATTAACTTTTAATTACTTCATTAATTAATTATTAACCATAATTATTAATCACCCTTGATCTATAACATCCAGTGATTTACTACCCTAATTAAAATCCATTAATTACATTAAGTAATTATTATCAAATCATCTAGTGTTTAAAATTTATTAAACTTAATTTATCAACTAAACAAATCACATTAATCTCCATTAATTATATTAAGTAATTACTTTCTTAATTACTTCCATTAATTAATTATACTTAAACAATTCACAAATGATTATCAATAAAATTATTATTTAATTTAAGAAAACATTTCTTACTAAATTAGAGTATTTAAACTATATTTTACTTAAGCATTCAGAATTAAAAATTTATTTAAATTTCCAGATTTGGATTCAAAGTAAGTTTGAATCCATCCACTTATCTTTAATTTTAAACCTGAAAAAAAATCAAGTTTATTTAAAACTGGAATCCATCCTCTGCCTCGAGACGAACCCAGTCTGCTCCGAGACTACACACCCCCTGCTTCGAGTCTTGCTCACGTTTTACCCGAGTCTTCCCCGAGAAAACAATCCCAATAACATTGACAGTTTCGTCATGTAGCAACAAGTAACTCCACCACTACCCTTCTTCGAGTTTCCCTCGTCCCTACTCCGAGTAAAACACCTAAAATCCCGAGTGAAACCCCGAGCATTTCAAACTGCACCTTCCAAAAATCGACAGCCATCATACATTTGCACGTGCACGTGCACCGTGCCTCCAGTCATCTCCGACCACTCACCAGCATCGCCACCCATCGGCGATCGACCCACGACCACATCGCAACCCCCAAAATCCCACGCAGCAGCTCGAAATAAAAATCGAGTAGTTTACTCGAACCAGCAAACTCAACACCAACCCATACGCAAATCTTGGCAACACCTCGTTTTCGAGATTCCGACCCTCTTGGATGCTCAAACTCCGGTTATATCCTCGTCATGAACCCCACTAGCATTCCCCAAATCCCGGTCGAACTCGATGCCCTGTGGCATTCGAACGAGACCAATATAAACCCACAACAAAAATTAGGTTTACAAAAAAGATCTCGTCGCCGTTGCCACCACGACGATCTACAGCGCCTTCCACCATTTTTCCCGGCCTCTCCATTCACTACTCCATCATCACAAGGAACGCCAAGCATTCCAGTCTACGTGATCACCCAAAAATCGACGGAAACACAATTTTGTTCTACCCAAAACTGCACCCTAATTACACTATTAAATATAATGATATTTGTCTTAAAAATCATGTTACTAGGTAGTGATCCAACCTGTGATCCTGAATCAATATTTTAAAATGTTTGAATTTACCTACTATTTAAGTTTGCCTGTTGTTCTTGAATTCCAGTGATATTTAAATTTTAATTCAACTTAAATAAAGTTTTTTTTAAATTTCACTATGATAAAACATACAAGTTTCGTTTAAAACTTAAACCGCATCACAGACTAAATCGAGAGATATGATTTTTAACCCAAAACTGAAGCTTGAAAACAACAGAGAGGTTACAGATATATAGATCATGCACACACATACAATTATAACCACTCAGGTAATCATATAAATACATCTATGCCCAGATGCAAACATGCAACCATCATATACTTAAGTAGTTTTAACAAAAATGTTACTCACATTTGCTTTGCAAAAGAACAGAGCCTCTACCTTGAAACAGTTTGAATTTTGAAAACTGGAATGGCTTTGTTTGATCTTTCCACACATCTTGCTTTTGTGGTTTTGGAAATGTTATTTTATTTTGCAAAAGAAAAGTTTGCTATATTTCTTTCTCTGGTTTGTAATGTTAAACAAAACGCAAATATGAAATAATATAGGAGAGTTTGTAAGAGGGGTAGGTGATATCTGGTTTGAGAAGTGTTCATATACAAGCATCTCATATTTGCCAGAGATTTTTTTTAGAATAGGAGGCTGAAATGATTTTATGAACAAGTTCGAATGACCTTGTATGCTGTTGAAAAATGAAGGCATTAAATGTTTTAGTACTTGTGTCTCCCATTTTAATTATTTAATGTTCATATGTCATAGATATTTTTTTTCTTTTGCCTGGGTCTTGTTTTACAAGCCAAAGCATGTTATATTTTTACTTGTTATCTTACTTTATTTCATACTTATGTTAATATCATACATTGGACTTACATTGAAGTTAAATTTTTATAAAGTTTATTTTATTTTAAAACTTAACTATCCAATATTATATTTACTCTACATCAACACTTACAAGGCTTATTTTAAATTTTAAACATTTTGAAAGAATTTATTTAAACTTTAAACCATAGATCTTCCCATTATATACATATATATAACAATTTCTATTTATTAGATATTATATTATAAATAAAACTCGTTATCAAGATAAAAATGATTTATAAAAGAAATTATCACTATATAAATAAATTACTTATTTTCTCGACTATATTAAAAAAAAACCCTTGTTAAATTTAAATTTAAGTTAAAAATCAAATTTTCAACAATTTAACTTTATTCTGTATACGTTTTAAAGTCAACTGATTATTCATTTAATAGCTTTTAAAAAGATGTATATATATTAAATCAAACCAAGACTACCAAAAATATTAAAATAAGAAAACTTATCTTCATTTATTAAAATTCAAATCAGATCTGATCTATTTACAATATATACAAATATATATATATTATAAACAGAAAACAAATTTATTAGCTTTTTTAAAATATAAATTATCAGTTAAACATTTATCCAGAAGAAGATTATAAATCAAATTCAAATTTTATTAACAATTATTATCATATCAATTTAATTTCTATCGCAAATTATTAAATTGATATTGTCAAAATTTCCGGGATGTCACATTCCTCCCCCCTTAAAAGAATTTCGTCCCCGAAATTTAAACAAAGGTAATTTAAAACCTAAGTCTAGAAATACTTTAAAAATTCTATATAATATTTCTAAAATAGTTTTATAAAAATACTTTTATAACTCGATGTTTTGACAAGTCCATCCTTGTTCTCACAGAAATTCGGTCATACGTTGATCAGGCGTAGGACTGAAAATCTACAAGTACTCGGTAAACTCGTTTCCAATACCCAGTGAAAATACTTTGGAAAATAATTTTATTGAAAACAGTTTTGAAAATAGTGAAAATATCTTGGTAAAAATGCTCTGGAAATCATCACACCCATCCATGGTCACAGTCACATCCTGGGTTACGTTGCCATCGCAGCAAAAGTCCATGTAACTGATTACACCATAGAACCCACAACAGATCGCAGTTACATCCAGGGTTACGTTGCCGTCGCAGCAAAAGTCTATGTAACTGTTGGCTCTCAGCGGCACACACGATTACGCTGTCAAAATGAAACTTCTCCACTCCCACATAGGTCGCAGTCTACCGATGTAAAATCAAACATAGACTGTTGGCTCTCAACGGCACACACGACTTTCGCTATGTTACCATAGTGTCGCAGTCTACCGATATAAAATCAAACGTAGACTGTTGGCTCTCAGCGGCACACACGACTTTCGCTATGGTCTGCAGTAGATCGCAGTGACATCGAGTTACACTATCGTCACAGCATAACCCAAATGCCTCTGTGGGCTCTAGCCCCTCGACTTTCGCTACAAATAATCCTCAGGAACTAGTTTTGTACGGACTCTTCACAGGATCAACTTTAGAACTTCCCCCTTAGAGGCTCAAGGCAGTGCCACCCTATGGCACTCCTGAGAAGTTCATTTCAAGGGAGCGCCTTTTTCCCCAGAGCAAATCTCAAAACACTTTATACTATACACATATAGTATTTTCCAAATCATACACCTAGTATGTATCTCATATAAATGCTTTTACACAAAATCGATTCTCAAAATCGATAATTCACAAATCAGGCTTTCCCAATCCCAATATTGATTTTATCCAAAAATCAAAAGCCTTTTCCAAATCCAAAGGTTCCCAAAACCTTTTTCTCAAAACCATTTCCATAAAATCTTTTATATATATATTCATATATATAATTTTCTTGGGAAATCTTTAAATCACTTTATACTTATATAAGTTTCCTTTTTATACTTCAAAACTTCCAAAAACCCTTTTCTTTTGGCAATGGATTCAATAAGGGGATTTTTCCATATATAACAAAGGTATATAACTTTGTTTAGTCCAAATAAATATTCTAATTTTGATTACTCTTTTATAAAGTTATTTACCATATTGCTTACTTCCATAAAGTAAATCTTAATCATAGAAATGTTCAATTCCCATTTTACTTCATTATATATCTCACAAAATATACTTTAAATTTCAAGAATCATTTACAGTTCTTATCCAAAAAAATTCAATATCAATTTCATTCAAACCCGTACGATGTCCACATATCATTTGTACGCTATATCAATCTGATAGCTCACTCGATCACACAATTCCACTTCCGAACTAGTATTGTCCCGCCGACATCCTAGTGCGGACTCAGATTTGGTTTCTTGATCAGAAACCGTTATTCTCCTTGCATAGTCACACCTATGATAGAGAATATCCAGAACCAATCAAAAATCCATATCCAGGTTCGCTGTCGAAAATCGAGTGGAAAAATCCCAACTCGGATCGATAGTACTATCTCGAAATTCTGTGCTCGAATCTGGATCAAATCACTATGCGAATAGAATAATATACGCACATCCTACGTATTTAACTCCATTGATTATTAACCAAATCAATTTCCTTTCTATTCACATTCACTTTAATTTTCATTCACTTATTCACATTTGATTTAATCCCTACTTGGATTATCACTTCACTTCTTATCTCAGTTGGGTATTTAATCACGAACAGTTTGAACTCCGTCCCGTTTATATTTTAGAAAATAGCTTGAAAAATTTAAAAATAGACAAGTAGTTGAAAAATAATTATTAATTTGTAAAATAGCTGCAAAATAGTTAAGTAATCATAAAATAATTGAAAATAGTAAAATAATTGCAAAATAGTCGTAAATAGTAACTAGTTATAAAGTAGTGAGAAAACAGTAATTAGTTTATAAAATAGTTGTAAAATAGTTAAATAGTTCCAAAGCAATTGTAATATAAGTTTAAGATAGTTTTTGGTTTAAAAAAAGAAAAGTTGTGTAGTAAATAGTTTAGAAAAATAGATTTATTTTGAAAATAGTCCAGAGCTAAACTGTTCAACTTCCCAATCTCCATTTCAACCAATTTCCCATTAAATTGATCCAATTCCAATTCAAGTTGAATTATCCACAATTTCTTTCCTAAATTCAAATCAAATCCCATTTGATTTTAAACATATTCACTTTAGTTACAGTTCCAAATTATTTAAACTAATTTAGACTAACTCCAAATTGAATCCACTTCAATCTCAAATCATTTCAATTTCCTTGTGGATTAATCCCCATTCCCATTTGAATTTTAAACTTATCCATCCTAAATCACAATTCCCATTAATTCAAATCAATTTCAGCTTGGTACTAACTCAATTTAAATCTCAATTTTAAACCATCTCGAATTTTATAAATTCGAGTTAAATTTTCAAATGTTGATTTATTCCCTTAATCCAATTAACATTTATCTTCAAATCAATATCTTTAAACCATTTAATTTCTGAGTTCAATTCTCAAAATTCCATTTTAAATTATCTTCACTTAACTTATTTCAAAGTTCAAATAATAATTCAAACCCCTTTTAAACAATTAAATCTTTGAATTTCAATTTATTACCCAAATTCAATCTTGGAACCAATCCTTAATCATTTCAGTTTACATGTTCATTTTAAACATTCAAATCTTAATGTTCAAAGTGATCCCATTTTCTCAAGTTTAATTTTTTTATCTTTAAAATCAAAATTACTTAAGTAATTTCAAATTAAAGTTTAATTCCATTTAATTCCAATATTGGGATAGATATTACCCCAATCTATCATCCAATTTATTTAAAACATTCATCATCCACTACCCATTCCAGATCTCAATTCTATCTGAGACCACATATAGTTCCCTACCAAATTAGCCCATTTAATTTTCCTAAGTTAAACCTCAATTTCATCTTGAAATTTCCAATTCAGGTTGTTTATTCCAAACTTATTTAACTTCCTTTAAGTTAAATTCAATTTAATCCCGTCAAACTTACTCAAATTTGAATTCCCACTTCAAATTTTCAATTTTTTTTTTAATAATATTCATTCTTACTCATTAGTTCAAAACTTATATCACTTTGGGTTTCACATCACTTTCCAAGGATTATTCAAAACTCAATCTTAGAGTTTTTTTTTCCCATATACATATTTATTTCCTTTACACACCAAATTACCTTAAATTTTAAACCACCTTTGGTTTTAAGTTCAAAACATGTTCCTACAAATTTTCAAACAACTCTTGTTTGAATCAAGCTCTTTTATTCAAATAATACTATTTATTATTTCTTTCAAACACTTGGAACAAATTCCCATATTTTCTGGACTTAGATTTAATACTTCACCATTTAAACCCTTTTTAATTTCAATTCATAAGTCATACTCACCTAAATGTTTACTTCCATAAACATTTTATTTTTTTGCTAAATCATTAACAAACATTTCATCATTTTAGGAAAATAACCAAGGTTATTACAACTGGAAACCATTTCCAATTATCTTTATTCTGAAAATATTTCTACAAATTCAGGATTTTAATTTCAGTTTGAATCCAATTCAAACTTATTTTACTTTCATTTTAGTAATATTTCTATTACTACCTAATTTAATTCCAATAATTTAACAACCAGTTACTTTAACATTTATTGGTTAAGGAATATTGCTTTATATATATCAAATATACTTTATATAAAATCATTTACCTTTAAAACCATTTAAAATCTTTATATAGGAAAATAACAAGTACGTTCTCTCATATATATATACACTCAACTCATCCTAGGGTAATACTAACCCTATCTCTGATGAGTACACCCACCAGAGCTAAGGTTCTCGCTTAACCTTTCAGCTCTGATACCAACTGTAACGACCCGGAAATTTCGAACCCGAAAATTCCAGATAGTTATGAAAAAGAAGAAAGAGGTAGAAGAAGAAGATCAGAAACATCAACATCTCACATTCGCAGCGGATAAAATATAATAGTAAATAATAACAGTTTACAAAAGATTACTATATCTGTCGATTACATTTTTTTATACATCAGAGTTTTATTCCAATACACAACAATGGTCATATATAAATCAAATATGTCTCAGATAATCAAAAATAATAGTCACAGCGGAATCACTCCATACGTCCTGCCCTCCAGCACTCCTCCTGAGCTCCAGAACGTCCTTACCTGAAAATCTGTAATACTTGGTCTGACCCGAGCATTACATCAAAGTAACACCCGGGTCAGGCTGGAAACCAGCGTGAGTAATCCCATGAAATTTGAAATACTAAGTTCAAACCATAAAAGGAAACCCGGGTAACTTGTATTAATTACAACTACACAAATTGTTATTGACCTTATTTATTTCACTCACCCGTTTCTAAGTACCAAACTTAGATTTAAGGGTCTAATTTGCCTAAATCATTCCATTTCAGCTTATTGATTTCAGCTAGAAATTTAATAAGAATCGAAGTGGTTTCGGGTATTTACTAATACCCGACTCCGGTCTCTTCGAAACCAATGACAATTTAACTTAAATTGTTCAAGTGAAATACAATTCAACTTAAGATACAGGATGTCACAATATTTCATCATCAATAGATAACCACATCATCATAGTTTAAATCAACATATCAGATCACATAGCATCACGAACCACATATTAAGGATAACAATTTATCAAAGGTTTCCAATATTATTCTAATTATCCTTTAGTTAAATTTAAGTAACTAACCCTTAATTATTCCACAAATTAATTATCCTTAACAAAATACAGTAATTAACTTTTAATTACTTCATTAATTAATTATTAACCATAATTATTAATCACCCTTGATCAATAACATCCAGTGATTTACTACCCTAATTAAAATCCATTAATTACATTAAGTAATTATTATCAAATCATCTAGTGTTTAAAATTTATTAAACTTAATTTATAACTAAACAAATCACATTAATCTCCATTAATTATATTAAGTAATTACTTTCTTAATTACTTCCATTAAGTAATTATACTTAAACAATTCACAAATGATTATCAATAAAATTATTATTTAATTTAAGAAAACATTTCTTACTAAATTAGAGTATTTAAACTATATTTTACTTAAGCATTCAGAATTAAAAATTTATTTAAATTTCCAGATTTAGATTCAAAGTAAGTTTGAATCCATCCACTTATCTTTAATTTTAAACCTGAAAAAAAATCAAGTTTATTTAAAACTGGAATCCATCCTCTGCCTCGAGACGAACCCAGTCTGCTCTGAGACTACACACCCCCTGCTTCGAGTCTTGCTCACGTTTTACCCGAGTCTTCCCCGAGAAAACAATCCCAATAACATTGACAGTTTCGTCCTGTAGCAACAAGTAACTCCACCACTACCCTTCTTCGAGTTTCCCTCGTCCCTACTCCGAGTAAAACACCTAAAATCCCGAGTGAAACCCCGAGCATTTCAAACTGCACCTTCCAAAAATCGACAGCCATCATACATTTGCACGTGCACGTGCACCGTGCCTCCAGTCATCTCCGGCCACTCACCAGCATCGCCACCCATCGGCGATCGACCCACGACCACATCGCAACCCCCAAAATCCCACGCAGCAGCTCGAAATAAAAATCGAGTAGTTTACTCGAACCAGCAAACTCAACACCAACCCATACGCAAATCTTGGCAACACCTCGTTTTCGAGATTCCGACCCTCTTGGATGCTCAAACTCCAGTTATATCCTCGTCATGAACCCCACTAGCATTCCCCAAATCCCGGTCGAACTCGATGCCCTGTGGCATTCGAATGAGACCAATATAAACCCACAACAAAAATTAGGTTTACAGAAAAGATCTCGTCGCCGTTGCCACCACGACGATCTACATCGCCTTCCACTATTTTTCCCGGCCTCTCCATTCACTACTCCATCATCACAAGGAACGCCAAGCATTCCAGTCTACGTGATCACCCAAAAATCGACGGAAACACAATTTTGTTCTACCCAAAACTGCACCCTAATTACACTATTAAATATAATGATATTTATCTTAAAAATCATGTTACTAGGTAGTGATCCAACCTGTGATCCTGAATCAATATTTTAAAATGTTTGAATTTACCTACTATTTAAGTTTGCCTGTTGTTCTTGAATTCCAGTGATATTTAAATTTTAATTCAACTTAAATAAAGTTTTTTTTAAATTTCACTATGATAAAACATACAAGTTTCATTTAAAACTTAAACCGCATCACAGACTAAATCGAGAGATATGATTTTTAACCCAAAACTGAAGCTTGAAAACAACAGAGAGGTTACAGATATATAGATCATGCACACACATACAATTATAACCACTCAGGTAATCATATAAATACATTTATGCCCAGATGCAAACATGCAACCATCATATACTTAAGTAGTTTTAACAAAAATGTTACTCACATTTGCTTTGCAAAAGAACAGAGCCTCTGCCTTGAAACAGTTTGAATTTTGAAAACTGGAAAGGCTTTGTTTGATCTTCCCACACATCTTGCTTTTGTGGTTTTGGAAATGTTATTTTATTTTGCAAAAGAAAATTTTGCTATATTTCCTTCTCTGGTTTGTAATGTTAAACAAAACGCAAATATGAAATAATATAGGAGAGTTTGTAAGAGGGGTAGGTGATATCTGGTTTGAGAAGTCTTCATATACAAGCATCTCATATTTGCCAGAGATTTTTTTTAGAATAGGAGGCTGAAATGATTTTATGAACAAGTTCGAATGACCTTGTATGCTGTTGAAAAATGAAGGCATTAAATGTTTTAGTACTTGTGTCTCCCATTTTAAGTATTTAATGTTCATATGTCATAGATATTTTTTTCTTTTGCCTGGGTCTTGTTTTACAAGCCAAAGCATGTTATATTTTTACTTGTTATCTTACTTTATTTCATACTTATGTTAATATCATACATTGGACTTACATTGAAGTTTAATATTTATAAAGTTTATTTTATTTTAAAACTTAACAATCCAATATTATATTTACTCTACATCAACACTTACAAGGCTTATTTTAAATTTTAAACATTTTGAAAGAATTTATTTAAACTTTAAACCATAGCTCTTCCCATTATATACATATATATAACAATTTCTATTTATTAGATATTATATTATAAATAAAACTCGTTATCAAGATAAAAATGATTTATAAAAGAAATTATCACTATATAAATAAATTACTTATTTTCTCGACTATATTAAAAAAAAACCCTTGTTAAATTTAAATTTAAGTTAAAAATCAAATTTTAAACAATTTAACTTTATTCTGTATACGTTTTAAAGTCAACTGATTATTCATTTAATAGCTTTTAAAAAGATGTATATATATTAAATCAAACCAAGACTACCAAAAATATTAAAAATAAGAAAACTTATCTTCATTTATTAAAATTCAAATCAGATCTTATCTATTTACAATATATACAAATATATATATTATAAACAGAAAAAAATTTATTAGCTTTTTTAAAATATAAATTATCAGTTAAACATTTATCTAGAAGAAGATTATTAATCAAATTCAAATTTTATTAACAATTATTATCATATCAATTTAATTTCTATCGCAAATTATTAAATTGATATTGTCAAAATTTCCGGGATGTCACAACAAATGTGAATGAAAACTATGAAAATAAATTGACAATTTAGAGATAATTCCACTCTCTAGATCACATAAATCAACAAAATGAAGTTATGATCTCTCTTTTCTTTGTCATTAGTTAGCTTAATTGATGTGCTTATCATAAGTATGGTCTATTTGTGCTATTAATTAGCTCAACATAAGCCATCAAACTATAACACACCCCTTAAACCACTTACTGACTCATATGAAAAATGATAACAAAGTTGAAAGCAAAATTTATTTTAAGTATGGCCTATTAACTATTAATTAGAAATATAGACCATCAAATTTTAATCTCAACATTCACTTCATTACCATCATCATATGTAGATGCAGAGGTAATTTGTGTTAGTGATTGTTTAAGTATAGCCTATTTGGTATCAACAATATAGGCTATCAAATTCAAAGCAAAAACAACAAGTTAGCCACTTCATACATTCTCATTAAAGCACAAAAAGAGAGTATAAAACATCAAAATGTTGAAGCTACATGATTAGAGGCTTTATTACCCCTAAATTGAAGAGATTAGCCTATCATTTGTGTTATCATATCAACACAAGTAGCATGCAACATGAAACTAAAAAAAAGGAAGCAAAATGAAAGCTAAATGAAAAGAGAACTATTCTACTTGCATAAAAGAAAAGAATCCACACTATAACATGAAAGGAGATAAACAAGAAGAGGAAAATAACATGTATTAAATTGCATAAAAAAAATTACATGAAAAGAAAATGGCTAAGTAGCCATGAAAAGAAAAAGAGAGCTTTCTTTTATTTTGAGCCTAAAACTAAACTAAAGAGAGACTAAGAGAGGAGGAGAGGTTACATGAAACATAAGTGGTATATATGAAAGTATTAAACCATAATTCAATTTTTTTTTGGAAAGGAAACCTAAAAGTACTGTTCTACTCGAAAAGAAAAAGAAAAAAAAACGAAGCACTGTATTATGAAGCAATGTATTGGAATGGCAGGGCAGTAAAGTGCTATGCACTGTCATTGTTGATGGGGTGGTGAAGATTTCAGGTTTGGGAAGTTGAAAGGTGAATGTTAGGGGCAGAGAAATGATGAATGAATGTAGGTGAAGGTTGAAGAAATTGAATTGCAGTTGTGTGGACAGTTGTTTGTTGTGAAGCAAAGTGTTGCACTACACAGTGAACAGTGCACAATGAAACAGTGAACACTGAAATAATGAAGGAAATGAAAATTGTAAATGCAAAAATGTAAAAGAGAATGAAATGGAATAAAAGTGTTTTTTTTCTTTTCCGATTGAAATTTGTGTTTTGTTTTTATTTTAATGAAATGCAAACACAAATTGAATAACAACAAACACACAAACCAAATAAAAGCAAAAATCACACAAAAACACACAACAATAACTTTTTTTTTAATAACTGCACTCAACACACAAAACAACAATGAAGAGCAAACGAAAAATAATCCAAAGAATAGAAAGTTAAAGTCAAATCAATTCCCCGGCAACGGCGCCAAAAACTTGATCGGACGGCTAAATGTCTATCAAATTAGAAAATAGCCGAACGAATTTTGAAATAAAATTTACCGCAAGTGTAACGACCCAGAATTTTGAACAAATTAAATTGAGAATATTTAATTAATTTTAAATATTTAAAAGATGATTTAATTTGTATTCCGGATATAATTTTGAAATCTGCGATTAAACTTTAAAATTTAATCGATTGAAGTTGAATAAAAAGTTGAATCTTCAATTTAAAGCTAAAGAAAAATATTTCAAAAGCTTTTAAAATTTATATTGATAACACTGAAGATAACAGCAGCTTCAGTATTGAAATTTAAACTGTTTTGTTCGGTTTTGAAATTTAATTGTTTGAACCGATATTTAAAAATAGTCATTTTTCAAACAGTCTCGGAATTCGACGAAACCAGTTCCATTGGGTCCGTAATATTGAATTTTTACCGGATTTCAAATTTCGTGGCATTTGGAGTTGTTGTGCGCGAATACGACACGTAAACGCGTTGAAAGTTGTATCGAAACAAATTGAGTTAAAATTTAAATTTAAATTTAAAAACAAACGACAACATCCCTAACTTCGTGCCTAAAATCACGCAGAGACCACGAATTCATCGTGCAGTTCATCACGCAGCCCATACCTCCTTCTAATTTTAAAATACTCCTCTCGTTCAAAAAACCAAAGGGCTGAAGACAAAATCAAAACTAAAATAATGGCCGCGTCTTCCCCCTTTTTGAAAAAAACAATCTCGTTCAAATAAGAAATAAGCCGAGCCTTCTTCCTCGAATCAAAATCGCGTACAGGGGAGGGTAGAGAGCACGCGCACGCTTACGAGAGGCGGCGGTTAATCGGCGACTGGGATTTGGCATCGCGAGTTCGTTCTCGCGGTAGGTTCGACTGGGCCAAAACTGATCTGGGTTTCGAGTAGTTCGCCTGGACGATGTCATCGAGGTCGCAAGGCGACGAAGTGGGGGTCTCAGTTAAGAGCAATCTGGAGCTCAACTCGGAGTGAGGCGCGCGTTCGTCGACGAGGTTGGCAATTCGCGATTGTCGATGGATGAAGGCACAGTGTTTTCACAAGTGGGAGTTCAATCGTGGGTCGCGAGTTGGTCAATTTCACTAAGAGTGAGATCGCGACGCGATGCAAAGGGGAGGCGACGACCTGGCACTCGACGATGAAGTTGCGGCTTGCAGAAATCGTGGATGGGGAGGAGGCCAGTGGTCGCGATCGAGTACAGAGGTTTAAATTTTAATTATTGTTATTTTTAATTTAACTTGATTTAAATGAATATTTATATGTAGATCTACGTGGTTAATTTGTTCAGATAACTAAATTAATTTGCAACCATATGAGTAAATGCATGTAGAAAAATATTTACAGTGAAATGTTGTAGGGTTTATTTAAAGGTTGGATCTTTAAATGTATACATATAGGCTACTTTGATAAAATGTGTATTTTCAAAATATGGGATTTTAAAATATTAAACAGTTTAAGATTTTAATATATATTTGTAGGAAAAGAAAAAATGATGATGAAAATAAAAGAAGAAAAAAATATATATATACATATTTTTAATTTGCTTGATCTTAAAAACTTATTGATTAAGTTTAAATAGTTAAATAATTTAATTATTTGGTTACTAAAAATAATTTAAAGGAAATTGTTTGAAATTAAATTGATTAGATAAAATAAAATTTTATTAAATGAAAAATGAATGGTTCGATTTATTTCGGATATTAATAGAATTGTATAATTATTTATACAAGGTTAAAAATCAAGAAGAAATTGTCAAAATGGAAAATGGATGGCAAATTAAAAAGCTAAGGTGAGATTTTTCTCACTCAAATTGATTGTTGAATTTTTGCAGTTATTGATGATTGCTATTGGATGTGATATTAGATATTATAGGATATATCTATATATAGCAATATATACATATTGGCATATGTATATATTGGATTGATTGATTTCCCGCCTCGTATAGCGGATGAGACCCTATTGCGCCGTTAGTAAGCGGATTATTTTTATAAAACCCATATACCGTGATATTCCACCTCGAAGTGGAATTGGTATTGTGCTAACGTCTTTGGATGCAGGGAAACAGGTTGGAGGGATCCAACCGGATTCCTCACCAGTATTTATTTATTTACAGATATTGATGTATATTCTGTTATCATATGTTGATATATGATGTTTGATGTTGTGATTGACTAATTGGTGCTTTTGCATCATCGGATTCAAGTTTTAAAAATAACGACTTTTAATTTAAAAGGATTTTAAAGTGATTTTTGAAAGTAGACGTTTTATTCAATTTTTGAAGTGACTTATTTTAAACAAATAAACGTTTAAAACTTTAGAGTTATAAAAGTTAAGATTTTGTGAATTGTAACCAAAAAGTAATTTCTTTTGAAATAAAGAGTTAAGAAATTTATAAAATGGTTAATTGGAATTTTTGAGGTATTAAAAACAATGTAATAAAAGATGTACAAAATTGGATATTTATAAATTCAAAATATTGGTCTTGTAAGACAAGTTTCTATAAGTGTAAAATGAAGTAAAAATGGAATTTCATAAGTTAATGAAATCTGAAAGTTTTAATTGTGTAAAGTTTAAAAGAACGATTTCTTTTAAAATAAATGAATGATAAGTTATTAACTTAAAATATGGACTTGTGATATTTATATCGAGTATAAATTGAATTTGTTAATAAAAGGAATTTATAAATCGAAGTTGTTATTAAAAGAGAAATAGAATTTATAAACGTGTTTATAAATTCGAAATAGATTGAATTTGATAAATTAAATATAGAAGATTTTTAAAGAAGATATATTCGCGATTTTTGGATAGCGAATTATTATTGAAATAAAATGTGTAGAAATGATTGAAATTGGGTTAAGTGAATTATATTCACGATTTTGGACAGTGAATATATTGTTTAGTAAAATGGATTTATTTTTGAAGAAGTGATATTAAAAATGAAGTTAAACATTTTAAAAATGTTTTAAAATGTATTATGAATCGAAAGCGTAGATTTCAACACTTGTTATTTGTAACGACCCCTGATTTTATATAAATTTAAAATGATAATTAATTAATTTTTGAATGAAATTTGTGAAATAAAATGGTAAAATGGATTGCGAGTTTCCCCAAGTTCATTGGAATTTTATATAAATCATTTAAATTTAAAAATATTGTATATATATGTGTATGAGAATATATATATAATAATAAAGCATAAACTGTAAAGTCAAACAACGTATTAATATATTATGTAAAATATTAAGTGAATACATTAGAGAATTTTATGTACCTAATAATTATAGAAATTCATTTGAATTACAAAGTAAATAAATACCTTAGATAAATTTTAACAGCGTATTTAAATATGAAGAAACAAGATTGGATAAATACTATAAGCATGAAACAAATAAATATATATATCTATAAGCTTACAAATGAAGCAAACAAAAGAAAGTATAAGTATATCCATAAGCTTGCAAAGGGAGACAGTCAACATATTCAAGTAGCAAGTTAAAACAAATCAGTCTAACAATTTATACTGTGGCATTATGGGTTTATGCAAGGAAATTTTAACTAAGTAAGTATAGGTGATATGTACATAATAATTCGAATATGGGAAAGCATGCTGATGTGAGTACAACAAATCAAAGGGGTATGTAGGCTGCAAGAAAACAAAGCAAAGTAAACATGTAATATGTTGTAGCTTGTAAGTGAAGACTCAGGCAAGTAAAAATATAAAATATGTGTAAAATAAAAACATAAAGTACAATAACATTTAATGCTCTCATTTCTTGGCAGCCAACAAGGTCTATTCGAATTGCATAAAAAACTTCTTTCAGCCTCCATTTTTATAAAAATCTCTGACCATGAATTATACCCTGTAAACTATTTTAAAACTTCAACCTGAAAGCTATTTTCCTTTATCACTTCTCATTTCAATTCGAACTAAACAAGACTAAAAATGAAACTCCATTTGAAAACCCAAACAAGCTTCTACATCATCAAATACAATTAAACATAAGCAACTACAACAAAGTAGAGAAGCAAAATGATTTGAAGATCAAAGTTGAAAACATGTTTCCAGTTCTCAAGTTCAAACTGTCTGCAAAACTAAGTGCTCTGTTCTTCTTCATAAAATTGGTGAGTAACAATTTTTCTTTAAAAATTTAAAGGTTTGAATCTGTGCAAGATTTATCTAAGATATGTATGTGATGCATATATAATCATCTGTATATATGGGTAGCTTGATAGTATTATGCAAACTGTTGTTTTGAATGCATCTGTTCTTAGTTAAAAATGCAAACTGTGGTTTTCAAAAATCATTTACTCTCTATCTGATTGATGATTGAACTTTAGATTCAAACGAAAGTTGTTGGTATCATCATAAACTTTAGTTTAAAAAAATTTGTTTTAAGTAAACAAATGTGTGTGGTCACTGGAAAGGGCCAAACTATAGAACCATCTTCATATATGTAAATTTTCGAGGTTATTAATTTACAAATTCATGAATATAAATGGAATTCGTATACGAAAATATGATTTTTAAAACGAGATTCGTGATTTTTAGTAGAAGGAGTGAGGTGCAGTTCGAGGTTGAACGGAGTGGATATTTCGACTGATTCCAGGCGATGTGTTGATCTACGGAGGTCGAGTTGCCCCGTGGAGATAGAGGAGCCTAGAGTGGTCACTGGAAAAATGCTGTAAGGGTCGAACGTTGACCATGGTGGCGGCAAAAGGCAATCGAAGTCTGGTGACCTAATTTTTTGGATGGCCGGAGTTTCGATTCGCGCGACGTCGACAGTGCATCGAGTTCGACGAGGTTTTGTGGGAAGGTAGAGGGAAGACATGCGAAGCGGTGGCCGGAGTTTGGTGGCGAACAATGGTCGGAAGGTCAAGAATTTTGCGTTGACAGTTTTGGTCATGGCGATGTATATTCTGTTCCAGGCTTGTAGTTCTCGAATTCGAGATCGATGGCGAACTGGCCGGAGTTGGGTGGTTGGAAGCGGAGCTGGGGATGACCTTCGACTTGCTCGAAGCATGGGTGGCGACCGGAAGTGATGATCGGAGGCGTGCACGTGCACGGTGATTCTCTGGTGGATGATGAAAAGTCTGGGTGTAGCAGGAGTAGTAGTCGAGTTTTCTCGAGTAAATTTAAGAGTGGGCCGAAGTTTTCTGATGTTCGACTCGAAGGGAAATAGGGGAGGTCTCGGGTCAGGTTCGTGTTGCCAGTTTAATTAAGCCTGGCAGTTTCTTGATTTCAAAATACAATATAAAATCTGAAACAAATTTAAACCCAGTTTAAATTAAGATTTTAAGTCTAAATTCAAATTGAAATTTGAATCTTAAGTTTTGAAAATGGATTAAGTTTATAACTTTAAATAGTGTAAGTAAGTTTATAGGTAAAGCATACTTAATGATTTGAAAATTTAAAGGGGAATTTAGTTAAAATCTTTAAATTAGAATTTAATGATTGGATTCATTTAAATTATTAAGTTACATTTAAAAACTTGAATTAATTTATTAAAAATTAATGGTTAATTAATGGGTCATTAAGGATTAATTAATTAAGTTAATTAATTAAGGAATTATAAATTAATGAAGATGATTAAGGAAAGATAATAAATTAAGGGCTAATTAATCAATGTGATTAATTAAGGTTAATTAATTTAAGAGTAATTTATTAATTATTAATGGTTAGTTAATAAATGATTTAAAGGATAATTAATTATATTGGTTTGTAATTAATTAACAATTAATTAACCCGGATTAGAAATTCATAAGTAATTAATCAAATTTGAATAAATCAGATAATTAACTGACCTTACTTATGAATAATTGGATTTGATTGGATGATTGAATTGTTTGATATTTCTTGATCTATGATGCTTTGTGATATATTCTGATTTGTGTGTAATCTTTACTGTAGTTTATTTATCTGAAATTTATATATATCTGTGATCTGTGAGTAAAAGATAAGCGATATAGTTTATATCGTTTATCAACTATGTTTCTGTATTCTGATATGTGATGATTCATTGTGTTGCACTATTGTGTTAAACCCCTGGACCACACTTTTACACACACAAATATGGATTTCACGTGGAAATCGGTTAAGTCACAGATAATTTAAATTTGATGTTTTTGAAATTGAAATTTTAATTTCAATAGTTTTTGAAATTGGGAATTCGGGTTTAAAATAAAAAGCTTTTGAAATAGAATTTCAAAGATAAAAGTTATTTTGAATAACTTAATCGAGTTTTGAAAATTTAAATAATTTGATTTAAATTTGAATTCAAGTTTGAAATTGAATCCTATGATTTGAAACTAGGGATTGAAAATGTTATAAATGTGTTTATCTGAATTTAAACCATTTAAAAAGTTTGGTTTTGAGAATTTGAATTTAACCCAAAGACTTTAACTCGTATGAATGAATCAGATTTTCTGAAATGAAACTATTTGTTTTCAAAAGATAAAAGCTTTCAGATAAGAAATGAAATTCCAGTTTAATTAAAGGAACTTCAAGATTGAATTGAAAAAATGGTTTTCCAAGTTATGAATGAATTTTTTTGGAAAGCTATGAATTAAATCGGTTTATTTTAACAGATTTAGAATGATGATTTGTTTAAACCATTTGAAATGGAATTATTTTGAAAGCTATAAGTTAAATCTTTGATTTAAAGATTTAACGAGTTAAACTGAAATGGAGATTAATTGGGAAAATCTGTGAATGAATCTTTTATTTAAAAGATTTAAATGTGGAAAGATGCAGCAAGGTTCTAGGGAGTAGCGCCCCTTAGTGTATGTCATTTCTTTCTGGATAGAGGTGGTATCATGGTATGGAGCCCAGATACTTAACCTATGTGGTTACTGCATGATTATTTTTATGTGGTTGTTGGAAATCGAGGATCCTCGGGAAGATCGGTGACGATCGGGGGATGGCATACGCGTGTCAGTAGTTACCTATTTTTGCAGAGGTAACCCGGCCTTGTGTTGGCAGAGATCCGGTTAGGTTCTCGGGACGTCATTCCAGAGGCGTTTCCATGTGGCAATGGGAAGTTCCTTGGCCTGACCATTTGTTGGAAATCCAAAGAAACAATACGAGCCTTTACGATTGAAAATTGTAGAACCTGTCTGTAACGACCCCGAATTTTATATAAATTTAAAATGATAATTTATTAATTTTTGAATTAATATTTGTGAAATAAAACGATAAATGGATTGAAGAGATGCGAGTTTCCCCAATATCCAAGTATATTTGTAACATTCCCCCTTTTGACCATCTCCAGTCGGTGATTAAACCAACTAGAAACGTTCAAAAAGACGAATTGTTATTTAGTTTATAAGGTTTAAACAGAATTAGCCATAGAAACACAGATAATAACAATCAATTAAAACAAATGAGAATTTATTTCATTACTATAAATCTTTTTATATACATCAGAGTTATACAATTTTAATACAGATACAGCGAAATATCTAAAAATACAATTTTCTTCTGAAAATTAAAGTGATTCTTTACTCTCTCTCTAACTTCGCTGCTCGAAAATCTTCAAGCTGTAAAAATACTCGGTCTGACCCGAGTATTATATTCAAAAGAAAATAATACACAGGTCAGTCTAATTCAAACCAGTTTATTAGTGCATATAGGCAGTAATAATTTAAATAGACGACAGTCACAATAATTCTCGTCTATCCGACTCTTTAAACAAAGAAACCGGATAACGAAAATTATAACACTTAACAGTGTTAAACAATAAATCAGCAGATTTAAATCATCAACAGAGATAAACAGTGTTATTGGCTGCCGTACACGCACGCGTGTACGGCCTCGCCAATATGGTATAAAAATCAATGCATCCGACGCAAAGAATTATCAATTCAAAAACTGTCGATTTGGGTGGCTGCAGTGCACGCACGCGTGCACCGCCTCGCCACCACCGAATATAAAGTCAGCACATAGAAACAAGGGTAGGACTGCAACAAGAAAGAAGACAGTGGCAACAGTTCAGAGGTCAGTGAACTAAAGTAAAGACCACAACTAATATCAAAGGCAAAGCAATGCCCAATGTAGACTTCAAGTCTGACGTGAACCAAGTGCAACTGAATGGAATGGGATGCAACAATGCAACAGCAACAGGGAAAATGATTCAAGTACAACAACTTCAGAGACTAGAGCACAAGAGACACAAGTGCAGCAGTTTAGAGTGAAGCTACAGATGTACAACATCAACAAAGGAATGCAGACTGAACAAATAACAAGTGGAGCTATAATCAATGAATGCCAGAGCCAAAAGTTCACAGTGAAGACGGTGATACAAGCTAATGAATGCAAGATGCAACACAATGAAAACAACTTACATGCAGGCACTGGTCCAGCATGATAAATGCCAAATGCACAACAGTGAATGAATGAAGTGATAAAGCATTTGTGACAAAGATAGGATCAAGTGCATATCTGTTACTTATTGAAACAGTCAAACAAATCCAACCAGATGCAAACTTTCAATGAATATCAAAACCCGATGTAACATCATTTTCAAAAATGACCAAATCAAGATATATGAACTCGAGCCAGTCTAGCCACCACAAGAAATCAAGGGTAGGACTGCAACAAGAAAGAATGCAGCCACCACATGGATATCAGGGCTCAACTTCCAAAATATCAAGAGAATATGCCAACAGGAAGATGCAGTTCAAAACAAAATGCAATAAATCTGAGATCACAAAAAATCAACACCAACTAGTTTGAAGGGTCGAGACAGTTATAGTTTTAAAGTGAAACTGCTCGTATATTCGAAGCATAGTGCCAGATGGTATGAACAAGACTCAAATGTCTCCAGTATATATATTTAAAATATGGACTTAGATCAGGTTATATACTAGTGGTACTGTTTAAGTTTTATAAAATTATTAATGCCAGAATCGACAAGATAACCAAACTCAAAGCCAGTCCCAAAATCAAGTGAAAACAATATAGCAATGAACTGAATCAGTTCAAAATTAAACAACAGGAAGATTCTCCAAGAAAACAAAGCACATAAGGGTACCGGGGAGTATGCAACCCGACCATCAAAGTGCAGACAAAATGAAGTCAGTGCCAATAGTAATGACAACAACTCCACCAAGTCGTAATCCAATCTCAAATTACAGTCAATCATTCCAAGAGAAAAGAGGATGCAATTCGAACATACATATATACATATCGATTATGTATATACATACGAGACTGCAGACATATGTATAAAGGCCAAAATGCAACTATAATTTCACGCTAAAAGAACTGGGCCAATGTAATAGTGCAAATAAGAACATGGGATGAATACAACATGAGGCAGCAAGATACATGTATAGTGAACAGTGCAGTCCTTAAACAATGCAACAGCAACAAACCAAACAGTCGAGCATGAATAGGCAGGCAGACTCAAGTTTATATGAAGCATATTGGGTACAGCATAGTTAAACATGTAGTAAAGTCAAAATGAACAGAGATGCATACATACTTATTCACAGACATATAGATACAACAGGTTTTATACTTTTTCAAATTATTTTAAAGTAGTGCAATGCAGACTATAATGTCAAAGTTCAGGTTAGTCCAAACATCAAGCTGAAGCCATGATTTTTACTGACCGAAGGCAATTTCTTAAGGCAATTACAAAGTCGAATGAATTTCCATCTAACATAACTTCACAAAATAAATTCAAAATGAACAACACAGTGAATGTTACAGCAACATGTAGAAGTTTCAAGTTAAACAAGTAAATGCCAATTGAAAACATCAAAGAACAAGTCACAGCCGAGTAAATCACAAAAGCACACACTCAAAATTTCCAAAAATCACGAATTAGATGTGAGTGAACTTAAATCCCTCACGCGACTGTTCAAAAAAAAAAAAAAAAATCAACTCGAGAAACAGGTATTAATAAATACAATACCAGCTTTGAAACGAAAACGAGCAGTGGAAATATAACAACGAAGTAGAATTAGATGTGAGGGAATTAACCACTCACCTGTTGTTTGAAACAATCGCGGGCAAGAGGAAGACGAAGCCCTAATCTTTGCAGATCGAAGGAGAACGAACGAAAGCCCCAATTCGCCAGCAAAACGAACAAGGGAAAGCCCTTAATCCAGTCGAGCAAGAATTTGAAGAAGATCGAGCCAGATTCGTCAGAGAATCGAAACAACGCTGAAGCCCTAATTTTTTCAAGTCGCCATTTTTTTCTCTTCGTCTGTTTTAGGTTTACGAATGAAAAGGGGAGGGGATGTCGTTTTATCAGAGAAACATCGTGGAGGTATGGGCTGAAGCATGGGCCGGTGTATGATATTTTTCTTTTCTTTTTATTTTAAAACTGATTTGTTTTGTATTTATTTTCTTAAATGTGTTTTGTTTAAATCTTGTTGCTAAAATTTAAATTATGTGAATATATTCATTTCGTATTAATAAAAATTTAAATAAAAGAATCTCAATTGATTTACAAATTCCAATAAAATTAACAATCAATTTATATCGCCAATTGACGAAGATTTTATCGCTATAGAAATTCCAATAACAAACAGAAATTTGACTGTCCACATAGGTCGTTTATCGATGATTAAAATTTGGGTAAAAATCCAGGTTGTTACAGAAATTCAATTTGAATTCGATTAAATTATCTACGCGTTTATACGCCGTATATTCATAAAACAATTCTGATAAATACGAAAATTGAAATCCAGTAATAATTCAATATTACGGACCCAATGAAACTGGTTTCGTCAAATTCCGAGACTGTGCCTCGGAAGACTATTTTTAAATTCGATTTCAAACGATACAATTTCAAAATTGAACAAATCGCTTTCAAATTCAATTCTGAAGCTTCTATTATCTTCAGTATTATCAATATGAATTTTCTAAGCCTTTAAATTATTTTTAACCGGCTTAAAATTGAAGATTCACATTTTATTCAACTTTCAACAGATTAAATTCAAAAATTAAATCGCCAATTCCTTCTGATAATTTGAAATTCAAGTCAAATCATCGTTCAAATATTTAAAATTAATTAAATATTCTCAATTCAAATTGTTCAAAATTCAGGGTCGTTACAAACTCCCCTCCTTAAAAACTTTTCGTCCACGAAAAGGAAAAGTTGTTAAAATTTCATCGATATTTATACCTTACTCAATTTTTTCTAAACTTAAAACTTATTACAAATAAATGAATATAGGATTCATTCCATTTGTTTAATCTCACTAGTTTTGTTTATCTTCTCTTTTGTTCATTGATTTCTACAATCAAAACCCAAAAGTCTTTTACTAACATTTTTAATTTACAACTCAGATTCAAACTTAAAATCCTTCACATTAGAGATTTATATAATATATCTCTTCTTCCAAAGCTGTGGACTTTCAAAACATTACAAAGATCCTCTTTCTTAGTTTATTAAGTCGGAATTTTGAAATTTTAATTTCAAACTATTGATTCGATATTTAAAGTTTGAAAATACTTACTAACTCGAAATTTAACAAGTCCATCTTCGTTCTCACAGACATTAGGCATACGCTGGCCAGGCACAGGTCTAAAAATCTCCAAGTACTAAACATACTTGCTTCAATTCCCAGTGAAAATACTTTTAAAAATTCTTTTAAAAATGGATATGGAAAGCACGTTCCCCCATGGATTACAGTTCCACCCGGCGGTTACGCTACTATCCCAGTAGAGTCGCTTGTGGCTGTAGATTTCTCATCTCTTAAATTTCGCCATGGTTGTCGCCATAGATTGCAGTACACACGGCGGTTACGCTACTATCCCAGTAGAGTCGCTCGTGTCTGTAGGCATCACGCCCCTCAAATTTCGCCTGGCATTAGATTGCAGTTTACTCGGCGGTTACGCCACTATCCCAGTGGAATCGCTCGTAACTGTGGGCATCTCGCCCCTCAAATTACGCTAACATCATCAATCAAATCTAATCTCATCGCGATGAACTATCGCGAAGGATTTCCGATTCAAATAGTCACTCTGACTAAAATTCTACGTAGCTACGAATTTCAAATGGACACTCATCGAGAGTTCCAATACCTTCTTTAATAATAAATGGAAGGTACTTTTCCACATCCTCAGTTTAGAAAACATAATATCATATATGTAGTACTTTCATTTCACATTTCGTACATATCATATCCATGTAAGCTTACATAAGATTTCCATAACAATGTCTTTCTAAACTAACGGTTTTCAATTCACCGCATTCATATATATAAGTTCTAAAAACTTACATATCTCATATTCATAACAAAATAGAGGATTCCAAAATTTTCCTCTAAGTCGATTTGGAAATTTAAGGTTATCTCAAACCTAATTCATATTCATAATTCCATTCATTATCGACTTTCACATTCGATTTGAATTTCACGCTTACATCGTCAATTCTCAACACAGAATTGATGTCTATCGATATATAACCTCTGAGCTCGTACGTCTCAGAGAAGGGTGTTAAGCTAAGAGAATAAATTCTCCGCCACCAACAGATATATATTTAATAGAGATCAATTGCTATGTCATCAATTCACAATGTTAGACATGCAATCCAAATCATCATCTGAAATTCAAAGCTCAACTTATATTGTCTTTGATGTCGAAGTTAAACTCAATTTTAACTTAACGATTCAATCTTTTTTGAAAAATTTCAAATTGAACAAATTGTTCAAATTCTCATTTAACTTTTCAACTTCGACTTCAAAAATGAATTTCAAATCATTTATTCCTTACGGAATATATTCACAACATTTCATATTTGGAAAAACATTTCCATACTTATTTAAAAATAAGTAATTCACAAATCCATTTATTTTCAACATCTGAAAATATTCGATATACTTAAATCAAAATCAAGTATATATTTCATCTTTTAAGGAAATCATTCTCTTTCACATTTTCATTTGAGTCAAAACGAATGTTACGTAAAACATCGTTACGACAACTCAAAATCATTAGTATAGGAATTCGAAATTTAGATAGATGTATAAATCCCAATACTATACAAAACATTTCCTTTCGGAAATCATTTACTATAACAACAGTGTTATAGTCCACCATTTCCTTATATTCGAAAACGTCTATTTCAACAATGAATGTTGAAATCTATGGTTTCGATATTCAATGCCTTTGAAAACATCTTTTTAAAACAATTACTTCGTTTTAAAATATCACTTTCCCAAAACATGTCCATTTTATTCAATACTATATTCACTGTCCAAAATTGTGAATATACTACTTTTAACAAGCTATAAAGAATTTTACTTATCAAAATAAGTCAGTTTCGGATTCATAAACAACGTTTATAAATTCTATTTCTATTTATAAAGACTTCAATTCATAAAAATTTCTTTATTAACCAATTCCTTTATAACTCAATTTTATATCAGAATTTAATTTACAAGTAAATTACTTATAAATTCTTTTATTTCGCAACTTCGATTCATTTTATAACTTCACAATTATAAAACTTTTAATTCTGTAACTTCCATTCACTTATGAAATCCATTAAATATTTCACTTTTAACACTTATACAATTCCAATATTTTATTAACACTTTCAAATCTTCAATTTAAGCCGTTTATAATAATTCAAAATTTCCAATTTAAACTATTATATAAATTTATCAGTTTTCCATTTCCAAGATAATCAACTAGTTCTTTAATAAATCATTCATCGACTTGATTTCCAATTTTATCACATTTGATTCATTCACATTGGATTTTCTTACTAACATTCATTCATATCCAATTAGTTCACATTCACTAATTTATATTCAAGTTAGTTTGCTTCAATTCAAATCAAATTTGATTCTATTTAAATTTACTTACCTTTCAATTTGAATTCAATTTACTTAACTCTCAATTTCCATTAATTCAATTTCATTAATACAATTTCATTCACTTAATGAATTTCCATGCGATCAACTGGCAACCAATGCACATTCAACTTAACCAAATTTATTTACTTTGCTTACATTCAATTTGGTTCAACACACTTAATTTCAATTGGTTTATATTCCAATTCAGATTGAATTCTTATACTCACCATATTCACTAATTCACTTTTACAATTAAAGTTGAATTTCTTTTTCTATAACTCAAATTCATATTCATTCTTCACTTTATCAATTCCTTTTGATATCAAATTCAATTTGATTCACTATTACTTAAGCTATGTTTCATTTTATCTCTACTTGCATTTATTTTCACCATAAAACTTAAGTTCGGCTCAAATTTATTTGAAATTCTATTTTACTTAACTTAGATTTTATTTCAAAAATTCTCTTATTTAACTTTTGCTAAGGTCAAATTCATCACAATTCAAAATTCAGATTTGTTTTACTTAACAAAACTGTTTAACCATTTAACAACTGGTTTTACTAAAATTTCCCATTTTATAAGTTAAACAACTTATTAATTTAAACTTTCCAATTCATATTGTATAATCACTTCTCTTTTAAGTTTAAATTTTCCATTTCGATAATTTATCAAATCAAATTCAATTTATTTAACTTCCTTTAGTTAAATTTCAAATCATATATTTATTAATACTAATTCAATTCAATTTAACTTTTCTTAAGTTAAAAATCTTCATTTCATATTCAATAATCACTTTACTTATATAAGATCTATTCCAAATTCATTCATCTTATATTTTCTAAAACAATTTTATACTTCTTTAAATTTGAAAAACGTTTCCTTTTTACAGTGTTTCTAGTAACTATTCATATTAAACATCATAAACTAAGCTTTGTGTAAACCAAAGCTCTGATACCACTCTGTAACATTCCCCCTTTTGACCATCTCCAGTCGGTGATTAAACCAACTAGAAACGTTCAAAAAGACGAATTGTTATTTAGTTTATAAGGTTTAAACAGAATCATCCATAGAAACACAGATAATAACAATCAATTAAAACAAATGAGAATTTATTTCATTACTATAAATCTTTTTATATACATCAGAGTTATACAATTTTAATACAGATACAGCGAAATATCTAAAAATACAATTTTCTTCTGAAAATTAAAGTGATTCTTTACTCTCTCTCTAACTTCGCTGCTCGAAAATCTTCAAGCTGTAAAAATACTCGGTCTGACCCGAGTATTATATTCAAAAGAAAATAATACACAGGTCAGTCTAATTCAAACCAGTTTATTAGTGCATATAGGCAGTAATAATTTAAATAGACGACAGTCACAATAATTCTCGTCTATCCGACTCTTTAAACAAAGAAACCGGATAACGAAAATTATAACACTTAACAGTGTTAAACAATAAATCAGCAGATTTAAATCATCAACAGAGATAAACAGTGTTATTGGCTGCCGTACACGCACGCGTGTACGGCCTCGCCAATATGGTATAAAAATCAATGCATCCGACGCAAAGAATTATCAATTCAAAAACTGTCGATTTGGGTGGCTGCAGTGCACGCACGCGTGCACCGCCTCGCCACCACCGAATATAAAGTCAGCACATAGAAACAAGGGTAGGACTGCAACAAGAAAGAAGACAGTGGCAACAGTTCAGAGGTCAGTGAACTAAAGTAAAGACCACAACTAATATCAAAGGCAAAGCAATGCCCAATGTAGACTTCAAGTCTGACGTGAACCAAGTGCAACTGAATGGAATGGGATGCAACAATGCAACAACAACAGGGAAAATGATTCAAGTACAACAACTTCAGAGACTAGAGCACAAGAGACACAAGTGCAGCAGTTTAGAGTGAAGCTACAGATGTACAACATCAACAAAGGAATGCAGACTGAACAAATAACAAGTGGAGCTATAATCAATGAATGCCAGAGCCAAAAGTTCACAGTGAAGACGGTGATACAAGCTAATGAATGCAAGATGCAACACAATGAAAACAACTTACATGCAGGCACTGGTCCAGCATGATAAATTCCAAATGCACAACAGTGAATGAATGAAGTGATAAAGCATTTGTGACAAAGATAGGATCAAGTGCATATCTGTTACTTATTGAAACAGTCAAACAAATCCAACCAGATGCAAACTTTCAATGAATATCAAAACCCGATGTAACATCATTTTCAAAAATGACCAAATCAAGATATATGAACTCGAGCCAGTCTAGCCACCACAAGAAATCAAGGGTAGGACTGCAACAAGAAAGAATGCAGCCACCACATGGATATCAGGGCTCAACTTCCAAAATATCAAGAGAATATGCCAACAGGAAGATGCAGTTCAAAACAAAATGCAATAAATCTGAGATCACAAAAAATCAACACCAACTAGTTTGAAGGGTCGAGACAGTTATAGTTTTAAAGTGAAACTGCTCGTATATTCGAAGCATAGTGCCAGATGGTATGAACAAGACTCAAATGTCTCCAGTATATATATTTAAAATATGGACTTAGATCAGGTTATATACTAGTGGTACTGTTTAAGTTTTATAAAATTATTAATGCCAGAATCGACAAGATAACCAAACTCAAAGCCAGTCCCAAAATCAAGTGAAAACAATATAGCAATGAACTGAATCAGTTCAAAATTAAACAACAGGAAGATTCTCCAAGAAAACAAAGCACATAAGGGTACCGGGGAGTATGCAACCCGACCATCAAAGTGCAGACAAAATGAAGTCAGTGCCAATAGTAATGACAACAACTCCACCAAGTCGTAATCCAATCTCAAATTACAGTCAATCATTCCAAGAGAAAAGCGGATGCAATTCGAACATACATATATACATATCGATTATGTATATACATACGAGACTGCAGACATATGTATAAAGGCCAAAATGCAACTATAATTTCACGCTAAAAGAACTGGGCCAATGTAATAGTGCAAATAAGAACATGGGATGAATACAACATGAGGCAGCAAGATACATGTATAGTGAACAGTGCAGTCCTTAAACAATGCAACAGCAACAAACCAAACAGTCGAGCATGAATAGGCAGGCAGACTCAAGTTTATATGAAGCATATTGGGTACAGCATAGTTAAACATGTAGTAAAGTCAAAATGAACAGAGATGCATACATACTTATTCACAGACATATAGATACAACAGGTTTTATACTTTTTCAAATTATTTTAAAGTAGTGCAATGCAGACTATAATGTCAAAGTTCAGGTTAGTCCAAACATCAAGCTGAAGCCATGATTTTTACTGACCGAAGGCAATTTCTTAAGGCAATTACAAAGTCGAATGAATTTCCATCTAACATAACTTCACAAAATAAATTCAAAATGAACAACACAGTGAATGTTACAGCAACATGTAGAAGTTTCAAGTTAAACAAGTAAATGCCAATTGAAAACATCAAAGAACAAGTCACAGCCGAGTAAATCACAAAAGCACACACTCAAAATTTCCAAAAATCACGAATTAGATGTGAGTGAACTTAAATCCCTCACGCGACTGTTCAAAAAAAAAAAAAAATCAACTCGAGAAACAGGTATTAATAAATACAATACCAGCTTTGAAACGAAAACGAGCAGTGGAAATATAACAACGAAGTAGAATTAGATGTGAGGGAATTAACCACTCACCTGTTGTTTGAAACAATCGCGGGCAAGAGGAAGACGAAGCCCTAATCTTTGCAGATCGAAGGAGAACGAACGAAAGCCCCAATTCGCCAGCAAAACGAACAAGGGAAAGCCCTTAATCCAGTCGAGCAAGAATTTGAAGAAGATCGAGCCAGATTCGTCAGAGAATCGAAACAACGCTGAAGCCCTAATTTTTTCAAGTCGCCATTTTTTTCTCTTCGTCTGTTTTAGGTTTACGAATGAAAAGGGGAGGGGATGTCGTTTTATCAGAGAAACATCGTGGAGGTATGGGCTGAAGCATGGGCCGGTGTATGATATTTTTCTTTTCTTTTTATTTTAAAACTGATTTGTTTTGTATTTATTTTCTTAAATGTGTTTTGTTTAAATCTTGTTGCTAAAATTTAAATTATGTGAATATATTCATTTCGTATTAATAAAAATTTAAATAAAAGAATCTCAATTGATTTACAAATTCCAATAAAATTAACAATCAATTTATATCGCCAATTGACGAAGATTTTATCGCTATAGAAATTCCAATAACAAACAGAAATTTGACTGTCCACATAGGTCGTTTATCGATGATTAAAATTTGGGTAAAAATCCAGGTTGTTACAGAAATTCAATTTGAATTCGATTAAATTCTCTACGCGTTTATACGCCGTATATTCATAAAACAATTCTGATAAATACGAAAATTGAAATCCAGTAATAATTCAATATTACGGACCCAATGAAACTGGTTTCGTCAAATTCCGAGACTGTGCCTCGGAAGACTATTTTTAAATTCGATTTCAAACGATACAATTTCAAAATTGAACAAATCGCTTTCAAATTCAATTCTGAAGCTTCTATTATCTTCAGTATTATCAATATGAATTTTCTAAGCCTTTAAATTATTTTTAACCGGCTTAAAATTGAAGATTCACATTTTATTCAACTTTCAATAGATTAAATTCAAAAATTAAATCGCCAATTCCTTCTGATAATTTGAAATTCAAGTCAAATCATCGTTCAAATATTTAAAATTAATTAAATATTCTCAATTCAAATTGTTCAAAATTCAGGGTCGTTACAATATTTGTATAAATCGTTTAAAAGTTTAAGTTATTGTATATGTGAATATATGTGTATTGAGCATATATGAGTAAAATTGAAATAATATATAAGTATATATATTTAATTTGAATCTAAATTGTAACTAAACGGTATAAAAATGAATAAATTATATAGTTTTATTCAATATAAAGTAAATACATATATCTTGATAAATCAATACGATATAAAACAAATAAAAAATAGATTTGATAAGTATGTAAACAAACAATATATAGTGAAGCTTGCAAAACAAGGAACAAGATAAATATAGGAATGTGCAAATAAACTAAGTACAACTAGGCAACTCAACCCAAAACAATTATCTTCAGCCGAAATGAAACAAAAGATATGTATGAACATATAGTACATGTATATATGCAGGCAAGATGTGAAAATATAACACATCTAGGAACATAAAGTACTGGAGCATTTAATGCTAACATAAACAAGTCAATTCGATTTGTTTTAAAATCCTTTCAGCCGCAAGCAAGAAGAAAAAAAAACATCACTGCTAAAATTTGTACAAACAAATATTATATCACCTGTACAAGTTTTTTTTGCCCTGTCTACTTCATATCTTTATACATATCCACTCTTCATCATTTCATTTCGTCCATCTTCAAAGCTGAGAAATCTGAAGCAAAGCAAGCAAACATTTTGATCTTAAACAAAAATTCAATTTAAAACAAATCAAAACAAAGAAGATTTGGCATCTCAGTTTCAAGTTTTCAAAACAGTCTTCAATAAAAAGCTCTGTTCTTCCATTCACGGTGAGCAAACTCTCAACCCTTAAAACTTTTGATACTGCTGTATATGATATCTATGTGGTGGTGATGTATAAGTATGTTTGTTTAGATATATCAAACTTGAATATAGTTGAATTAGGCTATGGATATGTAGGCATGCTGGTATACAGGTATATGTATATACCTCTGTTAAACAACAAGCCCAAACTCAAAAACAAATCCAGATCCTCTGAATGAATCAATTTTTGACCTCGATTCTTAAAGAGAAAATAATTGAAAAAATGTAAGTCTAATTCTAAAAATTATTTCAAGGAAATTTATTTAAGCACTTAACTGGAAGATGAAATATACAGTGAAATCTCAACATATCAAAGAATTCAACTTTCATGATTTAATGTTTTATGTATATAATTTGATTTATCTCCCAAAAATATGAATTTTAAAAATGGAATCATGATTTTTAGTTGGGTAAACCAAGAGAAATTGAAGGATGAACAGATTTGAGTTTTTTTTAAGATTTCTAGTGATCACGGCAACATTGAACCTCGGGGTTGATGTCGAGGGTGGCTGGTGGTTTGACGACCACTAGAAAAATAGTTCGAGAATTTTCTGATGATTGGAGTTGCGTGGAGCGGCTAAACTAGGGTTTTCGAAGTGTTTTTCGTCGTGGTTACTGTCGAGGTAATGGCGTAGGCTAGGGGGGATCGGAGTTGATCGCTCCGGTGGGGATAATGGCACGTGATCAAAGCGAAGCTTCAGTTGAATTTTGGTGACCTCTGATGGCCAGAGGGTGGGGGACGAGTCAATTTTCTGGTGGTGTTTCCTTGTTCGCGTTCCAGGTTTTGGGCAGCGAACTCGAATTCGAGTTCGAGACGAACTGAAGGGGGCTGGTGGTTGGGATCGGAGATGGGGATGACATTCGACTTGCTCGAAGTATTGGTGGTGACCGGAGGTGGCTTACGGGGGCGTACACGTGCACGCGTGTCATCATGTATCGGAGTTGTTTTGAGTGTGAAAGAAGAAGAAGGTGCGTTGTTTTCGTGGGTGGACTCGAAGTTGTCTCGAGTAATTCGAGTATTCGACTCGAAGTATTTATTGGGTAGCTCGGGTCAAAAATCTGGTTTTCAGGTTTCATACCTGATTTAGTTTCTGGAATTAAAACTGTATTTAAAATTCATAAATTAAAGTTTAGACTGAGTTTAGAATTTAAAGTTTAAATATCAATTCAAGCTTAGGTTGGAACTTAATTTAGAAATAAATAAAGTTTAAATTTGAACTGTTTTTAAATAAAAGTGTTTAAGAAATTAAAAGTGTATTTTCAAGTTTTAAATTTAAAATGGACTTTGAGATTGTAAATAAGGAATTTAAACAAAGTCTGGATTTAAATCTAACTCTGGATTTAAGATTTTGAATAAAATAAAGTTTTATAAATTCAAATGTTTTAAATCAATTTGAGTGTGAAGTTATACATTAAAAATGTGAATATAAAGCGGATTTGATTTAAGTCCTTTTAGATACGTTGATGAGGGTCATTAACTAAGATTTTTGAATAGTTAATCAATGTGATAAATTTTAACAATAAATTTAGATTGATTTATTTAATAATAATCAATTGTGGAATTATTAAATATAATTACTTAATGACAGTAATTAAAGCATTAATTATTCATAGTAATTGATTGAGTTAATTTGATTAGTTCAAGTCAAATTTCTTAAGTTAATCTAGAGTAATCACTTGATAATTTGAAAGTATAATTACTTAGAGAAGTAATTAATAGATAACTACGGAGTGTAATAACTTGAATGATGATTAGGAATCAAGGATAATTATTTGTTAATAATTAAAGAATAAATTAATGAATGTGATTAATTAAGACTTATTTAATAATTAAAAGTTAATTAATTCATTTATTAAGATTGATTATTTAATAAGTAAAAGTTAACTAATAAATGATGAAAGGGAAATTATTTCAAATAATATGTAATTAAATTACGATAATTAACCTGGATTATTAAATTGATACATCTAATTTAAATTAATCGGTTGATTAATAAATTCACTTGTGAATGTTTAGATTCCATTAAATGTTAAATTGTTTGATATCCCTGATATATGATGCTTTATGATATATCCTGATTTATGTTGTGATCTGTAATTTACTTATCTGTGATATATATCTGTGATCTGTGAATGATGATAAGCGTTGTTCTTATACAGCTTATCGAATTATATTTCTGTATTCTGATATGTGATGATTCATGATGTTGCACTACTGTGTGAAACCCCTGGACTACACCTTTACACACACAAATATGGATTTCACGTGGAAATCGGTTAAGTCATAGATAATTTAAATTTTGATGTTTTTGAAATTGAAATTTTAATTTCAATTGATTTTGAAATTGGAAATTTGGGTTTAAAGTGAAAAGCTTTTGAAATGGAATTTCAAAGATAAAGGTTATTTTGAATAACTTAATTGAGTTTTGGAAATTTAAATAATTTGATTTAAATTTGAATTCAAGTTTGAAATTGAATCCTATGATTTGAAACTAGGGATTGAAAATGTTATAAATGTGTTTATCTGAATTTAAACCATTTAAAAGTAAAATTTTGAGAATTTGGATTTAACCCAAGGATTTCCACTCGTATGAATGAATCAGATTTTCTGAAATAAAACTGTTTGTTTTAAAAGAATAAAAGCTTTCAGATAAGAAATGAAATTCCAGTTTAATTAAAGGAATTTCAATATTGAATTGAAAGATGGTTTTCCAAGTTATGAATGAATTGTTTTGAAAAGCTATGAATTGAATCTGTTTATTTTTAACTGATTTAAAATAATGATTGGTTTAAATCATTTGAAATGAGATTGTTTTGAAAGCTATAAGTTAAATCTTTGATTTAAGGATTTAACGAGTTAAACTGAAATGGAGGTTAATTGATTTAGAAAATCTGTGAATGAATCTTTTATTTAAAAGATTTAAAGTGTGGAAACTGTTTAAACCGTAAAGGTTGAATCTTTTTGTTTAAAGATTTAAAATGGTAATTTGTTTAATCATTCGAATGAAAAGTTTTGGGTTTTAAGCTGTGACTTAATTGAAATCCCAATATCCATATGTTTTTAAATATTTCGCTCACTATTCGGTTTAGCCGGGAGAGGACCTTTGGGTCGTATAACCCATTCCGAATATGTGATACGTCGATATGGATAGCATTTGAAGACCGGTGTTGAAGACCGGATATTTTTTAAAACGAAAGGATTACCGTCGAGTTACTCTGCATCGGCTGATCCACGATATAGAGGTTTTATCACCCTTAGTGACGGGAAGTCCGGACGTGATTGGAAATTATCCGGATTTGCAAGGGCTTCGTGAGAAGTGCCTTCGGTTCTGTTCGATCCCGGAACAGACTTGTATGGATTATATGTCTGACATTACACTTTGAGATATAAAGCCGATTTCTTTCAAATACATTTCTGTTGGTGGCGGAGAATTTATTCTCTTAGCTTAACACCCTTCTCTGAGACGTACGAGCTCAGAGGTTATGTAGTTGAAGGTTATCAGCGATATATTCCCAATTTGGTAATGTGGCATGCTGAGTGTAGTTGTGTGATGATCATCGTTTGATCATTTGTGATATGATCATTTGTTTGATCATTTATCTTTGTGATCATAGGTTGATCATTTGTTGACCCAAAGCATGGCTTTGTGACAAAGCGTAGCTTTGTGGATGAGACTTCATCAGGGCCTCACAACCCGGAAATGGTCGAAACAGGAATGTTGCGGCAAGGTTATGAGGGTCTCGCCCTTTAGGGTATGTCATTTCCTTCTGGAAAGGGGTGGTATCATGGTATGGAGCCCAGATACTTACTCATGTGGATACACTTTCTTTATGATGTGTGATGTTGGATATCGAGCGCTCGGATAAAGGTCCCAAAGGACCGGGAGGTGGCATACT
Source organism: Allium fistulosum (assembly GCA_030737815.1). Lineage (NCBI taxonomy): Eukaryota > Viridiplantae > Streptophyta > Magnoliopsida > Asparagales > Amaryllidaceae > Allium > Allium fistulosum. The sequence continues at coordinate 25,101,908 of JASFAW010000011.1, forward strand.
CGTGAGTTACCTGTTACAGGGGTAACACGGCCTTGTTTTGCAGAGAGCAGTTTGTCTCTCGGGACGTCCCGCCAGAGGCGATCCCATGCGGCGGAAGGAAGTTCCTTAGCCTGACCATTTGTTGGAAAATCCAAAGAAACAATACGGAACTTGTACGATTTTAGTTGTATTACCTGCTATGGAATGTGGCGGTAACCTGCTATTGAACATAGTAGCTATAGTAGGCATACGATACTGGTCGTATGTTGGCTAAGATTGATATTATACTTTCGAAATGTTTTCTGCACTATGCACTAATGATAATATCCAATGATTTGCGTAGTAAGCATGTTTGACTATCATAAGAAGAAATCTCCTCCAATTCTGCGTTTGCATTGTGTGTGTGGCGGGAGGTCTTATGGTAGTTTCATTTTCCAAAAGCATTGCGGATTTCTATGTTTAAAATTCTTTTGTTGATTGTTTAAAGATAAACTGTTTTTGTTGCTCACACCAGTCCCATGACTGATCCGGAGTTTATTGTTCCTTTCCTAAACTCTGGGTGCTCATAATTTTCCACACGAGCAGTCTAGAGTTGGGTTTCTTTTCAGATATTCAGGTTTAGTAGATTATCTGGAGCTAGTTCATTCATCGGAGTTGCTTATCTTGAAGTTGTGGATTCATTCTTGTCTGAAGATCATTTTGGAGTTATCACTTCTATTGATATTGTTCCGCTGCTGTTGTTATCTTTTCTTTTCCGCTGCTATTTCTTGTATCATATCTTTGATGTATATTGATATTCATTGTATCATTCTGTTGTAACAGATATTGTATATCAATGTATTATTATTTTCTTCCGCTGTGTTGTTTTACTTAATTGTGTTATAGCTCCGGCGAATCGGATTTGAACGGTCGAATCTGCGGCATTCTAGTACAATGTGAAGTACGGATGTTGATTTTCGAACGGGCAAAACCCGATACGTTACATGTGGTATCAGAGCTAAGGTTGAACTTTAGCTCAGGAGTGTAACACGTTAAGTAGCTCATTAGAGATAGAGTGAAGTAAACTCTAGAATGAGTAATCCCTCTGATATCCGTTCGAATGTCTCAGTAAATTCTCTTACTATCCACTGATAGTGAGTATGAGTGCAAGAAGAGGATTGGATAGGGGACAGGGGAATACGACTATAAATGGTCAATACTCTGTAACAACAAGGAAGCAATCTTTTTGTCTATCCATCTCTTTGTTCGTCATCTTTTCTCAATTCTTCGATTATTTCTGGTAGATCCAGGAAGAAAATTCGATAAATTAAAATGGGATATAAACTCCGGATGGACCAAAATTGTTTGTTTGGATGAATTGGTTGCTTTGATTGCTATGGTTGATAGGTATACTTTAGTTTAAACTGAAAATTTGAAATTGTATCCATATATCTATCTATTTCTTTGGGTCCGGATATATTCTACGAATGGTTAATTATTCCTTCGAACTGACCGATGTCACTCCATATTTCGTAGATCTGGATAACCCGAGTATCTTGTGAAGTGTCAAATAGATTTGATCTTGTATCTATTATTGATATTCTGATTTGGTAAGCCAAATGTAGAATAGATATTCAGTTTGATTTGATGAAATATTCTTCATCTATCTTTTTGTCTCCTTGGTAATTTCGAGGACGAAATTCTTTTAAGGGGGGAAGTCTGTAACGACCCCGAATTTTATATAAATTTAAAATGATAATTTATTAATTTTTGAATTAATATTTGTGAAATAAAACGATAAATGGATTGAAGAGATGCGAGTTTCCCCGATATCCAAGTATATTTGTATAAATCGTTTAAAAGTTTAAGTTATTGTATATGTGAATATATGTGTATTGAGCATATATGAGTAAAATTGAAATAATATATAAGTATATATATTTAATTTGAATCTAAATTGTAAATAAACGGTATAAAAATGAATAAATTATATAGTTTTATTCAATATAAAGTAAATACATATATCTTGATAAATCAATACGATATAAAACAAATAAAAAATAGATTTGATAAGTATGTAAACAAACAATATATAGTGAAGCTTGCAAAACAAGGAACAAGATAAATATAGGAATGTGCAAATAAACTAAGTACAACTAGGCAACTCAACCCAAAACAATTATCTTCAGCCGAAATGAAACAAAAGATATGTATGAACATATAGTACATGTATATATGCAGGCAAGATGTGAAAATATAACACATCTAGGAACATAAAGTACTGGAGCATTTAATGCTAACATAAACAAGTCAATTCGATTTTTTTTAAAATCCTTTCAGCCGCAAGCAAAAGAAAAAAAACATCACTGCTAAAATTTGTACAAACAAATATTATATCACCTGTACAAGTTTTTTTTTGCCCTGTCTACTTCATATCTTTATACATATCCACTCTTCATCATTTCATTTCGTCCATCTTCAAAGTTGAGAAATCTGAAGCAAAGCAAGCAAACATTTTGATCTTAAACAAAAATTCAATTTAAAACAAATCAAAACAAAGAAGATTTGGCATCTCAGTTTCAAGTTTTCAAAACAGTCTTCAATAAAAAGCTCTGTTCTTCCATTCACGGTGAGCAAACTCTCAACCTTTAAAACTTTTGATACTGCTGTATATGATATCTATGTGGTGGTGATGTATAAGTATGTTTGTTTAGATATATCAAACTTGAATATAGTTGAATTAGGCTATGGATATGTAGGCATGCTGGTATACAGGTATATGTATATACCTCTGTTAAACAACAAGCCCAAACTCAAAAACAAATCCAGATCCTCTGAATGAATCAATTTTTGACCTCGATTCTTAAAGAGAAAATAATTGAAAAAATGTAAGTCTAATTCTAAAAATTATTTCAAGGAAATTTATTTAAGCACTAAACTGGAAGATGAAATATACAGTGAAATCTCAACATATCAAAGAATTCAACTTTCATGATTTAATGTTTTATGTATATAATTTGATTTATCTCCCAAAAATATGAATTTTAAAAATGGAATCATGATTTTTAGTTGGGTAAACCAAGAGAAATTGAAGGATGAACAGATTTGAGTTTTTTTAAGATTTCTAGTGATCACGGCAACATTGAACCTCGGGGTTGATGTCGAGGGTGGCTGGTGGTTTGACGACCACTAGAAAAATAGTTCGAGAATTTTTTGATGATTGGAGTTGCGTGGAGCGGCTAAACTAGGGTTTTCGAAGTGTTTTTCGTCGTGGTTACTGTCGAGGTAATGGCGTAGGCTAGGGGGGATCGGAGTTGATCGCTCCGGTGGGGATAGTGGCACGTGATCAAGGCGAAGCTTCAGTTGAATTTTGGTGGCCTCTGATGGCCAGAGGGTGGGGGACGAGTCAATTTTCTGGTGGTGTTTCCTTGTTCGCGTTCCAGGTTTTGGGTAGCGAACTCGAATTCGAGTTCGAGACGAACTGAAGGGGGCTGGTGGTTGGGATCGGAGATGGGGATGACATTAGACTTGCTCGAAGTATTGGTGGTGACCGGAGGTGGCTTACGGGGGCGTACACGTGCACGCGTGTCATCATGTATCGGAGTTGTTTTGAGTGTGAAAGAAGAAGAAGGTGCGTTGTTTTCGTGGGTGGACTCGAAGTTGTCTCGAGTAATTCGAGTATTCGACTCGAAGTATTTATTGGGTAGCTCGGGTCAAAAATCTGGTTTTCAGGTTTCATACCTGATTTAGTTTCTGGAATTAAAACTGTATTTAAAATTCATAAATTAAAGTTTAGACTGAGTTTAGAATTTAAAGTTTAAATATCAATTCAAGCTTAGGTTGGAACTTAATTTAGAAATAAATAAAGTTTAAATTTGAACTGTTTTTAAATAAAAGTGTTTAAGAAATTAAAAGTGTATTTTCAAGTTTTAAATTTAAAATGGACTTTGAGATTGTAAATAAGGAATTTAAACAAAGTCTGGATTTAAATCTAACTCTGGATTTAAGATTTTGAATAAAATAAAGTTTTATAAATTCAAATGTTTTAAATCAATTTGAGTGTGAAGTTATACATTAAAAATGTGAATATAAAGCGGATTTGATTTAAGTCCTTTTAGATACGTTGATGAGGGTCATTAACTAAGATTTTTGAATAGTTAATCAATGTGATAAATTTTAACAATAAATTTAGATTGATTTATTTAATAATAATCAATTGTGGAATTATTAAATATAATTACTTAATGACAGTAATTAAAGCATTAATTATTCATAGTAATTGATTGAGTTAATTTGATTAGTTCAAGTTAAATTTCTTAAGTTAATCTAGAGTAATCACTTGATAATTTGAAAGTATAATTACTTAGAGAAGTAATTAATACGGAGTGTAATAACTTGAATGATGATTAGGAATCAAGGATAATTATTTGTTAATAATTAAAGAATAAATTAATGAATGTGATTAATTAAGACTTATTTAATAATTAAAAGTTAATTAATTCATTTATTAAGATTGATTAGTTAATAAGTAAAAGTTAACTAATAAATGATGAAAGGGAAATTATTTCAAATAATATGTAATTAAATTACGATAATTAACCTGGATTATTAAATTGATACATCTAATTTAAATTAATCAGTTGATTAATAAATTCACTTGTGAATGTTTAGATTCCATTAAATGTTAAATTGTTTGATATCCCTGATATATGATGCTTTATGATATATCCTGATTTATGTTGTGATCTGTAATTTACTTCTCTGTGATATATATCTGTGATCTGTGAATGATGATAAGCGTTGTTCTTATACCGCTTATCGAATTATATTTCTGTATTCTGATATGTGATGATTCATGATGTTGCACTACTGTGTGAAACCCCTGGACTACACCTTTACACACACAAATATGGATTTCATGTGGAAATCGGTTAAGTCACAGATAATTTAAATTTTGATGTTTTTGAAATTGAAATTTTAATTTCAATTGATTTTGAAATTGGAAATTTGGGTTTAAAGTGAAAAGCTTTTGAAATGGAATTTCAAAGATAAAGGTTATTTTGAATAACTTAATTGATTTTTGGAAATTTAAATAATTTGATTTAAATTTGAATTCAAGTTTGAAATTGAATCCTATGATTTGAAACTAGGGATTGAAAATGTTATAAATGTGTTTATCTGAATTTAAACCATTTAAAAGTAAAATTTTGAGAATTTGGATTTAACCCAAGGATTTCCACTCGTATGAATGAATCAGATTTTTGAAATAAAACTGTTTGTTTTAAAAGAATAAAAGCTTTCAGATAAGAAATGAAATTCCAGTTATATTAAAGGAATTTCAATATTGAATAGAAAGATGGTTTTCCAAGTTATGAATGAATTGTTTTGAAAAGCTATGAATTGAATCTGTTTATTTTTAACCGATTTAAAATAATGATTGGTTTAAATCATTCGAAATGAGATTGTTTTGAAAGCTATAAGTTAAATCTTTGATTTAAGGATTTAACGAGTTAAACTGAAATGGAGATTAATTGATTTAGAAAATCTGTGAATGAATCTTTTATTTAAAAGATTTAAAGTGTGGAAACTGTTTAAACCGTAAAGGTTGAATCTTTTTGTTTAAAGATTTAAAATGGTAATTTGTTTAATCATTCGAATGAAAAGTTTTGGGTTTTAAGCTGTGACTTAATTGAAATCCCAATATCCATATGTTTTTAAATATTTCGCTCACTATTCGGTTTAGCTGGGAGAGGACCTTTGGGTCGTATAACCCATTCCGAATATGTGATACGTCGATATGGATAGCATTTGAAGACCGGTGTTGAAGACCGGATATTTTTGAAAACGGAAGGATTACCGTCGAGTTACTCTGCATCGGCTGATCCCCGATATAGAGGTTTTATCACCCTTAGTGACGGGAAGTCCGGACGTGATTGGAAATTATCCGGATTTGCAAGGGCTTCGTGAGAAGTGCCTTCGGTTCTGTTCGATCCCGGAACAGACTTGTATGGATTGTATGTCTGACATTACACTTTGAGATATAAAGCCGATTTCTTTCAAATACATTTCTGTTGGTGGCAGAGAATTTATTCTCTTAGCTTAACACCCTTCTCTGAGACGTACGAGCTCAGAGGTTATGTAGTTGAAGGTTATCAGCGATATATTCCCAATTTGGTAATGTGGCATGCTGAGTGTAGCTGTGTGATGATCATCGTTTGATCATTTGTGATATGATCATTTGTTTGATCATTTATCTTTGTGATCATAGGTTGATCATCTGTTGACCCAAAGCATGGCTTTGTGACAAAGCGTAGCTTTGTGGACGAGACTTCATCAGGGCCTCACAACCCGGAAATGGTCGAAATAGGAATGTTGCGGCAAGGTTATGAGGGTCGCGCCCTTTAGGGTATGTCATTTCCTTCTGGAAAGGGGTGGTATCATGGTATGGAGCCCAGATACTTACTCATGTGGATACACTTTCTTTATGATGTGTGATGTTGGATATCGAGCGCTCGGATAAAGGTCCCAAAGGACCGGGAGGTGGCATATTCGTGAGTTACCTGTTACAGGGGTAACCCGGCCTTGTTTTGCAGAGAGCAGTTTGTCTCTCGGGACGTCCCGCCAGAGGCGATCCCATGCGGCGGAAGGAAGTTCCTTAGCCTGACCATTAGTTGGAAAATCCAAAGAAACAATACGAAACTTGTACGATTTTAGTTGTATTACCTGCTATGGAATGTGGCGGTAACCTGTTATTGAACATAGTAGCTATAGTAGGCATACGATACTGGTCGTATGTTGGCTAAGATTGATATTATACTTTCGAAATGTTTTCTGCACTATGCACTAATGATAATATCCAATGATTTGCGTAGTAAGCATGTTTGACTATCATAAGAAGAAATCTCCTCCAATTCTGCGTTTGCATTGTGTGTGTGGCGGGAGGTCTTATGGTAGTTTCATTTTCCAAAAGCATTGCGGATTTCTATGTTTAAAATTCTTTTGTTGATTGTTTAAAGATAAACTGTTTTTGTTGCTCACACCAGTCCCATGACTGATCCGGAGTTTATTGTTCCTTTCCTAAACTCTGGGTGCTCATAATTTTCCACACGAGCAGTCTAGAGTTGGGTTTCTTTTCAGATATTCAAGTTTAGTAGATTATCTGGAGCTAGTTCATTCATCGGAGTTGCTTATCTTGGAGTTGTGGATTCATTCTTGTCTGAAGATCATTTTGGAGTTATCACTTCTATTGATATTGTTCCGCTGCTGTTGTTATCTTTTCTTTTCCGCTGCTATTTCTTGTATCATATCTCTGATGTATATTGATATTCATTGTATCATTCTGTTGTAACAGATATTGTATATCAATGTATTATTCTTTTCTTCCGCTGTGTTGTTTTACTTAACTGTGTTATAGCTCCGGCGAATCGGATTTGAACGGTCAAATCTGCGGCATTCTAGTACAATGTGAAGTACGGATGTTGATTTTCGAACGGGCAAAACCCGATACGTTACACTGTCTCCTCAGGAGTATAACACTATGCTGGCATAATATATGTTGATTTTCGAACGGGCATAATATAATGGTACCTATGCTGGCTAAGATTTATATTCTACTTTCGAAATGTTTTCCACTATGCACTAATAATAATATAAAAAATGATTTGATTTTGCGTAGTAAGCATCTTTGACTAACATAAGAAGAAATCTCCTCCAAGTCTGCGTTTGCATTGTGTGTGTGGTGGGAGGTCTTATGGTAGTTTCATTTTCCAAAAGCATTGCGGATTTCAATGTTAAAATCCTTTGTTGTTGTTTAAAGATAAACTGTTTTTGTTGCTCACACCAGTCCCATGACTGACTCGAAGTTTATTGTTCCCTTCCTAAACTCTGGGTGTCCACTATTTTCCACACGGGCAGTCTAGAGTTGGGTTTCTCAGATATTCAGGTTTAGTAGATTATCTGGAGCTATTTCATTCATCGGAGTTGCTTATCTTGGAGTTGTGGATTCATTCTTGTCTGAAGATCATTTTGGAGTTATCATTTCTATTGATATTGTTCCGCTGCTGTTGTTATCTTTTCTTTTCCGCTGCTATTTCTTGTATCATATCTCTGATGTATATTGATATTCATTGTATCACTCTGTTGTATCAGATATTATATATCAATGTATTATTCTTTTCTTCCGCTGTGTTATTTACTTAATTGTGTTATAGCTCCGGCGAATCGGATTTGAACGGTCGAATCTGCGGCATTCTAGTCCAATGTGAAGTACGGATGTTGATTTTTGTGCGGGCAAAAATCCGAGTCGTCACATGTGGTATCAGAGCTAAGGTTGAACTTTAGCTCAGGAGTATAACACGTTAAGTAACTCATTAGAGATAGAGTGAAGTAAACTCTAGAATGAGTATATCCTTAAGATATCCGTCTGAACGTCTCAGTAAATTCTCTTGCTATCCACTTATAGTGAGTATGAGTGCAAGAAGAGGACGAGATAGGGGACAGAGGGAATACGATTATAAATGGTCAATACCCTGTAACAATAAGGAAGTAAACTTTTCTCTATCAATCTCTTTTGTTCAGCATCTTTTCTCAATTCTTCGATAGTTTCTGGTAAATCCAGAAAGGAGATTCGATATATTAAAATGGGACATAAACTCCAGATAGGCCAGAATTGTTTGTTTGGATGTATTGGTTGCCTTGTTTGCTTTGGTTGTTAGGGTTGATAGGTATAATTTAGTTCTAAACTAAAAGTTTTAAAATTGTATCCATGTATCTATCTATTTTTTGGGTCCCGATGTGTTATACGAATGGTTAGTTATCACTTCAAACTGACCGATGCCCCTGCATATTTCGTAGATCTGGATAACCCGAGTATCTTGTGAAGTGTTAAACAGATTCATTCTTGTATCTGTTATTGATATTCTGATTTGGTAAGCCAAATGCAGAACAGATGTTCAGTTGATGAAATATTCTTCATCTATCTTTTTATCTCCTTGGTAGTTTCGAGGACGAAATTCTTTTAAGGGGGGAAGTTTGTAACGACCCCGGATTTTATATAAATTTAAAATGATAATTAATTAATTTTTGAATGAAATTTGTGAAATAAAATGGTAAAATGGATTGCGAGTTTCCCCAAGTTCATTGGAATTTTGTATAAATCATTTAAATTTAAAAATATTGTATATATATGTGTATGAGAATATATATATAATAATAAAGCATAAACTGTAAAGTCAAACAACGTATTAATATATTATGTAAAATATTAAGTGAATACATTAGAGAATTTTAACTACCTAATAATTATAGAAATTCATTTGAATTACAAAGTAAATAAATACCTTAGATAAATTTTAACAGCGTATTTAAATATGAAGAAACAAGATTGGATAAATACTATAAGCATGAAACAAATAAATATATATATCTATAAGCTTACAAATGAAGCAAACAAAAGAAAGTATAAGTATATCCATAAGCTTGCAAAGGGAGACAGTCAACATATTCAAGTAGCAAGTTAAAACAAATCAGTCTAACAATTTATACTGTGGCATTATGGGTTTATGCAAGGAAATTTTAACTAAGTAAGTATAGGTGATATGTACATAATAATTCGAATATGGGAAAGCATGCTGATGTGAGTACAACAAATCAAAGGGGTATGTAGGCTGCAAGAAAACAAAGCAAAGTAAACATGTAATATGTTGTAGCTTGTAAGTGAAGACTCAGGCAAGTAAAAATATAAAATATGTGTAAAATAAAAACATAAAGTACAATAACATTTAATGCTCTCATTTCTTGGCAGCCAACAAGGTCTATTCGAATTGCATAAAAAACTTCTTTCAGCCTCCATTTTTATAAAAATCTCTGACCATGAATTATACTCTGTAAACTATTTTAAAACTTCAACCTGAAAGCTTTTTTCCTTTATCACTTCTCATTTCAATTCGAACTAAACAAGACTAAAAATGAAACTCCATTTGAAAATCCAAACAAGCTTCTACATCATCAAATACAATTAAACATAAGCAACTACAACAAAGTAGAGAAGCAAAATGATTTGAAGATCAAAGTTGAAAACATGTTTCCAGTTCTCAAGTTCAAACTGTCTGCAAAACTAAGTGCTCTGTTCTTCTTCATAAAATTGGTGAGTAACAATTTTTCTTTAAAAATTTAAAGGTTTGAATCTGTGCAAGATTTATCTAAGATATGTATGTGATGCATATATAATCATCTGTATATATAGGTAGCTTGATAGTATTATGCAGACTGTTGTTTTGAATGCATCTGTTCTTAGTTAAAAATGCAAACTGTGGTTTTCAAAAACCATTTACTCTCTATTTGATTGATGATTGAACTTTAGATTCAAACGAAAGTTGTTGGTATCATCATAAACTTTAGTTTAAAAAAATTTGTTTTAAGTAAACAAATGTGTGTGGTCACTGGAAAGGGCCAAACTATAGAACCATCTTCATATATGTAAATTTTCGAGGTTATTAATTTACAAATTCATGAATATAAATGGAATTCGTATACGAAAATATGATTTTTAAAACGAGATTCGTGATTTTTAGTAGAAGGACTGAGGTGCAGTTCGAGGTTGAACGGAGTGGATATTTCGACTGATTCCAGGCGATGTGTTGATCTAGGGAGGTCGAGTTGCCCCGTGGAGATAGAGGAGCCTAGAGTGGTCACTGGAAAAATGCCGTAAGGGTCGAACGTTGACCATGGTGGCGGCAGAAGACAATCGAAGTCTGGTGACCTAATTTTTTGGATGGCCGGAGTTTCGATTCGCGCGACGTCGACAGTGCATCGAGTTCGACGAGGTTTTGTGGGAAGGTAGAGGGAAGACAGGCGAAGCGGTGGCCAGAGTTTGGTGGCGCACAATGGTCGGAAGGTCAAGAATTTTGCGTTGAAAGGTTTGGTCATGGCGATGTATATTCTGTTCCAGGCTTGTAGTTCTCGAATTCGAGATCGATGGCGAACTGGCCGGAGTTGGGTGGTTGGAAGCGGAGCTGGGGATGACCTTCGACTTGCTCGAAGCATGGGTGGCGACCGGAAGTGATGATCGGAGGCGTGCATGTGCACGGTGATTCTCTGGTGGATGATGAGAAGTCTGGGTGTAGCAGGAGTAGTAGTCGAGTTTTCTCGAGTAAATTTAAGAGTGGGCCGAAGTTTTCTGATGTTCGACTCGAAGGGAAATAGGGGAGGTCTCGGGTCAGGTTCGTGTTGCCAGTTTAATTAAGCCTGGCAGTTTCTTGATTTCAAAATACAATATAAAATCTGAAACAAATTTAAACCCAGTTTAAATTAAGATTTTAAGTCTAAATTCAAATTGAAATTTGAATCTTAAGTTTTGAAAATGGATTAAGTATATAACTTTAAATAGTGTAAGTAAGTTTATAGGTAAAGCATACTTAATGATTTGAAAATTTAAAGGGGAATTTAGTTAAAATCTTTAAATTAGAATTTAATGATTGGATTCATTTAAATTATTAAGTTACATTTAAAAACTTGAATTAATTTATTAAAAATTAATGGTTAATTAATGGGTCATTAATGATTAATTAATTAAGTTAATTAATTAAGGAATTATAAATTAATGAAGATGATTAAGGAAAGATAATAAATTAAGGGCAAATTAATCAATGTGATTAATTAAGGTTAATTAATTTAAGAGTAATTTATTAATTATTAATGGTTAGTTAATAAATGATTTAAAGGATAATTAATTTTATTGGTTTGTAATTAATTAACAATTAATTAACCCGGATTAGAAATTCATAAGTAATTAATCAAATTTGAATAAATCAGATAATTAACTGACCTTACTTATAAATATTTGGATTTGATTGGATGATTGAATTGTTTGATATTTCTTGATCTATGATGCTTTGTGATATATTCTGATTTGTGTGTAATCTTTACTGTAGTTTATTTATCTGAAATTTATATATATCTGTGATCTGTGAGTAAAAGATAAGCGATATAGTTTATATCGTTTATCAACTATGTTTCTGTATTCTGATATGTGATGATTCATTGTGTTGCACTATTGTGTTAAACCCCTGGACCACACTTTTACACACACAAATATGGATTTCACGTGGAAATCGGTTAAGTCACAGATAATTTAAATTTGATGTTTTTGAAATTGAAATTTTAATTTCAATTGTTTTTGAAATTGGGAATTCGGGTTTAAAATAAAAAGCTTTTGAAATAGAATTTCAAAGATAAAAGTTATTTTGAATAACTTAATCGAGTTTTGAAAATTTAAATAATTTGATTTAAATTTGAATTCAAGTTTGAAATTGAATCCTATGATTTGAAACTAGGGATTGAAAATGTTATAAATGTGTTTATCTGAATTTAAACCATTTAAAAAGTTTGGTTTTGAGAATTTGAATTTAACCCAAAGACTTTAACTCGTATGAATGAATCAGATTTTCTGAAATGAAACTATTTGTTTTCAAAAGATAAAAGCTTTCAGATAAGAAATGAAATTCCAGTTTAATTAAAGGAACTTCAAGATTGAATTGAAAAAATGGTTTTCCAAGTTATGAATGAATTTTTTTGGAAAGCTATGAATTAAATCGGTTTATTTTAACAGATTTAGAATGATGATTTGTTTAAACCATTTGAAATGGAATTGTTTTAAAAGCTATAAGTTAAATCTTTGATTTAAAGATTTAACGAGTTAAACTGAAATGGAGATTAATTGGGAAAATCTGTGAATGAATCTTTTATTTAAAAGATTTAAATGTGGAAATTGTTTAAACCATTGGAGGTTGTTTAAAATGAATCTTTTTGTCTAAAGATTTGAAAATGGTAATTTGTTAAACCATTTGGAAAAAAAAAAGTTGAATTAATAAGTTGTGACTTAATTGAAATCCCATATCCATATGTTTTAAATATTTCGCTCACTATTCGGGTTAGCCGGGAAAGGACCTTTGGGTCGTATAACCCATTCCGAATGTGTGATACGACGTATATGGATCGCATTCGAAGACCGGTGTTGAAGACCGGATATTTTTGAAAACGGAAGGATTACCGTCGAGTTACTCTGCATCGGCTGATCCCCGATATAGAGGTTTTATCACCCTTAGTGACGGGAAGTCCGGACGTGATTGGAAATTATCCGGATTTGCAAGGGCTTCGTGAGAAGTGCCTTCGGTTCTGTTTGAACCCGGAACAGACTTGTATGGATACATGTCTGACATTACACTTTGAGATATAAAGCCGATTTCTTTCAAATACATTTCTGTTGGTGGCGGAGAATTTATTCTCTTAGCTTAACACCCTTCTCTGAGACGTACGAGCTCAGAGGTTATGTAGTTGAAATTTATCAGCGATATATCCCAATTTGGTAATGTGGCATGCTGAGTGTTGCTGTGTGATGATCAGTGTTTGATCATTTGTGATATGATCATTTGTTTGATCATTTATCTTTGTGATCATAGGTTGATCATCTGTTGACCCGAAGCAGGGCTTTATGACAAAGCGTAGCTTTGTGGACGAGACTTCGTCGGACCTCACACCCCCGAAATGGTCAAAACAGGAAAGATGCAGCAAGGTTCTAGGGAGTAGCGCCCCTTAGTGTATGTCATTTCTTTCTGGATAGAGGTGGTATCATGGTATGGAGCCCAGATACTTAACCTATGTGGTTACTGCATGATTATTTTTATGTGGTTGTTGGAAATCGAGGATCCTCGGGAAGATCGGTGACGATCGGGGGATGGCATACGCGTGTCAGTAGCTACCTATTTTTGCAGAGGTAACCCGGCCTTGTGTTGGCAGAGATCCGGTTAGGTTCTCGGGACGTCATTCCAGAGGCGTTTCCATGTGGCAATGGGAAGTTCCTTGGCCTGACCATTTGTTGGAAATCCAAAGAAACAATACGAGCCTTTACGATTGAAAATTGTAGAACCTGTCTCCTCAGGAGGCAGCTATAGCAGGCATAATATAATGGTACCTATGCTGGCAAAGATTTATATTCTACTTTCGAAATGTTTTCCACTATGCACTAATAATAATATAAAAATTGATTTGATTTTGCGTAGTAAGCATCTTTGACTAACATAAGAAGAAATCTCCTCCAAGTCTGCGTTTGCATTGTGTGTGTGGTGGGAGGTCTTATGGTAGTTTCATTTTCCAAAAGCGTTGCGGATTTCAATGTTAAAATCCTTTGTTGTTGTTTAAAGATAAACTGTTTTTGTTGCTCACACCAGTCCCATGACTGACTCGGAGTTTATTGTTCCCTTCCTAAACTCTGGGTGTCCACTATTTTCCACACGGGCAGTCTAGAGTTGGGTTTCTCAGATATTCAGGTTTAGTAGATTATCTGGAGCTATTTCATTCATCGGAGTTGCTTATCTTGGAGTTGTGGATTCATTCTTGTCTGAAGATCATTTTGGAGTTATCATTTCTATTGATATTGTTCCGCTGCTGTTGTTATCTTTTCTTTTCCGCTGCTATTTCTTGTATCATATCTCTGATGTATATTGATTTTCATTGTATCACTCTGTTGTATCAGATATTATATATCAATGTATTATTCTTTTCTTCCGCTGTGTTATTTACTTAATTGTGTTATAGCTCCGGCGAATCGGATTTGAACGGTCGAATCTGCGGCATTCTAGTACAATGTGAAGTACGGATGTTGATTTTCGAGCGGGCAAAAATCCGAGTCGTCACATTATTGAAATAGACGTTTTCGAGAAATTTAAGGAAATGGTGGACTATAACACACTGTTGTTATAGTAAACGATTTCCGAAAGGAAATGTTTTATATAGTATTGGGATTTATATATCTATCTTAATTTTCGAATCCCTATACTAGTGATTTTGAGTCGTCGTAACGATGTTTTACGTAACATTCGTTTTGACTCAAATAAATGTGGTTATAGTAAGTGGTTTCCTTAAAGAATGAAATTTATACTTAATATTGATTTAAGTATATCGAATATTTTCAAATGTTGAAAATAAATAGATTTGTGAATTACTTATTATTAAATAAGTATGGAATTGCTTTTCCAATATGAAACGAAGGGTTTGAAATTTTATCTTTTGAAGATAAATTGAAAAGTGAATATTTGAAATTTGTTTTCAAACGGTTAAGTGTGGAAATTTTATATCTAGTAAAGATATTTTTGAAGATACAATAATTTGGGAAAATTATTTGGAATCTGGTGATGTTGCGCATCTTTATTGATAGTTAAATAACCGACTATCAATAATTACCTTGAATAGGTATTTGTTGTGAATTGGATGAATTTGAATGCCACACTTATTTTTGAATAAGCGCTCACTATTCGGGTTAACCGGGAAAGGACCATGGGGTCGTATAACCCATTCCGAATATGTGATACGTCGTTATGAATCGCATTTGAAGACCGGTGTTGAAGACCGGATATTTTTGAAAACGGAAGGATTACCGTCGAGTTACTCTACATCGGCTGATCTCCGATTTAGAGGTTTTATCACCCTTAGTGACGGGAAGTCCGGACGTGATTAGAAAATTATCCGGATATGCAAGGGCTTCGTGAGAAGTGCCTTCGGTTCTGTTCGATCCCGAAACAGACTTGTATGGATTGTGTGTCTGACGTTACAATTTGAGATATAAAGCTGATTTCTTTCAAAGACATTTCTGTTGGTGGCGGAGAATTTATTCTCTTAGCTTAACACCCTTCTCTGAGACGTACGAGCTCAGAGGTTATGTAGTTGAAATTTATCAACGATATATTCCCAATTTGGTAACGTGGCATACTGAGTGTTGCTGTGAAAAGATCAGTGTTTGATCATTTGCGATATGATCATTTGTTTGATCTTATATCTTTGTGATCATAGGTTGATCATTTGTTTGACCCGAAGCAGGGCTTTGTAGAAAGCATAGCTTTGTGGACGAGACTTCGTCGAGCCTCACACCCCGGAAATGGTTGAAACAGGAAGGATGCAGCAAGGTTCTAGGGAGTAGCGCCCCTTAGTGTATGTCATTACTTCTGGATAGAGGTGGTATCATGGTATGGAGCCCAGATACTTAACCTATGTGGTTGCTGCATTTTTACTATGTGGTTTGTTGGAAATCGGGGATCCTCGGGAAGATTGGTTACGATCGGGGGATGGCATACGCGTGTTAGTAGTTACCTATTTTTGCAGAGGTAACCCGGCCTTGTGTTGGCAGAGATCTAACCGTAACGTTAGGTTCTCGGGTCGTCTATTCCAGGGACGTACCCATCGTGGAAAAGGAAGTTCCTTAGCCTGACCATTTGTTGGAAATCCAAAGAAACAATACGTGACTTGTACGGTTTTAATTGTATTACCTGCTATGGAATGTGGCGGTAACCTGCTATTGAACATAGTAGCTATAGTAGGCATAAGTGCGGAATGCCTATGCTGGCTAAGATTAATATTATACTTTCGAAATGATTCCTACACTATGCACTAATAATAATATCAAAAATGATTTGATTTTGCGTATCAAGCATCTTTGACTATCATAAGAAGAAACCTCCTCCAATTCTGCGTTTGCATTGTGTGTGTGGCGGGAGGTCTTATGGTAGTTTCATTTTCCAAAAGCATTGCGAATTTGTTTTATTTTCTTTGTGAAAAATAACTGTTTTACGATCTCACACCAGTCACCATGACTGACTCGGAGTTTATTGTTCCCTTCTAAACTCTGGGTGCCCACCAATTTCCACACGGGCAGCCTAGAGTTATGTTATCAGGATATTCTGGAGCTTTGGAGATAAGCTGGATGACGAGACGTAGTATTTGTATCTGATAGTATTTATTCCGCTGTGTATTCTGTATGAGGACAAGTTATATAACTGTCCATTGTTGTATATGACTCTGATTGATGCATGTATAAACTGATATAGTTCTTTGTTTTAAAAGACTAGTAATTATCTATTGTATATTGTTCCGCTGCGATGTGTAAGATCCTGATATTGTTTTCTGTTCTGATGTTCTTCTCTTTTTTCTTCTTCTGCTTTCTTCTTCTTCTCTTTTTCTTCTATCTCTTCTTCTATTTCTTTTTCTTAAAACCCCTCACTATTGGAGTTTCCGGCATTCGATTCGTCGGCAGTCGATAAAGGGAGTATCGATGTCGAATTTTCGAAAGTCGAAAATTTCGGTACGTGACATTTGGTATCAGAGCATATGGTTAAGCGACAAACCTGCACTGTTGGGTGTTACTCATTAGAGATAGAGTCATTAGTGCTCTAGAATGAGTTGAGTGTAATAATAGATATGAGCGCGTATTTGTTATTGAATAAAAAAATTGTTTTATATTGTGATGATTGATTTATTGAGTGGTATATGGATTCTGGTCAATACGAGTAATTAACGATCATTGACAGGGATCTCTAAACACTTGAATAGAACAATTCGGCACAGTATTGATTTTAAAATAGGGTGAATGAGATAATTTTGCCCAAAACTATTTCTGTATATAAAGAAAATAATTTTCTATGAATTACTATAGTATATGGATGCATGTTTGTTAAGAAAGTGATAATATTGAAATGTTATCATTATTATATGAAATTAAATAAGTAATTGAAATCATAACTCCAAAGTTAAGAAATAAAATTCATATACAAATGAAATTTGAGAATATAAAATATAAATGTGACTTATAATTTGAAACGGAATTCCAGAGGAGTATTTGGAAATGTTTTGAAAAGAATTTGAAAATTTTGGAGATTTAGAAAGTTTAAATTCTTTTTGGTGTGAAAATAATTTTTCAAAGGATTTGATGTTGTGGAAAATTGTTTTAGAGAGATGAAAGCTCTAAACTCTTTTCGGTCGCTGGAAAATAACTTCGATGATGACCGCGGCATCATTGGTGTTCATTTTCGGGTTTCCAAAAGAGGAATTGCTGCCAAATTGATTTAAATGAAAGTTGTTTAAAAAAAATTTGGGTTTGGTTTTTTTGAAATTCAAAGGATAATTTGAATTGTTTTCAAAATGGTTTTGAAAGGTTGAAAGGACTCTGGAATACTTTATAAGAATATTTATGGAATATTATTGAATTGATAACTTATACAAATAGAAATTGTTAATGTAAAATATGTAAATGTGATTGGAATTAAAGTTCATTATCAAATGAAATCTATAAATGTGAATTGAAAGTATAAGGAAATAAATTCATATATGAATAAAAATTATGAATATGAATTGTAAATATGATTCATTAATGAAAATAGAATTCAAAGAGGATAATTGAAGATAAAATTCATAATGGAATTAGTAATGTGAATGGATAAATGATTTTATAAATCAAAATGTAAGTAAGTCAAAGACTTATAAAAATATTTGAAATTTGATAGAAATGAGATTCAAATTGTAAATGAATGAATTTGTGAATAAATTTGAAATTGCAAGTACATGAATGTAAATTGAATTCGAATTGAAATCCAGTTTAATATAAGTAGTTATAAACTAAAATAGTGAATTGTAAATGAAAGTTAATCAATGAAATTCAATATTCAGAAGTTGAATTGAATTTAAATAAGATTGAAATTGTGAATTAAATTCAAATGAATGTGAAATGTAAAAATTGAATGAAAATAAATATATGTAACTTCAACAATGTAGTAAACTAAAGATGATATAAGCAGTTATATTGAAAATTTTGTAATTAAATTTGCAGAATAGTTTGAATATATGTAACTAGATATTATGGCTAGTAGATATACAGGTATAAAGGAATTGGAAATTTGATTTTCAAAGATGAATTTGAATTGCTCGACAAAAGGTAAGTATTTAAATTTCTATATGAGATTTGCTGATTTCTTGTCTAGCCGCTTGGCCTTTTCTTTTCTTTTTGAAATCTGAGAGTCCGTAGGGACGTTTTGTAGTCGTGCCGTATTAGCCGCGCAAAGGAGTCGCTGGCGAAATTTTTCAAAAAATTTAGAGCGTTAGAAAATTTTTGAGAAAATTTTGAAAGTTTGAAATTTGAATTTAAGCTTAAATTTGAATTGTTAAGTAAAACAATGTTGTTTGAAACTTATAATTGAAGTTGGAAATTTAGTTGAATAATAACGAATCTTTAGTAGAAAGATTTGTTTTGATAAATTTAATTAAACTATTTAGATTGTGAAAAATAGTAGACGAGTTAAGGACATTTTTTTTCCTAACTTGTAATTTCGAGGACGAAATTCTTTTAAGGGGGGAAGTCTGTAACGACCCAGAATTTTGAACAAATTAAATTGAGAATATTTAATTAATTTTAAATATTTAAAAGATGATTTAATTTGTATTCCGGATATAATTTTGAAATCTGCGATTAAACTTTAAAATTTAATCGATTGAAGTTGAATAAAAAGTTGAATCTTCAATTTAAAGCTAAAGAAAAATATTTCAAAAGCTTTTAAAATTTATATTGATAACACTGAAGATAACAGCAGCTTCAGTATTGAAATTTAAACTGTTTTGTTCGGTTTTGAAATTTAATTGTTTGAACCGATATTTAAAAATAGTCATTTTTCAAACAGTCTCGGAATTCGACGAAACCAGTTCCATTGGGTCCGTAATATTGAATTTTTACCGGATTTCAAATTTCGTGGCATTTGGAGTTGTTGTGCGCGAATACGACACGTAAACGCGTTGAAAGTTGTATCGAAACAATTTGAGTTAAAATTTAAATTTAAAAACAAACGACAACATCCCTAACTTCGTGCCTAAAATCACACAGAGACCACGAATTCATCGTGCAGTTCATCACGCAGCCCATACCTCCTTCTAATTTTAAAATACTCCTCTCGTTCAAAAAACCAATGGGCTGAAGACAAAATCAAAACTAAAATAATGGCCGCGTCTTCCCCCTTTTTGAAAAAAACAATCTCGTTCAAATAAGAAATAAGCCGAGCCTTCTTCCTCGAATCAAAATCACGTACAGGGGAGGGTAGAGAGCACGCGCACGCGTACGAGAGGCGGCGGTTAATCGGCGACTTGGATTTGGCATCGCGAGTTCGTTCTCGCGGTGGGTTCGACTGGGCCAAAACTGATCTGGGTTTCGAGTAGTTCGCCTGGACGATGTCATCGAGGTCGCAAGGCGACGAAGTGGAGGTCTCAGTTGAGAGCAATCTGGAGCTCAACTCGGAGTGAGGCGCGCGTTCGTCGACGAGGTTGGCAATTCGCGATTGTCGATGGATGAAGGCACAGTGTTTTCACAAGTGGGAGTTCAATCGTGGGTCGCGAGTTGGTCAATTTCACTGAGAGCGAGATCGCGACGCGATGCAAAGGGGAGGCGACGACCTGGCACTCGACGATGAAGTTGCGGCTTGCAGAAATCGTGGATGGGGAGGAGGCCAGTGGTCGCGATCGAGTACAGAGGTTTAAATTTTAATTATTGTTATTTTTAATTTAACTTGATTTAAATGAATATTTATATGTAGATCTGCGTGGTTAATTTGTTCAGATAACTAAATTAATTTGCAACCATATGAGTAAATGCATGTAGAAAAATATTTACAGTGAAATGTTGTAGGGTTTATTTAAAGGTTGGATCTTTAAATGTATACATATAGGCTACTTTGATAAAATGTGTATTTTCAAAATATGGGATTTTAAAATATTAAACAGTTTAAGATTTTAATATATATTTGTAGGAAAAGAAAAAATGATGATGAAAATAAAAGAAGAAAAAAATATATATACATATTTTTAATTTGCTTGATCTTAAAAACTTATTGATTAAGTTTAAATAGTTAAATAATTTAATTATTTGGTTACTAAAAATAATTTAAAGGAAATTGTTTGAAATTAAATTGATTAGATAAAATAAAATTTTATTAAATGAAAAATGAATGGTTCGATTTATTTCGGATATTAATAGAATTGTATAATTATTTATACAAGGTTAAAAATCAAGAAGAAATGGTCAAAATGTAAAATGGATGGCAAATTAAAAAGCTAAGGTGAGATTTTTCTCACTCAAATTGAATGTGGAATTTTTGCAGTTATTGATGATTGCTATTGGATGTGATATTAGATATTATAGGATATATCTATATATAGCAATATATACATATTGGCATATGTATATATTGGATTGATTGATTTCCCGCCTCGTATAGCGGATGAGACCCTATTGCGCCGTTAGTAAGCAGATTATTTTTATAAAACCCATATACCGCGATATTCCACCTCGAAGTGGAATTGGTATTGTGCTAACGTCTTTGGATGCAGGGAAACAGGTTGGAGGGATCCAACCGGATTCCTCACCAGTATTTATTTATTTACAGATATTGATGTATATTCTGTTATCATATGTTGATATATGATGTTTGATGTTGTGATTGACTAATTGGTGTTGTTGCATCATCGGATTCAAGTTTTAAAAATAACGACTTTTAATTTAAAAGGATTTTAAAGTGATTTTTGAAAGTAGACGTTTTATTCAATTTTTGAAGTGACTTATTTTAAACAAATAAACGTTTAAAACTTTAGAGTTATAAAAGTTAAGATTTTGTGAATTGTAACCAAAAAATAATTTCTTTTGAAATAAAGAGTTAAGAAATTTATAAAATGGTTAATTGAAATTTTTGAGGTATTAAAAACAATGTAATAAAAGATGTACAAAAATGGATATTTATAAATTCAAAATATTGGGATTGTAAGACAAGTTTCTATAAGTGTAAAATGAAGTAAAAATGGAATTTCATAAGTTAATGAAATCTGAAAGTTTTATTGTGTAAAGTTTAAAAGAACGATTTCTTTTAAAATAAATGAATGATAAGTTATTAACTTAAAATATGGACTTGTGATATTTATATCGAGTATAAATTGAATTTGTTAATAAAAGGAATTTATAAATCGAAGTTGTTATTAAAAGAGAAATAGAATTTATAAACGTGTTTATAAATTCGAAATAGATTGAATTTGATAAATTAAATATAGAAGATTTTTAAAGAAGATATATTCGTGATTTTTGGATAGCGAATTATTATTGAAATAAAATGTGTAGAAATGATTGAAATTGGGTTAAGTGAATTATATTCACGATTTTGGACAGTGAATATATTGTTTAGTAAAATGGATTTATTTTTGAAGAAGTGATATTAAAAATGAAGTTAAACATTTTAAAAATGTTTTAAAATGTATTATGAATCGAAAGCATAGATTTCAACACTTGTTATTGAAATAGACGTTTTCGAGAAATTTAAGGAAATGGTGGACTATAACACACTGTTGTTATAGTAAACGATTTCCGAAAGGAAATGTTTTATATAGTATTGGGATTTATATATCTATCTTAATTTTCGAATCCCTATACTAGTGATTTTGAGTCGTCGTAACGATGTTTTACGTAACATTCGTTTTGACTCAAATAAATGTGGTTATAGTAAGTGGTTTCCTTAAAGAATGAAATTTATACTTAATATTGATTTAAGTATATCGAATATTTTCAAATGTTGAAAATAAATAGATTTGTGAATTACTTATTATTAAATAAGTATGGAATTGCTTTTCCAATATGAAACGAAGGGTTTGAAATTTTATCTTTTGAAGATAAATTGAAAAGTGAATATTTGAAATTTGTTTTCAAACGGTTAAGTGTGGAAATTTTATATCTAGTAAAGATATTTTTGAAGATACAATAATTTGGGAAAATTATTTGGAATCTGGTGATGTTGCGCATCTTTATTGATAGTTAAATAACCGACTATCAATAATTAACTTGAATAGGTATTTGTTGTGAATTGGATGAATTTGAATGCCACACTTATTTTTGAATAAGCGCTCACTATTCGGGTTAACCGGGAAAGGACCATGGGGTCGTATAACCCATTCCGAATAT
Organism: Allium fistulosum; assembly: GCA_030737815.1. Lineage (NCBI taxonomy): Eukaryota > Viridiplantae > Streptophyta > Magnoliopsida > Asparagales > Amaryllidaceae > Allium > Allium fistulosum. The sequence goes on from JASFAW010000011.1 coordinate 25,124,667, forward strand.
GTGATACGTCGTTATGAATCGCATTTGAAGACCGGTGTTGAAGACCGGATATTTTTGAAAACGGAAGGATTACCGTCGAGTTACTCTACATCGGCTGATCTCCGATTTAGAGGTTTTATCACCCTTAGTGACGGGAAGTCCGGACGTGATTAGAAAATTATCCGGATATGCAAGGGCTTCGTGAGAAGTGCCTTCGGTTCTGTTCGATCCCAGAACAGACTTGTATGGATTGTGTGTCTGACGTTACAATTTGAGATATAAAGCTGATTTCTTTCAAATACATTTCTGTTGGTGGCGGAGAATTTATTCTCTTAGCTTAACACCCTTCTCTGAGACGGACGAGCTCAGAGGTTATGTAGTTGAAATTTATCAGCGATATATTCCCAATTTGGTAACGTGGCATACTGAGTGTTGCTGTGAAATGATCAGTGTTTGATCATTTGCGATATGATCATTTGTTTGATCTTATATCTTTGTGATCATAGGTTGATCATTTGTTTGACCCGAAGCAGGGCTTTGTAGAAAGCGTAGCTTTGTGGACGAGACTTCGTCGAGCCTCACACCCCGGAAATGGTCGAAACAGGAAGGATGCAACAAGGTTCTAGGGAGTAGCGCCCCTTAGTGTATGCCATTCCTTCTGGATAGAGGTGGTATCATGGTATGGAGCCCAGATACTTAACCTATGTGGTTGCTGCATTTTTACTATGTGGTTTGTTGGAAATCGGGGATCCTCGGGAAGATCGGTTACGATCGGGGGATGGCATACGCGTGTCAGTAGTTACCTATTTTTGTAGAGGTAACCCGGCCTTGTGTTGGCAGAGATCTAACCGTAACGTTAGGTTCTCGGGTCGTCTATTCCAAGGACGTACCCATCGTGGAAAAGGAAGTTCCTTAGCCTGACCATTTGTTGGAAATCCAAAGAAACAATACATGACTTGTACGGTTTTAGTTGTATTACCTGCTATGGAATGTGGCGGTAACCTGCTATTGAACATAGTAGCTATAGTAGGCATAAGTGCGGAATGCCTATGCTGGCTAAGATTAATATTATACTTTCGAAATGATTCCTACACTATGCACTAATAATGATATCAAAAATGATTTGATTTTGCGTATCAAGCATCTTTGACTATCATAAGAAGAAATCTCCTTCAATTATGCGTTTGCATTGTGTGTGTGGCGGGAGGTCTTATGGTAGTTTCATTTTCCAAAAGCATTGCGAATTTGTTTTATTTTCTTTGTGAAAAATAACTGTTTTACGATCTCACACCAGTCACCATGACTGACTCGGAGTTTATTGTTCCCTTCTAAACTCTGGGTGCCCACCAATTTCCACACGGGCAGCCTAGAGTTATGTTATCAGGATATTCTGGAGCTTTGGAGATAAGCTGGATGACGAGACGTAGTATTTGTATCTGATAGTATTTATTCCGCTGTGTATTCTGTATGAGGACAAGTTATATAACTGTCCATTGTTGTATATGACTCTGATTGATGCATGTATAAACTGATATAGTTCTTTGTTTTAAAAGACTAGTAATTATCTATTGTATATTGTTCCGCTGCGATGTGTAAGATTCTGATATTGTTTTCTGTTCTGATGTTCTTCTCTTTTTCTTCTATCTCTTCTTCTATTTCTTTTTCTTAAAACCCCTCACTATTGGAGTTTCCGGCATTCGATTCGTCGGCAGTCGATAAAGGGAGTATCGATGTCGAATTTTCGAAAGTCAAAAATTTCGGTACGTGACAGCAAGCGCACGGCGTACAATTGTAGTACGTGGCGAATACGGGTCGATCTGCAGGGAATTGATGATTTTAAAAGTCTATTCAATCAAATTAAACCAAAGTCTAGAGATTATCAAGCTAAAAAAATGAGAAAATTAGCAAACTAGCAACTACAAATGTGAATGAAAACTATGAGAATAAATTGACAATTTAGAGATAACTCCACTCTCTAGATCACATAAATCAACAAAATGAAGTTATGATCTCTCTTTTCTTTGTCATTAGTTAGCTTAATTGATGTGCTTATCATAAGTATGGTCTATTTGTGCTATTAATTAGCTCAACATAAGCCATCAAACTATAACACACCCCTTAAACCACTTACCGACTCATATGAAAAATGATAACAAAGTTGAAAGCAAAATTTATTTTAAGTATGGCCTATTAACTATTAATTAGAAATATAGACCATCAAATTTTAATCTCAACATTCACTTCATTACCATCATCATATGTAGATGAAGAGGTAATTTGTGTTAGTGATTGTTTAAGTATAGCCTATTTGGTGTCAACAATATAGGCTATCAAATTCAAAGCAAAAACAACAAGTTAGCCACTTCATACATTCTCATTAAAGCACAAAAATAGAGTATAAAACATCAAAATGTTGAAGCTACATGATTAGAGGCTTTATTACCCCTAAATTGAAGAGATTAGCCTCTCATTTGTGTTATCATATCAACACAAGTAGCATGCAACATGAAACTAAAAAAAGGAAGCAAAATGAAAGCTAAATGAAAAGAGAACTATTCTACTTGCATAAAAGAAAAGAATCCACACTATAACATGAAAGGAGATAAACAAGAAGAGGAAAATAACATGTATTAAATTGCATAAAAAAATTACATGAAAAGAGAAAGAGAGCTTTCTTTTATTTTGAGCCTAAAACTAAACTAAAGAGAGACTAAGAGAGGAGGAGAGGTTACATGAAACATAAGTGGTATATATGCAAGTATTAAACCCTAATTCAAATTTTTTGTTGGAAAGGAAACCTAAAAGTACTATTTTACTCGAAAAAAAAAGAAAAAAAAGGAAGCACTGTATTATGAAGCAATGTATTGGAATGGCAGGGCAGTAAAGTGCTATGCACTGTCATTGTTGATGGGGTGGTGAAGATTTCAGGTTTGGGAAGTTGAAAGGTGAATGTTAGGGGCAGAGAAATGATGAATGAATGTAGGTGAAGGTTGAAGAAATTGTATTGCAGTTGTGTGGACAGTTGTTTGTTGTGAAGCAAAGTGTTGCACTACACAGTGAACAGTGCACAATGAAACAGTGAACACTAAAACAATGAAGGAAATGAAAATTGTAAATGCAAAAATGTAAAAGAGAATGAAATGGAATAAAAGTGTTTTTTTTTCTTTTCCTATTGAAATTTGTGTTTTGTTTTTATTTTAATGAAATGCAAACACAAATGGAATAACAACAAACACACAAACCAAATAAAAGCAAAAATCACACAAAAACACACAACAATAACTTTTTTTTAATAACTGCACTCAACACACAAAACAACAATGAAGAGAAAACGAAAAATAATCCAAAGAATAGAAAGTTAAAGTCAAATCAATTCCCCGGCAACGGCGCCAAAAACTTGATCGGACGGCTAAATGTCTATCAAATTAGAAAATAGCCGAACGAATTTTGAAATAAAATTTACCGCAAGCGCACGGCGTACAATTGTAGTACGTGGCGAATACGGGTCGATCCGTAGGGAATTGATGATTTTAAAAGTCTATTCAATCAAATTAAACCAAAGTCTAGAGATTATCAAGCTAAAAAAATGAGAAAATTAGCAAACTAGCAACTACAAATGTGAATGAAAACTATGAGAATAAATTGACAATTTAGAGATAACTCCACTCTCTAGATCACATAAATCAACAAAATGAAGTTATGATCTCTATTTTCTTTGTCATTAGTTAGCTTAATTGATGTGCTTATCATAAGTATGGTGTAAGGACCCGCCAGTTTGAACCATTCGCATCCATTATAAGTGTATAGGTAGACACTCATGCCGGAGTTGAATTGCTCAAAATACCGCGTTGTTAATTTAAATTGGCAAAACTGAACATATACAGTAAATTAATAATCACAGATCACAGACACAGAGTAATAAGTGCAGCGGAAATAAAAGAAATAGTAGTTCATGAAGCTACTATATGAATATATCAAATACATCAGAGTTACAACAGAAGAGTAATACGATACATCAGATACAAATCAGAATACATACTGGGATCATCGATTATCTGAAAGCTGGATAGATTGCTGGATCTCCAAGCGAAGCTCCAACTCCAAAGGTGAGTCTCGAAAACTGGTACACTCAGTCTGACCCGAGCGTAAAGCAAAATACAAAACACTCGAGTCAGGATTAACATTCTTATATTAATAAATCCAACTCAAGTGAAATAGCAATTGGAATACAAGTAACTTAAAGGATGTTGGAATAACCATCCTTTAAGGATCCGTTAAACTATCTACTATGTAGTAGTGTACGATAAGTAGATAATGTCTATCAGTAATATAAAGATATCAAAATAGCGTTAAGTCATGGCCCATTCCACCCTTAACACATTTTTTATTCCCACAAGCATATACAAGACCGTAGTTTCCCCAAAACCGGAAGTCACCAGAGGGCAATCCATATACTCAAGGTACAAAATAAATTCGTAGTGGTCGCGCATAAATGGAATACAAGTATGACAAGGCACATGAGGCTATACCCAAGGTAGTGATACTACCGTTCGCCTGATCCGGGCTGGTGAGAACGCAACGCCGCAGCGTCCGCAACACCGTGAGACAACACTCCCAAAATCAAGGGTGCACCAATCGACAACAAGTATAAGTAGTTCGAAGAAGTGTGTCCACTTGAGGTATCAATCCTCCATTGGCCCGGCACAGCTCCTGTTTTAGTCATTTCCAATTTGACACAAGTGTCAAGGCTATCCATTATCGTTCTCTTTCTTCAGTCATCACGTACATCATTCCAACCACTTCATTCTGGATCATCACTCCGCGCATAGTTATTAAAGTGGTTTTCGGTTTAGGTAGAGAGTATACCCATAATCGAATTCCGGTCTCTTTAATAACTTTCATAATTATTACACCGATTGGTCGTTTATATATTTCCAAACCAAATCAATTTCAGTTCACTTTCAATTCGCAAATCAACATTTCATTTGTCTATCAAAACAGTTTCCATACTTACGTTTCAAAACTTCCAAATCACCATTTCAAAACCTTATAATTCAATTTCAATCTTTATTCAAACAATTCAAATATTGATTCAAGTTTGTACAAAAGTTTCATTTCGAAATTATTTAAATCAATTTAGTTTTAACATTCAAATCAATTTTCATTCATTATCGATTTCATTCAATATCGTTAAATTAATTTATCATTCAAAACAATTTCTATTAAACTTCCAAATCATTAAATCAATTATTCAAATTCAACTTCATTAAATCAAACTTAAAATTTTGAATTAAATTCAATTCATCAAATCAATTCTTTCAATTACAAGTCTTACATTAATTCCAAAAATCTCACATTTTCATTTCTTGTTAAAGAAAATCCATTTCACTTATTTACTTACTTAAATAATTTTCCAAAACTAAATTAATAAAGAAACTCAATTTCAATTATTACGAAGTAAAATTCACTTATTCAAATTCAATTTAATTTAATCATTAAATAATTCAATCTTATTTAATTATTAAATAATTCAAAACTTAATTATTAAATAATTTCAAAGTTTAATAATTTCAAACTTAATTATAATTTCCAACCTAATTATTAAATCATCTCAAAGTTTAATAATTTCAAACTTAATTATAATTTCCAACTTAATTATTAAATCATTTCAAACTTAATTCAATCATTTCTCAAATTAAACAACATTCTTTCATTGATTACATTGTTAATCTTTTGTTTCAGATTATTAAATATTACTATTTTCCTTCCATCAAAAATTCAAATTTCAACTTCATTTCAAAACCATATTCTTTATTCAAATAACATCTTCGTTTATTTTCAAATCAAATTATTGACCAATCGGGTTTTTATTTAATTTCCTATCCTAGGTCAAAGTTCAATTTGGGTATTTATCATTTCAACCCGATTCCAATTCAATTCAAAATCAAAACAAAGTAAAAGGGAACTTGCAGTGTGATAACTGGGATGGTGTCAAAGTAAATAAACAAACAACCACAACAATCAATAACAATCCAATAATCAATTCAAATAATCCCGAAATAACCGTATTAATTCGTATTGTTATTTGTACGAATTAATATAATTATCCCTAGAATCTACACTATCATTTCATGTAGATTAAAGATTATTACATTACGGTTTTTCACTTATCATCTATTTACAATTTCATACATCATCAATTTAACAACATACATTCAGTGGTTCAAAGTGTAATTAAACAAATCCTACGTGTCAATAAAGTTAACAGTTAAAGGGGTCATAATTGTCATTTAATCAAATTTATCATTTAACTATTCTATATCCATTTAAATTTGCATACCATTTATCATTTTAACATTAACAATTTAACGTCCAATATAAACATCAAAAATCAATCAATTATCAGCCAAACTGTATTATCATCGCATAAATAATTAACAGATAATGGTGTTAGATGTCACAGGTGAACTGATACAGGTAATAGCATATATAACAGTGTAATTAACTAACAGTAGTATATTTCAATTGTCGTTTCAATTGAAATCAGATTTAATAAATAAAAGAACGTTAATCGTGAGTGAGTGCTCACCTTTCGAGGCTAGAGAGGTTCGAAAATGAGATGAGTTACGAATCCAAGCACGAGTTTCCCCAGCAAAGTAAGATTTGTACGAATTGGACGACAAAGCTGATAAAATCAGAATTTTGACGAGATCAAATTAGAACTGGATTGATGAAGATAACAGGTAAAAGTGAATTTATATACACATATATAACTATTTACGTATATAAAACATATTCTAAATTCGAACCCATTTTAACTCAAACACACACACATATATATATATATACACACACACCCACACATTTCAAAAATCATAGTTTAAATTAAACCCATATGTACATTGTTTTTTTTTTAGAAACAAACCTAAATATACCTATGTAAAATATATAAAATCTACCATTATAATTTACGGCAAATTGCAATGATCCAAATTCCTTATTAATATAGCTATTAGAACTTGTGTACGTTAAAACCAGACCAAAACTATACAAGTATACGCAATTATAAATAAACATACGCAACACATTATATCATTTAAATGTCGTACGTACTGAACAACAAACTATTTACATATATAAATTATATTCTTAATTCAAACACATTTTGAATTAAATAAATACTTATATATATATGCTTATAAAAATGCAAAATATATACACATTAAAATTTATATATACTTACCTATAGTCAAAAAAAATCAATATCCAAATATATTTGAAATCAATCTTTACAACATATAGCATAAAGTCCATATATTATATTACAAAATCATTCTTTAATTCAAGACACTTTTAAATAATAACAGACTATATTATAGATATACTACAAAGTCATCGCACATAAGTATAAGCAATATATATTAACTGAAACATATATATATCTAACGTATAAAAGTGATACTATAAACAAATATATGCAAATCATAAAAACACAAATATATATTTTAACAGTATCACATCACTGTGCAGTTGCACATTATATATAAAGAAATATCAACCGAGACAACCAGTTAACTATACAGCTTAACAATATATATCTACATTATATATAGACTGTAGACAACATGGCTTATATCCAGTAATTAACTATATACATCTATCTAACAGTAAACTAATATAAACCTTCATACTTTAGATACTATAAATGGCTCTGTACTTTATATACTTTAGAACCAACAACCTTTTAAAACTTTCCAAACTAATTTTAAAACAACAGAAAAACCATGTAAACTTTGTAAAATATATATATTACTAAAACAAATAATATATAAAATAACCCAATATATAATACTAAGGTAATATATATATAAACTAGCCGAAACAAAATTTCACAGCAACCATCATCGTACGAATATATATCAATATACTAACCTATATCAACATAGAGGAGATGGGATAGAAGCAAGGCGGCGAGGCACAGGTGAGGCAAGGGATGCGGTCTGCAGAAGCTTGGCTTCGGCCACATGGGAGGTGCTCACATGGGTTGTGGTTGCTATGGCTTTCAGGTGTGTGCGAGGTGGTGGCTGATCGTGAAGAGGTGCGATCGAGTGAAGGGCGAAGGGAAGGTGGAGACGATGTGGTGGGTTTGGTCGATGGTAGGCGAATAGGCTGATGTGGGGAAGGACGGGCACGAAGTGGTGGAGTTGGCTTTGGTTGTGAACAGCGGTGGAAGGCAGCAGTGATGGAGGAGGGCGGTGGCATGGCCATGGTAGTGGAGGAATCGAGGAGATAGAGAGAGGAGGGAGGCAGTGATCGGTGGTATATGGTAGACGTGAAGATTTGTGTGAAGTGATGACCAGGAGAGGATGAAGAGGTGGAAGATGACAGAGCACATTATTTCTTTTTTTTTTCTCTTTTCAAACGCAAACAGTAATGAACAAAGAAAAATGAAACAATGCACTTATTGAAACCGAGAGAATATAGAAAGTTAGTGTTGAATTCAGTGGATAATAAATCAAATAGCTATTCGAGTTCGACCTGGTGAAAATGAATGGTCACCCGAATTCCAAAAGCCAAATTTTTTCGAAACCGAGACGGAAATCGTTCCGTGGGTTTCGCTGTTCCCGGACTTCAAAATTTTACAATTGAATATACGGTAGAGATCAGCTCAACGAGACGATCAAAACGGTATACAGATATCAGTGGTACAATTGAATTATAAAAATTCGAATTTTCTACTGGCGGAAAATGCAAGAAAAACGCTGAAAAATAAGATCGACGGAGCCAAAGATGTCCGAATTTGGAAAAACGACAAACTGACATCTTGCTCAGAAGATGGTTTAGAATTTTTCTATGAAAAAATATTTTGGTTTCGAAAATGTTTTACTTTCATTACTTTTTAACTGATTAAATTGAAGTGAATTTACGCGCGAAATAAACTTTCATATTTTCGGACGAAAATTTGCCAGTCGCTATGTTTAACTAGACGTATTCCAAATATTAAATTTTTATTTCAAAATTTTATCATTTAAAATTTCACAAAATTTTAACTAATTACGTTATTAAAACGGTTAAAATTTACGGGTCGTTACACTCTCCCCCACTCAAAACTTTTCGTCCCCGAAAAGGAACGAGGTAGGAGAATAGAAACAACCAGAAAGAAAAACAGATTTGAAATACAAAATAACAATTAATTTAAACCTTATAAATTTGAATAGTCTTTTATTATAATCATATTTTTTTTTTAACAATTTAAATTCTTCTTTATTCCAAACTCCTGTTAAATTATTCTACTTAATATATCTAATCACGTATATTTAACCTATATAAATTAATTAAACCATAAAAGTTTCGATTTAAATCAATTTATATTCACTAATCGCTTTTAAATTCAAGGTATTTTCATAAGTTGATTAAATTTCAATTTATTAATTCTTTCAAAACAATTTTTTTTTTTATTCTTTCAAACAAATTTATTTCATTATTAACTGAGTTTACTTATTATCTTATCTAACTCTATTAACATCTTAATAATCAAATTTAGTGTATAACACTTATTATAAACACTCAAATTTTATTTATAAATTCAATTTATCTTATATATTATCCAATTACATATTCAACTTCTGAATGATTTAGGTAAGTTGTATTAGAATGCAGTTGAACAATATACAAATAAAATTTTCCAATTCAATTATTCAAGTTTAAATATTTATTCCAAATTTTGGTTTTATTTATAATTAAAATCATCCTTTTACAAAATTTAAGAATTAGATCTCCGATTAACTTTTAAACAATTTAGAGATATATATGATATATTTATATCAAATCAAATTAAATTTAAATAAGATACCCATATATATATATAAATCAAATTTGTACTGAAGAAATTCAAATCAAAATATTTTTCAAAACAAAACCGTAGCAAAACTACAGAATGGTTTCTCTACTTCGAAACTCGAAAATGAACGTCGATGATGCGGCCGCCATCACCGAAATTATTTTCCAGCGACAAAGAGAAGAGCACTGATTTCAACATTTTAAAAATTCTTTGAAAACGATTTCTATTCGAAAATACTTCCAATACTATATACTTTAAAATTTTAAAAACCAAAGTTCGAAATCACCGGAAACTAAATTCTCAAATTTCTGAATTAAGTTCATTTTAAATTCCAAATCAATTTATAAACCATAATTATAAATTCATTTAGAATAATAAATGATAATCAAATATTATCATCTCAAACAACCAATTTAATTATCCTCAAAATTCCAGAAAATTTTCCTAATGTTTTTACAATATAATCAACCAAATTTGAAAACAATATTGTGTCTGTTTGCTCTGCTCAAGTGTTTTGGAAATTCTATCGATAGCGTTGATCAGACGAATCGATCGAAAACCCAAATCAACATCAGCAACTCAAACAACACAATATATAAAACATTTTTATATAGATTTACAAATACACTTCCTCGCTTGATGATACAAGAATGGATTTCAAAGCAAGGGTATAGATTCAAATTTTGATGGACTCAAATCAAAGAGAATTTTGATTCGAAGATAGGTTCGAAACAAGGATAAGATGATTAAATAACGAAATAGGAAGATGGATAAGTTTATTTAATTCACGGGCAACCTTAACCGGGTCGTCCGTAACTTCAAGAGTAAGATCGATTGCTGAATTCCGAGGTAAATCAACACTCGATCTCAAGAGATGGAATTCAGGTATAGCAGGGAATAAATAGCCACGTAAACCGAGGATACAGAAATCTCCGGTAAATTAATGCCTATTGTAAAGGAGTTTCACACCTTTAAAATCATTCGAAGGTTGGCGAGACCGCCGATCTATTATAGACATCATTTGAAGTGGAGTTATGTGATGCTCCAGAATAGAAAGAAGACGAATAGTGAGGGACACGAATGAAATTTCGGAACCGAGGGGAACGTTCCAAAATTCGAAAGAATCGAATCAAAACGGAAGAGATTGAAACTCAAAATGAAGTGATTCTGTAAATACATTTACCCTATATGTTAAGTTTTGCCTAGAGCTACCAAAGCTCTGATACCAACTGTAACGACCCGCCAGTTTGAACCATTCGCGTCCATTATAAGTGTATAGGTAGACACTCATGCCGGAGTTGAATTGCTCAAAATACCGCGTTGTTAATTTAAATTGGCAAAACTGAACATATACAGTAAATTAATAATCACAGATCACAGACACAGAGTAATAAGTGCAGCGGAAATAAAAGAAATAGTAGTTCATGAAGCTACTATATGAATATATCAAATACATCAGAGTTACAACAGAAGAGTAATACGATACATCAGATACAAATCAGAATACATCACTGGGATCATCGAATATCTGAAAGCTGGATAGATTGCTGGATCTCCAAGCGAAGCTCCAACTCCAAAGGTGAGTCTCGAAAACTGGTACACTCAGTCTGACCCGAGCGTAAAGCAAAATACAAAACACTCGAGTCAGGATTAACATTCTTATATTAATAAATCCAACTCAAGTGAAATAGCAATTGGAATACAAGTAACTTAAAGGATGTTGGAATAACCATCCTTTAAGGATCCGTTAAACTATCTACTATGTAGTAGTGTACGATAAGTAGATAATGTCTATCAGTAATATAAAGATATCAAAATAGCGTTAAGTCATGGCCCATTCCACCCTTAACACATTTTTTATTCCCACAAGCATATACAAGACCGTAGTTTCCCCAAAACCGGAAGTCACCAGAGGGCAATCCATATACTCAAGGTACAAAATAAATTCGTAGTGGTCGCGCATAAATGGAATACAAGTATGACAAGGCACATGAGGCTATACCCAAGGTAGTGATACTACCGTTCGCCTGATCCGGGCTGGTGAGAACGCAACGCCGCAGCGCCCGCAACACCGTGAGACAACACTCCCAAAATCAAGGGTGCACCAATCGACAACAAGTATAAGTAGTTCGAAGAAGTGTGTCCACTTGAGGTATCAATCCTCCATTGGCCCGGCACAGCTCCTGTTTTAGTCATTTCCAATTTGACACAAGTGTCAAGGCTATCCATTATCGTTCTCTTTCTTCAGTCATCACGTACATCATTCCAACCACTTCATTCTGGATCATCACTCCGCGCATAGTTATTAAAGTGGTTTTCGGTTTAGGTAGAGAGTATACCCATAATCGAATTCCGGTCTCTTTAATAACTTTCGTAATTATTACACCGATTGGTCGTTTATATATTTCCAAACCAAATCAATTTCAGTTCACTTTCAATTCGCAAATCAACATTTCATTTGTCTATCAAAACAGTTTCCATACTTACGTTTCAAAACTTCCAAATCACCATTTCAAAACCTTATAATTCAATTTCAATCTTTATTCAAACAATTCAAATATTGATTCAAGTTTGTACAAAAGTTTCATTTCGAAATTATTTAAATCAATTTAGTTTTAACATTCAAATCAATTTTCATTCATTATCGATTTCATTCAATATCGTTAAATTAATTTATCATTCAAAACAATTTCTATTAAACTTCCAAATCATTAAATCAATTATTCAAATTCAACTTCATTAAATCAAACTTAAAATTTTGAATTAAATTCAATTCATCAAATCAATTCTTTCAATTACAAGTCTTACATTAATTCCAAAAATCTCACATTTTCATTTCTTGTTAAAGAAAATCCATTTCACTTATTTACTTACTTAAATAATTTTCCAAAACTAAATTAATAAAGAAACTCAATTTCAATTATTACGAAGTAAAATTCACTTATTCAAATTCAATTTAATTTAATCATTAAATAATTCAATCTTATTTAATTATTAAATAATTCAAAACTTAATTATTAAATAATTTCAAAGTTTAATAATTTCAAACTTAATTATAATTTCCAACCTAATTATTAAATCATCTCAAAGTTTAATAATTTCAAACTTAATTATAATTTCCAACTTAATTATTAAATCATTTCAAACTTAATTCAATCATTTCTCAAATTAAACAACATTCTTTCATTGATTACATTGTTAATCTTTTGTTTCAGATTATTAAATATTACTATTTTCCTTCCATCAAAAATTCAAATTTCAACTTCATTTCAAAACCATATTCTTTATTCAAATAACATCTTCGTTTATTTTCAAATCAAATTATTGACCAATCGGGTTTTTATTTAATTTCCTATCCTAGGTCAAAGTTCAATTTGGGTATTTATCATTTCAACCCGATTCCAATTCAATTCAAAATCAAAACAAAGTAAAAGGGAACTTGCAGTGTGATAACTGGGATGGTGTCAAAGTAAATAAACAAACAACCACAACAATCAATAACAATCCAATAATCAATTCAAATAATCCCGAAATAACCGTATTAATTCGTATTGTTATTTGTACGAATTAATATAATTATCCCTAGAATCTACACTATCATTTCATGTAGATTAAAGATTATTACATTACGGTTTTTCACTTATCATCTATTTACAATTTCATACATCATCAATTTAACAACATACATTCAGTGGTTCAAAGTGTAATTAAACAAATCCTACGTGTCAATAAAGTTAACAGTTAAAGGGGTCATAATTGTCATTTAATCAAATTTATCATTTAACTATTCTATATCCATTTAAATTTGCATACCATTTATCATTTTAACATTAACAATTTAACGTCCAATATAAACATCAAAAATCAATCAATTATCAGCCAAACTGTATTATCATCGCATAAATAATTAACAGATAATGGTGTTAGATGTCACAGGTGAACTGATACAGGTAATAGCATATATAACAGTGTAATTAACTAACAGTAGTATATTTCAATTGTCGTTTCAATTGAAATCAGATTTAATAAATAAAAGAACGTTAATCGTGAGTGAGTGCTCACCTTTCGAGGCTAGAGAGGTTCGAAAATGAGATGAGTTACGAATCCAAGCACGAGTTTCCCCAGCAAAGTAAGATTTGTACGAATTGGACGACAAAGCTGATAAAATCAGAATTTTGACGAGATCAAATTAGAACTGGATTGATGAAGATAACAGGTAAAAGTGAATTTATATACACATATATAACTATTTACGTATATAAAACATATTCTAAATTCGAACCCATTTTAACTCAAACACACACACATATATATATATACACACACACCCACACATTTCAAAAATCATAGTTTAAATTAAACCCATATGTACATTGTTTTTTTTTTTTAGAAACAAACCTAAATATACCTATGTAAAATATATAAAATCTACCATTATAATTTACGGCAAATTGCAATGATCCAAATTCCTTATTAATATAGCTATTAGAACTTGTGTAAGTTAAAACCAGACCAAAACTATACAAGTATACGCAATTATAAATAAACATACGCAACACATTATATCATTTAAATGTCGTACGTACTGAACAACAAACTATTTACATATATAAATTATATTCTTAATTCAAACACATTTTGAATTAAATAAATACTTATATATATATATATGCTTATAAAAATGCAAAATATATACACATTAAAATTTATATATACTTACCTATAGTCAAAAAAAATCAATATCCAAATATATTTGAAATCAATCTTTACAACATATAGCATAAAGTCCATATATTATATTACAAAATCATTCTTTAATTCAAGACACTTTTAAATAATAACAGACTATATTATAGATATACTACAAAGTCATCGCACATAAGTATAAGCAATATATATTAACTGAAACATATATATATCTAACGTATAAAAGTGATACTATAAACAAATATATGCAAATCATAAAAACACAAATATATATTTTAACAGTATCACATCACTGTGCAGTTGCACATTATATATAAAGAAATATCAACCGAGACAACCAGTTAACTATACAGCTTAACAATATATATCTACATTATATATAGACTGTAGACAACATGGCTTATATCCAGTAATTAACTATATACATCTATCTAACAGTAAACTAATATAAACCTTCATACTTTACATACTATAAATGGCTCTGTACTTTATATACTTTAGAACCAACAACCTTTTAAAACTTTCCAAACTAATTTTAAAACAACAGAAAAACCATGTAAACTTTGTAAAATATATATATTACTAAAACAAATAATATATAAAATAACCCAATATATAATACTAAGGTAATATATATATAAACTAGCCGAAACAAAATTTCACAGCAACCATCATCGTACGAATATATATCAATATACTAACCTATATCAACATAGAGGAGATGGGATAGAAGCAAGGCGGCGAGGCACAGGTGAGGCAAGGGATGCGGTCTGCAGAAGCTTGGCTTCGGCCACATGGGAGGTGCTCACATGGGTTGTGGTTGCTATGGCTTTCAGGTGTGTGCGAGGTGGTGGTTGATCGCGAAGAGGTGCGATCGAGTGAAGGGCGAAGGGAAGGTGGAGACGATGTGGTGGGTTTGGTCGATGGTAGGCGAATAGGCTGATGTGGGGAAGGACGGGCACGAAGTGGTGGAGTTGGCTTTGGTTGTGAACAGCGGTGGAAGGCAGCAGTGATGGAGGAGGGCGGTGGCATGGCCGTGGTAGTGGAGGAATCGAGGAGATAGAGAGAGGAGGGAGGCAGTGATCGGTGGTATATGGTAGACGTGAAGATTTGTGTGAAGTGATGACCAGGAGAGGATGAAGAGGTGGAAGATGACAGAGCACATTATTTCTTTTTTTTTCTCTTTTCAAACGCAAACAGTAATGAACAAAGAAAAATGAAACAATGCACTTATTAAAACCGAGAGAATATAGAAAGTTAGTGTTGAATTCAGTGGATAATAAATCAAATAGCTATTCGAGTTCGACCTGGTGAAAATGAATGGTCACCCGAATTCCAAAAGCCAAATTTTTTCGAAACCGATACGGAAATCATTCCGTGGGTTTCGCTGTTCCGGGACTTCAAAATTTTACAATTGAATATACGGTAGAGATCAGCTTAACGAGACGATCAAAACGGTATACAGATATCAGTGGTACAATTGAATTATAAAAATTCGAATTTTCTACTGGCGGAAAATGCAAGAAAAACGCTGAAAAATAAGATCGACGGAGCCAAAGATGTCCGAATTTGGAAAAACGACAAACTGACATCTTGCTCAGAAGATGGTTTAGAATTTTTCTATGAAAAAATATTTTGGTTTCGAAAATGTTTTACTTTCATTACTTTTTAACTGATTAAATTGAAGTGAATTTACGCGTGAAATAAACTTTCATATTTTCGGACGAAAATTTGTCAATCGCTATGTTTAACTAGACGTATTCCAAATATTAAATTTTTATTTCAAAATTTTATCATTTAAAATTTCACAAAATTTTAACTAATTACGTTATTAAAACGGTTAAAATTTATGGGTCGTTACATATGGTCTATTTGTGCGATTAATTAGCTCAACATAAGCCATCAAACTATAACACACCCCTTAAACCACTTACTGACTCATATGAATAATGATAACAAAGTTGAAAGCAAAATTTATTTTAAGTATGGTCTATTAACTATTAATTAGAAATATAGAACATCAAATTTTAATCTCAACATTCACTTCATTACCATCATCATATGTAGATGTAGAGGTAATTTGTGTTAGTGATTGTTTAAGTATAGCCTATTTGGTGTCAACAATATAGGCTATCAAATTCAAAGCAAAAACAACAAGTTAGCCACTTCATACATTCTCATTAAAGCACAAAAAGAGAGTATAAAACATCAAAATGTTGAAGCTACATGATTAGAGGCTTCATAACCCCTAAATTGAAGGGATTAGCCTCTCATTTGTGTTATCATATTAACACAAGTAGCATGCAACATGAAACTAAAAAAAGGAAGCAAAATGAAAGCTAAATGAAAAGAGAACTATTCTACTTGCATAAAAGAAAAGAATCTACACTACAACATGAAAGGAGATAAACAAGAAGAGGAAAATAACATGTATTAAATTGCATAAAAAAAATTACATGAAAAGAAAATGGCTAAGTAGCCATGAAAAGAGAAAGAGAGATTTCTTTTATTTTGAGCCTAAAACTAAACTAAAGAGAGACTAAGAAAGGAGGAGAGGTTACATGAAACAGAAGGGGTATATATGCAAGTGTTAAACCCTAATTCATTTTTTTTTATTTTTTTTGGAAAGGAAACCTAAAAGTACTGTTTTACTTGAAAAAAGAAAAGAAAAAAAAGGAAGCACTGTATTATGAAGCAATGTATTGGAATGGCAGGGCAGTAAAGTGCTATGCACTGTCAATGTTGATGGGGTGGTGAAGATTTCAGGTTTGGGAAGTTGAGAGGTGGTGAATGAAAGGTGAATGTTAGGGGCAGAGAAATGATGAATGAATGTAGGTGAAATTTGAAGAAATTGAATTGCAGTTGTGTGGACAGTTGTTTGTTGTGAAGCAAAAGTGTTGCACTGCACAGTGAACAGTGCACAATGAAACAGTGAACACTGAAACAATGAAGGAAATGAAAATTGTAAATGCAAAAATGTAAAAGAGAATGAAATGGAATAAAAGTGTTTTTTTTCTTTTCCGATTGAAATTTGTGTTTTGTTTTTATTTCAATGAAATGCAAACCCAAATAGAATAACAACAAACACACAAACCAAATAAAAGCAAAAATCACACAAAAACACACAACAATAACTTTTTTTAATAACTGCACTCAACACACAAAACAACAATGAAGAGCAAACGAAAAATAATCCAAAGAATTTGAAGTTAAAGTCAAATCAATTCCCCGGCAACGGCGCCAAAAACTTGATCGGACGGCTAAATGTCTATCGAATTAGAAAATAGCCGAACGAATTTTGAAATAAAATTTACCGCAAGCGCACGACGTACAATTGTAGTACGTGGCGAATACGGGTCGATCCACAGGGAATTGATGATTTTAAAAGTCTATTCAATCAAATTAAACCAAAGTCAAGAGATTATCAAGCTAAAAAAAATGAGAAAATTAGCAAACTAGCAACTACAAATGTGAATGAAAACTATGAGAATAAATTGACAATTTAGAGATAATTCCACTCTCTAGATCACATAAATCAACAAAATGAAGTTATGATCTCTCTTTTCTTTGTCATTAGTTAGCTTAATTGATGTGCTTATCATAAGTATGGTCTATTTGTGCTATTAATTAGCTCAACATAAGCCATCAAACTATAACACACCCCTTAAACCACTTACTGACTCATATGAAAAATGATAACAAAGTTGAAAGAAAAATTTATTTTAAGTATGGCCTATTAACTGTTAATTAGAAATATAGAACATCAAATTTTAATCTCAACATTCACTCCATTACCATCATCATATGTAGATGAAGAGGTAATTTGTGTTAGTGATTGTTTAAGTATAGCCTATTTGGTGTCAACAATATAGGCTATCAAATTCAAAGCAAAAACAACAAGTTAGCCACTTCATACATTCTCATTAAAGCACAAAAAGAGAGTATAAAACATCAAAATGTTGAAGCTACATGATTAGAGGCTTCATTACCCCTAAATTGAAGGGATTAGCCTCTCATTTGTGTTATCATATCAACACAAGTAGCATGCAACATGAAACTAAAAAAAGGAAGCAAAATGAAAGCTAAATGAAAAGAGAACTATTCTACTTGCATAAAAGAAAAGAATCTACACTACAACATGAAAGGAGATAAACAAGAAGAGGAAAATGACATGTATTAAATTGCATAAAAAAAATTACATGAAAAGAAAATGGCTAAGTAGCCATGAAAAGAGAAAGAGAGACTTCCTTTATTTTGAGCCTAAAACTAAACTAAAGAGAGACTAAGAGAGGAGGAGAGGTTACATGAAACATAAGGGGTATATATGCAAGTGTTAAACCCTAATTCATTTTTTTTATTTTTTTGGAAAGGAAACCTAAAAGTACTATTTTACTTGAAAAAAAGAGAAAAAAAAGGAAGCACTGTATTATGAAGCAATGTATTGGAATGGCAGGGCAGTAAAGTGCTATGCACTGTTAATGTTGATGGGGTGGTGAAGATTTCAGGTTTGGGAAGTTGAAAGGTGGTGGATGAAAGGTGAATGTTAGGGGCAGAGAAATGATGAATGAATGTAGGTGAAATTTGAAGAAATTGAATTGCAGTTGTGTGGACAGTTGTTTGTTGTGAAGCAAAAGTGTTGCATTGCACAGTGAACAGTGCACAATGAAACAGTGAACACTGAAACAATGAAGGAAATGAAAATTGTAAATGCAAAAATGTAAAAGAGAATGAAATGGAATAAAAGTGTTTTTGTAACGACCCCGAATTTTTATAAATTTAAATTGATAATTAAATCATGTAAATGGTTAAAAATGAAAAAATATATATATATATGATATAAAATATAAAGTAAATATATATATCTTAGTCTCATGTTAATAAATCAACACAAAATAATATAAATAGAATTAATAAACAAAAGCATAGCAAATAGAATAAATTCACATATAAACAACAAACCAGACAACAAACAAAATAAAATATGAACAAGAAAAAAAATAAGTGTGAAAACAAAACAAAAATATACCTAAGTATGTAAACAAGTAAAGGCTTCCAATACAAGCCAAGTAACAAATGCAAATATCTTTAGTACATAAGAAAATACCATCCACCGAAATGAAGAAAGAAAATATACTTTGTACAAGTTAATTAATGCAAGCCACCACAAGTATTATCATCAGCCCCCAAAAGCAAATATCTCTGATCGTTGTACAAATAAAAGAAATATCAACCTGTAAACTTCTTTTTATATACATCAACTTCTCAATTTTTTTCAACTGAGTTTCGTTCATTTCAAACCAAATAAAACTGAAGTGAAAATCATTCAAAAAAAATCAAAACAAAACCAGAGGATCAAGTGAAGATTTCAACTTTGCAAATTTAAAAGACTTCAACTATCAACTGGAAGATCAAAGCTTGGTTCAAAAGAAAAAAAAAACAACTCTGTTTTCTTTCTTCTGGAAACAACACTGTGAGCAAACTCTTAACCCTTTATATATATATAACTTGATCTGCCTGGGATAAATGCTTGATTGTGTGAATGAAATGTTTGGATATCGTATGTGTTTTACATTGATATGAATCTGGGTTTACATAAAAAACTGTTCTTCTCTGCTAATGATACTTTGTCGTTACAGTTGCATATTTTTGTTTAAAAACTCAAGTTGTTCTCATCAAACATTGATATTCTGTAAGTATTTAACCATAACAATATGTTTAAACTGGATTAAGATTTTCAAAGCTAATTTGACTATGTCTGTAAGAATATACTACTGTAATTTGTTCTACAGGTGAATCAAATATTTCTTTGATAAATTTAAATGCTATAAAATGCTAATTTAAGTTTATATCTTGAATTATTACTCCAAGTGGTGATTTCTAAAACTAGAATGAAGATTTTTAGCTCAGTATTTCAAGAGAAGTTTGTATTTGAACCAAAACTGAACTTTTACAAATTTCTAGTGATTTAATCAATACTAAATGTTGAAATTTGGGATGAAGCAAGTATAAACATCAGGGGTTTCGTGAAAATTATCCGAAGATTTTTCTATTGTGTGAAATTTAGATACGAGATCGTATTAGGGTTTTAGTTGGTGTTCGAGTTCGCGTCTGTAACGAGGCGAGTGCGTCTTCTTTACGCGATCGAGTATCAAGAGAATTTGGGAAATGGAAGATTGACGTGTAGTCGTGGTGTGGCCAAAGGTTGAGAGCTTCAGGTGGTCGGAAATGGGCAAGTCGAGGTGATTATTGGCGACCAGTTTTGGTACAGGGTGAATTGATCGAGTAAATTTATGATGTCGTGATTGATCGAGTTATCTGAGTGGCTCGATGGATTGAGGAAGTCGAAGATGACTTGTGGGTGGAGGTCACGGATGCCGGAGCTCCGCCAGCGATGGGTGCACGTGCACCAGATTTTCTGTGCACTTGAGTTTGGATTTTGGCGATGGAATTTCGTCTCGAGTTTTGACTCGGGGTGGAGAAGGTTTAGCTCGGGTATTGATTCGAGTTCGCGTGAATATGACAGTTTTTATAATAAAAGAAAAAAAGAAAACAAAGTTAAAAAGAAGAAGAAAGGTTTTCTCGGGAAAAATGGAAGGGGCTCGGGTCTGAACTCGAGTTTTGCGTGGGTTTTCTCGAAGCTAGATGAGCAGGGGCTCGGGAAGATGGTTGTACAGGTTCAAAGCCTGTTCTGTTTTTTTTGAATTTAAAGTTTAGTCTTAAATTTTAAAACAAAGTTTTAAACTGAGTTTAAAAGTCAAGTTTTAAATATAACTTCAAGTCAGTTTGGAACTTAGTTTTGGAATAAACAGGTTTTGAATTTAAAATTGTTTCATAACTTAAAGGGTGCTTAAGCATTTAAGTGTTTTTAAAAGAGATTTAGATTTTAAAATGAAATTTGAATCTAAGTTTAGAGGAGTAATGTTTTAAGTACACTTAAATATTAATTAATCACTAATAAAGAAATAAATTATCTTAGAGATAATTAAGGGGTGAAAATGATTTAATTTATAAGATAATTGAGGAATGATAATTAATTTAATTTATAAATTAATGATTTAGATTAATTTTATAATTAGAGATTAATTAAAAAAAATAAGAAGTGTTATTAGTTAATGAAGATAATTAACTAAAATTTTTTAAGTATTAATTTATGTGATTAATTAGTTATAATTACACAATTAATTCATCTTAATTGTAGATGATTGATTATTATCGAATGCTTTGTGATATAATGCTTTGTGATACAAATTGCTTTGTATTGAGTTGTGATATCTGTGATATGTTTCTTGTGAATGTAAAACCCCTTGACACATAACACGGCACTTGAATTTCGATGCGACAGGGAGTCGGATTCCAGTTGGTTATCCGAAACCCACATCGAATTATAATTGTGAATCTTTGTGATCGATAAATTTATTTTATCTATGAATCTGTGAATGAAGATGAGCGTTATCGATTATACCGCTTATCGATATATCTGTGATGATTGATGTTGCACTATTGTGTTAAACCCCTAGACTACACCTTTACACACACAAATATGGATTTCACGTGGAAATCAGTTAAGTCACAGATAATTTAAATTTGATGTTTTTGAAATTGAAATTTTAATTTCAATTGATTTTGAAATTGGAATTTGGGATTTAAAGTGAAAAGCTTTTGAAATGGAATTTCAAAGATAAAAGTTATTTTGAATAACTTAATTGAGTTTTGAAAATTTAAATAATTTGATTTAAATTTGAATTCAAGTTCGAAATTGAATCCTATGATTTGAAACTAGGGATTGAAAATGTTATAAATGTGTTTGTATGAATTAAACCATTTTAAAAGTATGAAGTTTGGGAATTTGAATTTAACCCAAGAACCTTAACTTGTATGAATAAATTAGATTTTCTGAAATGAAACTGTTCGTTTTTAAATGATAAAAGTTTTTAGATAAGCAATGAAATTCCAGTTTAATTAAAGGAATTTCAATATTGAATTGAAAAATGGTTTTCCAAGTTATGAATGAATTGTTTTGAAAAACTATGATTTGAATCTGTTATCTTTAACAGATTTAAAATAATGATTGGTTTAAATCATTTGAAATGGGATTGTTTTGAAAGCTATAAGTTAAATCTTGATTTAAAGGTTTAACGAGTTAATCAAATTGAAAGGGAAATTAATTTGGAAAATCTGTGAATGAATCTTTTGTTTAAAAGATTAAGGTGAAATTGTTTAAATTGTTGAAGGTTGTTAAAATGAATCTTTTTGTTTAAAGATTTGAAAATGGTCATTTGTTTAACCATTTGAAAAGAAAGATTTGGGTTTTAAGTTGTGACTTAATTGAAATCCCATATCCATATGTTTTTAAATATTACGCTCACTATTCGGTTTAGCCGGGAGAGGACCTTTGGGTCGTATAACCCATTCCGAATATGTGATACGTCGTATATGGATAGCATTTGAAGACCGGTGTTGAAGACCGGATATTTTTGAAAACGGAAGGATTACCGTCGAGTTACTCTGCATCGGCTGATCCCCGATATAGAGGTTTTATCACCCTTAGTGACGGGAAGTCCGGACGTGATTGGAAATTATCCGGAATTGCAAGGGCTTCGTGAGAAGTGCCTTCGGTTCTGTTCGATCCTGGAACAGACTTGTATGGATTGTATGTCTGACATTACACTTTGAGATATAAAGCCGATTTCTTTCAAATACATTTCTGTTGGTAGCGGAGAATTTATTCTCTTAGCTTAACACCCTTCTTTGAGACGTACGAGCTCAGAGGTTATGTAGTTGAAGGTTATCAGCGATATACTCCCAATTTGGTAATGTGGCATGCTGAGTGTTGCTGTGTGATGATCAGTGTTTGATCATTTGTGATATGATCATTTGTTTGATCATTTATCTTGGTGATCATAGGTTGATCATCTGTTGACCCAAAGCGTGGCTTTTTTAAAAAGCGTAGCTTTGTGGACGAGACTTCGTCAGGACCTCACTACCCGGAAATGGTCGAAACAGGAATGTTGCAGCAAGGTTATGAGGGTCGCGCCCTTTAGGGTATGTCATTTCCTTCTGGAAAGGGGTGGTATCATGGTATGGAGCCCAGATACTTACTCATGTGGATACACTTTATTATGTGTGATGTTGGTTTAGAGGCGCCTCGGATAATGGTCCCAAAGGACCGGGGGGTGGCATATTCGTGAGTTACCTGTTACAGGGGTAACCCGGCCTTGTTTTGCAGAGAGCAGTGTGTCTCTCGGGACGTCCCGCCAAAGGCGATCCCATGCGGCGGAAGGAAGTTCCTTAGCCTGACCATTTGTTGGAAATCCAAAGAAACAATACGCGACGTGTACGGTTTTAGTTGTATTACCTGCTATGGAATGTGGCGGTAACCTGCTATTGAACATAGTAGCTATAGTAGGCATACGATACTGGTCGTATGTTGGCTAAGATTAATATTATACTTTCGAAATGTTTTCTTCACTATGCACTAGTAATAATATCCAATGATTTGCGTAGTAAGCATGTTTGACTATCATAAGAAGAAATCTCCTCCAATTCTGCGTTTGCATTGTGTGTGTGGCGGGAGGTCTTATGGTAGTTTCATTTTCCAAAAGCATTGCGGATTTCAATGTTTAAAATCCTTTTGTTGTTGTTTAAAGATAAACTGTTTTTGTTGCTCACACCAGTCCCATGACTGATCCGGAGTTTATTGTTCCTTTCCTAAACTCTGGGTGCTCATAATTTTCCACACGAGCAGTCTAGAGTTGGGTTTCTTTTCAGTTATTCAGGTTTAGTAGATTATCTGGAGCTAGTTCATTCATCGGAGTTGCTTATCTTGGAGTTGTGGATTCATTCTTGTCTGAAGATCATTTTGGAGTTATCATTTCTATTGATATTGTTCCGCTGCTGTTGTTATCTTTTCTTTCCGCTGCTATTTGTTGTATCATATCTCTGATGTATATTGATATTCATTGTATCACTCTGTTGTATCAGATATTGTATATCAATGTATTATTCTTTTCTTCCGCTGTGTTATTTACTTAATTGTGTTATAGCTCCGGCGAATCGGATTTCAACGGTCGAATCTGCGGCATTCTAGTACAATGTGAAGTACGGATGTTGATTTTCGAGCGGGCAAAACCCGATATTCTTACATGTGGTATCAGAGCTAAGGTTGTACTTTAGCTCAGGAGTATAACACGTTAAGTAGCTCATTAGAGATAGGGTGAAGTATACCCTAGAATGAGTATTCCTCAGATATTCATCCGAATGTCTCAGTAAATTCTCTTGCTATCCACTGATAGTAAGTATGAGTGTAAGAAGAGGATGAGATAGGGGACATGGAAGAGACTATGAAATGGTCAATATCCTGTAACAACAAGGAAGAAATCTTTTTTTCTATCAATCTCTTTTGTTCAGCATCTTTTCTCAATTCTTTGATAATTTCTGGTAGATCCAGGAAGAAATTTGATATATTAAAATGGGACATAAACTCCAGATAGGCCAGACTTGTTTGTATGTGTGAATTGATTGCATTGGTTGCTTTGATTGCTATAGTTGATAGGTACATTTTGGGTTTTAAACTAAATTTTTTGAAATCGTATCCATATATCTATCTATTCTTTGGGTCCGGATATATTCTACGAATGGTTAGTTATCCTTTGAACTAACCTATGCCACTGCATATTTCGTAGATCTGGATAACCCGAGTATCGTGTGAAAGAATTCAACAGATTCGTTCTTGTGTATATTATTGATATTCTGATTTGGTAAGCCAAATGCAGAATTGATATTCAGTTTGATTCAATGAAATATTCTTCATCTATCTTTTTGTCTCCTTAGCAATTTCGAGGACGAAATTCTTTTAAGGGGGGAAGTCTGTAACGACCCCAAATTTTTATAAATTTAAATTGATAATTAAATCATGTAAATGGTTAAAAATGAAAAAATATATATATATATATGATATAAAATATAAAGTAAATATATATATCTTAGTCTCATGTTAATAAATCAATACAAAATAATATAAATAGAATTAATAAACAAAAGCATTGCAAATAGAATAAATTCACATATAAACAACAAACCAGACAACAAACAAAATAAAATATGAACAAGAAAAAAAATAAGTGTGAAAACAAAACTAAAATATACCTAAGTATGTAAACAAGTAAAGGCTTCCAATACAA
Organism: Allium fistulosum; assembly: GCA_030737815.1. Classification (NCBI taxonomy): domain Eukaryota; kingdom Viridiplantae; phylum Streptophyta; class Magnoliopsida; order Asparagales; family Amaryllidaceae; genus Allium; species Allium fistulosum. The sequence continues at coordinate 25,150,374 of JASFAW010000011.1, forward strand.
GCCAAGTAACAAATGCAAATATCTTTAGTACATAAGAAAATACCAGCCACCGAAATGAAGAAAGAAAATATACTTTGTACAAGTTAATTAATGCAAGCCACCACAAGTATTATCATCAGCCCCCAAAAGCAAATATCTCTGATCGTTGTACAAATAAAAGAAATATCAACCTGTAAACTTCTTTTTATATACATCAACTTCTCAATTTTTTTCAACTGAGTTTCGTTCATTTCAAACCAAATAAAACTGATGTGAAAATCATTCAAAAAAAATCAAAACAAAACCAGAGGATCAAGTGAAGATTTCAACTTTGCAAATTTAAAAGACTTCAACTATCAACTGGAAGATCAAAGCTTGGTTCAAAAGAAAAAAACAACAACTCTGTTTTCTTTCTTCTGGAAACAACACTGTGAGCAAACTCTTAACCCTTTATATATATATAACTTGATCTGCCTGGGATAAATGCTTGATTGTGTGAATGAAATGTTTGGATATCGTATGTGTTTTACATTGATATGAATCTGGGTTTACATAAAAAACTGTTCTTCTCTGTTAATGATACTCTGTCGTTACAGTTGCATATTTTTGTTTAAAAACTCAAGTTGTTCTCATCAAACATTGATATTCTGTAAGTATTTAACCATAACAATATGTTTAAACTGGATTAAGATTTTCAAAGCTAATTTGACTATGTCTGTAAGAATATACTACTGTAATTTGTTCTACAGGTGAATCAAATATTTCTTTGATAAATTTAAATGCTATAAAATGCTAATTTAAGTTTATATCTTGAATTATTACTCCAAGTGGTGATTTCTAAAACTAGAATGAAGATTTTTAGCTCAGTATTTCAAGAGAAGTTTGTATTTGAACCAAAACTGAACTTTTACAAATTTCTAGTGATTTAATCAATACTAAATGTTGAAATTTGGGATGAAGCAAGTATAAACATCAGGGGTTTCGTGAAAATTATCCGAAGATTTTTCTATTGTGTGAAATTTAGATACGAGATCGTATTAGGGTTTTAGTTGGTGTTCGAGTTCGCGTCTGTAACGAGGCGAGTGCGTCTTCTTTACGTGATCGAGTATCAAGAGAATTTGGGAAATGGAAGATTGACGTGTAGTCGTGGTGTGTCCAAAGGTTGAGAGCTTCAGGTGGTCGGAAATGGGCAAGTCGAGGTGATTATTGGCGACCAGTTTTGGTACAGGGTGGATCGATCGAGTAAATTTATGATGTCGTGATTGATCGAGTTATCTGAGTGGCTCGATGGATTGAGGAAGTCGAAGATGACTTGTGGGTGGAGGTCGCGGATGCCGGAGCTCCGCCAGCGATGGGTGCACGTGCACCAGATTTTCTGTGCACTTGAGTTTGGATTTTGGCGATGGAATTTCGTCTCGAGTTTTGACTCGGGGTGGAGAAGGTTTAGCTCGGGTATTGATTCGAGTTCGCGTGAATATGACAGTTTTTATAATAAAAGAAAAAAAGAAAACAAAGTTAAAAAGAAGAAGAAAGGTTTTCTCGGGAAAAATGGAAGGGGGCTCGGGTCTGAACTCGAGTTTTGCGTGGGTTTTCTCGAAGCTAGATGAGCAGGGGCTCGGGAAGATGGTTGTACAGGTTCAAAGCCTGTTTTGTTTTTTTTGAATTTAAAGTTTAGTCTTAAATTTTAAAACAAAGTTTTAAACTGAGTTTAAAAGTCAAGTTTTAAATATAACTTCAAGTCAGTTTGGAACTTAGTTTTGGAATAAACAGGTTTTGAATTTAAAATTGTTTCATAACTTAAAGGGTGCTTAAGCATTTAAGTGTTTTTAAAAGAGATTTAGATTTTAAAATGAAATTTGAATCTAAGTTTAGAGGAGTAATGTTTTAAGTACACTTAAATATTAATTAATCACTAATAAAGAAATAAATTATCTTAGAGATAATTAAGGGGTGAAAATGATTTAATTTATAAGATAATTAAGGAATGATAATTAATTTAATTTATAAATTAATGATTTAGATTAATTTTATAATTAGAGATTAATTAAAAAAAAATAAGAAGTGTTATTAGTTAATGAAGATAATTAACTAAAAATTTTTAAGTATTAATTTATGTGATTAATTAGTTATAATTACACAATTAATTCATCTTAATTGTAGATGATTGATTATTATCGAATGCTTTGTGATATAATGCTTTGTGATACAAATTGCTTTGTATTGAGTTGTGATATCTGTGATATGTTTCTTGTGAATGTAAAACCCCTTGACCCATAACACGGCACTTGAATTTCGATGCGACAGGGAGTCGGATTCCAGTTGGTTATCCGAAACCCACATCGAATTATAATTGTGAATCTTTGTGACCGATAAATTTATTTTATCTATGAATCTGTGAATGAAGATGAGCGTTATCGATTATACCGCTTATCGATATATCTGTGATGATTGATGTTGCACTATTGTGTTAAACCCCTAGACTACACCTTTACACACACAAATATGGATTTCACGTGGAAATCAGTTAAGTCACAGATAATTTAAATTTGATGTTTTTGAAATTGAAATTTTAATTTCAATTGATTTTGAAATTGGAATTTGGGATTTAAAGTGAAAAGCTTTTGAAATGGAATTTCAAAGATAAAAGTTATTTTGAATAACTTAATTGAGTTTTGAAAATTTAAATAATTTGATTTAAATTTGAATTCAAGTTCGAAATTGAATCCTATGATTTGAAACTAGGGATTGAAAATGTTATAAATGTGTTTGTATGAATTAAACCATTTTAAAAGTATGAAGTTTGGGAATTTGAATTTAACCCAAGAACCTTAACTCGTATGAATAAATCAGATTTTCTGAAATGAAACTGTTCGTTTTTAAATGATAAAAGTTTTCAGATAAGCAATGAAATTCCAGTTTAATTAAAGGAATTTCAATATTGAATTGAAAAATGGTTTTCCAAGTTATGAATGAATTGTTTTGAAAAACTATGATTTGAATCTGTTATCTTTAACAGATTTAAAATAATGATTGGTTTAAATCATTTGAAATGGGATTGTTTTGAAAGCTATAAGTTAAATCTTGATTTAAAGGTTTAACGAGTTAATCAAATTGAAAGGGAAATTAATTTGGAAAATCTGTGAATGAATCTTTTGTTTAAAAGATTAAGGTGAAATTGTTTAAATCGTTGAAGGTTGTTAAAATGAATCTTTTTGTTTAAAGATTTGAAAATGGTAATTTGTTTAACCATTTGAAAAGAAAGATTTTGGGTTTTAAGTTGTGACTTAATTGAAATCCCATATCCATATGTTTTTAAATATTACGCTCACTATTCGGTTTAGCCGGGAGAGGACCTTTGGGTCGTATAACCCATTCCGAATATGTGATACGTCGTATATGGATAGCATTTGAAGACCGGTGTTGAAGACCGGATATTTTTGAAAACGGAAGGATTACCGTCGAGTTACTCTGCATCGGCTGATCACCGATATAGAGGTTTTATCACCCTTAGTGACGGGAAGTCCGGACGTGATTGGAAATTATCCGGAATTGCAAGGGCTTCGTGAGAAGTGCCTTCGGTTCTGTTCGATCCCGGAACAGACTTGTATGGATTGTATGTCTGACATTACACTTTGAGATATAAAGCCGATTTCTTTCAAATACATTTCTGTTGGTGGAGGAGAATTTATTCTCTTAGCTTAACACCCTTCTTTGAGACGTACGAGCTCAGAGGTTATGTAGTTGAAGGTTATCAGCGATATACTCCCAATTTGGTAATGTGGCATGCTGAGTGTTGCTGTGTGATGATCATTGTTTGATCATTTGTGATATGATCATTTGTTTGATCATTTATCTTGGTGATCATAGGTTGATCATCTGTTGACCCAAAGCGTGGCTTTTTGAAAAAGCGTAGCTTTGTGGACGAGACTTCGTCAGGACCTCACTACCCGGAAATGGTCGAAACAGGAATGTTGCAGCAAGGTTATGAGGGTCGCGCCCTTTAGGGTATGTCATTTCCTTCTGGAAAGGGGTGGTATCATGGTATGGAGCCCAGATACTTACTCGTGTGGATACACTTTATTATGTGTGATGTTGGTTTAGAGGCGCCTCGGATAAAGGTCCCAAAGGACCGGGGGGTGGCATATTCGTGAGTTACCTGTTACAGGGGTAACCCGACCTTGTTTTGCAGAGAGCAGTTTGTCTCTCGGGACGTCCCGCCAGAGGCGATCCCATGCGGCGGAAGGAAGTTCCTTCGCCTGACCATTTGTTGGAAATCCAAAGAAACAATACGCGACGTGTACGGTTTTAGTTGTATTACCTGCTATGGAATGTGGCGGTAACCTGCTATTGAACATAGTAGCTATAGTAGGCATACGATACTGGTCGTATGTTGGCTAAGATTAATATTATACTTTCGAAATGTTTTCTTCACTATGCACTAGTAATAATATCCAATGATTTGCGTAGTAAGCATGTTTGACTATCATAAGAAGAAATCTCCTCCAATTCTGCGTTTGCATTGTGTGTGTGGCGGGAGGTCTTATGGTAGTTTCATTTTCCAAAAGCATTGCAGATTTCAATGTTTAAAATCCTTTTGTTGTTGTTTAAAGATAAACTGTTTTTGTTGCTCACACCAGTCCCATGACTGATCTGGAGTTTATTGTTCCTTTCCTAAACTCTGGGTGCTCATAATTTTCCACACGAGCAGTCTAGAGTTGGGTTTCTTTTCAGATATTCAGGTTTAGTAGATTATCTGGAGCTAGTTCATTCATCGGAGTTGCTTATCTTGGAGTTGTGGATTCATTCTTGTCTGAAGATCATTTTGGAGTTATCATTTCTATTGATATTGTTCCGCTGCTGTTGTTATCTTTTCTTTCCGCTGCTATTTGTTGTATCATATCTCTGATGTATATTGATATTCATTGTATCACTCTGTTGTATCAGATATTGTATATCAATGTATTATTCTTTTCTTCCGCTGTGTTATTTACTTAATTGTGTTATAGCTCCGGCAAATCGGATTTGAACGGTCGAATCTGCGGCATTCTAGTACAATGTGAAGTACGGATGTTGATTTTCGAGCGGGAAAAACCCGATATTCTTACATGTGGTATCAGAGCTAAGGTTGTACTTTAGCTCAGGAGTATAACACGTTAAGTAGCTCATTAGAGATAGGGTGAAGTATACCCTAGAATGAGTATTCCTCAGATATCCATCCGAATGTCTCAGTAAATTCTCTTGCTATCCACTGATAGTAAGTATGAGTGTAAGAAGAGGATGAGATAGGGGACATGGAAGAGACTATGAAATGGTCAATATCCTGTAACAACAAGGAAGAAATCTTTTTTTCTATCAATCTCTTTTGTTCAGCATCTTTTCTCAATTCTTTGATAATTTCTGGTAGATCCAGGAAGAAATTTGATATATTAAAATGGGACATAAACTCCAGATAGGCCAGACTTGTTTGTATGGGTGAATTGATTGCATTGGTTGCTTTGATTGCTATAGTTGATAGGTACATTTTGGGTTTTAAACTAAAACTTTTGAAATCGTATCCATATATCTATCTATTCTTTGGGTCCGGATATATTCTACGAATGGTTAGTTATCCTTTGAACTAACCTATGCCACTGCATATTTCGTAGATCTGGATAACCCGAGTATCGTGTGAAAGAATTCAACAGATTCGTTCTTGTGTATATTATTGATATTCTGATTTGGTAAGCCAAATGCAGAATTGATATTCAGTTTGATTCAATGAAATATTCTTCATCTATCTTTTTGTCTCCTTAGCAATTTCGAGGACGAAATTCTTTTAAGGGGGGAAGTCTGTAACGACCCCGAATTTTTATAAATTTAAATTGATAATTAAATCATGTAAATGGTTAAAAATGAAAATATATATATATATATGATATAAAATATAAAGTAAATATATATATCTTAGTCTCATGTTAATAAATCAATACAAAATAATATAAATAGAATTAATAAACAAAAGCATAGCAAATAGAATAAATTCACATATAAACAACAAACCAGACAACAAACAAAATAAAATATGAACAAGAAAAAAAATAAGTGTGAAAACAAAACAAAAATATACCTAAGTATGTAAACAAGTAAAGGCTTCCAATACAAGCCAAGTAACAAATGCAAATATCTTTAGTACATAAGAAAATACCAGCCACCGAAATGAAGAAAGAAAATATACTTTGTACAAGTTAATTAATGCAAGCCACCACAAGTATTATCATCAGCCCCCAAAAGCAAATATCTATGATCGTTGTACAAATAAAAGAAATATCAACCTGTAAACTTCTTTTTATATACATCAACTTCTCAATTTTTTTCAACTGAGTTTCGTTCATTTCAAACCAAATAAAACTGAAGTGAAAATCATTCAAAAAAAAAATCAAAACAAAACCAGAGGATCAAGTGAAGATTTCAACTTTGCAAATTTAAAAGACTTCAACTATCAACTGGAAGATCAAAGCTTGGTTCAAAAGAAAAAAAAAACAACTCTGTTTTCTTTCTTCTGGAAACAACACTGTGAGCAAACTCTTAACCCTTTATATATATATAACTTGATCTGCCTGGGATAAATGCTTGATTGTGTGAATGAAATGTTTGGATATCGTATGTGTTTTACATTGATATGAATCTGGGTTTACATAAAAAACTGTTCTTCTCTGCTAATGATACTCTGTCGTTACAGTTGCATATTTTTGTTTAAAAACTCAAGTTGTTCTCATCAAACATTGATATTCTGTAAGTATTTAACCATAACAATATGTTTAAACTGGATTAAGATTTTCAAAGCTAATTTGACTATGTCTGTAAGAATATACTACTGTAATTTGTTCTACAGGTGAATCAAATATTTCTTTGATAAATTTAAATGCTATAAAATGCTAATTTAAGTTTATATCTTGAATTATTACTCCAAGTGGTGATTTCTAAAACTAGAATGAAGATTTTTAGCTCAGTATTTCAAGAGAAGTTTGTATTTGAACCAAAACTGAACTTTTACAAATTTCTAGTGATTTAATCAATACTAAATGTTGAAATTTGGGATGAAGCAAGTATAAACATCAGGGGTTTCGTGAAAATTATCCGAAGATTTTTCTATTGTGTGAAATTTAGATACGAGATCGTATTAGGGTTTTAGTTGGTGTTCGAGTTCGCGTCTGTAACGAGGCGAGTGCGTCTTCTTTACACGATCGAGTATCAAGAGAATTTGGGAAATGGAAGATTGACGTGTAGTCGTGGTGTGGACAAAGGTTGAGAGCTTCAGGTGGTCGGAAATGGGCAAGTCGAGGTGATTATTGGCGACCAGTTTTGGTACAGGGTGGATCGATCGAGTAAATTTATGATGTCGTGATTGATCGAGTTATCTGAGTGGCTCGATGGATTGAGGAAGTCGAAGATGACTTGTGGGTGGAGGTCGCGGATGCCGGAGCTCCGCCAGCGATGGGTGCACGTGCACCAGATTTTCTGTGCACTTGAGTTTGGATTTTGGCGATGGAATTTCGTCTCGAGTTTTGACTCGGGGTGGAGAAGGTTTAGCTCGGGTATTGATTCGAGTTCGCGTGAATATGACAGTTTTTATAATAAAAGAAAAAAAGAAAACAAAGTTAAAAAGAAGAAGAAAGGTTTTCTCGGGAAAAATGGAAGGGGGCTCGGGTCTGAACTCGAGTTTTGCGTGGGTTTTCTCGAAGCTAGATGAGCAGGGGCTCGGGAAGATGGTTGTACAGGTTCAAAGCCTGTTCTGTTTTTTTTGAATTTAAAGTTTAGTCTTAAATTTTAAAACAAAGTTTTAAACTGAGTTTAAAAGTCAAGTTTTAAATATAACTTCAAGTCAGTTTGGAACTTAGTTTTGGAATAAACAGGTTTTGAATTTAAAATTGTTTCATAACTTAAAGGGTGCTTAAGCATTTAAGTGTTTTTAAAAGAGATTTAGATTTTAAAATGAAATTTGAATCTAAGTTTAGAGGAGTAATGTTTTAAGTACACTTAAATATTAATTAATCACTAATAAAGAAATAAATTATCTTAGAGATAATTAAGGGGTGAAAATGATTTAATTTATAAGATAATTAAGGAATGATAATTAATTTAATTTATAAATTAATGATTTAGATTAATTTTATAATTAGAGATTAATTAAAAAAAATAAGAAGTGTTATTAGTTAATGAAGATAATTAACTAAAATTTTTTAAGTATTAATTTATGTGATTAATTAGTTATAATTACACAATTAATTCATCTTAATTGTAGATGATTGATTATTATCAAATGCTTTGTGATATAATGCTTTGTGATACAAATTGCTTTGTATTGAGTTGTGATATCTGTGATATGTTTCTTGTGAATGTAAAACCCCTTGACCCATAACACGGCACTTGAATTTCGATGCGACAGGGAGTCGGATTCCAGTTGGTTATCCGAAACCCACATCGAATTATAATTGTGAATCTTTGTGATCGATAAATTTATTTTATCTATGAATCTGTGAATGAAGATGAGCGTTATCGATTATACCGCTTATCGATATATCTGTGATGATTGATGTTGCACTATTGTGTTAAACCCCTAGACTACACCTTTACACACACAAATATGGATTTCACGTGGAAATCAGTTAAGTCACAGATAATTTAAATTTGATGTTTTTGAAATTGAAATTTTAATTTCAATTGATTTTGAAATTGGAATTTGGGATTTAAAGTGAAAAGCTTTTGAAATGGAATTTCAAAGATAAGTTATTTTGAATAACTTAATTGAGTTTTGAAAATTTAAATAATTTGATTTAAATTTGAATTCAAGTTCGAAATTGAATCCTATGATTTGAAACTAGGGATTGAAAATGTTATAAATGTGTTTGTATGAATTAAACCATTTTAAAAGTATGAAGTTTGGGAATTTGAATTTAACCCAAGAACCTTAACTCGTATGAATAAATCAGATTTTCTGAAATGAAACTGTTCGTTTTTAAATGATAAAAGTTTTCAGATAAGCAATGAAATTCTAGTTTAATTAAAGGAATTTCAATATTGAATTGAAAAATGGTTTTCCAAGTTATGAATGAATTGTTTTGAAAAACTATGATTTGAATCTGTTATCTTTAACAGATTTAAAATAATGATTGGTTTAAATCATTTGAAATGGGATTGTTTTGAAAGCTATAAGTTAAATCTTGATTTAAAGGTTTAACGAGTTAATCAAATTGAAAGGGAAATTAATTTGGAAAATCTGTGAATGAATCTTTTGTTTAAAAGATTAAGGTGAAATTGTTTAAATCGTTGAAGGTTGTTAAAATGAATCTTTTTGTTTAAAGATTTGAAAACGGTAATTTGTTTAACCATTTGAAAAGAAAGATTTTGGGTTTTAAGTTGTGACTTAATTGAAATCCCATATCCATATGTTTTTAAATATTACGCTCACTATTCGGTTTAGCCGGGAGAGGACCTTTGGGTCGTATAACCCATTCCGAATATGTGATACGTCGTATATGGATAGCATTTGAAGACCGGTGTTGAAGACCGGATATTTTTGAAAACGGAAGGATTACCGTCGAGTTACTCTGCATCGGCTGATCCCCGATATAGAGGTTTTATCACCCTTAGTGACGGGAAGTCCGGACGTGATTGGAAATTATCCGGAATTGCAAGGGCTTCGTGAGAAGTGCCTTCGGTTCTGTTCGATCCCGGAACAGACTTGTATGGATTGTATGTCTGACATTACACTTTGAGATATAAAGCCGATTTCTTTCAAATACATTTCTGTTGGTGGCGGAGAATTTATTCTCTTAGCTTAACACCCTTCTTTGAGATGTACGAGCTCATAGGTTATGTAGTTGAAGGTTATCAGCGATATACTCCCAATTTGGTAATGTGGCATGCTGAGTGTTGCTGTGTGATGATCAGTGTTTGATCATTTGTGATATGATCATTTGTTTGATCATTTATCTTGGTGATCATAGGTTGATCATCTCTTGACCCAAAGCGTGGCTTTTTGAAAAAGCGTAGCTTTGTGGACGAGACTTCGTCAGGACCTCACTACCCGGAAATGGTCGAAACAGGAATGTTGCAGCAAGGTTATGAGGGTCGCGCCCTTTAGGGTATGTCATTTCCTTCTGGAAAGGGGTGGTATCATGGTATGGAGCCCAGATACTTACTCGTGTGGATACACTTTATTATGTGTGATGTTAGTTTAGAGGCGCCTCGGATAAAGGTCCCAAAGGACCGGGGGGTGGCATATTCGTGAGTTACCTGTTACAGGGGTAACCCGGCCTTGTTTTGCAGAGAGCAGTTTGTCTCTCGGGACGTCCCGCCAGAGGCGATCCCATGCGGCGGAAGGAAGTTCCTTAGCCTGACCATTTGTTGGAAATCCAAAGAAACAATACGCGACGTGTACGGTTTTAGTTGTATTACCTGCTATGGAATGTGGCGGTAACCTGCTATTGAACATAGTAGCTATAGTAGGCATACGATACTGGTCGTATGTTGGCTAAGATTAATATTATACTTTCGAAATGTTTTCTTCACTATGCACTAGTAATAATATCCAATGATTTGCGTAGTAAGCATGTTTGACTATCATAAGAAGAAATCTCCTCCAATTCTGCGTTTGCATTGTGTGTGTGGCGGGAGGTCTTATGGTAGTTTCATTTTCCAAAAGCATTGCGGATTTCAACGTTTAAAATCCTTTTGTTGTTGTTTAAAGATAAACTGTTTTTGTTGCTCACACCAGTCCCATGACTGATCCGGAGTTTATTGTTCCTTTCCTAAACTCTGGGTGCTCATAATTTTCCACACGAGCAGTCTAGAGTTGGGATTCTTTTCAGATATTCAGGTTTAGTAGATTATCTGGAGCTAGTTCATTCATCGGAGTTGCTTATCTTGGAGTTGTGGATTCATTCTTGTCTGAAGATCATTTTGGAGTTATCATTTCTATTGATATTGTTCCGCTGCTGTTGTTATCTTTTCTTTCCGCTGCTATTTGTTGTATCATATCTCTGATGTATATTGATATTCATTGTATCACTCTGTTGTATCAGATATTGTATATCAATGTATTATTCTTTTCTTCCGCTGTGTTATTTACTTAATTGTGTTATAGCTCCGGCGAATCGGATTTCAACGGTCGAATCTGCGGCATTCTAGTACAATGTGAAGTACGGATGTTGACTTTCGAGCGGGCAAAACCCGATATTCTTACAGTTTTTTTCTTTTCCGATTGAAATTTGTGTTTTGTTTTTATTTCAATGAAATGCAAACCCAAATGGAATAACAACAAACACACAAACCAAATAAAAGCAAAAATCACACAAAAACACACAACAATAACTTTTTTTAATAACTGCACTCAACACACAAAACAACAATGAAGAGAAACGAAAAATAATCCAAAGAATAGAAAGTTAAAGTCAAATCAATTCCCCGTCAACGGCCCCAAAAACTTGATCGGACGGCTAAATGTCTATCGAATTAGAAAATAGCCGAACGAATTTTGAAATAAAATTTACCGCAAGCGCACGGCGTACAATTGTAGTACGTGGCCAATACGGGTCGATCCGCAGGGAATTGATGATTTTAAAAGTCTATTCAATCAAATTAAACCAAAGTCGAGAGATTATCAAGCTAAAAAAATGAGAAAATTAGCAAACTAGCAACTACAAATGTGAATGAAAACTATGAAAATAAATTGACAATTTAGAGATAATTCCACTCTCTAGATCACATAAATCAACAAAATGAAGTTATGATCTCTCTTTTCTTTGTCATTAGTTAGCTTAATTGATGTGCTTATCATAAGCATGGTCTATTTGTGCTATTAATTAGCTCAACATAAGCCATCAAACTATAACACACCCCTTAAACCACTTACTGACTCATATAAAAAATGATAACAAAGGTGAAAGCAAAATTTATTTTAAGTATGGCCTATTAACTATTAATTAGAAATATAGAACATCAAATTTTAATCTCAACATTCACTTCATTACCATCATCATATGTATATGAAGAGGTAATTTGTGTTAGTGATTGTTTAAGTATAGCCTATTTGGTGTCAACAATATATGCTATCAAATTTAAAGCAAAAACAACAAGTTAGCCACTTCATACATTCTCATTAAAGCACAAAAAGAGAGTATAAAACATCAAAATGTTGAAGCTACATGATTAGAGGCTTCATTACCCCTAAATTGAAGGGATTAGCCTCTCATTTGTGTTATCATATTAACACAAGTAGCATGCAACATGAAACTAAAAAAAGGAAGCAAAATAAAAGCTAAATGAAAAGAGAACTATTCTACTTGCATAAAAGAAAAGAATCCACACTACAACATGAAAGGAGATAAACAAGAAGAGGAAAATAACATGTATTAAATTGCATAAAAAAAATTACATGAAAAGAAAATGGCTAAGTAGCCATGAAAAGAGAAAGAGAGATTTCTTTTATTTTGAGCCTAAAACTAAACTAAAGAGAGACTAAGAGAGGAGGAGAGGTTACATGAAACATAAGGGGTATATATGCAAGTGTTAAACCCTAATTCATTTTTTTTATTTTTTTTTGGAAAGGAAACCTAAAAGTACTGTTTTACTTGAAAAAAAAAGAAAAAAAAGGAAGCACTGTATTATGAAGCAATGTATTGGAATGGCAGGGCAGTAAAGTGCTATGCACTGTCAATGTTGATGGGGTGGTGAAGATTTTAGGTTTGGGAAGTTGAACGGTGAATGTTAGGGGCTGAGAAATGATGAATGAATGTAGGTGAAGGTTGAAGAAATTGAATTGCAGTTGTGTGGACAGTTGTTTGTTGTGAAGCAAAGTGTTGCACTACACTGTGAACAGTGCACAATGAAACAGTGAACACTGAAACAATGAAGGAAATGAAAATTGTAAATGCAAAAATGTAAAAGAGAATGAAATGGAATAAAAGTGTTTTTTTTTCTTTTCCGATTGAAATTTGTGTTTTGTTTTTATTTTAATGAAATGCAAATACAAATGGAATAACAACAAACACACAAACCAAATAAAAGCAAAAATCACACAAAAACACACAACAATAACTTTTTTTTAATAACTGCACTCAACACACAAAACAACAATGAAGAGCAAACGAAAAATAATCCAAAGAATAGAAAGTTAAAGTCAAATCAATTCCCCGGCAACGGTGCCAAAAACTTGATCGGACGGCTAAATGTCTATCAAATTAGAAAATAGCCGAACGAATTTTGAAATAAAATTTACCGCAAGCGCACGGCGTACAATTGTAGTACGTGGCGAATACGGGTCGATCCGCAGGGAATTGATGATTTTAAAAGTCTATTCAATCAAATTAAACCAAAGTCTAGAGATTATCAAGCTAAAAAATTGAGAAAATTAGCAAACTAGCAACTACAAATGTGAATGAAAACTATGAGAATAAATTGACAATTTAGAGATAACTCTACTCTCTAGATCAAATAAATCAACAAAATGATGTTATGATCTCTATTTTCTTTGTCATTAGTTAGCTTAATTGATGTGCTTATCATAAGTATGGTCTATTTATGCTATTAATTAGCTCAACATAAGCCATCAAACTATAACACACCCCTTAAACCACTTACTGACTCATATGAAAAATGATAACAAAGTTGAAAGCAAAATTTATTTTAAGTATGACCTATTAACTATTAATTAGAAATATAGAACATCAAATTTTAATCTCAACATTCACTTCATTACCATCATCATATGTAGATGAAGAGGTAATTTGTGTTAGTGATTGTTTAAGTATAGCCTATTTGGTGTCAACAATATGGGCTATCAAATTCAAAGCATAAACAACAAGTTAGCCACTTCATACATTATCATTAAATCACAAAAAGAGAGTATAAAACATCAAAATGTTGAAGCTACATGATTAGAGGCTTCATTACCCCTAAATTGAAGGGATTAGCCTCTCATTTGTGTTATCATATTAACACAAGTAGCATGCAACATGAAACTAAAAAAAGGAAGCAAAATGAAAGCTAAATGAAAAGAGAACTATTATACTTGCATAAAAGAAAATAATCTACACTACAACATGAAAGGAGATAAACAAGAAGAGGAAAATAACATGTATTAAATTGCATAAAAAAAATTACATGAAAAGAAAATGGCTAAGTAGCCATGAAAAGAGAAAGAGAGATTTCTTTTATTTTGAGCCTAAAACTAAACTAAAGAGAGACTAAGAGAGGAGGAGAGGTTACATGAAACATAAGTGGTATATATGCAAGTATTAAACCCTAATTCAATTTTTTTTTTGGAAAGGAAACCTAAAAGTACTGTTTTACTTGAAAAAAAAAAGGAAGCACTGTATTATGAAGCAATGTATTGGAATGGCAGGGCAGTAAAGCGCTATGCACTGTCATTGTTGATGGGGTGGTGAAGATTTCAGGTTTGGGAAGTTGAAAGGTGAATGTTAGGGGCTGAGAAATGATGAATGAATGTAGGTGAAGGTTGAAGAAATTGAATTGCAGTTGTGTGGACAGTTGTTTGTTGTGAAGCAAAGCGTTGCACTACACAGTGAACAGTGCACAATGAAACAGTGAACACCGAAACAGTGAAGGAAATGAAAATTGTAAATGCAAAAATGTAAAAGAGAATGAAATGGAATAAAAGTGTTTTTTTTTCTTTTCCGATTGAAATTTGTGTTTTGTTTTTATTTTAATGAAATGCAAACTCAAATGGAATAACAACAAACACACAAACCAAATAAAAGCAAAAATCACACAAAAACACACAACAATAACTTTTTTTAATAACTGCACTCAACACACAAAACAACAATGAAGAGCAAACGAAAAATAATCCAAAGAATAGAAAGTTAAAGTCAAATCAATTCCCCGGCAACGGCGCCAAAAACTTGATCGGACGGCTAAATGTCTTTCAAATTAGAAAATAGCCGAACGAATTTTGAAATAAAATTTACCGCAAGCGCACGGCGTACAATTGTAGTACGTGGCGAATACGGGTCGATCCGCAGGGAATTGATGATTTTAAAAGTCTATTCAATCAAATTAAACCAAAGTCTAGAGATTATCAAGCTAAAAAAAATGAGAAAATTAGCAAACTAGCAACTACAAATGTGAATGAAAACTATGAGAATAAATTAACAATTTAGAGATAACTCCACTCTCTAGATCACATAAATCAACAAAATGAAGTTATGATCTCTCTTTTATTAGTCATTAGTTAGCTTAATTGATGTGCTTATCATAAGTATGGTCTATTTGTGCTATTAATTAGCTCAACATAAGTCATCAAACTATAACACACCCCTTAAACCACTTACTGACTCATATGAAAAATGATAACAAAGTTGAAAGAAAAATTTATTTTAAGTATGACCTATTAACTATTAATTAGAAATATAGAACATCAAATTTTAATCTCAACATTCACTTCATTACCATCATCATATATAGATGAAGAGGTAATTTGTGTTAGTGATTGTTTAAGTATAGCCTATTCGGTGTCAACAATATAGGCTATCAAATTCAAAGCAAAAACAACAAGTTAGCCACTTCATACATTCTCATTAAAGCACAAAAAGAGAGTATAAAACATCAAAATGTTGAAGCTACATGATTAGAGGCTTCATTACCCCTAAATTGAAGGGATTAGCCTCTCATTTGTGTTATCATATTAACACAAGTAGCATGCAACATGAAACTAAAA
Source organism: Allium fistulosum (assembly GCA_030737815.1). Lineage (NCBI taxonomy): Eukaryota > Viridiplantae > Streptophyta > Magnoliopsida > Asparagales > Amaryllidaceae > Allium > Allium fistulosum. The sequence goes on from JASFAW010000011.1 coordinate 25,166,071, forward strand.
AAAGGAAGCAAAATGAAAGCTAAATGAAAAGAGAACTATTCTACTTGCATAAAAGAAAAGAATCTACACTACAACATGAAAGGAGATAAACAAGAAGAGGAAAATAACATGTATTAAATTGCATAAAAAAAATTACATGAAAAGAAAATGGCTAAGTAGCCATGAAAAGAGAAAGAGAGATTTCTTTTATTTTGAGCCTAAAACTAAACTAAAGAGAGACTAAGAGAGGAGGAGAGGTTACATGAAACATAAGGGGTATATATGCAAGTGTTAAACCCTAATTCATTTTTTTTATTTTTTTTGGAAAGGAAACCTAAAAGTACCGTTTTACTTGAAAAAAAAAGAAAAAAAAAGAAGCACTGTATTATGAAGCAATGTATTGGAATGGCAGGGCAGTAAAGTGCTATGCACTGTCAATGTTGATGGGGTGGTGAAGATTTCAGGTTTGGGAAGTTGAAAGGTGGTGGATGAAAGGTGAATGTTAGGGGCAGAGAAATGATGAATGAATGTAGGTGAAATTTGAAGAAATTGAATTGCAGTTGTGTGGACAGTTGTTTGTTGTGAAGCAAAAGTGTTGCACTGCACAGTGAACAGTGCACAATGAAACAGTGAACACTGAAACAATGAAGGAAATGAAAATTGTAAATGCAAAAATGTAAAAGAGAATGAAATGGAATAAAAGTGTTTTTTTTCTTTTCCGATTGAAATTTGTGTTTTGTTTTTATTTTAATGAAATGCAAACACAAATGGAATAACAACAAACACACAAACCAAATAAAAGCAAAAATCACACAAAAACACACAACAATAACTTTTTTTTAATAACTGCACTCAACACACAAAACAACAATGAAGAGCAATCGAAAAATAATCCAAAGAATAGAAAGTTAAAGTCAAATCAATTCCCCGGCAATGGCGCCAAAAACTTGATCGGACGGCTAAATGTCTATCGAATTAGAAAATAGCCGAACGAATTTTGAAATAAAATTTACCGCAGCGCACGGCGTACAATTGTAGTACGTGGCGAATACGGGTCGATCCGTAGGGAATTGATGATTTTAAAAGTCTATTAAATCAAATTAAACCAAAGTCGAGAGATTATCAAGCTAAAAAAATGAGAAAATTAGCAAACTAGCAACTACAAATGTGAATGAAAACTATGAGAATAAATTGACAATTTAGAGATAATTCCACTCTCTAAATCACATAAATCAACAAAATGAAGTTATGATCTCTCTTTTCTTTGTCATTAGTTAGCTTAATTGATGTGCTTATCATAAGTATGGTCTATTTGTGCTATTAATTAGCTCAACATAAGCCATCAAACTATAACACACCCCTTAAACCACTTACTGACTCATATGAAAAATGATAACAAAGTTAAAAGAAAAATTTATTTTAAGTATGGCCTATTAACTATTAATTAGAAATACAGAACATCAAATTTTAACCTCAAGATTCACTTCATTACCCTCATCATATGTAGATGAAGAGGTAATTTGTGTTAGTGATTGTTTAAGTATAGCCTATTTGGTGTCAACAATATAGGCTATCAAATTCAAAGCAAAAACAACAAGTTAGCCACTTCATACATTCTCATTAAAGCACAAAAAAGAGTATAAAACATCAAAATGTTGAAGCTACATGATTAGAGGCTTCATTACCTCTAAATTGAAGGGATTAGCCTCTCATTTGTGTTATCATATCAACACAAGTAGCATGCAACATGAAACTAAAAAAAGGAAGCAAAATGAAAGCTAAATGAAAAGAGAAATATTCTACTTGCATAAAAGAAAAGAATCTACACTACAACATGAAAGGAGATAAACAAGAAGAGGAAAATAACATGTATTAAATTGCATAAAAAAATTACATGAAAAGAAAATGGCTAAGTAGCCATGAAAAGAGAAAGAAAGATTTCTTTTATTTTGAGCCTAAAACTAAACTAAAGAGAGACTAAGAGAGGAGGAGAGGTTACAAGAAACATAAGGGGTATATATGCAAGTGTTAAACCCTAATTCATTTTTTTTATTTTTTATTTTGGAAAGGAAACCTAAAAGTACTGTTTTACTTGAAAAAAAAAAGAAAAAAAAGGAAGCACTGTATTATGAAGCAATGTATTGGAATGGTAGGGCAGTAAAGTGCTATGCACTGTCAATGTTGATGGGGTGGTGAAGATTTCGGGTTTGGGAAGTTGAAAGGTGAATGTTAGGGGCAGAGAAATGATGCATGAATGTAGGTGAAGTTTGAAGAAATTGAATTGCAGTTGTGTGGACAGTTGTTTGTTGTGAAGCAAAAGTGTTGCACTGCACAGTGAACAGTGCACAATGAAACAGTGAACACTGAAACAATGAAGGAAATGAAAATTGTAAATGCAAAAATGTAAAAGAGAATGAAATGGAATAAAAGTGTTTTTTTTTCTTTTCCGATTGAAATTTGTGTTTTGTTTTTATTTCAATGAAATGCAAACCCAAATGGAATAACAGCAAACACACAAACCAAATAAAAGCAAAAATCACACAAAAACACACAACAATAACTTTTTTTTAATAACTACACTCAACACACAAAACAACAATGAAGAGCAAACGAAAAATAATCCAAAGAATAGAAAGTTAAAGTCAAATTAATTCCCCGGCAACGGCGCCAAAAACTTGATCGGACGGCTAAATGTTTATCGAATTAGAAAATAGCCGAACGAATTTTCAAATAAAATTTACCGCAAGCGCACGGCGTACAATTATAGTACGTGGCGAATACGGGTCGATCCGCAGGGAATTGATGATTTTAAAAGTCTATTCAATCAAATTAAACCAAAGTCGAGAGATTATCAAGCTAAAAAAATGAGAAAATTAGCAAACTAGCAACTACAAATGTGAATGAAAACTATGAGAATAAATTGACAATTTAGAGATAATTCCACTCTCTAGATCACATAAATCAACAAAATGAAGTTATGATCTCTCTTTTCTTTGTCATTAGTTAGATTAATTGATGTGCTTATCATAAGTATGGTCTATTTGTGCTATTAATTAGCTCAACATAAGCCATCAAACTATAACACACCCCTTAAACCACTTACTGACTCATATGAAAAATGATAACAAAGTTGAAAGCAAAATTTATTTTAAGTATGGCCTATTAACTATTAATTAGAAATATAGAACGTCAAATTTTAATCTCAACATTCACTTCATTACCATCATCATATGAAGATGAAGAGGTAATTTGTGTTAGTGATTGTTTAAGTATAGCCTATTTGGTGTCAACAATATAGGCTATCAAATTCAAAGGAAAAACAACAAGTTAGCCACTTCATACATTCTCATTAAAGCACAAAAAGAGAGTATAAAACATCAAAATGTTGAAGCTACATGATTAGAGGCTTCATTACCCCTAAATTGAAGGGATTAGCCTCTCATTTGTGTTATCATATTAACACAAGTAGCATGCAACATGAAACTAAAAAAAAGGAAGCAAAATGAAAGCTAAATGAAAAGAGAACTATTCTACTTGCATAAAAGAAAAGAATCTACACTACAACATGAAAGGAGATAAACAAGAAGAGGAAAATAACATGTATTAAATTGCACAAAAAAAATTACATGAAAAGAAAATGGCTAAGTAGCCATGAAAAGAGAAAGAGAGATTTCTTTTATTTTGAGCCTAAAACTAAACTAAAGAGAGACTAAGAGAGGAGGAGAGGTTACATGAAACATAAGGGGTACATATGCAAGTGTTAAACCCTAATTCATTTTTTTTAATTTTTTTTTTGGAAAGGAAACCTAAAAGTACTGTTTTACTTGAAAAAAAAAGAAAAAAAAGGAAGCACTGTATTATGAAGCAATGTATTGGAATGGCAGGGCAGTAAAGTGCTATGCATTGTCAATGTTGATGGGGTGGTGAAGATTTCAGGTTGGGAAGTTGAAAGGTGGTGGATGAAAGGTGAATGTTAGGGGCAGAGAAATGATGAATGAATGTAGTTGAAGGTTGAAGAAATTGAATTGTAGTTGTGTGGACAGTTGTTTGTTGTGAAGCAAAAGTGTTGCACTGCACAGTGAACAGTGCACAATGAAACAGTAAACACTGAAACAATGAAGGAAATGAAAATTGTAAATGCAAAAATGTAAAAGAGAATGAAATGGAATAAAAGTGTTTTTTTTCTTTTCCGATTGAAATTTGTGTTTTGTTTTTATTTTAATGAAATGCAAACACAAATGGAATAACAACAAACACACAAACCAAATAAAAGCAAAAATCACACAAAATCACACAACAATAACTTTTTTTTTAATAACTGCACTCAAAACACAAAACAACAATGAAGAGCAATCGAAAAATAATCCAAAGAATAGAAAGTTAAAGTTAAATCAATTCCTCGGCAACAGCGCCAAAAACTTGATCGGACGGCTAAATGTCTATCGAATTAGAGAATAGCCGAACGAATTTTGAAATAAAATTTACCGCAAGCGCACGGCGTACAATTGTAGTACGTAGCGAATACGGGTCGATCCGTAGGGAATTGATGATTTTAAAAGTCTACTAAATCAAATTAAACCAAAGTCGAGAGATTATCAAGCTAAAAAAATGAGAAAATTAGCAAACTAGCAACTACAAATGTGAATGAAAACTATGAGAATAAATTGACAATTTAGAGATAATTCCACTCTCTAGATCACATAAATCAACAAAATGAAGTTATGATCTCTCTTTTCTTTGTCATTAGTTAGCTTAATTGATGTGCTTATCATAAGTATGGTCTATTTATGCTATTAATTAGCTCAACATAAGCCATCAAACTATAACACACCCCTTAAACCACTTACCGACTCATATGAAAAATGATAACAAAGTTGAAAGCAAAATTTATTTTAAGTATGGCCTATTAACTATTAATTAGAAATATAGAACATCAAATTTTAATCTCAACATTCACTTCATTACCATCATCATATGTAGATGAAGAGGTAATTTGTGTTAGTGATTTTTTAAGTATAGCCTATTTGGTGTCAACAATATAGGCTATCAAATTCAAAGCAAAGACAACAAGTTAGCCACTTCATACATTCTCATTAAAGCACAAAAAGAGAGTATAAAACATCAAAATGTTGAAGCTACATGATTAGAGGCTTCATTACCCCTAAATTGAAGGGATTAGCCTCTCATTTGTGTTATCATATCAACACAAGTAGAATGCAACATGAAACTAAAAAAAAGGAAGCAAAATGAAAGCTAAATGAAAAGAGAACTATTCTACTTGCATAAAAGAAAAGAATCCACACTATAACATGAAAGGAGATAAACAAGAAGAGGAAAATAACATGCATTAAATTGCATAAAAAAAATTACATGAAAAGAAAATGGCTAAGTAACCATGAAAAGAGAAAGAGAGCTTTCTTTTATTTTGAGCCTAAAACTAAACTAAAGAGAGACTAAGAGAGGAGGAGAGGTTACATGAAACATAAGTGGTATATATACACCTAATTCAATAATTTTTTTTGGAAAGGAAACCTAAAAGTACTGTTTTACTTGAAAAAAAAGAAAAAAAAAGGAAGCACTGTATTATGAAGCAATGTATTGGAATGGCAGGGCAGTAAAGTGCTATGCAATGTCATTGTTGATAGGGTGGTGAAGATTTCAGGTTTGGGAAGTTGAAAGGTGAATGTTAGGGGCAGAGAAATGATGAATGAATGTATGTGAAGGTTGAAGAAATTGAATTGCAGTTGTGTGGACAGTTGTTTGTTGTGAAGCAAAGTGTTGCACTACACAGTGAACAGTGCACAATGAAATAGTGAACACTGAAACAATGAAGGAAATGAAAATTGTAAATGCAAAAATGTAAAAGAGAATGAAATGGAATAAAAGTGTTTTTTTTTCTTTTCCAATTGAAATTTGTGTTTTGTTTTTATTTTAATGAAATGCAAACACAAATGGAATAACAACAAACACACAAACCAAATAAAAGCAAAAATCACACAAAAACACACAACAATAACTTTTTTTTAATAACTGCACTCAACACACAAAACAACAATGAAGAGCAAACGAAAAATAATCCAAAGAATAGAAAGTTAAAGTCAAATCAATTCCCCGGCAACGGCGCCAAAAACTTGATCGGACGGCTAAATGTCTATCAAATTAGAAAATAGCCGAACGAATTTTGAAATAAAATTTACCGCAAGCGCACGGCGTACAATTGTAGTACGTGTCGAATACGGGTCGATCCGCAGGGAATTGATGATTTTAAAAGTCTATTCAATCAAATTAAACCAAAGGCGAGAGATTATCAAGCTAAAAAAATGAGAAAATTAGCAAACTAGCAACTACAAATGTGAATGAAAACTATGAGAATAAATTGACAATTTAGAGATAACTCCACTCTCTAGATCACATAAATCAACAAAATGAAGTTATGATCTCTCTTTTCTTTGTAATTAGTTAGCTTAATTGATGTGCTTATCATAAGTATGGTCTATTTGTGCTATGAATTAGCTCAACATAAGCCAATAAACTATAACACACCCCTTAAAACACTTAATGACTCATATGAAAAATGATAACAAAGTTGAAAGCAAAATTTATTTTAAGTATGGCCTATTAACTATTAATTAAAAATATAGACCATCAAATTTTAATCTCAACATTCACTTCATTACCATCATCATATGTAGATGAAGAGGTAATTTGTGTTAGTGATTGTTTAAGTATAGCCTATTTGGTGTCAACAATATAGGCTATCAAATTCAAAGCAAAAACAATAAGTTAGCCACTTCATACATTCTCATTAAAGCACAAAAAGAGAGTATAAAACACCAAAATGTTGAAGCTACATGATTAGAGGCTTCATTACCCCTAAATTGAAGGGATTAGCCTCTCATTTGTGTTATCATATCAACACAAGTAGCATGCAACATGAAACTAAAAAAAAGGAAGCAAAATGAAAGCTAAATGAAAAGTGAACTATTCTACTTGCATAAAAGAAAAGAATCCACACTATAACATGAAAGGAGATAAACAAGAAGAGGAAAATAACATGCATTAAATTGCATAAAAAAAATTACATGAAAAGAAAATGGCTAAGTAACCATGAAAAGAGAAAGAGAGCTTTCTTTTATTTTGAGCCTAAAACTAAACTAAAGAGAGACTAAGAGAGGAGTAGAGGTTACATGAAACATAAGCGGTATATATACACCTAATTCAATATTTTTTTTGGAAAGGAAACCTAAAAGTACTGTTTTACTTGAAAAAAAAAAGAAAAAAAAAGGAAGCACTGTATTATGAAGCAATGTATTGGAATGGCAGGGCAGTAAAGTGCTATGCAATGTCATTGTTGATAGGGTGGTGAAGATTTCAGGTTTGGGAACTTGAAAGGTGAATGTTAGGGGCAGAGAAATGATGAATGAATGTATGTGAAGGTTGAAGAAATTGAATTGCAGTTGTGTGGACAGTTGTTTGTTGTGAAGCAAAGTGTTGCACTACACAGTGAACAGTGCACAATGAAACAGTGAACACTGAAACAATGAAGGAAATGAAAATTGTAAATGCAAAAATGTAAAAGAGAATGAAATGGAATAAAAGTGTTTTTTTTTTCTTTTCCGATTGAAATTTGTGTTTTGTTTTTATTTTAATGAAATGCAAACACAAATGGAATAACAACAAACACACAAACCAAATAAAAGCAAAAATCACACAAAAACACACAACAATAACTTTTTTTTAATAACTGCACTCAACACACAAAACAACAATGAAGAGCAAACGAAAAATAATCCAAAGAATAGAAAGTTAAAGTCAAATCAATTCCCCGGCAACGGCGCCAAAAACTTGATCGGACGGCTAAATGTCTATCAAATTAGAAAATAGCCGAACGAATTTTGAAATAAAATTTACCGCAAGCGCACGGCGTACAATTGTAGTACGTGTCGAATACGGGTCGATCCGCAGGGAATTGATGATTTTAAAAGTCTATTCAATCAAATTAAACCAAAGTCGAGAGATTATCAAGCTAAAAAAATGAGAAAATTAGCAAACTAGCAACTACAAATGTGAATGAAAACTATGAGAATAAATTGACAATTTAGAGATAACTCCACTCTCTAGATCACATAAATCAACAAAATGAAGTTATGATCTCTCTTTTCTTTGTAATTAGTTAGCTTAATTGATGTGCTTATCATAAGTATGGTCTATTTGTGCTATGAATTAGCTCAACATAAGCCATCAAACTATAACACACCCCTTAAACCACTTACTGACTCATATGAAAAATGATAACAAAGTTGAAAGCAAAATTTATTTTAAGTATGGCCTATTAACTATTAATTAAAAATATAGACCATCAAATTTTAATCTCAACATTCACTTCATTACCATCATCATATGTTGATGAAGAGGTAATTTATGTTAGTGATTGTTTAAGTATTGCCTATTTGGTGTCAACAATATAGGCTATCAAATTCAAAGCAAAAACAACAAGTTTGCCACTTCATACATTCTCATTAAAGCACAAAAAGAGAGTATAAAACATCAAAATGTTGAAGCTACATGATTAGAGGCTTCATTTCCCCTAAATTGAAGGGATTAGCCTCTCATTTGTGTTATCATATCAACACAAGTAGCATGCAACATGAAACTAAAAAAAAGGAAGCAAAATGAAAGCTAAATGAAAAGAGAACTATTCTACTTGCATAAAGAAAAAGAATCCACACTATAACATGAAAGGAGATAAACAAGAAGAGGAAAATAACATGCATTAAATTGCATAAAAAAAATTACATGAAAAGAAAATGGCTAAGTAACCATGAAAAGAGAAAGAGAGCTTTCTTTTATTTTGAGCCTAAAACTAAACTAAAGAGAGACTAAGAGAGGAGGAGAGGTTACATGAAACATAAGTGGTATATATACACCTAATTCAATATTTTTTTTTGGAAAGGAAACCTAAAAGTACTGTTTTACTTGAAAAAAAAAGGAAGCACTGTATTATGAAGCAATGTATTGGAATGGGAGGGCAGTAAAGTGCTATGCAATGTCATTGTTGATAGGGTGGTGAAGATTTCAGGTTTGGGAAGTTGAAAGGTGAATGTTAGGGGTAGAGAAATGATGAATGAATGTATGTGAAGGTTGAAGAAATTGAATTGCAGTTGTGTGGACAGTTGTTTGTTGTGAAGCAAAGTGTTGCACTAAACAGTGAACAGTGCACAATGAAACAGTGAACACTGAAACAATGAAGGAAATGAAAATTGTAAATGCAAAAATGTAAAAGAGAATGAAATGGAATAAAAGTGTTTTTTTTTCTTTTCCGATTGAAATTTGTGTTTTGTTTTTATTTTAATGAAATGCAAACACAAATGGAATAACAACAAACACACAAACCAAATAAAAGCAAAAATCACACAAAAACACACAACAATAACTTTTTTTTAATAACTGCACTCAACACACAAAACAACAATGAAGAGCAAACGAAAAATAATCCAAAGAATAGAAAGTTAAAGTCAAATCAATAACCCGGCAACGGCGCCAAAAACTTGATCGGACGGCTAAATGTCTATCAAATTAGAAAATAGCCGAACGAATTTTGAAATAAAATTTACCGCAAGCGCACGGCGTACAATTGTAGTACGTGTCGAATACGGGTCGATCCGCAGGGAATTGATGATTTTAAAAGTCTATTCAATCAAATTAAACCAAAGTCGAGAGATTATCAAGCTAAAAAAATGAGAAAATTAGCAAACTAGCAACTACAAATGTGAATGAAAACTATGAGAATAAATTGACAATTTAGAGATAACTCCACTCTCTAGATCACATAAATCAACAAAATGAAGTTATGATCTCTCTTTTCTTTGTAATTAGTTAGCTTAATTGATGTGCTTATCATAAGTATGGTCTATTTGTGCTATGAATTAGCTCAACATAAGCCATCAAACTATAACACACCCCTTAAACCACTTACTGACTCATATGAAAAATGATAACAAAGTTGAAAGCAAAATTTATTTTAAGTATGGCCTATTAACTATTAATTAAAAATATAGACCATCAAATTTTAATCTCAACATTCACTTCATTACCATCATCATATGTAGATGAAGAGGTAATTTGTGTTAGTGATTGTTTAAGTATAGCCTATTTGGTGTCAACAATATAGGCTATCAAATTCAAAGCAAAAACAACAAGTTAGCCACTTCATACATTCTCATTAAAGCACAAAAAGAGAGTATAAAACATCAAAATGTTGAAGCTACATGATTAGAGGCTTCATTACCCCTAAATTGAAGGGATTAGCCTCTCATTTGTGTTATCAAATCAACACAAGTAGCATGCAACACGAAACTAAAAAAAGGAAGCAAAATGAAAGCTAAATGAAAAGAGAACTATTCTACTTGCATAAAAGAAAAGAATCAACACTACAACATGAAAGGAGATAAACAAGAAGAGGAAAATAACATGTATTAAATTGCATAAAAAAAATTACATGAAAAGAAAATGGTTAAGTAGCCATGAAAAGAGAAAGAGAGCTTTCTTTTATTTTGAGCCTAAAACTAAACAAAAGAGAGACTAAGAGAGGAGGAGAGGTTATATGAAACATAAGGGGTATATATGGAAGTGTTAAACCCTAATTCAATATATTTTTTTGGAAAGGAAACCTAAAAGTACTGTTTTACTTGAAAAAAAAAGAAAAAAAAGGAAGCACTGTATTATGAAGCAATGCATTGGAATGGCAGGGCAGTAAAGTGCTATGCACTGTCAATGTTGATGGGGTGGTGAAGATTTCAGGTTTGGGAAGTTGAAAGGTGGTGGATGAAAGGTGAATATTAGGGGCAGAGAAATGATGAATGAATGTAGGTGAAGTTTGAAGAAATTGAATTAAAGTTGTGTGGACAGTTGTTTGTTGTGAAGCAAAAGTGTTGCACTGCACAGTGAACAGTGCACAATGAAACAGTGAACACTGAAACAATGAAGGAAATGAAAATTGTAAATGCAAAAATGTAAAAGAGAATGAAATGGAATAAAAGTGTTTTTTTTTCTTTTCCGATTGAAATTTGTGTTTTGTTTTTATTTTAATGAAATACAAACACATATGGAATAACAACAAACACACAAACCAAATAAAAGCAAAAATCACACAAAAACATACAACAATAATTTTTTTTTAATAACTGCACTCAACACACAAAACAACAATGAAGAGCAAATGAAAAATAATCCAAAGAATAGAAAGTTAAAGTCAAACTAATTCCCCGGCAACGGCGCCAAAAACTTGATCGGACGGCTAAATGTCTATCGAATTAGAAAATAGCCGAACGAATTTTGAAATAAAATTTACCGCAAGCGCACGACGTACAATTGTAGTACGTTGCGAATACGGGTCGATCCGTAGGGAATCGATGATTTTAAAAGTCTATTCAATCAAATTAAACCAAAGTCGATAGATTATCAAGCTAAAAAAATGAGAAAATTAGCAAACTAGCAACTACAAATGTGAATGAAAACTATGAGAATAAATTGACAATTTAGAGATAATTCCACTCTTTAGATCACATAAATCAACAAAATGAAGTTATGATCTCTCTTTTCTCTGTCATTAGTTAGCTTAATTGATGTGCTTATCATAAGTATGGTCTATTTGTGCTATTAATTAGCTCAACATAAGCCATCAAACTATAACACACCCCTTAAACCACTTACTGACTCATATGAAAAATGATAACAAAGTTGAAAGAAAAATTTATCTTAAGTATGGCCTATTAACTATTAATTAGAAATATAGACCATCAAATTTTAATCTCAACATTCACTTCATTACCATCATCATATGTAGATGAAGAGGTAATTTGTGTTAGTGATTGTTTAAGTATAGCCTATTTGGTGTCAACAATATAGACTATCAAATTCAAAGCAAAAACAACAAGTTAGCCACTTCATACATTCTCATTAAAGCACAAAAAGAGAGTATAAAACATCAAAATGTTGAAGATACATGATTAGAGGCTTCATTACCCCTAAATTGAAGAGATTAGCCTCTCATTTGTGTTATCATATCAACACAAGTAGCATGCAACATGAAACTAAAAAAAGGAAGCAAAATGAAAGTTAAATGAAAAGAGAACTATTCTACTTGCATAAAAGAAAAGAATCTACAGTACAACATGAAAGGAGATAAACAAGAAGAGGAAAATAACATGTATTAAATTGCATAAAAAAAATTATATGAAAAGAAAATGGCTAAGTAGCCATGTAAAGAGAAAGAGAGCTTTCTTTTATTTTGAGCCTAAAACTAAACTAAAGAGAGACTAAGAGAGGAGGAGAGGTTACATGAAACATAAGGGGTATATATGCAAGTGTTAAACCCTAATTCAAATTTTTTATTTATTTTTTGGAAAGGAAACCTAAAAGTAATGTTTTACTTGAAAAAAAAAGAAAAAAAAAGAAGGAAGCACTGTATTATGAAGCAATGTATTGGAATGGCAGGGCAGTAAAATGCTATGCACTGTCAATGTTGATGGGGTGGTGAAGATTTCAGGTTAGGGAAGTTGAAAGGTGGTGGATGAAAGGTGAATGTTAGGGGCAGAAAAATAATGAATGAATGTAGGTGAAGGTTGAAGGAATTGAATTGCAGTTGTGTGGACAGTTGTTTGTTGTGAAGCAAAAGTGTTGCATTGCATAGTGAACAGTGCACAATGAAACAGTGCACACTGAAACAATAAAGGAAATGAAAATTTTAAATGCAAAAATGTAAAAGAGAATGAAATTGAATAAAACTGTTTTTTTTTCCTTTTCCGATTGAAATTTGTGTTTTGTTTTTATTTTAATGAAATGCAAACACAAATGGAATAACAACAAACACACAAACCAAATAAAAGCAAAAATCAGACAAAAACACACAACAATAACTTTTTTTTAATAACTGCACTCAACACACAAAACAACAATGAAGAGCAAACGAAAAATAATCCAAAGAATAGAAGTTAAAGTCAAATCAATTCCCCGGCAACGGCGCCAAAAACTTGATCGGACGGCTAAATGTCTATCGAATTAGAAAATAGCCGAACAAATTTTGAAATAAAATTTACCGCAAGCGCACGGCATACAATTGTAGTACGTGGCGAATACGGGTCGATCCGCAGGGAATTGATGATTTTAAAAGTCTATTCAATCAAATTAAACCAAAGTCAAGAGATTATAAAGCTAAAAAATGAGAAAATTAGCAAACTAGCAACTACAAATGTGAATGAACACTATGAGAATAAATTGACAATTTAGAGATAATTCCACTCTCTAGATCACATAAATCAAAAAAATGAAGTTATGATCTCTCTTTTCTTTGTCATTAGTTAGCTTAATTGATTTGCTTATCATAAGTATGATCTATTTGTGCTATTAATTAGCTCAACATAAGCCATCAAACTATAACACACCCCTTAAACCACTTACTGACTCATATGAAAAATGATAACAAAGTTGAAAGCAAAATTTATTTGAAGTATGACATATTAACTATTAATTAGAAATATAGACCATCAAATTTTAATCTCAACATTCACTTCATTACCATCATCATATGTAGATGAAGAAGTAATTTGTGTTAGTGATTGTTTAAGTATAGCCTATTTAGTGTCAACAATATAGGCTATCAAATTCAAAGCAAAAACAACAAGTTAGTCACTTCATACATTCTCATTAAAGCACAAAAAGAGAGTATAAAACATCAAAATGTTTAAGCTACATGATTAGAGGCTTCATTACCCCTAAATTGAAGGGATTAGCCTCTCATTTGTGTTATCATATCAACACAAGTAGCATGCAACATGAAACTAAAAAAAAGGAAGCAAAATGAAAGCTAAATGAAAAGAGAACTATTCTACTTGCATAAAAGAAAAGAATGTACACTACAACATGAAAGGAGATAAACAAGAAGAGGAAAATAACATGTATTAAATTGCATAAAAAAATTACATGAAAAGAAAATGGCTAAGTAGCCATGAAAAGAGAAAGAGAGCTTTCTTTTATTTTGAGCCTAAAACTAAACTAAGGAGAGACTAAGAGAGGAGGAGAGGTTACATGAAACATAAGGGGTATATATGCAAGTGTTAAACCCTAATTCAATTTTTTTTGGAAAGTAAACCTAAAAGTACTGTTTTACTTGAAGAAAAAAAGAAAAAAAAAGGAAGCACTGTATTATGAAGCAATGTATTGGAATGGCAGGGCAGTAAAGTGCTATGCACTGTCAATGTTGATGGGGTGGTGAAGATTTCAGGTTTGGGAAGTTGAAAGGTGGTGGATGAAAGGTGAATGTTAGGGGCAGAGAAATGATGAATGAATGTAGGTGAAGGTTGAAGAAATTAAATTGCAGTTGTGTGGACAGTTGTTTGTTGTGAAGCAAAAGTGTTGCACTGCACAGTGAACAGTGCACAATGAAACAGTGAACACTGAAACAATGAAGGAAATGAAAATTGTAAATGCAAAAATGTAAAAGAGAATGAAATGGAATAAAAATGTTTTTTTTCTTTTCCGATTGAAATTTGTGTTTTGTTTTTATTTTAATGAAATGCAAACTCAAATGGAATAACAACAAACACACAAACCAAATAAAAGCAAAAATCACACAAAAACACACAACAATAACATTTTTTTAATAACTGCACTCAACACACAAAACAACAATGAAGAGTAATCGAAAAATAATCCAAAGAATAGAAAGTTAAAGTCAAATCAATTCCCCGGCAACGGCGCCAAAAACATGATCGGACGGCTAAATGTCTATCGAATTAGAAAATAGCCGAACGAATTTTGAAATAAAATTTACCGCAAGCGCACGGCGTACAATTGTAATACGTGGCGAATACGGGTCGATCCGTAGGGAATTGATGATTTTAAAAGTCTATTAAATCAAATTAAACCAAAGTCGAGAGATTATCAAGCTAAAAAAATGAGAAAATTAGCAAATTAGCAACTACAAATGTGAATGAAAACTATTAGAATAAATTGACAATTTAGAGATAATTCCAATCTCTAGATCACATAAATCAACAAAATGAAGTTATGATCTCTCTTTTCTTTGTCATTAGTTAGCTTAATTGATGTGCTTATCATAAGTATGGTCTATTTGTGCTATTAATTAGCTCAACATAAGCCATCAAACTATAACACACCGCTTAAACCACTTACTGACTCATATGAAAAATGATAACAAAGTTGAAAGCAAAATTTATTTTAAGTATGGCCTATTAACTATTAATTAGAAATATAGACCATCAAATTTTAATCTCAACATTTACTTCATTACCATCATCATATGTAGTTGAATAGGTAATTTGTGTTAGTGATTGTTTAAGTATAGCCTATTTGGTGTCAACAATATAGGCTATCAAATTCAAAGCAAAAACAACAAGTTAGCCACTTCATACATTCTCATTAAAGCACAAAAAGAGAGTATAAAACATCAAAATGTTGAAGCTACATGATTAGAGGCTTCATTACCCCTAAATTGAAGGGATTGGCCTTTCATTTGTGTTATCATATCAACACAAGTAGCATGCAACATGAAACTAAAAAAAGGAAGCAAACTGAAAGCTAAATGAAAAGAGAACTATTCTACTTGCATAAAAGAAAAGCATCTACACTACAACATGAAAGGAGATAAACAAGAAGAGGAAAATAACATATATTAAATTGCATAAAAAAAATTACATGAAAAGAAAATGGCTAATAGCCATGAAAAGAGAAAGAGAGCTTTCTTTTATTTTGAGCCTAAAACTAAACTAAAGAGAGACTAAGAGAGGAGGAGAGGTTACATGAAACATAAGAGGTATATATGCAAGTGTTAAACCCTAATTCAATATTTTTATATTTTTTTTGGAAAGGAAACCTAAAAGTAATGTTTTACTTGAAAAAAAAAAGAAAGCACTGTATTATGAAGCAATGTATTGGAATGGCAGGGCAGTAAAGTGCTATGCACTGTCAATGTTGATGGTGTGGTGAAGATTTCAGGTTTGGGAAGTTGAAAGGTGGTGGATGAAAGGTGAATGTTAGGGGCAGAGAAATGATTAATGAATGTAGGTGAAGGTTGAAGAAATTGAATTGCAGTTGTGTGGACAGTTGTTTGTTGTGAAGCAAAAGTGTTGCACTGCACAGTGAACAGTGCACAATGAAACAGTGAACACTGAAACAATGAAGGAAATGAAAATTGTAAATGCAAAAATGTAAAAGAGAATGAAATGGAATAAAAGTGTTTTTTTTCTTTTCCGATTGAAATTTATGTTTTGTTTTTATTTTAATGAAATGCAAACTCAAATGGAATAACAACAAACACACAAACCAAATAAAAGCAAAAATCACACAAAAACATACAACAATAACTTTTTTTTTAATAATTGCACTCAACATACAAAACAACAATGAAGAGCAAACGAAAAATAATCCAAAGAATAGAAAGTTAAACTCAAATCAATTCCCCGGCAACGGCGCCAAAAACTTGATCGGACGGCTAAATGTCTATCGAATTAGATAGCCAAACGAATTTTGAAATAAAATTTACCGCAAGCGCACGGCGTACAATTGTAGTACGTGGCGAATACGGGTTGATCCGTAGGGAATTGATGATTTTAAAAGTCTATTCAATCAAATTAAACCAAAGTCGAGAGATTATCAAGCTAAAAAAATGAGAAAATTAGCAAACTAGCTACTACAAATGTGAATGAAAACTATGAGAATAAATTGACAATTTAGAGATAATTCCACTCTCTAGATCACATAAGTCAACAAAATGAAGTTATGATCTCTCTTTTCTTTGTCATTAGTTAGTTTAATTGATGTGCTTATCATAAGTATGATCTATTTGTGCTAGTAATTAGCTCAACATAAGCCATCAAACTAAAACACACCCCTTTAACCACTTACTGACTCATATGAAAAATGATAACAAAGTTGAAAGCAAAATTTATTTTAAGTATGGCATATTAACTATTAATTAGAAATATAGACCATCAAATTTTAATCTCAACATTCACTTCATTACCATCATCATATGTAGATGAAGAGGTAATTTGTGTTAGTGATTGTTTAAGTATAGCCTATTTGGTGTCAACAATATAGGCTATCAAATTCAAAGCAAAAACAACAAGTTAGCCACTTCATACATTCTCATTAAAGCACAAAAAGAGAGTATAAAACATCAAAATGTTGAAGCTACATGATAAGAGGCTTCATTACCCCTAAATTGAAGGGATTAGCCTCTCATTTGTGTTATCATATCAACACAAGTAGCACGCAACATGAAACTAAAAAAAAGGAAGCAAAATGAAAGCTAAATGAAAAGAGAACTATTCTACTTGCATAAAAGAAAAGAATTTACACTACAACATGAAAGGAGATAAACAAGAAGAGGAAAATAACATGTATTAAATTGCATAAAAAAAATTACATGAAAAGAAAATGGCTAATAGCCATGAAAAGAGAAAGAGAGCTTTCTTTTATTTTGAGCCTAAAACTAAACTAAAGAGAGACTAAGAGAGGAGGAGAGGTTACATGAAACATAAGGGGTATATATGTAAGTGTTAAACCCTAATTCATTTTTTTATAATTTTTTTTGGAAAGGAAACCTAAAAGTACTGTTTTACTTGAAAAAAAAAGCACTGTATTATGAAGCAATGTATTGGAATGGCAGGGCAGTAAAGTGCTATGCACTGTCAATGTTGATGGGGTGGTGAAGATTTCAGGTTTTGGAAGTTGAAAGGTGGTGGATGAAAGGTGAATGTTAGGGGCAGAGAAATGATGAATGAATGTAGGTGAAGGTTGAAGAAATTGAATTGCAGTTGTGTGGACAGTTGTTTGTTGTGAAGCAAAAATGTTGCACTGCACAGTGAACAGTGCACAATGAAACAGTGAACACTAAAACAATGAAGGAAATGGAAATTGTAAATGCAAAAATGTAAAAGAGAATGAAATGGAATAAAAGTGTTTTTTTTCTTTTCCGATTGAAATTTGTGTTTTGTTTTTGTTTTAATGAAATGCAAACACAAATGGAATAACAACAAACACACAAACCAAATAAAAGCAAAAATCACACAAAAACACACAAAAATAATTTTTTTTAATAACCGCACTCAACACACAAAACAACAATGAAGATCAAACGAAAAATAATCCAAAGAATAGAAAGTTAAAGTCAAATCAATTCCCCGGCAACGGCGCCAAAAACTTGATCGGACGGCTAAATGTCTATCGAATTAGAAAATAGTCGAACGAATTTTGAAATAAAATTTACCTCAGGCACACGGCGTACAATTGTAGTACGTGGCGAATACGGGTCGATCCGTAGGGAATTGATGATTTTAAAAGTCTATTCAATCAAATTAAACAAAAGTCGAGAGATTATCAAGCTAAAAAAATGAGAAAATTAGCAAACTAGCAACTACAAATGTGAATGAAAACTATGAGAATAAATTGACAAATTAGAGATAATTCCACTCTCTAGATCACATAAATCAACAAAATGAAGTTATGATCTCTCTTTTCTATGTCATTAGTTAGTTTAATTGATGTGCTTATCATAAGTATGGTCTATTTGTGCTATTAATTAGCTCAACATAAGCCATCAAACTATAACACACCGCTTAAACCACTTACTGACTCATATGAAAAATGATAACAAAGTTGAAAGCAAAATTTATTTTATGTATGGCCTATTAACTATTAATTAGAAATATAGACCATCAAATTTTAATCTCAACATTCACTTCATTTCCATCATCATATGTAGATGAAGAGGTAATTTGTGTTAGTGATTGTTTAAGTATAGCCTATTTGGTGTCAACAATATAGGCTATCAAATTCAAATCAAAAACAACAAGTTAGCCACTTCATACATTCTCATTAAAGCACAAAAAGAGAGTATAAAACATCAAAATGTTGAATCTACATGATTAGAGGCTTCATTACCCCTAAATTGAAGGGATTAGCCTCTCATTTATGTTATCATATCAACACAAGTAGCATGCAACATGAAACTAAAAAAAGGGAAGCAAAATGAAAGCTAAATGAAAAGATAACTATTCTACTTGCATAAAAGAAAAGAATCTACACTACAACATGAAAGGAGATAAACAAGAATAGGAAAATAACATGTATTAAATTGCATTAAAAAAATTACATGAAAAGAAAATGGCTAAGTAGCCATGAAAAGAGAAAGAGAGCTTTCTTTTATTTTGAGCCTAAAACTAAACTAAAGAGAGACTAAGAGAGGAGTAGAGGTTACATGAAACATAAGGGGTATATATGCAAGTGTTAAACCCTAATTCATTTTTTTATTTTTTGGAAAGGAAACCTAAAAGTACTGTTTTACTTGAAAAAAAAATTGAAAAAAAAGGAAGCACTATATTATGAAGCAATGTATTGGAATGGCAGGAAAGTAACACTACAATAAAACAGCCATTTTACAACGGGCAATGCCCGTTGTAATATGGATTTCGCAACGGGCATGAGCCCGTTTTATTAGGCCTTGTTGTAATAGGTCGACCATATTTTACAACGGGCAATTCCCGTTGTAATACACCTTTTTACAACGGACAATGCCCGTTGTAATACACCTTTTTACAACGGGCAATGCCCGTTGTAATACATGATATTGCAACAGTTTCCGACCGTTGCAAAATAAATGCAAAATTTAAAATAAATTACAGCAGCATCCATGCAGTACATCCATACCAATAATGAATAATTTAACGAGTAATAAATATTATCATAAAACAACCAAAATCACATACGAAAAGACTAAAAGCTAAAGTCATAAAATTCCAATACATTTCAAAAAGTTAGATAAGTTTACGTTGACATAGTTCTAATATACACATGACGACTAGTTTCATAACAACCGTTGAGAATTTCAGTTGTCAACCTACACTGAGCTTTGACAATATCATGTGTAACATGAGTTAAACATAATTCTTCCTTTTTAACATTCAAAAACTGTTGCAATGTGCAATACCCCTACCTGAACTTCATACTGCTACCAATTCCTCCTCCCCTGCATCCTCTTCAACTTGCTGTCATCACATCACCACCGAAACACTGCACAAACCTCTTCGGACAACTACCACAAGCACACCAACCACTTCATCAAACATACATTTTCCACAACTTCCTCAAACATTTACCACAAGTACACCACTGTTAACATACACATCACCACCAGTTTCACAATCACCAGTCCTCAACTACCCTTCATTTGCATTCATTTGCATAATCACCAGTTCCATAATCAAAGATTCATTTCCATCCCCTTCATCCCAAACTGATACAACACAGTCCAAATATTCAACCATCAGCCACCCTCTTCTCTGACCGCCAGCACTTCATTTCTGACCACACAGTGCCAAAACATCAAGCTTCTGACCGTCTCCTTCTGCATATCACACCACTACTACATCATCTACCCATTGCCCCAAATTCAACTACAAATTGAAACTGTCGCCCCCAAAACTCGCGACCCCCAAGCCAACAGCCTCGCGTTCGAGCATATTATTGCTTTTCCAAACTGAACCATGTACAGAAATAACCCCAAAGCCCCTGGGAAATGTAGACTCCATTCTGCTTATTGCAAAAATTTGTGAGGTAGTGTGTAGGAAACTTTATAACAATGCAAAAACTGATAATTAGTAAACACCTAAAGAAGAGATAATTGTGCAAGATTTGTACACTAAGTTGCATGAAGCTTGATTTTTAGCTATATAGCAGAAAACTGGTTTATCATTATTGTGGATTCTCTACTATGTAAGTTAGAACGATGAGTTCCATGCAATTCAGAAAAATAAACGATTAGATTAAGGAATTAAGAGTACCACAGGTGTGTAGACGGCCATTGCAGCATACTGAATGAAGCGTTTACCAAGAAAAGGAGCAAAAAAGGCATAGAATGCAACAACTAGTAGAAAATATACCGTGATAGCAACCACCTATACAAGAAACATCAATTTAGAAAAATCATTTAGTTGAACCTTACAGCATACAAGCCTACTGCAGTATACAACAAAACTAATGACTAATTGAGGGATTAAATATGGATGTCAAATCACCACTATGACATATTTCAGAATTACAAATTACTCAAATTAGATGTATTTCTTTAAAAAAAATTATGGATGACGATGTAAAAATGATGACTCGTGCTTCTTAGCAAAAACTCCGTTTAAAATATATGAAATTGCAATAACAGAAGCCAAAGTACATGTAACGTATATAAGAACAAAACTATCTCTCAAACTTCTTTTTAGGAATATAACATTAATCAGAACACGCACAAAAAAAAATACCAAAATAAAATTGAGTATTATCAATGAATCTATCCTAATATATACCAAAACTGATAATTAAGCCTTAATTTTAAATGCATGTTACAATAAAGGTTTATATTACAAGCGTTAATTAGCCACATAAAACGGTACACGGGTCCAAATACCCAAACTAATCAAAAGCACCTCCTAGAAAATGTCAAAAAGCAATCCCGGAAAAGAAACACAAGCATTCAGCTCTTCCTACCAAAAGTACGATAAATGCAAAAATTCATGTATAGACTTTTGTTTAATATCTCAGTAGCACACTACCAACTGCCATGTTAATCAATTCACTGCAATTTTTCGCCATTTAATCACACGAGTTGAACCACATCTTACTCATTTTAACATATAAGCAGAAAATGCATAATACTGCTAGCATGTAGATGATTAGAAGCTGAAAATATAGCAGTACCTGAAAAGTATGAGCAGGCAACTACCAACCATGGCGCCTGACCATATTCACCAAATTATTTTGGGCGTTTTACAAATTTGCCGATGATTTAGACAGAGAAACCCATGGAACTAAGCGTTGAAAAAAAGAAGACAGAATGGAAATGAAAAGTTGAGATCTTTTTAGCTATATAAACTAAGCAGAGTACAATACAACAGTTTATACTTGAGTGCAATTTGCACACTCAATATCTTCACTGCACAAAAAGATATCAGAAAGGTAAAACTAAGAATACGAAAAAGTGAAACCAATGCCAATTTAATAAGCAAATACATGTCACCTGAAGAGTTTTAGAAAGAAATTCATCATGATAGCAACTGTGGTTTCTAACTTTGCTGTGCAGGTATAGAGTCCAAGGTCAAACAACTTCTCTATCAAAATGTAGCCAGAATCAGAAAAAAAAACAAATTACATAAACAGTTCATTTTAATGAATCTAAATATAAAATCACAAGATGCCCGAATCAGCAATAACAGATAACACCGTCTTTAATGAATGGCAATTTAGGGGATGGTCACCTTTATCCATGTGCTTAACTTCTGTCTTAGTTTTACAACTTTGTACATTGTTGATGGTTCAGAGATAAAATATTAAATATGAATTTTTTTTTTAATATTGGTCCATGCTTAATACCCACTATAATACTTGGAGGATGATCGGCCACTTGTTGATAATCACAATGTGTGTCTGTGAAAAATGTAATAACAAAATACAAAAACATAACATAAGCACAGATGGGTAGAGAGATATGTTGACAAAACTTTTTGGCTAACAAAAGTCGCTGATCAGATCTAAAATCCTCTAAATACTTATTTCAATTGTACAAAGGCATTCACTCCAAAGTATGTTTTTTCGAGAACTAGTGCTCCATTCAACAGTTAGTAGGTAAAAACAAGCAATTTAAGTCAAGTGAATATTATTACACATAACTTGGCTTCAAGAATAGCTCCAGCAAGCAAAACTGGATACACTATATATTTTAACTAATACTTGTTTTTTAAGTAATACATGTATTTTGTTATACTATTATATTAGCATGTGTTGATTATTGCTTCAGTGTACCTTAAAACAGGGCACTGTTACTAGTTTTAGGGATTAATTAATATATAAAAGTACATCATAGGTTATACCTATCCTAGTTATAAGCATCGCATCTACTCAATGAGATTATATATAAGTTTCAATAAGGTTTCTTTAATCCGTTCTGAAATATGTATACTTTGTGTTCTAAAATGGTAGTAATCATGTATAATTTTTCGTTTCATAATCTACTTCAGAAAACTCACATTGAGGTTCTGTTCTAATGTATATTTTATTAAACATATACATTGTCTCTTCCAGTTTGTAGTTTATTTTGTTATTTTAAGTTAGTAATTCTTACAATGCAATTCAGTTGCATATTAAAGTAATAAAGTGTGCATAATCAAAACAGTTGTGGCCAATCAGAACATTTACATTGTCCAATATACATTATATTATGATATGGCATGCGTATTGATAATCCAATATACTTGTTGGGTTGAAGCAAAATTTTGGTATTATGTTTTCAAAAAATGAGATTGTTTAGAAATATTTACCTCTTCAAAATTATAACCAAACATTGGTTAACAGATTTATTTAAACTTCTAATTTTTAAACAGCAAAATCAGACTTATTTAAACTTCTAATTTTTAAACATCAAATTTATTCTGTTTAGTGTATTTAAATGAATTTGAGTTTTTAGGCTATATTTGGGAGTTTTAGCCAATGTAACTACTTTGAACTAATCAACAGGCGACCACTCATCAGTTTCATTAACCTTGTTTTTGGATTTCTTGATAACAAGCATAGAGCATTCAATTACAATAATGCTTGGAAGTATCAATATGGATACCATGAAGCAGTTCAGAGAAGAATCTTTACTAGAGGAAATGTGTAAATTAATTACCTAATCATCTACTCGTTCTTGCTATCACCACTTCCCAGAGCGCAACTTCCTATTTGCGATTTGCTATCACCATATCATACAAATCAACTCCACAAGTCTCCCTCAACCACTGCTTAAATCATTGCAACATCTCCAACCATTTCATCCCCACCTTGCTACAATACCACCATCATCTACATCCTTACCACCTCCACTATCTACTTTCAACAAACTTTCACTCCAACAACTTCAAGCCACAAAACTTCACAACTGCTTGCCTTCAGTTCACCTGAAACAACAACAAACCCCGCTCACGGCATCATCACTGCTCTGACAACTTACTTGCTGCCTACGACCGCTGCTTTCAACCCATCTCCACCCTAGCTGCATCACCAACCACGAACTGCAATCACAAAATAAGAAATCGAACAAAATCTACCCAATACCGAGGCGAACCAAGCACCCCTTCGATTATCGAACAGCCTGCTCCTCTAACCACAGCCTTCAAGAACTCAATCGATCCACCGAATACCACCACAATCAAATGCCTGAATCACCGTAATTGCCAACTAAATCGCGAACTCCCAACCTCCTATTCGTCCATTCACCACCAAGATTCGTACCACCGCGACCAAGTCAACTTCATAGTCATCCCCATATCGTTGAACCGCTGCGACTTTCAACACCTGCAATCAACCACTCGCGAAAATTTTCAATCTCAATCTTTGCTAATTCGATTGTGGTCTGCTTACAATAACTTCCTCGAATCCGCAGCTGAATCGTGCTTTGTTTCGTGTCGTGACCACTTAAAAGAACTGATTTGACTGCGGCTTGAAATTTCCTTTTGTGAATGCGAATTTGAGATTTTTTTTCTTTGGAATAAAATTCAAGGGAAAAGCTTTTGTGAATGATTTTGGGGGCGGCTTGTACGAGACAAAAGGGTTTTGATTTTACAACGGCCATTAAAGGACCGTTGTAAAACTGGCATCAATTACAACGGGCATGAATGGCCCGTTGTAATAGCACTCTATTACAACGGGCAGTCATTACCCGTTGTAAAAAAAGGCATTGTATGGAGCATCTTTTACAACGGCCCGAATGGCAGCCAATGCCCGTTGTGAAAAGGGCGTTGTAATAGAGTATTTTTGTTGTAGTGTAAAGTGCTATGCACTGTCAATGTCGATGGAGTGGTGAAGATTTCAGGTTTGGGAAGTTGAAAGGAGGTGGATGAAAGGTGAATGTTAGAGGCAGAGAAATGATGAATAATGTAGGTGAAGGTTGAAGAAATTGAATTGCAGTTGTGTGGACAGTTGTTTGTTGTGGAGCAAAAGTGTTGCACTGCACAGTGAACAGTGCACAATGAAACAGTGAACACTAAAACAATGAAGGAAATGAAAATTGTAAATGCAAAAATGTAAAAGAGAATGAAATGGAATAAAAGTGTTTTTTTTTCTTTTCCTATTGAAATTTGTGTTTTGTTTTTATTTTAATGAAATGCAAACACAAATGGAATAACAACAAACACACAAACCAAATAAAAGCAAAAATCACACAAAAACACACAACAATAACTTTTTTTTAATAACTGCACTCCACACAAAACAACAATGAAGAGCAAACGAAAAATAATCCAAAGAATAGAAAGTTAAAGTTAAATCAATTCCCAGGCAACGACACCAAAAACTTGATCGGACGGCTAAATGTCTATCGAATTAGAAAATAGCCTAACGATTTTTGAAATAAAATTTACCGCAAGCGCACGACGTATAATTGTAGTACGTGGCGAATATGGGTCGATCCGCAGGGAATTGATGATTTTAAAAGTCTATTCAATCAAATGAAACCAAAGTCGAGAGATTATCAAGCTAAAAAAATTGAGAAAATTAGCAAACTAACAACTACAAATGTGAATGAAAACTATGAGAATAAATTGACAATTTAGAGATAATTCCACTCTCTAGATCACATAAATCAACAAAATGAAGTTATGATCTCTCTGTTCTTTGTCATTAGTTAGCTTAATTGTTGTGCTTATCATAAGTATGGTCTATTTGTGCTATTAATTAGCTCAACATAAGCCATCAAACTATAACACACCCCTTAAACCACTTACTGACTCATA
Source organism: Allium fistulosum (assembly GCA_030737815.1). Lineage (NCBI taxonomy): Eukaryota > Viridiplantae > Streptophyta > Magnoliopsida > Asparagales > Amaryllidaceae > Allium > Allium fistulosum. The sequence goes on from JASFAW010000011.1 coordinate 25,191,885, forward strand.
TGAAAAATGATAACAAAGTTGAAAGCAAAATTTATTTTAAGTATGGCCTATTAACTATTAATTAGAAATATAGACCATCAAATTTTAATCTAAACATTCACTTCATTACCATCATCATATGAAGATGAAGAGGTAATTTGTGTTAGTGATTGTTTAAGTATAGCCTATTTGGTGTCAACAATATAGGCTATCAAATTCAAAGAAAAAACAACAAGTTAGCCACTTCATACATTCTCATTAAAGCACAAAAAGAGAGTATAAAACATCAAAATGTTGAAGCTACATGATTAGAGGCTTCATTACCCCTAAATTGAAGGGATTAGCCTCTCATTTGTGCTATCATATCAACACAAGTAGCATGCAACATGAAACTAAAAAAGGAAATGAAAGCTAAATGAAGAGATAACTATTCTACTTGCAAAAAAGAAAAGAATCTACACTACAACATGAAAGGAGATAAACAAGAAGAGGAAAATAACATGTATTAAATTGCATAAAAAAAATTACATGAAAAGAAAATGGCTAAGTAGCCATGAAAAGAGAAAGAGAGCTTTCTTTTGTTTTGAGCCTAAAACTAAACTAAAGAGAGACTAAGAGAGGAGGAGAGGTTACATGAAACATAAGTGGTATATATGAAAGTATTAAACCATAATTCAATTTTTTTTTGGAAAGGAAACCTAAAAGTACTGTTCTACTCGAAAAGAAAAAGAAAAAAAAAACGAAGCACTGTATTATGAAGCAATGTATTGGAATGGCAGGGCAGTAAAGTGCTATGCACTGTCATTGTTGATGGGGTGGTGAAGATTTCAGGTTTGGGAAGTTGAAAGGTGGTGGATGAAAGGTGAATGTTAGGGGCAGAGAAATGATAAATGAATGTAGGTGAAGGTTGAAGAAATTGAATTGCAGTTGTGTGGACAGTTGTTTGTTGTGAAGCAAAAGTGTTGCACTGCACAGTGAACAGTGCACAATGAAACAGTGAACACTGAAACAATGAAGGGAATGAAAATTGTAAATGCAAAAATGTAAAAGAGAATGAAATGGAATAAAAGTGTTTTTTTTTCTTTTCCGATTGAAATTTGTGTTTTGTTTTTATTTTAATGAAATGCAAACACAAATGGAATAACAACAAACACACAAACCAAATAAAAGCAAAAATCACACAAAAACACACAACAGTAACTTTTTTTTAATAACTGCACTCAACACACAAAACAACAATGAAGAGCAAACGAAAAATAATCCAAAGAATAGAAAGTTAAAGTCAAATCAATTCCCCGACAACGGCGCCAAAAACTTGATCGGACGGCTAAATGTCTATCGTATTAGAAAATAGCCGAAAGAATTTTGAAATAAAATTTACCGCAAGCGCACGGCGTACAATTGTAGTACGTGGCGAATACGGGTCGATCCGTTAGGAATTGATGATTTTAAAAGTCTATTCAATCAAATTAAACCAAAGTCGAGAGATTATCAAGCTAAAAAAAATGAGAAAATTAGCAAACTAGCAAATACAAATGTGAATGAAAACTATGAGAATAAATTGACAATTTAGAGATAATTCCACTCTCTAGATCACATAAATCAGCAAAATGAAGTTATGATCTCTCTTTTCTTTGTCATTAGTTAGCTTAATTGATGTGCTTATCATAAGTATGGTCTATTTGTGCTATTAATTAGCTCAACGTAAGCCATCAAACTATAACACACCCCTTAAACCACATACTGACTCATATGAAAAATGATAACAAAGTTGAAAGCAAAATTTATTTTAAGTATGGCCTATTAACTATTAATTAGAAATATAGACCATCAAATTTTAATCTCAACATTCACTTCATTACCATCATCATATGTAGATGAAGAGGTAATTTGTGTTGGTGATTGTTTAAGTATAGCCTATTTGGTGTCAACAATATAGGCTATCAAATTCAAAGCAAAAACAACAAGTTAGCCACTTCATACATTCTCTTTAAAGCACAAAAAGAGAGTATAAAACATCAAAATGTTGAAGCTACATGATTAGAGGCTTCATTACCCTTAAATTGAAGGGATTAGTCTCTCATTTGTGTTATCATATCAACACAAGTAGCATGCAACATGAAACTAAAAAAAAGGAAGCAAAATGAAAGCTAAATGAAAAGAGAACTATTCTACTTGCATAAAAGAAAAGAATCTACACTACAACATGAAAGGAGATAAACAAGAAGAGGAAAATGACGTGTATTAAATTGCATAAAAAAAATTACATGAAAAAAAAATGGCTAAGTAGCCATGAAAAGAGAAAGAGAGCTTTCTTTTATTTTGAGCCTAAAACTAAACTAAAGAGAGACTAAGAGAGGAGGAGAGGTTACATGAAACATAAAGGGTATATATGCAAGTGTTAAACCCTAATTCATTTTTTTTTTGGAAAGGAAACCTAAAAGTACTATTTTACTTGGAAAAAAAAGGAAGCACTGTATTATGAAGCAATATATTGGAATGGCAGGGCAGGAAAGTGCGATGCACTGTCAATGTTGACGGGGTGGTGAAGATTTTAGGTTTGAGAAGTTGAAAGGTGGTGGATGAAAGGTGAATGTTAGGGGCAGAGAAATGATGAATGAATGTAGGTGAAGGTTGAAGGAATTGAATTGCAGTTGTGTGGACAGTTGTTTGTTGTGAAGCAAAAGTGTTGCACTGCAGAGTGAACCGTGCACAATGAAACAGTGAACACTGAAACAATGAAGGAAATGAAAATTGTAAATGCAAAAATGTAAAAGAGAATGAAATGGAATAAAAGTGTTTTTTTTCTTTTCAGATTGAACTTTGTGTTTTGTTTTTATTTTAATGAAATGCAAACACAAATGGAATAACAACAAACACACAAACGAAATAAAAGCAAAAATCACACAAAAACACACAACAGTAACTTTTTTTTAATAACTGCACTTAACACACAAAACAACAATGAAGAGCAAACGAAAAATAATCCAAAGAATAGAAAGTTAAAGTCAAATCAATTCCCCGGCAACGGCGCCAAAAACTTGATCGGACGGCTAAATGTATATCGAATTAGAAAATAGCCGAACGAATTTTGAAATAAAATTTACCGCAAGCGCACGGCGTACAATTGTAGTACGTGGCGAATACGGGTCGATCCGTAGGGAATTAATGATTTTAAAAGTCTATTCAATCAAATTAAACCAAAGTCGAGAGATTATCAAGCTAAAAAATGAGAAAATTAGCAAACTAGCAACTACAAATGTGAATGAAAACTATGAGAATAAATTGACAATTTAGAGATAATTCCACTCTCTAGATCACATAAATCAACAAAATGAAGTTATGATCTCTCTTTTCTTTGTCATTAGTTAGCTTAATTGATGTGCTTATCATAAGTATGGTCTATTTGTGCTATTAATTAGCTCAACATAAGCCATCAAACTATAACACACCCCTTAAACCACATACTGACTCATATGAAAAATGATAACAAAGTTGAAAGCAAAATTTATTTTAAGTATGGCCTATTAACTATTAATTAGAAATATAGACCATCAAATTTTAATCTCAACATTCACTTCATTACCATCATCATATGTAGATGAAGACGTAATTTGTGTTGGTGATTGTTTAAGTATAGCCTATTTGGTGTCAACAATATAGGCTATCAAATTCAAAGCAAAAACAACAACTTAGCCACTTCATACATTCTCATTAAAGCACAAAAAGAGAGTATAAAATATCAAAATGTTGAAGCTACATGATTAGAGGCTTCATTACCCCTAAATAGAAGGGATTAGCCTCTCATTTGTGTTATCATATCAACACAAGTAGCATGCAACATGAAACTAAAAAAAAGGAAGCAAAATGAAAGCTAAATGAAAAGAGAACTATTCTACTTGCTTAAAAGAAAAGAATCTACACTACAACATGAAAGGAGATAAACAAGAGGAGGAAAATAACATGTATTAAATTGCATAAAAAAATTACATGAAAAGAAAATGGCTAAGTAGCCATGAAAAGAGAAAGAGAGCTTTCTTTTATTTTGAGCCTAAAACTAAACTAAAGAGAGACTAAGAGAGGAGGAGAGGTTACATGAAACATAAGGGGTATATATGCAAATGTTAAACCCTAATTCATTTTTTTATTTATTTATTTTTTGGAAAGGAAACCTAAAAGTACTGTTTTACTTGGAAAAAAAAGGAAGCACTGTATTATGAAGCAATATATTGGAATGGCAGGGCAGGAAAGTGCTATGCACTATCAATGTTGACGGGGTGGTGAAGATTTCAGGTTTGAGAAGTTGAAAGGTGGTGGATGAAAGGTGAATGTTAGGGCCAGAGAAATGATGAATGAATGTAGGTGAAGGTTGAAGGAATTGAATTGCAGTTGTGTGGACAGTTGTTTGTTGTGAAGCAAAAGTGTTGCACTGCAGAGTGAACAGTGCACAATGAAACAGTGAACACTGAAATAATGAAGGAAATGAAAATTGTAAATGCAAAAATGTAAAAGAGAATGAAATGGAATAAAAGTGTTTTTTTTCTTTTCAGATTGAAATTTGTGTTTTGTTTTTTTTTAATGAAATGCAAACACAAATGGAATAACAACAAACACACAAACCAAATAAAAGAAAAAATCACACAAAAACACACAATAATAACTTTTTTTTAATAACTGCACTCAACACACAAAACAACAATGAAGAGCAAACGAAAAATAATCCAAAGAATAGAAAGTTAAAGTCAAATCAATTCCCCGGCAACGGCGCCAAAAACTTGATCGGACGGCTAAATGTATATCGAATTAGAAAATAGCCGAACGAATTTTGAAATAAAATTTACCGCAAGCGCACGGCGAACAATTGTAGTACGTGGCGAATAAGGGTCGATCCGCAGGAAATTGATGATTTTAACAGTCTATTCAATCAAATTAAACCAAAGTCGAGAGATTATCAAGCTAAAAAAATGAGAAAATTAGCAAACTAGCAACTACAAATGTGAACGAAAACTTTGAGAATAAATTGACAATTTAGAGATAATTCCACTCTCTAGATCACATAAATCAACAAAATGAAGTTATGATCTCTCTTTTCTTTGTCATTAGTTAGCTTAATTGACGTGCTTATCATAAGTATGGTCTATTTGTGCTATTAATTAGCTCCACATAAGCCATCAAACTATAACACACCCCTTAAACCACTTACTGACTCATATGAAAAATGATAACAAAGTTGAAAGAAAAATTTATTTTAAGTATGACCTATTAACTATTAATTAGAAATATAGACCATCAAATTTTAATCTCAACATTCACTTCATTACCATCATCATATGTAGATGAAGAGGTAATTTGTGTTCGTGATTGTTTAAGTATAGCCTATTTTGTGTCAACAATATAGGCTATCAAATTCAAAGCAAAAACAACAAGTTAGCCACTTCATACATTCTCATTAAAGCACAAAAAGAGAGTATAAAACATCAAAATGTTGAATCTACATGATTAGAAGCTTCATTACCTCTAAACTGAAGGGATTAGCCTCTCATTTGTGTTATCATATCAACACAAGTAGCATGCAACATGAAACTAAAAAAAAGGAAGCAAAATGAAAGCTAAATGAAAAGAGAACTATTCTACTTGCATAAAAGAAAAGAATCTACACTACAACATGAAAGGAGATAAACAAGAAGAGGAAAATAACATGTATTAAATTGCATAAAAAAAATTACATGAAAAGAAAATGGCTAAGTAGCCATGAAAAGAGAAAGAGAGCTTTCTTTTATTTTGAGCCTAAAATTATACTAAAGAGAGACTAAGAGAGGAGAAGAGGTTACATGAAACATAAGGGGTATATATGCAAGTGTTAAACCCTAATTCATTTTTTTATATTTATTTTTTGGAAGGGAAACCTAATACTACTGTTTTACTTGAAAAAAAAAGGAAGCACTGTATTATGAAGCAATGTATTGGAATGGCAGGGCAGTAAAGTGCTATGCACTGTCAATGTTGACGGGGTGGTGAAGATTTCAGGTTTGGGAAGTTGAAAGGTGGTGGATGAAAGGTGAATGTTAGGGGCAGAGAAATGATGAATGAATGTAGGTGAAGGTTGAAGAAATTGAATTGCAGTTGTGTGGACAGTTGTTTGTTGTGAAGCAAAAGTGTTGCACTGCACAGTGAACAATGCACAATGAAACAGTGAACACTTAAACAATGAAGGAAATGAAAATTGTAAATGCAGAAATGTAAAAGAGAATGAAATGGAATAAAGGTGTTTTTTTTACTGTTCCGATTGAAATTTGTGTTTTGTTTTTATTTTAATGAAATGCAAACACAAATGGAATAACAACAAACACACAAACCAAATAAAAGCAAAAATCACACAAAAACACACAACAATAACTTTTTTTTTAATAACTGCACTCAACACACAAAACAACACTGAAGAGCAAACGAAAAATAATCCAAAGAAAAGAAAGTTAAAGTCAAATCAATTCCCCGGAAACGGCGCAAAAACTTGATCGGACGGCTAAATGTCTATCGAATTAGAAAATACTGAACGAATTTTGAAATAAAATTTACCGCAAGCGCACGACGTACAATTGTAATACGTGGCGAATACGGGTCGATCCGCAGGGAATTGATGATTTTAAAAGTATATTCAATCAAATTAAACCAAAGTCGAGAGATTATCAAGCTAAAAAAATTGAGAAAATTAGCAAACTAGCAACTACAAATGTGAATGAAAACTAGGAGAATAAATTGACAATTTAGAGATAATTCCACTCTCTATATCACATAAATCAACAAAATGTAGTTATGATCTCTCTTTTCTTTGTCATTAGTTAGCTTAATTGATGTGCTTATCATAAGTATGGTCTATTTCTGCTATTAATTAGCTCAACATAAGCCATCAAACTATAACACACCCCTTAAACCACTTACTGACTCATATGAAAAATGATAACAAAGTTGAAAGCAATTTTTTTTTTAAGTATCGCCTATTAACTATTAATTAAAAATATAGACCATCAAATTTTAATCTCAACATTCACTTCATTACCATCATCATATGTAGATGAAGAGGTAATTTGTGTTAGTGATTGATTAAGTATAGCCTATTTGGTGTCAACAATATAGGCTATCAAATTCAAAGCAAAAACAACAAGTTAGTCACTTCATACATTCTCATTAAAGCACAAAAAGAGAGTATAAAACATCAAAATTTTGAAGCTACATGATTAGAGGCTTCATTACCCCTAAATTGAAGGGATTAGCCACTCATTTGTGTTATCATATCAACACAAGTAGCATGCAACATGAAACTAAAAAAAAGGAAGCAAAATGAAAGCTAAATGAAAAGAGAACTATTCTACTTGCTTAAAAGAAAAGAATCTACACTACAACATGAAAGGAGATAAACAAGAAGAGGAAAATAACATGTATTATATTGCATAAAAAAAATTACATGAAAAGAAAATGGTTAAGTAGCCATGAAAAGAGAAAGAGAGCTTTCTTTTATTTTGAGCCTAAAACTAAACTAAAGAGAGACTAAGAGAGGGGGAGAGGTTACATGAAACATAAGGGGTATATATGCAAGTGTTAAACCCTAATTCATTTTTTTTATATTTATTTTTTGGAAATGAAACCTAAAACTACTGTTTTACTTGAAAAAAAAGGAAGCACTGTATTATGAAGCAATGTATTGGAATGGCAGGGCAGGAAAGTGCTATGCATTGTCAATGTTGACGGGGTGGTGAACATTTCAGGTTTGAGAAGTTGAAAGGTGGTGGATGAAAGGTGAATGTTAGGGGCAGAGAAATGATGAATGAATGTAGGTGAAGGTTGAAGGAATTGAATTGCAGTTGTGTGGACAGTTGTTTGTTGTGAAGCAAAATTGTTGCACTGCACAGTGAACAGTGCACAATGAAACAGTGAACACTGAAATAATGAAGGAAATGAAAATTGTAAATGCAAAAATGTAAAAGAGAATGAAATGGAATAAAAGTGTTTTTTTCTTTTCCGATTGAAATTTGTGTTTTGTTTTTATTTTAATGAAATGCAAACAAAAATGGAATAACAACAAACACACAAACCAAATAAAAGCAAAAATCACACAAAAACACACAACAATAACTTTTTTTTAATAACTGCACACAACACACAAAACAAAAATGAAGAGCAAACGAAAAATAATCCAAAGAATAGAAAGTTAAAGTCAAATCAATTCCGCGGCAATGGCGCCAAAAACTTGATCGGATGGCTAAATGTCTATCGAATTAAAAAATAGCTGAACGAATTTTGAAATAAAATTTACCGCAAACGCAAAGCGTACAATTGTAGTACGTGGTGAATACGGGTCGATCCGCAGGGAATTGATGATTTTAAAATTCTATTCAATCAAATTAAACCAAAATCGAGAGATTATCAAGCTAAAAAAATGAGAAAATTAGCAAACTAGCAACTACAAATGTGAATGAAAACTATGAGAATAAATTGACAATTTAGAGATAATTCCACTCTCTAGATCACATAAATCAACAAAATGTAGTTATGATCTCTCTTTTCTTTGTCATTAGTTAGCTTAATTGATGTGCTTATCATAAGTATGGTCTATTTGTGCTATTAATTAGCTCAACATAAGCCATCAAACTATAACACACCCCTTAAACCACTTACTGACTCATATGAAAAATGATAACAAAGTTGAAAGCAAAATTTATTTTAAGTATGGCCTATTAACTATTAATTAGAAATATAGACCATCAAATTTTAATCTCAACATTCACTTCATTACCATCATCATATGTAGATGAAGAGGTAATTTGTGTTAGTGATTGTTTAATTATAGCCTATTTGGTGTAACCAATATAGGCTATCAAATTCAAAGCAAAAACAACAAGTTAGCCACTTCATACATTCTCATTAAAGCACAAAAAGAGAGTATAAAACATCAAAATGTTGAAGCTACATGATTAGAGGCTTCATTACCCCTAAATTGAAGGCATTAGCCTCTTATTTGTGTTATCTTATCAACACAAGTAGCATGCAACATGAAACTAAAAAAAAGGAAGCAAAATGAAAGCAAAATGAAAGGAAAACTATTCTACTTGCATAAAAGAAAAGAATCTACACTACAACATGAAAGGAGATACACAAGAAGAGGAAAATAACATGTATTAAATTGCATAAAAAAATTACATGAAAAGAAAATGGCTAAGTAGGCATGAAAAGAGAAAGAGAGCTTTCTTTTATTTTGAGCCTAAAACTAAACTAAAGAGAGACTATGAGAGGAGGAGAGGTTACATGAAACATAAGGGGTATATATGCAAGTGTTAAACCCTAATTCATTTATTTATTTTTTGGAAAGGAAACCTAAAAGTACTGTTTTACTTGAAAAAAAAAGGAAGCAATGTATTATGAAGCAATGTATTGGAATGGCAGGGCAGTAAAGTGTTATGCACTGTAAATGTTGATGGGGTGGTGAAGATTTCATGTTTGGGAAGTTGAAAGGTGGTGGATGAAAGGTGAATGTAAGGGGCAGAGAAATGATGAATGAATGTAGGTAAAGGTTGAAGGAATAGAATTGCAGTTGTGTGGACAGTTGTTTGATGTGAAGCAAAAGTGTTGCACTGCACAGTGAACAGTGCACAATGAAATAGTGAACACTGAAACAATGAAGGAAATGAAAATTGTAAATGTAGAAATGTAAAAGAGAATGAAATGGAATAATAGTGTTTTTTTTCTTTTCCGATTGAAATTTTTGTTTTGTTTTTATTTTAATGAAATTCAAATACAAATGGAATACCAACAAACACAAAAACCAAATAAAAGCAAAAATCACACAAAAACACACAACAATAACTTTTTTTTAATAACTGCACTCAACACACAAAACAACAATGAAGAGCAAACGAAAAATAATCCAAAGAATAGAAAGTTAAAGTCAAATCAATTCCCCAGCAACGGCGCCAAAAACTTGATCGGACGGCTAAATGTTTATCGAATTAGAAAATAGCCGAACGAATTTTGAAATAAAATTTACCGCAAGCGCACGACGTACAATTGTTGTACATGGCGAATACGGGTCGATCCGCAGGGAATTGATGATTTTAAAAGTCTATTCAATCAAATTAAACCAAAGTCGAGAGATTATCAAGCTAAAAAAATGAGAAAATTAGCAAACTAGCAACTACAAATGTGAATGAAAACTATGAGAATAAATTGACAATTTAGAGATAATTCCACTCTCTAGATCACATAAATCAACAAAATGAAGTTATGATCTCTCTTTTCTTTGTCATTTGTTAGCTTAATTGATGTGCTTATCATAAGTATGGTCTATTTGTGCTACTAATTAGCTCAACATAAGGCATCAAACTATAACACACCCCTTAAACCACTTACTGGCTCATATGAAAAATGATAACAACGTTGAAAGTAAAATTTATTTTAAGTATGGCCTATTAACTATTAATTAGAAATATAGAACATCAAATTTTAATCTCAACATTCACTTCATTACCATCATCATATGTAGATGAAGAGGTAATTTTTGTTAGTGATTGTTTAAGTATAGCCTATTTGGTGTAACCAATATAGGCTATCAAATTCAAAGCAAAAACAACAAGTTAGCCACTTCATACATTCTCATTAAAGCACAAAAAGAGAGTATAAAACATCAAAATGTTGAAGCTACATGATTAGAGGCTTCATTACCCCTAAATTGAAGGGATTAGCCTCTCATTTGTGTTATCATATCAACACAAGTAGCATGCAACATGAAACTAAAAAAAAGGAAGCAAAATGAAAGCTAAATGAAAAGAGAACTATTCTACTTGCATAAAAGAAAAGAATCTACACTACAACATGAAAGGAGATAAACAAGAAGAGGAAAATAACATGTATTAAATTGCATAAAAAAATTACATGAAAAGAAAATGACTAAGTAGCCATGAAAAGAGAAAGAGATCTTTCTTTTATTTGAGCCTAAAACTAAACTAAAGAGAGACTAAGAGAGGAGGAGAGGTTACATGAAACATAAGGGGTATATATGCAAGTGTTAAACCATAATTCATTTTTTTTATATTTATTTTTTGGAAAGGAAACCTAAAATTACTGTTTTACTTGAAAAAAAAGGAAGCACTGTATTATGAAGCAATGTATTGGAATGGCAGGGCAGGAAAGTGCTATGCATTGTCAATGTTGACGGGGTGGTGAACATTTCAGGTTTGAGAAGTTGAAAGGTGGTGGACGAAAGGTGAATGTTAGGGGCAGAGAAATGATGAATGAATGTAGGTGAAGGTTGAAGGAATTGAATTGCAGTTGTGTGGACAGTTGTTTGTTGTGAAGCAAAAGTGTTGCACTGCACAGTGAACAGTGCACAATGAAACAGTGAACACTGAAATAATGAAGGAAATGAAAATTGTAAATGCAAAAATGTAAAAGAGAATGAAATGGAATAAAAGTGTTTTTTTTCTTTTCCGATTGAAATTTGTGTTTTGTTTTTATTTTAATGAAATGCAAACACAAATGGAATAACAACAAACACACAAACCAAATAAAAGCAAAAATCACACAAAAACACAAAACAATAACTTTTTTTTAATAACTGCACACAAAACAACAATGAAGAGCAAACGAAAAATAATCCAAAGAATAGAAAGTTAAAGTCAAATCAATTCCGCGGCAACGGCGCCAAAAACTTGATCGGATGGCTAAATGTCTATCGAATTAAAAAATAGCTGAACGAATTTTGAAATAAAATTTACCGCAAGCGCACAGCGTACAATTGTAGTACGTGGTGAATACGGGTCGATCCGCAGGAAATTGATGATTTTAAAATTCTATTCAATCAAATTAAACCAAAGTCGAGAGATTATCAAGCTAAAAAAATGAGAAAATTAGCAAACTAGCAACTACAAATGTGAATGAAAACTATGAGAATAAATTGACAATTTAGAGATAATTCCACTCTCTAGATCACATAAATCAACAAAATGTAGTTATGATCTCTCTTTTCTTTGTCATTAGTTAGCTTAATTGATGTGCTTATCATAAGTATGGTCTATTTGTGCTATTAATTAGCTCAACATAAGCCATCAAACTATAACACACCCCTTAAACCACTTACCGACTCATATGAAAAATGATAACAAAGTTGAAAGCAAAATTTATTTTAAGTATGGCCTATTAACTATTAATTAGAAATATAGACCATCAAATTTTAATCTCAACATTCACTTCATTACCATCATCATATGTAGATGAAGAGGTAATTTGTGTTAGTGATTGTTTAAGTATAGCCTATTTGGTGTAACCAATATAGGCTATCAAATTCAAAGCAAAAACAACAAGTTAGCCACTTCATACATTCTCATTAAAGCACAAAAAGAGAGTATAAAACATCAAAATGTTGAAGCTACATGATTAGAGGCTTCATTACCCCTAAATTGAAGGGATTAGCCTCTTATTTGTGTTATCTTATCAACACAAGTAGCATGCAACATGAAACTAAAAAAAAGGAAGCAAAATGAAAGCTAAATGAAAGGAGAACTATTCTACTTGCATAAAAGAAAAGAATCTACACTACAACATGAAAGGAGATAAACAAGAAGAGGAAAATAACATGTATTAAATTGCATAAAAAATTACATGAAAAGAAAATGGCTAAGTAGCCATGAAAAGAGAAAGAGAGCTTTCTTTTATTTTGAGCCTAAAACTAAACTAAAGAGAGACTATGAGAGGAGGAGAGGTTACATGAAACATAAGGGGTATATATGCAAGTGTTAAACCCTAATTCATTTTTTTTTTTTGGAAAGGAAACCTAAAAGTACTGTTTTACTTGAAAAAAAAAGGAAGCAATGTATTATGAAGCAATGTATTGGAATGGCAGGGCAGTAAAGTGCTATGCACTGTAAATGTTGATGGGGTGGTGAAGATTTCATGTTTGGGAAGTTGAAAGGTGGTGGATGAAAGGTGAATGTTAGGGGCAGAGAAATGATGAATGAATGTAGGTAAAGGTTGAAGGAATTGAATTGCAGTTGTGTGGACAGTTGTTTGATGTGAAGCAAAAGTGTTGCACTACACAGTGAACAGTGCACAATGAAACAGTGAACACTGAAACAATGAAGGAAATGAAAATTGTAAATGTAGAAATGTAAAAGAGAATGAAATGGAATAATAGTGTTTTTTTTTCTTTTCCGATTGAAATTTGTGTTTTGTTTTTATTTTAATGAAATGCAAATACAAATGGAATAACAACAAACACACAAACCAAATAAAAGCAAAAATCACACAAAAACACAGAACAATAACTTTTTTTTAATAACTGCACTCAACACACAAAACAACAATGAAGAGCAAACGAAAAATAATCCAAAGAATAGAAAGTTAAAGTCAAATCAATTCCCCGGCAACGGCGCCAAAAACTTGATCGGACGGCTAAATGTCTATCGAATTAGAAAATAGCCGAACGAATTTTGAAATAAAATTTACCGCAAGCGCACGACGTACAATTGTAGTACATGGAGAATACGGGTCGATCCGCAGGGAATTGATGATTTTAAAAGTCTATTCAATCAAATTAAACCAAAGTCGAGAGATTATCAAGCTAAAAAAATGAGAAAATTAGCAAACTAGCAACTACAAATGTGAATGAAATCTATGAGAATAAATTGACAATTTAGAGATAATTCCACTCTCTAGATAACATAAATCAACAAAATGAAGTTATGATTTCTCTTTTCTTTGTCATTAGTTAGCTTAATTGATGTGCTTATCATAAGTATGGTCTATTTGTGCTATTTATTAGCTCAACATAAGGCATCAAACTATAACACACCCCTTAAACCACTTACTGGCTCATATGAAAAATGATAACAACGTTGAAAGCAAAATTTATTTTAAGTATGGCCTATTAACTATTAATTAGAAATATAGATCATCAAATTTTAATCTCAACATTCACTTCCTTACCATCTTCATATGTAGATGAAGAGGTAATTTGTGTTAGTGATTGTTTAAGTATAGCCTATTTGGTGTCAACAATATAGGCTATCAAATTCAAAGCAAAAACAACAAGTTAGCCACTTCATACATTCTCATTAAAGCACAAAAAGAGAGTATAAAACATCAAAATGTTGAAGCTACATGATTAGAGGCTTCATTACCCCTAAATTGAAGGGATTAGCCTCTCATTTGTGTTATCATATCAACACAAGTAGCATGCAACATGAAACTAAAAAAAAGGAAGCAAAATGAAAGCTAAATGAAAAGAGAACTATTCTACTTGCATAAAAGAAAAGAATCTACACTACAACATGAAAGGAGATAAACAAGAAGAGGAAAATAACATGTATTAAATTGCATAAAAAAAATTACATGAAAAGAAAATGGCTAAGTAGCCATGAAAAGATAAAGAGAGCTTTCTTTTATTTGAGCCTAAAACTAAACTAAAGAGAGACTAAGAGAGGAGGAGAGGTTACATGAAACATAAGGGGTATATATGCAAGTGTTAAACCCTAATTCATTTTTTTATATTTATTTTTTGGAAAGGAAACCTAAAAATACTGTTTTACTTGAAAAAAAAGGAAGCACTATATTATGAAGCAATGTATTGGAATGGCAGGGCAGGAAAGTGCTATGCATTGTCAATGTTGACGGGGTGGTGAACATTTCATGTTTGAGAAGTTGAAAGGTGGTGGACGAAAGGTGAATGTTAGGGGCAGAGAAATGATGAATGAATGTAGGTGAAGGTTGAAGGAATTGAATTGCAGTTGTGTGGACAGTTGTTTGTTGTGAAGCAAAAGTGTTGCACTGCACAGTGAACAGTGCACAATGAAACAGTGAACACTGAAATAATGAAGGAAATGAAAATTGTAAATGCAAAAATGTAAAAGAGAATGAAATGGAATAAAAGTTTTTTTTTCTTTTCCGATTGAAATTTTTGTTTTGTTTTTATTTTAATGAAATGCAAACACAAATGGAATAACAACAAACACACAAACCAAATAAAAGCATAAATCACACAAAAACACACAACAATAACTTTTTTTTAATAACTGCACACAACACACAAAACAACAATGAAGAGCAAACGAAAAATAATCCAAAGAATAGAAAGTTAAAGTCAAATCAATTCCGCGGCAACGGCGCCAAAAACTTGATCGGATGGCTAAATGTCTAT
Source organism: Allium fistulosum (assembly GCA_030737815.1). Classification (NCBI taxonomy): domain Eukaryota; kingdom Viridiplantae; phylum Streptophyta; class Magnoliopsida; order Asparagales; family Amaryllidaceae; genus Allium; species Allium fistulosum. The sequence goes on from JASFAW010000011.1 coordinate 25,207,045, forward strand.
CGAATTAAAAAATAGCTGAACGAATTTTGAAATAAAATTTACCGCAAGCGCACAGCGTACAATTGTAGTACTTGGTGAATACGGGTCGATCCGCAGGGAATTGATGATTTTAAAATTCTATTCAATCAAATTAAACCAAAGTCGAGAGATTATCAAGCTAAAAAAATGAGAAAATTAGCAAACTAGCAACTACAATTGTGAATGAAAACTATTAGAATAAATTGACAATTTAGAGATAATTCCACTCTCTAGATCACATAAATCAACAAAATGTAGTTATGATCTCTCTTTTCTTTGTCATTAGTTAGCTTAATTTATGTGCTTATCATAAGTATGGTCTATTTGTGCTATTAATTAGCTCAATATAATCCATCAAACTATAACACACCCCTTAAACCACTTACTCACTCATATGAAAAATGATAACAAAGTTGAAAGCAAAATTTATTTTAAGTATGGCTTATTAACTATTAATTAGAAATATAGACCATCAAATTTTAATCTCAACATTCACTTCATTACCATCATCATATGTAGATGAAGAGGTAATTTGTGTTAGTGATTGTTAAAGTATAGCCTATTTGGTGTAACCAATATAGGCTATCAAATTCAAAGCAAAAACAACAAGTTAGCCACTTCATATATTCTCATTAAAGCACAAAAAGAGAGTATAAAACATCAAAATGTTGAAGCTACATGATTAGAGGGTTCATTACCCCTAAATTGAAGGGATTAGCCTCTTATTTGTGTTATCTTATCAACACAAGTAGCATGCAACATGAAACTAAAAAAAAGGAAGCAAAATGAAAGCTAAATGAAAGGAGAACTATTCTACTTGCATAAAAGAAAAGAATCTACACTACAACATGAAAGGAGATAAACAAGAAGAGGAAAATAACATGTATTAAATTGCATAAAAAAATTACATGAAAAGAAAATGGCTAAGTAGCCATGAAAAGAGAAAGAGAGCTTTCTTTTATTTTGAGCCTAAAACTAAACTAAAGAGAGACTATGAGAGGAGGAGAGGTTACATGAAACATAAGGGGTATATATGCAAGTGTTAAACCCTAATTCATTTATTTATTTTTTGGAAAGGAAACCTAAAAGTACTGTTTTACTTGAAAAAAAAGGAAGCAATGTATTATGAAGCAATGTATTGGAATGGCAGGGCAGTAAAGTGTTATGCACTGTAAATGTTGATGGAGTGGTGAAGATTTCATGTTTGGGAAGTTGAAAGGTGGTGGATGAAAGGTGAATGTAAGAGGCAGAGAAATGAAGAATGAATGTAGGTAAAGGTTGAAGGAATTGAATTGCAGTTGTGTGGACAGTTGTTTGATGTGAAGCAAAAGTGTTGCACTGCACAGTGAACAGTGCACAATGAAACAGTGAACACTGAAACAATGAAGGAAATGAAAATTGTAAATGTAGAAATGTAAAAGAGAATGAAATGGAATAATAGTGTTTTTTTCTTTTCCGATTGAAATTTTTGTTTTGTTTTTATTTTAATGAAATTCAAATACAAATGGAATAACAACAAACACAAAAACCAAATAAAAGCAAAAATCACACAAAAACACACAACAATAACTTTTTTTTTAATAACTGCACTCAACACACAAAACAACAATGAAGAGCAAACGAAAAATAATCCAAAGAATAGAAAGTTAAAGTCAAATCAATTCCCCGGCAACGCCCCCAAAAACTTGATCGGACGGCTAAATGTCCATCGAATTAGAAAATAGCCGAACGAATTTTGAAATAAAATTTACCGCAAGCGCACGACGTACAATTGTAGTACATGGCGAATACAGGTCGATCCGCAGGGAATTGATGATTTTAAAAGTCTATTCAATCAAATTAAACCAAAGTCGAGAGATTATCAAGCTAAAAAAATGAGAAAATTAGCAAACTAGCAACTACAAATGTGAATGAAAACTATGAGAATAAATTGACAATTTAGAGATAATTCCACTCTCTAGATCACATAAATCAACAAAATGAAGTTATGATTTCTCTTTTCTTTGTCATTAGTTAGCTTAATTGATGTGCTTATCATAAGTATGGTCTATTTGTGCTACTAATTAGCTCAACATAAGGCATCAAACTATAACACACCCCTTAAACCACTTACTGGCTCATATTAAAAATGATAACAACGTTGAAACCAAAATTTATTTTAAGTATGGCCTATTAACTATTAATTAGAAATATAGAACATCAAATTTTAATCTCAACATTCACTTCATTACCATCATCATATGTAGATGAAGAGGTAATTTGTGTTAGTGATTGTTTAAGTATAGCCTATTTGGTGTCAACAATATAGGCTATCAAATTCAAAGCAAAAACAACAAGTTAGCCACTTCATACATTCTCATTAAAGCACAAAAAGAGAGTATAAAACATCAAAATGTTGAAGCTACATGATTAGAGGCTTCATTACCCCTAAATTGAAGGGATTAGCCACTCATTTGTGTTATCATATCAACACAAGTAGCATGCAACATGAAACTAAAAAAAAGGAAGCAAAATGAAAGCTAAATGAAAAGAGAACTATTCTACTTGCATAAAAGAAAAGAATCTACACTACAACATGAAAGGAGATAAACAAGAAGAGGAAAATAACATGTATTAAATTGCATAAAAAAAATTACATGAAAAGAAAATGGCTAAGTAGCCATGAAAAGAGAAAGAGAGCTTTCTTTTATTTGAGCCTAAAACTAAACTAAAGAGAGACTAAGAGAGGAGGAGAGGTTACATGAAACATAAGGGGTATATATGCAAGTGTTAAACCCTAATTCATTTTTTTATATTTATTTTTTGGAAAGGAAACCTAAAACTACTGTTTACTTGAAAAAAAAGGAAGCACTGTATTATGAAGCAATGTATTGGAATGGCAGGGCAGGAAAGTGCTATGCATTGTCAATGTTAGGGGAAGAGAAATGATGAATGAATGTAGGTGAAGGTTGAAGGAATTGAATTGCAGTTGTGTGGACAGTTGTTTGTTGTGAAGCAAAAGTGTTGCACTACACAGTGAACAGTGCACAATGAAACAGTGAACACTGAAATAATGAAGGAAATGAAAATTGTAAATGCAAAAATGTAAAAGAGAATGAAATGGAATAAAAGTGTTTTTTTTTCTTTTCCGATTGAAATTTGTGTTTTGTTTTTATTTTAATGAAATGCAAACACAAATGGAATAACAACAAACACACAAACCAAATAAAAGCAAAAATCACACAAAAACACACAACAATAACTTTTTTTTAATAACTGCACACAACACACAAAACAACAATGAAGAGCAAACGAAAAATAATCCAAAGAATAGAAAGTTAAAGTCAAATCAATTCCGCGGCAACGGCGCCAAAAACTTGATCGGATGGCTAAATGTCTATCGAATTGAAAAATAGCTGAACGAATTTTGAAATAAAATTTACCGCAAGCGCACAACGTACAATTGTAGTACGTGGTGAATACGGGTCGATCCGCAGGGAATTGATGATTTTAAAATTCTATTCAATCAAATTAAACCAAAGTCGAGAGATTATCAAGCTAAAAAAATGAGAAAATTAGCAAACTAGCAACTACAATTGTGAATGAAAACTATTAGAATAAATTGACAATTTAGAGATAATTCCACTCTCTAGATCACATAAATCAACAAAATGTAGTTATGATCTCTCTTTTCTTTGTCATTAGTTAGCTTAATTGATGTGCTTATCATAAGTATGGTCTATTTGTGCTATTAATTAGCTCAACATAATCCATCAAACTATAACACACCCCTTAAACCACTTACTGACTCATATGAAAAATGATAACAAAGTTGAAAGCAAAATTTATTTTAAGTATGGCCTATTAACTATTAATTAGAAATATAGACCATCAAATTTTAATCTCAACATTCACTTCATTACCATCATCATATGTAGATGAAGAGGTAATTTGTGTTAGTGATTGTTTAAGTATAGCCTATTTGGTGTAACCAATATAGGCTATCAAATTCAAAGCAAAAACAACAAGTTAGCCACTTCATACATTCTCATTAAAGCACAAAAAGAGAGTATAAAACATCAAAATGTTGAAGCTACATGATTAGAGGGTTCATTACCCCTAAATTGAAGGGATTAGCCTCTTATTTGTGTTATCTTATCAACACAAGTAGCATGCAACATGAAACTAAAAAAAAGGAAGCAAAATGAAAGCTAAATGAAAGGAGAACTATTCTACTTGCATAAAAGAAAAGAATCTACACTACAACATGAAAGGAGATAAACAAGAAGAGGAAAATAACATGTATTAAATTGCATAAAAAAATTACATGAAAAGAAAATGGCTAAGTAGCCATGAAAAGAAAAAGAGAGCTTTCTTTTATTTTGAGCCTAAAACTAAACTAAAGAGAGACTATGAGAGGAGGAGAGGTTACATGAAACATAAGGGGTATATATGCAAGTGTTAAACCCTAATTCATTTTTTTTTTTGGAAAGGAAACCTAAAAGTACTGTTTTACTTGAAAAAAAAGGAAGCAATGTATTATGAAGCAATGTATTGGAATGGCAGGGCAGTAAAGTGCTATGCACTGTAAATGTTGATGGGGTGGTGAAGATTTCATGTTTGGGAAGTTGAAAGGTGGTGGATGAAAGGTGAATGTTAGGGGCAGAGAAATGATGAATGAATGTAGGTAAAGGTTGAAGGAATTGAATTGCAGTTGTGTGGACAGTTGTTTGATGTGAAGCAAAAGTGTTGCACTGCACAGTGAACAGTGCACAATGAAACAGTGAACACTGAAACAATGAAGGAAATGAAAACTGTAAATGTAGAAATGTAAAAGAGAATGAAATGGAATAATAGTGTTTTTTTTCTTTTCCGATTGAAATTTGTGTTTTGTTTTTATTTTAATGAAATGCAAATACAAATGGAATAACAACAAACACACAAACCAAATAAAAGCAAAAATCACACAAAAACACACAACAATAACTTTTTTTTTAATAACTATACTCAACACACAAAACAACAATGAAGAGCAAACGAAAAATAATCCAAAGAATAGAAAGTTAAAGTCAAATCAATTCCCCGGCAACGGCGCCAAAAACTTGATCGGACGGCTAAATGTCTATCGAATTAGAAAATAGCCGAACGAATTTTGAAATAAAATTTACCGCAAGCGCATGACGTACAATTGTAGTACATGGCGAATACGGGTCGATCCGCAGTGAATTGATGATTTTAAAAGTCTATTCAATCAAATTAAACCAAAGTCGAGAGATTATCAAGCTAAAAAAATGAGAAAATTAGCAAACTAGCAACTACAAATGTGAATGAAAACTATGAGAATAAATTGACAATTTAGAGATAATTCCACTCTCTAGATCACATAAATCAACAAAATGAAATTATGATCTCTCTTTTCTTTTCATTAGTTAGCTTAATTGATGTGCTTATCATAAGTATGGTCTATTTGTGCTATTAATTAGCTCAACATAAGCCATCAAACTAAAACACACCCCTTCAACCAGTTACTGAATCATATGAAAAATGATAACAAAGTTGAAAGAAAAATTTATTTTAAGTATGGCCTATTAATTATTAATTAGAAATATAGAACATCAAATTTTAATCTCAACATTCACTTCATTACCATCATCATATGTAGATGAAGAGGTAATTTGTGTTAGTGTTTGTTTAAGTATAGCCTATTTGGTGTCAACAATATAGGCTATCAAATTCAAAGCAAAAACAACAAGTTAGCCACTTCATACATTCTCATTAAAGCACAAAAAGAGAGTATAAAACATCAAAATGTTGAAGCTACATGATTAGAGGCTTCATTACCCCTAAATTGAAGGGATTAGCCTCTCATTTTTGTTATCATATCAACACAAGTAGCATGCAACATGAAACTAAAAAAAAGGAAGCAAAATGAAAGCTAAATGAAAAGAGAACTATTCTACTGGCATAAAAGAAAAGAATCTACACTACAACATGAAAGGAGATAAACAAGAAAAGGAAAATAACATGTATTAAATTGCATAAAAAAATTACATGAAAAGAAAATGGCTATGTAGCCATGAAAAGAGAAAGAGAGCTTTCTTTTATTTTGAGCCTAAAACTAAACTAAAGAGAGACTAAGAGATGAGGAGAGGTTACATGAAACATAAGGGGTATATATGCAAGTGTTAAACCCTAATTCATTTTATTTTTTTGGAAAGGAAACCTAAAAGTACTGTTTTACTTGGAAAAAAAAGAAAAAAAAGGAAGCACTGTATTATGAAGCAATGTATTGGAATGGCAGGGCAGTAAAGTGCTATGCACTGTCAATGTTGATGGGGTGGTGAAGATTTCAGGTTTGGGAAGTTGAAAGGTGGTGGATGAAAGGTGAATGTTAGGGGCAGAGAAATGATGAATGAATGTAGGTGAAGGTTGAAGAAATTGAATTGCAGTTGTGTGGACAGTTGTTTGTTGTGAAGCAAAAGTGTTGCACCGCATAGTGAACAGTGCACAATGAAACAGTGAACACTGAAACAATGAAGGAAATGAAAATTGTAAATGCAAAAATGTAAAAGAGAATGAAATGGAATAAAAGTGTTTTTTTTCTTTTCCGATTGAAATTTGTGTTTTGTTTTTATTTTAATAAAATGCAAATACAAATGGAATAACAACAAACACACAAACCAAATAAAAGCAAAAATCACACAAAAACACACAACAATAACTTTTTTTTTAATAACTGCACTCAACACACAAAACAACAATGAAGAGCAAACGAAAAATAATCCAAAGAATAGAAAGTTAAAGTCAAATCAATTCCCCGGCAACGGCGCCAGAAACTTAATCGGACGGCTAAATGTCTATCGAATTAGAAAATAGTCGAACGAATTTTGAAATAAAATTTACCGCAAGCGCACGGCGTACAATTGTAGTACGTGGCGAATACGGGTCGATCCGCAGGGAATTGATGATTTTAAAAGTCTATTCAATCAAATAAAACCAAAGTCGAGAGATTATCAAACTAAAAAATGAGAAAATTAGCAAACTAGCAACTACAAATGTGAATGAAAACTATGAGAATAAATTGACAATTTAGAGATACATCCACTCTCTAGATCACATAAATCAACAAAATGAAATTATGATCTCTCTTTTCTTTTCATTAGTCAGCTTAATTGATGTGCTTATCATAAGTATGGTCTATTTGTGCTATTAATTAGCTCAACATAAGCCATCAAACTAAAACACACCCCTTCAACCACTTACTGAATCATATGAAAAATGATAACAAAGTTGAAAGAAAAATTTAGTTTAAGTATGGCCTATTAATTATTAATTAGAAATATAGAACATCAAATTTTAATCTCAACATTCACTTCATTACCATCATCATATGTAGATGAAGAGGTAATTTGTGTTAGTGTTTGTTTAAGTATAGCCTATTTGGTGTCAACAATATAGGCTATCAAATTCAAAGCAAAAACAACAAGTTAGCCACTTCATACATTCTCATTAAAGCACAAAAAGAGAGTATAAAACATCAAAATGTTGAAGCTACATGATTAGAGGCTTCATTACCCCTAAATTGTAGGGATTAGCCTCTCATTTGTGTTATCATATCAACACAAGTAGCATGCAACATGAAACTAAAAAAAGGAAGCTAAATGAAAAGAGAACTATTCTACTTGCATAAAAGAAAAGAATCTACACAACAACATGAAAGGAGATAAATAAGAAGAGGAAAATAACATGTATTAAATTGCATAAAAAAAATTACATGAAAAGAAAATGGCTAAGTAGCCATGAAAAGAGAAATAGAGCTTTCTTTTATTTTGAGCCTAAAACTAAACTAAAGAGAGACTAAGAGAGGATGAGAGGTTACATGAAACATAAGTGGTATATATGCAAGTGTTAAACCCTAATTCATTTTTTTTAATTTTCTTTTGGAAAAGAAACCTAAAAGTACTGTTTTACTTGAAAAAAATAAAAAAGGAAGCACTGTATTATGAAGCAATGTATTGGAATGGCAGGGCAGTAAAGTGCTATGCACTGTCAATGTTGATGGGGTGGTGAAGATTTCAGGTTTGGGAAGTTAAAAGGTGGTGGATGAAAGGTGAATGTTAGGAGCAGAGAAATGATGAATGAATGTAGGTGAAGGTTGAAGAAATTGAATTGCAGTTCTGTGTACAGTTGTTTGTTGTGAAGCAAAAGTGTTGCACTGCACAGTGAATAGTGCACAATGAAACAGTGAACACTGAAACAATGAAGGAAATGAAAATTATAAATGCAAATATGTAAAAGAGAATTGAGATGACCCACTTTTGACCCACTTTTTACATAAAGTTTTTTTTTACCAATATATATAGTGATCATCTATTCAAGAGAACATCCTTTCTCTACTATCCAGGATCTTTTCACCAATATAAAAATATTGTTGTAATCAAGTCACCTAACTTACATTCAAGAAATCATGTATAAATTATACCTTAAGGATTTCCCTTTCTTTTATCAGAGTAAAAGAATTTTGGATGCAGAGAATTCTATTTTGGGATTTTCTATAAAATTTCTCATGGCAAAAATAATTTCCAGAAAGCTTTTCTACCTTACTTAATTTTTCACAAATTCTAGATGTTATTTTTTTCTAGTTTTAAAGTTAGTTTAGATCTCCAAGAATTTAGATCTACTGAATGCTTAATTATCCCTTATGCAAGTGTGTATATATGTATTCTGTGTGCATGTGTGTATCTGTGTTCTGTGTGCATGTGTGTGTCTGTGTTCTATGTGCATATGTGTGTCTGAGTGATTTCAGGTAACATATATTTTCAATATAACTATCCTGGTTTTCTGGTTTGCTTTATTTGTTATATTTCTTAATCAATTAGCTTAGGGTAATAGGCTGGTTGAACCCAGGCTTGACAAAATTGGTCATGTTAGCCGAAATTCCTTTGCTACTTTACACACATCCTATACAAACTAATATGGGTTTTCATCCTACCTATTTTACCATTAATACTTACAACAGATCTCAGGTTACCCTTTTAAATTTCCAATTTACAGATCATTTCAAATTATTCTGATTGTTGCACACTTAGGTTAAGCATTCAGGGAGTTAATACTATAAATTATCACTTAATAAAACATTCTCAAAAGCAACTTGCAACTGTTAATAGAAATCTCATGAGTAGTTCAATACTTGCAGATAGAAAATAGCATTACATCAGTTTCCTCCCAAAACAACTTAACTAACATTTCATAACACAAGTTCAATTTGACATCTATTTAATATCCTTGAGTCTGTAACTATTATATCCATTTCCTTAGCAGCTAATTCATCCAATTCTTGATCAAGAAAATGCCTATTTACCTGCACAATCACCACGAGCTGCCTCATCAAAAGAAGAGACACCCAATGGTATATAAACACACAAAGGGTCAGACCAACTTGTCTGGTATGAATAATCTTACTAAAAATGTAAATAACTTTTTAAGACAGATAGTAAAGCACTGTTTTTCTTGTATACATTCCTTTACCACCTGTGCATGTTTATTAATGCATAACATAAAAATACATGATTCAATGGATTTATTTCAGAGAGCACAACATATCATTCTCAATAGAATACTCTGAACCCACCAACATAATCATCATTTAATCATTTTCCATATTTATACTCTTTCTGTCTATCAGGGATTTTACCCATCCTACCTGTGAACTTATTCTCCAAATTCAATCTCAGGTATTTTTTTATGATGGACTTTAGCTACTTTCTTTCTATTAAAACACACATTGTCTGGGGCATATTCACTGTTAACCCAGCACACTCAGGCCCCTGGGTATAATCATACCATGTGTGAGCTTGCAATATTTCCCTTGCCAAGCCTTACTTTGTAGCCCTAAGATCCAAATCCTTAGTTATATTACTAAGTGTTCATTCTCCCTCTTTCCCTCATTCATGCTAATCCCTTCTGCATCTCATACATCAATCAGAGAAAATAAATAACTCAACCATCATGCATATGTTCAAAGGATAACAGATCATCTTTTCATAATCATAGATTTATTCACACAAGCTAGTTTAATTTCTCAGTGTACATATTATTTAAATCATGGGGTTTTTCTTTTGAGGAATCATGCCTATAAATATATGGTCATATTCAGTTTGCCTTGATGCATCCATTTGCCTCTGGCTTAATCAGATACTCACAGATTCATGAGATCTGACTAAAGCACAAGCTTCTAATCTTATTTGGATTTATTTGTAATCATAGAAGTTCAGCACAAGTATAACTTTGCACTTCTATGTTACCAGATTTATTCTTGAGACATAGGCAGCAACCACTTTATGCTACAGTCCCATTTGTTTTCCATTTTTAGACCATAGACTTATATCATATATCCCTGGAGTTCCCATGAATTAATTTATGTGCAGCAGTCACAAAAAAAACATCTCATCTCAAAGATAATTCATGATACAGTAATTATTCAAACATGAAAGTCACCAATATATTTTCTGGATATATTCACACACAATATTTAAACAGATCATCAACACATCAATCTCATAAAACAAGCACAAATTAATTAAAAACATAAACCATTTAGGCTGCCTCAATATTCAGGACGTAATGCCAATTTTCAGTGAGATTACTCACCTTAATCCTTTCCTTTTGATCTGTTATCTCCTACTTGTCTCTAATGGCCAGTGCTCCTCAGTTTTTCTCTTTTGCTAACTGTCTATATTTTCTGTATATTTTTTTTTTAAGAAAATGGTGACAGATCCTTTCACCCTTAACCCTCTTTTATACAAGACCTTGGCTGCCTCTAGGGTTTTAAGATTTACCCAATGTCAATTCTACCCTACCACTTATGATCAGCCTCTCTTTTTATTTTTAAGAGCAATTGGGTAAATGGTCCCTGGTTCTATTAACAGAAATTTACACTTTATTACCTCAGTCACCATATTTGCATGATATCTCTAAACTAAGAAAATTGCTAAAAGTGGATAAAGTATTTTTCAACAACTCATACTATTTTCATGCAATTTCTAATAATGTTCTTTAGCCAGCCTTTGTTTAAAATGCCTGTACACTATCTATATTTTTATTTCTGCCTAAGTCTTTATTTCACTTACCCTAGACTTGTTTCAATGGCACATTCATATTCTGTCATGTTCATGTATTTATAGTTTTCTTTAGCTTACAAATAATTTTCTACTTACTTTTTTTTTCAGAGAAGTATGTACATATGTATTATATCATCTAGTATACATATCAATATTTACCCAATATATATTTATGGTCAACTTATCATATATATTTTTCCTAGGCAACCAAAAAATAATAATTCAAACAAGTATATTAAATTAAATTATAAAACTTGTTCATAAAATCAGGGTTATCACAAGAATGAAATGGAATAAAAGTGTTTTTTTTATTTTCCGATTGAAATTTGTGTTTTGTTTTTATTTTAATGAAATGCAAACACAAATGGAATAACAACAAACACACAAACCAAATAAAAGCAAAAATCACACAAAAACACACAACAATAACTTTTTTTTAATAACTGCACTCAACACACAAAAATAATCTAAAGAATAGAAAGTTAAAGTCAAATCAATTCCCCGGCAACAGCGCCAAAAACTTGATCGGACGGCTAAATGTCTATCGAATTAGAAAATAGCCGAACGAATTTTGAAATAAAATTTACCGCAAGCGCACGGCGTACAATTGTAGTACGTGGCGAATACGGGTCGATCCGCAGGGAATTGATGATTTTATAAGTCTATTCAATCAAATTAAACCAAAGTCGGGAGATTATCAAGCTAAAAAAAATAAGAAAATTAGCAAACTAGCAACTACGAATGTGAATGAAAACTATGAGAATAAATTGACAATTTAGAGATAATTCCACTCTCTAGATCACATAAATCAACAAAATGAAGTTATGATATCTCTTTTCTTTGTCATTAGTTAGCTTAATTGATGTGCTTATCAAAAGTATTGTCTATTTGTGCTATTAATTAGCTCAACATAAGCTATCAAACTATAACACACCCCTTAAACCACTTACTGACTCATATGAAAAATGATAACAAAGTTGAAAGCAAAATTTATTTTAAGTATGGCCTATTAATTATTAATTAGAAATATAGAACATCAAATTTTAATCTTAACATTCACTTCATTACGATCATCATATGTAGATGAAGAGGTAATTTGTGTTAGTGATTGTTTAAGTATAGCCTATTTGGTGTCAACAATATAGGCTATCAAATTCAAAGAAAAAACAACAAGTTAGCCACTTCATACATTCTCATTAAAGCACAAAAAGAGAGTATAAAACATCAAAATGTTGAAGCTACATGATTAGAGGCTTCATTACCCCTAAATTGAAGGGATTTGCCTCTCATTTGTGTTATCATATCAACACAAGTAGCATGCAATATGAAACTATAAAAAGGAAGCAAAATGAAAGCTAAATGAAAAGAGAACTATTCTACTTGCATAAAAGAAAAGAATCTACACTACAACATGAAAGGTGATAAACAAGAAGAGGAAAATAACATGTATTAAATTGCATAAAAAAAATTACATGAAAAGAAAATGGCTAAGTAGCCATGAAAAGAGAAAGAGAGCTTTCTTTTATTTTGAGCCTAAAACTAAACTAAAGAGAGACTAAGAGAGGAGGCGAGGTTACATGAAACATAAGGGGTATATATGCAAGTGTTAAACCCTAATTCATTTTTTTTTAATTTTTTTTGGAAAGGAAACCTAAAAGTACTGTTTTACTTGAAAAAAAAGAAAAAAAAGGAAGCACTGTATTATGAAGCAATGTATTGGAATGGCAGGGAAGTAAAGTGCTATGCACTGTCAATGTTGATTGGGTGGTGATGATTTCAGGTTTGGGAAGTTGAAAGGTAGTGGATGAAAGGTGAATGTTAGGGGCAGAGAAATGATGAATGAATGTAGATGAAGGTTGAAGAAATTGAATTGCAGTTGTGTGGACAGTTGTTTGTTGTGAAACAAAAGTATTGCACTGCACAGTGAACAGTGCACAATGAAACAGTGAACACTGAAACAATGAAGGAAATGAAAATTGTAAATGCAAAAATGTAAAAGAGAATGAAATGGAATAAAAGTGTTTTTTTTCTTTTCTGATTGAAATTTGTGTTTTGTTTTTATTTTAATGAAATCCAAACACAAATGGAATAACAACAAACACACAAACCAAAAAAAGCAAAAATCACACAAAAACACACAACAATAACTTTTTTTTAATAACTGCACTCAACACACAAAACAACAATGAAGAGCAAACGAAAAATAATCCAAAGAATAGAAAGTTAAAGTCAAATCAATTCCCCGGCAACGGCGCCAAAAACTTGATCGGACGGCTAAATGTCTATCGAATTAGAAAATAGCCGAACGAATTTTGAAATAAAATTTACCGCAAGCGCACGGCGTACAATTGTAGTACGTGGCGAATACGGATCGATCCGCAGGGAATTGATGATTTTAAAAGTCTATTCAATCAAATTAAACCAAAGTCGAGAGATTATCAAGCTAAAAAAATGAGAAAATTAGCAAACTAGCAACTACGAATGTGAATGAAAACTATGAGAATAAATTGACAATTTAGAGATAATTCCACTCTCTAGATCACATAAATCAACAAAATGAAGTTATGATCTCTCTTTTCATTGTCATTAGTTAGCTTAATTGATTTGCTTATCATAAGTATGGTCTATTTGTGCTATTAATTAGCTCAACATAAGCCATCAAACTATAACACACCCCTTAAACCACTTACTGACTCATATGAAAAATGATAACAAAGTTGAAAGAAAAATTTATTTTAAGTATGGCCTATTAACTATTAATTAGAAATATAGACCATCAAATTTTAATCTCAACATTCACTTCATTACCATCATCATATGTAGATGAAGAGGTAATTTGTGTTAGTGATTGTTTAAGTATAGCCTATTTGGTGTGAACAATATAGGCTATCAAATTAAAAGCAAAAACAACAAGTTAGCCACTTCATACATTCTCATTAAAGCACAAAAAGAGAGTATAAAACATCAAAATGTTGAAGCTACATGATTAGAGGCTTTATTACCCCTAAATTGAAGGGATTAGCCTCTCATTTGTGTTATCATATCAACACAAGTAGCATGCAACATGAAACTAAAAAAAGGAAGCAAAATGAAAGCTAAATGAAAAGAGAACTATTCTACTTGCATAAAAGAAAAGAATCTACACTACAACATGAAAGGAGATAAACAAGAAGAGGAAAATAACATGTAATAAATTGCATCAAAAAATTACATGAAAAGAAAATGGCTAAGTAGCCATGAAAAGAGAAAGAGAGTTTTATTTTATTTTGAGCCTGAAACTAAACTAAAGAGAGACTAAGAGAGGAGGAGAGGTTACATGAAACATAAGAGGTATATATGCAAGTGTTAAACCCTAATTCATTTTTTTATTTATTTATTTTTTGGAAATGAAACCTAAAAGTACTTTTTTACTTGAAATAAAATAAGAAAAATAAAATAAGGAAGCACTGTATTATGAAGCAATGTATTGGAATGGCAGGGCAGGAAAGTGCTATGCACTGTCAATGTTGATGGGGTGGTGAAGATTTCAGGTTTGGGAAGTTGAAAGGTGGTGGATGAAAGGTGAATATTAGGGGCAGAGAAATGATGAATGAATGTAGGTGAAGGTTGAAGAAATTGAATTGCAGTTGTGTGGACAGTTGTTTGTTGTGAAGCAAAAGTGTTGCACTGCACAGTGAACAGTGCACAATGAAACAGTGAACACTGAAACAATGAAGGAAATGAAAATTGTAAATGCAAAAATGTAAAAGAGAATGAAATGTAATAAAAGTGTTTTTTTTCTTTTCCGATTGAAATTTGTGTTTTGTTTTTATTTTAATGAAATACAAACACAAATGGAATAACAACAAACACACAAACCAAATAAAAGCAAAAATCACACAAAAACACAAAACAATAACTTTTTTTTAATAACTGCACTCAACACACAAAACAACAATGAAGAGCAAACGAAAAATAATTCAAAGAATAGAAAGTTAAAGTCAAATCAATTCCCCAGCAACGGCGCCAAAAACTTGATCGGACGGCTAAATGTCTATCGAATAAGAAAATAGCCGAACGAATTTTGAAATAAAATTTACCGCAAGTGCACGGCGTACAATTGTAGTACGTAGTGAATACGGGTCGATCCGCAGGGAATTGATGATTTTAAAAGTATATTCAATCAAATTAAACCAAAGTCGAGAGATTATCAAGCTAAAAAATGAGAAAATTAGCAAACTAGCAACTACAAATGTGAATGAAAACTATGAGAATAAATTGACAATTTAGAGATAATTCCACTCTCTAGATCACATAAATCAACAAAATGAAGTTATGATCTCTCTTTTCTTTGTCATTAGGTAGCTTAATTGATGTTCTTATCATAAGTATGGTTTATTTGTGCTATTAATTAGCTCAACATAAGCTATCAAATTATAACACACCCCTTAAACCACTTATTGACTCGTATGAATAATGATAACAAAGTTGAAAGCAAAATTTATTTTAAGTATGGCCTATTAACTATTAATTAGAAATATAGAACATCAAATTTTAATCTCAACATTCACTTCATTACCATCATCATATGTAGATGAAGAGGTAATTTGTGTTAGTGATTGTTTAAGTATAGCCTATTTGGTGTCAACAATATAGGCTATCAAATTCAAAGCAAAAACAACAAGTTAGCCACTTCATACATTCTCATTAAAGCACAAAAAGAGAGTATAAAACATCAAAATGTTGAAGCTACATGATTAGAGGCTTCATTACCCCTAAATTGAAGGGATTAGCATCTCATTTGTGTTATCATATCAACACAAGTAGCATGCAACATGAAACTAAAAAAAGGAAGCAAAATTAAAGCTAAATGAAAAGAGAACTATTCTACTTGCACAAAAGAAAAGAATCTACACTACAACATAAAAGGAGATAAACAAGAAGAGGAAAATAACATGTATTAAATTGCATAAAAAAAATTACATGAAAAGAAAATGGCTAAGTAGCCATGAAAAGAGAAAGAGAGCTTTCTTTTATTTTGAGCCTAAAACTAAACAAAAGAGAGACTAAGAGAGGAGCAGAGGTTACATGAAACATAAGGGGTATATATGCAAGTGTTAAACCCTAATTCATTTTTTTTTATTTTTTGTTTTGGAAAGGAAACCTAAAAGTATTGTTTTACTTGAAAAAAAAGAAAAAAAAAGGAAGCACTGTATTATGAAGCAATGTATTGGAATGGCAGGGCAGTAAAGTGCTATGCACTATCAATGTTGATGGGGTGGTGAAGATTTCAGGTTTGGGAAGTTGAATGGTGGTGGAAGAAAGGTGAATGTTAGGGGCAGAGAAATGATGAATGAATGTAGGTGAAGGTTGAAGAAATTGAATTGCAGTTGTGTGGACTGTTGTTTGTTGTGAAGCAAAAGTGTTGCACTGCACAGTGAACAGTGCACAATGAAACAGTGAACACTGAAACAATGAAGGAAATGAAAATTGTAAATGCAAAAATGTAAAAGAGAATGAAATGGAATAAAAGTGTTTTTTTTCTTTTTCGATTGAAATTTGTGTTTTGTTTTTACTTTAATGAAATGCAAACACAAATGGAATAACAACAAACACACAAACCAAATAAAAGCAAAAATCACACAAAAACACAAAACAATAACTTTTTTTTAATAACTGCACTCAACACACAAAACAATAATGAAGAGCAAGTGAAAAATAATCCAAAGAATAGAAAGTTAAAAGTCAAATCAATTCCCCGGCAACGGCGCCAAAAACTTGATCGGACGGCTAAATGTCTATCGAATTAGAAAATAGCCGAACGAATTTTGAAATAAAATTTACACAAGTAGCATGCAAAATGAAACTAAAAAAAAGGAAGCAAAATGAAAGCTAAATGAAAAGAGAACTATTCTACTTGCATAAAAGAAAAGAATCTACACTACAACATGAAAGGAGATAAACAAGAAAAGAAAAATAACGTGTATTAAATTGCATAAAAAAATTTACATGAGAAGAAAATGGCTAAGTAGCCATGAAAAGTGAAAGAGAGCTTTCTTTTATTTTGAGCCTAAAACTAAACTAGAGAGAGACTAAGAGAGGAGGAGGGGTTACATGAAACATAAGGGGTATATATGCAAGTGTTAAACCCTAGTTCATTTTTTTTGGAAAGGAAACCTAAAAGTACTGTTTTACTTGAAAAAAAAAGAAAAAAAAGGAAGCACTGTATTATGAAGCAATGTATTGGAATGACAGGGCAGTAAAGTGCTATGCACTGTCATTGTTGATGGGGTGGTGAAGATTTCAGGTTTGGGAAGTTGAAAGGTGGTGGATGAAAGGTGAATGTTAGGGGCAGAGAAATGATGAATGAATGTAGGTGAAAGTTGAAGAAATTGAATTGCAGTTGTGTGGACAGTTGTTTGTTGTGAAGCAAAAGTGTTGCACTGCACAGTGAACAGTGCATAATGAAACAGTGAACACTGAAACAATGAAGGAAATGAAAATTGTAAATGCAAAAATGTAAAAGAGAATGAAATGGAATAAAAGTTTTTTTTTCTTTTCCGATTGAAATTTGTGTTTTGTTTTTATTTTAATGAAATGCAAATACAAATGGAATAACAACAAACACACAAACCAAATAAAAGCAAAAATCACACAAAAACACACAATAATAACTTTTTTTAATAACTGCACTCAACACACAAAACAACAATGAAGAGCAAACGAAAAATAATCCAAAGAATAAAAAGTTAAAGTCAAATCAATTCCCCGGCAACGGCGCCAAAAAATTGATCGGACGGCTAAATGTCTATCGAATTAGAAAATAGCCGAACGAATTTTGAAATAATATTTACCGCAAGCGCACGGCGTACAATTGTAGTACGTGGCGAATAAGGGTCGATCCGTAGGGAATTGATGATTTTAAAAGTCTATTCAATCAAATTAAACCAAAGTCGAGAGATTATCAAGCTAAAAAAATGAGAAAATTAGCAAACTAGCAACTATAAATGTGAATGAAAACTATGAGAATAAATTGACAATTTAGAGATAATTCCACTCTCAAGATCACATAAATCAACAAAATGAAGTTATGATCTCTCTTTTCTTTGTCATTAGTTAGCTTAATTGATGTGCTTATAATAAGTATGGTCTATTTGTGCTATTAATTAGGTCAACATAAGCCATCAAACTATAACACACCCCTTAAACCACTTACTGACTCATATGAAAAATGATAACAAAGTTGAAAGCAAAATTTATTTTAAGTATGGCCTATTAACTATTAATTAGAAATATAGAACATCAAATTTTAATCTCAACATTCACTTCATTACCATCATCATATGTAGATGAAGAGGTAATTTGTGTTAGTGATTGTTTAAGTATAGCCTATTTGGTGTCAACAATATAGGCTATCAAATTCAAAGCAAAAACATCAAGTTAGCCACTTCATACATTCTTATTAAAGCACAAAAAGAGAGTATAAAACATCAAAATGTTGAAGCTACATGATTAGAGGCTTCATTACCCCTAGATTGAATGGATTAGCCTCTCATTTGTGTTATCATATTAACACAAGTAGCATGCAACATGAAACTAAAAAAAAGGAAGCAAAATGAAAGCTAAATGAAAAGAGAACTATTCTACTTGCATAAAAGAAAAGAATCTACACTACAACATGAAAGAAGATAAACAAGAAGAGGAAAATAACATGTATTAAATTGCATAAAAAAATTACATGAAAAGAAAATGGCTAAGTAGTCATGAAAAGAGAAAGAGAGATTTCTTTTATTTTGAGCCTAAAACTAAACTAGAGAGAGACTAAGAGAGGAGGAGAGGTTACATGAAACATAAGGGGTATATATGCAAGTGTTAAACCCTTAGTCATTTTTTTTTTTTTTTGGAAAGGAAACCTAAAAGTACTGTTTTACTTAGAAAAAAAAGAAAAAAAAAGGATGCACTGTATTATGAACCAATGTATTGGAATGACAGGGCAGTAAAGTGCTATGCACTGTCAATGTTGATGGGGTGGTGAAGATTTCAGGTTTTGAAAGTTGAAAGGTGGTGGATGAAAGGTGAATGTTAGGGGTAGAGAAATGATGAATGAATGTAAGTGAAGGTTGAAGAAATTGAATTGCAGTTGTGTGGACAGTTGTTTGTTGTGAAGCAAAAGTGTTGCACTGCACAGTGAACAGTGCACAATGAAACAGTGAACACTGAAACAATGAAGGAAATGAAAATTATAAATGCAAAAATGTAAAAGAGAATGAAATGGAATAATTTTTTTTCTTTTCCGATTGAAATTTGTGTTTTGTTTTTATTTTAATGAAATGCAAATACAAATGGAATAACAACAAACACACAAACCAAATAAAAGCAAAAATCACACAAAAACACACAACAATAACTTTTTTTTAATAACTGCACTCAACACACAACACAACAATGAAGAGCAAACGAAAAATAATCCAAAAAATAGAAAGTTAAAGTCAAATCAATTCCCCGGCAACGGCGCCAAAAACTTGATCGGACGGCTAAATGTCTATCGAATAAGAAAATAGCTGAACGAATTTTGGAATAAAATTTACCGCAAGCGCACGGCGTACAATTGTAGTACGTGGCGAATACGGGTCGATCCGCAGGGAATTGATGATTTTAAAAGTCTATTCAATCAAATTAAACCAAAGTCGAGAGATTATCAAGCTAAAAAAAATGAGAAAATTAGCAAACTAGCAACTACAAATGTGAATGAAAACTATGAGAATAAATTGACAATTTAGAGATAATTACACTCTCTAGATCACATAAATCAACAAAATGAAGTTATGATCTCTCTTTTCTTTGTCATTAGTTAGCTTAATTGATGTGCTTATCATAAGTATGGTCTATTTGTGCTATTAATTAGCTCAACATAAGCCATCAAACTATAACACACCCCTTAAACCACTTACTGACTCATATGAAAAATGATAACAAAGTTGAAAGAAAAATTTATTTTAAGTATGGCCTATTAACTATTAATTAGAAATATAGAACATCAAATTTTAATCTCAATATTCACTTCATTACCATCATCATATGTAGATGAAGAGGTAATTTGTGTTAGTGATTGTTTAAGTATAGCCTATTTGGTGTTAACAATATAGGCTATCAAATTCAAAGCAAAAACAACAAGTTAGTCACTTCATACATTCTCATTAAAGACAAAAAGAGAGTATAAAACATCAAAATGTTGAAGCTACATGATTAGAGGCTTCATTACCCCTAAATTGAAGGGATTAGCCTCTCATTTGTGTTATCATATTAACACAAGTAGCATGCAACATGAAACTAAAAAAAGGAAGCAAAATGAAAGCTAAATGAAAAGAGAACTATTCTACTTGCATAAAAGAAAAGAATCTACACTACAACATGAAAGGAGATAAACAAGAAGAGGAAAATAACATGTATTAAATTGCATAAAAAATTACATGAAAAAAAATGGCTAAGTAGCCATGAAAAGAGAAAGAGAGCTTTCTTTTATTTTGAGCCTAAAACTAAACTAAAGAGAGACTAAGAGAGGAGGAGAGGTTACATGAAACATAAGGGGTAAATATGCAAGTGTTAAATCCTAATTCATTTTGTTATTTATTTATTTTTTGGAAAGGAAACCTAAAAGTATTGTTTTACTTGGAAAAAAAAAGAAAAAAAAAGGAAGCACTGTATTATGAAGCAATGTACTGGAATGACAGGGCAGTAAAGTGCTATGCACTGTCAAGGTTGATGGGGTGGTGAAGATTTCAGGTTTGGGAAGTTGAAAGGTGGTGGATGAAAGGTGAAAGTTAGGGGCAGAGAAATGATGAATGAATGTAGGTGAAGGTTGAAGAAATTGAATTGCAGTTGTGTGGACAGTTGTTTGTTGTGAAGTAAAAGTGTTGCACTGCATAGTGAACAGTGCACAATGAAACAGTGAACACTGAAACAATGAAGGAAATGAAAATTGTAAATGCAAAAATGTAAAAGAGAATGAAATGGAATAAAAGTATTTTTTTTCTTTTCCGATTGAAATTTGTGTTTTGTTTTTACTTTAATGAAATGCAAACACAAATAGAATAACAACAAACACACAAACCAAATAAAAGCAAAAATCACACAAAAACACACAACAATAACTTTTTTTAATAACTGCACTCAACACACAAAACAACAATGAAGAGCAAACGAAAAATAATCCAAAGAATAGAAAGTTAAAGTCAAATCAATTCCCCGGCAACGGCGCCAAAAACTTGATCGGACGGCTAAATGTTTATCAAATTAGAAAATAGCCGAACGAATTTTGAAATAAAATTTACCGCAAGCGCACGGCGTACAATTGTAGTACGTGGCGAGTACGGGTCGATCCTCAGGGAATTTATGATTTTAAAAGTCTATTCAATCAAATTAAACCAAAGTCGAGAGATTATCAAGCTAAAAAAATGAGAAAATTAGCAAACTAGCAACTACAAATGTGAATGAAAACTATGAGAATAAATTGACAATTTAGAGATAATTCCACTCTCTAGATCACATAAATCAACAAAATGAAGTTATGATCTCTCTTTTCTTTGTCATTAGTTAGCTTAATTGATGTGCTAATCATAAGTATGGTCTATTTGTGCTATTAATTTGCTAAACATAAGCCATCAAACTATAACACACCCCTTAAACCACTTACTGACTCATATGAAAAATGATAACAAAGTTGAAAGCAAAATTTATTTTAAGTATGGCCTATTAACTATTAATTAGAAATATAGACCATCAAATTTTAATCTCAACATTCACTTCATTACCATCATCATATGTAGATGAAGAGGTAATTTGTATTGGTGATTGTTTAAGTATAGCCTATTTGGTGTCAACAATATAGGCTATCAAATTCAAAGCAAAAACAACAAGTTAGCCACTTCATACATTCTCATTAAAGCACAAAAAGAGAGTATAAAACATCAAAATGTTGAAGCTACATGATTAGAGGCTTCATTACCCCTAAATTGAAGGGATTAGCCTCTCATTTGTGTTATCATATCAACACAAGTAGCATGCAACATGAAACTAAAAAAAGGAAGCAAAATGAAAGCTAAATGAAAAGAGAACTATTCTACTTGCATAAAAGAAAAGAATCTACACTACAACATAAAAGGAGATAAACAAGAAGAGGAAAATAACATGTATTAAATTTTACGCAGCAGCGGAATGATAAAATGATGATTCTGTGAAAGTAGCGATCGGTGAATTGAAGAATACTAATTGCCCAACTCCGTTGATCCAAAGATGCCGGAATCTAGCTATCCAAACACGTTGATAGCGCACTATACCGTGTTTAAAGATCTACGATTCTTCGCACGTTGATCTAGCGCACTAGATACCATGAATCGGCTTCAGCAATCGTTGAATCGAGCGCACTCGATTAACCGATAGTGGAGATAGGAGATTACACTCAACTACCAATTTGGTGAAAGCACAATGCTAACAAAACAAAGTTTTTATTTCAAATCAACTAAACTATTACAAATGACCACACATGCCTATTTATAGGCTACAACTCAACACGCCAAAACAGAACACATTTCAACACAACACTTAGATCTTGAACGACCTACGACCTAAAATAGTGCGACCTAAAAACCCGACGACTTACGACCTAAAAACAGTACAACATAAGCAAATACAAGTTACAACAAATATTTACAGCACATAGATCGGTTTCGACCTAAAATACAACTCACGCGACCTAACTTCAACACACCAGCCTCCATCAGCGACCTAGTATAGGTCATTAACGACCTACCACTTTTTGCGCGACCTAACAATGAACGACATCTGGAGCAAGCGACCTAAAATGAACGGCATCCCCATCAGCGACCTAAAAGAAGCGGCTTCAGAAAAACTTCGCGACCTAAGTCTTCACGACCTAAGTCTTCACGACTTATAGTGAGCGACTTATTTCTCCACATTTCCCCGCGACCTAACTTCTTGCGACCTAACTTCTTGCTTTAACTCATTAGCTCGTGAGCGATCTTCCATAGGTCGTGAGCGACCTAAATTGTTACTAGGTCGTGAGCGACCTAAGACCTCGTCATTCTGGGCTGCATCATCCTCTCCTGGTTGAGAAAAATTCATCCTCGAATTTGCGCCCTCTTCTCCCACAACAAACTCGTTCCAATGATACGGTATAAGATGTTTAACATTGAACACATCAGAAGTATGCACATCCTCCGGCAGCTTCAACTTATAAGCGTTTTCATTGATCCATTTCACAATCGTTACAGGACCAATTTTTTGAGCTTTAAGCTTATTGTATGTAACGACCCAGAATTTTGAGCAAATTTAATTGAAAATATTTAATTAATTTTAAATATTTGAACGATGATTTAATTTGAATCCCCGATATAACTTTGAAATTTGTGATTAAATTATAATATTTAATCTATTGAATACTGAATAAAAATTTGAATCGTCAATTTCAAGCTGAAGAAAAATATTTCGAAAGCTTTTAAAATTTATATTGATAATACCGAAGATAATTGAAGCTTCAGAATTGTATTTCAAAGTGTTTCGTTCAGTTTGAAATTATATCGTTGGAATCGATATTTAAAAATAGCCGTCCGAGGCGCAGTCTCGGAATTCGACGAAACCAGTTCCAGTGGGTCCGTAATATTGAATTATTACTGGATTTCAAATTTCGTAATTTTCGGAGTCTTCGTGTGAGCATACGAGGTAGAAACGTCTAGACGAAAATTTATCGTTTTCAATTTAAATTATGTTACATCATTTCAGGAATACTGTCACCTGTAAAATCGAGACGCCTTTATTTCAAATCGTGTTCTCTCTGCCTCAAAATATCTCGTCTCCTTCTGTACAAATCTAAAACGCAGAAGAAATCATTTCGTTCAACAAAGAAAAATGGCCGAAGCCCCTCTCTGATTCGAAGCGAACAAATGAAATCGCTCTCTCCTTCTTAAATTCGAAAATCGTCCCCAAAATTCCCTCGTTCAAAAGACAAACGAACAAGATTCATTTCAAATTTAATTCCCCTCTAATACATTCACGAGCGAATCGATTCGCGTATTTCTTCTTTCGTTCGAATCTGGCGAGCTCGCGAGGGAGGAATGGCGACGAGGCTCACAGCGATGGATGGTGGCTACAATCACGAGTGTTATTCGTGATGTTTTCGAATGGATTTGTGGTGGGTTGCGACTGACGGCGGCGGCGCTTGCTGGAGAGTCTCGCGAGCGAACGACTGGGGGAAGAGTATCGCGACTAGAGTTTCAGTGGCGGCAACATTCGTGGACTCGAGCTTGTGAGCGTCGCGTGGTCATTGTCAAAGGCGAGAGTCGCGTCGCTTGGGAGTTCGAACTCGTTTTCGTGGTGACTGGGATGTCAGTAGGCGACGCCTAGGGTTTGGGTCTATGGGAAGGAGCGATTTTGGCTTCGGGGTTGTTTCGATCGGGACCATCGATTGACTGTGATGACGTCTTCGACTAGAGAGATGTTCTGAGCAGCAAGGTATGGTTTTAATTAAATTGAATATATAGGTATAAGATAATAAATATTTACAGTAAAACAAAAAGTTTCTGTAAAGAAATTTTTGAAAATCTATAAAGAATATTTTTATAACTATAATTAGATATATATATTTTCAAAAGAACATAAAGATAAAATAGTCTGATTTAAAACAGTAATTAAAGTAGTCAGAAAATATTTTGTTAGAAAAAAAAGATAGTTGATTTTTCATTTATTTAAATGATGATTAACTGGGTTTATTACCTTATTAAAATTATTTTTGATACTAAAGAATATTTTAAAGGGAAATCAGTTTAATATTAAAAGTAGTGGATTTATTGGTAAAAGGGAATTTGTTACAAATTCAATTTATAAAGTAAAATGATTTATTAATATGGGAAAATGTGTTAAATTTAGTTTAATTAAATAAATAAATGGAAATGAATTGTTCGATTTATTCGAATATTAATACATTGTATAAAATTGTTTATACAAGGTCTGAAATAGAGAAACAAACTGGATGGAAAATGGGACGGCAAATTAAAAGCTAAGGTGAGATCTTTCTCACTCAAATGAAAAGTGGATTTTTTTGCAGTTATTGATTTGATTGCTATTGGATGTGATATTAGATATAGTAGGATATATCTATATATATATATATATATAGCAATATATACATATTGGCATATGTATATATTGGATTGATTGATTTCCCGCCTCGTATAGCGGATGAGACCCTATTGCGCCGTTAGTAAGCGGATTATTTTTATAAAACCCATATACCGCGATATTCCACCTCGAAGTGGAATTGGTATTGTGCTAATATCTGTGGATGCAGGGAAACAGGTTGGAGGGATCCAACTGGATTCCTCACCAGTAGTTATTTATTTACAGATATTGATGTATATTCTGTTATCATATTGATATATGATGTTTGTTGTTGTGATTGACTAATTGATGCTGTTGCATCATCGGATTCAGTTTTGAAGTTTAAAAATAACATCTTTTACTTTAAAAGGATTTTTAAAGTGATTTTGAAAATATACGATTTATTGAATCTTTGAATTGATTTATTTCAAATAAATGAACGTTTAAAATTTTGAAGTTATAACAGTTAAGATATTTGTGAAATATAACTAAATTGTGATTTCTGAAATAAATAGTTAAGAAATTTATAAAATGGTTTTAATTGGAATTTTTGAATTATTAAAAACGATATATGTAAAAGATGTACAAGATTGATATTTTAAACTTTAAAATGTTGGTATTATAAAACGAGTTTTTATAAGCGTTAAAATGAATTTTTAAGAATTTATAAATAAATGAAATTTATAAATTGTGAACTTATAAATGGAAATGATTTTGTAAGATAAAGGAATTATAAGTATTTAACTTATAATATGGATTGTTGGTATAAGATTTGAGTTAGGAATCGAATTGTTAATAAAGGAGATTTATTAAATTGAAGTTGTTAGAAAATAGAAATAGAATTTATAAACGTTGTTTTATAAATTCGAAATCAATTGGATTTGATAAATTAAATATAGAAGGTTGTTGAAGGAGATATATTCGCGATTTTGGATAGCGAATTATTATTGAAATAAAATGTGTAGAAAATAGTGAAATGTAATTAGTGAAGTATATTCACGATTTTGGACAGTGAATATATTGTTAAGTAAAATGGATAGTTTTGGAAAAGTGACATTGAAAATGAAGTTAAACATTTTAAAGATGTTTTTAAAATGTATTATGATATCGAATACCTAGATTTCAACATTTTTATTGTTGAAATAGACGTTTTCGAGGAATAAGGAAATGATGGACTATAACACTGTTGTTATAGTAAATGATTTCCGAAAGGAAATGTTTTGATGTAGTATTGGGATTTATATATCTATCTTAAAATCTGAATCCCTATACTAGTGATTTTGAGTCGTCGTAACGATGTTTTACGTAACATTCGTTTTGACTCAAATAAATGTTGTTATAGTAAATGATTTCCTTAAAGAATGAATATATACTTAATTTTGATTTAAGTATATAGAATATTTTCCAAGTGTTGAAAATAAATGATTTGTGAAATACTTATTATTACATAAGTAGGGAAATGCATTTCCAAAATGAAATGAAACGTTTTGAGATTTTATCTTCTTAAAGATAAAATGAAATTGAATATTTGAAATCAACTGAAAATCGTATATCAGTAGATATTTGAAATATAAATTCACTATGGAATTTATAAAAGAAATGGAAACTGTTTAGAAAAATAAATGTTGATTTATTTTTGAAGTGTGGAAATTTTATATCTAGTAAAGATATTTTGGAAGATAAATAATTTGGGAAAATTATTTGGAATCTGATGATGTTGCGCATCTTTATTGATAGTTAAATAACCGAATATCAATAATTACCTTGAATGGTATTTGTTGTGAATTGGATGAATTTGAATGCCACACTTATTTTTAAATAAGCGCTCACTATTCGGGTTAGCCGGGAAAGGACCATGGGGTCGTATAACCCATTCCGAATATGTGATACGTCGTTATGAATTGCATTCGAAGACCGGTGTTGAAGACTGGATATTTTTGAAAACGGAAGGATTACCGTCGAGTTACTCTACATCGGCTGATCTCCGATTTAGAGGTTTTATCACCCTTAGTGACGGGAAGTCCGGACGTGATTAGAAATTTATCCGGATGTGCAAGGGCTTCGTGAGAAGTGCCTTCGGTTCTGTTCGATCCCGGAACAGACTTTTATGGATTGTGTGTCTGACGTTACAATTTGAGATATAAAGCTGATTTCTTTCAAATACATTTCTGTTGGTGGCGGAGAATTTATTCTCTTAGCTTAACACCCTTCTCTGAGAAGTACGAGCTCAGAGGTTATGTAGTTGAAATTTATCAGCAATATACTCCCAATTTGGTAATGTGGCATACTGAGTGTTGCTGTGAAATGATCAGTGTTTGATCATTTGCGATATGATCATTGGTTTGATCTTATATCTTTGTGATCATAGGTTGATCATTTTGTTTGACCCGAAGCATGGCTTTGTAGAAAGCGTAGCTTTGTGGACGAGACTTCGTCGAGCCTCACACCCCAGAAATGGTCAAAACAGGAAGGATGCGGCAAGGTTCTAGGGAGTAGCGCCCCTTAGTGTATGTCATTCCTTCTGGATAGAGGTGGTATCATGGTATGGAGCCTAGATACTTAACCTATGTGGTTGCTGCAAATTTATTTCTTTGTGGTTGTTGGAAATCGGGGATCCTCGGGAAGATGGGTTACGATCGGGGGATGGCATACGCGTGTCAGTAGTTACCTATTTTTGCAGAGGTAACCCGGCCTTGTGTTGGCAGAGATCCGGTTAGGTTCTCGGGTCGTCTATTCCAGGGACGTACCCATCGTGGCATAGGAAGTTCCTTGGCCTGACCATTTGTTGGAAATCCAAAGAAACAATACGTGACGTGTACGGTTTTAGTTGTATTACCTGCTATGGAATGTGGCGGTAACCTGCTATTGAACATAGTAGCTATAGTAGGCATAAGTGCGGAATGCCTATGCTGGCTAAGATTAATATTATACTTTCGAAATGTTTTCTACACTATGCACTAATAATAATATCAAAAAGAATTTGATTTTTGCGTAGTAAGCATCTTTGACTATCATAAGAAGAAATCTCCTCCAATTCTGCGTTTGCATTGTGTGTGTGGTGGGAGGTCTTATGGTAGTTTCATTTTCCAAAAGCATTGCGAATTTGTTTTATTTTCTTTGTGAAAGAATAACTGTTTTACGATCTCACACCAGTCACCATGACTGACTCGGAGTTTATTGTTCCCTTCTAAACTCTGGGTGCCCACAAATTTTCCACACGGGCAGCCTAGAGTTATGTTATCAGGATATTCTGGAGCTTTGGAGATAAGCTGGATGACGAGACGTAGTATTTGTATCTGATAATATTTATTCCGCTGTGTATTCTATATGAGGACAAGTTATATAACTGTCCATTGTTGTATATTGACTCTGATGATTGATGTATGTATAAACTGATATAGTTCTTTGTTTTAAAAGACTAGTGATTATCTATTATATATTGTTCCGCTGCGATATGTGAGATTCTGATATTGTTTTCTGTTCTGATGTTGTTCTGTTGTTCTTTCTTCTTCTCTCTTTCTTCTATCTTTTCTTCTTCTTCTGCCTTTTTCTTCTTTCTTAAACCCTCACTATTGGAGTTTTCCGGCACTCGATTGCTCGGCAGTCGATAAAGTGAGTATCGATGTCGAATTTTCGAAAGTCGAAAATTTCGGTACGTCACAGCGTGGTATCAGAGCATATGGTTAAGCGACAACCCTGCTCTGTTGGGTGTTACTCATTAGAGATAGAGTCAGCAGTACTCTAGAATGAGTTTGAGTGTAATAATAGATATGAGCGCGTATTTGTTATTGAATATAAAATTGTTTTGTATTGTGTTGACTAATCGGTTGATTGTTTATAGATTCTGGTCGGTGCAGTCTTGCTAACTGTGTTGATACGAATTTCTAAACTCTTAAACAAGATAAACCGACACAATATTGTTTTAAATGGGGTAAATGAAATAATTTATCCCAAAACTATTTGTGTATAGAAAGGAAATGATTTTTCTATGAATTATCATAGTATATGGTTGCATGGTTGTTAGGAAAGTGATAATATTGAAATGTTATCATTAAATTTGAAATTGAATAAGAAATTGAAATCATTATTCCAAAGTTAAGAAATAAATCCATATACAAATGAAATTTAAGAATGTAAATTATAAATGTGACGTAAAATTGAAGTAGAATTCCAGAGAAGTATTTGGAAATGTTTTGAAAAGAATTTGTAAATTTTGGAGATTTGGAAAGTTTAAATTCTTTTTGGTTTGAAAATGAATTTCAAAGGTTTGAAAAATGTTTTGAAAAGATGAAAAGCTCTAAACTCTTTTCGGTCGTTGGAAAATAATTCCGATGATGATCGCGACATCACCGGTATTCATTTTCGGGTTTCCAAAAGAGAAATTGCTGCCAAGTTGTTTTAAATGGAGTTGTTTGAAAAAATTTGGGTTTTGTTTTGAAATTCAAAGGATAAATTGAATTGTTTTCAAAAATGGTTTTGTAAAAGTTGAAAAGACTCTGGAATCCTATTTAAAATATTTATGAAATAAGAAATAAGTTCATAACTTGTATCTTTTGAATTTTGATAGAATAAATTTAACTTAAGGAATGAAGTTAAATCAAAGAAAGTATAAGTGAATGAATTTGAATAAATGAAGGTGAAATTGAAAGTTGAGATTCATTTTGAAATTGTAAGTAAGTAAGACTGAATTGAATTTAGATTTGTGGAAAACAAAGCAAACTATTAAACTGAAAATTAGTAAGTAAAGCTAATTGAATATTGACCAAATGAATAAAGGTTGGAACGAATTAAATTCAATGATTATAAAAGAAAGGATTATAATTATAAAAGAAAGGCAAATTTGAATGAAGTGAATAAGATTAAAACTGAATGTTGAAACCGAAATTGAATAAATAAAATTGAAATTAGTAATGAATTAGTAATTGAAACTAATTTAAAATAGTGCAGTTGAATAAAAGAAGGCTGATAAAATTCAATATTCAGAAGCTAATAGAATCCAAATTGAATTAAAATTGTGAATTGCATTAAAATGAAATTTGAAATGTAAAATTGAATGATAATGAATATGTAGCTTCAACAGTGAAGTAAAAATGTATAAGCAGCTTATATTGAAAATTTTGTAATAGAATTTGCAAAATGGTTTGAATATATGTAACTAGATATTATGGCTAGTAGGACATACAGGTGTTATAAAAGGAATTGGAATTTTGATTTCGAAGATAATTTGACTTGCTCGAAAAAGGTATGTATTTAAATTTGAATATGAGATTTGATGACTTATTTCTCTAGCCGCTTGGCTTTTTCTTTTTCTTTTTGAAATCTGAGAGTCCGTGGGGACGTTTTGTAGTCGTGCCGTGTTAGCCGCGCAAAGGAGACGCTGGCGAAATTTTTTGAAAATTTCGAGTGTTAGAAAATTTTTGAGAAAATTTTGAAAGTTAAAATTTGAATTTGAATTTAAATTTGAAAATTGAAAGTAAACAAAGTTGTTTTGAAACATATAATTGAAATTGGAGAGTTATTTAAAGTAATAACGAATCTTTAGTAGAAAGATTTGTTTTGACAATTTGATAAAACTATTAGATTGTGAAAAACAGTAGACGAGTTAAGGACCATTTTTTCCTAACTTGTAATTTCGAGGACGAAATTCGTTTAAGGAGGGAAGTTTGTAACGACCCAGAATTTTGAACAAATTTAATTGAAAATATTTAATTAATTTTAAATATTTGAACGATGATTTAATTTGAATCCCCGATATAACTTTGAAATTTGTGATTAAATTATAAAATTTAATCTATTGAATACTGAATAAAAATTTGAATCTTCAATTTCAAGCTAAAGAAAAATATTTTGAAAGCTTTTAAAATTTATATTGATAATACCGAAGATAATTGAAGCTTCAGAATTATATTTCAAAGTGTTTCGTTCAGTTTGAAATTATATCGTTGGAATCGATATTTAAAAATAGCCGTCCGAGGCGCAGTCTCGGAATTCGACGAAACCAGTTCCAGTGGGTCCGTAATATTGAATTATTACTGGATTTCAAATTTCGTAATTTTCGGAGTCTTCGTGTGAGCATATGAGGTAGAAACGTCTAGACGAAAATTTATCGTTTTCAATTTAAATTATGTTACATCATTTCAGGAATACTGTCACCTGTAAAATCGAGACGCCTTTATTTCAAATCGTGTTCTCTCTGCCTCAAAATATCTCGTCTCCTTCTGTACCAATCTAAAACGCAGAAGAAATCATTTCGTTCAACAAAGAAAAATGGCCGAAGCCCCTCTCTGATTCGAAGCGAACAAATGAAATCGCTCTCTCCTTCTTAAATTCGAAAATCGTCCCCAAAATTCCCTCGTTCAAAAGACAAACGAACGAGATTCATTTCAAATTTAATTCCCCTCTAATACATTCACGAGCGAATCGATTCGCGTATTTCTTCTTTCGTTCGAATCTGGCGAGCTCGCGAGGGAGGAATGGAGACGAGGCTCACAGCGATGGATGGTGGCTACAATCACGAGTGTTATTCGTGTTGTTTTCGAATGGATTTGTGGTGGGTTGCGACTGACGGCGGCGGCGCTTGCTGGAGAGTCTCGCGAGCGAACGACTGGGGGAAGAGTATCGCGACTAGAGTTTCAGTGGCGGCAACATTCGTGGACTCGAGCTTGTGAGCGTCGCGTGGTCATTGTCAAAGGCGAGAGTCGCGTCGCCTGGGAGTTCGAACTCGTTTTCGTGGTGACTGGGATGTCAGTAGGCGACGCCTAGGGTTTGGGTCTATGGGAAGGAGCGATTTTGGCTTCGGGGTTGTTTCGATCGGGACCATCGATTGACTGTGATGACGTCTTCGACTAGAGAGATGTTTTGAGCAGCAAGGTATGGTTTTAATTAAATTGAATATATAGGTATAAGATAATAAATATTTACAGTAAAACAAAAAGTTTCTGTAAAGAAATTTTTGAAAATCTATAAAGAATATTTTTATAACTATAATTAGATATATATATTTTCAAAAGAACATAAAGATAAAATAGTCTGATTTAAAACAGTAATTAAAGTAGTCAGAAAATATTTTGTTAGAAAAAAAAGATAGTTGATTTTTCATTTATTTAAATGATGATTAACTGGGTTTATTACCTTATTAAAATTATTTTTGATACTAAAGAATATTTTAAAGGGAAATCAGTTTAATATTAAAAGTAGTGGATTTATTGGTAAAAGGGAATTTGTTACAAATTCAATTTATAAAGTAAAATGATTTATTAATATGGGAAAATGTGTTAAATTTAGTTTAATTAAATAAATAAATGGAAATGAATTGTTCGATTTATTCGAATATTAATACATTGTATAAAATTGTTTATACAAGGTCTGAAATGGAGAAACAAACTGGATGGAAAATGGGATGGCAAATTAAAAGCTAAGGTGAGATCTTTCTCACTCAAATGAAAAGTGGATTTTTTTACGGTTATTGATTTGATTGCTATTGGATGTGATATTAGATATAGTAGGATATATCTATATATATAGCAATATATAAATATTGGCATATGTATATATTGGATTGATTGATTTCCCGCCTCGTATAGCGGATGAGACCCTATTGCGCCGTTAGTAAGCGGATTATTTTTATAAAACCCATATACCGCGATATTCCACCTCGAAGTGGAATTGGTATTGTGCTAACATCTGTGGATGCAGGGAAACAGGTTGGAGGGATCCAACTGGATTCCTCACCAGTAGTTATTTATTTACAGATATTGATGTATATTCTGTTATCATATTGATATATGATGTTTGTTGTTGTGATTGACTAATTGATGTTGTTTCATCATCGGATTCAGTTTTGAAGTTTAAAAATAACATCTTTTACTTTAAAAGGATTTTTAAAGTGATTTTGAAAATATACGTTTTATTGAATCTTTGAATTGATTTATTTTAAATAAATGAACGTTTAAAATTTTGAAGTTATAACAGTTAAGATATTTGTGAAATATAACTAAATTGTGATTTTTGAAATAAATAGTTAAGAATTTATAAAATGGTTTTAATTGGAATTTTTGAATTATTAAAAACGATATATGTAAAAGATGTACAAGATTGATATTTTAAACTTTAAAATGTTGGTATTATAAAACGAGTTTTTATAAGCGTTAAAATGAATTTTTAATAATTTATAAATAAATGAAATTTATAAATTGTGAACTTATAAATTGAAATGATTTTGTAAGATAAAGGAATTATAAGTATTTAACTTATAATATGGATTGTTGGTATAAGATTTGAGTTATGAATCGAATTGTTAATAAAGGAGATTTATTAAATTGAAGTTGTTAGAAAATAGAAATAGAATTTATAAACGTTGTTTTATAAATTCGAAATCAATTGGATTTGATAAATTAAATATAGAATATTGTTGAAGGAGATATATTCGCGATTTTGGATAGCGAATTATTATTGAAATAAAATGTGTAGAAAATAGTGAAATGTAATTAGTGAAGTATATTCACGATTTTGGACAGTGAATATATTGTTAAGTAAAATGGATAGTTTTGGAAAAGTGACATTGAAAATGAAGTTAAACATTTTAAAGATGTTTTTAAAATGTATTATGATATCGAATACCTAGATTTCAACATTTTTATTGTTGAAATAGACGTTTTCGAGGAATAAGGAAATGATGGACTATAACACTGTTGTTATAGTAAATGATTTCCGAAAGGAAATGTTTTGATGTAGTATTGGGATTTATATATCTATCTTAAAATCTGAATCCCTATACTAGTGATTTTGAGTCGTCGTAACGATGTTTTACGTAACATTCGTTTTGACTCAAATAAATGTTGTTATAGTAAATGATTTCCTTAAAGAATGAATATATAATTAATTTTGATTTAAGTATATAGAATATTTTCCAAGTGTTGAAAATAAATGATTTGTGAAATACTTATTATTACATAAGTAGGGAAATGCATTTCCAAAATGAAATGAAACGTTTTGAGATTTTATCTTCTTAAAGATAAAATGAAATTGAATATTTGAAATCAATTGAAAATCGTATATCAGTAGATATTTGAAATATAAATTCACTATGGAATTTATAAAAGAAATGGAAACTGTTTAGAAAAATAAATGTTGATTTATTTTTGAAGTGTGGAAATTTTATATCCAGTAAAGATATTTTGGAAGATAAATAATTTGGGAAAATTATTTGGAATCTGATGATGTTGCGCATCTTTATTGATAGTTAAATAACCGACTATCAATAATTACCTTGAATGGTATTTGTTGTGAATTGGATGAATTTGAATGCCACACTTATTTTTAAATAAGCGCTCACTATTCGGGTTAGCCGGGAAAGGACCATGGGGTCGTATAACCCATTCCGAATATGTGATACGTCGTTATGAATTGCATTCGAAGACCGGTGTTGAAGACCGGATATTTTTGAAAACGGAAGGATTACCGTCGAGTTACTCTACATCGGCTGATCTCCGATTTAGAGGTTTTATCACCCTTAGTGATGGGAAGTCCGGACGTGATTAGAAATTTATCCGGATGTGCAAGGGCTTCGTGAGAAGTGCCTTCGGTTCTGTTCGATCCCGGAACAGACTTGTATGGATTGTATGTCTGACGTTACAATTTGAGATATAAAGCTGATTTCTTTCAAATACATTTCTGTTGGTGGCGGAGAATTTATTCTCTTAGCTTAACACCCTTCTCTGAGACGTACGAGCTCAGAGGTTATGTAGTTGAAATTTATCAGCAATATACTCCCAATTTGGTAACGTGGCATACTGAGTGTTGCTGTGAAATGATCAGTGTTTGATCATTTGCGATATGATCATTTGTTTGATCTTATATGTAACGACCTTGGATTTTGAACAATTTAAATTGAAAATATTTAATTAATTTTAAATATTTGGATGATGATTTGACTTGAATTTCAAATTATCAGAATGAATTAGCGATTAAATCTTTGAATTTAATCTATTGAAAGTTGAATAAAATTTGAATCTTCGATTTTAAGCCGGTTAAAAATTAATTTAAAAGCTTGGAAAATTCATAGTGATAATGCTGAAAGTAATAGAAGCTTCAGAATTTAATTTAAAAGCGATTTGTTCAATTTTGAAATATTATCGTTTAAATTGAAATAAAAAAATAATCTTCCGAGACACAGTCTCGGAATTTAACGAAACCAGTTTCATTGGGTCCGTAATATTGAATTATTACTGGATTTCAATTTTCGTATTTATCAGAATTGTTTTGTGAATATATGGCGGGTAAATGCGTAGAGAATTTAATCGAATTCAAATTGAATTTCTGTAACAACCTGGATTTTTGCCCGAATTATAATCATCGATAAACGATTAAAG
Source organism: Allium fistulosum (assembly GCA_030737815.1). Classification (NCBI taxonomy): domain Eukaryota; kingdom Viridiplantae; phylum Streptophyta; class Magnoliopsida; order Asparagales; family Amaryllidaceae; genus Allium; species Allium fistulosum. The sequence goes on from JASFAW010000011.1 coordinate 25,242,683, forward strand.
TTGACAGATAATTTGTTGTTTATTGTTGGAAAATTTTATAACGATAAAATCTTCATAAATTAACGATTTAATATCGATCGTTAATTTCTGTTTGAATTTGGAAATTGTAATCGATTGAAATTCTTTTATTTAAATTTTTTTCGTATGAATGAATATATATATATAGTTTAGATTTTAACAACAAAATTAAACAAGACAAAATAAAAATAATAAAAACAAAATATAGATAAAAGAAAAAAAAAACCAATACCAGCCCATACCTATACCATGTTCTCTTCTGCAAAACCACGTTCTCCCCCTTTCCTCTGTAAAACCCACGAAACCCTTCCCCCTCTCTCTTCATTATTCAGCGAAAGAAAAAAAAAGAAAGAAAAAAAATGGCGACGAGAGAAAAAAACTAGGGCTTCGATCTGTAAATTCTAGGGCTTTTCAAAATCAAAGGCAGTCTCGTCTATTTTTCTTCGCTCGTTCTTCACCGCCGCGGCATCAACTCCAATCGGCGATCTCGTTCGATCTGGCGAATTTAAGGGCTTCGTCTCCATCTTCCTCTTCACTCGCGGCTGGTCCTACGTGCTTTGATCTAAGGTGAGTAACCCCAGTTACTCACATCTAATTCCAGCTCAAGTTATTCGTGTTCGATTTTCGTTTGGATGCTCGTTCGTAAGTATATGTTGGTGTTCAAATTGTCTTTGGCCATTTTTGGTATCGAGAATTTCTCGTTGACCTCGATATGCTCCCATGACTTCGGTCTTGATTCTTTTTACTTGAAATTGATTTGTGAATCCATGTGCTTGCTCAATAGCCATGGTTTTGCACTGCAGTTGTCTTCGACTGTAAAAACTTGATTTTGTAAAGATGATTTCTTTGACTTAGTTAATGCAATGTTGTTTAAGTCACTTCTGTTCATCCCTGTCATAGCTTGATACTTGAATGTGTTCACCTGCATTTTGTGTTCTGGTCATTGCTTGCATCACAATCAGATTGCTTTAGTCTTGGCCTCGAGCTCTTTGTCGTGTGCACACTGTATTTACTTCTGACCTTTGAGCAAGTTCATTGTTACATTTATTCACTGAATTTTTATGTTGTAGTCTGCATTCACTAAAGATTGATTTGAGCCTGCATTGTAGTTTTCGAGCAGCTGTTTTAGGAGCAGTTTGGAATTCGGCAAGCATCACTTAATTGCATACCTAAATATGCTTCGTTGTTGTTCCAAACTGCATGCTTTATCCATGATTTTGATCCATGTGTTCCATTCGGCAAGTTCTATTTCTATTGTGTATTTGCTTTTGCCTCAAGCATTTCACTGTGGCTTAGGCACTTGATATTTCATGTATATATATACATTCATGTATGTATATATGTGACTGTTTCATGATTCTCTGTCTACTTGACAGTTTCGCATTACTTGTATGCTACATTGTATTTATCTTGATGGCATTTGGTTTGCTGTTATTACTTCCCTGTCCTCTGTTTTAAGTCTGGTACTTCATTTTGATTATATGATACTGTACTTGATTAAGTGCATTTGGGCTTGTTCTTGAATGTGGCATACTTGATACATATAAGTTTTGGTCATTTGAGTTCTTCATTCCAGTCTTCACATATGTACATTGATCTGATCTGTTATAGTTGCATGTTGTTGCCATTGTAGTTGTACTGTCATTGGTGTCTGCACTTGAACTTGTTCTTGTACTTGTTCACTATAGCTGCATTTAAGTTGTTACTTGATCCACTTGAACTTGGGTCAGTGGTCTTGCTGAAGTCCAGTTTTGTAAGACTGTTGTACCATGATTTTGAACTTACCTTAAGTAAAATTTGGGACGAGTTTATATGATGATTTTTTGGTTGGTTAGTATATGGCACTTCACTGCTGTCTGCATTTAATAATTCGTGAGATGATCGAGTTGATGTCATTAGTATTGGCACTGACTTCATCCTGTTGGCATTCTTTTATCTGGTTTGTTGTTTTCGCCTATGTGCTTCGACTTTGGCATTTGCTTTGTTCTAGACTATGAAATTTATACTGTGTAGTTACAGTATTAAATATAAATGTACAATTCGTACATTCATGTTTTGGAAACTGTTTGCACCCAGTTGCATTCTAGTCTTCATACATATGTATGCAGTGACGTATGTATATACATTTATTCATATGTATATATGTACGTTCGAATTTCAAATTTTCTTTGGAAATGTTTCATGTTTATTAGAAGAGATATATTGATTTTCTTGGTTTGGGTACATATGCCTATATCACTTTTAGTTGCTGTCTTATATGATGGCACTTGACACTTCAAGTGGTGGCTGCATTTTCGTTGCAGTTTTACCCTTGTTTCTATGTGATGACTTTACCTTTGGTGGTGACGAGGCAGTGCACGCGTACGTGTGCACTGCAGCCACCCAACTCGACAGTTTCGAATTGATATTTCTTTGCGTCGTGATGCATTGATCTTTTATGCTGTATTGGCGAGGCCGTACACGCGTGCGTGTACGGCAGCCAATCGAACTTCGATGGTTTTTAAAGTGACAATCTCAATTGTCTTAAATTGATTTAGTCGATTTGATAAATTGTTTATTTATCTCTGTTGATGATTTAAATCTGTTGACCTATTGTTTAACACTGTTAAGTGTTATATTGACCGTTATCCGGTTTCTTTGTTTAAAGAGTCGGATAGACGAGAATTATTGTGACTGTCGTCTATTTAAATTATTACTGCCTCTATGCACTAATAAACTGGTTTGAATTAGACTGACCTGTGTATTATTTTCTTTTGAATATAATACTCGGGTCAGACCGAGTATTTCTACAGCTTGAAGATTTTCGAGCAGCGAAGTTAGAGAGAGAGTAAAGAACCATTTTTAGTTTCAGAAGAAAATTGTATTTTAAGATATTCCGCTGTATCAGTATTAAAATTGTATAAACTCTGATGTATATAAAAAGATTTATAGTAATGAAATAAAGATTCATTTGTTTTAATTTATTGTTATTATCTGTGTTTCTGTGGTTGATTCTGTTTAAACCTTATAAACTAAATAACAATTCGCCTTTTTGAACGTTTCGAGTTGGTTTAATTACCGACTGGAGGCGGTCAAAAAGGGGGAATGTTACAGCGTGGTATCAGAGCTTTGGTTTACACAAAGCTTAGTTTATGATGTTTAATATGAATAGTTACTAGAAACACTTTTAAAATAGAGAATGTTTTTCAAATCCAAAGAAGTATAAAACTGTTTTAGAAAATATAAGTAAAGTGTAGGTTGAATATGAAAATAAAGATTTTTAACTTAAGAAAAGTTAAATCGAATTGAATTAGTATTAATAAATATATGGATTTGAAATTTAACTAAAGGAAGTTAAATAAATTGAAATTGATTAGATAAATTAGTGTGATGGAAAATTAAACTAAAAGGGTAAGTGATTACCTAATATGAATGATAATCGTATATATCAGGATAATGTAAATTTACAAATTTGTCTTAGGAAAATGATTGAATAATCCAACCTTTTCTAATGGAATTGTCAATTTTAATAGGAAACTTCGAAACATCTTGTTAATTAAAATGGCGAAAACCGAAGCACAAAAAGCAGCACGTCGTGAACAAAGAGCAATTGCCCGTAGAGAAGCACAATTGACACGTGCGGAAATCGAAAGGAGATTTAATGAAAGGCAAGGACCTGGTCCCTATGATGATGTTACTTGTTATCGATGTCAAAAAAAAGGACATTTCGCCGTTACGTGTCGAGAGAAGAGAAAGAAAAGGAATGTGAATGACCGTTTCGCTCGTCCTGAGATAGTATGTTTTAAATGTCAAGAAAAAGGACATTTTCTTAGTCATTGCCCTAAAGTGAAAAGGAAGAAGAGTGCACTAGATTTACCTGTCGATAGATTGACAGTCTGCTATCATTGTCGCCAGAATGGACATATTGCCAGAAACTGCACCGAAAGGCAGCGTGGAAAGCAAGCTATAGCCCGTCCCGCTAGAGCGAAAAGTGTAAAACTGATAGATAAGGATGGGAACGTCACGTATTTTTGCGGGAACTGTAGGAGCTGGGGGCACGTTGACTTTGAATGCGTCAATCCTCCTTTAATCCAACCTGAAATAGTGCAAACCGAAGATGAAAGTTCGGAACAGATGAGTACTACCAGACGGGAAGACGATAGTCCTCTATGAGTCTGAATCTTAAACCAGTCAATATATTTGAAGCGATCAATATATTTTGTAATACTATCTTTTGTAATCTAAAAACTTCTAAGTATGTATTATGAAAACTTTAAGCTATGTATAGTTTGTACGTGAATGTTTATGGTAAGATTTGGAAGAAATATCTTAATGAAATTGTGTTTTGGGGAGAAAAATTTACTTGTGCTTTACCTGTATGAAGTAAACCAGTTGTTAAATGTTTGAACAGTTTTGTTAAGTGAAACAAAATCTGAATTTTGAATGTGATATGAATTTGACTTTAGTACAAGTTAAATAAAATGATTTTTGAAATGAAATCTAAGTTAAGTTAAATAAAATAGAATTTCAAATAAATTTGAGCCGAACTTAAGTTTTATGGTGAAAATAAATGCAAGTAGAGATAAAATGAAACATGGCTTAAGTAATAGTGAATCAAATTGAATTTGATATCAAAATGAATTAATAAAGTGAAGAATGAATATGAAATTGAGTTATAGAAAGGAATTCAACTTTAATTGTAAAAGTGAATTAATGAATATGGTGAGTATAAGAATTCAATCAGAATTAGAATATAAACCAATTGAAATTAAGTGTGTTAAACTACATTGAATGTAAGCAAAGTAAATAAATTTGGTTTTGCTAGTTGATTGTATAGAATTCATTAAGTATTAATGAAATTTAATTTATGGAATTTGGAAGCTATGTAAATTGAATTCAAATTGAAAGATAAGTAAATCAAAATAGAATTTGATTTGAATTGAAAGCAAACTAACTTGAATATGAATTAGTGAATGTGAACTAATTGAATTTGAATGAATGTTAATAAAATCCAATGTGAATGAATCGAATGCGATTAAACTGAGAACCAAGTCGATGAATGATTTACTAAAGAACTAGTTGATTATCTTGGAAATGGAAAACTGATAAATTTATATAATAGTTTAAATTGGAAATTTTGAATTATTATAACCGGCTTAAATTGAAGATTTGAAAAGTGTTGATAAAATATTGGGATTGTATAAGTGTTAAAAGTGAAATATTTAATGGATTTCATAAGTGAATGGAAATTACAGAATTGAAATTGTGAAGTTATAAAATGAATCGAAGTTGCGAAATAAAAGAATTTATAAGTAATTCATTTATAAATTAAAATTCTGATATAAAATTGAGTTATAAAGGAATGGTTAATAAAGCATTTTTTATAAATTGAAGTCTTTATAAATAGGAATGCGATTTATAAACGTTGTTTATAAATCCGAAACTGACTTATTTTGATAAGTAAATTCTTATAGCTTGTTAAAAGATGTATATTCACGATTTTGGACAGTGAATATATTATTGAATAAAATGGATGTTTTGGGAAAGTGATATTTTAAAACGAAGTTAATTGTTTTAAAAGATGTTTTCAAAGGCATTGAATATCGAAACCATAGATTTCAACATTCATTGTTGAAATAGACGTTTTCGAGATATAAGGAAATGGTGGACTATAACACTGTTGTTATAGTAAATGATTTCCGAAAGGAAATGTTTTGTATAGTATTGGGATTTATACATCTATCTAAATTTCGAATCCCTATACTAGTAATTTTGAGTTGTCGTAACGATGTTTTACGTAACATTCGTTTTAACTCAAATAAATATGCGAAAGAGAATGATTTCCTTAAATATGAAATATATACTTAATTTTGATTTAAGTATATCGAATATTTTCAGATGTTGAAAATAAAATGGATTGTGAATTACTTATTTTTAAATAAGTATGGAAATGTTTTTCCAATATGATATGAAATGTTGTGAATATATTCCGTAAGGAATAAATGATTTGAAATTCATTTTTGAAGTCGAAGTTGAAAAGTTAAGTGAGAATTTGAACAATTAGTTCAATTTGAAATTTTTCAAAAAGATTGAATCATTGAGTTAAAATTGAGTTTAACTTCGACATCAAAGGCAATATAAGTTGAGCTTTGAATTTCAGATGATGATTTGGATTGTATGTCTAACATTGTGAATTGATGACATAGCAATTGATCTCTATTAAATATATATCTGTTGGTGGCGGAGAATTTATTCTCTTAGCTTAACACCCTTCTCTGAGACGTACGAGCTCAGAGGTTATATATCGATAGACATCAATTCTGTGTTGAGAATTGACGATGTGATGTGTAATCCAAATCGAATGTGAAAGTCGATAATAGATTGGAATTATGAATATGAATTAGGTTTGAGATAACCTTAAATTTCCAAATCGACTTAGAGGAAAATTTTGAAATCCTCTATTTTGTTATGAATATGAGATATGTAAGTTTTTAGAACTTATATATATGATGAATGCGGTAAATTTGAAACCGTTAGTTTAGAAAGACATTGTTATGGAAATCTTATGTATGTTTACATAGATGTTATATGTACGAAATGTGAAATGAAAGTACTACATATATGATATTATGTTTTCTAAACTGAGGATGTGGAAAAGTACCTTCCATTTATTATTGGAGAAGGTATTGGAACTCGTGAAGAGTATCCATTTGAAATTCGTAGCTACGTAGAATTTACATTTAGTCAGAGTGACTATTTGAATCGGAAATCCTTCGCGATAGATCATCGCGATGAGATTAGATTTGATTGATGATTAGCGTAATTTGAGGGGCGAGATGCCCACAGTTACAAGCGATTCCATTGGGATAATGGCGTAACCGCCGGGTAAACTGCAATCTAATGCCAGGAGAAATTTGAGGGGCGTGATGCCTACAGGCACGAGCGATTCTACTGGGATAGTAGCGTAACCGCCGTGTGTACTGCAATCTATGGCGACAACCATGGCGAAATTTAAGAGATGAGAAATCTACAGCCACAAGCGACTCTACTGGGATAGTAGCGTAACCGCCGGGTGGAACTGTAATCCATGGGGGAACGTGCTTTCCATATCCATTTTTAAAAGAATTTTTAAAAGTATTTTCACTGGGAATTGAAGCAAGTATGTTTAGTACTTGGAGATTTTTAGACCTGCGCCTGGCCAGCGTATGTCTAATGTCTGTGAGAACGAAGATGGACTTGTTAAATTTCGAGTTAGCAAGTATTTTCAAACAGTAAATAGTGAATCAATGAACTGAAGTAGAATTACAAAAATTCCAACTTAATGAACTAAGGAAGAGGATCTTTGTAATGTTTTGAAAGTCCACAGCTTTGGAAGAGGTATATTATATAAATCTCTAATGTGAAGAATTTTAAGTTTGAATCTGAGTGTGGTAAATTAAAAATGTTAGTAAAAGACTTTTGCGTTTTGATTTTAGAAATCAATGATTGTAGAAATCAATGAACAAAAGAGAAGATAAACAAATGGAATGAATTCTACCTATATTCATTTATTTGTAATAAGCTTCAAGCTTAGAAAAAAAATTGACTAGAGTATAAATATCGATGAAATTTTAACAACCTTTCCTTTTCGTGGACGAAAAGTTCTTAAGGAGGGGAGTTTGTAACGACCCTGGATTTTGAACAATTTAAATTGAAAATATTTAATTAATTTTAAATATTTGGATGATGATTTGACTTGAATTTCAAATTATCAGAATGAATTAGCGATTAAATCTTTGAATTTAATCTATTGAAAGTTGAATAAAATTTGAATCTTCGATTTTAAGCCGGTTAAAAATTAATTTAAAAGCTTGGAAAATTCATAATGATAATGCTGAAAGTAATAGAAGCTTCAGAATTTAATTTAAAAGCGATTTGTTCAATTTTGAAATATTATCGTTTAAACTGAAATAAAAAAATAATCTTCCGAGACACAGTCTCGGAATTTAACGAAACCAGTTTCATTGGGTCCGTAATATTGAATTATTACTGGATTTCAATTTTCGTATTTATCAGAATTGTTTTGTGAATATATGGCGGGTAAACGCGTAGAGAATTTAATCGAATTCAAATTGAATTTCTGTAACAACCTGGATTTTTGCCCGAATTATAATCATCGATAAACGATTAAAGTTGACAGATAATTTGTTGTTTATTGTTGGAAAATTTTATAACGATAAAATCTTCGTAAATTAACGATTTAATATCGATCGTTAATTTCTGTTTGAATTTGGAAATTGTAATCGATTGAAATTCTTTTATTTAAATTTTTTTCGTACGAATGAATATATATATATAGTTTAGATTTTAACAACAAAATTAAACAAGACAAAATAAAAATAATAAAAACAAAATATAGATAAAAGAAAAAAAAACCAATACCAGCCCATACCTATACCATGTTCTCTTCTGCAAAACCACGTTCTCCCCCTTTCCTCTGTAAAACCCACGAAACCCTTCCCCCTCTCTCTTCATTATTCAGCGAAAGAAAAAAAAAGAAAGAAAAAAAATGGCGACGAGAGAAAAAAACTAGCGCTTCGATCTGTAAATTCTAGGGCTTTTCAAAATCAAAGGCAGTCTCGTCTATTTTTCTTCGCTCGTTCTTCACCGCCGCGGCATCAACTCCAATCGGCGATCTCGTACGATCTGGCGAATTTAAGGGCTTCGTCTCCATCTTCCTCTTCACTCGCGGCTGGTCCTACGTGCTTCGATCTAAGGTGAGTAACCCCAGTTACTCACATCTAATTCCAGCTCAAGTTATTCGTGTTCGATTTTCGTTTGGATGCTCGTTCGTAAGTATATGTTGGTGTTCAAATTGTCTTTGGCCATTTTTGGTATCGAGAATTTCTCGTTGACCTCGATATGCTCCCATGACTTCGGTCTTGATTCTTTTTACTTGAAATTGATTTGTGAATCCATGTGCTTGCTCAATAGCCATGGTTTTGCACTGCAGTTGTCTTCGACTGTAAAAACTTGATTTTGTAAAGATGATTTCTTTGACTTAGTTAATGCAATGTTGTTTAAGTCACTTCTGTTCATCCCTGTCATAGCTTGATACTTGAATGTGTTCACCTGCATTTTGTGTTCTGGTCATTGCTTGCATCACAATCAGATTGCTTTAGTCTTGGCCTCGAGCTCTTTGTCGTGTGCACACTGTATTTACTTCTGACCTTTGAGCAAGTTCATTGTTACATTTATTCACTGAATTTTTATGTTGTAGTTTGCATTCACTAAAGATTGATTTGAGCCTGCATTGTAGTTTTCGAGCAGCTGTTTTAGGAGCAGTTTGGAATTCGGCAAGCATCACTTAATTGCATACCTAAATATGCTTCGTTGTTGTTCCAAACTGCATGCTTTATCCATGATTTTGATCCATGTGTTCCATTCGGCAAGTTCTATTTCTATTGTGTATTTGCTTTTGCCTCAAGCATTTCACTGTGGCTTAGGCACTTGATATTTCATGTATATATATACATTCATGTATGTATATATGTGACTGTTTCATGATTCTCTGTCTACTTGACAGTTTCGCATTACTTGTATGCTACATTGTATTTATCTTGATGGCATTTGGTTTGCTGTTATTACTTCCCTGTCCTCTGTTTTAAGTCTGGTACTTCATTTTGATTATATGATACTGTACTTGATTAAGTGCATTTGGGCTTGTTCTTGAATGTGGCATACTTGATACATATAAATTTTGGTCATTTGAGTTCTTCATTCCAGTCTTCACATATGTACATTGATCTGATCTGTTATAGTTGCATGTTGTTGCCATTGTAGTTGTACTGTCATTGGTGTCTGCACTTGAACTTGTTCTTGTACTTGTTCACTATAGCTGCATTTAAGTTGTTACTTGATCCACTTGAACTTGGGTCAGTGGTCTTGCTGAAGTCCAGTTTTGTAAGACTGTTGTACCATGATTTTGAACTTACCTTAAGTAAAATTTGGGACGAGTTTATATGATGATTTTTTGGTTGGTTAGTATATGGCACTTCACTGCTGTCTGCATTTAATAATTCGTGAGATGATCGAGTTGATGTCATTAGTATTGGCACTGACTTCATCCTGTTGGCATTCTTTTATCTGGTTTGTTGTTTTCGCCTATGTGCTTCGACTTTGGCATTTGCTTTGTTCTAGACTATGAAATTTATACTGTGTAGTTACAATATTAAATATAAATGTACAATTCGTGCATTCATGTTTTGGAAACTGTTTGCACCCAGTTGCATTCTAGTCTTCATACATATGTATGCAGTGACGTATGTATATACATTTATTCATATGTATATATGTACGTTCGAATTTCAAATTTTCTTTGGAAATGTTTCATGTTTATTAGAAGAGATATATTGATTTTCTTGGTTTGGGTACATATGCCTATATCACTTTTAGTTGCTGTCTTATATGATGGCACTTGACACTTCAAGTGGTGGCTGCATTTTCGTTGCAGTTTTACCCTTGTTTCTATGTGATGACTTTACCTTTGGTGGTGACGAGGCAGTGCACGCGTACGTGTGCACTGCAGCCACCCAACTCGACAGTTTTGAATTGATATTTCTTTGCGTCGTGATGCATTGATCCTTTATGCTGTATTGGCGAGGCCGTACACGCGTGCGTGTACGGCAACCAATCGAACTTCGATGGTTTTTAAAGTGACAATCTCAATTGTCTTAAATTGATTTAGTCGATTTGATAAATTGTTTATTTATCTCTGTTGATGATTTAAATCTGTTGACCTATTGTTTAACACTGTTAAGTGTTATATTGACCGTTATCCGGTTTCTTTGTTTAAAGAGTAGAATAGACGAGAATTATTGTGACTGTCGTCTATTTAAATTATTACTGCCTCTATGCACTAATAAACTGGTTTGAATTAGACTGACCTGTGTATTATTTTCTTTTGAATATAATACTCGGGTCAGACCGAGTATTTCTACAGCTTGAAGATTTTCGAGCAGCGAAGTTAGAGAGAGAGTAAAGAACCATTTTTAGTTTCAGAAGAAAATTGTATTTTAAGATATTCCGCTGTATCAGTATTAAAATTGTATAAACTCTGATGTATATAAAAAGATTTATAGTAATGAAATAAAGATTCATTTGTTTTAATTTATTGTTATTATCTGTGTTTCTGTGGCTGATTCTGTTTAAACCTTATAAACTAAATAACAATTCGCCTTTTTAAACGTTTCGAGTTGGTTTAATTACCGACTGGAGGCGGTCAAAAAGGGGGAATGTTACATTATATCTTTGTGATCATAGGTTGATCATTTTGTTTGACCCGAAGCATGGCTTTGTAGAAAGCGTAGCTTTGTGGACGAGACTTCGTCGAGCCTCACACCCCGAAAATGGTCAAAACAGGAAGGATGCGGCAAGGTTCTAGGGAGTAGCGCCCCTTAGTGTATGTCATTCCTTCTGGATAGAGGTGGTATCATGGTATGGAGCCCAGATACTTAACCTATGTGGTTGCTGCAAATTTATTTCTTTGTGGTTGTTGGAAATCGGGGATCCTCGGGAAGATCGGTTACGATCGGGGGATGGCATACGCGTGTCAGTAGTTACCTATTTTTGCAGAGGTAACCCGGCCTTGTGTTGGTTGAGATCCGGTTAGGTTCTCGGGTCGTCTATTCCAGGGACGTACCCATCGTGGCATAGGAAGTTCCTTGGCCTGACCATTTGTTGGAAATCCAAAGAAACAATACGTGACGTGTACGGTTTTAGTTGTATTACCTGCTATGGAATGTGGCGGTAACCTGCTATTGAACATAGTAGCTATAGTAGGCATAAGTGCGGAATGCCTATGCTGGCTAAGATTAATATTATACTTTCGAAATGTTTTCTACACTATGCACTAATAATAATATCAAAAAGAATTTGATTTTTGCGTAGTAAGCATCTTTGACTATCATAAGAAGAAATCTCCTCCAATTCTGCGTTTGCATTGTGTGTGTGGTGGGAGGTCTTATGGTAGTTTCATTTTCCAAAAGCATTGCGAATTTGTTTTATTTTCTTTGTGAAAGAATAACTGTTTTACGATCTCACACCAGTCACCATGACTGACTCGGAGTTTATTGTTCCCTTCTAAACTCTGGGTGCCCACAAATTTTCCACACGGGCAGCCTAGAGTTATGTTATCAGGATATTCTGGAGCTTTGGAGATAAGCTGGATGACGAGACGTAGTATTTGTATCTGATAATATTTATTCCGCTGTGTATTCTGTATGAGGACAAGTTATATAACTGTCCATTGTTGTATATTGACTCTGATGATTGATGTATGTATAAACTGATATAGTTCTTTGTTTTAAAAGACTAGTGATTATCTATTATATATTGTTCCGCTGCGATATGTGAGATTCTGATATTGTTTTCTGTTCTGATGTTGTGCTGTTGTTCTTTCTTCTTCTCTCTTTCTTCTATCTTTTCTTCTTCTTCTGCCTTTTTCTTCTTTCTTAAACCCTCACTATTGGAGTTTTCCGGCACTCAATTGCTCGGCAGTCGATAAAGTGAGTATCGATGTTGAATTTTCGAAAGTCGAAAATTTTGGTACGTGACATTGTATGTTCCCACTGGAAAACAATCTTAAGTTAGTATGGCATATACTAAATCTCCTTCATTAAATTCAACGCTTCTTCGCTTCAAATCCGCAGATCGTTTATACTATTCATTCGCTTTCTCCAATCGTTCCTGAACGATTTTATGACATTCTGTCAATCCCTCAACAAAATCAGCAACTCTTTTAACTGTCTTCTTTGGTTGTGGTATTATCGTTAAGTCCAACGGTCCTTTTGGCATACTAGAATATACAACCTGAAATGGGCTGAATCCCGTACTAAGATTCACTGCATGATTATGAGCAAATTCTGCCTGACATAATGTAACGACCCGTAAATTTCAACTGTTTTAATAACGTAATTAGTTGAAATTTTGTGAAATTTTAAACGATAAAATTTTGAAATATAAATTTGATATTTGGAATGCGTCTAGTTAAACATAGCAACTGGTAAATTTTCGTCCGAAAATATGAAAGTTTATTTCGCGCGTAAATTTACTTTAATTTAATCAGTTAAAAAGCGATGAAAATAAAATGTTTCCGAAACCTAAATATTTTTACAAAGAAAAATTCTAAACCATCTTCTGAGCAAGATGTCAGTTTGTCGTTTTTCCAAATTCGGACATCTTTGGCTCCGTCGATCTTATTTTTCTACGTTTTTCTCGCATTTTCCGGCAGTAGAAAAATTCGAATTTTTATAATTCAAAGTCAAACTACTGATATCTATATACCGTTTTGATCGTCTCGTCATACTGATCTCGACGGTATATTCAATTGTCAATTTCGAAATCAGGAGGACGGTAAAATCTACAGAACGACTTCCTTACCGGTTCCGTATTAAAATTTTAATTGATCTGTCCTTTCACGTGCCTGCGATGCATTCCAGTAGCCACTTGCTTTTGATAAATTCAAATTAAAGTGACTTTTAGTATTACCAAGGTTTGAAGAAGAAAGTAAATAGAATGTTGCTCTTCAAACTTTTTTGTCGCTCTCTTCTCTCTCTCTCATTTTCTCCTACCTCTAATCTATTCTCACGTTCCAAGCACCCTAGCCACCTCCATCATTTTGCACCTTTGCCTCTGTGAGGAGCCCTCCCTCCCATGCCTCAACCACCTGACCTTCCCAACGTCTCCACCGACCGCCCGGCCTCATGAGGAGCAGCTCGACCTCACTTTCGAGACCTCACCATCCCTTCGGCACTCTCACTTCCTTGCTCACATGGCCAGCGACCGTACTCGACCCGCCACTCCCCACCATCACCACCTCCTACCTTGGCCGAGCAAGCACTACGTGGGTCACCCTTTCTGACCCGTGCTCCAACCGCCTCCACGTCCCCCTCCCTGCCACCGCTCACCCAATAGCCGACAACACTTTGGCCGCCGTGAGCATGTTCGTGCCCTCCCAGTCAACCGCCAAACCACTGGCCCCGACCGAGCCTCACCACTTGCCGCAACCTTCAGCCTTTCAGATCTCCTCTTGGCCTGTCCTTCTTTGCCTCCTTCTTCGGTTGGTTAAGATATCTTATAGGTATGCGTATATATGATGTTGCATAATTCGGTTATAGCCGCATCTGCATGTATATTTGATCTTTACAAATATTGGCCTTTACATGTTTCAATGCCATTACAGATGATAGCTTGCATGGGTTCCATCAGTATAGTTATATAATGGTTTCAAGAAATATTGAATATAGTTATACTTTAAATTTTTACATATATTTTCAATCTGAGTTGCATGCATATTGATTTATATATGTTTCCAGTGTTTTCTTATACAATATACATATAAATATATATATTACTGAACATAGACACAACATATTTTATTATAAAAGTATTATATATAGGTATACTTTGTGTCCAGAATTCCTAGGCTCTCTGTTTTGATTTTTTACCAGTTTGTTTTCCTTGTATATAATAGTTGTTGTTTTTGTAAACGTACAGATATACAACAGTTTGGTTTCAGTAAATGTGCACCATAGCTTTCAACATTTTTCAATATAGGCGTATAGACGAGTTTGGGTTAGTTTAAATATTTTATAAGTATACTGTGTAATAATATTATACTTTGGTTTTATATCTGATAGTTTATACGTGTTACAGTTTGTATATGTCATGCTTTTATATAATCTATAGGTCTTGTTTTTCTTACACTATTTTCCTTCATTGTTTCGGTATTCATACTCTGTTTATATGATATATATACTTTGTTTTGTAATGATGGTTTGTAATAGGTTTAGCAGTATATGCTGTTAGATATTTTATATATACAGATTTTCGCTATATAAATATTATAGACAGGCTGTTATGATAAACCTGTTTTACAGTTGCAGTAATATGTACATATAATAATAATAACAATAGTTGTATTTACTAGTAGATAAAGTCATGTCAGTATATGTATGTTTATATGTTCCAGATTATGCAGGCTTGTTATATACTTTGATGTTCTTTTATTGAAAAATGATGACTTTGGAAATTATATATATATATTTGTTAAAAAGTAAGTATTTATGTGTGTGTTTTAATTTGTAACAATGGATTTTGAAATACATACATGTATATTTAATTTAATATGTATTTGGAATTTATCATCATCGATACAATTCTGATTTGACTTTCATCGTTTTCCATTTTATCAGCTTTCGGTCCGACGTACCTATGTTCGTCATTGAATTCGTGCCTGTCTCACTTCGCGCTTGGATTCGATACTCGTTCGTGTCTTTTCTTCCCTAGCCTCGAAAGGTGAGCAATCACTCACGATTAATATTCTTTTATTTATTAAATTTGATTTCAATTGAAACGACAATTGAAATATGCTGCTGTAGTTATTTACACTGTTATTTATGTTATTACCTGTATCAGTTCACCTATGACATCTGACACCATTATCTGTTAATTATTTATGCGATGATAATACAGTTTGGCTGATAATTGATTAATTTTTGATGTTTATATTGGACGTTAAATTTGTTAGTGTTAAATGATAAATAGTATGCAAAATTGAAATGAATATAGGATAGTTAACGATTTTAAAACTGATTTATATGTTAAATTTGATTAGTTGAATATGACCCCCTTTTAATTGTTAAATTAATTGACATGTAGAATAGTGATAATTACACTTTGAACCATTGACGTATATTGGATTA
Organism: Allium fistulosum; assembly: GCA_030737815.1. NCBI lineage: Eukaryota > Viridiplantae > Streptophyta > Magnoliopsida > Asparagales > Amaryllidaceae > Allium > Allium fistulosum. Next base: position 25,258,423 of record JASFAW010000011.1, read on the forward strand.
ATTGTTGTAGTATAAATTGAAATTGAATGACAAGTGAAAAACCGTAATGTAATAATCTTTAATCTACATGAAATGATAGTGTAGATTCTAGAAATAATTATATTAAGTCGTACAAATAACAATGCGAATTAATACGATTATTTCGGGATTATTTAAATTGATTATTGGATTGTTATTGTTTGTTGTTATTGCTTGTTTATTTACTTTGACACCATCCCAGTTATCACACTGCAAGTTCCATTTGATATGTTTTGATTTTGAATTGAATTGGAATCGGGTTGAAATGATAAATACCCAAATTGAACCTTGACTTAGGATAGAGAATTAAATAAAACCCGATTGGTCAATAATTTGATTTAAAACTAAAACGAAGATTTTATTTGAATAAATAATATGGTTTTGAAATGAAGTTGAAATTTGAATTTTTAATGAAAGGAAAATGTTAATATTTAATAATCTGAAAACAAAATATTAACAATGTAATTGATGAACGAATGTTGTTTAATTTGAGAAATGATTGAATTAAGTTTGAAATTGTAATTAAGTTTGAAATTATTAAACTTTGAAATTACTTAATAATTAAGTTTTGTATTATTTAATAATTAAATAAGATTGAATTATTTAATGATCAAATTGAATTGGATTCTTTAATAAGTAAAATTGAACGTTTGAATAAGTGAATTTTACTTCGTAAATAATTAAAATTGTGTTTTCTTTATTAATTAAGTTTTTGGAAAATTATTTAAGTAAGTAAATAAGTGAAATTGAATTTCTTTAACAAGAAATAAAATGCGATTTATTGAAATTAATGTAAGACTTGAAAATTTAAAGAATTTGGTTTGATGGATTTAATTTAATTAAATTGTAAATTTTGATTTAATGAAGTTGAACTTAAAAATTGATTTAATGAATTGGAAATTTAATAGAAATTGTTTGAATGATAAAGTAACTTAACGAATATTGAATGAAATCGATAAATGAGTTTAAATTGATTTGAATGTTAAATAAAATTTATTTAAATGATTTCGGAATGAAACTTATATACGAACTTGAATCAATAATTGAATCATTTTAAATAAAATTTGAAATTGTATTATGAGATTTTGAAATGGTAATTTGGAAGTTTTGAAATGTAAATATTGGAAATTGGTTTAGAAAGACAAATGAAATGTTGATTTACGAATTCTATTTGAAATTGAATTTGATTTGGTTTTGAAATATATTAAACGACCAATCGGTGTAATAATTACGAAAGTTATTAAAGATACCGGAATCGGTTATGGACATACTCTCTGTCTAAACCGAAACCACTTTAATAACTATACGCGGAGTGATGATCCATAATGAAGTGGTTGGAATGATGTACGTGTTGACTGAAGAAAGAGAACGATGATGGATAGCCTTGACACTTGTGTCAAATTGGAAATGACTAAAACAAGAGCCGTGCCGGGCCAATGGAGGTCAGCTACCTCAAGTGAACACACTTCTTCGAACTACTCATTATTTGTTGTCGATTGGTGCACCCTTGATTTTGGGAGTGTTGTTTCACGGTGTTGCGGTCGCTGCGGTGATGCGTTCTCACCAGTCCGGATCAGGCAAACGGTAGTATCACTACCTTGGGTATTGCCTCATGTGCCTTGTCATACTTGTATCCCGATATACGCGACCACTACGATTTTTGGTTTGTACCTTTAGTATATGGATTGCCCTCTAGTGACTTCCGGATTTGGGGAAACTACGGTCTTGTATATGCTCTTGGGAATAAAAATGTGTTAAGGGTGGAATGGGCCATGACTTAACACTATTTTGATATCTTTATATTACTGATAGACATTATCTACTTATCGTACACTACTACATAGTAGATAGTTTAACGGATCCTTAAAGGATGGTTATTCCAAACATCCTTTGAGTTACTTGTATTTCAATTACTATTTCACTTGAGTTGGATTTATTGATATAAGAATGTTAATCCTGACTCGAGTGTCTTGTGTTTTTGCTTTACGCTCGGGTCAGACTGAGTGTACCAGTATTCGAGACTCACCTTTGGAGTTGGAGCTTTGCTTGAAGATCCAGCCATCTATTCTGCTTTCAGTATTCGATGATTTCAGTGATGTATTCTGATTTGTATCTGATGTATCGTATTACTCTTTTGTTGTAAACTCTGATGTATCTTATATATTCATATAATAGCTTCATGAACTACTATCTCTTTTATTTCCGCTGCAATTATTACTCTGTGTCTGTGTTCTGTGATTATTTATTTACTATATATGTTCAATTTTGCCAAATTTAAATTAACAACGCGGTATTTTGAGCAATTCAATTCCGGCATGAGTGTCTACCTATACACTTATAATGGATGCGAATGGTCCAAAATATCGGGTCGTTACACATAACTTCATGTCCCAACTCTTCAGATTATCTTTCACCAGACATCGCAATAAATTTCCCAGCGATCTGTTAACCACCTCCGTTTCCCCATCAGTTTGCGGATGGTAAGCGCTACTAAACTTCAGCTTCGTTCCGACCATCTTCCACAAACTTAGCCAAAAATGACTTAGAAATCTAGTATCCCGATCAGAAACAATGGATTCTGGCAAACCATGTAAACGATATATCTCTTTGAAGAATAATTCAGCAACCCGGACGACATCAGCTGTCTTCTTACAAGCGATAAAATGTGCCATTTTGGAAAATCTGTCCACCACAACGAATATAGAATCATTTCTCCTTTGAGTTCTAGGCAAACCCAAAACAAAATCCATACTGATATCAACCCATGGTCTAACCGGCACAGGTAACGGCATATACAATCCCACATTCGTCGCTGTTCCCTTGGAAACTTGGCAAATATGACATCTTTCCACAAACCTTCCAACTTCCCGCTTCATCGACGGCCAAAAATAAGATTGAGAAATCAGCTGTAGTGTACGGTCTCTACCCACGTGGCCTTCTCCATGTAGCTCTTTCACAATCTTCATTCTCAAACTACAATCAGGTATGCACAATCGATTTCCTTTGAACAGAAAACCATCTACCATTATAAACTCATCCGTCTCTCCCTCCTTGACTTTATCAACAAACTTTGCAAAGTAAGGATCATCGGCAAATAATTCTGGCAACATATCAAACCCCGTTACTTCAACCTTCATTGTTGTTAACAAATGATTCCTTCGGCTCAACGCATCTGCCACACGGTTTGTAACTCCAGATTTATGCTTCACCACAAATGTAAATTGTTGCAGATATGCAATCCACGATGCATGTCTCGCTGAAATCTTGTCTTGCCCTTGTAAATGCTTTAACGCCTCATGATCAATATACAGAACAAACTCTTTCTGAAATAGATAGTGTCTCCAGTGTTTAATAGCTTGCACAACAGCATAAAATTCCACATCATATGTACTATACCACATCTTCGCTCTTGATAACTTCTCACTGAAATATGCAATAGGACGTCCCCTCTGACTCAAAACCCCTCCAATTCCAACATTCGATGCATCAGTATGTAATTCAAATAACAGCTGAAAATCAGGTAATGCTAGAATTGGTGCTGTCGTCAAGAGTTCTTTGATTCGCTCAAAAGCAACCTGTGCTTCCTCCGGCCATGAAAACTGTTTGCCCTTCATACAATCAGTTTCAGGCGCCATCACACTACTAAAGTGTGGAATAAACCTCCGATAAAATGACGCCAACCCATGAAAACTCCGAACTTCAGTTATCGTCTTGGATTGTGGCCAATCTCTAATTGCTTCGACTTTACTTTGGTCAACCTGTATTCCTCCCTCCGATACAACATATCCCAGAAATAAAACACTCCTCGCCATAAAAACAAACTTCTTCGTAGCAGCATAAAATTGTTCTTCACGAAGAATAATTAACACTTTCTTCAAATGTTGAACATGCTCCTCTGTACTAGCACTGTAGATCAGAATATCATCAAAGTAAACCACCACAAATTTTCCAATGTACGGCCTGAAAATTTGGTTCATCACCCTCATGAATGTACTTGGTGCATTTGATAGACCAAACGGCATTACCAGCCATTCATACAATCCTTCCCTCGTCTTGAATGCTATCTTCCATTCGTCCCCTGGTCTAATGTGAATCTGATGATAACCACTTTTAAGATCAAACTTTGAAAAGATCACAGACCCACTGATTTGATCTAACAAATCATCAAGCCTCGGCATCGGAAATCTGTATCTGACAGTTATCTTATTCAATGCTCTACTATCTGTGCACATCCTCCACGTTCCATCCTTCTTAGGTACCAACAAAGCTGGCACTGCACAAGGACTCAAACTCTCCTGAACTCGCCCCTGTTCCAGTAATTCCTCCACCTGCCTACGCAACTCTTCATGTTCTTTCGGACTCATTCTATAGTGTGGTATATGTGGCAACACAGCACCTGGAACAAGATCTATCTGGTGTTGTATATCCCTCAACGGTGGCAACTCCGTTGGTAGCTCTTCAAGAAACACATCATTAAATTCTTCAAGTACTGGTTTAACTTCTTCAGGTATCTCAACCACTTCATTGCTCTCTCGCCCAATCAACAAAAACACCTCAGACTCCTCTTCAACTTCTTTAACAAACTCCTTCAAGGATAATAAAGTTTTCAGCTCTTCAATCTTCTCCAGTTTGTTTTCTTCTTGTTGACGCTTCTTTGGAACTAGAGTAATCTTTGTGCCTTCAAACATAAAGCTATAACTGTTGGTACGCCCGTCATGTTGCACCGCCCTATCATACTGCCATGGCCTTCCCAGCAACAGATGACACACGTCCATGTCTACAACATCGCACCAGATTTCGTCTTTATATTTCTTCCCGATTGAAAAATTCACACAAGCTCTTCGTCCAACCTTCACCTCCCCGCCTTTCCTCAACCAAGCCAACTTGTACGGTTTCGGATGTTTCTCAGTCTTCAATGCCAACTTCCTCACAGCCTCTGACGAAATTATATTATCACAGCTTCCAACATCAATAACAAATTTGCAAACTTTCCCCAGAATAGTATATGTCGACTGAAATATATTGCTCCTCAACCAACTACAATCCACTTCTAGCTTTGGTGTCAAACAAGACCTCCTCATCATCAGATTACAACCTTCGTCTCCCGACACTTCTTCTTCCTCCTCATCAGGTGGTGAATTGGAACATTTAGCTTCCTCGTCCTCATCCTCAACCTCCACTATCATAGGTCACTTCTTCGGCTTTGCACATTCATTACTTTTATGGCCAAATTCTTGGCAATTATAACACTTGAAACCATTATTGACTTTCGCCTTCCCAACCTCATTCACAACTGGTTTTGCAACAACTTTTGAAACATTAGAACTTCCACTAACACCCTTCACTGGATTGTTGGAATTTGTAAACACACCACCACCTCGTCTTCCCTGCTTCTCCCAAGCTAACGCTTTTTGGTGTGCTTCCCCTACAGATCTGGGATCAAACATATTTACCATGTCTTGAATCTGCATACGCAATCCTCCAACAAATCTAGCTGTTAATTGTTCCTCTGTCTCCATGATATCGTTCCTTGCAATCAGTTGAGAGAATTCATCAGCATAGTCATTAACAGACTTCATTCCTTGCCTCAAGTTTTGCTGCCTCTAATACATAAGCGATTGATAATTGTAAGGTAAGAATGTGGCTTTCATCATTTTCCTCATCTTTTCCCATGATTCAACCTTTGACTTCCCCATCCGTTCACGTGTAAGTTTGGTTTGCTGCCACCATGCCAAAGCTCTACCCCTCAACCTTGTAGCATACAACTTCACTCTACGATGTTCTGGAACTTCCTTGAAGTCAAAAATCTCCTCCACATTAGACAACCAGTCCAAAAACTCTTCAGCTAGCATACCACCTTTGAATTCTGGAATTTCAGTCTTCATCCTAAATTCCCACTTGTGATCATACTCTGACTGATTTCTTCCTTGTCCACGTCCTCGTCCATGAACACTACCACCATCATACTCTTCTTCACAATCCGATGTACATCGATGCCGATTCTGATCACCAACATCTCTACTACCATCATGGCTACCACCAACATCCCTTCTATCGACATTCCTCCGATCACGATCATTCACATTCCTATCACGCCTTCGATCATCATCATTCCTATAACAATCTCGACTCGCACTTCTATGATCATTGTCAACACTTCTCTCCCGATTGGAATGTGGTGAGACTCTACTTCCCCCATGGTTAGATTCAGGTGAAACCCTTCTCCGATTTTGATTCATCTCTAACATCATCTTCTCTAATCGTCCAATTCCTTCATTAAGTTTCTCACTAAAGTTTTCATTAATTCTTTGCTCCATCTCATCAGCTTCTTCTCTTCTATACAAAGCTTCTATGTTTTGGTGACGATTAGCTCTTCTTGGTGGCATGGTTGATTCTTCAAACTTTGTCTTTCGGTTCCAACTTCAAATTTCAAACACCTTTCGAACTTAGATCCAAAATGAAATGGATCGAAAACTCCCACTTTGTTGCAATTTGCGAAGAGCACGATGAATAACAACTTCTCGGCCTTGAATGAAATAGCTCGGCTCGACTTGATCTCTTCAAACTTCAGCAAAATAATTGGCTCCAAGACTCGACTTAGCTATGATTGGCTAAACAAGCTCTGATACCAAAACCGATGTAGCAGCGGAATGATAAAATGATGATTCTGTGAAAGTAGCGATCGGTGAATTGAAGAATACCAATTGCCCAACTCCGTTAATCCAAAGATGTCGGAATCTAGCTATCCCAAACACGTTGATAGCGCACTATACCATGTTTAAAGATCTACGATTCTTCGCACGTTGATCTAGCGCACTAGATACCGTGAATCGGCTTCAGCAATCGTTGAATCAAGCGCACTCGATTAACCGATAGTGGAGATAGGAGATTACACTCAACTACCAATTTGGTGAAAGCACAAAGCTAACAAAACACAGTTTTTATTTCAAATCAACTAAACTATTACAAATGACCACACATGCCTATTTATAGGCTACAACTCAACACGCCAAAACAGAACACATTTCAACACAACACTTAGGTCGTGAACAACCTACGACCTAAAATAGTGCGATCTAAAAACCCGGCGATTTACGACCTAAAAACATTACAACATAAGCAAATACAAGTTACAACAAATATTTACAACACATAGATCGGTTTCGACTAAAATACAACTCACACGACCTAACTTCAACACACCAGCCTCCATCAGCGACCTAGTATAGGTCGTTAACGACCTACCACTTTGTGCGCGACCTAACAATGAATGGCATCTGGAGCAAGCGACCTAAAATGAACGGCATCCCCATCAGCAACCTAAAAGAAGCGGCTTCAGAAAAACTTCGCGACCTAAGTCCTCACGACCTAAGTCTTCACGACCTAAGTCTTCACGACTTATAGCGAGCGACTTATTTCTCCACATATCCCCGCAACCTAACTTCTTGCTTTAACTCGTTAGCTCGTGAGCGATCTTCCATAGGTCGTGAGCGACCTAAATTATTACTAGGTCGTGAGCAACCTAAGACTTCGTCATTCAGGGCTGCATCAAAATTGCATAAAAAAATTACATGAAAAGAAAATGGCTAAGTAGCCATGAAAAGAGAAAGAGAGCTTTCTTTTATTTTGAGCCTAAAACTAAACTAAAGAGAGACTAAGAGAGGAGGAGAGGTTACATGAAACATAAGGGGTATATATGCATATGTTAAACCCTAATTCATTTTTTTATTTATTTTTTGGAAAGGAAACCTAAAAGTACTGTTTTACTGGAAAAAAAAAGGAAGCACTGTATTATGAAGCAATGTATTGGAATGGCAGGGCAGTAAAGTGCTATGCACTGTCAATGTTGATGGGGTGGTGAAGATTTCAGGTTTGGGAAGTTGAAAGGTGGTGGATGAAAGGTGAATGTTAGGGGCAGGGAAATGATGAATGAATGTAGGTGAAGGTTGAAGAAATTGAATTGCAGTTGTGTGGACAGTTGTTTGTTGTGAAGCAAAAGTGTTGCACAGCACAGTGAACAGTGCACAATGTAACAGTGAACACTGAAACAATGAAGGAAATTAAAATTGTAAATGCAAAAATGTAAAAGAGAATGAAATGGAATAAAAGTGTTTTTTTTTCTTTTCCGATTGAAATTTGTGTTTTGTTTTTATTTTAATGAAATGAAAACACAAATGGAATAACAACAAACACACAAACCAAATAAAAGCAAAAATCACACAAAAACACACAATAATTTTTTTTTTAATAACTGCACTCAACACACAAAACAACAATGAAGAGCAAACGAAAAATAATCCAAAGAATAGAAAGTTAAAGTCAAATCAATTCCCCGGCAACGACGCCAAAAACTTGATCGGACGGCTAAATGTCTATCGAATTAGAAAATAGCTGAACGAATTTTGAAATAAAATTTACCGCAAGCGCACGACGTACAATTGTAGTACATGGCGAATACGGGTCGATCCGCAGGGAATTGATGATTTTAAAAGTCTATTCAATCAAATTAAACCAAAGTCGAGAGATTATCAAGCTAAAAAAATGTGAAAATTAGGAAACTAGCAACTACAAATGTGAATGAAAATTATGAGAATAAATTGACAATTTAGAGATAATTTCACTCTCTAGATCACATAAATCAACAAAACGAAGTTATGATCTCTCTTTTATTTGTCATTACTTAGCTTAATTGATGTGCTTTTCATAAGTATGGTCTATTTGTGCTATTAATTAGCTTAACATAAGCCATCAAACTATAACACATCCCTTAAACCACTTAGTGACTCATATGAAAAATGATAACAAAGTTGAAAGCAAAATTTATTTTAAGTATGGCCTATTAACTATTAATTAGAAATATAGACCATCAAATTTTAATCTCAACATTCACTTCATTACCATCATCATATGTAGATGAAGAGGTAATTTGTGTTAGTGATTGTTTAAGTATAGCCTATTTGGTGTCAACAATATAGGCTATCAAATTCAAAGCAAAAACAACAAGTTAGCCACTTCATACATTCTCATTAAAGCACAAAAAGAGAGTATAAAACATCAAAATGTTGAAGCTACATGATTAGAGGCTTCATTACCCCTAAATTGAAGGGATTAGCCTCTCATTTGTGTTATCATATCAACACAAGTAGCATGCAACATGAAACTAAAAAAAGTAAGCAAAATGAAAGCTAAATGAAAAGAGAACTATTCTACTTGCATAAAAGAAAAGAATCTACACTACAACATGAAAGGAGATAAACTAGAAGAGGAAAATAAGATGTTTTAAATTGCATAAAAAAAATTACATGAAAAGAAAATGGCTAAGTAGCCATGAAAAGAGAAAGAGAGCTTTCTTTTATTTTGAGCCTAAAACTAAACTAAAGAGAGACTAAGAGAGGAGGAGAGGTTACATGAAACATAAGGGGTATATATACAAGTGTTGATCCCTAATTCAAATTTTTTTATTTATTTTTTGGAAAGGAAACCTAAAAGTACCGTTTTACTTGGAAAAAAAAAGAAAAAAAAAGAAAAGGAAGCACTGTATTATGAAGCAATGTATTGGAATGGCAGGGCAGTAAAGTGCTATGCACTGTCAATGTTGATGGGGTGGTGAAGATTTCAGGTTTGGGAAGTTGAATGGTGGTGGATGAAAGGTGAATGTTAGGGGCAGAGAAATGATGAATGAATGTAGGTGAAGGTTGAAGAAATTGAATTGCAGTTGTGTGGACAGTTGTTTGTTGTGAAGCAATAGTGTTGCACTGCACGGTGAACAGTGCACAATGAAACAGTGAACACTGAAACAATGAAGGAAATGAAAATTGTAAATTCAAAAATGTAAAAGAGAATGAAATGGAATAAAAGTGTTTTTTTTCTTTTCCGATTGAAATTTGTGTTTTGTTTTTATTTTAATGAAATGCAAACACAAATGGAATAACAACAAACACACAAACCAAATAAAAGCAAAAATCACACAAAAACACACAACAATAACTTTTTTTTTAATAACTGCACTCAACACACAAAACAACAATGAAGAGAAAACGAAAAATAATCCAAAGAATATAAAGTTAAAGTCAAATCGATTCTCCGACAACGGCGCCAAAAACTTGATCGGACGGCTAAATGTCTATCGAATTAGAAAATAGCCGAACGAATTTTGAAATAAAATTTACCGCAAGCGCACGGCGTACAATTGTAGTACGTGGCGAATACGGGTCGATCCGCAGGGAATTGAAGATTTTAAAATCTATTCAATCAAATTAAACCAAAGTCGAGAGATTATCAAGCTAAAAAAAATGAGAAAATTAGCAAACTAGCAACTACAAATGTGAACGAAAACTATGAGAATAAATTGAAAATATAGAGATAATTCCACTCTCTAGATCACATAAATCAACAAAATGAAGTTATGATCTCTCTTTTCTTTGTCATTAGTTAGTTTAATTGATGTGCTTATCATAAGTATGGTCTATTTGTGCTATTAATTAGCTCAACATAAGCCATCAAACTATAACACACCCCTTAAACCACTTACTGACTCATATGAAAAATGATAACAAAGTTGAAAGCAAAATTTATTTTAAGTATGGCCTATTAACTATTAATTAGAAATATAGACCATCAAATTTTAATCTCAACATTCACTTCATTACCATCATCATATGTAGATGAAGAGGTAATTTGTGTTAGTGATTGTTTAAGTATAGCCTATTTGGTGTCAATAATATAGGCTATCAAATTCAAAGCAAAAACAACAAGTTAGCCACTTCATACATTCTCATTAAAGCACAAAAAGAGAGTATAAAACATCAAAATGTTGAAGCTACATGATTAGAGGCTTCATTACCCCTAAATTGAAGGGATTAGCCTCTCATTTGTGTTATCATATCAACACAAGTAGCATGCAACATGAAACTAAAAAAAAGGAAGCAAAATGAAAGCTAAATGAAAAGAGAACTATTCTACTTGCATAAATGAAAAGAATCTACGCTACAACATGAAAGGAGATAAACTAGAAGAGAAAAATAACATGTTTTAAATTGCATAAAAAAAATTACATGAAAAGAAAATGGCTATGTAGCCATGAAAAGAGAAAGAGAGCTTTCTTTTATTTTGAGCCTAAAACTAAACTAAAGAGAGACTAAGAGAGGAGGAGAGGTTACATGAAACATAAGGGGTATATATACAAGTGTTAAACCCTAATTCAATTTTTTTTTGGAAAGGAAACCTAAAAGTACCGTTTTACTTGGAAAAAAAAGGAAAAAAAAGAAAAGAAAGCACTGTATTATGAAGCAATGTATTGGAATGGCAGGGCAGTAAAGTGCTATGCACTGTCAATGTTGATGGGGTGGTGAAGATTTCAGGTTTGGGAAGTTGAAAGGTGGTGGATGAAAGGTGAATGTTAGGGGTAGAGAAATGATGAATGAATGTAGGTGAAGGTTGAAGAAATTGAATTGCAGTTGTGTGGACAGTTGTTTGTTGTGAAGCAATAGTGTTGCACTACACAGTGAACAGTGCACAATGAAACAGTGAACACTGAAGCAATGAAGGAAATGAAAATTGTAAATGCAAAAATGTAAAAGAGAATGAAATGGAATAAAAGTGTTTTTTTTTCTTTTCCGATTGAAATTTGTGTTTTGTTTTTATTTTAATGAAATGCAAACACAAATGGAATAACAACAAACACACAAACCAAATAAAAGCAAAAATCACACAAAAACACACAACAATAACTTTTTTTTTAATAACTGCACTCAACACACAAAACAACAATGAAGAGCAAACGAAAAATAATCCAAAGAATATAAAGTTAAAGTCAAATCGATTCACCGGCAACGGCGCCAAAAACTTGATCGGACGGCTAAATGTCTATCGAATTAGAAAATAGCCGAACGAATTTTGAAATAAAATTTACCGCAAGCGCACGGCGTACAATTGTAGTACGTGGCGACTACGGGTCGATCCGCAGGGAATTGATGATTTTAAAAGTCTATTCAATCAAATTAAACCAAAGTCGAGAGATTATCAAGCTAAAAAAATTGAGAAAATTAGCAAACTAGCAACTACAAATGTGAATGAAAACTATGAGAATAAATTGACAATATAGAGATAATTCCACTCTCTAGATCACATAAATCAACAAAATGAAGTTATGATCTCTCTTTTCTTTGTCATTAGTTAGCTTAATTGATGTGCTTATCATAAGTATGGTCTATTTGTGCTATTAATTAGCTCAACATAAGCCATCAAACTATAACACACCCCTTAAACCACTTACTGACTCATATGAAAAATGATAACAAAGTTGAAAGCAAAATTTATTTTAAGTATGGCCTATTAACTATTAATTAGAAATATAGACCATCAAATTTTAATCTCAACATTCACTTCATTACCATCATCATATGTAGATGAAGAGGTAATTTGTGTTAGTGATTGTTTAAGTATAGCCTATTTGGTGTCAACAATATAGGCTATCAAATTCAAAGCAAAAACAACAAGTTAGCCACTTCATACATTCTCATTAAAGCACAAAAAGAGAGTATAAAACATCAAAATGTTGAAGCTACATGATTAGAGGCTTCATTACCCCTAAATTAAAGGGATTAGTCTCTCATTTGTGTTATCATATCAACACAAGTAGAATGCAACATGAAACTAAAAAAAAGGAAGCAAAATGAAAGCTAAATGAAAAGAGAACTATTCTACTTGCATAAAAGAAAAGAATCTACACTACAACATGAATGGAGATAAACAAGAAGAGGAAAATAACATGTATTAAATTGCATAAAAAAATTACATGAAAAGAAAATGGCTAAGTAGCCATGAAAAGAGAAAGAGAGCTTTCTTTTATTTTGAGCCTAAAACTAAACTAAAGAGAGACTAAGAGAGGAGGAGAGGTTACATGAAACACAAGGGGTATATTTACAAGTGTTAAACCCTAATTCATTTTTTTTGGAAAGTAAACCTAAAAGTACCGTTTTACTTGGAAAAAAAGAAAAAAGAAAAGAAAAAGGAAGCACTGTATTATGAAGCAATGTATTGGAATGGCAGGGCAGTAAAGTGCTATGCACTGTCAATGTTGATGGGGTGGTGAAGATTTCAGGTTTGGGAAGTTGAAAGGTGGTGGATGAAAGGTGAATGTTAGGGGCAGAAAAATGATGAATGAATGTAGGTGAAGGTTGAAGAAATTGAATTGCAGTTGTGTGGACAGTTGTTTGTCGTGAAGCAAAAGTGTTGCACTGCATAGTGAACAGTGCACAATGAAACAGTGAACACTGAAACAATGAAGGAAATGAAAATTGTAAATGCAAAAATGTAAAAGAGAATGAAATGGAATAAAAGTGTTTTTTTTTCTTTTCCGATTGAAATTTGTGTTTTGTTTTTATTTTAATGAAATGCAAACACAAATGGAATAACAACAAACACACAAACCAAATAATAGCAAAAATCACACAAAAACACACAACAATAACTTTTTTTTTAATAACTGCACTCAACACACAAAACAACAATGAAGAGCAAACGAAAAATAATCCAAAGAATATAAAGTTAAAGTCAAATCGATTCCCCGGCAACGACGCCAAAAACTTGATTGGACGGCTAAATGTCTATCGAATTAGAAAATAGCTGAACGAATTTTGAAATAAAATTTACCGCAAGCGCACGGCGTACAATTGTAGTACGTGGCGAATACAGGTCGATCCGCAGGGAATTGATGATTTTAAAAGTCTATTCAATCAAATTAAACCAAAGTCGAGAGATTATCAAGCTAAAAAAATGAGAAAATTAGCAAACTAGCAACTACAAATGTGAATGAAAACTATGAGAATAAATTGACAATATAGATATAATTCCACTCTCTAGATCACATAAATCAACAAAATGAAGTTATGATCTCTCTTTTCTTTGTCATTAGTTAGCTTAATTGATGTGCTTATCATAAGTATAGTCTATTTGTGCTATTAATTAGCTCAACATAAGCCATCAAACTATAACACACCCCTTAAACCACTTACTGACTCATATGAAAAATGATAAAAAAGTTGAAAGCAAAATTTATTTAAATATGGCCTATTAACTTTTAATTAGAAATATAGACCATCAAATTTTAATCTCAACATTCACTTCATTACCATCATCATATGTAGATGAAAAGGTAATTTGTGTTAGTGATTGTTTAAGTATAGCCTATTTGGTGTCAACAATATAGGCTATCAAATTCAAAGCAAAAACAACAAGTTAGCCACTTCATACATTCTCATTAAAGCACAAAAAGAGAGTATAAAACATCAAAATGTTAAAGCTACATGATTAGAGGCTTCATTACCCCTAAATTGAAGGGATTAGCCTCTCATTTGTGTTATCATATCAACACAAGTAGCATGCAACATGAAACTAAAAAAAAGGAAGCAAAATGAAAGCTAAATGAAAAGAGAACTATTCTACTTGCATAAAAGAAAAGAATCTACACTACAACATGAAAGGAGATAAACAAGAAGAGGAAAATAACATGTATTAAATTGCATAAAAAAAATTACATGAAAAGAAAATGGCTAAGTAGCCATGAAAAGAGAAAGAGAGCTTTCTTTTATTTTGAGCCTAAAACTAAACTAAAGAGAGACTAAGAGAGGAGGAGAGGTTACATGAAACATAAGGGGTATATATACAAGTGTTGATCCCTAATTCATTTTTTTGGAAAGGAAACCTAAAAGTATCGTTTTACTTGGAAAAAAAGAAGAAAAAAAGAAAGAAAAAGGAAGCACTGTATTATGAAGCAATGTATTGGAATGGCAGGGCAGTAAAGTGCTATGCACTGTCAATGTTGATGGGGTGGTGAAGATTTCAGGTTTGGGAAGTTGAAAGGTGGTGGATGAAAGGTGAATGTTAGGGGCAGAGAAATGATGAATGAATGTAGGTGAAGGTTGAAGAAATTGAATTGCAGTTGTGTGGACAGTTGTTTGTTGTGAAGCAAAAGTGTTGCACTGCACAGTGAACAGTGCACAATGAAATAGTGAACACTGAAACAATGAAGGAAATGAAAATTGTAAATGCAAAAATGTAAAAGAGAATGAAATGGAATAAAAGTGTTTTTTTTCTTTTCCGATTGAAATTTGTGTTTTGTTTTTATTTTAATGAAATGCAAACACAAATGGAATAACAACAAACACACAAACCAAATAAAAGCAAAAATCACACAAAAAAACACAACAATAACTTTTTTTTAATAACTGCACTCAACACACAAAACAACACTGAAGAGCAAACGAAAAATAATCCAAAGAATAGAAAGTTAAAGTCAAATCAATTCCCCGGCAACGGCGCCAAATACTTGATCGGACGGCTAAATGTCTATCGAATTAGAAAATAGCCGAACGAATTTTGAAATAAAATTTACCGCAAGCGCACGGCGTACAATTGTAGTACGTGGCGAATAAGGGTCGATCCGCAGGGAATTGATGATTTTAAAAGTCTATTCAATCAAATTAAACCAGTCGAGAGGTTATCAAGCTAAAAAAAGTAAGAAAATTAGCAAACTAGCAACTACAAATGTGAATGAAAATTATGAGAATAAATTAACAATTTAGAGATAATTCCACTCTCTAGATCACATAAATCAACAAAATGAAGTTATGATCTCTCTTTTCTTTGTCATTAGTTAGCTTAATTGATGTGCTTATCATAAGTATGGTCTATTTGTGCAATTAATTAGCTCAACATAAGCCATCAAACTATAACAGACCCCTTAAACCACTTACTGACTCATATGAAAAATGATAACAAAGTTGAAAGCAAAATTTATTTTAAGTATGGCCTATTAACTATTAATTAGAAATATAGACCATCAAATTTTAATCTCAACATTCACTTCATTACCATCATCATATGTAGATGAAGAGGTAATTTGTGTTAGTGATTGTTTAAGTATAGCCTATTTGGTGTCAACAATATAGGCTATCAAATTCAAAGCAAAAACAACAAGTTAGTCACTTCATACATTCTCATTAAAGCACAAAAAGAGAGTATAAAACATCAAAATGTTGAAGCTACATGATTAGAGGCTTCATTACCCCTAAATTGAAGGAATTAGCCTCTCATTTGTGTTATCATATCAACACAAGTAGCATGCAACATGAAACTAAAAAAAGGAAGCAAAATGAAAGCTAAATGAAAAGAGAACTATTCTACTTGCATAAAAGAAAAGAATCAACACTACAACATGAAAGGAGATAAACAAGAAGAGGAAATAACATGTATTAAATTGCATAAAAAAATTACATGAAAAGAAAAAGGCTAAGTAGCCATGAAAAGAGAAAGAGAGCTTTCTTTTATTTTGAGCCTAAAACTAAACTAAAGAGAGACTAAGAGAGGAGGAGAGGTTACATGAAACATAAGGGGTATATATACAAGTGTTAAACCCTAATTCATTTTTTTTATTTTTTTTGGAAAGGAAACCTAAAAGTACTGTTTTACTTGAAAAAAAAGAAAAAAAAGAGGAAGCACTGTATTATGAAGCAATGTATTGGAATGACAGGGCAGTAAAGTGCTATGCACTGTCAATGTTGATGGGGTGGTGAAGATTTCAGGTTTGGGACGTTGAAAGGTGGTGGATGAAAGGTGAATGTTAGGGGCAGAGAAATGATGAATGAATGTAGGTGAAGGTTGAAGAAATTGAATTGTAGTTGTGTGGACAGTTGTTTGTTGTGAAGCAAAAGTGTTGCACTGCACAGTGAACAGTGCACAATGAAACAGTGAACACTGAAACAATGAAGGAAATGAAAATTGTAAATGCAAAAATGTAAAAGAGAATGAAATGGAATAAAAGTGTTTTTTTTCTTTTCCGATTGAAATTTGTGTTTTGTTTTTATTTTAATGAAATGCAACAAATATAATAACAACAAACACTCAAACCAAATAAAAGCAAAAATCACACAAAAACACACAACAATAACTTTTTTTTAATAACTACACTCAACACACAAAACAACAATGAAGAGCAAACGAAAAATAATCCAAAGAATAGAAAGTTAAAGTCAAATCAAATCCCCAGCAAAGGCGCCAAAAACTTGATCGGACGGCTAAATGTCTATCGAATTAGAAAATAGCCGAACTAATTTTGAAATAAAATTTTCCATAAGCGCACGGCGTACAATTGTAGTACGTGGTGAATACGAGTCGATCCGCAGGGAATTGATGATTTTAAAAGTCTATTAAATCAAATTAAACCAAAGTCGAGAGATTATCAAGCGAAAAAAATGAGAAAATTAGCAAACTAGCAACTGCAAATGTGAATGAAAACTATGAGTATAAATTGACAATTTAGAGATAATTCCACGCTCTAGATCACATAAATCAACAAGATGAAGTTATGATCTCTCTTTTCTTTGTCATTAGTTAGCTTAATTGATGTGCTTATCATAAGTATGGTCTATTTGTGCTATTAATTAGCTCAACATAAGCCATCGAACTATAACACACCCCTTAAACCACTTACTGACTCATATGAAAAATGATAACAAAGTTGAAAGCAAAATTTATTTTAAGTATGGCCTATTAACTATTAATTAGAAATATAGACCATCAGATTTTAATCTCAACATTCACTTCATCACCATCATCATAAGTAGATGAAGAGGTAATTAGTGTTATTGATTGTTTAAGTATAGCCTATTTGGTGTCAACAATATAGGCTATCAAATTCAAAGCAAAAACAACAAGTTAGCCACTTCATACATTCTCATTAAAGCACAAAAAGAGAGTATAAAACATCAAAATGTTGAAGCTACATGATTAGAGGCTTCATTACCCCTAAATTGAAGGGATTAGCCTCTCATTTGTGTTATCATATCAACACAGTAGCATTCAACATGAAACTAAAAAAAGGAAGCAAAATGAAAGCTAAATGAAAAGAGAAATATTCTACTTGCATAAAAGAAAAGAATCTACACTACAACATGAAAGGAGATAAACAAGAAGAGGAAAATAACATGTATTAAATTGCATAAAAAAATTACATGAAAAGAAAATGGCTAAGTAGCCATGAAAACAGAAAGAGAGCTTTCTTTTATTTTGAGCCTAAAACTAACTAAAGAGAGACTAAGAGAGGAGGAGAGGTTACATGAAACATAAGGGGTATATATACAAGTGTTAAACCATAATTCATTTTTTTTATTTTTTTTGGAAAGGAAACCTAAAAGTACTGTTTTACTTGAAAAAAAAGGAAAAAAAAGAGGAAGCACTGTATTATGAAGCAATGTATTGAAATGATAGGGCAGTAAAGTGCTATGCACTGTCAATGTTGATGGGGTGGTGAAGATTTCAGGTTTGGGAAGTTGAAAGGTGGTGGATGAAAGGTGAATGTTAGGGGCAGAGAAATGATGAATGAATGTAGGTGAAGGTTGAAGAAATTGAATTGCAGTTGTGTGGACAGTTGTTTGTTGTGAAGCAAAAGTGTTGCACTGCACAGTGAACAGTGCACAATGAAACAGTGAACACTGAAACAATGAAGGAAATGAAAATTGTAAATGCAAAAATGTAAAAGAGAATGAAATGGAATAAAAGTGTTTTTTTTCATTTCCGATTGAAATTTGTGTTTTGTTTTATTTTAATGAAATGCAAACACAAATGGAATAACAACAAACACACAAACCAAATAAAAGCAAAAATCACACAAAAACACACAACCAGAACTTTTTTTTTAATAACTGCACTCAACACACAAAACAACAATGAAGAGCAAACGAAAAATAATCCAAAGAATAGAGAGTTAAAGTCAAATCAATTCTCCGGCAACGGCGCCAAAAAATTGATCGGACGGCTAAATGACTATCGAATTAGAAAATAGCCGAACTAATTTTGAAATAAAATTTACCGCAAGCGCACGGCGTACAATTGTAGTACGTGGTGAATACGAGTCGATCCGCAGGGAATTGATGATTTTAAAAGTCTATTCAATCAAATTAAACCAAAGTCGAGAGATTATCAAGCGAAAAAAAATGAGAAAATTAGCAAACTAGCAACTACAAATGTAAAAGAAAACTATGAGAATAAATTGACAATTTAGAGATAATTCCACTCTCTAGATCACATAAATCAACAAAATGAAGTTATGATATCTCTTTTCTTTGTCATTAGTTAGCTTAATTGATGTGCTTATCATAAGTATGGTCTATTTGTGCTATTAATTAGCTCAACATAAGCCATCAAACTATAACACACCCCTTAAACCACTTACTGACTCATATGAAAAATGATAACAAAGTTGAAAGAAAAATTTATTTTAAGTATGACCTATTAACTATTAATTAGAAATATAGACCAACAAATTTTAATCTCAACATTCACTTTATTACCATCATCATATGTAGATGAAGAGGTAATTTGTGTTATTGATTGTTTAAGTATAGCCTATTTGGTGTCAACAATATAGGCTATCAAATTCAAAGCAAAAACAACAAGTTAGCCACTTCATACATTCTCATTAAAGCACAAAAAGAGAATATAAAACATCAAAATGTTGAAGCTACATGATTAGAGGCTTCATTACCCCTAAATTGAAGGGATTAGCCTCTCATTTGTGTTATCGTATCAACACAAGTAGCATGCAACATGAAACTAAAAAAAAGGAAGCAAAATGAAAGTTAAATGAAAAGAGAACTATTCTACTTGCATAAAAGAAAAGAATCTACACTACAACATGAAAGGAGATAAACAAGAAGAGGAAAATAACATGTATTAAATTGCATAAAAAAAATTACATGAAAAGAAAATGGCTAAGTAGCCATGAAAAGAGAAAGAGAGCTTTCTTTTATTTTGAGCCTAAAACTAAACTAAAAAGAGACTAAGAGAGGAGGAGAGGTTACATGAAACATAATGAGTATATATACAAGTGTTAAACCCTAATTCATTTTTTTTAATTTTTTTGGAAAGGAAACCTAAAAGTACTGTTTTACTTGAAAAAAAAAGAAAAAAAAAAGAGGAAGCACTGTATTATGAAGCAATGTATTGGAATGGCAGGGCAGTAAAGTGCTATGCACTGTCAATGTTGATGGGGTGGTGAAGATTTCAGGTTTGGGAAGTTCAAAGGTGGTGGATGAAAGGTGAATGTTAGGGGCAGAGAAATGATGAATGAATGTAGGTGAAGGTTGAAGAAATTGAATTGCAGTTGTGTGGACAATTGTCTGTTGTGAAGCAAAAGTGTTGCACTGCACAGTGAACAGTGCACAATGAAACAGTGAACACTGAAACAATGAAGGAAATGAAAATTGTAAATGCAAAAATGTAAAAGAGAATGAAATGGAATAAAAGTGTTTTTTTTCTTTTCCGATTGAAATTTGTGTTTTGTTTTTATTTTAATGAAATGCAAACACAAATGGAATAACAACAAACACACAAACCAAATAAAAGCAAAAATCACACAAAAACACACAACCATGACTTTTTTTTTAATAACTGCACTCAACACACAAAACAACAATGAAGAGCAAACGAAAAATAATCCAAAGAATAGAGAGTTAAAGTCAAATCAATTCCCCGGCAACGGCGCCAAAAACTTGATCGGACGGCTAAATGTCTATCGAATTAGAAAATAGCCGAACGAATTTTGAAATAAAATTTACCGCAAGCGCACGGCGTATAATTGTAGTACGTGGCGAATACAGGTCGATCCGCAGGGAATTGATGATTTTAAAAGTCTATTCAATCAAATTAAACCAAAGTCTAGAGATTATCAAGCGAAAAAATTGAGAAAATTAGCAAACTAGCAACTACAAATATGAATGAAAACTATGAGTATAAATTGACAACTTAGAGATAATTCCACTCTCTAGATCACATAAATCAACAAAATGAAGTTATGATCTCTCTTTTCTTTGTCATTAGTTAGCTTAATTGATGTGCTTATCATAAGTATGGTCTATTTGTGCTATTAATTAGCTCAACATAAGCCATCAAACTATAACACACCCCTTAAACCACATACTGACTCATATGAAAAATGATAACAAAGTTGAAAGCAAAATTTATTTTAAGTATGGCCTATTAACTATTAATTAGAAATATAGACCATCAAATTTTAATCTCAACATTCACTTCATTACCATCATCATATGTAGATGAAGAGGTAATTTGTGTTAGTGATTGTTTAAGTATAGCCTATTTGGTGTCAACAATATAGGCTATCAAATTCAAAGCAAGAACAACAAGTTAGCCACTTCATACATTCTCATTAAAGCACAAAAAGAGAGTATAAAACATCAAAATGTTGAAGCTACATGATTAGAGGCTTCATTACCCCTAAATTGAAGGGATTAGCCTCTCATTTGTGTTATCATATCAACACAAGTAGCATGCAACATGAAACTAAAAAAAAGGAAGCAAAATGAAAGCTAAATGAAAAGAGAACTATTCTACTTGCATAAAAGAAAAGAATCTACACCACAACATGAAAGGAGATAAACAAGAAGAGGAAAATAACATGTATTAAATTGCATAAAAAAAATTACATGAAAAGAAAATGGCTAAGTAGCCATGAAAAGAGAAAGAGATCTTTCTTTTATTTTGAGCCTAAAACTAAACTAAAGAGAGACTAAGAGAGGAGGAGAGGTTACATGAAATATAAGGGGTATATATACAAGTGTTAAACCCTAATTCAATTTTTTTATTTTTTTTTGGAAAGGAAACCTAAAAGTACTGTTTTACTTGAAAAAAAAAGAAGAAAAAAAAGAAGAAAAAAAAGAGGAAGCACTGTATTATGAAGCAATGTATTGGAATGGCAAGGCAGTAAAGTGCTATGCACTGTCAATGTTGATGGGGTGGTGAAGATTTCAGGTTTGGGAAGTTGAAAGGTGGTGGATGAAAGGTGAATGTTAGGGGCAGAGAAATGATGAATGAATGTAGGTGAAGGTTGAAGAAATTGAATTGCAGTTGTGTGGACAGTTGTTTGTTGTGAAGCAAAAGTGTTGCACTGCACAGTGAACAGTGCACAATGAAACAGTGAACATTGAAACAATGAATGTAACAACCCGCTTTTCCGTACCCCTTGAATAGACACTAATCTCCATCTATTTACTCAAGGTGAACGAAAAACCGAACCATTAGGGTTTTAAAAGAAGAGGTAGAAGAAAAGATAGAAGAAAAAGAAAGAAGAACAACAACAGATACAGAACAGAGACAATATCAGAACCTCACATATCGCAGCGGAACAATATATAATAGATAAATGAATAATCTTTAAACAAAGAACTATATCATTTTATACATACATCAATCAGAGTCAATATACAACTCAATACAATACATCACATCAATGGACAGTTATATAACTTGTCCTCATACAGAATACACAGTGGAATAAATATATCAGATACAAGTACTACGTCTCGCCATCCAGCTCATCTCCAAAGCTCCAGAATATCCAGAATATCCTGATAATATAACTCTAGGCTGCCCGTGTGGAAATTGGTGGGCACCCAGAGTTTAGAAGGGAACAATAAACTCCGAGTCAGTCATGGTGACTGGTGTGAGATCGTAAAACAGTTATTCTTTAAAATAAACAACAGGATAAATTTAAAGTCAATTCGAAATGCTTTTGGAAAATGAAACTACCATAAGACCTCCCGCCACACACACAATGCAAACGCAGAATTGGAGGAGATTTCTTCTTATGATAGTCAAAGATGCTTACTACGCAAAATCAAATCATTTTTTAATATTATTATTAGTGCATAGTGTAGAAAACATTTCGAAAGTATAATATTAATCTTAGCCAACATACGACCAGTATCGTATGCCTACTATAGCTACTATGTTCAATAGCAGGTTACCGCCACATTCCATAGCAGGTAATACAACTAAAACCGTACAGGGTTCGTATTGTTTCTTTGGATTTTCCAACAAATGGTCAGGCTAAGGAACTTCCTTTCCTCCTGCCGATTGGGATCGCCTCTGGCTGGACGTCCCGAGAGACAAACTGCTCTCTGCCAAACAAGGCCGGGTTACCCCTGTAACAGGTAACTCACGAATATGTCATCACCCGGTCCTTTGGGACCTTTATCCGAGCGCTCGATATCCAACATCACACATCATAAAGAAAGTGTATCCACATGAGTAAGTATCTGGGCTCCATACCATGATACCACCCCTTTCCAGAAGGAAATGACATACCCTAAAGGGCGCGACCCTCATAACCTTGCCGCAACATTCCTGTTTCGACCATTTCCGGGTTGTTGAGGCTCGATGAAGTCTCGTCCACAAAGCTACGCTTTCTCAAAAAGCCCTGCTTCGGGTCAAACAAAATGATCAACCTATGATCACAAAGATATAAGATCAAATAAATGATCATATCACAAATGATCAAACACCGATCATTTTACAGCAACACTCAGTATGCCACGTTACCAAATTGGGATATATCGCTGATAAATTTCAACTACATAACCTCTGAGCTCGTACGTCTCAGAGAAGGGTGTTAAGCTAAGAGAATAAATTCTCCGCCACCAACAGATATGTATTTGAAAGAAATCAGCTTTATATCTCAAAGTGTAATGTCAGACATACAATCCATACAAGTCTGTTCCGGGATCGAACAGAACCGAAGGCACTTCTCACGAAGCCCTTGCATTTCCGGATAATTTCCAATCACGTCAGGACTTCCCGTCACTAAGGATGATAAAACCTCTAAACCGGAGATCAGCCGATGTAGAGTAACTCGACGGTAATCCTTCCGTTTTCAAAAATATCCGGTCTTCAACACCGGTCTTCGAATGCAATTCATAACGACGTATCACATATTCGGAATGGGTTATACGACCCCATGGTCCTTTCCCGGCTAACCCGAATAGTGAGCGCTTATTTAAAAATAAGTGTGGCATTCAAATTCATCCAATTCACAACAAATACCTATTCAAGGTAATTATTGATAGTCGGTTATTTAACTATCAATAAAGATGCGCAACATCATCAGATTCCAAATAATTTTCCCATTTCATTTTATCTTTGAAGATAAAATCTCAAAACAGTTCATTTCATATTGGAAAAGCATTTCCATACTTATTTAAAAATAAGTATTTCACAAATCATTTATTTTCAACATTTGAAAATATTCGATATACTTAAATCAAAATTAAGTATATATTCATTCTTTAAGGAAATCATTCTCTTTAAACACATTTATTTGAGTCAAAACGAATGTTACGTAAAACATCGTTACGACGACTCAAAATCACTAGTATAGGGATTCGAATTTAGATAGATATATAAATCCCAATACTACATTAAAACATTTCCTTTCGGAAATCATTTACTATAACAACAGTGTTATAGTCCATCATTTCCTTATTTCTCGAAAACGTCTATTTCAATAAGAACTGCGGAAATCTCTGCTTTCGATTTATAATACATTTTAAAACATCTTTAAAATGTTTAACTTCATTTTTAATATCACTTCTTTAAAAACGTATCCATTTTACTTAACAATATATTCACTGTCCAAAATCGTGAATATATCTTCTTTAATAACCTTCTATAATTCACTTATCAAATTTAATCGATTCCGAATTTATAAACACGGTTAAAAATTCTATTTCCATTTTAATAACAACTTCGACTTATAAATCTTCTTTATTAACAAATTCGAGTTATACTCGATATAAATATCACAAGTCCATATTATAAGTTAATAACTTATCATTCATTTTCAACTTCACAATTTATAAATCTATAAATTTCATTCACTTACGGATTCCATAATATTTCATTTTTTCCACTTATAAAAACTCATTTTATAATTTCAACATTCTTAATTTTGCAGATATCAATTTCATAAATCTTTTATATGAACCGTTACAGAAATTCAAAAATCTCAATTTAAACCATTTCATAAATCAGTCAACTATTTATTCCAAAAATCACTTTTCGGTTATATTTCACAAATCTATAAATTTTTTTGTAACTTTAAAATTTTACGTTTATAAATCGATTCAAAATTTCCATAAAACGTATATTTTCAAAAATCACTTTAAAAATCCTTTTAAAGTAAAAGTCGTTATTTTTACATTTCAAAACTGAATCCGATGATGCCACAACACCAATCAGTCCATCACAACAGTCAAATATCATATATCATCATATGATAACAGAATACATACCAACATCTGTAAATAAATAAATACAGTTGAGGAATCCTGTTGGATCCCTCCAACCTGTTTCCCTGCATCCAAAAACGTTAGCACAATACCAATTCCGCTCCAGTACGGAATTATCGCGGTATATGGGTTTTTATAAATCCGCTTACTAACGGCGCAATAGGGTCTCATCCGCTATACGAGGCGGGAAATCAATCAATCCAATATATACATATGCCAATATGTATATACTGCTATATATATAGATATATCCTAAAATATCTAATAGCACATCCAAACAGTCAATCAAACAATAACTGAAAATTCCACTTTTCAATTTGAGTGAGAAAATCTCACCGTGATTTTATTTCTGATTCCAGCGTTTATTTCGAATAAAATTAATCGGCCGTTTAATTTTACTCAAAAATTTCACTGATTCCAAACACGCCCAGATCTGCGCTGCAGCGTAGAGCGCGTCGCTGCGATTCCAACGCTTCTGGTTTCGTAATTTTCTGACCTCGTACGAAAGAGATACGATATTTTAAACTTTATACAAATTTTTATATAATTAACATTTACAATTTCATTTAAATTTAAACCTCAGTTTCACATCTGCCGCACGTTCAAACTGAGGAAATCACGACCGTGATTCTCATCTTCCCCCCAGGCTAAAGTCGAACACGCGAAACCCATGCCGCCTCTTCCTTTTGAATTTACGCGACCATCAACCAACATCTAAACCCCATCACCCTACCACCACCGGAACCGCCATCACCTCACGAACCTTCGCCTGGAATGCAGTGGAGCTCGGTCGTGCCTCCCTCTCTAAAACTGCACGCGAAAACTCGAACTTCACCGCCAGATTTCGTCGTCGATGATGAGTCTCAAACGATCGTGGCCGTATGGATTGGTAGAGCACGTCGTTGCCGACGTTTTTCTTTTGGATCACGAGGCTTGATAGCGAACAGATTGAGAGGGATTAATGATAGAACAATCGAACGATATTGGCCATTAATCGAATAAGTGGCGGCCTGAAGCTTTAAGAAACCCTAGGGTCGTTTTCTTTTGCAATTGAAAAAGTGGAGGGGCTTTTATAGAAAATTTAACGATTTACTATTCATCGAATTTTTTCGAACTCCGATTCGAGCGTGCCGGCTGACGTTCGTAAGGTTTACCCCGCGTTCCGAACGCAATGGAACAGGTTTCGGAAGCTAATTCGATCGTCTGTGCGAGATACGGAGAAAAACGATCAGTTTAAATTAAACCGATTTAAATCGATTTCGAGGCGTTTTGGCTTGCCCCGGACAAATGGTAAATCCAAAAATTACAAAATTTGAAATCTTACAATAATATCACATTACGGATCCGATGAAACTGGTTTCGTCGAAATCCGAGACCGTTTGAAAAATGACTATTTTTAACTCGACGATTTAAATTAAAATAATATCGATGCGTTTCGAGTTGCCACGGTCAAACGACAACTCCGATGGATACGAAAATTGAAATCCGATAATAACTAACTATTACGGATCCAATGGAACTGGTCTCGTTCAATTCTGAGACTGTTCGAAAATTGACTATTTTTACAGTCGATAATTAAATATTAAAATATTCAATTTTCACAGATTAACTCTAAATTCGATTCTGAAAGTTCTATAACCTTTCTATAATTCCAGTATGATAAAATAAAATTTTCCAAATCGTTTTCAATCATATTAACTCGATTTTCAATTATTTCTGGAATTTCAATTATTAAATCATCGATTTAATGGTCAAATTAAATCCAATATTCGAAAAATAAATTATTCGAGTTCTAAATTCCATTTATTAATATTCAAAATCAATTAAATATTCGAATTTTAATTATCAAAAATTCTGGGTCGTTACAGACTTCCCCCCTTAAAAGAATTTCGTCCTCGAAATTACAAGTTAGGAAAAGTGGTCCTTAACTCGTCTACTATCTCCTCAAATTCAATAGTTTCATCAATTTATCAAAACAAGTCTTTCTATTAAAGATTCGTTATCATTCAACTCGTTTTCCAACTTCAATTATAAGTTTCCAACAACATTGTTTAACTTCTAAATTCAAATTCGAGTTTAAATTCAAATTTTAAACTTTCAAAATTTCTCAAAAATTTTCTAACACCCGAATTTTCGAAAAATTTTGCCAGCGTCTCCTTTGCGCGGCTAATACGGCACGACTACAAAACGTCCCTACGGACTCTCAGATTTCAAAAAGAAAAGGAAAAAGCCAAGCGGCTAGAGAAATAAGTCATCAAATCTCATATTCGAATTTAAATACATACCTTTTTCGAGCAATTCAAATTTATCTTTGAAATCAAAATTTCAATTCCTTTCATATACCTGTATATCCTACTAGCCATAATATCTAGTTGCATATATTCAAACCATTTCGTACATTCTATTACAAAATTTTCAATATAAACTACTTATACATCTCTAATTCACTATTGAAGTTATATATTCAATTTCGTTCAATTTTGCATTTCAAATATTCCATTTGAATTCAATTCACAATTTCAATTTGAATTCAGTTTATCTTCTGAATATTGAATTTTATCGATTATCTTTCATTCATAACTGCACCATTTTAAATTAGTTTCAATTACTAATTTATTTCAAATTCTCATCTACTTATTCAAATTTGTTTTCAATATTCAGTTTCAATTCCAGTTTTATTCTTTCGTTCATTCCCAAAATTTATTTTCAATTTGCCATTTTGGTTTATAACCACTCATATTAAACTGGGTTTCCAATAACATATGAATTTTAATTCATCTTTCAATTTACATTATTCAATTCAATTCATTTGCTTACGAATTCGAAATGAATTTCAACTTTCAATTTCATTTAATTGATTCACTTGTACTTACATTCATTTAACTTCATCCTTTAAGTTAAATTTATTCTATCAACCTTTCAAATTGTATAAGTTATCAACTTGATAATATTTCATAAATATGGTATCCCAAAGTCTTACCAATATTTCAAAGCCATTTTGAAAACAATTCAAATTCCATTTGAATTTCCAAAACAAAACCCAAATTTTCAAACAACTTTCATTTAAAATAATTTGGCAGCAATTCCTCTTTTGGAAACCCGAAAATGAACACCAGTGATGTCGCGATCATCATCGGAATTATTTTCCAGCGACCGAAAAGAGTTTAGAGCTTTCATCTCTCCAAAATACTTTTCAAAACCTTTGAAATTCAATTTCAAATCAAAAGGGAATTTAAACTTTCCAAATCTCCAAAATTTTCAAACCCTTTTCAAAACATTTCCAAATATTTCTCTGGAATTCCGTTTTAAATTACAAATCACATTTATAATTTACATTCTCAAATTTCATTTGTATATGGATTTATCTCTTAACTTTGGAGTTACGATTTCAATTTCTTATTTAATTTCAATGATAATAGATTAATATTATCACTTCTAACATCCATGCAACCATATAATATAGCATTTTATAGAAAAACATTTCTTTTCTATACAAAAATAGTTTTGGGCAAAATTATCTCATTTACCCTATTTAAAACAATACTGTGCCGAATTGTTCTATATAAGTGTTTAGAGATCCCTATCGATAGAGTTGTACGGACAATACCGACCAGAATCCATATACCACTCAACAAACCAATCATCACAATATAAAACAATTTTATATTCACTAACAAATACGCACTCATATCTATTATTACACTCAACTCATTCTAGAGTACTGCTGACTCTATCTCTAATGAGTAACACCCAACAGAGCAGGGTTGTCGCTTAACCATATGCTCTGATACCAAATGTAACAGCCCGCTTTTCCGTACCCCTTGAATAGACACTAATCTCCATCTATTTACTCAAGGTGAACGAAAAACCGAACCATTAGGGTTTTAAAAGAAGAGGTAGAAGAAAAGATAGAAGAAAAAGAAAGAAGAACAACAACAGATACAGAACAGAGACAATATCAGAACCTCACATATCGCAGCGGAACAATATATAATAGATAAATGAATAATCTTTAAACAAAGAACTATATCATTTTATACATACATCAATCAGAGTCAATATACAACTCAATACAATACATCACATCAATGGACAGTTATATAACTTGTCCTCATACAGAATACACAGTGGAATAAATATATCAGATACAAGTACTACGTCTCGCCATCCAGCTCATCTCCAAAGCTCCAGAATATCCAGAATATCCTGATAATATAACTCTAGGCTGCCCGTGTGGAAATTGGTGGGCACCCAGAGTTTAGAAGGGAACAATAAACTCCGAGTCAGTCATGGTGACTGGTGTGAGATCGTAAAACAGTTATTCTTTAAAATAAACAACAGGATAAATTTAAAGTCAATTCGAAATGCTTTTGGAAAATGAAACTACCATAAGACCTCCCGCCACACACACAATGCAAACGCAGAATTGGAGGAGATTTCTTCTTATGATAGTCAAAGATGCTTACTACGCAAAATCAAATCATTTTTTGATATTATTATTAGTGCATAGTGTAGAAAACATTTCGAAAGTATAATATTAATCTTAGCCAACATACGACCAGTATCGTATGCCTACTATAGCTACTATGTTCAATAGCAGGTTACCGCCACATTCCATAGCAGGTAATACAACTAAAACCGTACAGGGTTCGTATTGTTTCTTTGGATTTTCCAACAAATGGTCAGGCTAAGGAACTTCCTTTCCTCCTGCCGATTGGGATCGCCTCTGGCTGGACGTCCCGAGAGACAAACTGCTCTCTGCCAAACAAGGCCGGGTTACCCCTGTAACAGGTAACTCACGAATATGTCATCACCCGGTCCTTTGGGACCTTTATCCGAGCGCTCGATATCCAACATCACACATCATAAAGAAAGTGTATCCACATGAGTAAGTATCTGGGCTCCATACCATGATACCACCCCTTTCCAAAAGGAAATGACATACCCTAAAGGGCGCGACCCTCATAACCTTGCCGCAACATTCCTGTTTCGACCATTTCCGGGTTGTTGAGGCTCGATGAAGTCTCGTCCACAAAGCTACGCTTTCTCAAAAAGCCCTGCTTCGGGTCAAACAAAATGATCAACCTATGATCACAAAGATATAAGATCAAATAAATGATCATATCACAAATGATCAAACACCGATCATTTTACAGCAACACTCAGTATGCCACGTTACCAAATTGGGATATATCGCTGATAAATTTCAACTACATAACCTCTGAGCTCGTACGTCTCAGAGAAGGGTGTTAAGCTAAGAGAATAAATTCTCCGCCACCAACAGATATGTATTTGAAAGAAATCAGCTTTATATCTCAAAGCGTAATGTCAGACATACAATCCATACAAGTCTGTTCCGGGATCGAACAGAACCGAAGGCACTTCTCACGAAGCCCTTGCATTTCCGGATAATTTCCAATCACGTCAGGACTTCCCGTCACTAAGGATGATAAAACCTCTAAACCGGAGATCAGCCGATGTAGAGTAACTCGACGGTAATCCTTCCATTTTCAAAAATATCCGGTCTTCAACACCGGTCTTCGAATGCAATTCATAACGACGTATCACATATTCGGAATGGGTTATACGACCCCATGGTCCTTTCCCGGCTAACCCGAATAGTGAGCGCTTATTTAAAAATAAGTGTGGCATTCAAATTCATCCAATTCACAACAAATACCTATTCAAGGTAATTATTGATAGTCGGTTATTTAACTATCAATAAAGATGCGCAACATCATCAGATTCCAAATAATTTTCCCATTTCATTTTATCTTTGAAGATAAAATCTCAAAACAGTTCATTTCATATTGGAAAAGCATTTCCATACTTATTTAAAAATAAGTATTTTACAAATCATTTATTTTCAACATTTGAAAATATTCGATATACTTAAATCAAAATTAAGTATATATTCATTCTTTAAGGAAATCATTCTCTTTAAACACATTTATTTGAGTCAAAACGAATGTTACGTAAAACATCGTTACGACGACTCAAAATCACTAGTATAGGGATTCGAATTTAGATAGATATATAAATCCCAATACTACATTAAAACATTTCCTTTCGGAAATCATTTACTATAACAACAGTGTTATAGTCCATCATTTCCTTATTTCTCGAAAACGTCTATTTCAACAAGAACTGCGGAAATCTCTGCTTTCGATTTATAATACATTTTAAAACATCTTTAAAATGTTTAACTTCATTTTTAATATCACTTCTTTAAAAACGTATCCATTTTACTTAACAATATATTCACTGTCCAAAATCGTGAATATATCTTCTTTAATAACCTTCTATAATTCACTTATCAAATTTAATCGATTCCGAATTTATAAACACGGTTAAAAATTCTATTTCCATTTTAATAACAACTTCGACTTATAAATCTTCTTTATTAACAAATTCGAGTTATACTCGATATAAATATCACAAGTCCATATTATAAGTTAATAACTTATCATTCATTTTCAACTTCACAATTTATAAATCTATAAATTTCATTCACTTACGGATTCCATAATATTTCATTTTTTCCACTTATAAAAACTCATTTTATAATTTCAACATTCTTAATTTTGCAGATATCAATTTCATAAATCTTTTATATGAACCGTTACAGAAATTCAAAAATCTCAATTTAAACCATTTCATAAATCAGTCAACTATTTATTCCAAAAATCACTTTTCGGTTATATTTCACAAATCTATAAATTTTTTTGTAACTTTAAAATTTTACGTTTATAAATCGATTCAAAATTTCCATAAAACGTATATTTTCAAAAATCACTTTAAAAATCCTTTTAAAGTAAAAGTCGTTATTTTTACATTTCAAAACTGAATCCGATGATGCCACAACACCAATCAGTCCATCACAACAGTCAAATATCATATATCATCATATGATAACAGAATACATACCAACATCTGTAAATAAATAAATACAGTTGAGGAATCCTGTTGGATCCCTCCAACCTGTTTCCCTGCATCCAAAAACGTTAGCACAATACCAATTCCGCTCCAGTACGGAATTATCGCGGTATATGGGTTTTTATAAATCCGCTTACTAACGGCGCAATAGGGTCTCATCCGCTATACGAGGCGGGAAATCAATCAATCCAATATATACATATGCCAATATGTATATACTGCTATATATATAGATATATCCTAAAATATCTAATAGCACATCCAAACAGTCAATCAAACAATAACTGAAAATTCCACTTTTCAATTTGAGTGAGAAAATCTCACCGTGATTTTATTTCTGATTCCAGCGTTTATTTCGAATAAAATTAAACGGCCGTTTAATTTTACTCAAAAATTTCACTGATTCCAAACACGCCCAGATCTGCGCTGCAGCATAGAGCGCGTCGCTGCGATTCCAACGCTTCTGGTTTCGTAATTTTCTGACCTCGTACGAAAGAGATACGATATTTTAAACTTTATACAAATTTTTATATAATTAACATTTACAATTTCATTTAAATTTAAACCTCAGTTTCACATCTGCCGCACGTTCAAACTGAGGAAATCACGACCGTGATTCTCATCTTCCCCCCAGGCTAAAGTCGAACACGCGAAACCCATGCCGCCTCTTCCTTTTGAATTTACGCGACCATCAACCAACATCTAAACCCCATCACCCTACCACCACCGGAACCGCCATCACCTCACGAACCTTCGCCTGGAATGCAGTGGAGCTCGGTCGTGCCTCCCTCTCTAAAACTGCACGCGAAAACTCGAACTTCACCGCCAGATTTCGTCGTCGATGATGAGTCTCAAACGATCGTGGCCGTATGGATTGGTAGAGCACGTCGTTGCCGACGTTTTTCTTTTGGATCACGAGGCTTGATAGCGAACAGATTGAGAGGGATTAATGATAGAACAATCGAACGATATTGGCCATTAATCGAATAAGTGGCGGCCTGAAGCTTTAAGAAACCCTAGGGTCGTTTTCTTTTGCAATTGAAAAAGTGGAGGGGCTTTTATAGAAAATTTAACGATTTACTATTCATCGAATTTTTTCGAACTCCGATTCGAGCGTGCCGGCTGACGTTCGTAAGGTTTACCCCGCGTTCCGAACGCAATGGAACAGGTTTCGGAAGCTAATTCGATCGTCTGTGCGAGATACGGAGAAAAACGATCAGTTTAAATTAAACCGATTTAAATCGATTTCGAGGCGTTTTGGCTTGCCCCGGACAAATGGTAAATCCAAAAATTACAAAATTTGAAATCTTACAATAATATCACATTACGGATCCGATGAAACTGGTTTCGTCGAAATCCGAGACCGTTTGAAAAATGACTATTTTTAACTCGACGATTTAAATTAAAATAATATCGATGCGTTTCGAGTTGCCACGGTCAAACGACAACTCCGATGGATACGAAAATTGAAATCCGATAATAACTAACTATTACGGATCCAATGGAACTGGTCTCGTTCAATTCTGAGACTGTTCGAAAATTGACTATTTTTACAGTCGATAATTAAATATTAAAATATTCAATTTTCACAGATTAACTCTAAATTCGATTCTGAAAGTTCTATAACCTTTCTATAATTCCAGTATGATAAAATAAAATTTTCCAAATCGTTTTCAATCATATTAACTCGATTTTCAATTATTTCTGGAATTTCAATTATTAAATCATCGATTTAATGGTCAAATTAAATCCAATATTCGAAAAATAAATTATTCGAGTTCTAAATTCCATTTATTAATATTCAAAATCAATTAAATATTCGAATTTTAATTATCAAAAATTCTGGGTCGTTACAATGAAGGAAATGAAAATTGTAAATGCAAAATTGTAAAAGAGAATGAAATGGAATAAAAGTGTTTTTTTTCTTTTCCGATTGAAATTTGTGTTTTGTTTTTATTTTAATGAAATGCAAACACAAATGGAATAACAACAAACACACAACCCAAATAAAAGCAAAAATCACACAAAAACACACAACAATAACTTTTTTTTTAATAACTGCACTCAACACACAAAACAACAATGAAGAGCAAACGAAAAATAATCCAAAGAATAGAGAGTTAAAGTAAAATCAATTTCCCGACAACGGCGCCAAAAACTTGATCGGATGGCTAAATGTCTATCGAATTAGAAAATAGCCGAACGAATTTTGAAATAAAATTTACCGCAAGCGCACGGCGTACAATTGTAGTACGTGGCGAATACGGGTCGATCCGCAGGGAATTGATGATTTTAAAAGTCTATTCAATCAAATTAAACCAAAGTCGAGAGATTATCAAGCAAAAAAAATGAAAAAATTAGCAAACTAGCAACTACAAATGTGAATGAAAACTATGAGAATAAATTGACAATTTAGAGATAATTCCACTCTCTAGATCACATAAATCAACAAAATGTAGTTATGATCTCTCTTTTCTTTGTCATTCGTTATCTTAATTGATGTGCTTATCATAAGTATGGTCTATTTGTGCTATTAATTAGCTCAACATAAGCCATCAAACTATAACACACCCCTTAAACCACTTACTGACTCATATGAAAAATGATAACAAAGTTGAAAACAAAATTTATTTTAAGTATGACCTATTAACTATTAATTAGAAATATAGACCATCAAATTTTAATCTCAACATTCACTTCATTACCATCATCATATGTAGATGAAGAGGTAATTTGTGTTAGTGATTGTTTAAGTATAGCCTATTTGGTGTCAACAATATAGGCTATCAAATTCAAAGCAAAAACAACAAGTTAGCCACTTCATACATTCTCATTAAAGCACAAAAAGAGAGTATAAAACATCAAAATGTTGAAGCTACATGATTAGAGGCTTCATTACCCCTAAATTGAAGGGATTAGCCTCTCATTTGTGTTATCATATCAACACAAGTAGCATGCAACATGAAACTAAAAAAAAGGAAGCAAAATGAAAGCTAAATGAAAAGAGAACTATTCTACTTGCATAAAAGAAAAGAATCTACGCTATAACATAAAAGGAGATAAACAAGAAGAGGAAAATAAAATGTATTAAATTGCATAAAAAAATTACATGAAAAGAAAATGGCTAAGTAGCCATGAAAAGTGAAAGAGAGCTTTCTTTTATTTTGAGCCTAAAACTAAACTAAAGAGAGACTAAGAGAGGAGGAGAGGTTACATGAAACATAAGGAGTATATATACAAGTGTTAAAACCTAATTCAAATTTTTTTTTTGGAAAGGAAACCTAAAAGTATTGTTTTACTTGAAAAAAAAGGAAGCACTGTATTATGAAGCAATGTATTGGAATGGCGGGGCAGTAAAGTGCTATGCACTGTCAATGTTGATGGAGTGGTGAAGATTTCAGGTTGGGAAGTTGAAAGGTGGTGGATGAAAGGTGAATGTTAGGGGCAGAGAAATGATGAATGAATGTAGGTGAAGGTTGAAGAAATTGAATTGCAATTGTGTGGACAGTTGTTTGTTGTGAAGCAAAAGTGTTGCACTGCACAGTGAACATTGCACAATGAAACAGCGAACACTGAAACAATGAAGAAAATGAAAATTGGAAACGCAAAAATGTAAAAGAGAATGAAATGGAATAAAAGTGTTTTTTTTTCTTTTCCGATTGAAATTTGTGTTTTGGTTTTATTTTAATGAAATGCAAACACAAATGGAATAACAACAAACACACAAACCAAATAAAAGCAAAAATCACACAAAAACACACAACAGTAATTTTTTTTAATAACTGCACTCAACACACAAAACAACAATGAAGAGCAAACGAAAAATAATCCAAAGAATAGAAAGTTAAAGTCAAATCAATTCCCCGGCAACGGCGCAAAAAACTTGATCGGACGGCTAAATGTCTATCGAATTATAAAATAGCCAAACGAATTTTGAAATAAAATTTACTGCAAGTGCACTGCGTACAATTGTAGTACGTGGTGAATACGGGTCGATCCGTAGAGAATTGATGATTTTAAAAGTCTATTCAATCAGATTAAACCAAAGTCGAGAGATTATCAAGCTAAAAAAATGAGAAAATTAGCAAACTACCAACTACAAATGTGAATGAAAACTATGAGAATAAATTAACAATTTAGAGATAATTCCACTCTCTAGATCACATAAATCAACAAAATGTAGTTATGATCTCTCTTTTCTTTGTCATTAGTTAGCTTAATTGATGTGCTTATCATAAGTATGGTCTATTTGTGCAATTAATTAGCTCAACATAAGCCATCAAACTATAACACACCCCTTAAACCACTTACTGACGTATATGAAAAATGATAACAAAGTTAAAAGCAAAATTTATTTTAAGTATGGCCTATTAACTATTAATTAGAAATATAGACCATCAAATTTTAATCTCAACATTCACTTCATTACCATCATCATATGTAGATGAAGAGGTAATTTGTGTTAGTGATTGTTTAAGTATAGCCTATTTGGTGTCAACAATATAGGCTATCAAATTCAAAGCAAAAACAACAAGTCACTTCATACATTCTCATTAAAGCACAAAAAGAGAGTATAAAACATCAAAATGTTGAAGCTACATGATTAGAGGCTTCATTACCCCTAAATTGAAGGGATTAGCCTCTCATTTGTGTTATCATATCAACACAAGTAGCATGCAACATGAAACTAAAAAAAAGGAAGCAAAATGAAAAGAGAACTATTCTACTTGCATAAAAGAAAAGAATCTACACTACAACATGAAAGGAGATAAACAAGAAGAGGAAAATAAAATGTATTAAATTTCATAAAAAAAATTAGATGAAAAGAAAATGGCTAAGTAGCCATGAAAAGAGAAAGAGAGCTTTCTTTTATTTTTAGCCTAAAACTAAACTAAAGAGAGACTAAGAGAGGAGGAGAGGTTACATGAAACATAAGGGGTATATATACAAGTGTTAAACCCTAATTCAATTTTTTTTGGAAAGGAAACCTAAAAGTACTGTTTTACTTGAAAAAAAAAGAAAAGAAAAGAAAGCACTGTATTATGAAGCAATGTATTGGAATGGCAGTGCAGTAAAGTGCTATGCACTGTCAATGTTGATGGGTGGTGAAGATTTCAGGTTTAGGAAGTTGAAAGGTGGTGGATGAAAGGTGAATGTTAGGGGCAGAGAAATGATGAATGAATGTAGGTGAAGGTAGAAGAAATTGAATTGCAGTTGTGTGGACAGTTGTATGTTGTGAAGCAAAAGTGTTGCACTGCACAGTGATCAGTGCACAATGAAACAGTGAACACTGAAACAATGAAGGAAATGAAAATTGTAAATGCAAAAATGTAAAAGAGAATGAAATGGAATAAAAGTGTTTTTTTTCTTTTCCGATTGAAATTTGTGTTTTGTTTTTATTTTAATGAAATGCAAACACAAATGGAATAACAACAAACACACAAACCAAATAAAAGCAAAAATCACACAAAAACACACAACAATAACTTTTTTTTTAATTACTGCACTCGACACACAAAACAACAATGAAGAGCAAACGAAAAATAATCCAAAGAATAGAGAGTTAAAGTCAAATCAATTCCCCGGCAACGGCGCCAAAAAATTGATCGGACGGCTAAATGTCTATCGAATTAGAAAATAGCCGAACTAATTTTGAAATAAAATTTACCGCAAGCGCACGGCGTACAATTGTAGTACGTGGTGAATACGAGTCGATCCGCAGGGAATTGATGATTTTAAAAGTCTATTCAATCAAATTAAACCAAAGTCGAGAGATTATCAAGCGAAAAAAAATGAGAAAATTAGCAAACTAGCAACTACAAATGTGAATGAAAACTATGAGTATAAATTGACAATTTAGAGATAATTCCACTCTCTAGATCACATAAATCAACAAAATGAAGTTATGATCTCTCTTTTCTTTGTCATTAGTTAGCTTAATTGATGTGCTTATCATAAGTATGGTCTTTTTGTGCTATTAATTAGCTCAACATAAGCCATCAAACTATAACACACCCCTTAAACCACTTACTGACTCATATGAAAAATGATAACAAAGTTGAAAGCAAAATTTATTTTAAGTATGGCCTATTAACTATTAATTAGAAATATAGACCATCAAATTTTAATCTCAACATTCACTTCATTACCATCATCATATGTAGATGAAGAGGTAATTTGTATTGGTGATTGTTTAAGTATAGCCTATTTGGTGTCAACAATATAGGCTATCAAATTCAAAGCAAAAACAACAAGTTAGCCACTTCATACATTCTCATTAAAGCACAAAAAGAGAGTATAAAACATCAAAATGTTGAAGCTACATGATTAGAGGCTTCATTACCCCTAAATTGAAGGGATTAGCCTCTCATTTGTGTTATCATATCAACACAAGTAGCATGCAACATGAAACTAAAAAAAAGGAAGCAAAATGAAAGCTAAATGAAAAGAGAACTATTCTACTTGCATAAAAGAAAAGAATCTACACTACAACATGAAAGGAGATAAACAAGAAGAGGAAAATAACATGTATTAAATTGCATAAAAAAAATTACATGAAAAGAAAATGGCTAAGTAGCCATGAAAAGAGAAAGAGAGCTTTCTTTTATTTTGAGCCTAAAACTAAACTAAAGAGAGACTAAGAGAGGAGGAACGGTTACATGAAACATAATGGGTATATATACAAGTGTTAAACCCTAATTCATTTTTTTTAATTTTTTTGGAAAGCAAACCTAAAAGTACTATTTTACTTGAAAAAAAAGAAAAAAAAAAGAGGAAGCACTGTATTATGAAGCAATGTATTGGAATGGCAGGGTAGTAAAGTGCTATGCACTGTCAATGTTGATGGGGTGGTGAAGATTTCAGGTTTGGGAAGTTCAAAGGTGGTGGATGAAAGGTGAATGTTAGGGGCAGAGAAATGATGAATGAATGTAGGTGAAGGTTGAAGAAATTGAATTGCAGTTGTGTGGACAGTTGTTTGTTGTGAAGCAAAAGTGTTGCACTGCACAGTGAACAGTGCACAATGAAACAGTGAACACTGAAACAATGAAGGAAATGAAAATTGTAAATGCAAAAATGTAAAAGAGAATGAAATGGAATAAAAGTGTTTTTTTTCTTTTCCGATTGAAATTTGTGTTTTGTTTTTATTATAATGAAATGCAAACACAAATGGAATAACAACAAACACACAAACCAAATAAAAGCAAAAATCACACAAAAAGACACAACCATAACTTTTTTTTAATAACTGCACTCAACACACAAAACAACAATGAAGAGCAAACGAAAAATAATCCAAAGAATAGAGAGTTAAAGTCAAATCAATTCCCCGGCAACGTCGCCAAAAACTTGATCGGACGGCTAAATGTCTATCGAATTAGAAAATAGCCGAACGAATTTTGCAATAAAATTTACCGCAAGCGCACGGCGTATAATTGTAGTACGTTGCGAATACAGGTCGATCCGCAGGGAATTGATGATTTTAAAAGTCTATTCAATCAAATTAAACCAAAGTCGAGAGATTATCAAGCGAAAAAATTGAGAAAATTAGCAAACTAGCAAATACAAATATGAATGAAAACTATGAGTATAAATTGACAACTTAGAGATAATTTCACTCTCTAGATCACATAAATCAACAAAATGAAGTTATGATCTCTCTTTTCTTTGTCATTAGTTAGCTTAATTGATGTGCTTATCATAAGTATGATCTATTTGTGCTATTAATTAGCTCAACATAAGCCATCAAACTATAACACACCCCTTAAACCACTTACTGACTCATATGAAAAATGATAACAAAGTTGAAAGCAAAATTTATTTTAAGTATGGCCTATTAACTATTAATTAGAAATATAGACCATCAAATTTTAATCTCAACATTCACTTCATTACCATCATCATATGTAGATGAAGAGGTAATTTGTGTTAGTGATTGTTTAAGTATAGCCTATTTGGTGTCAACAATATAGGCTATCAAATTCAAAGCAAGAACAACAAGTTAGCCACTTCATACATTCTCATTAAAGCACAAAAAGAGAGTATAAAACATCAAAATGTTGAAGCTACATGATTAGAGGCTTCATTACCCCTAAATTGAAGGGATTAGCCTCTCATTTGTGTTATCGTATCAACACAAGTAGCATGCAACATGAAACTAAAAAAAAGGAAGCAAAATGAAAGCTAAATGAAAAGAGAACTATTCTACTTGCATAAAAGAAAAGAATCTACACTACAACATGAAAGGAGATAAACAAGAAGAGGAAAATAACATGTATTAAATTGCATTAAAAAAATTACATGAAAAGAAAATGGCTAAGTAGCCATGAAAAGAGAAAGAGAGCTTTATTTTATTTTGAGCCTAAAACTAAACTAAAGAGAGACTAAGAGAGGAGGAGAGGTTACATGAAACATAATGGGTATATATACAAGTGTTAAACCCTAATTCATTTTTTTTAATTTTTTTGGAAAGGAAACCTAAAAGTACTGTTTTACTTGAAAAAAAAGAAAAAAAAAAGAGGAAGCACTGTATTATGAAGCAATGTATTGGAATGGCAGGGCAGTAAAGTGCTATGCACTGTCAATGTTGATGGGGTGGTGAAGATTTCAGGTTTGGGAAGTTCAAAGGCGGTGGATGAAAGGTGAATGTTAGGGGCAGAGAAATGATGAATGAATGTAGGTGAAGGTAGAAGAAATTGAATTGCAGTTGTGTGGACAGTTGTATGTTGTGAAGCAAAAGTGTTGCACTGCACAGTGATCAGTGCACAATGAAACAGTGAACAATGAAACAATGAAGGAAATGAAAATTGTAAATGCAAAAATGTAAAAGAGAATGAAATGGAATAAAAGTGTTTTTTTTTCTTTTCCGATTGAAATTTGTGTTTTGTTTTTATTTTAATGAAATGCAAACACAAATGGAATAACAACAAACACACAAACCAAATAAAAGCAAAAATCACACAAAAACACACAACAATAACTTTTTTTTTAATTACTGCACTCGACACACAAAACAACAATGAAGAGCAAACGATTGTAACGACTCGGATTTTTCGCGTTCGAAAATCGACATCCATACTTTACATCGTACTCGAATGCCATAGATTCGACCGTTCAAATCCGATTCGCCAGAGCTATAACACAATTAAGTAAATAACACAGCGGAAGAAAAGGATAATACATTGATATATAATATCTGATACAACAGAGTGATACAATGAATATCAATATACATCAGAGATATGATACAAGAAATAGCAGCGGAAAAGAAAAGATAACATCAGCAGCGGATAGAATATCCCCAATAGAATGCTCCAAGATAAGCAATGTCAATCCATGAACTCCAAGAACTGACTAGCGCCAGATAATCTACCAAACCTGAATATCTGAGAAAACCCAACTCTAGACTGCCCGTGTGGAAAATAGTGGGCACCCAGAGTTTAGGAAGGGAACAATAAACTCCGGATCAGTCATGGGACTGGTGTGAGCAACAAAAACAGTTTATCTTTAAACAAACACAAAAGGCTTTTAAACATTGAAATCCGCAATGCTTTTCGAAAATGAAACTACCATAAGACCTCCCACCGCACACACAATGCAAACGCAGAATTGGAGGAGATTTCTTCTTATGATAGTCAAAAATGCTTACTACGCGAAATCAAAACTCTTTTGATATTATTACTAGTGCATAGTGTAGAAAAACATTTCAAAAATATAATATCAATCTTAGCCAACATACAAACATTGTTGTATGTCTACTATAACTACTACGTTCAATAGCAGGTTACCGCCACATTCCATAGCAGATAATACAACTAAAACCGTACAAGGGTCGTATTGTTTCTTTGGATTTCCAACAAATGATCAGGCTAAGGAACTTCCTTACCGAAATAGAAACGCCTCTGGAAAGACGCCCCGGATCCTAACCGGATCTCTGCAAACAAAAGGCCGACGCTACCTCACGCTATACAGCTGTGACTAGGTAACTAACACACTGACGCTACCTCACGCTGTACTGCTGTAACTAGGTAACTAACACACGAGTCATGTCATCCCCCGGTCGTTACCGACCTTTATCCGCGGTACCTCAATCATAAAGCAACATCACAAAGTGATAAATGTATAGTGTCCACACGAGTTAAGTATCTGGGCTCCATACCATGATACCACCCTTTATCCAGAAGGAAATGACATACCCTAGGGGCGCTACCCTTACAAACCTTTGTCGCAACATTCCTGTTTCGACCATTACCGGGTTGTGAGGCTCGACGAAGTCTCGTCCCCAAAACTACGCTTTTTCACAAAGCACGCTTTTTCACAAAGCAACGCTTTGACCAACAAATGATCATCAGCACTTCGTATGCCACATTACCAAATTGGGAATGTATCACTAGTAACCATCAACTACATAACCTCTGAGCTCGTACGTCTCAGAGAAGGGTGTTAAGCTAAGAGAATAAATTCTCCGCCACCAACAGAAATGTATTTGATAGAAACCAGCTTTACATCTCAAAGTGTAACGTCAGACACACATCCATACAAGTCTGTTCCGGGTTCGAACAGAACCGAAGGCACTTCCGAAGAAGCCCTTGCCAATCCGGGTATTCACAATCCTGGTCGGACTTCCCATCACTTAGGGAATCTCTATACCGTAGCTACTCAGTGCAGAGACAATCGATAGGTCATCCTATCTCTCTCGCAAATACCCGGTCTTCACCTCCGGTCTTCAAATGCTATCCATATCGTCGTATCACTATTCGGAATGGGATATATTACACAAAGGTCCTCTCCCGGCTAAACCGAATAACGAGCGCAATTAAAAATCATATGGATACTGGGGTCTCAGTTAAATCACAGCTTAAAGTCAAAACTTTCCATTCGAATGGTAAAATAATTTACCATTTCCAATCTTTTAAACAAAAAGATTCATTTCAAAAACCCTCAATGGTTTAAACAATTTCCACACTTTTAATCTTTTAACAAAAAGATTCAATTCACAAAGTTTACCCCGTTCACAAAGATTCATTCATATATTTTCAAATCGATTTCCATTTCAATCTGATTAACTCGTTAAATCTTTAAATCAAGATTTAACTTATAGCTTTCAAAACTCGTTTCCAAAGATTCATTCATAGCCTTTCAAAACAATTCTATTTCAAGTTGGATTAACTCATCCGGTCTTTGAAATCAAAGACTCATTTCATAGTTTTCAAAACATTTCAATTCCATTTCAAACTTGAAATTCTTTCAACACAAATTGGAAGTTCATTACTTTTGTGAAAGCTTTTACTATTTGAAAACAAGTAGTTTTCGTTTCGGAAAAATCCAGTTATATTTACACGAGTTAAAACCCTTGAATTAAATTCAAATTCCCAAATCAATACCTTTAAAATGGTTTAACCCATATATAACTAGTACAACATCTTTAATCCCTAGTTTCAAATCATAGAATTCAATTTCAAACTTGAATTCAAATTTAAATCAAATTATTTAAATTTCCAAAACTCGATTAAGTTATTCAAAATAACTTTTATCTTTGAAATTCCATTTCAAAAGCTTTTCACTTTAAACCCAAATTTCAAATTTCAAAATCAATTGAAATTAAAATTTCAATTTCAAAAACATTGAATTTAAATTATCTGTGACTTAACCGATTTCCACGTGAAATCCATATTTGTGTGTGTATGGTGTAGTCCAGGGTTTTCACACAATAGTGCAACATCAATCATTACAGATATATCGATAAGCGGTAAAATCGATAACGCTTATCTACATTCACAGATTCATAGATAAAATAAATTTATCAGTCACAAAGATTCATCATTACAATTCGATGTGGGTTTCGGATAACCAACTGGAATCCGACTCCCTGTCGCATCGAAATTCAAATGCCGTTTTACGGGTCAAGGGATTCATATTCACATAGTAATATATCACAGATAAGTAAATTACAGATCACAACATAAATCAGGATGTATCACAAAGCATCACAAATCAGGGATATCAAATAATTCACATTCAATAGAATCCAAATATTCCTAAGTAAGCTCAATTAATTGCCTGATTAATTCAAATCAGATAAAATTCTTATGGATTATTAATTCTGGTTAATTAATCATCTATAAATTACAAATTATTTTGATTTATTATTCTTTAATCATTTATAAATTAACCATTAATAATAAATTAATTAGCCTTCTATTATAATTCATCAATCTTAAATTATTAAATAATTAATCTTTAATTATTTAACTCACCATTAAATTAATTATCTTCCATTAATAAATTAACCCTTTATTAATTACCATTTAATTAATTTTCCTTAATTGATTGAAACATGTGATTATTCTTAATCACTTAATCAATTTTAACTATTTATTAATTACTTTTAATTAAGTAATTATTTTTAAGTAATTACCTTTAATTACATCACTAAATAATTATGCTTCAAAAATTTTATTAAGTAATTATACTTATCACATTTACTTTCCAATTTCACTTTAAATTTAAGACTTAAAAATGAATATAAATTTTAACTTTAACAAAGTTTAAAACACATTTAAAAACAATATTCACCTTTAAACTTACTTTTAAACTCCTTAAAATATACTTTCAATTAGTTAATCAAATTAAATTTAAAACTTGATTTATTTTCAAAGTTTCAAAACTAACTTGAATTAATGATTACACTTTGATTTTAAAACTTGAAATATTCTCTTATTCTTATTGAAAACTTTTAAAGCCTGGGTAAAATTTCTTTAACCTTTATAAACTGTTTTACTTTACCTTTTACAAACCTCTTT
Source organism: Allium fistulosum (assembly GCA_030737815.1). Classification (NCBI taxonomy): domain Eukaryota; kingdom Viridiplantae; phylum Streptophyta; class Magnoliopsida; order Asparagales; family Amaryllidaceae; genus Allium; species Allium fistulosum. Next base: position 25,303,316 of record JASFAW010000011.1, read on the forward strand.
GTTAGCAAATACCACCCCGAATACAACTGAACAAAACTCGAGCCAAGCACATGATTTACCCGAGATCAACTTCGAGTTCGACCCGAAGGAAACTGCTTCTTCCCAAACTCTACCCCATTTTCCAGATGCACAACTTTCTCATGTGCACGCGTGCACCTACCCCGACGAACCACGGCGCTCCGACCAACATCGATGATTCCCACACCTCACCGGTGATCCTTGAAACCCTTCTCGATCATCATCTCCCTCGATTCAAACGAGAATCAAAATCGAGCTACAACCCACACAACCTGTACCCAATGCCATCGGAAAACTGACCGCCACCGACGATCCAGACCTCACGTCACCACGCCACCTTCATCGAAGCTTCGCCACGTCTCCTAACATCTCCAGGACAATTCGCGATCGATTCCGATTGCTCCTAATCATCGTGAGACCCAAACCAATGTCGACGACAAAAACAGTCCTTTAAACCCTATCTTGATCGTTACAGGCCATCACGACCTTTGATAATTTACGATAGCATTTTTCCCATGATCCTCGTCTCCTCCTCCACCTTCAAGCCCAACCACTACGACCCCAGCCTACGCGATCATCAGAAAATCGCGAGAAACCATTTTCCGTTCATCTGACAAGTGCTCCCTCAACTCATCATTTAAAATCTGGATTTTTATCTTAAAAATCCTATTTTCTAATGGTGATTCAAGTTATATAAATAAATTGACAATTCGTGACATTCGAATTTTTACATATATTTGAATTCTCTGTGGAAATCAAATTTCCAGAGGTTTTTGCAAGTTATTTTAACCGAGATGAATTTTTTTTAAGGCTTAATTCGTGAACAAACAAACAATCTTTGTTTGCATTTTAAATCCTAATAGTTACTAGATGGAAAGATAGGAATTTATTTACAGATCTGAGTTTAAGAATGAAACAGTAACAGGAGCATCACAATGCTACAAGCATACACATATCCACCCATTCACATATGTCCATATACATTCCTAGATATTCATAAGCAACAAATTCAAAGACTTAAGTTTAAATAAGGTGATATTACTCACAGGCATTTCAATTAACATAGAAAACTGGGTTAAATTACTCACTGGTGAAAATAAAGGAGTTTGGGAAAAACAAAGTTGCTCACCAAGATTTTGTGAAAGAACAAAGCATGGTTTGTTTTGGCAACAGACTTCAAAATTACAAGGTGAAATCTTCCCACTTGATTCTCTGTTGTATTGAGTTGCTGGTTGTTGTAGAATGCTTGTTTAGGTTTTTAAATGAAGTTTTTATCTTAGTTTTTATCTAGCTCGAATGGAAATGAAAGATGATAGGGGAAAAATAGCTTACAGGTTGAAGTATAAAACAAGCTGCAGGGTATAACATATTTTATACAAAATAGTGTACAAGTTGTACAATTTTCAGAGATAATTTCATGGTTTGGTGGCCGAGATTACATGCTCATGTACTAGAAAAGATATTTGTCTTAGCAAGCATTAAATGACCTTGTCCTTATGAATGTTTATTTACTTCCAGCCTGCATATCTATTTAGATTTAGTGGTACTCAAGACTGCATACCCATCATATTCGAACCACTTGACTTCATACTTATCCTTTGCTTTGCCTTCATACTTATACCAGATATACTTGAATGTATTTTTTTGTTTCTTTGTTTGTTTAAGTATACATACTTATCTGGTTTACTTCATATGTCGTGTTCATGTTACCTATGTGTTTGTTTTGTTATGTCTACATACTTGTCTTTTATTGGTTTGATTTTTACTTACATATTTATTTCCAACTTAAATACTTATCGTAATGTATTTACATTGTATTTGTATTTTACTTTATTTATTTTACTTTGTAATATATTTTTGTTTGTATTCACACACATTTATTAAAAGACAATGTAATGAAATCAAATACATATTTAATGAATTACATAGATATATTTATTTTTATACTTATCTTTAATCAAAATTTCACAATTTTAATTCAAAAATTAATTTAATTATCATTTTAAATTTGTAAAAAATTCGGGATCGTTACAGAAAAATAATCCAAAGAATAGAGAGTTAAAGTCAAATCAATTCCCCGGCAACGGCGCCAAAAAATTGATCGGACGGCTAAATGTCTATCGAATTAGAAAATAGCCGAACTAATTTTGAAATAAAATTTACCGCAAGCGCACGACGTACAATTGTAGTACGTGGTGAATACGAGTCGATCCGTAGGGAATTGATGATTTTAAAAGTCTATTCAATCAAATTAAACCAAAGTCGAGAGATTATCAAGCGAAAAAAAATGAGAAAATTAGCAAACTAGCAACTACAAATGTGAATGAAAACTATGAGTATAAATTGACAATTTAGAGATAATTCCACTCTCTAGATCACATAAATCAACAAAATGAAGTTATGATCTCTCTTTTCTTTGTCATTAGTTAGCTTAATTGATGTGCTTATCATAAGTATGGTCTATTTGTGCTATTAATTAGCTCAACAAAAGCCATCAAACTATAACACACCCCTTAAACCACTTACTGACTCATATGAAAAATGATAACAAAGTTGAAAGCAAAATTTATTTTAAGTATGACCTATTAACTATTAATTAGAAATATAGACCAACAAATTTTAATCTCAACATTCACTTCATTACCATCATCATATGTAGATGAAGAGGTAATTTGTGTTATTGATTGTTTAAGTATAGCCTATTTGGTGTCAACAATATAGAATATCAAATTCAAAGCAAAAACAACAAGTTAGCCACTTCATACATTCTCATTAAAGCACAAAAAGAGAGTATAAAACATCAAAATGTTGAAGCTACATGATTAGAGGCTTCATTACCCCTAAATTGAAGGGATTAGCCTCTCATTTGTGTTATCGTATCAACACAAGTAGCATGCAACATGAAACTAAAAAAAAGGAAGCAAAATGAAAGCTAAATGAAAAGAGAACTATTCTACTTGCATAAAAGAAAAGAATCTACACCACAACATGAAAGGAGATAAACAAGAAGAGGAAAATAACATGTATTAAATTGCATAAAAAAAATTAAATGAAAAGAAAATGGCTAAGTAGCCATGAAAAGAGAAAGAGAGCTTTCTTTTATTTTGAGCCTAAAACTAAACTAAAGAGAGACTAAGAGAGGAGGAGAGGTTACATGAAACATAATGGGTATATATACAAGTGTTAAACCCTAATTCATTTTTTTTATTTTTTTTGGAAAGGAAACCTAAAAGTACTGTTTTACTTGAAAAAATAAAAATAAAAAAAAGAGGAAGCACTGTATTATGAAGCAATGTATTGGAATGGCAGGGCAGTAAAGTGCTATGCACTGTCAATGTTGATGGGGTGGTGAAGATTTCAGGTTTGGGAAGTTGAAAGGTGGTGGATGAAAGGTGAATGTTAGGGGCAGAGAAATGATGAATGAATGTAGGTGAAGGTTGAAGAAATTGAATTGCAGTTGTGTGGACAGTTGTTTGTTGTGAAGCAAAAGTGTTGCACTGCACAGTGAACAGTGCACAATGAAACAGTGAACATTGAAACAATGAAGGAAATGAAAATTGTAAATGCAAAAATGTAAAAGAGAATGAAATGGAATAAAAGTGTTTTTTTTCCTTTTCCGATTGAAATTTGTGTTTTGTTTTTATTTTAATGAAATGCAAACACAAATGGAATAACAACAAACACACAAACCAAATAAAAGCAAAAATCACACAAAAACACACAACAATAACTTTTTTTTAATAACTGCACTCAACACACAAAACAACAATGAAGAGCAAACGAAAAATAATCCAAAGAATAGAGAGTTAAAGTAAAATCAATTTCCCGGCAACGGCGCCAAAAACTTGATCGGACGGCTAAATGTCTATCGAATTAGAAAATAGCCGAACGAATTTTGAAATAAAATTTACCGCAAGCGCACGGCGTACAATTGTAGTACGTGGCGAATACGGGTCGATCCGCAGGGAATTGATGATTTTAAAAGTCTATTCAATCAAATTAAACCAAAGTCGAGAGATTATCAAGCAAAAACAATGAAAAAATTAGCAAACTAGCAACTACAAATGTGAATGAAAACTATGAGAATAAATTGACAATTTAGAGATAATTCCACTCTCTAGATCACATAAATCAACAAAATGTAGTTATGATCTCTCTTTTCTTTGTCATTAGTTAGCTTAATTGATGTGCTTATCATAAGTATGGTCTATTTGTGCTATTAATTAGCTCAACATAAGCCATCAAACTATAACACACCCCTTAAACCACTTACTGACTCATATGAAAAATGATAACAAAGTTGAAAACAAAATTTATTTTAAGTATGACCTATTAACTATTAATTAGAAATATAGACCATTAAATTTTAATCTCAACATTCACTTTATTACCATCATCATATGTAGATGAAGAGGTAATTTGTGTTAGTGATTGTTTAAGTATAGCCTATTTGGTGTCAACAATATAGGCTATCAAATTCAAAGCAAAAACAACAAGTTAGCCACTTCATACATTCTCATTAAAGCACAAAAAGAGAGTATAAAACATCAAAATGTTGAAGCTACATGATTAGAGGCTTCATTACCCCTAAATTGAAGGGATTAGCCTCTCATTTGTGTTATCATATCAACACAAGTAGCATGCAACATGAAACTAAAAAGAAGGAAGCAAAATGAAAGCTAAATGAAAACAGAACTATTCTACTTGCATAAAAGAAAAGAATCTACGCTATAACATAAAAGGAGATAAACAAGAAGAGGAAAATAAAATGTATTAAATTGCATAAAAAAAATTACATGAAAAGAAAATGGCTAAGTAGCCATGAAAAGTGAAAGAGAGCTTTCTTTTATTTTGAGCCTAAAACTAAACTAAAGAGAGACTAAGAGAGGAGGAGAGGTCACATGAAACATAAGGGGTATATATACAAGTGTTAAAACCTAATTCAATTTTTTTTTGGAAAGGAAACCTAAAAGTATTGTTTTACTTGAAAAAAAAGGAAGCACTGTATTATGAAGCAATGTATTGGAATGGCAGGGCAGTAAAGTGCTATGCACTGTCAATGTTGATGGAGTGGTGAAGATTTCAGGTTGGGAAGTTGAAAGGTGGTGGATGAAAGGTGAATGTTAGGGGCAGAGAAATGATGAATGAATGTAGGTGAAGGTTGAAGAAATTGAATTGCAATTGTGTGGACAGTTGTTTGTTGTGAAGCAAAAGTGTTGCACTGCACAGTGAACAGTGCACAATGAAACAGCGAACACTGAAACAATGAAGAAAATGAAAATTGGAAACGCAAAAATGTAAAAGAGAATGAAATGGAATAAAAGTGTCTTTTTTCTTTTCCGATTGAAATTTGTGTTTTGGTTTTATTTTAATGAAATGCAAACACAAATGGAATAACAACAAACACACAAACCAAATAAAAGCAAAAATCACACAAAAACACACAACAGTAATTTTTTTTAATAACTGCACTCAACACACAAAACAACAATGAAGAGCAAACGAAAAATAATCCAAAGAATAGAAAGTTAAAGTCAAATCAATTCCCCGGCAACGGCGCCAAAAACTTGATCGGACGGCTAAATGTCTATCGAATTATAAAATAGCCAAACGAATTTTGAAATAAAATTTACCGCAAGTGCACGGCGTACAATTGTAGTACGTGGTGAATACGGGTCGATCCGTAGAGAATTGATGATTTTAAAAGTCTATTCAATCAGATTAAACCAAAGTCGAGAGATTATCAAGCTAAAAAAAATGAGAAAATTAGCAAACTACCAACTACAAATGTGAATGAAAACTATGAGAATAAATTAACAATTTAGAGATAATTCAACTCTCTAGATCACATAAATCAACAAAATGTAGTTATGATCTCTCTTTTCTTTGTCATTAGTTAGCTTAATTGATGTGTTTATCATAAGTATGGTCTATTTTTGCTATTAATTAGCTCAACATAAGCCAATAAACTATAACACACCCCTTAAACCACTTACTGACTTATATGAAAAATGATAACAAAGTTAAAAGCAAAATTTATTTTAAGTATGGCCTATTAACTATTAATTAGAAATATAGACCATCAAATTTTAATCTCAACATTCACTTCATTACCATCATCATATGTAGATAAAGAGGTAATTTGTGTTAGTGATTGTTTAAGTATAGCCTATTTGGTGTCAACAATATAGGCTATCAAATTCAAAGCAAAAACAACAAGTCACTTCATACATTCTCATTAAAGCACAAAAAGAGAGTATAAAACATCAAAATATTGAAGCTACATGATTAGAGGCTTCATTACCCCTAAATTGAAGGGATTAGCCTCTCATTTGTGTTATCATATCAACACAAGTAGCATGCAACATGAAACTAAAAAAAAGGAAGCAAAATGAAAAGAGAACTATTCTACTTGCATAAAAGAAAAGAATCTACACTACAACATGAAAGGAGATAAACAAGAAGAGGAAAATAAAATGTATTAAATTGCATAAAAAAAATTACATGAAAAGAAAATGGCTAAGTAGCCATGAAAAGAGAAAGAGAGCTTTCTTTTATTTTTAGCCTAAAACTAAACTAAAGAGAGACTAAGAGAGGAGGAGAGGTTACATGAAACATAAGGGGTATATATACAAGTGTTAAACCCTAGTTCAATTTTTTTTTGGAAAGGAAACCTAAAAGTACTGTTTTACTTGGAAAAAAAAGAAAAAAAAAAGAAAGCACTGTATTATGAAGCAATGTATTGGAATGGCAGGGCAGTAAAGTGCTATGCACTGTCAATGTTGATGGGTGGTGAAGATTTCAGGTTTAGGAAGTTGAAAGGTGGTGGATGAAAGGTGAATGTTAGGGGCAGAGAAATGATGAATGAATGTAGGTGAAGGTAGAAGAAATTGAATTGCAGTTGTGTGGACAGTTGTATGTTGTGAAGCAAAAGTGTTGCACTGCACAGTGATCAGTGCACAATGAAACAGTGAACACTGAAACAATGAAGGAAATGAAAATTGTAAATGCAAAAATGTAAAAGAGAATGAAATGGAATAAAAGTGTTTTTTTTTCTTTTCCGATTGAAATTTGTGTTTTTTTTTTATTTTAATGAAATGCAAACACAAATGGAATAACAACAAACACACAAACCAAATAAAAGCAAAAATCACACAAAAACACACAACAATAACTTTTTTTTTAATTACTGCACTCGACACACAAAACAACAATGAAGAGCAAACGAAAAATAATCCAAAGAATAGAGAGTTAAAGTCAAATCAATTCCCCGGCAACGGCGCCAAAAACTTGATCGGACGGCTAAATGTCTATCGAATTAAAAAATAGCCGAACGAATTTTGAAATAAAATTTACCGCAAGCGCACGACATACAATTGTAGTACGTGGCGAATACGGGTCGATCCGTAAGGAATTGATGATTTTAAAAGTCTATTCAATCAAATTAAACCAAAGTCGAGAGATTGTCAAGCTAAAAAAATGAGAAAATTAGCAAACTAGCAACTACAAATGTGAATGAAAACTATGAGAATAAATTGACAATTTAGAGATAATTCCACTCTCTAGATCACATAAATCAACAAAATGTAGTTATGATCTCTCTTTTCTTTGTCATTAGTTAGCTTAATTGATGTGCTTATCATAAATATGGTCTATTTGTGCTATTAATTAGCTCAACATAAGCCATCAAACTATAACACACCACTTGAACCACTTACTGACTCATATGAAAAATGATAACAAAGTTAAAAGCAAAATTTATTTTAAGTATGGCCTATTAACTATTAATTAGAAATATAGACCATAAAATTTTAATCTCAACATTCACTTCATTACCATCATCATATGTAGAAGAAGAGGTAATTTGTGTTAGTGATTGTTTAAGTATAGCCTATTTGGTGTCAACAATATAGGCTATCAAATTCAAAGCAAAAACAATAAGTTAGCCACTTCATACATTCTCATTAAAGCACAAAAAGAGAGTATAAAACATCAAAATGTTGAAGCTACATGATTAGAGGCGTCAGTACCCCTAAATTGAAGGGATTAGCCTCTCATTTGTGTTATCATATCAACACAAGTAGCATGCAACATGAAACTAAAAAAAAGGAAGCAAAATTAAAGCTAAATGAAAAGAGAACTATTCTACTTGCATAAAAGAAAAGAATCTACACTACAACATGAAAGGAGATAAACAAGAAGAGGAAAATAACATGTATTAAATTGAATAAAAAAATTACATGAAAAGAAAATGGCAAAGTAGCCATGAAAAGAGAAAGAGAGCTTTCTTTTATTTTGAGCCTAAAACTAAACTAAAGAGAGACTAAGAGAGGAGGTGAGGTTACATGAAACATAAGGTGTAACAACCCGTATATTTGGACCATTTAAATTGACAATAATCCACCCATGTCAACTTAAATAATACAAAACACGAATCATTATGAGATTATAAATACATAAATGTAAATGAGAATCAATACAACATCATAGACACAGAACAGTCACAGAATAATGCAGTGGAAATTACATCGTCATAATAGCAGTTCATGAAGCTACTACATAAAATACAACAATGTCTTAACATAAAGTGACTAAAAGAAAATACATAAATGTCCAACAGACTAGGACATCAATACAGGAATGGAAATAGAATGATAAAGATAAATGCTAAGCCTTCAGCATCTTCAACCAACCTTGATCAGCAAACTGGATAGCTTCAGACTGACCCGAGCATATACAAAAAGAAACACTCGAGTCAGGACTCAAAATCTTATACAAGAAAATCAAGTGCAAGGGAAAAAGTCCATAACTTAAAGATGAATAATATAAGCATCTCTAAGGATCCGATAAACTATTTATATATACAATAGAATACGATAGATAGATAATGTCTAATCAGTAAAGTATGATATTAAAATAGTGTTAAGGCGTTACCATAATCCTCTTAACACATTTTATTCCTAATAGCATATACAAGACCGTAGTTTCCCCAAAACCGGAAGTCACCAGAGGGCAATCCATATACTAAAGGTACAAACCAAAACGTAGTGGTCGCGAATAGGATAATCAGTATGACAAGGTACATGAGGCGATACCAACTAGGATACTAGTAGTTGCGTGATCCGGACTGATGTTGAGCATAGCAGCTATGTAACGACCCAAAACTTTTAGTGATTTTATTTGGTAAATTAATTGAAATAGTGTGAAATTTTAAACAATAAAATTTGAAAATAAAAATTTATTATTTGGAACACGTCTATTGTAATATAGCAACTGGTAAAATTTTCATCTGATAATATTAAAATTTTATTTTCTTGTGAATTCTATTTCAATTTAAGACAGTTAATTATTGATGAAAATAAAATGTTTTCCAAACTTGAATATTTTATACAGTAAAATTCTAAATCATCTTCTGAGTGAAACATCAGTCTTCGTTTCGTCAAATTTGGATTTCTATTGCTCCGTTTATCTTAATTCTGGCAGAATAGCAACATTTCTGGTACTGATTATCGACTTTTTGATCGGATGATCGTACCACTAATATCTGTATACCGTTTTGATCGTCTCATCGTGCTGATCTCTGCGGTATATTTATTTCTGTATTTTGAGGTCCGGTACGTGACGGAGACAATAAACTGTTCACCGTAGCGGTACCACATTTTGACTTTACACTTTCCCTTGTTTTCAAATCTAATCGTGCATCCCAAGCAAGTAATAAATTACTTCAGTAATTTGCACAAAATCAAGGGAATTGACTGTTACAAATAATTTATTGCTTTCCTACCCATTTAAATCTTACATCAGTTACAAATCTATAAATTGCTTTCAAATTTTCAGCTAAATCAATGTGTTACCGTTTACCCTTCTTTCACTTTATATTTGATTCTCTGCCTTTTTCATTGCTTCATTGAGACAACTAAAACACCTGTGCTTTTAATAAAATCTGAATTCAAACTGTGGACCCTTGATATTTGCATCAATTAATATATATTTATATTACTTTAAAAAAAATTGTTGTTATCTTCTTTTCATCCCAATAGCCATCAATTATTAAACTTTTGATATTCTCTGACTACTGCCATTCGACCAATTCAAGATAACATTTTGGTTCGTTCGTTTCATTTCTTTGGTTTCGGTTCCATTGTTCCATTTATATTTATATTCATTACTCTTCCGGCTCACGTTTCGTTTCTCTCCCCTGACTTTATTTCAAATCACGATTTAGAACAGGCAGTTCTTTTCCTCATCTCGCCTCTCTCTTCCTTTTGCCAAACCCTGAAAAAAAACGAAACCCATTACCGATAATAGCTCCAATCCCCTCTACATGCCCACATCACCTTCACCGCCTGTGCTATCTCCACCTCACACCCAGGTCTCGGCCTCCCACCCCTCGGCGTGCGCCTTCCCTCCGCAATCACCCACCACACCAACCACCAACCCGTCACAATCCTCCTTCTCGAACCACGTCCAACCACTTCTTCTTCATCTGTGCTCAGCCAAGCCAAGTTTTCCCCAAACTCGATCAACCTCGTGCGCTTCCTTGCCTTCCACTCCATCCTACAGCCTTTAGCCGTATTCCCTTGGCTTCCTCCACCTCGAAGTATGTGGCAGCACACACGTTCCTACTTTTCTACCCTTCCGCCTTGCTTCTGTGACCGAGCTCCTCCTATCTGTTCGGCCAGCTGCTCTATATATATGTATATATATAGGTATATTTTATATATGTTTGTAGGCAATATATATTTATATTTTGTTTAGTACCATTTTTAGTCCACATGTTATATAAGTTTTGACAATCAGTGTTTATATATATAGTTTTTATTATATAGCATGCGTATAGTATGTTTTATATATATGGTCTGTTGTATATATAAGAGTATATAAAGTTGTTTAATGTATAGTGATATTAGTTAGATATATAACATCTTACTTTAAAGTTTTATAATAGATTTATTATATAAATATGTTATCTCCAGATTTTGAAATCTTATAGTAGAGTGTCTATAGGTTAGTAAAGTAAGTTATAATATAGTAGTGGTTTCAGCTAGTATGTACAGTGACTTATATGTCATTTATATGAAATATATAAACTCTAGAATAGTACTGTAAAGGGTTGTACAAGTTGTATTGGCTGTTGTTACATATATGTAAATATTATATATATATATATATTTTTCTAAGTTATATATTTTATTATAAAGCGTCATATATATATTATATTTATAGTCGAGTGTACTGTATTGTTATACGTGAATTGTTATATATTATATTATATTAATTATCATATGCATACATTAATTATAAGGCATATGTACTTGTATAAATCATAACCTGTTAGTAATGTTGGTTTTCATAATAAATATTAATTTTGAAATGTAATAAAATGGTTTTATTTAGACAATTGGTTTTTTTTATTTCATATATATAGATTTTTGATTTCGCTATATAAGTGTTTAAGATTTAAGATTGATGTAAAATGTATATGTATCTTAAAAATTGAATATTTGGTTTAAGAAAAACTATAATATAATATATAATTGGTTCAAGTTATATCGAGCAGATTCTGATTTATTTTATCATTCACTTATCTATCAACTGGTCAGTTGTGACGCCCCACCTCTATGCTCATAATAACAAAGAGTATTAAAAGAAATACTGTCTATTATTACGAAGAATAAGGCTGGATAGGAGCGACCAACCGTAATTGGCCTTACACTAATATTGGTTATCTCGATAGGAGTGGTATATACTTTTTATTTTTCATCTATTTTTTATTTACTCCCATCAACATATCCAATTATCAGAATAAAACAAACTACGATAGTTCATAATAGTTTAGGACATTAGATATAACAATAACACAGATAATATAAATGCGGAACACAGATTAACAAAAATCTCATATATATATATATAACCGATGTCAGTTACAATATAGTTGACATGATACATATGATACAACTACTACAAAATGACACTGACAACTTCAGAAGATGTGAAAAGTCTTCATATCCTGAACAGTAACTCAAAGAAGAAAATGTACAACCTGAAATAACTCGGGTCTGACCCGAGTATTACATTCAAAAGAAAATAATACCCAGGTCAGTCTAATTCAAACCAGTTAATTAGTGCATATAGGCAGTAATAATTTAAATAGACGACAGTCACAATAATTCCCGTCTATCCGATTCTTTAAACAAAGAAACCGGATAACGGTCAATATAACACTTAACAGTGTTTAACAAAAATCAGCAGATTTAAATCATCAACAGAGATAAATAAACAATTTATCAAATCGACTAAATCAATTTAAAGCTGTCAAATCTGATAGGGCTGCAGTACACGCACGCGTGTACTGCCTCGCCACTATCGCAAGAGATACACAAAAGCTCAGTGAAAGTCACAAATGATCACAAGGTCAAACCCCGAAATCGGGTTCAACTCAAGTGTGATAACAACACAATTGTCTGAAAAGCAACTACATGCAAACAGCCTCAAAACATGAATGTACAAATTGTAAACATGGTAGCAAGTACACACAGGAAAGCAGTGAAATGGGCAAAAGTATCAAGTCTGGAAAACAAGAATGCCCAGACTCAACAAAGATGTACACAGTTGCAGTCGTAAACAAATGCTCAATGCAGGTGCAACAATCTAGAATAAGCTATAGAGCACCAGTGAAACAGAACTAATGTACATGAGTGGTCAGTGAATCCCAAAGGCTACCCCAAATGCTACGGAAACCATAGCAACATGAACTGTATGACTGTATGAATTCAAATGCTCAAGTGGAATACTAACTACTAAATGCAACAAGGATTGCAACTAAGTGGTATATAGATGAAGTAAAGTTGAAACCAAGTCAACTAAATGGAACTAGAAATGCAACCAAATAGCAACAAAACAGACTGAAGTGATGAAGTTACAAACCAAGTTCAACTTCAACCACAAAGTTTCAAGCGGTCAAGAGAGTGATATATACAAACAAAGAACAATGAATGCAGACTGGACAACATTGAATACCAAGGCAACATGAAACCCAAAACTATCGAGTTCAACTAAACCATAACAACATGAAGAACATCAATCCAACAGAAGACCAGCAATGCCCAAGACCACACAGTAGCAAAGCAATCCAGACCAAACCTAACAGTGAAACAAGCCACAAAAACCACAGCAACTACAAGGGATGTAGACAACACAACAGTGCAACAGGCAACTCGACAAACATACTGAAACAAAAGTACAACTTCAAATGAATCAGTGTGCTAGTATGTATGCACAATGAACAAACAAATACAAATGATCAAGTGAAAAACTCGAGGAATGAAGCACCGCGATCAAGTGGGAACAGCAGTGAAGATGCAGACATACAAAATATTCAGAAGCAAGCAGCACGTGATAAAACAAAATGCCATCATATGTACTCAATGCAAAGTCCACATGCTCAAATAAATGCAATTGACAAGTGAAGCAGTTGTGATCAACATGAATGAACAAGTGATCAAATGCAACACAGTATCAAACTGGAACGAAGTAATGAACCAACAATGCAAAACAAGACCAGATGAACAAAATGCAAACTGCATAAACAAGGGAGTAACAACATACAATGAAGACCAGACAACATGGTAAGAGGAGAGTTCGACAAAGTCGACCGAGTCAAGCATAGAGTCAAGCATCAACATTCAAAGTCGCATGACACAGAGTATACGAAACAAAGATAAAAATCGCATCTTTCCTTTTGAAATAATCAAAGATTTCAAAAATTAGGAAGTATTCAAAGCTGGTTTCAAAATCAAGTTAAAGCCATAATGACCAAGTCACATATCAAAACCGTGAGTATCCAAAAATTTAAGTATTCGAAATTTATCAAGTTAGAGAAATTCACAAAGCCGTGGAAATCAAGCTAAAAACAAACGCATATGAATAAGTCATGCCATAATCCCTAATCACATCGATACAATCAAGTCGAGATCGAAAACCACAGAAGCAAATTAAGCAATGTATGCAAACGAGTAGGAGTAGATGTGCGTAATAGAAATTACTCACCTTAGATTCGAAGTCAAATTCCATCAATTCGAAGTAGCTAAAGGGAGTAACGAGAACGATCGATCGCAGCCTCTCACGATTTCTCTCGCGATCGAACAACAATAGGTCGGTGCCTCGCAACCCTGATTGTTGAAGGGGAAGAAAGGAACGGCCACCATTTTTTTTTGGGTTGAACGAAAACAGATGAATCACCTTTGATCGAAGAACATGTTGACCAAGTCAGAGACGCGGTGGTAAAGAAACAAACAGGGAAGACTTTGGAAGCCGTGGTATCACGAAGACGAGCGAAGTCGAACTGAACCCTAGCCGCCATTGATTTTCTTTCTGATGTTTTGGTTGTGGGTTGTCTCGAGAATGGATCAAAGGGGGAACGGCCTCCACTTTAACACTTCACCAAATGAAATATGGCCAAGCAAATTTTTTAAAGCCCACAACCCTTTATCAAATTATTAAAAGAATTTTACAACTCGACATTCGAAGGGAATTCGACTGATTAAAATACCAACAGTAATTTACTACCGATTTATTCGTCTAATGACGATGGTCAGTCGATACAAAACCTCGGGTTGTTACAGACTCCCCTCCTTATAAAAATTGCGTCCCTGCAATTTTCATAATTAAAGTCGTCTATAACCATTAGCCCACATATATTGAGTCAAAAGAGAGATTGAGTCCGAGGGAGAGGGGGTTTGGGGCTCGATAGATTAGAAAATAAGGATCTAAAACACAAATACCAAAGAAATCCTTTATCTTCATAAAAGAGATTCACAAATTCTCAGTAAAATCTGATTATTAATTAGATAACCAGAAACAATCAAAACTGAACAAATACAATTATCAGCGATACCTAATTATCAACTAGATAATTAAAATACAGAAATTCACAAGCCAACAATATCTAATTATCGACAAAGATTACCAGAAAGCACAAGTCACAATTCGCAATTTGACAATATCCAGTTATTCAACAATTAACTGGAAAACACAAATTTCAAAATTAGTAAAACTCTAACTATTAACAGAAATAGATAGAAAACAGTGATTCAGTAAAATCAGCATATTCTAGAATCTATTGGAGACTAGAAAATCTCATATCAATAAAATCAGCAAACATCCAATCATCCAACGATACTTAGAAAACAAATCAACAAATGTCAAATTATCGAAGACGAATATCACAAAACATCAAATTCAACAATTATTCGATTATCAAAAACGATAATCAAATTTCAAATTCAACAAATATTCGATTATCAAAAACGATAATCAAATTTCAAATCAACAATCATTTAATTATCTAAAGCGATAATTAAATTCGAAATCAGCAAATATTTAATTATCTAAAGCGATAATTAAATTCCAAATCAAAAATATTTAATTATCTAAAGCGATAATTAACTTTGAAATCAGCAAATATTTAATTATCTAAAGCGATAATTAAATCTAAATTCAACAAATATTTAATTATCTAAAGCGATAATTAAATCTAAAATCAACAATTATTTAATTATCTCAAGCGATAATTAAATCCCAAATCAACAAATATTTAATTATCTAAAGCGATAATTAAATCTAAAATCAACAATTATTTAATTATCTCAAGCGATAATTAAATCTCAAATCAACAAAATATTTAATTATCTAAAGCGATAATTAAATCTAAAATCAACAATTATTTAATTATCTCAAGCGATAATTAAATCTCAAATCAACAAATATTTAATTATCTAAAGCGATAATTAAATCTAAAATCAACAATTATTTAATTATCTCAAGCGATAATTAAATCTCAAATCAACAAATATTTAATTATCTAAAGCAATAATTAAATCTAAAATCAACAATTATTTAATTATCTCGAGCGATAATTAAATCTCAAATCAACAAATATTTAATTATCTAAAGCGATAATTAAATCTAAAATCAACAATTATTTAATTATCTCAAGCGATAATTAAATCTCAAATCAACAAATATTTAATTATCTAAAGCGATAATTAAATCTAAATTCAACTAATATTTAATTATCTCAAGCGATAATTAAATCTAAAATCAACAATTATTTAATTATCTCAAGCGATAATTAAATCTCAAATCAACAAATATTTAATTATCTAAAGCGATAATTAAATCTAAAGTAAACAATTATTTAATTATCTCAAGCGATAATTAAATCTCAAATCAACAAATATTTAATTATCTAAAGCGATAATTAAATCTAAAATCAACAATTATTTAATTATCTAAAGCGATAATTAAAAGCAACAAATATCCGATTATCAAAAACGATAATCAGAACTCATATCAACAAATATCTAATTATCACAAGCGTTAATTAGAAACAACAATTATCTGATTATCAAAAACGATAATCAGAACTCATATCAACAAATATCTAATTATCACAAGCGATAATTAGAAACAACAATTATCTGATTATCAAAAACGATAATCAGAACTCATATCAACAATTATCTAATTATCACAAGCGATAATTAGAAACAACAATTATCTGATTATCAAAAACGATAATCAGAACTCATATCAACAAATATCTAATTATCACAAGCGATAATTAGAAACAACAATTATCTGATTATCAAAAACGAAAATCAGAACTCATATCAACAATTATCTAATTATCGCAAGCGATAATTAGAAACAACAATTATCTGATTATCAAAAACGATAATCAGAACTCATATCAAAAAATATCTAATTATCACAAGCGATAATTAGAAACAACAATTATCTGATTATCAAAAACGATAATCAGAACTCATATCAACAAATATCTAATTATCACAAGCGATAATTAGAAACAACAATTATCTGATTATCAAAAACGATAATCAGAACTCATATCAACAAATATCTAATTATCACAAGCGATAATTAGAAACAACAATTATCTGATTATCAAAAACGATAATCAGAACTCATATCAACAAATATCTAATTATCACAAGCGATAATTAGAAACAACAATTATCTGATTATCAAAAACGATAATCAGAACTCATATCAACAAATATCCAATTACCTGCAGATAATTGGAAGCAACAAATATCTAGAAATCAATTAAGAAGACTAGAAAATCAACATAAAAGCTTGGATCGATCCCATCAGATGGCGAGTTTTTAATTCGCCGCACGTGCATCTCAGAGTGGCCGAAGCCTACCAAGTACTCAACATAATTTTGGCGCCCATCAGATTGACCCGAAGGTCCGTAGAGTGACCCGAAGGTCTAGTACTGGTATTTGACCCGAAGGTCCGCAGAGTAGCCCGAAAGCCCAACAAATGACCCGAAGGTCCTCATAGTGGCTCGAAAGCTCACGAAAGCATCAAAATGTTTCAATTAACGAGTCTGGAATTAACCAAAATAGCAAACGCACATGTCCCATAACCACGAGTTTTACTAAATTGTTTAATTCTCTTCATCGTTTCCTTGAAAGTGCAAAATTATGTATTTTAAATAAATAACATTTTACGTTCTCAAACGGACAAGTCCGGAATTAAGCGAATCAGTAAAAGAAAGGGGTCATAGTCCTCGATTTTGCTGAAACGTTTAAATCACTTCCTCATTCTTTTGAAAGCGCAAACTGTTAAAATTTCTGAAAACAATTTTATTTATTTTGTAAAAATAACAATTCACATTCTCAACTGGACAAGTCCGGAGTTAAGCGAATCAGTAAAAGAAAGGGGTCATAATCCTCGATTTTGCTGAATCGTTTAAGTCGCTTTCTCATTCTTTTGAAAACGCAAACTGCTAAAATTTTATAAAACAATTTTCATTTTAAAACGATTTTCCAATCACGTGATTAGAACAGTAAATCAGTAACAATTTCGATAAGGAAATCGTACTTCTCAAAATACCGTAAAAACGGTCACAAAACAGCATTGCGGAATAACCGCTTCAAAATCCACTTTTAAAATTTGACGGTTACTGAAGCCAAAGCGACAGTAATTTTAAAACGTCAAAATCACATCAAAACAATTTACATCAAAATGTAATATCAGAGAATTTTCATTCATCAAAATGCCATAAAACACCGTACTTCAAAATATAGCATTGGTGTAAAATTCCGTTGTAAAAATAACGGCAACAAAATACGTTTCATAACCAAGCATCGGTTCAACATAAAATAAATGCAATAACGTGCAATTTAAATTTTTGCACGTACTACAAAATGGACAAAGAATCATTCAAATGTATCTTCAATGAAGATAATTTAAAACAGCAAAAATCTAATCAATAGATGATTAGTACAAAAGAAAGCCAGCGGAAATTTCAACAAAAATCACATATCTGCAATTTCTTCGAATCCTCAATTTGGATTCGAAATTCTCAAAGAAACAAATAATTACAGCTATGTAAACAACAATTGGAATTCATATCAATTTCGTATTTTGATTTTTAAATCAAAAAGATTATCAGTTGTACTCAGCGAAGACAGTTTCACTGTTTCCGCTGCGCACTCTGATAAACAAAACACAATTTCACTATTATTTTTAAATAACGATATTTAAAAATTTCATCAAAATTTCAAAACTTTAGTTTTGACTCACATCACAGATAAAAAGTCGACCTATAGTTGTAACATATGTTCCATCCAAGTTATGTTTTATATTATGTCCATAAACCCCAAGCTCTGATACCAACTGTGACACCCCACCTCTATGCTCATAATAACAAAGAGTATTAAAAGAAATACTGTCTATTATTACGAAGAATAATGCTGGATAGGAGCGACCATCCGTAATTGGCCTTACACTAATATTGGTTATCTCGATAGGAGTGGTATATACTTTTTATTTTTCATCTATTATTTATTTACTCCTATCGACATATCCGATTATCAGAATAAAACAAACTACGATAGTTCATAATAGTTTAGGACATTAGATATAACAATAACACAGATAATATAAATGCGGAACACAGATTAACAAAAATCTCATATATATATAACTGATGTCAGTTACAATATAGTTGACATGATACATATGATACAACTACTACAAAATGACACTGACAACTTCAGAAGATGTGAAAAGTCTTCATATCCTGAACAGCAACTCAAAGAAGAAAATCTACAACCTGAAATAACTCGGGTCTGACCCGAGTATTACATTCAAAAGAAAATAATACCCAGGTCAGGCTAATTCAAACCAGTTAATTAGTGCATATAGGCAGTAATAATTTAAATAGACGACAGTCACAATAATTCCCGTCTATCCGATTCTTTAAACAAAGAAACCGGATAACGGTCAATATAACACTTAACAGTGTTTAACAAAAATCAGCAGATTTAAATCATCAACAGAGATAAATTACACAATCGGTCAATATAACGCGTGTACTGCCTCGCCACTATCGCAAGAGATACACAAAAGCTCAGTGAAAGTCACAAATGATCACAAGGTCAAACCCCGAAATCGGGTTCAACTCAAGTGTGATAACAACACAATTGTCTAAAAAGCAACCGCATGCAAACAGCCTCAAAACATGAATGTACAAATTGTAAACATGGTAGCAAGTACACACAGGAAAGCAGTGAAATGGGCAAAAGTATCAAGTCTGGAAAACAAGAATGCCCAGACTCAACAAAGATGTACACAGTTGCAGTCGTAAAAAAATGCTCAATGCGGGTGCAACAATCTAGAATAAGCTATAGAGCACCAGTGAAACAGAACTAATGTACATGAGTGGTCAGTGAATCCCAAAGGCTACCCCAAATGCTACGGAAACCATAGCAACATCAACTGTATGACTGTATGAATTCAAATGCTCAAGTGGAATACTAACTACTAAATGCAACAAGGATTGCAACTAAGTGGTATATAGATGAAGTAAAGTTGAAACCAAGTCAACTAAATGGAACTGGAAATGCAACCAAATAGCAACAAAATAGACTGAAGTGATGAAGTCACAAACCAAGTTCAACTTCAACCACAAAGTTTCAAGCGGTCAAGAGAGTGATATATACAAACAAAGAACAATGAATGCAGACTGGACAACATTGAATACCAAGGCAACATGAAACCCAAAACTATCGAGTTCAACTAAACCATAACAACATGAAGAACATCAATCCAACAGAAGACCAGCAATGCTCAAGACCACACAGTAGCAAAGCAATCCAGACCAAACCCAACAGTGAAACAAGCCACAAAAACCACAGCAACTACAAGGGATGTAGACAACACAATAGTGCAACAGGCAACTCGACCAACATACTGAAACAAAAGTACAACTTCAAATGAATCAGTGTGCTAGTATGTATGCACAATGAACAAACAAATACAAATGATCAAGTGAAAAACTCGAGGAATGAAGCACCGCGATCAAGTGGGAACAGCAGTGAAGATGCAGACATACAATATATTCAGAAGCAAGCAGCACGTGATAAAACAAAATGCCATCATATGTACTCAATGCAAAGTCCACATGCTCAAATAAATGCAATTGACAAGTGAAGCAGTTGTGATCAACATGAATGAACAAGTGATCAAATGCAACACAGTATCAAACTGGAACGAAGTAATGAACCAACAATGCAAAACAAGACCAGATGAACAAAATGCAAACTGCATAAACAAGGGAGTAACAACATACAATGAAGACCAGACAACATGGTAAGAGGAGAGTTTGACAAAGTCGACCGAGTCAAGCATAGAGTCAAGCATCAACATTCAAAGTCGCATGACACAGAGTATACGAAACAAAGATAAAAATCGCATCTTTCTTTTTGAAATAATCAAAGATTTCGAAAATCAGGAAGTATTCAAAGCTGGTTTCTAAATCAAGTTAAAGCCATAATGACCAAGTCACATATCAAAACCGTGAGTATCCAAAAATTTAAGTATTCGAAATTTATCAAGTCAGAGAAATTCACAAAGCCGTGGAAATCAAGCTAAAAACAAACGCATATGAATAAGTCATGCCATAATCCCTAATCACATCGATACAATCAAGTCGAGATCGAAAACCACAGAAGCAAATTAAGCAATGTATGCAAACGAGTAGGAGTAGATGTGAGTAATAGAAATTACTCACCTTAGATTCGAAGTCAAATTCCATCAATTCGAAGTAGCTAAAGGGAGTAACGAGAACGATCGATCGCAGCCTCTCACGATTTCTCTCGCGATCGAACAACCATAGGTCGGCGCCTCGCAACCCTGATTGGCGAAGGGGAAGAAAGGAACGACCACCATTTTTTTTTTGGGTTGAACGAAAACAGATGAATCACCTTTGATCGAAGAACATGTTGACCAAGTCCGAGACGCGGTGGTAAAGAAACAAACAGGGAAGACTTTGGAAGCCGTGGTATCACGAAGACGAGCGAAGTCGAACTGAACCCTAGCCGCCATTGATTTTCTTTCGGATGTTTTGGTTGTGGGTTGTCTCGAGAATGGATCAAAGGGGGAACGACCTCCACTTTAACACGACACCAAATGAAATATGGCCAAGCAAATTTTTTAAAGCCCACAACCCTTTATCAAATTATTAAAAGAATTTTACAACTCGACATTCGAAGGGAATTCGACTGATTAAAATACCAACAGTAATTTACTACCGATTTATTCGTCTAATGACGATGGTCAGTCGATACAAAACCTCGGGTTGTTACATCAGTTGAATTCGTGCCAATCTACTTTGCTTTGCAATTCGTGCTTGGATTCGTAGCTCATTTCTTCGTCAAATCTATCTAGCCTCGAAAGGTGAGAAATCACTCACGATTAACGTTCTTTTATTTAATTAAATTTGATTTCAATTGAAACGACAATTGAAATATGCTGCTGTAGTTATTTAAATTTGTTATGCTATTATCTGTAACTGTTCACCTGTGGGATATGACACCATATCCTGCCGTTTATATTATATTGTTATTGATGATATATCTATGCCTGTTATATTATTTCTATATCTGTTATCACTCTGCAAGTTCCCTATTAGTATAGAAATCACTATGGGTTGAAATGATACATACCCGAACGGACTTTAGAATAGGAGAAAATCGTTATGGGTTGAAATGATAAACCCAAGCAATTTTCATTTGTATTGAAATTGGGATTACGGGTCGAATGATATCTACCCGTATATATTTAAATTTCGGATTGAAATGATAAATATCCGTATCACTTAACCATATGATAAATATATATACAATCACCGTTGGTCCATATATATATAAATATTTTGAAATTGAATTCTATGGTTTTGGAAAGAAATATATGGTTTTAACAAATGTTGATTCTTAAATTTTATATATAAATGGTAATGATATATATAGATTTAATAATGATATATAATTTAATTAAGATGGATTTAATACATATAATATGTTAAGTATAAAATTTATATTTCAAAATAGATTTTGGTAAAAATTTGAATAAGTTAAGGTTGGGATGATAATTTGAATTTAGTAAGGAATTTTATTTAATTAAACCAATATAAAGCTTATTGAAATTGGAATTTAAGATATGATTTATAACTTGAGTTTCATTTAAATAATTTAATGAATATTTCTTGTTTAAATAAATTTAAGGAAATATTTAGTAAAAATGAAATTTAAGGCTAGTTAAATGATATTGAATTTATTAAGTGAATATTCCCTGATTAAATAATAATAAAGTTAAAACAAGTGCTATATGAAACTGTTAAATTTAACTATGAAAATATTGAATATTTAAGCTTTGAAATATATTAAAATTTTAAAGGGTATATTTAGAACTGAATTGAATTGATGAATTGGGCTCTGAATAAATTTGAATTTGGAATTTGAGTTGATTTAAATCGATTGAGACGTGAGGAAATTATAAATACTTTACTTTATAAGTTATTTAACCTATCTATACTATTTTGGGAAATCGATATATGAAAAAAAAAATGATATTTTGGTTGGAAGTATAATTTAATTTGGAACGACCACGGTGTTATAAGGTATATTTCCACCTTGTAGGTAGTTCCACAGAACCTTAGAGAATGGTTATCCCAAACATCCTCTAAGTTAGTTGTATTTCAGTTGATATTTCACTTGAGTTGGATTTATTGATATAAGAATGTTAATCCTGACTCGAGTGTTTTGTGTTTTGCTTTACGCTCGGGTTAGACCGAGTAATACAGCATTTGAGACTCACATTTGGAGTTTGGAGCTTCCTTTGGAGATCCAACAATCGCCTCAGCTTTTAGTTCTTCTTGTTGATTTGCTCAGAGAAGTCATCTGTTGTACTGAAGACTTCACTACATTTGAGATATTCTGTTGTATTTTATTTCTAACTCTGATGTTTATATAGTAGCTTCATGAACTACTATTTTTTTTCTATTCCGCTGCGTATTATTGTTTTACTCTGTGTTTGTGATTCTGTGATTGATTTATTTACTGTGTATTCTGAGTTTTGCCAAATTTAAATTAACAATCTGATATTTTGAATTATTCAAGTCAGACATGTGTGGATTTATTGTCGATTTGAATGGTGCAAAATACCGGGTCGTTACAGTTGGTATCAGAGCTTTGGCTCTAGGCAAAACTTAGCATATATTGTAAATTTATTTACAGAATCACTTTCGTTCGAGTTTAATCTCTTCCTTTTGACTCGATTTCCTTTGAATTTTGGAACGTTCCCTACGGTTCCAAAATTCATACTTGTCTCTCTATTGGTTTTCTTTTGATTCTGCAGTATCCCATAACCCCACTTCGAATGATCTCTATAAGAATAGGCGATCCCGCCGATCTTTGAATGTTTTGTAAAGGGGTGAAATTCCTTTACAATTTGCATTGATTCACCGAAGATTTATATATCACTCGGTTTAGATGCTGCTATCTTTTGTTATGCCGAATTCTATCTCTGGCGATCGAATGACGATTTGCCTTGGAATTCTGCATCGATCATATTCCTAAAGTCATGGTTGACCAGGTTAAGGTCGTCCGCGACTTGTATTAGTATATCTATCTTCTATTTTGAAATTTAATTATCTCATCTTCGTTCGAGCCTATCTTCGAATCAAAATTCTATTAGATTAGAGTCCCTCTAATTTGAATTTCTATCTTTGATTGAAATCCATTCTTGAAACATCCTTTGAAAATCGGGTTTGTTCGTATTTTAGAAATTGTTTCTAAACCGAAATTATTATTTTGAATAGTATGCTTATATTATATATATAAAAGTGAAATGTTTACGATAAAGATTATAAACCCTTTTAAAAAAAAGAAATTGAGATTTCGAAAGGATTTGAAATTTTGAAAAAATTATATAAGAAATTTGATTTATCTAAAAATGATTTATAACTGAAGAATTTTAAAATTTGAAATTCGAGAATTTAACTCCGGCATTTTGAAATTGGTTTTAAGGTTTTGTAAATATATAATAATATGATTTGAAAGTATTTTTCGAATAAGAAATGTTTCAAATGACTTTTAATAAGTTTCGAATGATTTCAAAGAAATTTCAAAGAAGTTTGAAAAAATAGAAGTCCAGAACTCACTTATGTCGCTGGAAAATAATTTTGGTGATGAGTGCACGCATCATCGACGTTGATTTTCGAGTTTCATAGTGGGGGAGAGGCCACTTTAGTAGCATTGCTACACGAGTGATTTTGCGAAACCGATTTTGATTTCAAATTCCAAGGTATGATATGATATTTGAAAGATATATGTATATATATACTTGAAATGATTTGAAGTAAGCCGGTGTTCAGTCCTTTAGTTTCAGATTTGAAACCTATCTTTTGAAATTGATTTACTGATTGTTGATTTCCAACTCTTGAATTTGAAAATGATTTCTTCAACTATTCCGAAGGTTCGAGCACTTCCAAATCAAGGTTAACTTTTCAAAGCTAAGAAATTTTGAAAAGTATAAATATAGAAGTTTGGTATGTATGTTAAAGTATGTAGTAATAGGATTTAAATAAGTTGAAACTGTTGGTTAAGTAAATGAATAAGAAAATTTTAAAATTTTCTAATATGAAATTTAGATTTGAAATGTTTTGAAAAGAATTTGGTCTTCAAAATATTTTGAATAAAAATTTAGTTCAAATGTTTTAACTTAGTAACATCTTTATGAAACTATATATTTAACAAGTTGGAATAAATATATAAGTTGTACGTATGCTGTTTTATTCGCATAATTGAATTGATCCAAGTTTGAGTACACAAGTTCGAGGTGAATTACACCATTTCGTGTTAGGATTTTTCATTTGATTCTTAATGGCGAATATTTGATATGGATTTTGGGCTTGATTCTAGAATTCTCTATCATAGTATATGGCTATGCAAGGAGACTGATGGCTTCTAGTCGAGAAACCATATCGAAATCCGCATTAGGGAAGTCGAATGGAAAATACTAGTTCGAAAGCGAACTTGTGTGATCGAGCGAGCGATAAAATGTGATTTTGCGAAATGATGACGTATGTACATCTTATATTCTAATATCATTGATATATTTTGACGCTGAAATTGAAAGATGTCGGGTTAGAATATCTTTGCTTACTAAAATAAAATCTCCAATTTAAATTACAAAGATATATAACCCATAAAAGCAAAGATATTCAATCCCATATGGCTCTTCATATAGCGAAATTTATTTTGAAAAATTTGATCCTTATATAAGATGGACCTTACGTAAGTATAAGATGATTTGGAAAACATTTGATTTTGGAAATGATTTGGTTGACCTAAAATTATTGATTTGAAAATTTGGATTTATTTTCCAAATCTATTATTTTGGAAACTTTGAAGCTAGAGATAATTAATTTGAGAAGAAGTAATTTGGTGAAATTGTATATGATTTTGAAATTGAACTGATATTGAAACAAATTGAAATTTGAGAACCTTATGTTACTAAACACTTGATTTGGGAGTTGTCGAACTTATATAAAATTGATTTGTATGAGTATGAAATTGATTCGAAAACTATAGATTTGAAAAGGTACTCAATTTGGAAGTGAAATCTTATATAATTGAAATCTATATAAGTATGATTTGATATACTATTGATTTTGGAAAGTATTTTATTTGAAAATTAAATCTTATATATAATGGATTTTATATAAGTATGATATTTGAAAGTGATTTGAAAAGGTACTATATGATATATATTTTCGAAGTAAAGATATGGAAAGGGCCTTCTGCTTGATATCCGATTTGTGGCCACATCTTGGATTCATTCTATCGATATTATTCTCTCTGATTTTGGTTTTCCGGATATGATACTCGAGTGTCCTTCGAATTCCATGGCGTTACCCATGGTCTTACGTACTCGACTGCATAGCGTAATTCGTAAGGCAGTGATTGCTTAAAAGGTACGGATGTTTCCTGGGGGATCCAGGCGTAACCATTGTGTATCTGCGATCTATGGTCGTGTTAGTGGCGTAATCCGCAAGGCAGAGATTGCTTAAGGGGTATGGATGTTTCCTGGGGGATCCAGGCGTAACCATTTTTATGTATCCTGCGGTCCACCGTTTTGTTGCATGGCGAAATTCGCAAGGCAGTGAATGCTTAAAAGGTAAGGATGTTTCCTGGGGGACCCAGGCGTAACCATTGTGTATCTGCGATCCATGATTTGATTCGTTTTTGTTTGGATTGTACTTTCCATATCTATTTTAAAAGTTTTTCCAGTATTTTCACTGGGTGTTGAAACAAGTCTACTAAGTACCTGGAGAATTCTAGTTTTGCGCCTGATCAACGCACTATCAGAGTCTACAGGAACAAGGATAAACTTGTTGAAACATCGAGTTATAAAAGTATTTTCGAAAGGAAATTTTTTTTTTCGATATAAAGGTAATTTATTATAAAAGTGTTTCCAACAAAGAAATTCTGTATTAATATTCGAAATTGAAATTCTCATGGTTTAAATTAATTACTCGTGCCCGATTCTATTCTTTTGAATCTACCTTATCTGCTCAACTTTATTTATTCATCTATATTCTGCTTTCCCAAATCCTCTTTTTAAGTATTGTTTATTTATATACTATATGGTTTAATATAAAAAAATAGTGTTATAAATAGAAATTTTAGTGTTAAATATTTTAGAAGTTATTAATCAAATACAACATATTTAAAGAAATGATTATTGATTTATTAATAAATGTTGAAAAGTATCTTGAGATAAATTAATAAATTATCGATTTAATGTTTTCAAATAGCTTCTTTGTAAATATAAGTAATAATGTAAATAATTGTTTTCAAATAGTTTTCATATAATTATAAAGGTGTTATTTAAACATATAAATGGTATTTATAAAGAAAGCAAGAAACTTTACAAATGAGTTTTGAAAGGTTTTAAAGTATATAAGATAATTGAATTGCAAATGAAGTTTTCAAATTTTAGGTAAAATTTATATAGTTCAAATTAATTGTTTAATCTTGACTTTCAATCTACTTCTATTTCTGGTTGTTCTATTCCCCTACCTCCTTCCTTTTCGGGGACGAAAAGTTTTGAGTGGGGGAGAGTGTAACGACCCAAAACTTTTAGTGATTTTATTTGGTAAATTAATTGAAATAGTGTGAAATTTTAAACAATAAAATTTGAAAATAAAAATTTATTATTTGGAATACGTTTATTGTAATATAGCAACTGGTAAAATTTTCATCTGATAATATTAAAATTTTATTTTCTTGTGAATTCTATTTCAATTTAAGACAGTTAATTATTGATGAAAATAAAATGTTTTCCAAACTTGAATATTTTATACAGTAAAATTCTAAATCATCTTCTGAGTGAAACATCAGTCTTCGTTTCATCAAATTTGGATTTCTATTGCTCCGTTTATCTTAATTCTGGCAGAATAGCAACATTTCTGGTACCGATTATCGACTTTTTGATCGGATGATCGTACCACTAATATCTGTATACCGTTTTGATCGTCTCGTCGTGCTGATCTCTGCAGTATATTTATTTCTGTATTTTGAGGTCTGGTACGTGACGGAGACAATAAACTGTTCACCGTAGCGGTACCACATTTTGACTTTACACTTTCCCTTGTTTTCAAATCTAATCGTGCATCCCAAGCAAGTAATAAATTACTTCGGTAATTTGCACAAAATCAAGGGAATTGACTGTTACAAATAATTTATTGCTTTCCTACCCATTTAAATCTTACATCAGTTACAAATCTATAAATTGCTTTAAAATTTTCAGCTAAATCAATGTGTTACCGTTTACCCTTCTTTCACTTTATATTTGATTCTCTGCCTTTTTCATTGCTTCATTGAGACAACTAAAACACCTGTGCTTTTAATAAAATCTGAATTCAAACTGTGGACCCTTGATATTCGCATCAATTAATATATATTTATATTACTTAAAAAAAAATTGTTGTTATCTTCTTTTCATCCCAATAGCCATCAATTATTAAACTTTTGATATTCTCTGACTACTGCTATTCGACCAATTCAAGATAACATTTTGGTTCGTTCGTTTCATTTCTTTGGTTTCGGTTCCATTGTTCCATTTATATTTATATTCATTACTCTTCCGGCTTACATTTCGTTTCTCTCCCCTGACTCTATTTCAAATCACGATTTAGAACAGGCAGTTCTTTTCCTCATCTCGCCTCTCTCCTCCTTTTGCCAAACCCTGAAAAAAAACGAAACCCATTACCGATAACGGCTCCAATCCCCTCTACATGCCCACATCACCTTCACCGCCTGTGCTATCTCCACCTCACACCCAGGTCTCGGCCTCCCACCCCTCGGCGTGCGCCTTCCCTCCGCAATCACCTACCAAACCAACCACCAACCCGTCACAATCCTCCTTCTCGAACCACGTCCAACCACTTCTTCTTCATCTGTGCTCAGCCAAGCCAAGTTTTCCCCAAACTCGATCAACCTCGTGCGCTGCCTTGCCTTCCACTCCATCCTACATCCTTTAGCCGTATTCCCTTGGCTTCCTCCACCTCGAAGTATGTGGCAGCACACACGTTCCTACTTTTCTGCCCTTCCGCCTTGCTTCTGTGACCGAGCTCCTCCTATCTGTTCGGCCAGCTGCTCTATATATATGTATATATATAGGTATATTTTATATATGTTTGTAGGCAATATATATATTTATATTTTGTTTAGTACCATTTTTAGTCCACATGTTATATAAGTTTTGACAATCAGTGTTTATATATATAGTTTTTATTATATAGCGTGCGTATAGTATGTTTTATATATATGGTCTGTTGTATATATAAGAGTATATAAAGTTGTTTAATGTATAGTGATATTAGTTAGATATATAACATCTTACTTTAAAGTTTTATAATAGATTTATTATATAAATATGTTATCTCCAGATTTTGAAATCTTATAGTAGAGTGTCTACAGGTTAGTAAAGTAAGTTATAATATAGTAGTGGTTTCAGCTAGTATGTACAGTGACTTATATGTCATTTATATGAAATATATAAACTCTAGAATAGTACTGTAAAGGGTTGTACAAGTTGTATTGGCTGTTGTTACATATATGTAAATATTATATA
Source organism: Allium fistulosum (assembly GCA_030737815.1). NCBI lineage: Eukaryota > Viridiplantae > Streptophyta > Magnoliopsida > Asparagales > Amaryllidaceae > Allium > Allium fistulosum. The sequence continues at coordinate 25,332,854 of JASFAW010000011.1, forward strand.
TATATATATTTTTCTAAGTTATATATTTTATTATAAAGCGTTATATATATATTATATTTATAGTCGAGTGTACTGTATTGTTATACGTGAATTGTTATATATTATATTATATTAATTATCATATGCATACATTTATTATAAGGCATATGTACTTGTATAAATCATAACCTGTTAGTAATGTTGGTTTTCATAATAAATATTAATTTTTAAATGTAATAAAATGGTTTTATTTAGACAATTGGTTTTTTTTATTTCATATATATAGATTTTTGATTTCGCTATATAAGTGTTTAAGATTTAAGATTGATGTAAAATGTATATGTATCTTAAAAATTGAATATTTGGTTTAAGAAAAACTATAATATAATATATAATTGGTTCAAGTTATATCGAGCAGATTCTGATTTATTTTATCATTCACTTATCTATCAGCTGGTCAGTTGAATTCGTGCCAATCTACTTTGCTTTGCAATTCGTGCTTGGATTCGTAGCTCATTTCTTCGTCAAATCTATCTAGCCTCGAAAGGTGAGAAATCACTCACGATTAACGTTCTTTTATTTAATTAAATTTGATTTCAATTGAAACGACAATTGAAATATGCTGCTGTAGTTATTTAAATTTGTTATGCTATTATCTGAAACTGTTCACCTGTGGGATATGACACCATATCCTGCCGTTTATATTATATTGTTATTGATGATATATCTATGCCTGTTATATTATTTCTATATCTGTTATCACTCAGCAAGTTCCCTATTAGTATAGAAATCACTGTGTGTTGAAATGATACATACCCGAACGGACTTTAGAATAGGAGAAAATCGTTATGGGTTGAAATGATAAACCCAAGCAATTTTCAATTGTATTGAAATTGGGATTACGGGTCGAATGATATCTACCCGTATATATTTAAATTTCGGATTGAAATGATAAATATCTGTATCACTTAACCATATGATAAATATATATACAAACACCGTTGGTCCATATACATATAAATATTTTGAAATTGAATTCTATGGTTTTGGAAAGAAATATATGGTTTTAACAAATGTTGATTCTTAAAATTTTATATATAAATGGTAATGATATATATAGATTTAATAATGATATATAATTTAATTAAGATGGATTTAATACATATAATATGTTAAGTATAAAATTTATATTTCAAAATAGATTTTGGTAAAAATTTGAATAAGTTAAGGTTGGGATGATAATTTGAATTTAGTAAGGAATTTTATTTAATTAAACCAATATAAAGCTTATTGAAATTGGAATTTAAGATATGATTTATAACTTGAGTTTCATTTAAATAATTTAATGAATATTTCTTGTTTAAATAAATTTAAGGAAATATTTAGTAAAAATGAAATTTAAGGCTAGTTAAATGATATTGAATTTATTAAGTGAATATTCCCTGATTAAATAATAATAAAGTTAAAACAAGTGCTATATGAAACTGTTAAAATTTAACTATGAAAATATTTAATATTTAAGCTTTGAAATATATTAAAATTTTAAAGGGTATATTTAGAACTGAATTGAATTGATGAATTGGGCTCTGAATGAATTTGAATTTGGAAATTATAAATACTTTACTTTATAAGTTATTTAACCTATCTATACTATTTTGGGAAATAGATATATGAAAAAAAAATGATATTTTGGTTGGAAGTATAATTTAATTTGGAACGACCACGGTGTTATAAGGTATATTTCCACCTTGTAGATTGTTCTACAAATCCTTAGAGAATGGTTATCCCAAACATCCTCTAAGTTAGTTGTATTTCAGTTGATATTTCACTTGAGTTGGATTTATTGATATAAGAATGTTAATCCTGACTCGAGTGTTTTGTGTTTTGCTTTACGCTCGGGTCAGACCGAGTAATACAACATTTGAGACTCACATTTGGAGTTTGGAGCTTCCTTTGGAGATCCAACAATCGCCTCAGCTTTCAGTTCTTCTTGTTGATTTGCTCAGAGAAGTCATCTGTTGTACAGAAGACTTCACTGCATTTGAGATATTCTGTTGTATTTTATTTCTAACTCTGATGTTTATATAGTAGCTTCATGAACTACTATTTTTTTTCTATTCCGCTGCGTATTATTGTTTTACTCTGTGTCTGTGATTCTGTGATTGATTTATTTACTGTATATTCTGAGTTTTGCCAAATTTAAATTAACAATCTGATATTTTGAATTATTCAAGTCAGACATGTGTGGTTTAATGTCGATTTGAATGGTCCAAAATACCGGGTCGTTACAAGCTACTACCTCAACACCGCGAAATAACACTCCCAAATCAAGGGGTGCACCCAAATCGAATCACAAAAGTAATAGATATGGTATCGAAGAAGTGTGCCCGCTAGAGGTGGCGAACCTCAATGGTCCGGCACGGCTCCTATTTTAGTCATGTCAGGGGTCATCCAATATCATTCTCTATCTTCAGTCAACGCGTTCACCAAACCATCCACTTCATTCTGGATCAACACTCCGCGTATAATAGTTATTAAAGTTGTTTTCGGTATCGATAGAGAGTATGTCCATATCCGATCCCGGTCTCTTTAATAACTACGTATTTATTACCCGATGGTCTTTTAAGTTAAAGTTTAAACAAATCAAATTCCAAAAGTCAAGGTGCAAATTTGACTTCCAAAATTTGACATTTCACGATTCAATTTATTTCAGATATTTAAAATCATATTTCCCGATGAAATTTGTGGTCTAACATTTGAGTTAATCAATAAAATTAAGTATTCAAATTCAATTTAATAAATCTCACTTATTAAATTTAGTTAATACTCCAATTTATTCGGTTTAATGGTAAATTTTAGTTCACATCATTTAAACCAAATTCTATTCATTTCAATTCGTATTTACATTCATCGATACATTAACCGAAATCATAAATTTGATTAAATCAATTTTATTAAATTTAAAAATCATTTTAAATTTAAACTATCACTAAATTAAATCCATAAAACTTTAGTTAGTTTCGTATTCCACTTAAGTCAAATTTTCTAAATCTCAACTTAATTTATGTCAAGTTTCAAATCTATTTAATTAAAACCGATTTTAAATCTAAATCTAACAACCTAATAAATTTCAAATTATTAAATTCTAACTTCCTTGTTTTTAAATCTCATTTCAAATAAATTTGCCAATTCATTTTATTCAATTAAATAGGTTTATTAATCCGTTTCAATTAAACTCCATTAATTTATTCCTTATTAATTTATTTCGATTTAATCCATAAATCAAATCCATGAAGTTCGTTACTAAATTTCCAAACAAATTGTTAAGTTCATTCCTTAATTTCAAATAGATTTCAATTTCAAAATAATTTTTGTTGACCAATCGGGTTTCTTATTTTTAATTGTCTTTCCTAGGCCAAGTTGTTTTAATTGAGTATTTATCATTTCAACCCGATATCATTTAATATAAAACAAAGCATAGCGAAGGGAACTTGCAGTGTGATAACTGGGATGGTGTCAAAGTAAATAAACAAGCAATAGCAAACATACATAACAATTTAACAATTTATACAAATAATCCCGAAATAATCATATTAACTTACATTTGTTATTTATGCAAATTAATATAATTATCCCTAGAATCCACACTATTATTTCCTATGAATTAAAGATTATTACATTATGATTTTCACTTGGTGTCCATTATCAAATTTCTACATCAATCGTACATATCAATTTTAATGCACTATTATTTACCCTAATTAACATCATATTACAGTTCAACATGTTTAATCAAATTAAACAATACATGGCGTCACATTTTTTTGAAATTAACCGTTTATTTCAACCAAATTTTCACAATCAACAATTTAATATCCAAATTTAATATTAACAACAATCATCACTTGATTATCATAGCATAACAGATTTGAGTCGTGAATAAAATATTCACCTTGCGTGGTTAAAGAAGATGGCGCGGCACGAAGATGAATAGATAAAATAGACCCTAATAGGCATGACACAAAATGAACACAAACTGCAATCAACCAATAATTAATCAATAATTTGTTTATTGCAATATATATCGATTGAATATATATAAAATCATACCAATCAACGAAGCGAGATAGATTCAAACAAGCCGGAGGAAGCCTAGGACTGAGATCCCGGATCAGCAGCTGCAAACCAGTAAAACACTGTATGTAAGCAACTATTCCAGGCATATATTTAACAGCCCCCTGCATATATTTATATGCACACTGAAGTGCACCGAAACATGGACAGCCAAGGCGAGGCAGAGCAGTGACGGAGGGTAGGGATGTTGCGGTGGTTGGAGGAGGCGGTTGCGGCTGTGGGTTCGGTTGAGCGTGGGTGGGTGGCGGAGGAGGCTGCCGGGGAGCAGGTGGACGCGGGGACGGGGTGGTAGGGCTGCGGGCCGTTGGAGGTTGCCGTAGAGTGGCGGGCGAAGCAAGAGCGGAGGTGGGGTAGGACGGGGCAGCTGGGGACGGTAATGGGCTGGTGGCTGGGCGCGAAGGGGTGGTTGCTGGGGCGGAGGGGACTGGGGCGGGTGCTGGCGGAGGGGACTGGGCGGGTGCTGGGGCGGAGGGAGTGGCGGCAGTGGGCTGGGTGGAGCTGGGGCGGAGGGAGTGGCGGCAGTGCTGGGCGGAGGGGACCAGGCGGGTGCTGGGGCGGAGGGGACTGGGCAAGATAGGGTGGCAGTAGGCTGGGCGGAGGGGCTGGGAACGGCAGGGGCTGGGGCGGAGCGAGTGGCGGCAGTGGGCTGGGTGGAGCTGGACGCGGAGAGGCGGTTGGCTGGTGGCGTGGGCGAAGGCATGGGGGGAAGGGCTGTTGGGCGGAGCGGGGCATGCATGGACAGTGGGCGGAGGGTTTTTTTTTCTGAAGTTCATAAAAAAAGCAAAAGTGAAGAGGAAAGAAGGGGGAAGAGGTAGGTTTCATTAAACAGTTATGAAGAAGGGAAAGAGCACGTACCAGGGGAAAGCAAAATGCAGTGCAATTAAATGAGGTGAGCTGTAGAGCAGAGGATTTTTTTTGCAGAGATATAAATGAAGACAGCTACCTTATATAAAAAGATACACAAGCTCAAAAGCACCAGTCTAATCACCTTGATAACCGCGATGGCTGTTGGGTTTCTGAATGGACAAGGCCCTTTGAATTCTGAGCGAGAAAGAGTAGGGTACCGGCTTGTGTGGCGTAACGGACCAGTTTGTACTTCGTTAAATAATTTATAACTTGCAACGCCAAACTCCGATTGACACAAACAAATATACTATTCTGATCAGCGCGGCGAGGCGGACACAACGGTATTAAGATATTGGTGGTTTGACATTGTTTGCGAAGTGGTAAATCTTATTGAACTATTTTCTCGAGCGACAATTTAACTAGCAATTAAAAGTGGAATTTGACGAAACGAAATGCGCCGTCATGATCAGAATATTTTTCTTATGCAACATTGTGAAAAATATTTGAGTTCGGACGATAGAAAATTTACACATAAAATTTAAACTAATATGTAAATTTGACGAGCGAAATTTACTACAATATTTTTCGACGAAATTTGGCGTACGCCTATGTCTATCTAGGCGCATTCCAAATGTGAAGTTTGAACGGCAACGGAAGTTGTTTGTGAATATTTGAAATTTCTATTACGGAGAATGCAGCAAAACACCGAAGAATAAGATCGACGGAGCTAAAGATGTTCGAATTTTGAAAAACGAAAAATGACGTCTTTGTTAGAAGATGATTTAGAATTTTTCTATGTAAAATATTTAGGTTCGGAAGATAAAATTTTTCACGTTATAAAATGAACTGATGTGCAGTAAAATGCGCACGAAATTTACTACGGTATTTTCCGACGAAACTTTACCCGTATCTACAATCATCTAGGCGCAATTTAGAAACAAAGTTTGGACGTTGATTGAAATCGTATGTAAGTTTCACATTTTAAATTAAAATAACGGTTCTAAAATTTTAAAATTGGGTCGGAATTTCAGGGTCGTTACATTCTCCCCTACTCAAAACTTTTCGTCCTCGAAAAGGAACAAAGTAAAGAGTGGAAGAACAGATAACAGAGATACAATGGATTCAGAATAGATTATTGGATATAGTAAGAGTATAGAATGGAATTTACCTTCAATAAACTATTCTGGATTAGAATCCCGGATACTCTCCTCGGTTTCCCAAGTGCAATCACGATCATCGGGACTCCATTGGACTTTGACTAGGCTAACCGACTTCCTTCTAAGCTGCTTCGTATCCGTATCAATAATACGAAGTGGTCTCCTCTCTATAGTTAAATCTGGCTCAATATCAACCTTATCTAACTGAGCAATAGGAATGGTCATGGATGGGTCATGTACAACCTTCCGAAGGTGCGAAACGTGGAATACGTTGTGCACGCCCTCAAATTTCTCCGGTAGTGCAACTCTGTAGGCTAGTGTACCAATTCTATCAGTGATAGTGAATGGTATAACAAATCTAGGAGCGAGCTTCCCTCTACGACCAAATCGAATAACATTTTTCAAAGTTGATACCTTAAGGAATATCTTATCCCCAACCTGGAATTCTAAATCTCTTCTACGCCTATCCGCATAGCTCTTCTGCCTATCTTGTGCGGTCTTCATCTTTCTTCTGATTTCATTAACTTTCTCGGATGCTTCTATAATCATATCTGGGCCAAGAATTAATCGATCACCAGGCTCAATCCAACAAGCTGGCGATTTGCATGGTCGTCCATATAAAGCTTCGAACGGTGCCATATCGATACTTGCCTGAATATAATTGTGGTTAAAATTTAATTCAAATTTGCTCATTCAAATTGAAATTTTGATTTACCTGATAACTGTTATTATAAGTGAATTCAACCAAATGGAGATGGTCTTCCCAAGATCCACCGAAATCAATAATGCAGGCACGGAGCAGATCCTCCAAAATCTGATTCACCCTTTCAGTTTGGCCATCTATTTGAAGATGATAAGCTGTGCTCAGATTCATTTTAGTGCCCAAGACGTCATGAAATGCCTTCTAGAATTTACTAGTGAATAAAGGGTCTCTATCGCACACAATACTAGATGGAACTCCATGAAGTCTAACAATCTCTCTCATATATATCTCGGCCAAACTCAAGGCAGTATGAGTGGTCTTAACAGGAATAAAGTGAGCAGATTTGGTCAATCTATCAACAATCACCCATATACTCTCGTTACCTTTTCTGGTCCTCGGTAATCCATCAATGAAGTCCATAGAAATCTGATCCCATTTCCAACACGGAATCTCCAGGGGTTGAAGTAATACTGCCATCTTCTGGTGATCAGCCTTAACTTGTTGGCAAGTGGTGCATCTACTGATATATATAGAAATATCCCTCTTCATCCCACTCCACCAATATAAACGCTTCATATTACGATACATCTTAGTGACACCAGGATGAAATGAAAGTGATGACTGATGATTCTCTCTAAGTACTTCTTGTCTCAATCCATCGACATTAGGAACACAAATACGGTTGTCAATCCTCAGAACTCCATTTCTATCTATCTGTGCACCCACTTTACTGTCGGCATTTCCAACTCTACCAAGAACTAACTCCTTCATGCGATAGAGCAAGGTGTCCTCATATTGCTTAGCTTTGATGCGATCCACAAGAGAGGGGGAGATAACAAGCTGAAATAGCATGCCTTCTACAAGATTACAACATTCCACTGCTCTGCTACGGCTCAAAGCATCAGCTACAACATTTTCTTTCCCAGGAGTATAATAGATGTCGAGATCATATGCAGCTAAGAATTCGAGCCATCGGACTTGTCTCTGGTTCAAATCCTTCTGAGAAAAGATATATCTCAAGGACTTATGATCAGTGAATAATTCAAATTTAGTTCCCAAAAGATGATGCCTCCACAGTTTCAAAGCAAATACAACTGCAAGAAGCTCTAGATCATGAGTTGCATAGTTTACTTCATGGATCTTCAATTGGCGGCCAGCATAAGCAATAACCTTTCTGTTTTGCATAAGAACAGCGCCTAAACCTTCTCGGGAAGCATATGTATAGACAGTTAATCCTTCACTTCCATCGATTACCGCAAGAACTGGAGCTGAAGTTAACTTACACTTCAACGTATTAAAAGCTGATTCACACTTCTCACTCCAAATAAACTTGACATCCTTTCGAGTTAAAGCGGTAAGTGGGGCAGAAAATCGGGCAAAGTGCTCAATAAATCTACGATAATAACCGGCCAAGCCCAAGAAGCTACGGATATCAGTAGGAGTTTTGGGAGTCTCCCAATCCTGTAGATAAATTTCAAATTAGAAAGGGATAAGAGGGATTGAAAAGAAATAACGAATAGGATAGAACTTACATTGTTTACGGCGATCTTAGCTGGATCGATCGAAATCCCATTTTCAGAAACTATGTGGCCCAGGAATCTCACTTCGTCTCGCCAGAAGTGGCATTTGGAGAATTTGGCCTTAAGTTGATGATTTCGGAGAGTTTCCAGAACATAAGCAAGATGTGTCTCATGCTCCTTCTCGTCTTTGGAGAAGACGAGAATATCATCAATGAAAACGAGAACAAACTTGTTAAGGACATCGCGGAAGATTCGATTCATTAAGTCGACGAAATAAGCGGGTGCGTTGGTCAAACCGAATGGCATAACCAACCATTCATAGAATCCGTTTTCGGTACGGAAAGCTGTTTTATGAATACTGTCTTCTGCTACTCTGAGTTGGTGGAACCCAGTGGCAAGATCAAGTTGGGAGAAAACTTTAGCTCCATGGAGCTGATCGAATAAATCATTGATGCGAGGCATCGGATAGCGGTTCTTGAGAGTGCGTTTGTTCAGTTCCCTGTAATCAACACACATGCGAAGAGACCCATCAGATTTGGTGACAAATACAACTGCGGCGCCCCATTCAGAACAACTTCTCCTAATCAAACTTTTAGCAAATAGATCATCAATTTGAGTTTTAAGTTCCGCTTTCTCTTTAGGAGCCATTCTTCTGTGAGGGAGAACTACGGGAGTAGCTCCGGGAATAAGGTCAATGCGGAAATCGATCTCCCTTTTAGGCGGTAGAGAGTTGACCTCTCCAAATACATCGGGAAATTTCTGTACAATAAGGGTAGTACTAAGATCATCCGGGTGAGCATCAAGAGAGAATATGAAGCTTCCGGCATATTTCTGCGGTGATTTGCATTCAATGACAAGCGGTAGACCCTTGTCATTGACTAGAGAAACAACACGAGCCTTCCAAGAAATAACAGCATCGAATTTTCTTAACCAATCAGCACCTAACAAGATGTCAAATGCTGCGAAGCCAAGCACATAAAGATCCCAAGTGAATCGATATCTTCCATACAAGAGCACAACCTCTTTACAAATTCTACTGAGGTTGGCAAGTCCTCCAATAGGGTTGGAGACACATAAGGAAGTAGTAGCAAGAGTAGGTTCTAACTTGAGCTTATTACAAAGATCAATAGATATGAAGCTATGAGAAGCACCAGTATCGAATAATACCCTAATAGGTAAATCATGTAATGAAAAAGTACTTCGTAAGGTACCTTGGTCATCCTGAGAATGTGGTGGAGGTGGTGTAGGAGTGGTGATAGCAAATACTCCAGATGGTGTGCCACGCATATACATTGGGCATTCTTTCTTGAAATGACCCTGCTGGAGGCAGACATAGCATAAATCTCTCCTAGTCGTAGAAGGTGGTGGAATAGCAGCTCCGGTAGATGGACAACTATTAGCATAATGGCCCTTCTTATCGCATTTGAAGCAAGTGATCTTAGCAAGGTTGATTGGGCTTTTCTGGGCGTATCCCAATCCAGTAGTCTTCTGCCCAGCTTTCTTTTGTTGATCATAGTTCATCTTCCTCTTCCCGGGCTGGCTAGAGGAGGGCTGAGTAGGAGTGGCCTTGGCAGTAGGTCCCCTAGGCTTTGCCTCATATCTAAGAGCATAGTCAACAAGCTCTGTGAAGGTGCAGTGAGTGTGGCCAGTAAGCAAGTCATAATACTCTGGTCTTGCTCCCAAAATAAACTTCTCATTCTTTAGAAGGGGTGTATCAATCAATCCCAGGCCGAACTTGGAGAGTTCGTTGAATTTCCTCTCGTACTCCGAAAAGGTCATACTGCCTTGCTTAAGATCCATAAAAGCTCTATAAAGTTGGGTTTTCCCAGCAGCTGGCATCCATTGTGCCGAGAAAGTGTCCCTAATCAAAAGATAGACTTGATGAATAACATTCTGAAGATTAAAAGAAGAATTTAGACTACGAAATACAAATAATTTAATACCTAAACTGGGCCCAAGTGATGGTGTTCTCCTCGATACGAGAAGTAACTGATTCCCACCAATCTTGCGCGGCATCCTGAAGTTGCCAGGCAGTAAGCTGACGCTTCTGAGCATTAGTGATCTCTAGACCAGAAAATATCTTCTCTAAGCCTTTAAGCCATTGCCGAGCCTCATTAATGTTCTCGGATCCAGAAAACTTAATACCTCCTAGTTGTGTATACTCCTTACTAAGAATGGTGAATTTGACAGGAGCTGGAGCGACAGGTGCAGCCTGAGCAGGACCATGGCCCCTTCCTCCCCTATTGTTTCCTCTGGTACCCATCCTGGAATACCAAAAGAGATTTTTAAAACCAAGGATAGAAAAATCATGGAATTTTAAGGAAAGTCCAATCAATGAATCAAAGAAGTTTGAAATGAAAGGATTTGGATATTGAATCGATTCTCCTCATTCTAGGGTATTGCTACCCTATCTCTAATGAGTTTTTATATAATCCCAAACTAAGGTTTATAGGGAAACCGAAGCTCTGATACCAACTGTAACAACCCGTATATTTGGACCATTTAAATTGATAATAATCCACCCATGTCAACTTAAATAATACAAAACACGAATCATTATGAGATTATAAATACATAAATGTAAATGAGAATCAATACAACATCACAGACACAGAACAGTTACAGAATAATGCAGCGGAAATTACATCGTCATAATAGCAGTTCATGAAGCTACTACATAAAATACAACAATGTCTTAACATAAAGTGACTAAAAGAAAATACATAAATATCCAACAGACTAGGACATCAATACAGGAATGGAATAGAATGATAAAGATAAATGCTAAGCCTTTAGCATCTTCAACCAACCTTGATCAGCAAACTGGATAGCTTCAGACTAACCCGAGCATATACAAAAAGAAACACTCGAGTCAGGACTCAAAATCTTATACAAGAAAATCAAGTGCAAGGGAAAAAGTCCATAACTTAAAGATGAATAATATAAGCATCTCTAAGGATCCGATAAACTATTTATATATACAATAGAATACGATAGATAGATAATGTCTAATCAGTAAAGTACGATATTAAAATAGTGTTAAGGCGTTACCATAATCCCCTTAACACATTTTATTCCTAATAGCATATACAAGACCGTAGTTTCCCCAAAACCGGAAGTCACCAGAGGGCAATCCATATACTAAAGGTACAAACCAAAACGTAGTGGTCGCGAATAGGATAATCAGTATGACAAGGTACATGAGGCGATACCAACTAGGATACTAGTAGTTGCGTGATCCGGACTGATGTTGAGCATAGCAGCTACTACCTCAACACCGCGAAACAACACTCCCAAATCAAGGGGTGCACCCAAATCGAATCACAAAAGTAATAGATATGGTATCGAAGAAGTGTGCCCGCTAGAGGTGGCGAACCTCAATGGTCCGGCGCGGCTCCTCTTTTAGTCATGTCAGGGGTCATCCAATATCGTTCTCTTTCTTCAGTCAACGCGTTCACCAAACCATCCACTTCATTCTGGATCAACACTCCACGTATAATAGTTATTAAAGTGGTTTTCGGTATCGACAGAGAGTATGTCCATATCCGATCCCGATCTCTTTAATAACTACGTATTTATTACCCGATGGTCTTTTAAGTTAAAGTTTAAAAAAATCAAAGTCCAAAAGTCAAGGTGCAAATTTGACTTCCAAAATTTGACATTTCACGATTCAATTTATTTCAGATATTTAAAATCATATTTCCCGATGAAATTTGTGGTCTAACATTTGAGTTAATCAATAAAATTAAGTATTCAAATTCAATTTAATAAATCTCACTTATTAAATTTAGTTAATACTCCAATTTATTCGGTTTAATGGTAAATTTTAGTTCACATCATTTAAACCAAATTCTATTCATTTCAATTCGTATTTACATTCATCGATACATTAACCGAAATCATAAATTTGATTAAATCAATTTTATTAAATTTAAAAATCATTTTAAATTTAAACTATCACTAAATTAAATCCATAAAACTTTAGTTAGTTTCATATTCCACTTAAGTCAAATTTTCTAAATCTCAACTTAATTTATGTCAAGTTTCAAATCTATTTAATTAACACCGATTTTAAATCTAAATCTAACAACCTAATAAATTTCAAATTATTAAATTCTAACTTCCTTGTTTTTAAATCTCATTTCAAATAAATTTGCCAATTCATTTTATTTAATTAAATAGGTTTATTAATCCATTTCAATTAAACTCCATTAATTTATTCCTTATTAATTTATTTCGATTTAATCCATAAATCAAATCCATGAAGTTCGTTACTAAATTTCCAAACAAATTGTTAAGTTCATTCCTTAATTTCAAATAGATTTCAATTTCAAAATAATTTTTGTTGACCAATCGGGTTTCTTATTTTTAATTGTCTATCCTAGGCCAAGTTGTTTTAATTGGGTATTTATCATTTCAAGCCGATATCATTTAATATAAAACAAAGCATAGCGAAGGGAACTTGCAGTGTGATAACTGGGATGGTGTCAAAGTAAATAAACAAGCAATAGCAAACATACATAACAATTTAACAATTTATTCAAATAATCCCGAAATAATCATATTAACTTACATTTGTTATTTATGCAAATTAATATAATTATCCCTAGAATCCACACTATTATTTCCTATGGATTAAAGATTATTACATTATGATTTTCACTTGGTGTCCGTTATCAAATTACTACATCAATCGTACATATCAATTTTAATATCACTATTATTTACCCTAATTAACATCATATTACAGTTCAACATGTTTAATCAAATTAAACAATACATGGCATCACATTTTTTTGAAATTAACCGTTTATTTCAACCAAATTTTAACAATCAACAATTTAATATCCAAATTTAATATTAACAACAATCATCACTTGATTATCATAGCATAACAGATTTGAGTCGTGAATAAAATATTCACTTTGCGTGGTTAGAGAAGATGGCGCGGCACGAAGAAGAATAGATAAAATAGACCCTAATAGGCACGGCGCAAAATGAACATGTTAACTCTTTCAGTTCAGCGACCTAAAACTCTACGACCTAAGGAAATGCTGCGACCTAAGGATGCTGCGACCTAAGGAAATGCTGCGACCTAAGGATGCTGCGACCTAAGGAAATGCTGCGACCTAAGGATGCTGCGACCTAAGGAAATGCTGCGACCTAAGGAAGTTCAGCACCCTACGACCTAGAGCCCCCACAGCTATTCTGTAACTCGCGTGCGACCTATTACTTGATCAAATGAAGACAAGCACAGTAACTCGTGGAACCGCAAGGTGACAGCGACCTAGCTTAGGTCGTTCGCGACCTACGACCTAACTAAGGTCGTGCGCGACCTAAGACTTAGGCAAATTTTCTACCCAGAAATCAGCTTCTATAAATAGGACATCACTTCCAACTTGAGGGGGACTTTTTGGCAATTCATTTCTAAAGTGCCGTTACTCTGTCGAACTCTCCAATCATTCAGCAAACAAGGATCCTTCAAGCATTCAAGACACTACAACAAACTTCGAGAGAAATTCCTAACATCCGACATGGATTCATCGAGTTTCATCGCCGAAGATTGAGCTAGTAGTCAAGATTGTTTCTTGTGATCGAGTTGTACTGTTTTCATAGGAGATTTGTATCAATTTGTAACCAGATTCAATAATAAAGAGATTCAAAGTGGACGTAGGCTAAATCTCAAGCCGAACCACTATAAGCTGCTGTCTTTTACTGCATTTCTGCTATTTTCCTGCTTGATTTCTGTTCCCGTTACACGGGTGGTGCTTTCACGATCTCACTACACACACCGGGTGTTGGCGTTCACATAAAAACGTTAACATTTTGGTGCTTTCACTGAGAATCCAACTCAGGCTACCATTCCATCATTGCTTCACACAAGTTTGTTGAAAAGATTTCCTACAGAACTAGAAGTCTATCAGACATAATGGCTCCTGGAAGGAAACGAAAGGTTGTCAGATCTGAAAATGTTCATGATGATACCGCCACCTCTGCTTCACCAAGTCAAGCAGCTCCAAGCGTCAGGGTGACGCAAGAGGAGCTAGACGCTGCTGTATCCGGACTATACCAGCAGATTGAGACTCAAAACAATCTGATGATGGAAAAACTGAACGCTCTGCTTGGTGCCAACCAAAGACCAGTGGGTAATGAAGAAAACACCGCCGATGCTCTTCGCAACTCCGAAGGGAGGAATATTCCTCAGGGGGGATCAGGTGCTGCTGAAGGGGCACCCCTCCGAGCTGAAGGATCTAGACCATCGCCAATTTTCCACGAAAATCTGCCCAGGCAAACATCTGAGAAAATGGCAGAAGTCTACTCCGCAAAATCTTTGAACAATGAGGAATATCTTTCTGGCATGATCAAGCAAATAATGAAAGAGAGCATGCAGAGAGGTGAAGATGAAAGTGAATGGGGATTCGCGCCAAGCAAGACTCCATTTACCGAGAAGATTCTAAAGGCTGAATTTCCTAGAAAATTTGTTCCCCCCACCATTCCTGCTTATCGGGGAACAAGTGATCCAAACCAATTCTTGTATAAGTATGATTGGCACATGACCGGTGCGAGAGAAACTGATGAAATCAAATGCCGGTATTTCCCAGTATATTTGGAAGGAGTGGCACTTCTCTGGTTCACCAAACTTCCTGTCCGATCAGTAGATCAGTTTTCGGATCTGACTAGAAAGTTTAAAGAGCAATTCAGGCTATATGCTTCAAAGGCAAAGGACATAATATCATTATCCAGTCTTGAACAGAATCCGGGAGAACCTATTAAGTCATTCCTGAACCGTTTCAATATAGCTCTGGCGGAAGTTGATAACGCAGAGCCACGGATGATCTTGACCTATTTGATGCGTGCTATCGACAAATCGAGCGAATTTGGAAAATGGCTGAAGATGAAAGAGCCAAATTCTCTCGAGAAATTCTACAAGAAAGCCGATGAATTCATACGCTTGGAAAATCTTCCAGCATCAACAAAGGTGGAAAATAATACTGCCGCTTCGGAAAAGAAAGATTCCGGAGGTCAGAAAAGGGAAAATCACGAGGGGAAGAAACAAAAGGATTTAAAGAAACCTCGCTTCTTCAAACCGTCAGATTTCACTCCATTGACCGACACTCTGGAAAATATCTTCTTCGCCACCAAAGATGATGTGGATTATCCCAAACCGGCTGAGATAAAACCAGGAAAGGGCGCTATGAGAAATGGAAAGTTCTGTCGTTTTCACAACCAACCTGGTCATGATACCAATGACTGTCGTCACTTAAAGAGCTTAATTGAAGAATTATTGAGAGAAAACAAGCTGCAACAATATGTCAAGAAAAACAGAAGTGATCCATCTTCATCTACTCAGAAACAACAACCCTCTAATCAGCCGTTAGGCTCAGGCAAAGGTGCTGCGGCACAAGAATCTGAGAGGCCCGTTATCAACGTCATTTCAGGGGGCCCACACCCAGCAGGCAAAAGCTGGGGTGAGATGGAACGATATGCTCACGCTTTGAAGTATGTCCCGGCAGAAGAAGATGTTTTTGCTGTAGAAAACACAGTACCCCTAAAACAGCAAAAGATTTCAGATAATGATATTTTGTTCAAGGCTAGGGATTCTATTGGTATTGAAGCTCCGACCATAGACCCCTTGGTTATATCTGCAGGAATTGGGCCAGCAATAGTAAGACGAGTACTCATCGATTGCGGTGCTTCCTGCAATATACTTTTCAAGAAAACGTTTGACCAGATGAAAATCCCAATGACCGACGTTCAGGCTTCATCACAAAAGATCGTTGGTTTCACTGGGGAACCACAGCAACCAATCGGAACTGTCGACTTGTTCGTGGAACTTGGTGAAGGGCAGAAAAGGTTAACTCGAAAACAAACCTTTGTGATTGTCGATGGATTTTCTGCCTACAATGCTTTCCTAGGCAAGCAAGCTCTAGCTGCATTCAAGGCCATTTTGGCCCCGTGGTGCTTAACTATGAAGTTTCCTACAGAAAATGGTGTTGGTGTCATCAAGGGAGATCAAAATGCTGGACGTGAATGTTATCTTATAGAGCTTCGAGAAGCCAGAAAGAGAGAGATGGGTAAAGATGCGGCAGCTCCCCTCCGCATCAAGACCCCAACCTTATAGCAAATACAGGGTGGCCCCTGCACTGGTGAGCATAGTGGTGCAAGGCGGGAAATGGACCCCAGAAAATTCAGTGCAGAGGAAAATAGAGTGGTGCCTGTGGAAGTTACGGTACCAATACCTGTCGACTCCAAGGACCCAAACAAAGTGCTTAATGTGGGTTCGCAACTAAGTACAACAGTTCAAAATACACTGATATCATTTCTAAAAGCAAATCTGGACGTGTTCGCTTGGTGTCATGCTGATATGTGCGGAATCTCTCCAACAATTGCTGTTCATACTCTGAATGTTGATCCGAAATTCACACCGATAAAACAGAAAAGAAGAACTCAAGGTCCAGAAAGATCAGCAGCTTTAAAGGAAGAAGTAGACCGCCTCTTAGAGAATAATTTCATCAAAGAATCCACTTATCCAAATTGGGTTTCGAATCCAGTACTGGTTAAGAAGGCAAATGGAAAGTGGAGAGTATGCATTGATTTCTCAGATCTGAGCAAAGCTTGCCCCAAAGACTGCTTCCCGTTGCCCAGAATCGATCAACTAGTAGATGGGACGGCTGGACATGAGTTGTTATCTTTTATGGATGCCTATTCCGGATACAATCAGATTATGATGAACGAACCAGATCAGGAGGACACAAGCTTTATTACAGATGTGGGACTCTACTGTTACAAAGTCATGCCATTCGGGTTAAAGAATGCAGGGGCAACATACCAAAGACTTGTCAACGCTATGTTCAAGCCACAGATCGGCAAAACAATGGAAGTCTATGTTGATGATATGTTAGTAAAGTCAAAGAAAGCAGTAGACCACATGGATCACTTGGCAGAGATGTTCTCAATTCTTCGGAAGTACGGAATGAAGCTCAATCCATTGAAATGTTCATTCGGAGTAGAGTCTGGGAAATTCCTGGGTTTCATTGTGAGCGCTAGGGGCATCGAGGCCAATCCTGCTCAAATCATAGCTCTAAGAGAAGTTAAAGTCCCTAGAACAAAGAAAGAACTGCAAAGTCTCAATGGAAAGGTTGCCGCTCTTAGTCGCTTCATTTCCAAGGCCACAGACAAATGCATTCCCTTCTTTGATGCTCTAAAGAAAGGAAAGAAAAATTTCGAATGGACTCCTGAATGTCAGAATGCTTTCGATCAACTAATTCATCATATGAGAACTCCTCCAGTCCTCTCCAAGCCTAGTAATGGTGAAGACCTCTTCATCTACTTAGCAATTTCATCCCATGCTTTAAGTGCAGCACTTGTACGAGAAGATATGAAAATACAACGTCCAGTTTACTACATCAACAAACGGTTCGCTGGAGCTGAAATGAATTATTCAAAGATAGAAAAACTTGCTTATTGTCTGCTAATCGCTTCCAGGAAGTTGAGACCTTATTTTCAATCTCATCCTATCAAGGTCCTGACTGATCAACCTTTGAAGCAAGTCCTGTATCGTCCTGAAACTTCGGGTCGTCTCTTGAAGTGGAACATAGAGCTCAGCCAATATGACATCACTTATCATCCCCGAAGAGCAATTAACGGACAAGCTTTAGCAGAATTCATTGCAGAATCCACTGACAAAGGTGACAGTAAGGAAGAAACAACTGACTGCATTCCGATACAGTGGAAGTTGTATGTTGATGGCTCGAGAAATGACTATTGTTCTGGGGCAGGAGTTGTGCTCGAAACTCCTGAAGGACGATTACTATGTTATGCATTGAGACTGGAATTTCCTTCGACAAACAATGAAGCAGAATATGAAGCCCTTATTGCCGGATTGAAAATCGCCAAGGAATTGAATATCAAAGTGATACAGATTTTCAGTGATTCTCAGCTTATTGTCTGCCAGGTGAAGAAGGAATTCCAAGCCAAAGGAGGGAATTTGCCTGCATATTTGACAAAAACTTCCGAACTCCTCAATGATTTAGATCACTACTCAATAAGCCACATACCCCGAGAGGAAAATATGAAGGCGGATTCTTTAGCAAAGTACCCAAGTTCCGGAGAAGCTCAATTGCTGGGATTAGTTCCCGTAGAAGTTCTGTCAGCTCCAAGCATTGATGAAATGGATATTGATTGGATCATGACTACGTCTCAAGAGCATGAATCGTGGATGAGTCCAATCAAAGAATACTTACTCAGTGGTTCTCTGCCAGAAGATTCTAAGGAACGTCGAAAATTATTGAGAAAAGCGTCAAGATATGTAATTCAAGATGGCCGATTATACAGGCGAGGATTTTCAATCCCACTACTCCGATGTGTAACTAAAGAAGAAGCCAAGACAATCTTAGCAGAGGTGCACGGAGGAGAATGTGGAGACCATTCAGGCGGTCAAACACTTGCAAAGAAAATTCTCCGATATGGGTATTTCTGGCCGGATATTAATCGAGATGCTGCAGCTTACTCCAGGAAGTGTGACAAATGCCAAAGATTTGCGAAAATCCCAAGAGCACCTTCCACCGAACTCACACAAATGGTCAGTCCATGGCCATTTGCCATCTGGGGGATAGACCTAATTGGACCATTACCTATCGCCAAATCAGGGATTAAATATGCTATTGTCGCCGTTGACTATTTCACCAAATGGGCTGAAGCTGAACCTTTGGCCACCATCACTTCTAAAAAGATGATAAATTTTGTAACAAAGAATATCATTTGCAGATATGGTGTTCCACAGAAGATAATCACCGACAATGGCACTCAATTTGAAAGTGAAGAATTCCAGGATTTTTGCAAACGATTCAGAATTCGAAAAAGCTTCTCAGCAGTGGCTCATCCGCAGGCAAATGGGCAAGTGGAAGCAGTTAACAAGATCATCAAGTCAACTATCAAAAAGCAACTTGAAAAAGCAAAAGGTGGTTGGGTTGATAAGCTTCCATTAGCACTATGGGCGTACAGAACTACTCACAAAACTGCGACTGGGCACACTCCATTTTCACTGGCGTACGGATCTGAGGCAATGATTCCGGTAGAAGTAGAAGTTCCTTCACATAGAAGAGTTCATTTCAATGAGACTGAAAATGAAAAACTGCAACTTGAAGCGCTTGATTTTCTTGATGAGAAAAGAGAGGAAGGTAGGCTCAGAGTTTCAGCTCATCAGCAGAGAATAGCCAGGCATTTCAATTCCAAAGTTCGCCAACACAGCTTTGAAATCGGAGACTTGGTTTTGAAAAGGATCATGACAGCAACTGGTGTGTTTGGGCCAAGCTGGGAAGGACCATATGTCATAGGCACTAAACTTCTTGATGGCACTTTCAAACTCATAACTGTTGAAGGAGATCCAATTCCAAGGGCCTGGAACAGCAACCATTTGCGTCCTTACTTTACTTGAAAAAGAGCTCTGCTCAAAATTGTAAAATGATGATGAATGTATCAGTTGTATTGTGAAGCATTGTAAATCAGTATAAATGAATGAAAAGCTATAAAGTGGACGTAGGCCCGATTCTTGGCCGAACCACTATAAATCTTGTGTTCTTTACTATTTCATAATGCCTGTTTTATTTCGATATATAAATACTTTAAATGTATCACTAAAATATCGATTCAAAATTGCAGGACATGATAACAAGGCTTGCTCATCACAAAACTAAGCGACCTTTATAAATCAGCTATTGCACAAAAAATTCCAAACTCAAATCCTACACAAGGAAAACTTCACATAAAGAATTGGCAACTTCACTGGGACAAACCTTTGTTCACTAGTTGAGATTGTCGTTATGAACGGGCATCCAACTAGATAACTCGCGCTTGTCTCGTAAAGTCATTCAACAGTGAAGTTTACTTTTTCAGATAAAGCAATTTACTTGCAAAAGAAAGGAACACGCGCTTGGAAACGATGATAAAGGATCGCAGATTGGCGGATGATGATACAACATGAGCGGGCAAACAAAGAAGCAGACAAAGGGAGGTATGCCTCTCAACAGGAAGGCCGAGAGATCCACTAAAGGGACGCCTTCCCAACCGGAAGGAACAAGACCCTCGCTAACTGGTCGTGATGCATCTGACCAGATAGCGTATGTCCGCCCCGTGGATCCACTCGCCCCTGAGACGCAACCTACCTGGCACACCAACCAACCAAAGCCCTCTAACGAGGCACGCCATTAAACGGGAGTGCTTTACTCAATCAAAAAGATCGGTGGGACTACCAAAGGGGCACCTTGTTAGTTAATTGCGATCGTTTGTGCAAGCAAACATCCAATCAAGCAACTTGCGTTCGCCCCGTAGACCTCTGACCATGAGAAAGTAACTTCCAGGCAATCACAAGCCCTTTTCGGAGGCACAAGCCCTCTTCGGAGGCACAAGCCATCTTCGGAGGCAAAAGCCCTTTTCGGAGGCACAAGCCCTCTTCGGAGGCACAAGCCATCTTCGGAGGTAAAAGCCCTTTTCGGAGGCACATTTCACCAGGGTAAAAGTGCAAAATGCTTCTCTTCGAAGACCCACTTCACCCGAGTAGAAATACAAAAATTGCTTCTCTTCGGAGACCAACATTGCTTCTCTTCGGAGACCAAAATCAAGACTTCTTTGGAAGCACAAGACCTCTCCGGAGGCACAACAATAATCCACAAAGCATAATGCTACTCTTCGGAGTCCACATGCTACTCCTCAAAAAATACCGAAATAAAGCCCTCCTTAGAGGCACACTTCGATTCTTTAGCTTCACCGCGTAGAAGAATTCACTTCTCAAAAGCATGAAATAAACATTTCCGAAGGTTGAAGCGTAAAAGCTTATCCGAAAATGAGACACGCTCCGTTTAAGTAGAATAATCATTCCCTCAAAGACGGAATAGTTATTCTATGAAAAATAAGAGTACAGGTCTCGCTAAAAGCGAAAGATATTGTTATGCACTTGTGGTATAGGGGCAATATCATATGATACGGCTGCAACAATAAAAAGCAGTATTCAAGCAACATACCACAAGCACATAACAATATCACGCGAAACAGATGTGGAATAAATGCATTCTCAAACGTAGACAAAAAGTTTGCACAAGTAAGAAGAATCGTTTGTTCTACACTTAAAATAAAAGATAGATCATTCTCACATACACAAGAGTTTGTACAAGTAAAATAATTGTTTTATTTAGTACTATGAAAATTCTTTACATACGCAGATATCTCAAAAAGCAAAAGCGGGGACCAGTACCCGCACAATCCCCGGTCAATACATGCAAAGAGCAAAAATAATAAGTAGAAAATCCAGCTTGATTATTCCTTCTTCTCACCACCCTTGGAGCTCTTTCCCGGCCTAATGATTAGCTTTTGAAGCCGTTGTGAACGGGCATGGGCAGAAGGAGAAAGCGGTACAGCCGGATCAACTACTGCTTCCTCTTCAGTGGAAGTCTTCTTCTTTTTCCTTACAGCACGTTTCCCCTTCCTTTTTGAAGAAGACTCGCTCCCCGGAGTAGTCAGCAATGTTGAAAGCTTCGTATCGTCGTCAAGAGACCGCTCCGGGGTCTTCTCGATGTCTTCAAAATCCTCCGCCTTCTGTTCCTGAGAAGCAACCGGATCATCCAAGCCTTGAAGAGCTTCGATTTTCTCTGCTTGTGATCCCGGTTGGGAAGCAGAGGGAGGAGTAATTTGGGAAGACGGAGGAACGGCAATCGAAGGAGTGAAAGCTTGTGTAGTGCTTGGTGCCTCCGCTGTAGAAGAAAAGAAGTTAAAGTCAGCATCCCCCGAAAATAAAGAAGGCATCGGTTCATCAAAGTTTAAGTAACAAGTAAGAAGGTCATCGAATTCGGCTAAGTCAAATGACTGGTTCATTAGACCCGAGATGACACCAAGAGTACCTGGAGGAGTTGGCTTCACAAGATCCACCTCAAACTTCTCGGCTTCAATATCATCCAGTGCCTCATCTTCAGTAGGAGTAGTTGCAGTCTCCTGGGCAACTTTAGCTAAATGTAAAGAATGAGGGCTGGAATCTATAATATTAACGTCAGCTGAAGTGGAAGTTTGGACGAGGGCAGTTAAAGGAGCTTCTTCTTTTGGAGGCTCTTCTCCCGCTATTTCAGCTCGTACTTTGGCAAGTAGCTCCTTCCCCTTAACGAGAGCGGCACGATCCTCATCATTGAGGTAGCGCTCCTCAAGTTCCAGCTCATTATAGCCAGCCCCGCCAAGCATATCCATCGCGACTTCCCACACTTCAGCCAATGTAATTTCATAATCGGGACCAAGAAAAGAGAGGCTCCCACGACCCAGAACGCTGTGTAAATAAAAGTCAAATAAGGTAGAGCTGACGTCTGCTTTCGTCGCCTCATGTGATTGCTCAGCCGCTTCCTTTTCGGCAACGGCAGCAACCCGGCCAGCGGTAGCCTCATCACGCTCTGCCTCAACTTTAGCAAGTCGAGACTTTAGTAACTCAATCTCTACGTTCTGAGAGGTGACCTTTTCCCGCAAATCGGTATTTTCTGTGCGGTATTTCTCAGTAATATGATGTTCAGCGGCAAGCTTCATTTCAACATCTCTCTGTGCAGCATGGGCATCCCGCACTTGTTTTTGAAAGACCTCTTCTTTTTGGATATGAGATGCAGAAGAAGAGGCAAGATCTTCCTTAAGTTTTTTAACCTCGGACTCAAGTTTTGCATAGCCATCAGCAATATTTGTCATCTCGAGATTATGCTGTTTGCAAACTTTGTCCCACTCCGCCTTGTCATTTTCCATAGTCAGCATTGCCTCAAGGTTTGCACGATTAACCCTTTGGAGTTCATCGACCAGCTTCTGCCACTGCGACATCCTCTCGATATTAAGCCTGACTGCGTCAAGACTGCTAAGCATGTCTGATTTATCAATCGGAACTATGTCCAAGTCAAAGCGTACCCCTTTTAGGCACCAATTCGGGAAACGGCTCTGGAGTGTTGGGGGACCGTCCTTGACTTGATATTGCGGTCTGTTAATGATAGTCTGAATGTCAGATTTCTTCAGAGGAGGAGAGCTAGCTAGGACATCAGAAGGAATGGGAGCGTCAGTCTTTTCACAAATTTCAGACGTGTCAATCGGTTTAGATCGTTTGCTCGGTTCATCGGCAATCTGAGTTTTTCCCTTATCATCATAAGACTTCCGCTTATGAGAGTAGTCACTCCTGTGCGAAGAGTCGTATCGCTCGGCTTCTTTCCTTCTTTGCCACTGATCGTAATCTCGCTTCTCCTGGGCTTTTCTTCGAGCCCTCTCTTCATTTGTTTCCTTTGGAGTATCAAGGTACTTCCTAAAGTCATAGGTGCCGCGGCCTCCACGGTACTTGAATGAGTCATAGTATGAACCTGTACGTCCCATTGGAGAACCTGAAAGCAAAAAAGGAGTAAAGTTTAGAAATTTCCAAGAAAAAGAGGATAAATGTTTATAAGTGCTGGAAAATCCTAAGTGTGTGTGGCGTGCAAGCTACATGCGTCAAGCTACAGACCACGCTTTAGTGTGGAAACAGAGACGACTGGCGTAGTAGGCATCTGGGTTTGTTTAAAGGTGGAAGTCGCCTCGACAACGGGAGAAGTTGCTTTTGGATTATTATCCCTAAAAAGCTCTTGAGAAGTTATCATGATATCACTCAAGCCATCAAAGGCGTCATCTAGGAGTTCAGCAGACCTCTCTTTTTCAACCTCTGTATCAATGGATTTCTCAGGAACTTGAGGATTCTCTTCCTCTTCAGTAATTGGGGTAAGCGCCGACTTGCTGACTAACCCTGCGACATCGATGGATGCGGAACATTTTACCAAGGCAGCCTCCATGACGGGTGCTTCTGATGCAGTTTCTTCTACAGAAGCTGGGGCATTCGAGGCCTCTGCTTGGGAATCTGAAGCAATTAACGTTTCCGCCTCAGAACTAGAAACTTCATGAATCTGAGTCGATCTAGAAGAATGTAAAAGGCCAAACTGGTGCAGAAATTCATCTTTCAACAAGAATTTGGCACTCCTCTCTTCAGCGTCAACAGCACTCAAAGTATCTAAAATCGACTTACGGCTGGTATCTCGAAGAAGAGAAGGAAGTGCTGCACGAAGAAAGAATGGAATTAAGCGTTTGATGGTTCGAACTATGAGAAATTTAGAAAAAAAATGAATTGGTAAGAGGAAATCTTACTTCCGACTCTCCAAATAGCATAAAATCCCGGAGGACAGCGAACATAGAAGAATTGAGTCAAAATCCGTGGGCACTTTCAGGCAAGTCCAGAATCAGTTTGCGATTCCTAGCACTCCTCACAAGTATAATAGAAGGATGGTCCTTGTTCTTTGCAAATGTGCACAAGAAGCGAATTTCATCAAAAGAGGGAAAACGGTTCAACGTTCTCCTGAAAAGCACACACAATCCCAGCAGGATGGAGTATCCGTTAGGGTGTAGTTGAAAGGGAGAAATAGTTAGCCGAAGGAGGAGTTCCCGAAGACAATCATTAAATGGAGGAATGGCTCCACTTGAACACATCTGCCGGTTCACAGCAACGAAGCCAAGAGGCGGCCTGTCAGCAGTATCGCTTGGCCCAGGAAGTAAAGCATCTGCTTCGGCAATGCCGAATTGGATGCACAGTTGTCGGAAGACTTTATGACTTAAAGTAGTAGAAGTCCTTTCCGGAGGGTCGATTAGTGGAGTAGCAATTGGAAAAGATTCTCCGGCTATTTCCAAGTCTTCTTGTTGAGATTCCATTCTACACAAGGAACTGGACGATCAAATATTAAGGTGCACGTTTCTTAAAAAAGAGTGAAGTGTTGTGCAAAACTAATACAATAATGAGCAAATGTAAATGAAATTAAACTAATTGATACTTGTCAATTAAAAAGTTTCGGGGCTTAATATTTTAGGTCCAGGAATAGTGTTGCGTTAATGCAAATAAATCAGCTTTAGTTGATCACTTCAATTTTGCCTTAATACTTCACTTAGATTTGTTAGTTCACAACATTTCATTCACGAAGTTCATTTAAGTTTGGTTTTCTTTGACAACTAATCTGCTGTTTGACGTGGGCAATCAATAGCAGTATATTCGTCCCATTTTTTCTGTGAATGTTGCTTATAAACAGGTTATTAGCATTAAAGTCGAGGCAATCCGAGAAGAAGTGCAAAACCCAAAATGATTCAAGTCCAGAAAGTCAGTCAAAAGCTGTTCAAAGTTCTAAGTGTTAGGTCGCTTACAACCTAACACAGGTTGCAATGTTCTTGTGCCATGTTGTTCAGATTGAAAGTTCAAGACTGTGAAAAATTGCTAAGTCTTAGGTCGTTCAGCGACCTATCATAAGTCAGGATTTCTGTAGGTCGCGTGTTGCAGCTGAATGGATTAAGGTGAGGAAATTCTCTTAAGTCCTAGGTCGAGCACAATTGTTTTTAGGTTGGAGATACTCTAGGTCGTAAATGTCGTCAGGTCACAAAGGCTAAGGTCGTTAAGCATTCCCACGCGACCTAACTCTTAGGGCGTTCGAATCTGATAGGTTGATGACTTCTTCTCCAAGCAACATCATATTGGGTCCAATAACCCAATACCACCAGTTCAAAAAAGGAATCATCATCCCCTTCATCCCACCTCAACCTATCACCGATTGACTAGAGAATCAATGGCAAATCCTACAGATCCATAGCAAAACCTTCCGTATGATCGAAAATCATCCCAACACGTCAAACGACGAACGAAAGTCGATTGAGACTACCGTACAAAAAAGCGTGATGCATGGAATTGGGCTTAGGTCGAGCGACAACGATTCATGTTCAAAACAGTGACTATGGGCAAGTATAAGCTGATCCACTTACGAATTATGATCGGCGAGGAAGAATCGTTGGCTGATTAAGTCAAATTTGTCTCCGGAAGATCGAAGGAACTGTTAATGGCGATGGAGGCTCAGGACAGTAGGGTAAGAAGGAAGATGCGACCTAACCAATTTATATGGGACTGAAGAAGGGAGGTGAACAGGCGTGCAAGTTTTAAGTCGATTCGCGACCTAGCCAAGTTGAGTCGAAGCATACGACCTAGAGTATAGTCATATACTTCGAGGGGCAAATGTTAACTCTTTCAGTTCAGCGACCTAAAACTCTACGACCTAAGGAAATGCTGCGACCTAAGGATGCTGCGACCTAAGGAAATGCTGCGACCTAAGGATGCTGCGACCTAAGGAAATGCTGCGACCTAAGGATGCTGCGACCTAAGGAAATGCTGCGACCTAAGGAAATGCTGCGACCTAAGGAAATGCTGCGACCTAAGGATGAGCTGCGACCTAACTTCTTTGCGACCTAAGGTCCAGAAGACCTCGCGACCTAAGGGGGCAGGAAAGCTTCGCGACCTAAGGCTGCAGAAGATCTCGCGACCTAAGGAGGCAGAAAGGATTGCGACCTATGGAACTCAACGACCTAAGGTAGCTAGCGACCTAAAGAGCTTAACAACCTAAGGTAGTTAGCGACCTAAGGAACTTGACGACTTAAATAGGTTAGCGACCTAACTATTAAAGGAAGTTCAGCGCCCTACGACCTAGAGCCCCCACAGCTATTCTGTAACTCGCGTGCGACCTATTACTTGATCAAATGAAGACAAGCACAGTAACTCGTGGAACCGCAAGGTGACAGCGACCTAGCTTAGGTCGTTCGCGACCTACGACCTAACTAAGGTCGTGCGCGACCTAAGACTTAGGCAAATTTTCTACCCAGAAATCAGCTTCTATAAATAGGACATCACTTCCAACTTGAGGGGGACTTTTTGGCAATTCATTTCTAAAGCGCCGTTACTCTGTCGAACTCTCCAATCATTCAGCAAACAAGGATCCTTCAAGCATTCAAGACACTACAACAAACTTCGAGAGAAATTCCTAACATCCGACATGGATTCATCGAGTTTCATCGCCGAAGATTGAGCTAGTAGTCAAGATTGTTTCTTGTGATCGAGTTGTACTGTTTTCATAGGAGATTTGTATCAATTTGTAACCAGATTCAATAATAAAGAGATTCAAAGTGGACGTAGGCTAAATCTCAAGCCGAACCACTATAAGCTGCTGTCTTTTACTGCATTTCTGCTATTTTCCTGCTTGATTTCTGTTCCCGTTACACGGGTGGTGCTTTCACGATCTCACTACACACACCGGGTGTTGGCGTTCACATAAAAACGTTAACAGAACACAAACTACAATCAACCAATAATTAATCAATAATTTGTTTATTGCAATATATATCGATTGAATATATATAAAATCATACCAATCAACGAAGCGAGATAGATTCAAACAAGCCGGAGGAAGCCTAGGACTGAGATCCCGGATCAGCAGCTGCAAACCAGTAAAACACTGTATGTAAGTAACTATTCCAGGCATATATTTAACAGCTCCCTGCATATATTTATATGCACACTGAAGTGCACCGAAGCACGGACAGCCAAGGCGAGGCAGAGCAGTGACGGAGGGTAGGGATGTTGCGGTGGTTGGAGGAGGCGGTTGCGGCTGTGGGTTCGGTTGAGCGTGGGTGGGTGGCGGAGGAGGCTGCCGGGGAGCAGGTGGATGCGGGGACGGGGTGGGAGGCTACGGGCGGTTGGAGGTTACCGTAGGGTGGCGGGCGAAGCAGGGGCTCAGGTGGGGTAGGACGGGGTAGCTGGGTACGGCAGTGGGCTGGTGGCTGGGCGCGAAGGGGCGGTTGCTGGGGCGGAGTGGACTGGGGTGGGTGCTGGCGGAGGGGACTGGGCGGGTGCTGGGTCGGAGGGAGTGGCGGTAGTAGGCTGGGTGGAGCTGGGTCGGAGGGAGTGGCGGCAGTGCTGGGCGGAGGGGACTGGGCGGGTGCTGGGGCGGAGGGGACTGGGCGGGATAGGGTGGCAGTAGGCTGGGCGGAGGGTCTGGGAACGGCAGGGGCTGGGGCGGAGCAAGTGGCGGCTGTGGGCTGGGTGGAGCTGGACGCGGAGGGGCGTTTGGCTGGTGGCGTGGGCGAAGGCATGGGGGGAAGGGCTGCTGGGCGGAGCAGGGCGTGCATGGGCGTGCATGGACAGTGGGCGGTGGGTTTTTTTTCTGAAGTTCATAAAAAAAGCAAAAGTGAAGAGGAAAGAAGGGGGAAGAGGTAGGTTTCATTAAACAGTTATGAAGAAGGGAAAGAGCACGTACCAGGGGAAAGCAAAATGCAGTGCAATTAAATGAGGTGAGCTGTAGAGCAGAGGATTTTTTTTGCAGAGATATAAATGAAGACAGCTACCTTATATAAAAAGATACAGAAGCTCAAAAGCACGAGTCTAATCACCTTGATAACCGCGATGGCTGTTGGGTTTCTGAATGGACAAGGCCCTTTGAATTCTGAGCGGGAAAGAATAGGGTACCAGCTTGTGTGGCGTAACGGACAAGTTTGTACTTCGTTAAATAATTTATAACTTGCAACGCCAAACTCCGATTGACACAAACAAATATACCGTTTTGATCAGCGTGGCGAGGCGGATACAACAGTATAAAGATATTGGTGGTTTGACATTGTTTGCGAAGTGGTAAATCTTATTGAACCATTTTCTCGAGCGACAATTTAACTAGCAATTAAAAGTGGAATTTGACGAAACGAAATGCGCCGTCATGATCAGAATATTTTTCTTATGCAACATTGTGAAAAATATTTGAGTTCGGACGATAGAAAATTTACACATAAAATTTAAACTAATATGTAAATTTGACGAGCGAAATTTACTACAATATTTTTCGACGAAATTTGGCGTACGCCTATGTCTATCTAGGCGCATTCCAAATGTGAAGTTTGAACGGCAACGGAAGTTGTTTGTGAATATTTGAAATTTCTATTACGGAGAATGCAGCAAAACACCGAAGAATAAGATCGACGGAGCTAAAGATGTCCGAATTTTGAAAAACGAAAAATGACGTCTTTGTCAGAAGATGATTTAGAATTTTTCTATGTAAAATATTTAGGTTCGGAAGAAATTTTTTTTCACGTTTTCAAATGAACTGATGTGCAGTAAAATGCGCACGAAATTTACTATGGTATTTTCCGACGAAACTTTACCCGTATCTACAATCATCTAGGCGCAATTTAGAAACAAAGTTTGGACGTTGATTGAAATCGTATGTAAGTTTCACATTTTAAATTAAAATAACGGTTCTAAAATTTTAAAATTGGGTCGGAATTTCAGGGTCGTTACATAAGGGGTATATATGCAAGTGTTAAACCCTAATTCATATTTTTTTTTTGGAAAGGAAACCTAAAAGTACTGTTTTACTTGAAAAAAAAAAGAAAAAAAAGGAAGCACTATATTATGAAGCAATATATTGGAATGGCAGGGCAGTAAAGTGCTATGCACTGTCAATGTTGATGGGGTGGTGAAGATTTCAGGTTTGGGAAGTTGAAAGGTGGTGGATGAAAGGTGAATGTTAGGGGCAGAGAAATGATGAATGAATGTAGATGAAGGTTGAAGAAATTGAATTGCAGTTGTGTGGACAGTTGTTTGTTGTGAAGCAAAAGTGTTGCACTACACAGTGAACAGTGCACAATGAAACAGTGAACACTGAAACAATGAAGGAAATGAAAATTGTAAATGCAAAAATGTAAAAGAGAATGAAATGGAATAAAAGTGTTTTTTTTCTTTTCCGATTGAAATTTGTGTTTTGTTTTTATTTTAATGAAATGCAAACAAAAATGGAATAACAACAAACACACAAACCTAATAAAAGCAAAAATTACACAAAAACACACAACAATAACTTTTTTTAATAACTGCACTCAACACAGAAAACAACAATGAAGAGCAAACGAAAAATAATCCAAAGAATAGAAAGTTAAAGTCAAATCAATTCCCCGACAACGGCACCAAAAACTTGATCGGACGGCTAAATGTCTATCGAATTAGAAAATAGCCGAACGAATTTTGAAATAAAATTTACCGTAAGTGCACGGCGTACATTTGTAGTACGTGGCGAATACGGGTCGATCCGCAGGGAATTGATGATTTTAAAAGTCTATTCAATCAAATTAAACCAAAGTCGATAGATTATCAAGCTAAAAAAATTGAGAAAATTAGCAAACTAGCAACTACGAATGTGAATGAAAACTATGAGAATAAATTGACAATTTAGAGATAATTCCACTCTCTAGATCACATAAATCAACAAAATGAAGTTATGATCTCTCTTTTCTTTGTCATTAGTTAGCTTAATTGATGTGCTTATCATAAGTATGGTCTATTTGTGCTATTAATTAGCTAAACATAAGCCATCAAACTATAACACACCCCTTAAACCACTTACTGACTCATATGAAAAATGATAACAAAGTTGAAAGCAAAATTTATTTTAAGTATGGCCTATTAACTATTAATTAGAAATATAGACCATCAAATTTTAATCTCAACATTCACTTCATTACCATCATCATATGTAGATGAAGAGGTAATTTGTGTTAGTGATTGTTTAAGTATAGCCTATTTGGTGTGAACAATATAGGCTATCAAATTCAAAGCAAAAACAACAAGTTAGCCACTTCATACATTCTCATTAAAGCACAAAAAGAGAGTATAAAACATCAAAATGTTGAAGCTACATGATTAGAGGCTTCATTACCCCTAAATTGAAGGGATTAGCCTCTCATTTGTGTTATCATATCAACACAAGTAGCATGCAACATGAACTAAAAAAAAGGAAGCAAAATGAAAGCTAAATTAAAAGAGAACTATTCTACTTGCATAAAAGAAAAGAATCTACACTGCAACATGAAAGGAGATAAACAAGAAGAGGAAAATAACATGTATTAAATTGCATAAAAAAATTACATGAAAAGAAAATGGCTAAGTAGCCATGAAAAGAGAAAGAGGGTTTTCTTTTATTTTGAGCCTGAAACTAAACTAAAGAGAGACTAAGAGAGGAGGAGAGGTTACATGAAACATAAGGGGTATATATGCAAGTGTTAAACCCTAATTCATTTTTTTATTTATTTATTTTTTGGAAAGGAAACCTAAAAGTACTGCTTTACTTGAAAAAAAAAGAAAAAAAAATAAGGAAGCACTGTATTATGAAGCAATGTATTGGAATGGCAGGGCAGTAAAGTGCTATGCACAAATGTGGACAATTGTTTGTTGTGAAGCAAAAGTGTTGCACTACACAGTGAACAGTGCACAATGAAACAGTGAACACTGAAACAATGAAGGAAATGAAAATTGTAAATGCAAAAATGTAAAAGAGAATGAAATGGAATAAAAGTGTTTTTTTTCTTTTCCGATTGAAATTTGTGTTTTGTTTTTATTTTAATGAAATGCAAACACAAATGGAATAACAACAAACACACAAACCAAATAAAAGCAAAAATCACACAAAAACACACAACAATAACTTTTTTTTTAATAACTGCACTCAACACACAAAACAACAATGAAGAGCAAACGAAAAATAATCCAAAGAATAAAAAGTTAAAGTCAAATCAATTCCCCGGCAACGGCGCCAAAAACTTGATCGGACGGCTAAATGTCTATCGAATTAGAAAATAGCCGAACGAATTTTGAAATAAAATTTACCGCAAGCGCAAGGCATACAATTGTAGTACGTGGCGAATACGGGTCGATCCGCAGGGAATTGATGATTTTAAAAGTCTATTCAATCAAATTAAACAAAAGTCGAGAGATTATCAAGCTAAAAAATGAGAAAATTAGCAAACTAGCAACTACAAATGTGAATAAAAACTATGAGAATAAATTGACAATTTAGAGATAATTCCACTCTCTAGATCACATAAATCAACAAAATAAAGTTATGATCTCTCTTTTCTTTGTCATTAGTTAGCTTAATTGATGTGCTTATCATAAGTATGGTCTATTTGTGCTATTAATTAGCTAAACATAAGCCATCAAACTATAACACACCCCTTAAACCACTTACTGACTCATATGAAAAATGATAACAAAGTTGAAAGCAAAATTTATTTTAAGTATGGCCTATTAACTATTAATTAGAAATATAGATCATCAAATTTTAATCTCAACATTCACTTCATTACCATCATCATATGTAGATGAAGAGGTAATTTGTGTTAGTGATTGTTTAAGTATAGCCTATTTGGTGTGAACAATATAGGCTATCAAATTCAAAGCAAAAACAACAAGTTAGCCACTTCATACATTCTCATTAAAGCACAAAAAGAGAGTATAAAACATCAAAATGTTGAAGCTACATGATTAGAGGCTTCATTACCCCTAAATTGAAGGGATTAGCCTCTCATTTGTGTTATCATATCAACACAAGTAGCATGCAACCTGAAACTAAAAAAAGAAAGCAAAATGAAAGCTAAATTAAAAGAGAACTATTCTACTTGCATAAAAGAAAAGAATCTACACTGCAACATGAAAGGAGATAAACAAGAAGAGGAAAATAGCATGTATTAAATTGCATAAAAAAATTACATGAAAAGAAAATGGCTAAGTAGCCATGAAAAGAGAAAGAGAGTTTTCTTTTATTTTGAGCCTGAAACTAAACTAAAGAGAGACTAAGAGAGGAGGAGAGGTTACATGAAACATAAGGGGTATATATGCAAGTGTTAAACCCTAATTCATTTATTTATTTATTTATTTTTTGGAAAGGAAACCTAAAAGTACTGTTTTACTTGAAAAAAAAAGAAAAAAAAAATAAGGAAGCACTGTATTATGAAGCAATGTATTGGAATGGCAGGGCAGTAAAGTGCTATGCACAAATGTGGACAGTTGTTTGTTGTGAAGCAAAAGTGTTGCACTACACAGTGAATAGTGCACAATGAAACAGTGAACACTGAAACAATGAAGGAAATGAAAATTGTAAATGCAAAAATGTAAAAGAGAATGAAATGGAATAAAAGTGTTTTTTTTCTTTTCCGATTGAAATTTGTGTTTTGTTTTTATTTTAATGAAATGCAAACACAAATGGAATAACAACAAACACACAAACCAAATAAAAGCAAAAATCACACAAAAACACACAACAATAACTTTTTTTTAATAACTGCACTCAACACACAAAACAACAATGAAGAGCAAACGAAAAATAATCCAAAGAATAAAAAGTTAAAGTCAAATCAATTCCCCAGCAACGGCGCCAAAAACTTGATCGGACGGCTAAATGTCTATCGAATTAGAAAATAGCCGAACGAATTTTGAAATAAAATTTACCGCAAGCGCAAGGCATACAATTGTAGTACGTGGCGAATACGGGTCGATCCGTAGGGAATTGATGATTTTAAAAGTCTATTCAATCAAATTAAACAAAAGTCGAGAGATTATCAAGCTAAAAAATGAGAAAATTAGCAAACTAGCAACTACAAATGTGAATAAAAACTATGAGAATAAATTGACAATTTAGAGATAATTCCACTCTCTAGATCACATAAATCAACAAAATAAAGTTATGATCTCTCTTTTCTTTGTCATTAGTTAGCTTAATTGATGTGCTTATCATAAGTATGGTCTATTTGTGCTATTAATTAGCTAAACATAAGCCATCAAACTATAACACACCCCTTAAACCACTTACTGACTCATATGAAAAATGATAACAAAGTTGAAAGAAAAATTTATTTTAAGTATGGCCTATTAACTATTAATTAGAAATATAGACCATCAAATTTTAATCTCAACATTCACTTCATTACCATCATCATATGTAGATGAAGAGGTAATTTGTGTTAGTGATTGTTAAAGTATAGCCTATTTGGTGTGAACAATATAGGCTATCAAATTCAAAGCAAAAACAACAAGTTAGCCACTTCATACATTCTCATTAAAGCACAAAAAGAGAGTATAAAATATCAAAATGTTGAAGCTACATGATTAGAGGCTTCATTACCCCTAAATTGAAGGGATTAGCCTCTCATTTGTGTTATCATATCAACACAAGTAGCATGCAACATGAAACTAAAAAAAAGGAAGCAAAATGAAAGCTAAATTAAAAGAGAACTATTCTACTTGCATAAAAGAAAAGAATCTACACTGCAACATGAAAGGAGATAAACAAGAAGAGGAAAATAACATGTATTAAATTGCATAAAAAAATTACATGAAAAGAAAATGGCTAAGTAGCAATGAAAAGAGAAAGAGAGTTTTCTTTTATTTTGAGCCTGAAACTAAACTAAAGAGAGACTAAGAGAAGAGGAGAGGTTACATGAAACATAAGGGGTATATGTGCAAGTGTTTAACCCTAATTCATTTTTTTATTTATTTATATTTTGGAAAGGAAACCTAAAAGTACTGTTTTACTTGAAAAAAAAGAAAAAAAAATAAGGAAGCACTGTATTATGAAGCAATGTATTGGAATGGCAGGGCAGTAAAGTGCTATGCACAAATGTGGACAGTTGTTTGTTGTGAAGCAAAAGTGTTGCAGTACACAGTGAACAGTGCACAATGAAACAGTGAACACTGAAACAATGAAGGAAATGAAAATTGTAAATGCAAAAATGTAAAAGAGAATGAAATGGAATAAAAGTGTTTTTTTTATTTTCCGATTGAAATTTGTGTTTTGTTTTTATTTTAATGAAATGCAAACACAAATGGAATAACAACAAACACACAAACCAAATAAAAGCAAAAATCACACAAAAACACACAACAATAACTTTTTTTTTAATAACTGCACTCAACACACAAAACAACAATGAAGAGCAAACGAAAAATAATCCAAAGAATAAAAAGTTAAAGTCAAATCAATTCCCCGGCAACGGCGCCAAAAACTTGATCGGACGGCTAAATGTCTATCGAATTAGAAAATAGCCGAACGAATTTTGAAATAAAATTTACCGCAAGCGCAAGGCATACAATTGTAGTACGTGGCGAATACGGGTCGATCCGCAGGGAATTGATGATTTTAAAAGTCTATTCAATCAAATTAAACAAAAGTCGAGAGATTATCAAGCTAAAAAATGAGAAAATTAGCAAACTTGCAACTACAAATGTGAATAAAAACTATGAGAATAAATTAACAATTTAGAGATAATTCCACTCTCTAGATCACATAAATCAACAAAATAAAGTTATGATCTCTCTTTTCTTTGTCATTAGTTAGCTTAATTGATGTGCTTATCATAAGTATGGTCTATTTGTGCTATTAATTAGCTAAACATAAGCCATCAAACTATAACACACCCCTTAAACCACTTACTGACTCATATGAAAAATGATAACAAAGTTGAAAGCAAAATTTATTTTAAGTATGGCCTATTAACTATTAATTAGAAATATAGACCATCAAATTTTAATCTCAACATTCACTTCATTACCATCATCATATGTAGATGAAGAGGTAATTTGTGTTAGTGATTGTTTAAGTATAGCCTATTTGGTGTGAACAATATAGGCTATCAAATTCAAAGCAA
The DNA here is from genome assembly GCA_030737815.1 of Allium fistulosum. Lineage (NCBI taxonomy): Eukaryota > Viridiplantae > Streptophyta > Magnoliopsida > Asparagales > Amaryllidaceae > Allium > Allium fistulosum. The sequence goes on from JASFAW010000011.1 coordinate 25,368,538, forward strand.
AAACAACAAGTTAGCCACTTCATACATTCTCATTAAAGCACAAAAAGAGAGTATAAAACATCAAAATGTTGAAGCTACATGATTAGAGGCTTCATTACCCCTAAATTGAAGGGATTAGCCTCTCATTTGTGTTATCATATCAACACAAATAGCATGCAACATGAAACTAAAAAAAAGGAAGCAAAATAAAAGCTAAATTAAAAGAGAACTATTCTACTTGCATAAAAGAAAAGAATCTACACTGCAACATGAAAGGAGATAAACAAGAAGAGGAAAATAACATGTATTAAATTGCATAAAAAAATTACATGAAAAGAAAATGGCTAAGTAGCCATGAAAAGAGAAAGAGAGTTTTCTTTTATTTTGAGCCTGAAACTAAACTAAAGAGAGACTAAGAGAGGAGGAGAGGTTACATGAAACATAAGGGGTATATATGCAAGCGTTAAACCCTAATTCAATTTTTTATTTATTTATTTTTTGGAAAGGAAACCTAAAAGTACTGTTTTACTTGAAAAAAAAAGAAAAAAAAATAAGGAAGCACTGTATTATGAAGTAATGTATTGGAATGGCAGGGCAGTAAAGTGCTATTGTAACGACTCGGGTTTTGCCCGCTCGAAAATCAACATCCGTACTTCACATTGTACTAGAATGCCGCAGATTCGACCGTACAAATCCGATTCGCCGGAGCTATAACACAATTAAGTAAATAACACAGCGGAAGAAAAAGAATAATACATTGATATACAATATCTGATACAACAGAGTGATACAATGAATATCAATATACATCAGAGATGATACAACAAATAGCAGCGGAAAAGAAAATGATATCAACAGCAGCGGAACAATATCAATAGGAATGATAACTCCAAAATGATCTTCAGACAAGAATGAATCCACAACTCCAAGATAAGCAACTCCGATGAATGAACTAGCTCCAGATAATCTACTAAACCTGAATATCTGAAAAAGAAACCCAACTCTAGACTGCTCGTGTGGAAAATTATGAGCACCCAGAGTTTAGGAAGGGAACAATAAACTCCGGATCAGTCATGGGACTGGTGTGAGCAACAAAAACAATTTAACTTTAAACAACAGCAAGAGAATTTTAAACATTGAAAACCGCAATGCTTTTGGAAAATGAAACTACCATAAGACCTCCCACCACACACACAATGCAAACGCAGACTTGGAGGAGATTTCTTCTTATGATAGTCAAACATGCTTACTACGCAAATCATTGGATTATTATTAATAGTGCATAGTGGAAAACAATTTGAAAGTATAATATTAATCTTAGCCAGCATAGGTACCATTATACTATGCCTACTATAGCTACCATATTAGATGGTAGGTTCTACAACTAAAACCGTACAAATCCCGTATTGGAGAAATGGATTTCCAACAAATGGTCAGGCTAAGGAACTTCCTTCCGCCGCATGGGAACGCCTCTGGCGGGACGTCCCGAGAGACAAACTGCTCTCTGCCAACACAAGGCCGGGTTACCCCTGTAACAGGTAACTCACGAATATGCCACCCCCCGGTCCTTTGGGACCTTTATCCGAGGCCTCGATAACCAACATCACACATAATAAAGTGTATCCACATGAGTAAGTATCTGGGCTCCATACCATGACACCACCCTTTTCCAGAAGGAAATGACATACCCTAAAGGGCGCGACCCTCATAACCTTGCTGCAACATTCCTGTTTCGACCATTTCCGGGTTGTGAGGCCCTGACGAAGTCTCGTCCACAAAGCTACGCTTTTTCAAAAAGCCACGCTTTGGGTCAACAGATGATCAACCTATGATCACAAAGATAAATGATCAAACAAATGATCATATCACAAATGATCAAACACTGATCATCACACAGCAACACTCAGCATGCCACATTACCAAATTGGGATATATCGCTGATAAATTTCAACTACATAACCTATGAGCTCATACGTCTCAGAGAAGGGTGTTAAGCTAAGAGAATAAATTCTCCGCCACCAACAGAAATGTATTTGAAAGAAATCAGCTTTATATCTCAAAGTGTAATGTCAGACATACAATCCATACAAGTCTGTTCCGGTTTCGAACAGAACCGAAGGCACTTCTCACGAAGCCCTTGCAAATCCGGATAATTTCCAATCACGTCCGGACTTCCCGTCACTAAGGGTGATAAAACCTCTATATCGGGGATCAGCCGATGCAGAGTAACTCGACGGTAATCCTTCCGTTTTCAAAAATATCCGGTCTTCAACACCGGTCTTCAAATGCTATCCATATACGACGTATCACATATTCGGAATGGGTTATACGACCCAAAGGTCCTCTCCCGGCTAAACCGAATAGTGAGCGTAATATTTAAAAACATATGGATATGGGATTTCAATTAAGTCACAACTTAAAACCCAAAATCTTTCTTTTCAAATGGTTTCAATCGATTACCATTTCAAATCTTTTCAACAAAAAAAAATTATTCTTTACGGTTTAAACAGTTTCCACACTTTAATCTTTTAAACAAAAGATTCATTCACAGATTTTCCCAATTAATCTCCATTTCAGTTTGACTCGTTAAATCATTAAGATTTAACTTATAGCTTTCAAAACAATCCCATTTCAAATGATTTAAACCAAACATCATTTTAAATCTGTTAAAAATAAACAGATTTAATTCATAGCTTTCAAAAAAAAGAATTCATTCATAACTTGGAAAACCATTTTTTCAATTCAATCTTGAAATTCCTTTAATTAAACTGGAATTTCATTGCTTATCTGAAAGCTTTTATTCTTTTAAAACAACAGTTTCATTTCAAAAAAATTTGATTTATTCATACGAGTTGAAATCCTTGGGTTAAGTTCAAATTCTCAAAATTACAATTTTAAATGGTTTAAATTCAGATAAACACATTCATAATATCTTTAAATCCCTAGTTCCAAATCATAGGATTCAATTTCAAACTTGAACTCAAATTTAAATCAAATTTTTTAAATTTTCAAAACTCGATTAAGTTATTCAAAATAACTTTTATCTTTGAAATTCCATTTCAAAATCTTTTCACTTTAAACCCAAATTTCCAATTTCAAAATCAATTGAAAATAAAATTTCAATTTCAAAAACGTCAAATTTACATTATCTGTGACTTAACCGATTTCCACGTGAAATCCATATTTGTGTGTGTAAAGGTGTAGTCCAGGGGTTTCACACAATAGTGCAACACGATTCAATCATCATAGATTAAAACACGGAAATATAGTTGATAAACGATATAAACTATATCGCTTATCTTTATTCACAGATCACAGATATATACAAATTTCAGATAAATAAATTACATCATAGATAATTAACTACAGTACAGATCACACACAAATCGTAATATGTCATAAGGCATCACAATCCAGAGATATCAAACAATTCATCCATTCAATAAAATCCAAACATTCATAACTTGGATCAATAAATTATCTAATTAATTTAAATCAGATTAATTACTTATGAATAAATTACTAATCCTGGTCAATTAATTAATTACAAACTATTTTAATTAATTATCATTTAATCATTTATTAATTAACCTTTGATAATAAATTAATCAACCTTTAGTTATTAATTAACCAATCTTAATTAATAAATCCATCACCCTTTAATCATTAATTAATTAACCTTAAATTAATAACCCTTAATTAATTATATTAATTAATTAACTCTTTATTAACAAATCATCCCTTAATCACTTCATTAATTACACTTAAGTAATTATACTTATCAAATCATCCAATGGTTTACTTAAATTAATTAAACTAAATTAATCAACTTAGATAATTCAAATTTATCTAATTAAATATCTTGAGTAATTAATTCCTTTAATTACACTTAAACGATCCCATAATTGATTTTCTTTAATTAATCAATCTAATTAAACATAAAAATTATTTTTATGCATTAATTATAAACCAAATCTTAAAATGACCTTTATTACTATTAACAATCCTAAATTTCTTTTCTTAAGAAATTTAACTTAGATAAACCCTTATTAATTTCAAATTAATTTATCCTTAACCAAATATTAATTATTCCTAATAAATTTACTTAAAACTTAATTAACGAGTTTAAAACTCATAATTACCCAATTAATCCAGTTATTAATTAAATTTGTCAATCCGTTTAATTAACTTATTAATTTAATGAATCCAAATCATTAAATTCTAACTTAAAGATTTTTAACTAAATTCCTTTTTAAATTTCAAATCATTAAAGTATATTTTAACTTTACTTATTTACCTCATTTTAAAGTTATAAGCTTTATTTTATTTCAAACCTAAGATTCAAATTCAAATTGAATTTAGATTTAAAAATTCTAATTAAACTTGGTTTTAAATTCTATTTCAAATTTTATATTAAATTTTAAAAATCTGAAACTGCCAGGCTTTACCTTTGCAAAAGCCTGGAACAACGTTTATACTCGAAACAAACCAAAACTGCTTCGAGTCCCCTACCCAAAAACTTCGAGTTGTCCTCGCGAAAAACTCGCGTCCTACCCGAGATCCATCTTCTTCCAAAAGCCTAAATCGACTGACACACAAACGAATTCGTGCACGTGCACAGTAGCTCCGACCAACTTCAGGCGACATCGCGACATCGAACACGTCGACGATCTTCCATACTCCAATCCCCAACCATCTGAACTTCGCCGCCACCCCAAAAACAAAATCGAGCCAAAATCCCAAACCTGGAAACGTCACTGGCCCACCATCCAAGCTGGAAACCACGTCGTTCTCGACATCCCGGCCACCAGAAAATTCGAAACTTCGGCCAACTACTCGTCATCATCCATCCTACCATCACCTAACGCCCCGTAGCACTCGATCACTTTTAGACAACGAACGAGACAACTCACTTAGCTTCGACAAAATTAGGTCTAGAGACTTTACGAGTTCGCCGCCGCCTCCACGATCAACTACCCACCATCACACTAATTTTCCCGCAACCACCGTTCGTCCCTCCATTACTAGCCTAAGCCTCAACCATCACGAGACAGTGGGTCGCCAGAGAATGCCAAAATTTCGAAATTCGAACAAACCCATACTGCTCTTTAAACCCCCATCTAAAAATTTTGGTTCTTGATTTAAAAATCACGTTTTAGTATAAGGATTCGACTTACATAACTGAATTCGTGAATTAAGAAACTTGTATTTCGACCCATTTAAAGTTTTGGTCAGTTCTTTTGATTTACAGAACAATCAACAAATTATTTTGACTGGAATGAATTTTTAAAACTTAACTTATATTCAAACCAACAACTTCCGTTTATATTGCCGGTTATAATAGTTATCAGATTAAGAAATCAAAAGTTATTTGCAAACCTGGGACTAAAGATAAACAGGAACATGGTATCAAATGGTACAGGTATGCATTCATTCAAATACCAACATATATCCACAGGGAATCATACTCATATTCATTCCAGATAGAATAATCAACAATCTTAATACTTAAGTTTAAAGAGGTGTAGTTACTCACAGTGATTAAGAAGAAGAACAGAGCCTTCTACTTGAATGAGGTTTGAACTTTGCTTTGAGTTGCTCTCCCTTTTGATTTTCTGATTTGTTTTGATGTTTGAGATGATCTGATACTTGAATTCGAATTTGTTGTTGTTTAAGGCTTTGAACTCCTTTGTTTTCCAGATGAAACTTGTATACTTTTAATTCTTTTAATATCTGCCTGATTTCTTGTTTTCTTTTACACAGCAACATACTTGCTATTTTTTTTTTTTTTTCTGGTCTTGCTCATTTTTGTTGAACGAATGAACTAAGATGAAAAGGAAGATGATGATAAAAAAAATGAGTACAGGGTGTTGTATTTGCGTGGTACAAGCTTTGTTCAGAGATTTTTTTGTAAAATCTGGAGGCTGAGTTGCTTTTGTGTAGTGTACTAATGCTACATGCATTTATTAGCATGTACAAACTTGCCTTATTTTATTTGCTTTATTCTTACCTTTATTTCGGCTGTACAAGCATGGAGATAGTTTGTGGTGGCTTGTACCTCTTGTTTTCCTTATACAGGTTAATTCATACTTACCTATATACATTTTTTCATTTGTTTACATGAATCATTTCATTTGATTTCTTTCCTTTTTTTTTCCTTCTTGTACATAAATATTTACTGTCTTGTTTATAACTTGCATATTATATTACTTATCTTTATATAGGTTGAATGTTTTTCTTTCTTTTCTTCACAACTTATACTTTGCCATACCAATGAATTTCCCTTTTATATGTTGTCATGATTTTTAGCTAATGTGATGTTTGAAGTTATCTATGTGTTTACTTGATAATCTATACATAACTATATATTTTGTTTTCTTTTATAAGCCAATACTTTAAATGTATTTTATTTTTTTAAACAACAGATTTGTTTTATACTTAAACTTAAGGTTAATAAGATATATTTCATAAAATCAAATTGTCTTTGAACCATTAATTTACAATTTCAAATTCAAGTCAAAATATATATTATTATTTCAAATTTAGTCAGATATGTTCAAATACAGATATATATTCTCATATATACAAGAATTTAAATTTTTAAACGATTCATACAAATATACTTGGATATCGGGGAAACTCGCAATCTATTTACCGTTTTATTTCACTATTTTAATTCAAAAATTCATTTAATTATTAATTTAAATCTATATAAAATCCGGGGTCGTTACAGACTTCCCCCCTTAAAAGAATTTCGTCCTCGAAATTACCAAGGAGACAAAAAGATAGATGAAACATGATTTATCAAATCAACTGAACATTTGTTCTGCATTTGGCTTACCAAATCAGAACATCAATAACAGATACAAGAACGAATCTGTTTTAATACTTCATAAGATACTCGGGTTATCCAGATCTTACGAAGTATGCAGTGGCATCGGTCAGTTCGAAGTGATAACTAACCATTCGTAGAATATACTGGAACCCAAAGAATAGATAGATATATGGATACGATTTCAAAATTTTCAGTTTAGAAATTAAAGTATACCTATCAACCATAGCAAACAAAGCAACCAATTCAACCAATACATCCAAACAAACAATTTTGGCCATTTCGGAGTTTATGTCCCATTTTAAATATAGCAAATCTTCTTCCTGGATCTACCAGAAATTATCGAAGAATTGAGAAAAGAGATGTTGAACAAAAGAGATTGATAGAGAAAATTTGTTTCCACTATTGTTACAGAGTATTGACCATTTATAGTCGTATTTCCCTCTGTCCCCTATCTCATCCTCTTCTTGCACTCATACTCACTATCAGTGGATAGCAAGAGAATTTACTGAGACATTCGAACGGATATCTGAGGAATACTCATTCTAGGGTATACTTCACCCTATCTCTAATGAGCTACTTAACGTGTTATACTCCTGAGCTAAAGTACAACCTTAGCTCTGATACCACATGTAACGACTCGGGTTTTGCCCGCTCGAAAATCAACATCCGTACTTCACATTGTACTAGAATGCCGCAGATTCGACCGTACAAATCCGATTCGCCGGAGCTATAACACAATTAAGTAAATAACACAGCGGAAGAAAAAGAATAATACATTGATATACAATATCTGATACAACAGAGTGATACAATGAATATCAATATACATCAGAGATGATACAACAAATAGCAGCGGAAAAGAAAATGATATCAACAGCAGCGGAACAATATCAATAGGAATGATAACTCCAAAATGATCTTCAGACAAGAATGAATCCACAACTCCAAGATAAGCAACTCCGATGAATGAACTAGCTCCAGATAATCTACTAAACCTGAATATCTGAAAAAGAAACCCAACTCTAGACTGCTCGTGTGGAAAATTATGAGCACCCAGAGTTTAGGAAGGGAACAATAAACTCCGGATCAGTCATGGGACTGGTGTGAGCAACAAAAACAATTTAACTTTAAACAACAGCAAGAGAATTTTAAACATTGAAAACCGCAATGCTTTTGGAAAATGAAACTACCATAAGACCTCCCACCACACACAATGCAAACGCAGACTTGGAGGAGATTTCTTCTTATGATAGTCAAACATGCTTACTACGCAAATCATTGGATTATTATTAATAGTGCATAGTGGAAAACAATTTGAAAGTATAATATTAATCTTAGCCAGCATAGGTACCATTATACTATGCCTACTATAGCTACCATATTAGATGGTAGGTTCTACAACTAAAACCGTACAAATTCCGTATTGGAGAAATGGATTTCCAACAAATGGTCAGGCTAAGGAACTTCCTTCCGCCGCATGGGAACGCCTCTGGCGGGACGTCCCGAGAGACAAACTGCTCTCTGCCAACACAAGGCCGGGTTACCCCTGTAACAGGTAACTCACGAATATGCCACCCCCCGGTCCTTTGGGACCTTTATCCGAGGCCTCGATAACCAACATCACACATAATAAAGTGTATCCACATGAGTAAGTATCTGGGCTCCATACCATGACACCACCCTTTTCCAGAAGGAAATGACATACCCTAAAGGGCGCGACCCTCATAACCTTGCTGCAACATTCCTGTTTCGACCATTTCCGGGTTGTGAGGCCCTGACGAAGTCTCGTCCACAAAGCTACGCTTTTTCAAAAAGCCACGCTTTGGGTCAACAGATGATCAACCTATGATCACAAAGATAAATGATCAAACAAATGATCATATCACAAATGATCAAACACTGATCATCACACAGCAACACTCAGCATGCCACATTACCAAATTGGGATATATCGCTGATAAATTTCAACTACATAACCTCTGAGCTCATACGTCTCAGAGAAGGGTGTTAAGCTAAGAGAATAAATTCTCCGCCACCAACAGAAATGTATTTGAAAGAAATCAGCTTTATATCTCAAAGTGTAATGTCAGACATACAATCCATACAAGTCTGTTCCGGTTTCGAACAGAACCGAAGGCACTTCTCACGAAGCCCTTGCAAATCCGGATAATTTCCAATCACGTCCGGACTTCCCGTCACTAAGGGTGATAAAACCTCTATATCGGGGATCAGCCGATGCAGAGTAACTCGACGGTAATCCTTCCGTTTTCAAAAATATCCGGTCTTCAACACCGGTCTTCAAATGCTATCCATATACGACGTATCACATATTCGGAATGGGTTATACGACCCAAAGGTCCTCTCCCGGCTAAACCGAATAGTGAGCGTAATATTTAAAAACATATGGATATGGGATTTCAATTAAGTCACAACTTAAAACCCAAAATCTTTCTTTTCAAATGGTTTCAATCGATTACCATTTCAAATCTTTTCAACAAAAAAAAATTATTCTTTACGGTTTAAACAGTTTCCACACTTTAATCTTTTAAACAAAAGATTCATTCACAGATTTTCCCAATTAATCTCCATTTCAGTTTGACTCGTTAAATCATTATGATTTAACTTATAGCTTTCAAAACAATCCCATTTCAAATGATTTAAACCAAACATCATTTTAAATCTGTTAAAAATAAACAGATTTAATTCATAGCTTTCAAAAAAAAGAATTCATTCATAACTTGGAAAACCATTTTTTCAATTCAATCTTGAAATTCCTTTAATTAAACTGGAATTTCATTGCTTATCTGAAAGCTTTTATTCTTTTAAAACAACAGTTTCATTTCAAAAAAATTTGATTTATTCATACGAGTTGAAATCCTTGGGTTAAGTTCAAATTCTCAAAATTACAATTTTAAATGGTTTAAATTCAGATAAACACATTCATAATATCTTTAAATCCCTAGTTCCAAATCATAGGATTCAATTTCAAACTTGAACTCAAATTTAAATCAAATTTTTTAAATTTTCAAAACTCGATTAAGTTTTTCAAAATAACTTTTATCTTTGAAATTCCATTTCAAAATCTTTTCACTTTAAACCCAAATTTCCAATTTCAAAATCAATTGAAAATAAAATTTCAATTTCAAAAACGTCAAATTTACATTATCTGTGACTTAACCGATTTCCACGTGAAATCCATATTTGTGTGTGTAAAGGTGTAGTCCAGGGGTTTCACACAATAGTGCAACACGATTCAATCATCATAGATTAAAACACGGAAATATAGTTGATAAACGATATAAACTATATCGCTTATCTTTATTCACAGATCACAGATATATACAAATTTCAGATAAATAAATTACATCATAGATAATTAACTACAGTACAGATCACACACAAATCGTAATATGTCATAAGGCATCACAATCCAGAGATATCAAACAATTCATCCATTCAATAAAATCCAAACATTCATAACTTGGATCAATAAATTATCTAATTAATTTAAATCAGATTAATTACTTATGAATAAATTACTAATCCTGGTCAATTAATTAATTACAAACTATTTTAATTAATTATCATTTAATCATTTATTAATTAACCTTTGATAATAAATTAATCAACCTTTAGTTATTAATTAACCAATCTTAATTAATAAATCCATCACCCTTTAATCATTAATTAATTAACCTTAAATTAATAACCCTTAATTAATTATATTAATTAATTAACTCTTTATTAACAAATCATCCCTTAATCACTTCATTAATTACACTTAAGTAATTATACTTATCAAATCATCCAATGGTTTACTTAAATTAATTAAACTAAATTAATCAACTTAGATAATTCAAATTTATCTAATTAAATATCTTGAGTAATTAATTCCTTTAATTACACTTAAACGATCCCATAATTGATTTTCTTTAATTAATCAATCTAATTAAACATAAAAATTATTTTTATGCATTAATTATAAACCAAATCTTAAAATGACCTTTATTACTATTAACAATCCTAAATTTCTTTTCTTAAGAAATTTAACTTAGATAAACCCTTATTAATTTTAAATTAATTTATCCTTAACCAAATATTAATTATTCCTAATAAATTTACTTAAAACTTAATTAACGAGTTTAAAACTCATAATTACCCAATTAATCCAGTTATTAATTAAATTTGTCAATCCGTTTAATTAACTTATTAATTTAATGAATCCAAATCATTAAATTCTAACTTAAAGATTTTTAACTAAATTCCTTTTTAAATTTCAAATCATTAAAGTATATTTTAACTTTACTTATTTACCTCATTTTAAAGTTATAAGCTTTATTTTATTTCAAACCTAAGATTCAAATTCAAATTGAATTTAGATTTAAAAATTCTAATTAAACTTGGTTTTAAATTCTATTTCAAATTTTATATTAAATTTTAAAAATCTGAAACTGCCAGGCTTTACCTTTGCAAAAGCCTGGAACAACGTTTATACTCGAAACAAACCAAAACTGCTTCGAGTCCCCTACCCAAAAACTTCGAGTTGTCCTCGCGAAAAACTCGCGTCCTACCCGAGATCCATCTTCTTCCAAAAGCCTAAATCGACTGACACACAAACGAATTCGTGCACGTGCACAGTAGCTCCGACCAACTTCAGGCGACATCGCGACATCGAACACGTCGACGATCTTCCATACTCCAATCCCCAACCATCTGAACTTCGCCGCCACCCCAAAAACAAAATCGAGCCAAAATCCCAAACCTGGAAACGTCACTGGCCCACCATCCAAGCTGGAAACCACGTCGTTCTCGACATCCCGGCCACCAGAAAATTCGAAACTTCGGCCAACTACTCGTCATCATCCATCCTACCATCACCTAACGCCCCGTAGCACTCGATCACTTTTAGACAACGAACGAGACAACTCACTTAGCTTCGACAAAATTAGGTCTAGAGACTTTACGAGTTCGCCGCCGCCTCCACGATCAACTACCCACCATCACACTAATTTTCCCGCAACCACCGTTCGTCCCTCCATTACTAGCCTAAGCCTCAACCATCACGAGACAGTGGGTCGCCAGAGAATGCCAAAATTTCGAAATTCGAACAAACCCATACTGCTCTTTAAACCCCCATCTAAAAATTTTGGTTCTTGATTTAAAAATCACGTTTTAGTATAAGGATTCGACTTACATAACTGAATTCGTGAATTAAGAAACTTGTATTTCGACCCATTTAAAGTTTTGGTCAGTTCTTTTGATTTACAGAACAATCAACAAATTATTTTGACTGGAATGAATTTTTAAAACTTAACTTATATTCAAACCAACAACTTCCGTTTATATTGCCGGTTATAATAGTTATCAGATTAAGAAATCAAAAGTTATTTGCAAACCTGGGACTAAAGATAAACAGGAACATGGTATCAAATGGTACAGGTATGCATTCATTCAAATACCAACATATATCCACAGGGAATCATACTCATATTCATTCCAGATAGAATAATCAACAATCTTAATACTTAAGTTTAAAGAGGTGTAGTTACTCACAGTGATTAAGAAGAAGAACAGAGCCTTCTACTTGAATGAGGTTTGAACTTTGCTTTGAGTTGCTCTCCCTTTTGATTTTCTGATTTGTTTTGATGTTTGAGATGATCTGATACTTGAATTCGAATTTGTTGTTGTTTAAGGCTTTGAACTCCTTTGTTTTCCAGATGAAACTTGTATACTTTTAATTCTTTTAATATCTGCCTGATTTCTTGTTTTCTTTTACACAGCAACATACTTGCTAATTTTTTTTTTTCTGGTCTTGCTCATTTTTGTTGAACGAATGAACTAAGATGAAAAGGAAGATGATGATAAAAAAAATGAGTACAGGGTGTTGTATTTGCGTGGTACAAGCTTTGTTCAGAGATTTTTTTGTAAAATCTGGAGGCTGAGTTGCTTTTGTGTAGTGTACTAATGCTACATGCATTTATTAGCATGTACAAACTTGCCTTATTTTATTTGCTTTATTCTTACCTTTATTTCGGCTGTACAAGCATGGAGATAGTTTGTGGTGGCTTGTACCTCTTGTTTTCCTTATACAGGTTAATTCATACTTACCTATATACATTTTTTCATTTGTTTACATGAATCATTTCATTTGATTTCTTTCTTTTTTTTTTCCTTCTTGTACATAAATATTTACTGTCTTGTTTATAACTTGCATATTATATTACTTATCTTTATATAGGTTGAATGTTTTTCTTTCTTTTCTTCACAACTTATACTTTGCCATACCAATGAATTTCCCTTTTATATGTTGTCATGATTTTTAGCTAATGTGATGTTTGAAGTTATCTATGTGTTTACTTGATAATCTATACATAACTATATATTTTGTTTTCTTTTATAAGCCAATACTTTAAATGTATTTTATTTTTTTAAACAACAGATTTGTTTTATACTTAAACTTAAGGTTAATAAGATATATTTCATAAAATCAAATTGTCTTTGAACCATTAATTTACAATTTCAAATTCAAGTCAAAATATATATTATTATTTCAAATTTAGTCAGATATGTTCAAATACAGATATATATTCTCATATATACAAGAATTTAAATTTTTAAACGATTCATACAAATATACTTGGATATCGGGGAAACTCGCAATCTATTTACCGTTTTATTTCACTATTTTAATTCAAAAATTCATTTAATTATTAATTTAAATCTATATAAAATCCGGGGTCGTTACAGACTTCCCCCCTTAAAAGAATTTCGTCCTCGAAATTACCAAGGAGACAAAAAGATAGATGAAACATGATTTATCAAATCAACTGAACATCTGTTCTGCATTTGGCTTACCAAATCAGAACATCAATAACAGATACAAGAACGAATCTGTTTTAATACTTCATAAGATACTCGGGTTATCCAGATCTTACGAAGTATGCAGTGGCATCGGTCAGTTCGAAGTGATAACTAACCATTCGTAGAATATACTGGAACCCAAAGAATAGATAGATATATGGATACGATTTCAAAATTTTCAGTTTAGAAATTAAAGTATACCTATCAACCATAGCAAACAAAGCAACCAATTCAACCAATACATCCAAACAAACAATTTTGGCCATTTCGGAGTTTATGTCCCATTTTAAATATAGCAAATCTTCTTCCTGGATCTACCAGAAATTATCGAAGAATTGAGAAAAGAGATGTTGAACAAAAGAGATTGATAGAGAAAATTTGTTTCCACTATTGTTACAGAGTATTGACCATTTATAGTCGTATTTCCCTCTGTCCCCTATCTCATCCTCTTCTTGCACTCATACTCACTATCAGTGGATAGCAAGAGAATTTACTGAGACATTCGAACGGATATCTGAGGAATACTCATTCTAGGGTATACTTCACCCTATCTCTAATGAGCTACTTAACGTGTTATACTCCTGAGCTAAAGTACAACCTTAGCTCTGATACCACATGTAACGACTCGGGTTTTGCCCGCTCGAAAATCAACATCCGTACTTCACATTGTACTAGAATGCCGCAGATTCGACCGTACAAATCCGATTCGCCGGAGCTATAACACAATTAAGTAAATAACACAGCGGAAGAAAAAGAATAATACATTGATATACAATATCTGATACAACAGAGTGATACAATGAATATCAATATACATCAGAGATGATACAACAAATAGCAGCGGAAAAGAAAATGATATCAACAGCAGCGGAACAATATCAATCAAATTAACGAATTTTGAAATAAAATTTACCGCAAGCGCAAGGCATACATTTGTAGTACGTGGCGAATACGGGTCGATCCGCAGGGAATTGAAGATTTTAAAAGTCTATTCAATCAAATTAAACAAAAGTCGAGAGATTATCAAGCTAAAAAATGAGAAAATTAGCAAACTAGCAACTACAAATGTGAATAAAAACTATGAGAATAAATTGACAATTTAGAGATAATTCCCCTCTCTAGATCACATAAATCAACAAAATAAAGTTATGATCTCTCTTTTCTTTGTCATTAGCTAGCTTAATTGATGTGCTTATCATAAGTATGGTCTATTTGTGCTATTAATTAGCTAAACATAAGCCATCAAACTATAACACACCCCTTAAACCACTTACTGACTCATATGAAAAATGATAACAAAGTTGAAAGCAAAATTTATTTTAAGTATGGCCTATTAACTATTAATTAGAAATATAGACCATCAAATTTTAATCTCAACATTCACTTCATTACCATCATCATATGTAGATGAAGAGGTAATTTGTGTTAGTGATTGTTTAAGTATAGCCTATTTGGTGTGAACAATATAGGCTATCAAATTCAAAGCAAAAACAACAAGTTAGCCACTTCATACATTCTCATTAAAGCACAAAAAGAGAGTATAAAACATCAAAATGTTGAAGCTACATGATTAGAGGCTTCATTACCCCTAAATTGAAGGGATTAGCCTCTCATTTGTGTTATCATATCAACACAAGTAGCATGCAACATGAAACTAAAAAAAAGGAAGCAAAATGAAAGCTAAATTAAAAGAGAACTATTCTACTTGCATAAAAGAAAAGAATCTACACTGCAACATGAAAGGAGATAAACAAGAAGAGGAAAATAACATGTATTAAATTGCATAAAAAAATTACATGAAAAGAAAATGGCTAAGTAGCCATGAAAAGAGAAAGAGAGTTTTCTTTTATTTTGAGCCTGAAACTAAACTAAAGAGAGACTAAGAGAGGAGGAGAGGTTACATGAAACATAAGGGGTATATATGCAAGTGTTAAACCCTAATTTATTTATTTATTTATTTATTTTTTGGAAAGGAAACCTAAAAGTACTGTTTTACTTGAAAAAAAAAAGAAAAAAAATAAGGAAGCACTGTATTATGAAGCAATGTATTGGAATTGCAGGGCAGTAAAGTGCTATGCACAAATGTGGACAGTTGTTTGTTGTAAAGCAAAAGTGTTGCACTACACAGTGAACAGTGCACAATGAAACAGTGAACACTGAAACAATGAAGGAAATGAAAATTGTAAATGCAAAAATGTAAAAGAGAATGAAATGGAATAAAAGTGTTTTTTTTTTCTTTTCCAATTGAAATTTTTGTTTTGTTTTTATTTTAATGAAATGCAAACACAAATGGAATAACAACAAACACACAAACCAAATAAAAGCAAAAATCACACAAAAACACACAACAATAACTTTTTTTTAATAACTGCACTCAACACACAAAACAACAATGAAGAGCAAACGAAAAATAATCCAAATAATAAAAAGTTAAAGTCAAATCAATTCCCCGGCAACGGCGCCAAAAACTTGATCGGACGGCTAAATGTCTATCGAATTAGAAAATAGCCGAACGAATTTTGAAATAAAATTTACCGCAAGCACAAGGCATACAATTGTAGTACGTGGCGAATACGGGTCGATCCGCAGGGAATTGATGATTTTAAAAGTCTATTCAATCAAATTAAACAAAAGTCGAGAAATTATCAAGCTAAAAAATGAGAAAATTAGCAAACTTGCAACTACAAATGTGAATAAAAACTATGAGAATAAATTGACAATTTAGAGATAATTCCACTCTCTAGATCACATAAATCAACAAAATAAAGTTATGATCTCTCTTTTCTTTGTCATTAGTTAGCTTAATTGATGTACTTATCATAAGTATGGTCTATTTGTGCTATTAATTAGCTAAACATAAGCCATCAAACTATAACACACCCCTTAAACCACTTACCGACTCATATGAAAAATGATAACAAAGTTGAAAGCAAAATTTATTTTAAGTATGGCCTATTAACTATTAATTAGAAATATAGACCATCAAAATTTAATCTCAACATTCACTTCATTACCATCATCATATGTAGATGAAGAGGTAATTTGTGTTAGTGATTGTTTAAGTATAGCCTATTTGGTGTGAACAATATAGGCTATCAAATTCAAAGCAAAAACAACAAGTTAGCCACTTCATACATTCTCATTAAAGCACAAAAAGAGAGTATAAAACATCAAAATGTTGAAGCTACATGATTAGAGGCTTCATTACCCCTAAATTGAAGGGATTAGCCTCTCATTTGTGTTATCATATCAACACAAGTAGCATGCAACATGAAACTAAAAAAAGGAAGCAAAATAAAAGCTAAATTAAAAGAGAACTATTCTACTTGCATAAAAGAAAAGAATCTACACTGCAACATGAAAGGAGATAAAAAAGAAGAGGAAAATAACATGTATTAAATTGCATAAAAAAATTACATGAAAAGAAAATGGCTAAGTAGCCATGAAAAGAGAAAGAGAGTTTTCTTTTATTTTGAGCCTGAAACTAAACTAAAGAGAGACTAAGAGAGGAGGAGAGGTTACATGAAACATAAGGGGTATATATGCAAGCGTTAAACCCTAATTCATTTTTTTATTTTTTTATTTTTTGAAAAGGAAACCTAAAAGTACTGTTTTACTTGAAAAAAAAAGAAAAAAAAATAAGGAAGCATTGTATTATGAAGCAATGTATTGGAATGGCAGGGCAGTAAAGTGCTATGCACAAATGTGGACAGTTGTTTGTTGTGAAGCAAAAGTGTTGCACTACACAGTGAACAGTGCACAATGAAACAGTGAACACTGAAACAATGAAGGAAATGAAAATTGTAAATGAAAAAATGTAAAAGAGAATGAAATGGAATAAAAGTGTTTTTTTCTTTTCCGATTGAAATTTGTGTTTTGTTTTTATTTTAATGAAATGCAAACACAAATGGAATAACAACAAACACACAAACCAAATAAAAGCAAAAATCACACAAAAACACACAACAATAACTTTTTTTTAATAACTGCACTCAACACACAAAACAACAATGAAGAGCAAACGAAAAATAATCCAAAGAATAAAAAGTTAAAGTCAAATCAATTCCCCGGCAACGGCGCCAAAAACTTGATCGGACGGCTAAATGTCTATCGAATTAGAAAATAGCCGAACGAATTTTGAAATAAAATTTACCGCAAGCGCAAGGCATACAATTGTAGTACGTGGCGAATACGGGTCGATCCGCAGGGAATTGAAGATTTTAAAAGTCTATTCAATCAAATTAAACAAAAGTCGAGAGATTATCAAGCTAAAAAATGAGAAAAATAGCAAACTAGCAACTACAAATGTGAATGAAAACTATAAGAATAAATTGACAATTTAGAGATAATTCCACTCTCTAGATCACATAAATCAACAAAATAAAGTTATGATCTCTCTTTTCTTTGTCATTAGTTAGCTTAATTGATGTGCTTATCATAAGTATGGTCTATTTGTGCTATTAATTAGCTAAACATAAGCCATCAAACTATAACACACCCCTTAAACCACTTATTGACTCATATGAAAAATGATAACAAAGTTTAAAGCAAAATTTATTTTAAGTATGGCCTATTAACTATTAATTAGAAATATAGACCATCAAATTTTAATCTCAACATTCACTTCATTACCATCATCATATGTAGATGATGAGGTAATTTGTGTTAGTGATAGTTTAAGTATAGCCTATTTGGTGTGAACAATATAGGCTATCAAATTCAAAGCAAAAACAACAAGTTAGTCACTACATACATTCTCATTAAAGCACAAAAAGAGAGTATAAAACATCAAAATGTTGAAGCTACATGATTAGAGGCTTCATTACCCCTAAATTGAAGGGATTAGCCTCTCATTTGTGTTATCATATCAACACAAGTAGCATGCAACATGAAACTAAAAAAAAGGAAGCAAAATGAAAGCTAAATTAAAAGAGAACTATTCTACTTGCATAAAAGAAAAGAATCTACACTGCAACATGAAAGGAGATAAACAAGAAGAGGAAAATAACATGTATTAAATTGCATAAAAAAATTACATGAAAAGAAAATGGCTAAGTAGCCATGAAAAGAGAAAGAGAGTTTTCTTTTATTTTGAGCCTGAAACTAAACTAAAGAGAGACTAAGAGAGGAGGAGAGGTTACATGAAACATAAGGGGTATATATGCAAGTGTTAAACCCTAATTCATTTATTTATTTATTTATTTTTTGGAAAGGAAACCTAAAAGTACTGTTTTACTTGAAAAAAAAAGAAAAAAAATAAGGAAGCACTGTATTATGAAGCAATGTATTGGAATGGCAGGGCAGTAAAGTGCTATGCACAAATGTGGACAGTTGTTTGTTGTAAAGCAAAAGTGTTGCACTACACAGTGAACAGTGCACAATGAAACAGTGAACACTGAAACAATGAAGGAAATGAAAATTGTAAATGCAAAAATGTAAAAGAGAATGAAATGGAATAAAAGTGTTTTTTTTTCTTTTCCGATTGAAATTTTTGTTTTGTTTTTATTTTAGTGAAATGCAAACACAAATGGAATAACAACAAACACACAAACCAAATAAAAGCAAAAATCACACAAAAACACACAACAATAACTTTTTTTTAATAACTGCACTCAACACACAAAACAACAATGAAGAGCAAACGAAAAATAATCCAAATAATAAAAAGTTAAAGTCAAATCAATTCCCCGGCAACGGCGCCAAAAACTTGATCGGACGGCTAAATGTCTATCGAATTAGAAAATAGCCGAACGAATTTTGAAATAAAATTTACCGCAAGCACAAGGCATACAATTGTAGTACGTGGCGAATACGGGTCGATCCGCAGGGAATTGATGATTTTAAAAGTCTATTCAATCAAATTAAACAAAAGTCGAGAAATTATCAAGCTAAAAAATAAGAAAATTAGCAAACTTGCAACTACAAATGTGAATAAAAACTATGAGAATAAATTGACAATTTAGAGATAATTCCACTCTCTAGATCACATAAATCAACAAAATAAAGTTATGATCTCTCTTTTCTTTGTCATTAGTTAGCTTAATTGATGTGCTTATCATAAGTATGGTCTATTTGTGTTATTAATTAGCTAAACATAAGCCATCAAACTATAACACACCCCTTAAACCACTTACCGACTCATATGAAAAATGATAACAAAGTTGAAAGCAAAATTTATTTTAAGTATGGCCTATTAACTATTAATTAGAAATATAGACCATCAAAATTTAATCTCAGCATTCACTTCATTACCATCATCATATGTAGATGAAGAGGCAATTTGTGTTAGTGATTGTTTAAGTATAGCCTATTTGGTGTGAACAATATAGGCTATCAAATTCAAAGCAAAAACAACAAGTTAGCCACTTCATACATTCTCATTAAAGCACAAAAAGAGAGTATAAAACATCAAAATGTTGAAGCTACATGATTAGAGGCTTCATTACCCCTAAATTGAAGGGATTAGCCTCTCATTTGTGTTATCATATCAACACAAGTAGCATGCAACATGAAACTAAAAAAAAGGAAGCAAAATAAAAGCTAAATTAAAAGAGAACTATTCTACTTGCATAAAAGAAAAGAATCTACACTGCAACATGAAAGGAGATAAACAAGAAGAGGAAAATAACATGTATTAAATTGCATAAAAAAATTACATGAAAAGAAAATGGCTAAGTAGCCATGAAAAGAGAAAGAGAGTTTTCTTTTATTTTGAGCCTGAAACTAAACTAAAGAGAGACTAAGAGAGGAGGAGAGGTTACATGAAACATAAGGGGTATATATGCAAGCGTTAAACCCTAATTCATTTTTTTATTTTTTTATTTTTTGAAAAGGAAACCTAAATGTACTGTTTTACTTGAAAAAAAAAGAAAAAAAAATAAGGAAGCACTGTATTATGAAGCAATGTATTGGAATGGCAGGGCAGTAAAGTGCTATGCACAAATGTGGACAGTTGTTTGTTGTGAAGCAAAAGTGTTGCACTACACAGTGAACAGTGCACAATGAAACAGTGAACACTGAAACAATGAAGGAAATGAAAATTGTAAATGCAAAAATGTAAAAGAGAATGAAATGGAATAAAAGTGTTTTTTTTCTTTTCCGATTGAAATTTGTGTTTTGTTTTTATTTTAATGAAATGCAAACACAAATGGAATAACAACAAACACACAAACCAAATAAAAGCAAAAATCACACAAAAACACACAACAATAACTTTTTTTTAATAACTGCACTCAACACACAAAACAACAATGAAGAGCAAACGAAAAATAATCCAAAGAATAAAAAGTTAAAGTCAAATCAATTCCCCGGCAACGGCGCCAAAAACTTGATCGGACGGCTAAATGTCTATCGAATTAGAAAATAGCCGAACGAATTTTGAAATAAAATTTACCGCAAGCGCAAGGCATACAATTGTAGTACGTGGCGAATACGGGTCGATCCGCAGGGAATTGAAGATTTTAAAAGTCTATTCAATCAAATTAAACAAAAGTCGAGAGATTATCAAGCTAAAAAATGAGAAAATTAGCAAACTAGCAACTACAAATGTGAATAAAAACTATGAGAATAAATTGACAATTTAGAGATAATTCCACTCTCTAGATCACATAAATCAACAAAATAAAGTTATGATCTCTCTTTTCTTTGTCATTAGTTAGCTTAATTGATGTGCTTATCATAAGTATGGTCTATTTGTGCTATTAATTAGCTAAACATAAGCCATCAAACTATAACACACCCCTTAAACCACTTACCGACTCATATGAAAAATGATAACAAAGTTGAAAGCAAAATTTATTTTAAGTATGGCCTATTAACTATTAATTAGAAATATAGACCATCAAATTTTAATCTCAACTTTCACTTCATTACCATCATCATATGTAGATGAAGAGGTAATTTGTGTTAGTGATTGTTTAAGTATAGCCTATTTGGTGTGAACAATATAGGCTATCAAATTCAAAGCAAAAACAACAAGTTAGCCACTTCATACATTCTCATTAAAGCACAAAAAGAGAGTATAAAACATCAAAATGTTGAAGCTACATGATTAGAGGCTTCATTACCCCTAAATTGAAGGGATTAGCCTCTCATTTGTGTTATCATATCAACACAAGTAGCATGCAACATGAAACTAAAAAAAAGGAAGCAAAATAAAAGCTAAATTAAAAGAGAACTATTCTACTTGCATAAAAGAAAAGAATCTACACTGCAACATGAAAGGAGATAAACAAGAAGAGGAAAATAACATGTATTAAATTGCATAAAAAAATTACATGAAAAGAAAATGGCTAAGTAGCCATGAAAAGAGAAAGAGAGTTTTCTTTTATTTTGAGCCTGAAACTAAACTAAAGAGAGACTAAGAGAGGAGGAGAGGTTACATGAAACATAAGGGGTATATATGCAAGCGTTAAACCCTAATTCATTTTTTTATTTTTTTATTTTTTGAAAAGGAAACCTAAATGTACTGTTTTACTTGAAAAAAAAAAGTAAAAAAATAAGGAAGCACTGTATTATGAAGCAATGTATTGGAGAGGTTACATGAAACATAAGGGGTATATATGCAAGTGTTAAACCCTAATTCATTTATTTATTTATTTATTTTTTGGAAAGGAAACCTAAAAGTACTGTTTTACTTGAAAAAAAAAAGAAAAAAAATAAGGAAGCACTGTATTATGAAGCAATGTATTGGAATGGCAGGGCAGTAAAGTGCTATGCACAAATGTGGACAGTTGTTTGTTGTGAAGCAAAAGTGTTGCACTACACAGTGAACAGTGCACAATGAAACAGTGAACACTGAAACAATGAAGGAAATGAAAATTGTAAATGCAAAAATGTAAAAGAGAATGAAATGGAATAAAAGTGTTTTTTTTCTTTTCCGATTGAAATTTGTGTTTTGTTTTTATTTTAATGAAATGCAAACACAAATGGAATAACAACAAACACACAAAACAAATAAAAGCAAAAATCACACAAAAACACACAACAATAACTTTTTTTTAATAACTGCACTCAACACACAAAACAACAATGAAGAGCAAACGAAAAATAATTCAAAGAATAAAAAGTCAAAGTCAAATCAATTCCCCAGCAACGGCGCCAAAAACTTGATCGGACGGCTAAATGTCTATCGAATTAGAAAATAGCCGAACGAATTTTGAAATAAAATTTACCGCAAGCGCAAGGCATACAATTGTAGTACGTGGCGAATACGGGTCGATCCGCAGTGAATTGATGATTTTAAAAGTCTATTCAATCAAGTTAAACAAAAGCTGAGAGATTATCAAGCTAAAAAATGAGAAAATTAGCAAACTAGCAACTACAAATGTGAATAAAAACTATGAGAATAAATTGACAATTTAGAGATAATTCCACTCTCTAGATCACATAAATCAACAAAATAAATTTATGATCTCTCTTTTCTTTGTCATTAGTTAGCTTAATTGATGTGCTTATCATAAGTATGGTCTATTTGTGCTATTAATTAGTTAAACATAAGCCATCAAACTATAACACACCCCTTAAACCACTTACTGACTCATATGAAAAATGATAACAAAGTTGAAAGCAAAATTTATTTTAAGTATGGCCTATTAACTATTAATTAGAAATATAGACCATCAAATTTTAATCTCAACATTCACTTCATTACCATCATCATATGTAGATGAAGAGGTGATTTGTGTTAGTGATTGTTTAAGTATAGTCTATTTGGTGTGAACAATATAGGCTATCAAATTCAAAGCAAAAACAACAAGTTAGCCACTTCATACATTCTCATTAAAGCACAAAAAGAGAGTATAAAACATCAAAATGTTGAAGCTACATGATTAGAGGCTTCATTACCCCTAAATTGAAGGGATTAGCCTCTCATTTGTGTTATCATATCAACACAAGTAGCATGCAACATGAAACTAAAAAAAAGGAAGCAAAATGAAAGCTAAATTAAAAGAGAACTATTCTACTTGCATAAAAGAAAAGAATCTACACTGCAACATGAAAGGAGATAAACAAGAAGAGGAAAATAACATGTATTAAATTGCATAAAAAAATTACGTGAAAAGAAAATGGCTAAGTAGCCATGAAAAGAGAAAGAGAGTTTTCTTTTATTTTGAGCCTGAAACTAAACTAAAGAGAGACTAAGAGAGGAGGAGAGGTTACATGAAACATAAGGGGTATATATGCAAGTGTTAAAGCCTAATTCATTTTTTTATTTATTTATTTTTTGGAAAGGAAACCTAAAAGTATTGTTTTACTTGAAAAAAAAAGAAAAAAAAAATAAGGAAGCACTGTATTATGAAGCAATGTATTGGAATGGCAGGGCAGTAAAGTGCTATGCGCAAATGTGGACAGTTGTTTGTTGTGAAGCAAAAGTGTTGCACTACACAGTGAACAGTGCACAATGAAACAGTGAACACTGAAACAATGAAGGAAATGAAAATTGTAAATGCAAAAATGTAAAAGAGAATGAAATGGAATAAAAGTGTTTTTTTTTCTTTTCCGATTGAAATTTGTGTTTTGTTTTTATTTTAATGAAATGCAAACACAAATGGAATAACAATAAACACACAAACCAAATAAAAGCAAAAATCACACAAAAACACACAACAATAACTTTTTTTTTAATAACTGCACTCAACACACAAAACAACAATGAAGAGCAAACGAAAAATAATCCAAAGAATAAAAAGTTAAAGTCAAATCAATTCCCCGGCAACGGCGCCAAAAACTTGATCGGACGGCTAAATGTCTATCGAATTAGAAAATAGCCGAACGAATTTTGAAATAAAATTTACCGCAAGCGCAAGGCATACAATTGTAGTACGTGGCGAATACGGGTCGATCCGCAAGGAATTGATGATTTTAAAAGTCTATTCAATCAAATTAAACAAAAGTCGAGAGATTATCAAGCTAAAAAATGAGAAAATTAGCAAACTAGCAACTACAAATGTGAATAAAAACTATGAGAATAAATTGACAATTTAGAGATAATTCCACTCTCTAGATCACATAAATCAACAAAATAAAGTTATGATCTCTCTTTTCTTTGTCATTAGTTAGCTTAATTGATGTGCTTATCATAAGTATGGTCTATTTGTGCTATTAATTAGCTAAACATAAGCCATCAAACTATAACACACCCCTTAAACCACTTACTGACTCATATGAAAAATGATAACAAAGTTGAAAGCAAAATTTATTTTCAGTATGGCCTATTAACTATTAATTAGAAATATAGACCATCAAATTTTAATCTCAACATTCACTTCATTACCATCATCATATGTAGATGAAGAGGTAATTTGTGTTAGTGATTGTTTAAGTATAGCCTATTTGGTGTGAACAATATAGGCTATCAAATTCAAAGCAAAAACAACAAGTTAGCCACTTCATACATTCTCATTAAAGCACAAAAAGAGAGTATAAAACATCAAAATGTTGAAGCTACATGATTAGAGGCTTCATTACCCCTAAATTGAAGGGATTAGCCTCTCATTTGTGTTATCATATCAACACAGGTAGCATGCAACATGAAACTAAAAAAAAGGAAGCAAAATGAAAGCTAAATTAAAAGAAAACTATTCTACTTGCATAAAAGAAAAGAATCTACACTGCAACATGAAAGGAGATAAACAAGAAGAGGAAAATAACATGTATTAAATTGCATAAAAAAATTACATGAAAAGAAAATGGCTAAGTAGCCATGAAAAGAGAAAGAGAGTTTTCTTTTATTTTGAGCCTGAAACTAAACTAAAGAGAGACTAAGAGAGGAGGAGAGGTTACATGAAACATAAGGGGTATATATGCAAGTGTTAAACCCTAATTCATTTATTTATTTATTTATTTTTTGGAAAGGAAACCTAAAAGTACTGTTTTACTTGAAAAAAAAAAGAAAAAAAATAAGGAAGCACTGTATTATGAAGCAATGTATTGGAATGGCAGGGCAGTAAAGTGCTATGCACAAATGTGGACAGTTGTTTGTTGTGAAGCAAAAGTGTTGCACTACACAGTGAACAGTGCACAATGAAACAGTGAACACTGAAACAATGAAGGAAATGAAAATTGTAAATGCAAAAATGTAAAAGAGAATGAAATGGAATAAAAGTGTTTTTTTTCTTTTCCGATTGAAATTTGTGTTTTGTTTTTATTTTAATGAAATGCAAACACAAATGGAATAACAACAAACACACAAAACAAATAAAATCAAAAATCACACAAAAACACACAACAATAACTTTTTTTTAATAACTGCACTCAACACACAAAACAACAATGAAGAGCAAACGAAAAATAATCCAAAGAATAAAAAGTCAAAGTCAAATCAATTCCCCAGCAACGGCGCCAAAAACTTGATCGGACGGCTAAATGTCTATCGAATTAGAAAATAGCCGAACGAATTTTGAAATAAAATTTACCGCAAGCGCAAGGCATACAATTGTAGTACGTGGCGAATACGGGTCGATCCGCAGTGAATTGATGATTTTAAAAGTCTATTCAATCAAATTAAACAAAAGCTGAGAGATTATCAAGCTAAAAAATGAGAAAATTAGCAAACTAGCAACTACAAATGTGAATAAAAACTATGAGAATAAATTGACAATTTAGAGATAATTCCACTCTCTAGATCACATAAATCAATAAAATAAATTTATGATCTCTCTTTTCTTTGTCATTAGTTAGCTTAATTGATGTGCTTATCATAAGTATGGTCTATTTGTGCTATTAATTAGTTAAACATAAGCCATCAAACTATAACACACCCCTTAAACCACTTACTGACTCATATGAAAAATGATAACAAAGTTGAAAGCAAAATTTATTTTAAGTATGGCCTATTAACTATTAATTAGAAATATAGACCATCAAATTTTAATCTCAACATTCACTTCATTACCATCATCATATGTAGATGAAAAGGTAATTTGTGTTAGTGATTGTTTAAGTATAGTCTATTTGGTGTGAACAATATAGGCTATCAAATTCAAAGCAAAAACAACAAGTTAGCCACTTCATACATTCTCATTAAAGCACAAAAAGAGAGTATAAAACATCAAAATGTTGAAGCTACATGATTAGAGGCTTCATTACCCCTAAATTGAAGGGATTAGCCTCTCATTTGTGTTATCATATCAACACAAGTAGCATGCAACATGAAACTAAAAAAAAGGAAGCAAAATGAAAGCTAAATTAAAAGAGAACTATTCTACTTGCATAAAAGAAAAGAATCTACACTGCAACATGAAAGGAGATAAACAAGAAGAGGAAAATAACATGTATTAAATTGCATAAAAAAATTACGTGAAAAGAAAATGGCTAAGTAGCCATGAAAAGAGAAAGAGAGTTTTCTTTTATTTTGAGCCTGAAACTAAACTAAAGAGAGACTAAGAGAGGAGGAGAGGTTACATGAAACATAAGGGGTATATATGCAAGTGTTAAAGCCTAATTCATTTTTTTATTTATTTATTTTTTGGAAAGGAAACCTAAAAGTATTGTTTTACTTGAAAAAAAAAGAAAAAAAAATAAGGAAGCACTGTATTATGAAGCAATGTATTGGAATGGCAGGGCAGTAAAGTGCTATGCGCAAATGTGGACAGTTGTTTGTTGTGAAGCAAAAGTGTTGCACTACACAGTGAACAGTGCACAATGAAACAGTGAACACTGAAACAATGAAGGAAATGAAAATTGTAAATGCAAAAATGTAAAAGAGAATGAAATGGAATAAAAGTGTTTTTTTTCTTTTCCGATTGAAATTTGTGTTTTGTTTTTATTTTAATGAAATGCAAACAGAAATGGAATAACAATAAACACACAAGCCAAATAAAAGCAAAAATCACACAAAAACACACAACAATAACTTTTTTTTTAATAACTGCACTCAACACACAAAACAACAATGAAGAGCAAACGAAAAATAATCCAAAGAATAAAAAGTTAAAGTCAAATCAATTCCCCGGCAACGGCGCCAAAAACTTGATCGGACGGCTAAATGTCTATCGAATTAGAAAATAGCCGAACGAATTTGGAAATAAAATTTACCGCAAGCGCAAGGCATACAATTGTAGTACGTGGCGAATACGGGTCGATCCGCAGGGAATTGATGATTTTAAAAGTCTATTCAATCAAATTAAACAAAAGTCGAGAGATTATCAAGCTAAAAAATGAGAAAATTAGCAAACTAGCAACTACAAATGTGAATAAAAACTATGAGAATAAATTGACAATTTAGAGATAATTCCACTCTCTAGATCACATAAATCAACAAAATAAAGTTATGATCTCTCTTTTCTTTGTCATTAGTTAGCTTAATTGATGTGCTTATCATAAGTATGGTCTATTTGTGCTATTAATTAGCTAAACATAAGCCATCAAACTATAACACACCCCTTAAACCACTTACTGACTCATATGAAAAATGATAACAAAGTTGAAAGCAAAATTTATTTTAAGTATGGCCTATTAACTATTAATTAGAAATATAGACCATCAAATTTTAATCTCAACATTCACTTCATTACCATCATCATATGTAGATGAAGAGGTAATTTGTGTTAGTGATTGTTTAAGTATAGCCTATTTGGTGTGAACAATATAGGCTATCAAATTCAAAGCAAAAACAACAAGTTAGCCACTTCATACATTCTCATTAAAGCACAAAAAGAGAGTATAAAACATCAAAATGTTGAAGCTACATGATTAGAGGCTTCATTACCCCTAAATTGAAGGGATTAACCTCTCATTTGTGTTATCATATCAACATAGGTAGCATGCAACATGAAACTAAAAAAAAGGAAGCAAAATGAAAGCTAAATTAAAAGAGAACTATTCTACTTGCATAAAAGAAAAGAATCTACACTGCAACATGAAAGGAGATAAACAAGAAGAGGAAAATAACATGTATTAAATTGCATAAAAAAATTACATGAAAAGAAAATGGCTAAGTAGCCATGAAAAGAGAAAGAGAGTTTTCTTTTATTTTGAGCCTGAAACTAAACTAAAGAGAGACTAAGAGAGGAGGAGAGGTTACATGAAACATAAGGGGTATATATGCAAGTGTTAAACCCTAATTCATTTATTTATTTATTTATTTTTTGGAAAGGAAACCTAAAAGTACTGTTTTACTTGAAAAAAAAAAGAAAAAAAATAAGGAAGCACTGTATTATGAAGCAATGTATTGGAATGGCAGGGCAGTAAAGTGCTATGCGCAAATGTGGACAGTTGTTTGTTGTGAAGCAAAAGTGTTGCACTACACAGTGAACAGTGCACAATGAAACAGTGAACACTGAAACAATGAAGGAAATGAAAATTGTAAATGCAAAAATGTAAAAGAGAATGAAATGGAATAAAAGTGTTTTTTTTCTTTTCCGATTGAAATTTGTGTTTTGTTTTTATTTTAATGAAATGCAAACACAAATGGAATAACAACAAACACACAAACCAAATAAAAGCAAAAATCACACAAAAACACACAACAATAACTTTTTTTTAATAACTGCACTCAACACACAAAACAACAATGAAGAGCAAACGAAAAATAATCCAAAGAATAAAAAGTTAAAGTCAAATCAATTCCCCGGCAACGGCGCCAAAAACTTGATCGGACGGCTAAATGTCTATCGAATTAGAAAATAGCCGAACGAATTTTGAAATAAAATTTACCGCAAGCGCAAGGCATACAATTGTAGTACGTGGCGAATACGGGTCGATCCGCAGGGAATTGAAGATTTTAAAAGTCTATTCAATCAAATTAAACAAAAGTCGAGAGATTATCAAGCTAAAAAATGAGAAAATTAGCAAACTAGCAACTACAAATGTGAATAAAAACTATGAGAATAAATTGACAATTTAGAGATAATTCTACTCTCTAGATCACATAAATCAACAAAATAAAGTTATGATCTCTCTTTTCTTTGTCATTAGTTAGCTTAATTGATGTGCTTATCATAAGTATGGTCTATTTGTGCTATTAATTAGCTAAACATAAGCCATCAAACTATAACACACCCCTTAAACCACTTACTGACTCATATGAAAAATGATAACAAAGTTGAAAGCAAAATTTATTTTAAGTATGGCCTATTAACTATTAATTAGAAATATAGACCATCAAATTTTAATCTCAACATTCACTTCATTACCATCATCATATGTAGATGAAGAGGTAATTTGTGTTAGTGATTGTTTAAGTATAGCCTATTTGGTGTGAACAATATAGGCTATCAAATTCAAAGCAAAAACAACAAGTTAGCCACTTCATACATTCTCATTAAAGCACAAAAAGAGAGTATAAAACATCAAAATGTTGAAGCTACATGATTAGAGGCTTCATTACCCCTAAATTGAAGGGATTAGCCTCTCATTTGTGTTATCATATCAACACAGGTAGCATGCAACATGAAACTAAAAAAAAGGAAGCAAAATGAAAGCTAAATTAAAAGAGAACTATTCTACTTGCATAAAAGAAAGGAATCTACACTGCAACATGAAAGGAGATAAACAAGAAGAGGAAAATAACATGTATTAAATTGCATAAAAAAATTACATGAAAAGAAAATGGCTAAGTAGCCATGAAAAGAGAAAGAGAGTTTTCTTTTATTTTGAGCCTGAAACTAAACTAAAGAGAGACTAAGAGAGGAGGAGAGGTTACATGAAACATAAGGGGTATATATGCAAGTGTTAAACCCTAATTCATTTATTTATTTATTTATTTTTTGGAAAGGAAACCTAAAAGTACTGTTTTACTTGAAAAAAAAAAGAAAAAAAATAAGGAAGCACTGTATTATGAAGCAATGTATTGGAATGGCAGGGCAGTAAAGTGCTATGCACAAATGTGGACAGTTGTTTGTTGTGAAGCAAAAGTGTTGCACTACACAGTGAACAGTGCACAATGAAACAGTGAACACTGAAACAATGAAGGAAATGAAAATTGTAAATGCAAAAATGTAAAAGAGAATGAAATGGAATAAAAGTGTTTTTTTTCTTTTCCGATTGAAATTTGTGTTTTGTTTTTATTTTAATGAAATGCAAACACAAATGGAATAACAACAAACACACAAAACAAATAAAAGCAAAAATCACACAAAAACACACAACAATAACTTTTTTTTAATAACTGCACTCAACACACAAAACAACAATGAAGAGCAAACGAAAAATAATCCAAAGAATAAAAAGTCAAAGTCAAATCAATTCCCCAGCAACGGCGCCAAAAACTTGATCGGACGGCTAAATGTCTATCGAATTAGAAAATAGCCGAACGAATTTTGAAACAAAATTTACCGCAAGCGCAAGGCATACAATTGTAGTACATGGCGAATACGGGTCGATCCGTAGTGAATTGATGATTTTAAAAGTCTATTCAATCAAATTAAACAAAAGCTGAGAGATTATCAAGCTAAAAAATGAGAAAATTAGCAAACTAGCAACTACAAATGTGAATAAAAACTATGAGAATAAATTGACAATTTAGAGATAATTCCACTCTCTAGATCACATAAATCAACAAAATAAATTTATGATCACTCTTTTCTTTGTCATTAGTTAGCTTAATTGATGTGCTTATCATAAGTATGGTCTATTTGTGCTATTAATTAGTTAAACATAAGCCATCAAACTATAACACACCCCTTAAACCACTTACTGACTCATATGAAAAATGATAACAAAGTTGAAAGCAAAATTTATTTTAAGTATGGCCTATTAACTATTAATTAGAAATATAGACCATCAAATTTTAATCTCAACATTCACTTCATTACCATCATCATATGTAGATGAAGAGGTAATTTGTGTTAGTGATTGTTTAAGTATAGTCTATTTGGTGTGAACAATATAGGCTATCAAATTCAAAGCAAAAACAACAAGTTAGCCACTTCATACATTCTCATTAAAGCACAAAAAGAGAGTATAAAACATCAAAATGTTGAAGCTACATGATTAGAGGCTTCATTACCCCTAAATTGAAGGGATTAGCCTCTCATTTGTGTTATCATATCAACACAAGTAGCATGCAACATGAAACTAAAAAAAAGGAAGCAAAATGAAAGCTAAATTAAAAGAGAACTATTCTACTTGCATAAAAGAAAAGAATCTACACTGCAACATGAAAGGAGATAAACAAGAAGAGGAAAATAACATGTATTAAATTGCATAAAAAAATTACGTGAAAAGAAAATGGCTAAGTAGCCATGAAAAGAGAAAGAGAGTTTTCTTTTATTTTGAGCCTGAAACTAAACTAAAGAGAGACTAAGAGAGGAGGAGAGGTTACATGAAACATAAGGGGTATATATGCAAGCGTTAAACCCTAATTCATTTTTTTATTTTTTTATTTTTTGAAAAGGAAACCTAAATGTACTGTTTTACTTGAAAAAAAAAAGAAAAAAAAATAAGGAAGCACTGTATTATGAAGCAATGTATTGGAATGGCAGGGCAGTAAAGTGCTATGCACAAATGTGGACAGTTGTTTGTTGTGAAGCAAAAGTGTTGCACTACACAGTGAACAGTGCACAATGAAACAGTGAACACTGAAACAATGAAGGAAATGAAAATTGTAAATGCAAAAATGTAAAAGAGAATGAAATGGAATAAAAGTGTTTTTTTTCTTTTCCGATTGAAATTTGTGTTTTGTTTTTATTTTAATGAAATGCAAACACAAATGGAATAACAACAAACACACAAACCAAATAAAAGCAAAAATCACACAAAAACACACAACAATAACTTTTTTTTAATAACTGCACTCAACACACAAAACAACAATGAAGAGCAAACGAAAAATAATCCAAAGAATAAAAAGTTAAAGTCAAATCAATTCCCCGGCAACGGCGCCAAAAACTTGATCGGACGGCTAAATGTCTATCGAATTAGAAAATAGCCGAACGAATTTTGAAATAAAATTTACCGCAAGCGCAAGGCATACAATTGTAGTACGTGGCGAATACGGGTCGATCCGCAGGGAATTGATGATTTTAAAAGTCTATTCAATCAAATTAAACAAAAGTCGAGAGATTATCAAGCTAAAAAATGAGAAAATTAGCAAACTAGCAACTACAAATGTGAATAAAAACTATGAGAATAAATTGACAATTTAGAGATAATTCCACTCTCTAGATCACATAAATCAACAAAATAAAGTTATGATCTCTCTTTTCTTTGTCATTAGTTAGCTTAATTGATGTGCTTATCATAAGTATGGTCTATTTGTGCTATTAATTAGCTAAACATAAGCCATCAAACTATAACACACCCCTTAAACCACTTACTGACTCATATGAAAAATGATAACAAAGTTGAAAGAAAAATTTATTTTAAGTATGGCCTATTAACTATTAATTAGAAATATAGAACATCAAATTTTAATCTCAACATTCACTTCATTACCATCGTCATATGTAGATGAAGAGGTAATTTGTGTTAGTGATTGTTTAAGTATAGCCTATTTGGTGTCAACAATATAGGCTATCAAATTCAAAGCAAAAACAACAAGTTAGCCACTTCATACATTCTCATTAAAACACAAAAAGAGAGTATAAAACATCAAAATGTTGAAGCTACATGATTAGAGGCTTCATTACCCCTAAATTGAAGGGATTAGCTGTCAAGACCCAAAAGTCGACCTTCGAAAATCGGCACCCGTACTTCACTTGTACTCAAAATGCCGTAGATTCAAATGCCGAATCTGGTTCTCGGGAGCTTATAACAACATTAAGTAAATAACACAGCGGAATAAAAAGAATAATACATTGATATACAATATCTGATACAACAGAATGATACAATGAATATCAATATACATCAGAGATATGATACAACAAATAGCAGCGGAAAAGAAAACGATAACACCAGCAGCGGAATAGAATGTCTCCAATAGAATGCTCCAAGGTAAGCAACGTCAGTCCATGAACTCCAAGAACTGAACTAGCTCCAGATAATCTACTAAACCTGAATATCTGAAAAACCCAACTCTAGACTGCCCGTGTGGAAAATGGTGGGCACCCAGAGTTTAGGAAGGGAACAATAAACTCCGGATCAGTCATGGGACTGGTGTGAGCAACAAAAACAGTTTATCTTTTTTAAAAACAAATAGCAGAGAATTTTAAAGTCAATTCGCAATGCTTTTAGAAAATGAAACTACCATAAGACCTCCCGCCACACACACAATGCAAACGCAGAATTGGAGGAGATTTCTTCTTATGATAGTCAAAGATGCTTACTACGCAAAATTAAATCATTTTTGATATTATTATTAGTGCATAGTGTAGAAAACATTTTGAAAATAGAATATCAATCTTAGCCAACATACGACCAGTATCGTATGCCTACTATAGCTACCATGTTCAATAGCAGGTTACCGCCACATTCCATGGCAGGTAATACAACTAAAACCGTACAAGTCATGTATTGTTTCTTTGGATTTCCAACAAATGGTCAGGCTAAGGAACTTCCTTCCGCCGCATGGGAACGCCTCTGGCGGGACGCCCCGAGAGACAAACTGCTCTCTGCCAACACAAGGCCGGGTTACCCCTGTAACAGGTAACTCACGAATATGCCACCCCCCGGTCCTTTGGGACCTTTATCCGAGGCCTCGATAACCAACATCACACATAATAAAGTGTATCCACATGAGTAAGTATCTGGGCTCCAAACCATGACACCACCCTTTTCCAGAAGGAAATGACATACCCTAAAGGGCGCGACCCTCATAACCTTGCTGCAACATTCCTGTTTCGACCATTTCCGGGTTGTGAGGCCCTGATGAAGTCTCGTCCACAAAGCTACGCTTTGTCACAAAGCCATGCTTTGGGTCAACAGATGATCAACCTATGATCACAAAGATAAATGATCAAACAAATGATCATATCACAAATGATCAAACACTGATCATCACACAGCAACACTCAGCATGTCACATTACCAAATTGGGATATATCGCTGATAAATGTCAACTACATAACCTCTGAGCTCGTACGTCTCAGAGAAGGGTGTTAAGCTAAGAGAATAAATTCTCCGCCACCAACTGAGATGTATTTGAAAGAAATCGGCTTTATATCTCAAAGTGTAATGTCAGACATGTATCAATACAAGTCTGTTCCGGGTTCGAACAGAACCGAAGGCACTTCTTACGAAGCCCTTGCAATTCCGGGTATTCACGATCCCGTCCGGACTTCCCATCACAAAGGGTGATAAAATCTCTATATCGGGGCCATTCGATGCAGAGACATTCGACGAGTTGTCCTTTCGTTTTCGCAAATATCCGGTCTTCACCACCGGTCTTCAAATGCGATCCATATACGACGTATCACTATTCGAAATGGGTTATATGACACAAATGTCTTTTCCCGGCTAACCCGAATAGTGAGCGCAATTATTAGAAATCATATGGATATTGGGGTTTCAATTAAGTCACAGCTTAACGCCCAAAACTTTTCATTCGAATGGTTAAACAAATTACCATTTTCAAATCTTTAAACAAAAAGATTTAATTCACAAAATTCACTTAGTTTCACAAAGATTCATTCATAGATTTTCCAAATCAATTTCCCTTTCAATTTGATTAATTCGTTAAATCAAAGATTTAACTCATAGCTTTCAAAACAATTTCATTTCGAATGGGTTAAACAAAACATCAATTTAAATCTGTTAAAAATAAACAGATTTAATTCATAGCTTTCGAAAAGAATTCATTCATAACTTGGAAAAATCATTTTTCAATTCACTCTTGAAATTCCTTTAATTAAACTGGAATTTCATTTCTTATATGAAAGCTTTTATCATTTGAAAACAAAAAGTTTCACTTCGGAAAATCTGATCTCATTTATACGAGTTAAAGTCTTGGGTTAAATCCAAATTCTCAAAATTTTATCTTTAAAATAGTTTAAATTAAGACAAACACATTTATATCATCTTTAATCCCTAGTTCCAAATCATAGGATTCAATTCCAAAATTATTTTGAATTCAAATTCGAATTTAATTATTTGAATTGGAAATTTTAATTAAGTTATTTAAAATAACTTTTATCTCAAAAACTCCATTTCAAAAGCTTTAACATTTAACCCAAATTCATTTCCAAAATCAATTGAAATTAAAATTTCAATTTTCAAAAACATCAAATTTTAAATTATCTGTGACTTAACCGATTTCCACGTGAAATCCATATTTGTGTGTGTAAAGGTGTGGTCCGGGGTTTAACACACAATAGTGCACATCATACAATCATCACAGATCAGAATACAGAATATAGTTGATAAGCGATATAAACTATATCGCTTATCTTTCATTCACAGATCACAGATATATAAATATCACAAATAAATAAACTACAGTACAGATCACACACAAATTAGAATACATCACAAGGCATCATATATCAGGAATATCAAACAATTCAATCATCCAATCAAACCCAAATATTCATAAGTAAGGTCAGTTAATTATCTGATTTATCCAAATTAGATTAATTACTTATGAATTTCTAATCCGGTATAATTAATCATTAATTAATTACAAACCCATATAATTAATTGTCCTTTAAATCATTTATCAACTAACCATTAATAATTAATAAATTATTCTTAAATTAATTATCCTTAATTAATCACATTGATTAATTAGCCCTTAATTTATTATCTTTCCTTAATCACCTTCATTAATTTATAATTCCTTAATTAATTAACTTAATTAATTAATCCTTAATGACCCATTTATTAACCATTAATTATTTAATTAATTCAAGTTTTTAAATGTAACTTAAATTTACACCTTGTTTAAATCTTTCAAATTTAAATCTTCTTTTAATTTCAAAACTGAAATTCATATTTTAAAACTGTATTTTATTAAAAACTGAGATTTTAGATTTTAAACTTGGATTCCAAAAAAATTCCAAACACCAATACAGGTTTACTTAAAACCTGTAAACAAAAGCATAACTGAGACAACCCCACATCTTCGAGAGAAAAAAAACTACACTGCTTCGAGTCGAAACTCGAATTACTCGAGAGTTACTCGAGTTCAAACCCTGCAACCCCAACTCTTCGAGTCTACAACCCATCTACATCAGCCAACAGGGCACGGTGTACATGCACACTACCGTCAGTCATCTCCGACCATCAGTGGTGATTGTTCCACATCCAAAACCACTCCATCATCCCAACTCGATAGTCATGTTAGCTCCAACCCAACTCGAATTTGAATTCGAGTTTCGATCCAAACTTGGAAACCACGAATCAGGTTACTGCTTCAAACCTGTCAACGGCAAGAACACGCCGTTCCGACCATTAAATGACTCGAAACTCCGGCCGCTACTTCGTTGACACTTCCACCATCCTCACCAACAATCTCATCGCACTCGATCCATTATTGGCGACGAATCAATCGAAAGAAAACAGCCTTGACAAAACTAGGTTTAAAAATTTTAAACGTTCGCCGCCGTCGCCTCG
Source organism: Allium fistulosum (assembly GCA_030737815.1). Taxonomy (NCBI): domain Eukaryota; kingdom Viridiplantae; phylum Streptophyta; class Magnoliopsida; order Asparagales; family Amaryllidaceae; genus Allium; species Allium fistulosum. The sequence goes on from JASFAW010000011.1 coordinate 25,405,646, forward strand.
ATGATCGAGATCATCTCCGGCCATTTTTCTCCGGTACCCCCTAGGCTTCTTCACCTCCACGCGAAACCCTGAGCTCCAACAATCCTCCGATCACCTGAATTAGCCTCAAACCCATTTTCAGTTCATTATTGAACTGCTCCTTCATCTTAGCTCTAAAAATCATGATCTTTACTTTATAAATCATGTTTTGATATGCGAATTCCATCTACATGCCTGAATCTATGAATTGAGAAGTTTGAAATTTTGACTTATTGTAAGTTATATTCAGTTTCTTGTTTTCCAGGAAAAATTCGAAGTTGTTTTTGCTTGTATAAATTTTAAAAACTTAATATATACTATAACAGACAAGTTTATTTTCACCTTAAGCTCAAACAATGGGTAAAGTAAGAGAAACTGATTTTTGAAATGAAGAAACTGATTTCTAATTCTAGACAAGAATCATACATGAATAGCAGTCTGCACAAAATTCTTCCATCTTACCAATATACTCAGAGAAAACCATATGTATATGGATAGCTATTCACAGAGAAGTATTCAAAAGATTTACTGTTAAGATTTTAAACAAAAGTTACTCACAGTTTTTATGAAAAAGAAGAACAGAGACTTCCAGATGAAACAGGCTTGGATTTTCTATCAGAAGCTCCTCTAGATCTCTGTTTTATTGAGTTGCCGATTGTTGTAGAGTGTTTGTTTTAGGATTTTAAATGAAGTTTCATCTCAGTTTTTACTTAGCTCGAAAGAAATGAAAAGATGATAGGGGAAGTAGTTTACAGGGTGATGTTTATACAAGTTATAGGGTATAATTTTCTTATGCAAACAGTGTACAAGTTTGTACAATTTATCAGAGATAGTTCTATATTTTGGTGGCCGAGATTGTATACTAATGTACTAGAGGAGATATTGTCTTAGCAAGCATTAAATGGCATTGTCCTTGATGTTTTTATTTTATACTTATCCTATATTTTCCTTATACTTGCCTGCTTAGAATTTCAACTCTCTTATTTATTTATTATAGTTTGTTTACCCTACAGCCTATACATCTTTTGATTTTGTTGCCTTTAAGTCTGCATGCCTATCCCATACATTCTAGTATATGTTATATTTCTTTTGTACACAATTAGTATTTTATTCTGATTTTCAGCCTGCACCTACTCATTTCTGTTTATACTAAACTTATATATACATTTCGTTTGTACAATCACATATATGTCTAGATGCTTCAAACTTATATATATATATGTGCTGCAGCTTCTCATGTTAGTTTACAATTTGAAGATTATTTGTTTGTACTGAACTTGTATATATATATTTTGTTTGTAGTTAAATGGTTGCCTTGTTATTGTGTTTGTTTTCTACTTACCTATGCATGAATTATGAATAAATGTGTTACTAGTTTTGTATTTCTTTCTTTAGCCTTATACTTTGTTTTCATACTTATCTTTAGTTATGTTATATTTTATTTTTCTTCTTAGTCTTATTATTTCATAGTATAAATAATTTCTATTCTAAATATGTTATTGGAATCTAGCTAATGTTACTTTAAAAATGTGAATGAACTTCCATTTTGATCCATTGTTAGATATTTACTTAATGTATTTTTAAACCACCTATTTTAGATTTAAACTCAAATTCAATATATATACAATATTTTTAATTTAAATGATTCATCCAAAACTATATTCGAAGATCGGGGAAACTCGCATCACTTAAATCGATTTATTTCACAAATTTTTATTGAAAAATTCATTTAATTATCAATTTAAAATAGATTAAAATTCGAGGTCGTTACAGACTTCCCCCCTTAAAAGAATTTCGTCCTCGAAATTGCCAAGGAGACAAAAAGATAGATGAAGAATGTTTCATCAAATCAAACTGAATATCTATTCTGCATTTGGCTTACCAAATCAGAATATCAAGAACGAATCTGTTTTAACACTTCAGAAGATACTCGGGTTAACCAGATCTACGAAATATGCAGTGGCATCGGTTAGTCCGAAAGGATAACTAACCATTCGTAAAATATATTGGGACCCAAAGAATAGATAGTTATATGGATACAATTTCAAATCCTTTTAGTTTAGAAACCAAAATGTACCTATCAATTATAGCAATCAAAGCAACCAATACATCCAAACAAACAAGTCTGGCCTATCTGGAGTTTATGTCCCATATTAATATATCGAATCTTCTTTCTGGATCTACCAGAAATTATCGAAGAATTGAGAAAAGATGACGAACAAAGAGATGGATAGAGAAAAGATTTCTTCCTTGTTGTTACAGGGTATTGACCAATTATAGTCATATTCCCCTGTCCCCTATCTCGTCCCCTTCTTGCACTCATACTTACTATCAGTGGATAGTAAGAGAATTTACTGAGGCATACGGATGGATATCTGAGGAATACTCATTCTAGAGTTTACTTCACTCTATCTCTAATGAGTTACTTAACGTGTTACACTCCTGAGCTAAAGTTCAACCTTAGCTCTGATACCACATGTCAAGACCCAAAAGTCGACCTTCGAAAATCGGCACCCGTACTTCACTTGTACTCAAAATGCCGTAGATTCAAATGCCGAATCTGGTTCTCGGGAGCTTATAACAACATTAAGTAAATAACACAGCGGAATAAAAAGAATAATACATTGATATACAATATCTGATACAACAGAATGATACAATGAATATCAATATACATCAGAGATATGATACAACAAATAGCAGCGGAAAAGAAAACGATAACACCAGCAGCGGAATAGAATGTCTCCAATAGAATGCTCCAAGGTAAGCAACGTCAGTCCATGAACTCCAAGAACTGAACTAGCTCCAGATAATCTACTAAACCTGAATATCTGAAAAACCCAACTCTAGACTGCCCGTGTGGAAAATGGTGGGCAACCAGAGTTTAGGAAGGGAACAATAAACTCCGGATCAGTCATGGGACTGGTGTGAGCAACAAAAACAGTTTATCTTTTTTAAAAACAAATAGCAGAGAATTTTAAAGTCAATTCGCAATGCTTTTAGAAAATGAAACTACCATAAGACCTCCCGCCACACACACAATGCAAACGCAGAATTGGAGGAGATTTCTTCTTATGATAGTCAAAGATGCTTACTACGCAAAATTAAATCATTTTTGATATTATTATTAGTGCATAGTGTAGAAAACATTTCGAAAATAGAATATCAATCTTAGCCAACATACGACCAGTATCGTATGCCTACTATAACTACCATGTTCAATAGCAGGTTACCGCCACATTCCATGGCAGGTAATACAACTAAAACCGTACAAGTCACGTATTGTTTCTTTGGATTTCCAACAAATGGTCAGGCTAAGGAACTTCCTTCCGCCGCATGGGAACGCCTCTGGCGGTACGCCCCGAGAGACAAACTGCTCTCTGCCAACACAAGGCCGGGTTACCCCTGTAACAGGTAACTCACGAATATGCCACCCCCCGGTCCTTTGGGACCTTTATCCGAGGCCTCGATAACCAACATCACACATAATAAAGTGTATCCACATGAGTAAGTATCTGGGCTCCATACCATGACACCACCCTTTTCTAGAAGGAAATGACATACCCGAAAGGACGCGACCCTCATAACCTTGCTGCAACATTCCTGTTTCGACCATTTCCGGGTTGTGAGGCCCTGATGAAGTCTCGTCCACAAAGCTACGCTTTGTCACAAAGCCATGCTTTGGGTCAACAGATGATCAACCTATGATCACAAAGATAAATGATCAAACAAATGATCATATCACAAATGATCAAACACTGATCATCACACAACAACACTCAGCATGTCACATTACCAAATTGGGATATATCGCTGATAAATTTCAACTACATAACCTCTGAGCTCGTACGTCTCAGAGAAGGGTGTTAAGCTAAGAGAATAAATTCTCCACCACCAACAAAGATGTATTTGAAAGAAATCGGCTTTATATCTCAAAGTGTAATGTCAGACATGTATCCATACAAGTCTGTTCCGGGTTCGAACAGAACCGAAGGCACTTCTTACGAAGCCCTTGCAATTCCGGGTATTCACGATCCCGTCCGGACTTCCCATCACAAAGGGTGATAAAATCTCTATATCGGGGCCATTCGATGCAGAGACATTCGACGAGTTGTCCTTTCGTTTTCGCAAATATCCGGTCTTCACCACCGGTCTTCAAATGCGATCCATATACGACGTATCACTATTCGAAATGGGTTATATGACACAAATGTCTTTTCCCGGCTAACCCGAATAGTGAGCGCAATTATTAGAAATCATATGGATATTGGGGTTTCAATTAAGTCACAGCTTAACGCCCAAAACTTTTCATTCGAATGGTTAAACAAATCACCATTTTCAAATCTTTAAACAAAAAGATTTAATTCACAAAATTCACTTAGTTTCACAAAGATTCATTCATAGATTTTCCAAATCAATTTCCCTTTCAATTTGATTAATTCGTTAAATCAAAGATTTAATTCATAGCTTTCAAAACAATTTCATTTCGAATGGGTTAAACAAAACATCAATTTAAATCTGTTAAAAATAAACAGATTTAATTCATAGCTTTCGAAAAGAATTCATTCATAACTTGGAAAAATCATTTTTCAATTCACTCTTGAAATTCCTTTAATTAAACTGGAATTTCATTTCTTATATGAAAGCTTTTATCATTTGAAAACAAACAGTTTCACTTCGGAAAATCTGATCTCATTTATACGAGTTAAAGTCTTGGGTTAAATCCAAATTCTCAAAATTTTATCTTTAAAATAGTTTAAATTCAGATAAACACATTTATATCATCTTTAATCCCTAGTTCCAAATCATAGGATTCAATTCCAAAATTATTTTGAATTCAAATTCGAATTTAATTATTTGAATTGGAAATTTTAATTAAGTTATTTAAAATCACTTTTATCTCAAAAACTCCATTTCAAAAGCTTTAACATTTAACCCAAATTCATTTCCAAAATCAATTGAAATTAAAATTTCAATTTTCAAAAACATCAAATTTTAAATTATCTGTGACTTAACCGATTTCCACGTGAAATCCATATTTGTGTGTGTAAAGGTGTGGTCCGGGGTTTAACACACAATAGTGCACATCATACAATCATCACAGATCAGAATACAGAATATAGTTGATAAGCGATATAAACTATATCGCTTATCTTTCATTCACAGATCACAGATATATAAATATCACAAATAAATAAACTACAGTACAGATAACACACAAATTAGAATACATCACAAGGCATCATATATCAGGAATATCAAACAATTCAATCATCCAATCAAACCCAAATATTCATAAGTAAGGTTAGTTAATTATCTGATTTATCCAAATTAGATTAATTACTTATGAATTTCTAATCCGGTTTAATTAATCATTAATTAATTACAAACCCATATAATTAATTGTCCTTTAAATCATTTATCAACTAACCATTAATAATTAATAAATTATTCTTAAATTAATTATCCTTAATTAATCACATTGATTAATTAGCCCTTAATTTATTATCTTTCCTTAATCACCTTCATTAATTTATAATTCCTCAATTAATTAACTTAATTAATTAATCCTTAATGACCCATTTATTAACCATTAATTATTTAATTAATTCAAGTTTTTAAATGTAACTTAAATTTACACCTTGTTTAAATCTTTCAAATTTAAATCTTCTTTTAATTTCAAAACTGAAATTCATATTTTAAAACTGTATTTTATTAAAAACTGAGATTTTAGATTTTAAACTTGGATTCCAAAAAAAATCCAAACACCCAGTACAGGTTTACTTAAAACCTGTAAACAAAAGCATAACTGAGACAACCCCACATCTTCGAGAGAAAAAAAACTACACTGCTTCGAGTCGAAACTCGAATTACTCGAGAGTTACTCGAGTTCAAACCCTGCAACCCCAACTCTTCGAGTCTACAACCCATCTACATCAGCCAACAGGGCACGGTGTACATGCACACTGCCGTCAGTCATCTCCGACCATCAGTGGTGATTGTTCCACATCCAAAACCACTCCATCATCCCAACTCGATAGTCATGTTAGCTCCAACCCAACTCGAATTTGAATTTGAGTTTCGATCCAAACCTGGAAACCACGAATCAGGTTACTGCGACAAACCTGTCAACGGCAAGAACACGTGGCTCCGACCATTAAATGACTCGAAACTCCGGCCGCTACTTCGTTGACACTTCCACTATCCTCACCAACAATCTCATCGCACTCGATCCATTATTGGCGACGAATCAATCGAAAGAAAACAGCCTTGAAAAAACTAGGTTTAAAAATTTTAAACGTTCGCCGCCGTCGCCTCGATGATCGAGATCATCTTCGGCCATTTTTCTCCGGTACCCCCTAGGCTTCTTCACCTCCACGCGAAACCCTGAGCTCCAACAATCCTCCGATCACCTGAATTAGCCTCAAACCCATTTTCAGTTCATTATTGAACTGCTCCTTCATCTTAGCTCTAAAAATCATGATCTTTACTTTATAAATCATGTTTTGATATGCGAATTCCATCTACATGCCTGAATCTATGAATTGAGAAGTTTGAAATTTTGACTTATTGTAAGTTATATTCAGTTTCTTGTTTTCCAGGAAAAATTCGAAGTTGTTTTTGCTTGTATAAATTTTAAAAACTTAATATATACTATAACAGACAAGTTTATTTTCACCTTAAGCTCAAACAATGGGTAAAGTAAGAGAAACTGATTTTTGAAATGAAGAAACTGATTTCTAATTCTAGACAAGAATCATACATGAATAGCAGTCTGCACAAAATTCTTCCATCTTACCAATATACTCAGAGAAAACCATATGTATATGGATAGCTATTCACAGAGAAGTATTCAAAAGATTTACTGTTAAGATTTTAAACAAAAGTTACTCACAGTTTTTATGAAAAAGAAGAACAGAGACTTCCAGATGAAACAGGCTTGGATTTTCTATCAGAAGCTCCTCTAGATCTCTGTTTTATTGAGTTGCCGATTGTTGTAGAGTGTTTGTTTTAGGATTTTAAATGAAGTTTCATCTCAGTTTTTACTTAGCTCGAAAGAAATGAAAAGATGATAGGGGAAGTAGTTTACAGGGTGATGTTTATACAAGTTACAGGGTATAATTTTCTTATGCAAACAGTGTACAAGTTTGTACAATTTATCAGAGATAGTTCTATATTTTGGTGGCCGAGATTGTATACTAATGTACTAGAGGAGATATTGTCTTAGCAAGCATTAAATGGCATTGTCCTTGATGTTTTTATTTTATACTTATCCTATATTTTCCTTATACTTGCCTGCTTAGAATTTCACCTCTCTTATTTATTTAATATAGTTTGTTTACCCTACAGCCTATACATCTTTTGATTTTGTTGCCTTTAAGTCTGCATGCCTATCCCATACATTCTAGTATATGTTATATTTCTTTTGTACACAATTAGTATTTTATTCTGATTTTCAGCCTGCACCTACTCATTTCTGTTTATACTAAACTTATATATACATTTCGTTTGTACAATCACATATATGTCTAGATGCTTCAAACTTATATATATATATGTGCTGCAGCTTCTCATGTTAGTTTACAATTTGAAGATTATTTGTTTGTACTGAACTTGTATATATATATTTTGTTTGTAGTTAAATGGTTGCCTTGTTATTGTGTTTGTTTTCTACTTACCTATGCATGAATTATGAATAAATGTGTTACTAGTTTTGTATTTCTTTCTTTAGCCTTATACTTTGTTTTCATACTTATCTTTAGTTATGTTATATTTTATTTTTCTTCTTAGTCTTATTATTTCATAGTATAAATAATTTCTATTCTAAATATGTTATTGGAATCTAGCTAATGTTACTTTAAAAATGTGAATGAACTTCCATTTTGATCCATTGTTAGATTTTCACTTAATGTATTTTTAAACCACCTATTTTAGATTTAAACTCAAATTCAATATATATACAATATTTTTAATTTAAATGATTCATCCAAAACTATATTCGAAGATCGGGGAAACTCGCATCACTTAAATCGATTTATTTCACAAATTTTTATTGAAAAATTCATTTAATTATCAATTTAAAATAGATTAAAATTCGGGGTCGTTACATTAGCCTCTCATTTGTGTTATCATATCAACACAAGTAGCATGCAACATGAAACTAAAAAAAAGGAAGCAAAATGAAAGCTAAATGAAAAGAGAACTATTCTACTTGCATAAAAGAAAAGAATCTACACTACAACATGAAAGGAGATAAACAAGAAGAGGAAAATAACATGTATTAAATTGCATAAAAAAAATTACATGAAAAGAAAATGGCTAAGTAGCCATGAAAAGAGAAAGAGAGCTTTCTTTTATTTTGAGCCTAAAACTAAACTAAAGAGAGACTAAGAGAGGAGGAGAGGTTACATGAAACATAAGGGGTATATATGCAAGTGTTAAACCCTAATTCATTTTTTTATTTTTTTATTTTTTGGAAAGGAAACCTAAAAGTACTGTTTTACTTGAAAAAAAAGAAAAAGAAATAAGGAAGCACTGCATTATGAAGCAATGTATTGGAATGGCAGGGCATTAAGTGCTATGCGCAAATGTGGACAGTTGTTTGTTGTGAAGCAAAAGTGTTGCACTACACAGTGAACAGTGCACAATGAAACAGTGAACACTAAAACAATGAAGGAAATGAAAATTGTAAATGCAAAAATGTAAAAGAGAATGAAATGGAATAAAAGTGTTTTTTTTCTTTTCCGATTGAAATTTGTGTTTTGTTTTTATTTTAATGAAATGCAAACACAAATGGAATAACAATAAACACACAAACCAAATAAAAGCAAAAATCACACAAAAACACACAACAATAACTTTTTTTTAATAACTGCACTCAACACACAAAACAACAATGAAGAGCAAACGAAAAATAATCCAAAGAATAAAAAGTTAAAGTCAAATCAATTCCCCGGCAACGGCGCCAAAAACTTGATCGGACGGCTAAATGTCTATCGAATTAGAAAATAGCCGAACGAATTTTGAAATAAAATTTACCGCAAGCGCAAGGCATACAATTGTAGTACGTGGCGAATACGGGTCGATCCGTAGGGAATTGATGATTTTAAAAGTCTATTCAATCAAATTAAACAAAAGTCGAGAGATTATCAAGCTAAAAAATGAGAAAATTAGCAAACTAGCAACTACAAATGTGAATAAAAACTATGAGAATAAATTGACAATTTAGAGATAATTCCACTCTCTAGATCACATAAATCAACAAAATAAAGTTATGATCTCTCTTTTCTTTGTCATTAGTTAGCTTAATTGATGTGCTTATCATAAGTATGGTCTATTTGTGCTATTAATTAGCTAAACATAAGCCATCAAACTATAACACACCCCTTAAACCACTAACTGACTCATATGAAAAGTGATAACAAAGTTGAAAGAAAAATTTATTTTAAGTATGGCCTATTAACTATTAATTAGAAATATAGAACATCAAATTTTAATCTCAACATTCACTTCATTACCATCGTCATATGTAGATGAAGAGGTAATTTTGTTAGTGATTGTTTAAGTATAGCCTATTTGGTGTCAACAATATAGGCCATCAAATTCAAAGCAAAAACAACAAGTTAGCCACTTCATACATTCTCATTAAAGCACAAAAAGAGAGTATAAAACATCAAAATGTTGAAGCTACATGATTAGAGGCTTCATTACCCCTAAATTGAAGGGTTTTTTTTATTAGCCTCTCATTTGTGTTATCATATCAACACAAGTAGCATGCAACATGAAACTAAAAAAAAGGAAGCAAAATGAAAGCTAAATGAAAAGAGAACTATTCTACTTGCATAAAAGAAAAGAATCTACACTACAACATGAAATGAGATAAACAAGAAGAGGAAACTAACATGTATTAAATTGCATTAAAAAAATTACATGAAAAGAAAATGGCTAAGTAGCCATGAAAAGAGAAAGAGAGCTTTCTTTTATTTTGAGCCTAAAACTAAACTAAAGAGAGACTAAGAGAGGAGGAGAGGTTACATGAAACATAAGGGGTATATATGCAAGTGTTAAACTCTAATTCATTTTTTTTCATTTTTTTTTGGAAAGGAAACCTAAAAGTACTGTTTTACTTGAAAAAAAAAAGAGAAAAAAAGGAAGCACTGTATTATGAAGCAATGTATTGGAATGGCAGGGCAGTAAAGTGCTGTGCACTGTCAATGTTGATGGGGTGGTGAAGATTTCAGGTTTGGGAAGTTGAAAGGTAGTGGATGAAAGGTGAATGTTAGGGGCAGAGAAATGATGAATGAAGGTAGGTGAAGGTTGAAGAAATTGAATTGCAGTTGTGTGGACAGTTGTTTGTTGTGAAGCAAAAGTGTTGCACTGCACAGTGAACAGTGCACAATGAAACAGTGAACACTGAAACAATGAAGGAAATGAAAATTGTAAATGCAAAAATGTAAAAGAGAATGAAATAGAATAAAAGTGTTTTTTTTTTCTTTTCCGATTGAAATTTGTGTTTTGTTTTTATTTTAATGAAATGCAAACACAAATGGAATAACAACAAACACACAAACCAAATAAAAGCAAAAATCACACAAAAACACACAACAATAATTTTTTTTAATAACTGCACTCAACACACAAAACAACAATGAAGAGAAAAACGAAAAATAATCCAAAGAATAGAAAGTTAAAGTCAAATCAATTCCCCGGCAACGGCGCCAAAAACTTGATCGGACGGCAAAATGTCTATCAAATTAGAAAATAGCCGAACGAATTTTGAAATAAAATTTACCGCAAGCGCACGGTGTACAATTGTAGTACGTGGCGAATACGGGTCGATCCGCAGGAAATTGATAATTTTAAAAGTCTATTCAATCAAATTAAACTAAAGTCGAGAGATTATCAAGCTAAAAAATGAGAAAATTAGCAAACTAGCAACTACAAATGTGAATGAAAACTATGAGAATAAATTGACAATTTAGATATAATTCCACTCTCTAGATCACATAAATCAACAAAATGAAGTTATGATCTCTCTTTTCTTTGTCATTAGTTAGCTTAATTGATGTGCTTATCATAAGTATGGTCTATTTGTGCTATTAACTAGCTCAACATAAGCCATCAAACTATAACACACCCCTTAAACCACTTACTGAGTCATATGAAAAATGATAACAAAGTTGAAAGCAAAATTTATTTTAAGTATGGCCTATTAACTATTAATTAGAAATATAGAACATCAAATTTTAATCTCAACATTCACTTCATTACCATTATCATATGTAGATGAAGAGGTAATTTGTGTTAGTGATTGTTTAAGTATAGCCTATTTGGTGTCAACAATATAGGCTATCAAATTCAAAGCAAAAACAACAAGTTAGCCACTTCATACATTCTCATTAAAGCACAAAAAGAGAGTATAAAACATCAAAATGTTGAAGCTACATGATTAGAGGCTTGATTACCCCTAAATTGAAGGGATTAGCCTCTCATTTGTGTTATTATATCAACACAAGTAGCATGCAACATGAAACTAAAAAAAGAAAGCAAAATGAAAGCTAAATGAAAAGAGAACTATTCTACTTGCATAAAAGAAAAGAATCTACACTACAACATGAAAGGAGATAAACAAGAAGAGGAAAATAACATGTATTAAATTGCATAAAAAAATTACATGAAAAGAAAATGGCTAAGTAGCCATGAAAAGAGAAAGAGAGCTTTCTTTTATTTTGAGCCTAAAACTAAACTAAAGAGAGACTAAGAGAGGAGGAGAGGTTACATGAAACATAAGGGGTATATATGCAAGTGTTAAACCCTAATTCATTTTTTTTTTGGAAAGGAAACCTAAAAGTACAGTTTTACTTGAAAAAAAAAAGAAATAAAAAAGGAAGCACTGTATTATGAAGCAATGTATTGGAATGGCAGGGCAGTAAAGTGCTATGCACTGTCAATGTTGATGGGGTGGTGAAGATTTCAGGTTTGGGAAGTTGAAAGGTGGTGGATGAAAGGTGAATGTTAGGGGTTGAGAAATGATGAATGAATGTAGGTGAAGGTTGAAGAAATTGAATTGCAGTTGTGTGGACAGTTGTTTGTTGTGAAGCAAAAGTGTTGCACTGCACAATGAACAGTGCACAATGAAACAGTGAACACTGAAACAATGAAGGAAATGAAAATTGTAAATGCAAAAATGTAAAAGAGAATGAAATGGAATAAAAGTGTTTTTTTTTCTTTTCCGATTGAAATTTGGGTTTGTTTTTATTTTAATGAAATGCAAACACAAATTGAATAACAACAAACACACAGACCAAATAAAAGCAAAAATCACACAAAAACACACAACAATAACTTTTTTTTAATAACTGCACTCAACACACAAAACAACAATGAAGAGCAAACGAAAAATAATCCAAAGAATAGAAAGTTAAAGTCAAATCAATTCCCCGACAACGGCGCCAAAAACTTGATCGGACGGCTAAATGTCTATCGAATTAGAAAATAGCCGAACGAATTTTGAAATAAAATTTACCGCAAGCGCACGGTATACAATTGTAGTACGTGGCGAATACGGGTCGATCCGCAGGGAATTGATGATTTTAAAAGTCTATTCAATCAAATTAAACCAAAGTCGAGAGATTATCAAGCTAAAAAAAATGAGAAAATTAGCAAACTAGCAACTACGAATGTGAATTAAAACTATGAGAATAAATTGACAATTTAGAGATAATTCCACTCTCTAGATCACATAAATCAACAAAATGAAGTTATGATCTCTCTTTTTTATGTCATTAGTTAGCTTAATTGATGTGCTTATCATAAGTATGGTCCATTTGTGTTATTAATTAGCTCAACATAAGCCATCAAACTATAACACACCCCTTAAACCACTTACTGACTCATATGAAAAATGATAACAAAGTTGAAAGCAAAATTTATTTTAAGTATGGCCTATTAACTATTAATTAGAAATATAGACCATCAAATTTTAATCTCAACATTCACTTCATTACCATCATCATATGTAGATGAAGAGGTAATTTGTGTTAGTGATTGTTTAAGTATAGCCTATTTGGTGTGAACAATATAGGCTATCAAATTCAAAGCAAAAACAACAAGTTAGCCACTTCATACATTCTCATTAAAGCACAAAAAGAGAGTATAAAACATCAAAATGTTGAAGCTACATGAGTAGAGCCTTCATTACCCCTAAATTGAAGGGATTAGCCTCTCATTTGTGTTATCATATCAACACAAGTAGCATGCAACATGAAACTAAAAAAAAGGAAGCAAAATGAAAGCTAAATTAAAAGAGAACTATTCTACTTGCATAAAAGAAAAGAATCTACACTGCAACATGAAAGGAGATAAACAAGAAGAGGAAAATAACATGTATTAAATTGCATAAAAAAATTACGTGAAAAGAAAATGGCTAAGTAGCCATGTAAAGAGAAAGAGAGTTTTCTTTTATTTTGAGCCTGAAACTAAACTAAAGAGAGACTAAGAGAGGAGGAGAGGTTACATGAAACATAAGGGGTATATATGCAAGTGTTAAACCCTAATTCATTTATTTATTTATTTTTTTTTTGGAAAGGAAACCTAAAAGTACTGTTTTACTTGAAAAAAAAAGAAAAAAAAATAAGGAAGCACTGTATTATGAAGCAATGTATTGTAATGGCAGGGCAGTAAAGTGCTATGCGCAAATGTGGACAGTTGTTTGTTGTGAAGCAAAAGTGTTGCACTACACAGTGAACAGTGCACAATGAAACAGTGAACACTGAAACAATGAAGGAAATGAAAATTGTAAATGCAAAAATGTAAAAGAGAATGAAATGGAATAAAAGTGTTTTTTTTCTTTTCCGATTGTAATTTATGTTTTGTTTTTATTTTAATGAAATGCAAACACAAATGGAATAACAATAAACACACAAACCAAATAAAAGCAAAAATCGCACAAAAACACACAACAATAACTTTTTTTTAATAACTGCACTCAACACACAAAACAACAATGAAGAGCGAACGAAAAATAATCCAAAGAATAAAAAGTTAAAGTCAAATCAATTCCCCGGCAACGGCGCCAAAAACTTGATCGGACGGCTAAATGTCTATCGAATTAGAAAATAGCCGAACGAATTTTGAAATAAAATTTACCGCAAGCGCAAGGCATACAATTGTAGTACGTGGCGAATACGGGTCGATCCGCAGGGAATTGATGATTTTAAAAGTCTATTCAATCAAATTAAACAAAAGTCGAGAGATTATCAAGCTAAAAAATGAGAAAATTAGCAAACTAGCAACTACAAATGTGAATAAAAACTATGAGAATAAATTGACAATTTAGAGATAATTCCACTCTCTAGATCACATAAATCAACAAAATAAAGTTATGATCTCTCTTTTCTTTGTTATTAGTTAGCTTAATTGATGTGCTTATCATAAGTATGGTCTATTTGTGCTATTAATTAGCTAAACATAAGCCATCAAACTATAACACACCCCTTAAACCACTTACTGACTCATATGAAAAATGATAACAAAGTTGAAAGAAAAATTTATTTTAAGTATGGCCTATTAACTATTAATTAGAAATATAGAACATCAAATTTTAATCTCAACATTCACTTCATTATCATCGTCATATGTAGATGAAGAGGTAATTTGTGTTAGTGATTGTTTAAGTATAGCCTATTTGGTGTCAACAATATAGGCTATCAAATTCAAAGCAAAAACAACAAGTTAGCCACTTCATACATTCTCATTAAAGCACAAAAAGAGAGTATAAAACATCAAAATGTTGAAGCTACATGAGTAGAGCCTTCATTACCCCTAAATTGAAGGGATTAGCCTCTCATTTGTGTTATCATATCAACACAAGTAGCATGCAACATGAAACTAAAAAAAAGGAAGCAAAATGAAAGCTAAATGAAAAGAGAACTATTCTACTTGCATAAAAGAAAAGAATCTACACTACAACATGAAAGGAGATAAACAAGAAGAGGAAAATAACATGTATTAAATTGCATAAAAAAAATTACATGAAAAGAAAATGGCTAAATAGCCATGAAAAGAGAAAGAGAGCTTTCTTTTATTTTGAGCCTAAAACTAAACTAAAGAGAGACTAAGAGAGGAGGAGAGGTTACATGAAACATAAGGGGTATATATACAAGTGTTAAACCCTAATTCATTATTTTATTTATTTATTTTTCAGAAAGGAAACCTAAAAGTACTGTTTTACTTGAAAAAAAAAGGAAGCACTGTATTATGAAGCAATGTATTGGAATGGCAGGGCAGTAAAGTGCTGTGCACTGTCAATGTTGATGGGGTGGTGAAGATTTCAGGTTTGGGAAGTTGAAAGGTAGTGGATGAAAGTTGAATGTTAGGGGCAGAGAAATGATGAATGAAGGTAGGTGAAGGTTGAAGAAATTGAATTGCAGTTGTGTGGACAGTTGTTTGTTGTGAAGCAAAAGTGTTGCACTGCACAGTGAACAGTGCACAATGAAACAGTGAACACTGAAACAATGAAGGAAATGAAAATTGTAAATGCAAAAATGTAAAAGAGAATGAAATAGAATAAAAGTGTTTTTTTTCTTTTCCGATTGAAATTTGTGTTTTGTTTTTATTTTAATGAAATGCAAACACAAATGGAATAACAACAAACACACAAACCAAATAAAAGCAAAAATTACACAAAAACACACAACAATAATTTTTTTTTAATAACTGCACTCAACACACAAAACAACAATGAAGAGCAAACGAAAAATAATCCAAAGAATAGAAAGTTAAAGTCAAATCAATTCCCCGGCAACGGCGCCAAAAACTTGATCGGACGGCAAAATGTCTATCAAATTAGAAAATAGCCGAACGCATTTTTGAAATAAAATTTACTGCAAGCGCACGGTGTACAATTGTAGTACGTGGCGAATACGGGTCGATCCGCAGGGAATTGATGATTTTAAAAGTCTATTCAATCAAATTAAACCAAAGTCGAGAGATTATCAAGCTAAAAAATGAGAAAATTAGCAAACTAGCAACTACAAATGTGAATGAAAACTATGAGAATAAATTGACAATTTAGAGATAATTCCACTCTCTAGATCACATAAATCAACAAAATGAAGTTATGATCTCTCTTTTCTTTGTCATTAGTTAGCTTAATTGATGTGCTTATCATAAGTATGGTCTATTTGTGCTATTAACTAGCTCAACATAAGCCATCAAACTATAACACACACCTTAAACCCCTTACTGACTCATATGAAAAATGATAACAAAGTTGAAAGAAAAATTTATTTTAAGTATGGCCTATTAACTATTAATTAGAAATATAGAACATCAAATTTTAATCTCAACATTCACTTCATTACCATCATCATATGTAGATGAAGAGGTAATTTGTGTTAGTGATTGTTTAAGTATAGCTTATTTGGTGTCAACAATATAGGCTATCAAATTCAAAGCAAAAACAACAAGTTAGCCACTTCATACATTCTCATTAAAGCACAAAAAGAGAGTATAAAACATCAAAATGTTGAAGCTACATGATTAGAGGCTTGATTACCCCTAAATTGAAGGGATTAGCCTCTCATTTGTGTTATCATATCAACACAAGTAGCATGCAACATGAAACTAAAAAAAAGGAAGCAAAATGAAAGCTAAATGAAAAGAGAACTATTCTATTTGCATAAAAGAAAAGAATCTACACTACAACATGAAAGGAGATAAACAAGAAGAGGAAAATAACATGTATTAAATTGCATAAAAAAATTACATGAAAAGAAAATGGCGAAGTAGCCATGAAAAGAGAAAGAGAGCTTTCTTTTATTTTGAGCCTAAAATTAAACTAAAGAGAGACTAAGAGAGGAGGAGAGGTTACATGAAACATAAGGGGTATATATGCAAGTGTTAAACCCTAATTCATTTTTTTTATTCTTTTTTTGGAAAGGAAACCTAAAAGTACTGTTTTACTTGAAAAAAAAGAAAAAAAAGGAAGCACTGTATTATGAAGCAATGTATTGGAATGGCAGGGCAGTAAAGTGCTATGCATTGTCAATGTTGATGGGGTGTTGAAGGTTTCAGGTTTGTGAAGTCGAAAGGTGGTGGATGAAAGGTGAATGTTAGGGGCAGAGAAATGATGAATGAATGTAGGTGAAGGTTGAAGAAATTGAATTGCAGTTGTGTGGACAGTTGTTTGTTGTGAAGCAAAAGTGTTGCACTGCACAGTGAACAGTGCACAATGAAACAGTGAACACTAAACAATGAAGGAAATGAAAATTGTAAATGCAAAAATGTAAAAGAGAATGAAATGGAATAAAAGTGTTTTTTTTCCTTTTCCGATTGAAATTTGTGTTTTGTTTTTATTTTAATGAAATGCAAATACAAATGGAATAACAACAAACACACAAACCAAATAAAAGAAAAAATCACACAAAAACACACAACAATAACTTTTTTTTTAATAACTGAAGTCAACACACAAAACAACAATGAAGAGCAAACGAAAAATAATCCAAAGAATAGAAAGTTAAAGTCAAATCAATTCCCCGGCAACGGTGCCAAAAACTTGATCGGACGGCTAAATGTCTATCGAATTAGAAAATAGCCGAACGAATTTTGAAATAAAATTTACCGCAAGCGCACGGCGTACAATTGTAGTACGTGGCGAATACGGGTCGATCCGCAGGGAATTGATGATTTTAAAAGTCTATTCAATCAAATTAAACCAAAGTCGAGAGATTATCAAGCTAAAAAAATGAGAAAATTAGCAAACTAGCAACTACAAATGTGAATGAAAAATATGAGAATAAATTGACAATTTAGAGATAATTCCACTCTCTATATCACATAAATCAACAAAATGAAGTTATGATCTCTCTTTTCTTTGTCATTAGTTAGCTTAATTGATGTGCTTATCATAAGTATGGTTTATTTGTGCTATTAATTTGCTCAACATAAGCCATCAAACTATAACACACCCCTTAAACCACTTATTGACTCATATGAAAAATGATAACAAAGTTGAAAGCAAAATTAATTTTAAGTATGGCCTATTAACTATTAATTAGAAATATCGACCATCCAAATTTAATCTCAACATTCACTTCATTACCATCATCATATGTAGATGAAGAGGTAATTTGTGTTAGTGATTGTTTAAGTATAGCCTATTGGGGGTGAACAATATAGGCTATCAAATTCAAAGCAAAAACAACAAGTTAGCCACTTCTTACATTCTCATTAAAGCACAAAAAGAGAGTACAAAACATCAAAATGTTGAAGCTACATGATTAGAGGCTTCATTACCCCTAAATTGAAGGGATTAGCCTCTCATTTGTGTTATCATATCAACACAAGTAGCATGCAACATGAAACTAAAAAAAAGGAAGCAAAATGAAAGCTAAATGTAAAGAGAACTATTCTACTTGCATAAAAGAAAAGAATCTACACTACAACATGAAAGGAGATAAACAAGAAGAGGAAAATAACATGTATTAAATTGCATAAAAAAAATTACATGAAAAGAAAATGGCTAAGTAGCCATGAAAAGAGAAAGAGAGTTTTATTTTATTTTGAGCCTGAATGTGACTCCCCACCTCTATACCCACGCTAACCAAGAACACTACGATGTAGTGCTATCAATTAGCACGGAGAATAAGGCTGTTGAGGAGCGACCATCCGTGTAACTTCTTTGTGCAAGCACCGATATGTCAGATAGAATAGAATGCATATCTTTTAAAGAGGAAATCCAACATACCGATACAAACACAAAGCTATCACATGGTGGCTATATATAATCTTCGGAAACAAATATAGAAATAAACATAACACAAATCAGTCACAGACAATTCATATCACAAAGGCGGAATAAGATATGAATATTACACCTAAAAGTGTACATCAGAGTAGTGGTCAAATAAGATCCACAATAACACAAAAGAATAGATACAAGTGCAAGACAATAGAATACGTATACATCAAGGAGTCTCATCTCAAATGCATACCTCAAAAAACTACTAAACTAGAGTAGTTAACCAAAAGTCAGAAGATGGCTCCAGATAAGAAGTCATGAGGAAGCACCTGTAAAATCTCAGTCTGACCCGAGTATTATTTAAGAAGAAAATAATAAACGGATCTGTCTAGCTATAAATATCAGATAAAGTGATATAGAATAAGAGATATAACAAAAACGTATGATAACTATAAAGTCATACTATGATAAGTATCTAATCGAAAATAAATCCAGAGATTAATCAATATCACAAGAATCTTCTCAAAGATTAAAAGAATGTCATATTCTTAATTTAATTCACCAAGCCACAATAAATGACATACATATCAATGCCAACTGAAAAAGGTGGTGAAACATAAATCCCAGAAATCACAACAAGAAATCCAGAAATCACAAGAAAAGGATGGCCAATCCCAAACAGGAGCATGAAAGACGGTACATTGACGCAGTGCAAACGGTACGTCCAATGAACCAGAAAGCCGAGACATCGATGTAGTACAAACGGTACATCAGATGAATAGAACATTGACGCAGTGCAAACGGTACGTCCAATGAATTGAACAATGACGCAGTGCAAACGGTACGTCCAATGAACCGGACAGGCAATACAATTCAGAACATTCACGCAGTGCAAACGGTACGTCCAATGAACTAGAAAGCCGAGACATCGATGTAGTACAAACGGTACATCAGATGAATCGAATATTGACGCAGTGCAAACGGTACGTCCAATTAACCAGAAAGCCGAGACATGGATGTAGTACAAACGGTACATCAGATGAATCGAACATTGACGCAGTGCAAACGGTACGTCCAATTAACCAGAAAGCCGAGACATCGATGTAGTACAAACGGTACATCAGATGAATCGAACATTGACGCAGTGCAAACGGTACGTCCAATGAATTGAACAATGACGCAGTGCAAACGGTACGTCCAATGAATCGGAAAGACAGAGACATCGATGTAGTACAAACGGTACATCAGATGAATCGAAACACATTAAAAGTACTTGGGTTGCCAGCCCACAAAGAAATGAGACGAAGCTCAATAAAATGAAGTACAGTCCTTAATACGGACAAAGAGACATCGCACAATTGCTAGTCTAAATCATAAAATGATCATCATCGATCATAAGGAAGTGTCGATTACACTAAGCTAGTAAATATATGAGTTTAGCTTCATGTCCCATAACCACTTGCTTAACTCAAATATTTACGAACAGATTGTAGATCTGCACTAGAAAATTTGTCACAAGAGGGTTCAATCGAACAAGTCCAAGAGCTAACCAACAAAGTGAACGCAAGCGTTTCATACCACTCGTTTTACTAAGTCGTTTAAGTCGATTTCTCATTCGAGTGAAGTAAAGGCTTGTATATACTAGTAGATTGGAAATCGGTTTGAGAAAACGAACTTTTGATATTTAAAATAGTGTTGAAATCAATTTGATGAAAGAGTTTTGATATTTACTATTAGTATTAAAACCTTCATATCTTTAAAGTGACAAGTCATAAAACGATTGTTGAGACAATCTATCACAAAAATTCACATTCGAAGATGTGAACAAAATCCAAGGAAATTAGCTCAAAATGCATCAAAGTTGAAGTTCTGTTGAACGCTTTTCAGATAAGATTGCCTACGCCCCGTCACGGTACGACTTAGTGAAGGCAAGCTGGTCCAGCGACCTAAGGAAAAGTAGGTCATACGACCTAAGGGAAGACTGCCGTGCGACCTAGCAGAAGAACAGGTCGAACGACCTAGGAGAAAATAGGTTAAACGACCTAAATGCTAACTCGCGAGCGACCTAACGAAGTGCGCGACCTAACAGTGAGGCGCGACCTAAGGCCTTACGACCTAAGGGAAACAAGATCTTGCGACCTAACGGAGTTACGCGACTTAAGGTAATTCGCGACCTAAGGGTACACGACCTAAAATGGTACGCGACCTAAGACTCGCGACTTAAAGTTTGCCTGGGGAATTATAGGTCGGCAACGACCTACGACTTAACAAAAGTCGAGCGACTTAAGAGGCATGAGAACCAGCGACCTAAAACTGGCGACCTAAGGATACGCGACCTAAAGGCTTGCGACCTAAAGGCACGCGACCTAGAGGTGAACGACCTAACGAGGTCCAGGGGAAGCGACCTAAAATGCTTCGACCTAAGGATACGTGACCTAAAGGCTTGCGACCTAAAGGTGCACGACCTAAGGTCTTACGACCTAGCGACTTAAGTTCGATACGACCTAGGATTTAAGAGCTAACGACCTAGGACTTAAGCTCAAATACGAGCTACGAGCTAAGGTCTGTACGACCTAACAGTTAAAAGGTCCTACAACCTAACTGGGGAACAAGGCCATGCGACCTAAAGTGCCACGCGACCTACGACTTAAGGCCTGGAACGACCTAGTGGAGTTAGGTCGGGGACGACCTAAAACACTAACTCGTGGACGACCTATGACTTAACTCGTGAACGACTTAGCGCAGGCGAACAGAAATACGAAGGCAGTGACTTTTCAACGCGCGCGACCTAAAGCCCTAACTCGCGTACGACCTAGCGAAGGCCAGAACGACCTAGTGCCAGAAAAATCACCAAAACACTGAAAATTGAAGTTTTTCGCCAATCCAATCCAAACCAAATGCAAATGTTGATGCTAGAGTGATAGGGAATCATTCCCAACAGTCCAATGACAATCATAGGCAAGATGTGAGATCAAAAATCTCACCTTTTCACGGAATTTGATGAAGACGAAGCTCGGGGGCAAAGCAAAGATCAACCACAAGCTTGAATCAATGTCTTCACTTTGAATTTGGAGTTAGATGTTGAATTTGCTAAAGAACTTGAGCTTGGAATTTTAATTTCCTATTCCCTCCACCATTTTTGCTAAAGCTTCAAAGTTTATGCAAGTATATGAAGTGATGAAGAGAAGGAAAGGGTTGGGCTGAGTTAGAAGAGGTGCAGCCCAAACCAAAAGCCCAACACAAAAAGTGACGAAAATTTCACTATCTCCAAACATATCGAAGTTTACACTCAAAAAGATCGCAAACGTCATTTTGGACTCAATGGAGGTGGTCTCGAGTCCTAATTTGACCGTATGCAAAAAGTAGCTTTTCGGACTAACATCCGACTAACGATAAAATATTTAAATAAAATATTTAAATATAAAATCGATAAATATGCGGGTTGTTACACTGAAACTAAACTAAAGAGAGACTAAGAGAGGAGGAGAGGTTACATGAAACATAAGGGGTATATATGCAAGTGTTAAACCCTAATTCATTTATTTATTTATATTTTGGAAAGGAAACCTAAAAGTACTGTTTTACTTGAATAAAAAAAGAAAAAAATAATAATGAAGCACTGTATTATGAAGCAATGTATTGGAATGGCAGGGCAGTAAAGTGCTATGCACTGTCAATGTTGATGGGGTGGTGAAGATTTCAGGTTTGGGAAGTTGAAAGGTGGTGGATGAAAGGTGAATGTTAGGGGCAGAGAAATGATGAATGAATGTAGGTGAAGGTTGAAGAAATTAAATTGCAGTTGTGTGGACAGTTGTTTGTTGTGAAGCAAAAGTGTTGCACTGCACAGTGAACAATGCACAATGAAACAGTGAACACTGAAACAATGAAGGAAATGAAAATTGTAAATGCAAAAATGTAAAAGAGAATGAAATGGAATAAAAGTGTTTTTTTTCTTTTCCGATTGAAATTTGTGTTTTGTTTTTATTTTAATGAAATGCAAACACAAATGGAATAACAACAAACACACAAACCAAATAAAAGCAAAAATCACACAAAAACACACAACAATAACTTTTTTTTTAATAACTGCACTCAACACACAAAACAACAATGAAGAGCAAACCAAAAATAATCCAAAGAATAGAAAGTTAAAGTCAAATCAATTCCCCGACAACGGCGCCAAAAACTTGATCAGACGGCTAAATGTCTATCGAATTAGAAAATAGCCGAACGAATTTTGAAATAAAATTTACCGCAAGCGCACGGCGTACAATTGTAGTACGTGGCGAATACGGGTCGATCCGTAGGGAATTGATGATTTTAAAAGTCTATTCATTCAAATTAAACCAAAGTCGAGAGATTATCAAGATAAAAAAATGAGAAAATTAGCAAACTAACAACTACAAATGTGAATGAAAACTATGAGAATAAATTGACAATTTAGAGATAATTCCACTCTCTAGATCACATAAATCAACAAAATGAAGTTATGATCTCTCTTTTCTTTGTCATTAGTTAGCTTAATTGATGTGCTTAGCATAAGTATGGTCTATTTGTGCTATTAATTAGCTCAACATAAGCCATCAAACTATAACACACCACTTAAACCCCTTACAGACTCATATGAAAAATGATAACAAAGTTGAAAGAAAAATTTATTTTAAGTATGGCCTATTAACTATTAATTAGAAATATAGAACATCAAATTTTAATCTCAACATTCACTTCATTACCATCATCATATGTAGATGAAGAGGTAATTTGTGTTAGTGATTGTTTAAGTATAGCCTATTTGGTGTCAACAATATAGGCTATCAAATTCAAAGAAAAAACAACAAGTTAGCCACTTCATACATTCTCATTAAAGCACAAAAAGAGAGTATAAAACATCAAAATGTTGAAGCTACATGATTAGAGGCTTGGTTACCCCTAAATTGAAGGGATTAGCCTCTCATTTGTGTTATCATATCAACACAAGTAGCATGCAACATGAAACTAAAAAAAAGGAAGCAAAATGAAAGCTAAATGAAAAGAGAACTATTCTACTTGCATAAAAGAAAAGAATCTACACTACAACATGAAAGGAGAAAAACAAGAAGAGGAAAATAACATGTATTAAATTGCATAAAAAAAATTACATGAAAAGAAAATGGCTAAGTAGCCATGAAAAGAGAAAGAGAGCTTTCTTTTATTTTGAGCCTAAAACTAAACTAAAGAGAGACTAAGAGTGGAGGAGAGGTTACATGAAACATAAGTGGCATATATGCAAGTGTTAAACCCTAACTAATTTTTTTTATTTAATTTTTGGAAAAGAAACCTAAAAGTACTGTTTTACTTGAAAAAAAAAGAAAAAAAAGGAAGCACCGTATTATGAAGCAATGTATTGGAATGGCAGGGCAGTAAAGTGCTATGCATTGTCAATGTTGATGGGTTGGTGAAGATTTCAGGTTTGGGAAGTTGAAAGGTGAATGTTAGGGGCAGAGAAATGATGAATGAATGTAGGTGAAGGTTAAAGAAATTGAATTGCAGTTGTGTGGACAGTTGTTTGTTGTGAAGCAAAAGTGTTGCACTGCACAGTGAACAGTGCACAATGAAACAGTGAACACTAAAACAATGAAGGAAATGAAAATTGTAAATGCAAAAGTGTAAAAGAGAATGAAATGGAATAAAAGTGTTTTTTTTCCTTTTCCGATTGAAATTTGTGTTTTGTTTTTATTTTAATGAAATGCAAATACAAATGGAATAACAACAAACACACAAACCAAATAAAAGCAAAAATCACACAAAAACACACAACAATAACTTTTTTTTAATAACTGAAGTCAACACACAAAACAACAATGAAGAGAAAACGAAAAATAATCCAAAAAATAGAAAGTTAAAGTCAAATCAATTCCCCGGCAATGGTGCCAAAAACTTGATCGGACGGCTAAATGTCTATCGAATTAGAAAATAGCCGAACGAATTTTGAAATAAAATTTACCGCAAGAGCACGGCGTACAATTGTAGTACGTGGCGAATACGGGTCGATCCGTAAGGAATTGATGATATAAAAAGTCTATTCAATCAACTTAAACCAAAGTCGAGAGATTATCAAGCTAAAAAAATGAGAAAATTAGCAAACTAGCAACTACAAATGTGAATGAAAACTATGAGAATAAATTGACAATTTAGAGATAATTCCACTCTCTAGATCACATAAATCAACAAAATGAAGTTATGATCTCTCTTTTCTTTGTCATTAGTTAGCTTAATTGATGTGCTTATCATAAGTATGGTCTATTTGTGCTATTAATTAGCTCAACATAATCCATCAAACTATAACACACCCCTTAAACCACTTACTGACTCATATGAAAAATGATAACAAAGTTGAAAGCAAAATTTATTTTAAGTATGGCCTATTAACTATTAATTAGAAATATAGACCATCAAATTTTAATCTCAACATTCACTTCATTACCATCATCATATGTAGATGAAGAGGTAATTTTTGTTAGTGATTGTTTAAGTATAGCCTATTTGGTGTCAACAATATAGGCTATCAAATTCATAGCAAGAACAACAAGTTAGCCACTTCATACATTCTCATTAAAGCACAAAAAGAGAGTATAAAACATCAAAATGTTGAAGCTACATGATTAGAGGCTTCATTAACCCTAAATTGAAGGGATTAGCCTCTCATTTGTGTTATCATATCAACACAAGTAGAATGCAACATGAAACTAAAAAAAAGAAGCAAAATGAAAGCTAAATGAAAAGAGAACTATTCTACTTGCATAAAAGAAAAGAATCTACACTACAACATGAAAGGAGATAAACAAGAAGAGGAAAATAACATGTATTAAATTGCATAAAAAAAATTACATGAAAAGAAAATGGCTAAATAGCCATGAAAAGAGGAAGAGAGCTTTCTTTTATTTTGAGCCTAAAACTAAACTAAAGAGAGACTAAGAGAGGAGGAGAGGTTACATGAAACATAAAGGGTATATATACAAGTGTTAAACCCTAATTCATTATTTTATTTATTTATTTTTCAGAAAGGAAACCTAAAAGTACTGTTTTACTTGAAAAAAAAGGAAGCACTGTATTATGAAGCAATGTATTGGAATGGCATGGCAGAAAAGTGCTATGCACTGTCAATGTTGATGGGGTGGTGAAGATTTCAGGTTTGGGAAGTTGAAAGGTGGTGGATGAAAGGTGAATGTTAGGGGCAGAGAAATGATGAATGAATGTAGGTGAAGGTTGAAGAAATTGAATTGCAGTTGTGTGGACAGTTGTTTGTTGTGAAGCAAAAGTGTTGCACTGCACAGTGAACAGTGCACAATGAAACAGTGAACACTGAAACAATGAAGGAAATGAAAATTGTAAATGCAAAAATGTAAAAGAGAATGAAATGGAATAAAAGTGTTTTTTTTTTCTTTTCCGATTGAAATTTGTGTTTTGTTATTATTTTAATGAAATGCAAACACAAATGGAATAACAACAAACACACAAACCAAATAAAAGCAAAAATCAGACAAAAACACACAACAATAACTTTTTTTTAATAACTGCACTCAACACACAAAACAACAATGAAGAGAAAAAGAAAAATAATCTAAAGAATAGAAAGTTAAAGTCAAATCAATTCCCCGGCAACGGCGCCAAAAACTTGATCGGACGGCTAAATGTCTATCGAATTAGAAAATAGCCGAACGAATTTTGAAATAAAATTTACCGCAAGCACACGGCGTACAATTGTAGTACGTGGCGAATACGGGTCGATCCGTAGGGAATTGATGATTTTAAAAGTCTATTCAATCAAATTAAACCAAAGTCGAGAGATTATCAAGCTAAAAAAATGAGAAAATTAGCAAACTAGCAACTACAAATGTGAATGAAAACTATGAAAATAAATTGACAATTTAGAGATAATTCCACTCTCTAGATCACATAAATCAACAAAATGAAGTTATGATCTCTCTTTTCTTTGTCATTAGTTAGCTTAATTGATGTGCTTATCATAAGTATGGTCTATTTGTGCTATTAATTAGCTCAACATAAGCCATCAAACTATAACACACCCCTTAAACCACTTACTGACTCATATGAAAAATGATAACAAAGTTGAAAGCAAAATTTATTTTAAGTATGGCCTACTAACTATTAATTAGAAATATAGACCATCAAATTTTAATCTCAACATTCACTTCATTACCATCATCATATGTAGATGAAGAGGTAATTTGTATTAGTGATTGTTTAAGTATAGCCTATTTGGTGTCAACAATATAGGCTATCAAATTCAAGGCAAAAATAACAAGTTAGCCACTTCATACATTCTCATTAAAGCACAAAAAGAGAGTATAAAACATCAAAATGTTGAAGCTACATGATTAGAGGCTTGGTTACCCCTAAATTGAAGGGATTAGCCTCTCATTTGTGTTATCATATCAACACAAGTAGCTTGCAACATGAAACTAAAAAAAAGGAAGCAAAATGAAAGCTAAATGAAAAGAGAACTATTCTACTTGCATAAAAGAAAAGAATCTACACTACAACATGAAAGGAGATAAACAAGAAGAGGAAAATAATATGTATTAAATTGCATAAAAAAATTACATGAAAAGAAAATGGCGAAGTAGCCATGAAAAGAGAAAGCGAGATTTCTTTTATTTTGAGCCTAAAATTAAACTAAAGAGAGACTAAGAGAGGAGGAGAGGTTACATGAAACATAAGGGGTATATATGCAAGTGTTAAACCCTAATTCATTTTTTATTCTTTTTTTGGAAAGGAAACCTAAAAGTACTGTTTTACTTGAAAAAAAAAAGAAAAAAAAGGAAGCACTATATTATGAAGCAATGTATTGGAATGGCAGGGCAGTAAAGTGCTATGTACTGTCAATGTTGATGGGGTGGTGAAGATTTCAGTTTTGTGAAGTCGAAAGGTGGTGGATGAAAGGTGAATGTTAGGGGCAGAGAAAAGATGAATGAATGTAGGTGAAGGTTGAAGAAATTGAATTGCAGTTGTGTGGACAGTTGTTTGTTGTGAAGCAAAAGTGTTGCACTGCACAGTGAACAGTGCACAATGAAACAGTGAACACTAAACAATGAAGGAAATGAAAATTGTAAATGCAAAAATGTAAAAGAGAATGAAATGGAATAAAAGTGTTTTTTTTTCCTTTTCCGATTGAAATTTGTGTTTTGTTTTTATTTTAATGAAATGCAAATACAAATGGAATAACAACAAACACACAAACCAAATAAAAGAAAAAAATTACACAAAAACACACAACAATAACTTTTTTTAATAACTGAAGTCAACACACAAAACAACAATGAAGAGAAAACGAAAAATAATCCAAAAAATAGAAAGTTAAAGTCAAATCAAATCCCCGGCAATGGTGCCAAAAACTTGATCGGACGGCTAAATGTCTATCGAATTAGAAAATAGCCGAACGAATTTTGAAATAAAATTTAACGCAAGCGCACGACGTACAATTGTAGTACGTGGCGAATACGGGTCGATCCGTAAGGAATTGATGATATTAAAAGTCTATTCAATCAAATTAAACCAAAGTCGAGAGATTATCAAGCTAAAAAAATGAGAAAATTAGCAAACTAGCAACTACAAATGTGAATGAAAACTATGAGAATAAATTGACAATTTAGAGATAATTCCACTCTCTAGATCACATAAATCAACAAAATGAAGTTATGATCTGTCTTTTCTTTGTCATTAGTTAGCTTAATTGATGTGCTTATCATAAGTATGGTCTATTTGTGCTTTTAATTAGCTCAACATAATCCATCAAACTATAACACGCCCCTTAAACCACTTACCGACTCATATGAAAAATGATAACAAAGTTGAAAGCAAAATTTATTTTAAGTATGGCCTATTAACTATTAATTAGAAATATAGACCATCAAATTTTAATCTCAACATTCACTTCATTACCATCATCATATGTAGATGAAGAGGTAATTTTTGTTAGTGATTGTTTAAGTATAGCCTATTTGGTGTCAACAATATAGGCTATCAAATTCATAGCAAAAACAACAAGTTAGCCACTTCATACATTCTCATTAAAGCACAAAAAGAGAGTATAAAACATCAAAATGTTGAAGCTACATGATTAGAGGCTTCATTACCCCTAAATTGAAGGGATTAGCCTCTCATTTGTGTTATCATATCAACACAAGTAGAATGCAACATGAAACTAAAAAAAAGAAGCAAAATGAAAGCTAAATGAAAAGAGAACTATTCTACTTGCATAAAAGAAAAGAATCTACACTACAACATGAAAGGAGATAAACAAGAAGAGGAAAATAACATGTATTAAATTGCATAAAAAAAATTACATGAAAAGAAAATGGCTAAATAGCCATGAAAAGAGAAAGAGAGCTTTCTTTTATTTTGAGCCTAAAACTAAACTAAAGAGAGACTAAGAGAGGAGGAGAGGTTACATGAAACATAAGGGGTATATATACAAGTGTTAAACCCTAATTCATTATTTTATTTATTTATTTTTCAGAAAGGAAACCTAAAAGTACTGTTTTACTTGAAAAAAAAGGAAGCACTGTATTATGAAGCAATGTATTGGAATGGCAGGGCAGAAAAGTGCTATGCACTGTCAATGTTGATGGAGTGGTGAAGATTTCAGGTTTGGGAAGTTGAAAGGTGGTGGATGAAAGGTGAATGTTAGGGGCAGAGAAATGATGAATGAATGTAGGTGAAGGTTGAAGAAATTGAATTGCAGTTATGTGGACAGTTGTTTGTTGTGAAGCAAAAGTGTTGCACTGCACAGTGAACAGTGCACAATGAAACAGTGAACACTGAAACAATGAAGGAAATGAAAATTGTAAATGCAAAAATGTAAAAGAGAATGAAATGGAATAAAAGTGTTTTTTTTTCTTTTCCGATTGAAATTTGTGTTTTATTTTTATTTTAATGAAATGCAAACACAAATGGAATAACAACAAACACACAAACCAAATAAAAGCAAAAATCATACAAAAACACACAACAATAACTTTTTTTTAATAACTGCACTCAACACACAAAACAACAATGAAGAGCAAAAGAAAAATAATCCAAAGAATAGAAAGTTAAAGTAAAATCAATTCCCCGGCAACGGCGCCAAAAACTTGATCGGACGGCTAAATGTTTATCGAATTAGAAAATAGCCGAACAAATTTTGAAATAAAATTTACCGCAAGCACACGGCGTACAATTGTAGTACGTGGCGAATACGGGTCGATCCGTAGGGAATTGATGATTTTAAAAGTCTATTCAATCAAATTAAACCAAAGTCGAGAGATTATCAAGCTAAAAAAATGAGAAAATTAGCAAACTAGCAACTACAAATGTGAATGAAAACTATGAAAATAAATTGACAATTTAGAGATAATTCCACTCTCTAGATCACATAAATCAACAAAATGAAGTTATGATCTCTCTTTTCTTTGTCATTAGTTAGCTTAATTGATGTGCTTACCATAAGTATGGTCTATTTGTGCTATTAATTAGCTCAACATAAGCCATCAAACTATAACACACCCCTTAAACCACTTACTGACTCATATGAAAAATGATAACAAAGTTGAAAGCAAAATTTATTTTAAGTATGGCCTACTAACTATTAATTAGAAATATAGACCATCAAATTTTAATCTCAACATTCACTTCATTACCATCATCATATGTAGATGAAGAGGTAATTTGTGTTAGTGATTGTTTAAGTATAGCCTATTTGGTGTCAACAATATAGGCTATCAAATTGAAAGCAAAAACAACAAGTTAGCCACTTCATACATTCTCATTAAAGCACAAAAAGAGAGTATAAAACATCAAAATGTTGAAGCTACATGATTAGAGGCTTCATTACCCCTAAATTGAAGGGATTAGCCTCTCATTTGTGTTATCATATCAACACAAGTAGCATGCAACATGAAACTAAAAAAAAGGAAGCAAAATGAAAGCTAAATGAAAAGAGAACTATTCTACTTGCATAAAAGAAAAGAATCTACACTACAACATGAAAGGAGAAAAACAAGAAGAGGAAAATAACATGTATTAAATTGCATAAAAAAAATTACATGAAAAGAAAATGGCTAAGTAGCCATGAAAAGAGAAAGAGAGCTTTCTTTTATTTTGAGCCTAAAACTAAACTAAAGAGAGACTAAGAGTGGAGGAGAGGTTACATGAAACATAAGTGGCATATATGCAAGTGTTAAACCCTAACTAATTTTTTTTATTTAATTTTTGGAAAAGAAACCTAAAAGTACTGTTTTACTTGAAAAAAAAAAGAAAAAAAAAGGAAGCACCGTATTATGAAGCAATGTATTGGAATGGCAGGGCAGTAAAGTGCTATGCATTGTCAATGTTGATGGGTTGGTGAAGATTTCAGGTTTGGGAAGTTGAAAGGTGAATGTTAGGGGCAGAGAAATGATGAATGAATGTAGGTGAAGGTTAAAGAAATTGAATTGCAGTTGTGTGGACAGTTGTTTGTTGTGAAGCAAAAGTGTTGCACTGCACAGTGAACAGTGCACAATGAAACAGTGAACACTAAAACAATGAAGGAAATGAAAATTGTAAATGCAAAAGTGTAAAAGAGAATGAAATGGAATAAAAGTGTTTTTTTTCTTTTCCGATTGAAATTTGTGTTTTGTTTTTATTTTAATGAAATGCAAACACAAATGGAATAACAACAGACACACAAACCAAATAAAAGCAAAAATCACACAAAAACAAACAACAATAACTTTTTTTTAATAACTGCACTCAACACACAAAACAACAATGAAGAGCAAACGAAAAATAATCCAAAGAATAGAGAGTTAAAGTAAAATCAATTCCCCGGCAACGGCGCTAAAAACTTGATCGGACGGCTAAATGTCTATCGAATTAGAAAATAGCCGAACGAATCTTGAAATAAAATTTACCGCAAGCGCACGGCGTACAATTGTAGTACGTGGCGAATACGGGTCGATCCGCAGGGAATTGATGATTTTAAAAGTCTATTCAATCAAATTAAACCAAAGTCGAGAGATTATCAAGCTAAAAAAATGAGAAAATTAGCAAACTAGCAAATACAAATGTGAATGAAAACTATGAGAATAAATTGACAATTTAGAGATAATTCCACTCTCTAGA
This sequence comes from Allium fistulosum, assembly GCA_030737815.1. NCBI lineage: Eukaryota > Viridiplantae > Streptophyta > Magnoliopsida > Asparagales > Amaryllidaceae > Allium > Allium fistulosum. The sequence goes on from JASFAW010000011.1 coordinate 25,437,549, forward strand.
TCACATAAATCAACAAAATGAAGTTATGATCTCTCTTTTCTTTGTCATTAGTTAGCTTAATTGATGTGCTTATCATAAGTATGGTCTATTTGTGCTATTAATTAGCTCAACATAAGCCCATCAAACTATAACACACCCCTTAAACCACTTACGACTCATATGAAAAATGATAACAAAGTTGAAAGAAAAATTTATTTTAAGTATGGCCTATTAACTATTAATTAGAAATATAGACCATCAAATTTTAATCTCAACATTCACTTCATTTCCATCGTCATATGTAGATGAAGAGGTAATTTGTGTTGGTGATTGTTTAAGTATAGCCTATTTGGTGTCAACAATATAGGCTATCAAATTCAAATCAAAAACAACAAGTTAGCCACTTCTGTCACATACCGAAATTTTCGACTTTCGAAAATTCGACATCGATACTCACTTTATCGACTGTCGAGCAATCGAGTGCCGGAAACTCCAATAGTGATGGTTTAAGAAAGAAGAAAAAGGCAAAAGAAGAAGAAAGCAGAAGAAAGAGAGAAGAAGAAAGAAGAAGAGAAGAAGAAAATAGAGAAGAAGAACAGAACAACGTCAGAAGCAGAAACAAAATCAGAATCTTACACATCGCAGCGGAACAATATATAATAAATAATCACTAGTCTTTTAAAACAAAGAGCTATATCAGTTTATACATACATCAATTATCAGAGTCAATATACAACAATGGACAGTTATATAACTTGTCCTCATACAGAATACACAGCGGAATAAATACTATCAGATACAAATACTACGTCTCGCCATCCAGCTTATCTCCAAAGCTCCAAAATATCCAGAATATCCTGATAACATAACTCTAGGCTGCCCGTGTGGAAATTGGTGGGCACCCAGAGTTTAGAAGGGAAACAATAAACTCCGAGTCAGTCATGGTGACTGGTGTGAGATCGTAAAACAGTTTATCTTTAAAATACAACAAAGGGATATTTAAAATAAATTTCGCAATGCTTTTGGAAACTGAAACTACCATAAGACCTCCCGCCACACACACAATGCAAACGCAGAATTGGAGGAGATTTCTTCTTATGATAGTCAAAGATGCTTACTACGCAAAACCAAATCATTTTTGATATTATTATTAGTGCATAGTGTAGAAAACATTTCGAAAGTACAATATAAATCTTAGCCAGCATACGTACCATTATAGTATGCCTACTATAGCTACCATATTAGATGGCAGGTTCTACAACTAAAACCGTACAAGTCACGTATTGGAGTTTGGATTTCCAACAAATGGTCGGGCTAAGGAATTTCCTATCCCACGAAGGAACGCCTCTGGAATGACGTCCCGAGAACCTAACCGGATCTCTGCCAACACAAGGCCGGGTTACCTCTGCAAAAATAGGTAACTACTGACACGCGTATGCCATCCCCCGATCGTAACCGATCATCCCGAGGATCCCCGATTCGCAACAAACCACATAATAAGCAGTATCAACATAGGTTAAGAATCTGGGCTCCATACCATGATACCACCTCTATCCAGAAGGAATGACATACACTAAGTGGCGCTACTCCCTAGAACCTTGCCGCATCCTTCCTGTTTTGACCATTTCCGGGGTGTGAGGCTCGATGAAGTCTCGTCCACAAAGCTACGCTTTTCAAAAGCCATGCTTCGGGTAAAACAAATGATCAACCTATGATCACAAAGATATACATGATCATATCGCAAATGATCAAACACTGATCATCACACAGCAACACTCAGTATTCCACGTTACCAAATTGGGAATATATCGCTGATAAATTTCAACTACATAACCTCTGAGCTCGTACGTCTCAGAGAAGGGTGTTAAGCTAAGAGAATAAATTCTCCGCCACCAACAGAAATGTATTTTGTTAACGTTAAAATATGAACGATAACACCCGGTGTGTGTAATAAGATCGTGAAAGCACCACCCGTGTGACGGGAACAGAAATTAAGCTGGAAAATAGCAGAAATGCAGTAAATGAACAACAGATTTATAGTGGTTCGGCCCGTAATTGAGCCTACGTCCACTTTATAGCCTCTTATTGCTGATTCGGTTACAATTTGATACAAATCTCTTCAAGAAACAGTACAATTCGATCACAAGAAACAATCTAGACTACTAGCTCAATCTTCGACGGTGAAACTCGATGAATCCATCTCGGATGTAAGGAATTTCTCTCGAAGCTTGTTGTAGTGTCGTGAATGCTTGAAGGATCCTTGATTACTGAATGAATGAAGAGTTCGACGGAGTAACAGCGCTGTAGAAATGATTTGCCAAAAGTCCTCTTAATGTTGGAAGTGACGTCCTATTTATAGAAGCTGATTTCTGGGCAGGAAATCTGCCTAAGTCTTAGGTCGCGCACGACCTTAGTTAGGTCGTAGGTCGCGAGCGACCTAAGCTAGGTCGCTGTCCCCTTGCGGCTTCAGGAGTTAGCTAGTAAAACTGTACCTGGCTTCATTTGATCAAGTAATAGGTCGCACGCGAGTTACAGAATAGCTGTGGGAGCTCTAGGTCGTAGGGCGCTGAACCTGCTTTAATAGTTAGGTCGCTAACCTATTTAAGTCGTCAAGTCCCTTAGGTCGCTAACTACCTTAGGTTGTTAAGTCCTTTAGGTCGCTAGCTACCTTAGGTCGTTGAGTTCCATAGGTCGCAATCCTTTCTGCTGCAAGGTCGCAAGGCCTTCTGGATCTTAGGTCGCGAAGCTTTCCTGCCTCCTTAGGTCAAGAGGTCTTCTGCAGCCTTAGGTCGCAAACCCTTCTGGATCTTAGGTCGCAAAGAAGTTAGGTCGCTAACTTCTTATCTTGAAGTCGTGGACTTTCTCAGTTAGATTGCTATGTAGTTAGGTCGCAAGCTCCTTTAGGTCGCAGAGCCTCTTAAGTCGTAGCCTTTCCTTAGGTCGTAGCTTTTCCTTAGGTCGCAACATTCTTAGGTCGCAACATTCTTAGGTCGTAGCTTTTCCTTAGGTCGCAACATTCTTAGGTCGCAACATTCTTAGGTCGCATCATTCTTAGGTCGCAACATTCTTAGGTCGTAGAGTTTTAGGTTGCTGAAATAAAGGAGTTAACATTTGCCCCTCGAAGTATATGACTATACTTTTAGGTCGTATGCTTCGACTCAACTTTGCTAGGTCGCGAATCGACTTAAAACTTGCACGCCTGTTCACCTCCCTCCTTCAGTCCCATATAAATTAGTTAGGTCGCACCTTCTTCCTTACCCTACTGTCCTGAGCCTCCATCGCCATTAACAGTTTCTTCGAGCTTCCAGAGACAAATTTGACTCAATCTGCCAACGATTCTTCCTTGCCGATCATAATTCGTAAGTGGATCAGCTTATACTTGCCCATAGTCACTGCTTTGAACACGAATCGTTGTCGCTCGACCTAAGCCCAATTCCATGCATCATGCTTTTTTGTACGGTAGTCTCAATCGACTTTCGTTCGTCATTTGACGTGTCGGGATGATTTGCGATCATACGAAAGTTTTTGCTACGGATCTGTAGGGTTTGCCATTGATTCTCTAGTTAATCGGTGGTACGTTGAGGTAGGATGAAGGGGATGATGAATCTTTTTTTGAACTGGTGGTATTGGGTTATTGGACCCAATATGATGTTGCTTGGAGAAGAAGTCAACAACCTATCAGATTTGAACGTCCTAAGAGTTAGGTCGCGTGGGAACGCTTAACGACCTTAGCCTTTGCGACCTGACGACATTTGCGACCTAGAGTATCTCCAACCTAAAAACAATTGTGCTCGACCTAGGACTTAAGAAAATTGCCCCACCTTAATCCATTCAGTTGCAACATGCGACCTACAGAAATCCTGACTCATGATAGGTCGCTGAACGACCTAATACTTAGGCAATTATTCACAGTTTTGAACTTTCAATCTGAACAACATAGCATAAGAACATTGCAACCTGTGTTAGGTCGTAAGCGACCTAACACTTAGAACTTTGAACAGCTTTTGACTGATTTTCTGAACTTGAATTATTTTGGGTTTTGCACTTCTTCTCGGATTGCCTCAACTTTAATGCTAATAACCTGTTTAGAAGCAACATTCACAGAAAAATGGGGCGAATATACTGCTATTGATTGCCCACATCAAACAACAGATTAGCTGTCAAAGAAAATCAAACTTAAATGAACTTCGTGAATGAAATGCTGTGAACTAACAAATCTAAGTGAAGTATTAAAGCAAAATTGAAGTGATCAACTAAAGCTGATTTATTTGCATTAACGCAACACTATTCCTGGACTTAAAATATTAAGCCCTGAAACTTTATAATTGACAAGTATCAATTAGTTTAGTTTCATTTACATTTGCTCATTATTGTATTAGTCTTGCACAACACTTCACTCTTTTTAGGAAACGTGCACCTTAATATTTGATCGTCCAGTTCCTTGTGTAGAATGGAATCTCAACAGGAAGACTTGGAAATGGCCGGAGAAGCTTTTCCAATTGCTACTCCACTAAACGATCCTCCGGAAAAGACTTCTACTACTTTAAGTCATAAAGTCTTCCGACAACTGTGCATCCAATTTGGCATTGCCGAAGCAGATGCTTTACTTCCTGGGCCAAGCGACACTGCTGACAGGCCGCCTCTTGGCTTCGTTGCTGTGAACTGGCAGATGTGTTCAAGTGGAGCCATTCCTCCATTTAATGATTGTCTTCGGGAACTCCTCCTTCGGCTAACTATTTCTCCCTTTCAACTACACCCTAACGGATACTCCATCCTGCTGGGATTGTGTGTGCTTTTCAGGAGAACGTTGAACCGTTTTCCCTCTTTTGATGAAATTCGCTTCTTGTGCACATTTGCAAAGAACAAGGACCATCCTTCTATCATACTTGTGAGGAGTGCTAGGAATCGCAAACTAATTCTGGACTTGCCTGAAAGTGCCCACGGATTCTTGACTCAATTCTTTTATGTTCGCTGTCCTCCGGGATTTTATGCTGTTTGGAGAGTCGGAAGTAAGATTACCTCTTACCGATTCATTTTTCTAAATTTTTCATGATTCGAACCATCAAATGCTTAATTCCATTCTTTCTTCGTGCATCACTTCCTTCTCTTCTTCGAGATACCAGCCGTAAGTCGATTTTAGATACTTTGAGTGCTGTTGACGCTGAAGAGAGGAGCGCCAAATTCTTGCTGAAAGATGAATTTCTGCACCAGTTTGGCCTTTTACATCCTTCTAGATCGACTCAGATTCATGAAATTTCTAGTTCTGATGCGGAAACGTTAGTTGCTTCAGATTCCCAAGCAGAGGCCTCGAATGCCCCAGCTTCTGTAGAAGAAACTGCATCAGAAGCTCCCGTCATGGAGGCTGCTTTGGTAAAATGTTCCGCATCCATCGATGTCGTAGGGTTGGTCAGCAAGTCGGCAATTACCCCAATTACTGAGGAGGAAGAGAATCCTCGAGTTCCTGAGAAATCTATCGATACAGAGGTTGAAAGAGAGAAGTCTGCTGAACTCCTGGGTGATGACACCTTTGATGGCTTGAGCGATATCATGATAACTTCTCGAGAGCTTTTTGGGGATAACAATCCAAAAGCAACTTCTCCCGTTGTCGAGGCGACTTCTACCTTTAAACAAACCCGGACGCCTACTACGCCAGTCGTCTCTGTTTCCACACTAAAGCGTGGTCTGTAGTTTGACGCATGTAGCTTGCACGCCACACACACTTAGGATTTTTCAGCACTTATAAACATTTATCCTCTTTCTCCTGGAAATCTCTAAACTTTACTCCTTTTTTGCTTTCAGGTTCTCCAATGGGACGTACAGGTTCATATTATGACTCATTTAAGTACCGTGGAGGCCACGGCACCTATGACTTTAGGAAGTACCTTGATACCCCAAAAGAAACAGATGAAGAGAGGGCTCGAAGGAAAGCCCAGGAGAAGCGGGATTACGATCAGTGGCAAAGAAGGAAAGATGCCGAGCGATATGACTCTTCGCATAGGAGTGACTACTCTCATAAGCGGAAGTCTTACGATGATAAGGGAAAAACTCAGATTGCCGATGAACCGAGCAAACGATCTAAACCGATTGACGCGTCTGAAATTTCTGAAAAGACTGACGCTCCCATTCCTTCCGATATTCTGGCCAGCTCTCCTCCTCTGAAGAAATCTGACATTCAGACTATCATTAATAGACCGCAATATCAAGTCAAGGACGGCCCCCCAACACTTCAGAGCCGTTTTCCGAATTGGTGCCTAAAAGGGGTGCGCTTTGACTTGGACCTAGTTCCGATTGATAAGCCAGACATGCTTAGCAGTCTTGACGCAGTCAGGCTTAATATCGAGAGGATGTCGCAGTGGCAGAAGCTTGTCGATGAACTACAAAGGGTTAATCGTGCAAACCTTGAGGCGATGCTGACTATGGAAAACTACAAGGCGGAGTGGGACAAAATTTGCAAACAGCATAATGTCGAGATGACAAATATTGCTGATGGTTATGCAAAACTTGAGTCCGAGGTTAAAAAACTTAAGGAAGATCTTGCTTCTTCTTCTGCATCTCATACTCAAAAAGAAGAAGTCTTTCAAAAACAAGTGCGGGATGCCCATGCTGCACAGAGAGATGTTGAAATGAAGCTTGCCGCTGAACAGCATATTACTGAGAAATACCGCACAGAAAACACCGATTTGCGGGAAAAGGTCACCTCTCAGAACGTAGAGATTGAGTTACTAAAGTCTCGACTTGCTAAAGTTGAGGCAGAGCGTGATGAGGCTACCACTGGCCGGGTTGCTGCCGTTGCCGAAAAGGAAGCGGCTGAGCAATCACATGAGGCGACGAAAGCAGACATCAGCTCTACCTTATTCGACTTTTATTTACACAGCGTTCTGGGTCGTGGGAGCCTCTCCTTTCTTGGTCCCGATTATGAAATTACATTGGCTGAAGTGTGGGAAGTCGCGATGGATATGCTTGGCGGGGCCGGCTATAATGAGCTGGAACTTGAGGAGCGCTATCTCAATGATGAGGATCGTGCCGCTCTTGTTAAGGGGAAGGAGCAACTTGCCAAAGTACAAGCTGAAACAACGGGAGAAGAGCCTCCAAAAGAAGAAGCTCCTTTAACTGCCCCCGTTCAAACTTCCACTTCAGCCGACGTTAATATTATAGATTCCAGCTCTCATTCTTTACAACTAGCTAAAGTTGCCCAGGAAACTGCAACTACTCCTACTGAAGATGAGGCACTGGATGATATTGAAGCCGAGAAGTTTGAGGTGGATCTTGCAAAGCCAACTCCTCCAGGTACTCTTGGTGTCATCTCGGGTCTAATGAACCAGTCATTTGACTTAGCCGAATTCGATGACCTTCTTACTTGTTACTTAAACTTTGATGAACCGATGCCTTCTTTATTTTCGGGGGATGCTGATTTTAACTTCTTTTCTTCTACAGCGGAGGCACCAAGCACTACACAAGCTTTCACTCCTTCGATTGCCGTTCCTCCGTCTTCCCAAATTACTCCTCCTTCTGCTTCCCAACCGGGATCACAGGCAGAGAAAATTGAAGCTCTTCAAGGCTTGGATGATCCGGCTGCTTCTCAGGAACAGAAGGAGGAGGATTTTGAAGACATTGAGAAGACCCCGGAGCAGTCTCTTGATGACGACACGAAGCTTTCAACATTGCTTGCTACTCCGGGGAGCGAGTCTTCTTCAAAGAGGAAGGGGAAGCGTGCTGTAAGGAAGAAGAAGAAGACTTCCACTGAAGATGAAGCAGTAGTTGATCTGGCCGCACCGCTTTCTCCTTCTGCCCCTGCCCGTTCACAACGACTTCAAAAGCTAGTCATTAGGCCGGGAAAGGGCTCCAAAGGTGGTGAGAAGAAGGAATAATCAAGCTGGATTTTCTACTTATTATTTTTGCTCTTTGCATGTATTGACCGGGGATTGTGCGGGTACCGGTTCCCGCTTTTGCTTTTTGAGATATCTGCACATGTAAAGAATTTTCATAGTACTAAATAAAACAATTATTTTACTTGTACAAACTCTTGTGTATGTGAGAATGATCTATCTTTTATTTTTAGTGTAGAACAAGCGATTCTTCTTACTTGTGCAAACTTTTTGTCTGCGTTTGAGAATGCATTTATTCCACATCTGTTTTCCGTGATATTGCAACGAACTTGTGGCATGTTGCTTTTATTAATATAATTGAATTGTATAGTATTGCCCCCATGCTGTAAGTGCATTGCAATATTCCTAGCTTTTTTTAAGACTAATACTCTTACTTCAGAGGACAATTATTCCGCTTTTAAGGGGAGAATTATTCTGCTCTTAATAGAGTATATCCAGTCTTTAGAAGAATTTTTATTTTCTCTTTCTGAAGAACGCTTCAACTTTCGGGGATAATCACTTTTATTTATTAAGAAGTGAATTTCCCTATGAAGTGAAATGAACTTTTCTGAAAGAATTTTGTAGTATTTCAACTTTTTTAGAAGGAACTTTTCGAGATGAACAAGTTAGTCCTTCCTTTGAGAGTTGAACTGTGCTTCTGGACGATGCTTTTTGTTCAAGCATTTTATTTTGGGACATGCCTCCGGAGAGGGCTCCTCTTAAAGAGTTGTGCCTCCGAAGAGGTCTTGTGCCTTTGAAAAGGGCTTGTGCCTCCGAAGAGGGCTTGCGGTGCCTTGGGAAAGGGCTTTTGCCTCCGAAGAGGTCATGTGCCTCCGAAGAGGGCTTGTGGTGCCTTGGGAAAGGGCTTTTGCCTCCGAAGAGGTCATGTGCCTCCGAAGAGGGCTTGTGGTGCCTTGGGAAAGGGCTTTTGCCTCAGAAGAGGTCATGTGCCTCCGAAGAGGGCTTGTGCCTCCGAAGAGGGCTTTTGAGTGCCTGGGAGTTACTTTCTCATGGTCGGATGGGTTCGCGGGGCAGGCGTAAGTTGCTTGATTGGATGTTTGTTTGTACAAACGACCGCAATCAATTAACAAGATGTCCCTTCGGTGGTCCCACCGATCTTTTTGGTTGAGGAAAGCACTCCCATTTATTGGTGTGCCTCGTTAGAGGGCTTTGGTTGGTTGGTGTGCCGGGTAGGTTGCGTCTCAGGGGCAAGTGGATCCACGGGACAGACGTAAGCTATCTGATCGGATGCATCACGACCAGTTAGCGAGGGTCCTGTTACTTCCGCTTGGGAAGGCGTCCCTTTAGTGGATCTTCTGGCCTTCCTGTTGAGATGCATACCTCCCATTGTCTGCTCCTTTGTTTGCTTGGCAACTTTCTCTCATCATCTGCCTGTTAGCGATCTCTTATTATCGTTCCCAAGCACATCTTCTTCTTTTCCTTTTACAAGTAAATTGCTTTATCCGAAGGAGTGGACTTCACTGTTGAATGACTCTACGAGACGAACGCAAGTTATCTAGTTGGATGTCTATTCATAGCGACCATCTCGACTAGTGAACGAAGTTTGTCATAATGGAGTCGCCAACTTTTTATGTGAGGTTTTCCTTGCTTGGAATTTGAGTTTGGAAAAAAAATTTGTGGCTTGGTTTTCACGTAATAGCTGATTTATGGAAGTCGCTTAGCTTTGTGATGAGCAAGCCTTGTTATAATGTCCTGCAATTTTGAATTGATATTTTAGCGATACATTCAAAGTATTTACATATCAAAATAAAACAGGCATTATGAAATAGTAAAGAACACAAGATTTATAGTGGTTCGGCCAAAAATCGGGCCTACGTCCACTTTATAGCTTTCATTCATTTACACTGATTTACAATGTTTTACAATACAACTGATACATTCATCATCATTTTACAATTTTGAGCATAGCTCTTTTCAAGTAAAGTAAGGACGCAAATGGTTGCTGTTCCAGGCCCTTGGAATTGGATCTCCTTCAACAGTTATGAGTTTGAAAGTGCCATCAAGAAGTTTAGTGCCTATGACATATGGCCCTTCCCAGTTTGGCCCAAACACACCAGTTGCTGTCATGATCCTTTTCAGAACCAAGTCTCCGATTTCAAAGCTGCGTTGGCGAACTTTGGAGTTGAAATGCCTGGCTATTCTCTGCTGATGAGCTGAAACTCTGAGCCTAGATTCCTCTCTTTTCTCATCAAGAAAATCAAGCGCTTCAAGTTGCAGTTTTTCATTTTCGGTTTCATTGAAATGAACTCTTCTATGTGAAGGAACCTCTACTTCTACTGAAATCATTGCCTCAGATCCGTATGCCAGTGAAAATGGAGTGTGCCCAGTCGCAGTTTTGTGAGTAGTTTTGTACGCCCATAGTGCTAATGGAAGCTTATCAACCCAACCACCTTTTGCTTTTTCAAGTTGCTTTTTGATAGTTGACTTGATGATCTTGTTGACTGCTTCCACTTGCCCATTTGCCTGCGGATGAGCCACTGCTGAGAAGCTTTTTCGAATTCTGAACCGTTTGCAAAAATCCTGGAATTCTTCACTTTCAAATTGAGTGCCATTGTCGGTGATTATCTTCTGTGGCACACCATATATGCAAATGATATTCTTCGTTACAAAATTTATCATCTTTTTAGAAGTGATGGTGGCCAAAGGTTCAGCTTCAGCCCACTTGGTGAAATAATCAACGGCAACAATAGCATATTTAATTCCTGATTTGGCGATCGGTAATGGTCCAATTAGGTCTATCCCCCAAATGGCAAATGGCCATGGACTGACCATTTGTGTGAGTTCAGTGGAGGGTGCTCTTGTGATTTTTGCAAATCGTTGGCATCTGTCACATTTCCTGGAAAAAGTTGCAGCATCTCGATTGATATCCGGCCAGAAGTATCCATATCGGAGAATTTTCTTTGCAAGTGTTTGACCACCTGAATGGTCTCCACATTCTCCTCCGTGCACCTCTGTTAAGATTGTCTTGGCTTCTTCCTTAGTTACACATCGGAGTAGTGGGGTTGAAAATCCCCGCCTGTATAATCGGCCATCTTGAATTATATACCTCGATGCTTTTCTTAATAATTTTCGACGTTCCTTAGAACTTTCTGGCAGGGAACCGCTGAGTAAGTATTCTCTGATCGGAGTCATCCATGATTCATGCTCTTGAGACGTAGTCATAATCCAATCAACATCCATTTCATCAATGCTTGGAGCTGACAGAACTTCTACAGGAACTAATCCTAGTAATTGAGCTTCTCCGGAACTTGAGTACTTTGCTAAAGAATCCGCCTTCATATTTTCCTCTCGGGGTATGTGGCTTATTGAGTAGTGATTTAAATCATTGAGGAGTTCGGAAGTTTTTGTCAAATATGCAGGCAAATTTCCTCCTTTGGCTTGAAATTCTTTCTTCACCTGGCAAACAATGAGCTGAGAATCGCTGAAAATCTGTATCACTTTGATATTTAATTCCTTGGCGATTTTCAATCCGGCAATAAGGGCTTCATATTCTGCTTCATTGTTCGTCGAAGGAAATTCCAGTCTCAATGCATAACATAGTGATCGTCCTTCGGGAGTTTCGAGCACAACTCCTGCCCCAGAACAATAATCATTTCTCGAGCCATCAACATACAACTTCCATTGTATCGGAATGCAGTCAGTGTTTTCTTCCTTACTGTCACCTTTGTCAGTGGATTCTGCAATGAAATCTGCTAAAGCTTGTCTGTTAATTGCTCTTCGGGGATGGTAAGTGATGTCATATTGGCTGAGTTCTATGTTCCACTTCAAGAGACGACCCGAAGTTTCAGGACGATACAGGACTTGCTTCAAAGGCTGATCAGTCAGGACCTTGATAGGATGAGATTGAAAATAGGGTCTCAACTTCCTGGAAGCGATTAGCAAACAATAAGCAAGTTTTTCTATCTTTGAATAATTCATTTCAGCCCCAGCGAACCGTTTGCTGATGTAGTAAACCGGACGTTGTATTTTCATATCTTCCCGTACGAGTGCTGCACTTAAAGCATGGGATGAAATTGCCAAATAGATGAAGAGGTCTTCACCATCACTAGGCTTGGAGAGGACCGGAGGAGTTCTCATATGATGAATCAGTTGATCGAAAGCATTCTGACATTCAGGAGTCCATTCGAAATTTTTCTTTCCTTTCTTTAGAGCATCAAAGAAGGAAATGCATTTGTCTGTGGCCTTGGAAATGAAGCGACTAAGAGCAGCAACCTTTCCATTGAGACTTTGTAGTTCTTTCTTTGTTCTAGGGGCTTTAACTTCTCTTAGAGCTGTGATTTGAGCAGGATTTGCCTCGATGCCCCTAGCGCTTACGATGAAACCCAGGAATTTCCCAGACTCTACTCCGAATGAACATTTCAATGGATTGAGCTTCATTCCGTACTTCAGAAGAATTGAGAACATTTCTGCCAGGTGATCCATGTGGTCTACTGCTTTCTTTGACTTTACTAACATATCATCAACATAGACTTCCATCGTTTTGCCAATCTGAGGCTTGAACATAGCGTTGACAAGTCTTTGGTATGTTGCCCCAGCATTCTTTAAACCGAATGGCATGACTTTGTAACAGTAGAGTCCCACATCTGTAATAAAGCTTGTGTCCTCCTGATCTGGTTCATTCATCATAATCTGATTGTATCCAGAATAGGCATCCATAAAAGATAACAACTCATGTCCAGCCGTCCCATCTACTAGTTGATCGATTCTAGGCAACGGGAAGCAGTCTTTGGGGCAAGCTTTGTTCAGATCTGAGAAATCAATGCATACTCTCCACTTTCCATTTGCCTTCTTAACCAGTACTGGATTTGAAACCCAATTTGGATAAGTGGATTCTTTGATGAAATTATTCTCTAGGAGACGATCTACCTCTTCTTTTAAAGCTGCTGACCTTTCTGGACCTTGAGTTCTTCTTTTCTGTTTTACTGGTGTGAATTTCGGATCGACATTCAGGGTGTGAACAGCAATTGTTGGAGAGATTCCACACATATCAGCATGACACCAAGCGAACACATCTAGATTGGCTTTCAAGAATGATATCAGTGTGTTTTGAACTGTTATACTTAGCTGTGAACCCACATTGAGTACTTTATTTGGGTCTTTCGGGTCTACAGATACTGGTACCGTTACCTCCACGGGTACCACTCTATTCTCCCCTGTACTGGCTTTCCTGGGATCCATTTCTTTTCTTGCATTGCTGTGTTCACCAGTACAGGGGCCGCTCCGTAGTTGCTACAGGGTCGGTTCCTTGATGCGGAGCGGAGCTGCCGCATCTTTCCCCATTTCTTTTCTCCTGGCCTCTCGGAGTTCTACAAGATAACATTCTCGTCTTGCGTTTTGATCTCCTTTAATAACAGCAATCCCATTATCAGTAAGAAATTTCATTGTTAAGCACCAAGGAGCGAGGACGGCCCTGAAAGAAGCAAGAGTAGGCCGGCCCAAGAAAGCGTTATAGGCGGAGAATCCATCCACAATTACAAAAGTTTGCTTCCGAACCAATTTCTTGTGTCCTTCGCCCATTTCAACAAACAAGTCCACTGTTCCAATCGGCTGTTTCAGCTCTCCTGTAAATCCGGCAATCTTGTGTGAAGAAGCATGTACATCAGTCATCGGAATTTTCATTTGGTCAAATGTCCTTTTAAAGAGGATGTTGCATGAGGCACCACTATCAACTAACACTCTTCTGACAATAGCCGGCCAAATACCGATAGAGACAACCAAAGGGTCCTCAGTAGGAGCTTCCACATTAACAGAATCCCTAGCTCTGAACATAATATCATCATGAAAAGTCTTTTGCTACTTTAGAGGTGAAGCATCTTCCAGGATTAAGACACTTTCTTCGGTTGGTACATACTTCAAAGCTTTTGCATACCTTTCCATTTCACCCCAACTCCTGCCAGCCGGGTGAGGTCCCCCTGTGATCACATTAATAACAGGTCTTTCCTTTCCAGCAGGCCTCTCTCCTGAATCAGATGAATTAGTTGGAGGTAACTGCCCTTGGCTGGATGAAGATGGGTCCTTTCTATTCCTCTTGACGTATTGCTGCAACTTATTCTCTCTTAGCAATTCTTCAATCAGACTTTTCAAATGGCGGCACTCATTTGTATCATGCCCTGGTTGGTTGTGAAACTTGCAAAATCTTCCGCTTTGAACAGCATTATTCCCAACTTTCATGGCCGGTGGTTTTGGAAATTCAACAGCATCCTTAGTGGCGATGAAGATATTTTCCGGGGTATCGGTCAGAGGAGTAAAGTCTGATGGTTTAAGGAAACGGGGCTTTTTGAAGTCTTTTTGCCTTTTCCCACCATTACTTTCCCTTTTCTGATCTGCCGGTTCTTTCTTGCTTTGAGTAGTAGCATTATTTTCCGCCACCGTTGTCACAACTTTAGCTGGTGCGGAAAGATTCTCTAAGCGTATAAATTCGTCAGCCTTTTTGTAGAATTTCTCGAGCGAATTTGGTTCCTTCATTTTCAGCCATTTTCCAAATTCGCTCGATTTGTCAATAGCACGCATCAAATAGGTCAAGATCATTCGTGGCTCTGCATTATCAACTTCTGCCAGAGCTAAGTTGAAGCGGTTCAAGAATGTCTTAATAGGCTCTCCCGGATTCTGTTCAAGACTGGACAGCGACATTATATCTTTTGCCTTTGAAGCGTATAGCCTGAATTGCTCTTTGAATTTTCGGGTGAGATCGGAAAACTGATCTACAGATCGGACTGGAAGCTTGGTAAACCAGAGAAGCGCCACTCCTTCTAAATAAACTGGGAAATATCGGCACTTTATCTCGTCGGTCGCCCTTGCGCCGGTCATATGCCAGTCGTATTTATACAAGAACTGATTTGGATCACTTGTCCCCCGATAAGCAGGAATAGTGGGGGGAACAAACTTTCTAGGAAATTCAGCTTTCAGAATCTTCTCGGTAAACGGAGTTCTACTTGGTGCGAATCCCCATTCGCTTTCGTCTTCATCTCTTTGCATGCTCTCTTTCATTATTTGCTTGATCATACCAGAGAGATATTCCTCATTGTTCAGAGATTTCGCGGAGTAGACCTCAGCCATCTTTTCGGGAGTTTGTCCAGGTAAATGCTCATGAAGAACTGGTGACGGCCTAGATCCTTCGGCCTGGAGGGGTGCCCCTTCGGCAGCACCTGATCCCCCATGAGGAATATTTCTTCCCTCGGAATTGGGAGCAGCATTAGCAAAGTTTCCCTCATTATTTACTGGTCTTTGACTCGTACCAAATAGAGCATTCAGCCTTTCCATCATCAGGTTATTCTGAGTTTCAATCTGCTGGTACAGTCCGGATACAGCAGCATCTAACTCCTGTCGCGTAACACCGACGCTTGGAGCTGCCTGATTTGGAGAGAGAGAAGTGGCAGTATTGTCACGGTCATCGTCAGTTCTGACAGACTTTCGTTTCCTTCCAGGAGCCATTATGTCTGATAAACTTCTGATTTTGTGGGAAATTCTTTCAGCAAACTTCTGAGAAGCAATGGTGAGTGGTAGCCTGAGTTGGGTTCTCAGTGAAAGCACCAAAATGTTAACGTTAAAATATGAATGATAACACCCGGTGTGTGTAATAAGATCGTGAAAGCACCACCCGTGTGACGGGAACAGAAATTAAGCTGGAAAATAGCAGAAATGCAGTAAATGAACAACAGATTTATAGTGGTTCGGCCCATAATTGAGCCTACGTCCACTTTATAGCCTCTTATTGCTGATTCGGTTACAATTTGATACAAATCTCTTCAAGAAACAGTACAATTCGATCACAAGAAACAATCTAGACTACTAGCTCAATCTTCGACGGTGAAACTCGATGAATCCATCTCGGATGTAAGGAATTTCTCTCGAAGCATGTTGTAGTGTCGTGAATGCTTGAAGGATCCTTGATTACTGAATGAATGAAGAGTTCGACGGAGTAACAGCGCTGTAGAAATGATTTGCCAAAAGTCCTCTTCATGTTGGAAGTGACGTCCTATTTATAGAAGCTGATTTCTGGGCAGGAAATCTGCCTAAGTCTTAGGTCGCGCACGACCTTATTTAGGTCGTAGGTCGCGAGCGACCTAAGCTAGGTCGCTGTCCACTTGCGGCTTCAGGAGTTAGCTAGTAAAACTGTACCTGGCTTCATTTGATCAAGTAATAGGTCGCACGCGAGTTACAGAATAGCTGTGGGAGCTCTAGGTCGTAGGGCGCTGAACCTGCTTTAATAGTTAGGTCGCTAACCTATTTAAGTCGTCAAGTCCCTTAGGTCGCTAACTACCTTAGGTTGTTAAGTCCTTTAGGTCGCTAGCTACCTTAGGTCGTTGAGTTCCATAGGTCGCAATCCTTTCTGCTGCAAGGTCGCAAGGCCTTCTGGATCTTAGGTCGTGAAGCTTTCCTGCCTCCTTAGGTCGCGAGGTCTTCTGCAGCCTTAGGTCGCAAACCCTTCTGGATCTTAGGTCGCGAAGAAGTTAGGTCGCTAACTTCTTATCTTGAAGTCGTGGACTTTCTCGGTTAGATTGCTATGTAGTTAGGTCGCAAGCTCCTTTAGGTCGCAGAGCCTCTTAAGTCGTAGCCTTTCCTTAGGTCGTAGCTCTTCCTTAGGTCGCAACATTCTTAGGTCGCAACATTCTTAGGTCGTAGCTTTTCCTTAGGTCGCAACATTCTTAGGTCGCAACATTCTTAGGTCGCATCATTCTTAGGTCGCAACATTCTTAGGTCGTAGAGTTTTAGGTCGCTGAAATAAAGGAGTTAACATATTTGAAAGAAATCAGCTTTATATCTCAATTTGTAATGTCAGACACACAATCCATACAAGTCTATTCCGGGATCGAACAGAACCGAAGGCAATTCTCACGAAGCCCTTGCACATCCGGATAATTTTCTAATCACGTCCGGACTTCCCGTCACTAAGGGTGATAAAACCTCTAAATCGGAGATCAGCCGATGTAGAGTAACTCGACGGTAATCCTTCCATTTTCAAAAATATCCGGTCTTCAACACCGGTCTTCGAATGCAATTCATAACGACGTATCACATATTCGGAATGGGTTATACGACCCCATGGTCCTTTGCCGGCTAACCCGAATAGTGAGCGATTACTCAAAAATAAGTGTGGCATTCAAATTCATCCAATTCACAACAAATACCATTCAAGGTAATTATTGATAGTCGGTTATTTAACTATCAATAAAGATGAGCAACATCATCAGATTCCAAATAATTTTCCAAATTATTTATTTTCCAAAAATATCTATACTAGATATATAATTTCCACACTTTAAAAATAAATCAACGTTTATTTTTAAAATGAATTTCCATTTCTTTTTATAAATTCCATATTGAATTTATATTTTCAAATATCTACTGATATACGATTTTCAATCGACTTTAAAAATTCACTTTCGATTTATCTTTAAGAAGATAAATTTTGAAAACGTTTCATTTCATATTGGAAAAGCAATTCCATACTTATTTAAAAATAAGTAATTCACAAATCTATTTATTTTCAACATTTGAAAATATTCAATATACTTAAATCAAAATTAAGTATATGTTTCATTCTTCAAGGAAATCATTTGAGTCAAAACGAATGTTACGTAAAACATCGTTACGACGACTCAAAATCACTAGTATAGGGATTCGGATTTTAAGATAGATATGTAAATCCCAATACTACCTAAAACATTTCCTTTCGGAAATCATTTACTATAACAACAGTGTTATAGTCCACCATTTCCTTATTTCTCGAAAATGTCTATTTCAACAATGAATGTTGAAATCTATGATTTCGATATTTAACACATTTTAAAACATTGTTAAAATAATTAACTTCGCTTTTAATGTCACTTCCCCAAAACAATATCCATTTTACTTAAAAATATATTCACTGTCCAAAATCGTGAATATACTTCACTAATCACATTTCACTATTTTCTACACATTTTATTTCAAGAATTATCCACTATCCAAAATCGTGGATAAAATTCCCTTAATAACCTTCTATATTAAATTCATCAAATTTGATTGATTTTTAAATTTATAAAACAACGTTTATAAATTCTATTTCTATTTATAAAAACTTCAATTTATAAATCTTCTTTATTTACCAATTCAATTCACAATTCAATTTTTATACCACAATCCATATTATAAGTTAAATACTTATAATTTCATTTATTTACAAAGATCATTCTTTTAAAACTTTACAAACTGGAAATTCTATCCTTTTATAAACCCATTTTAACATCATTTCCAAATACTACATCAATTACAGATTGATTTCCAAAATTTTATCATTTCTAAATAATTTCCATATTCTTTCCAATTTATTCAATATTCTATTTTTTTAAAAGAATTCTTCAATTTATAATCACTATTTTACGAATCCATTTATTTAACATTTTCACCTTATTCTGGAAATAAATTCGATAAGATTTTAAAATCAACTTTTTATGCTTTAAAATTCTTCTTTCTTCAAATTTATTCAATTTCTAAAATTAATTCACTTAAAATTTTCTACTTGAATTTCAAAAATTCAATTTCGTTTATTTTTGGAATCCAATGATATCAAACATCCATTCAGCTAAATCTATAGCTTTCAAACAATTTCCAGACATCTATATGATCAATAACATCAATATAATCATTCACAGATTCATATCACAGTATAAATAAATTCAATCAATATGAGGGGTCCAGTTGGATCCCTCCAACCTGTTTCCCTGCATCCAAAGACGTTAGCACAATACCAATTCCACTTCGAGGTGGAATATCGCGGTATATAGGTTTTATAAAAATCAACCGCTTACTAACGGCGCAATAGGGTCTCATCCGCTATACGAGGCGAGAAATCAATCAATCCAATATATACATATGCCAATATGTATATATTGCTATATATATATAGATATATCCTACTATATCTAATATCACATCCAAAAGGTCAATCGTCAATCAATAACTGTAAAATTAAATTTTTCCTTCGAGTGAGAAAATCTCACCTTAGCTTTTAAATTTGCCATCCATTTCCATTCCATTTTATTTCTCCATTTCAGACCTTGTATAAATATTTTATACAATTCATCAATATTTGAATTAATCGATCAATTAATTACCATTTATTAATTTAATTTAACTAACAATTATTTTAACTGATAATTTAATTTCAAATCAAATCAATTTTCTTTAATAATCCTTTACTGGCCAAAATAATCTTAAACAAATATATTACTTTAAAATTAGACTAGTAAATTAAAAGATGTATATTTATTTTTATTTTTATTCTTTTTAATTTAAAATTAGAATAGATATGTATATATGTATACATTTTAGAACAAAACAGTAAGTTCCATTATATATAAAATTTTCCAGAAACCTTAACTATATGCATATATTTACTTTACTGTAAATAAATTTCCTATTCTATATATATATCTATATATATACTAAATTCAATTAAAATAGCTAATACCTTCTTTATAGTTCACATTTCAAAACCACAGATTAATATTTGTTTGAATTTTTTTTTAAATTAACAGTTATACCTTAGTGAAACTGAAACTACCTCCCACGCCTCGCTACTGCCAGTTTCGCGCGCTCGAACCCAAGTCAGACCCGTCACGATGCCTTGCCGAACACCACTGCCACCTAGCTTCCATTCACCGGCAACAGCGAACAAGCCTTCCCCCTTGCTGCCTCGCCGTGCCTCCAACCTCGACATGACTCCGATGGAAACCCTCGCGGCAATCCCCTATTGAAATCACCTCTGCAAAAATCACGACCTAAACCACCAGATGTCGCGAACGCCACCTCGCAACCCACGCGACCTGAATCCCCTTCGCACGTGCTCACACACGAGCTCCCTCTGGCATCGCGACTGACCCCAGCACCACCTCTTCCCCTGAAGCACACGCGATTGGATCGCGACCTTCCTCGCGAGCACGAGCGTACGCCGCTGCCAATCGCCATCGCGTTCCAGTTGCAAACGAACTTGCCCATAGCCTCGATTGGGTCTCGAATCTGCTTTGAACGAAGAAAGGGACTCGCGATTAATTTTTTGAATCTCGCGAATAGATTGAGAGATGCGAGGAAGTGGCCATTATTTCATTTTTTTTTCTTTGATTTTGATTTCTGTCTTCAGCCCTTTGATTTTGAACGAGAGGAGTATTTTAAAATTAGAAGGAGGTATGTGCTGCGTGATGAACTGCCCGATTTTTTCTGTGATGCTCGGCTGAAACAAAGGGAAGAAATCGTGTATTGATATTGACTAATTAAATTTTTAAATTTAATTTAAATCAAATCTTGATAAAAATCTAATGCGTTTACTCACCGTGTGCTCACGTAACAACTCCGAATAATACGAAATTTGAAATCCGATAATAATTCGATATTACGGACCCAATGGAACTGGATTCGTCGAATTCCAAGACTGTTTGAAAAATGACTATTTTTAAATATCGATTCGAACAATAATTTCAAAACTGAACAAAACAGTTTCAATTTCAATTCTGAAGCTGCTGTTATCTTTAGTGTTATCAATATAAATTTTACAAGCGTTTGAAATATTTTTCTTTAGCTTTAAATTGAAGATTCAAATTTTTATTCAACTCTCAATATATCAAATTATATAATTTAACCGTCAAATTCAAAGTTACATTCGGGATTCAAATTAAATCGTCGTTCAAATATTTAAAATTAATTAAATATTTTCAATTTAATTTGTTCAAAGTTCAGGGTCGTTACAAACTTCCCTCCTTAAATGAATTTCGTCCCGAAATTACAAGTTAGGATAAATGCCCTTAACTCGTCTATCATTTTTCAACATCTAATAATTTTATCTAATTTTCAAAACAAATCTTTTTACTAAAGGTTCGTTATCATTTCAACTAACTTTCTAAACCTTTTCATAATCTTCAAACAACATTGTTTACTTCAAAATTCAAATTTAAATTCAAATTCAGATTTAAACATTCAAATTTTCTCAAAAAATTTCTAACACTCGAAATTTTCGAAAAATTTCGCCAACGTCTTCTTTGCGCGGCTAACACGGTACGACTACAAAACGTCCCTACGGGCTCTCAAATTTCAAAAAGAAAAAGAAAAAGCCAAGCGGCTAGACAAGAAATCATCAAATCTCATATTGAAATTCAAATACTTACCTTTTGTCGAGCAATTCAAATCTTATCTTTGAAATCAAATCCAATTCCTTTTATAACACCTGTATATCCTACTAGCAATAATATCTAGTTACATATCCAAACCATTTTGCAAATTCCATTACGAATTTTTCAATATAAACTGCTTATACATTTTTACTTCACTGTTGAAGTTATATATCTATTTCCATTAAATTTTACATTTCACATTAATTTGAATTCAGTTCACAATTTCAATTCTACTTGAATTCAATTTATCTTCAATTCTGAAATATTGAATTTATCAATTATCTTTGATTCATAACTGCACTATTTTAAATTAGTTCCAATTACTAATTCATTACAAATTCTAATTCACTTTATTCAAATTTGTTTTCAACCTTCAGTTTCAATTTTATTCACTTACACTTGTAAATTCCATTCATTTGAAAATTTATTTCTACTTACTTGAATATGTTTGCAAATTCGAACCATTCTTTTATTTAGTTCACAATTCAAGTTTCAATTTAACTAATTCAACTTCTATTTCATGAATTAATTATCAAAGTAGTTTATTCGGATTCAATCTTTATTCATTTTTCTTTTCCAAATTAAGGATTTTCTATTCAACGTGATTCAAATCAAATCACATTCCATTATTGAATTTTTTTATTCATCTTTCATTTATAATTATTCAATTCAATTCAATGCTTACAAATTCGAAATGAATCTCAACTTTCAATTTCACTTTCATTTAATTGATTCACTTGTACTTATTTTAATTTAACTCCATTCTTTAAGTTAAATTTATTCTATCAAAATTCAAATTGTATAAGTTATCAACTTAGTAATATTTCATAATTATCTTTATATAGCATTCCAGAGTCTTACCATCATTTCAAAGCCATTTTGAAAATAATTCAAATTATCCTTTGAATTCCAAAAACCAAACCCAAATTTTTCAAACAACTTCCATTTAAAACAATTTGGCAGCAATTCCTCTTTTGGAAACCCGAAAATGAACATCAGTAATGCTGCAGTCATTACCAAAGTTATTTTCCAGCAACCGAAAAGAGTTTAGAGCTTTTATCTTTCCAAAATACTTTTCAAACCTTTGAAATTCATTTTCAACTTCCAAAAAGGATTTAAACTTTCCAAATCTCCAAAATTTTCAAATTCTTTTTAAACATTTCCAAATACTTTTCTGGAATTCCATTTTAAATTACAAATTCATTTATAATTTATATTCTTAAATTTCATTTGAATGTGAATTTATTTCCTTATAATTCAATTCATATTTTTAAATTTCATTTGTAAATGAACTTATCTCCAAATCTTTAGTTGTTATTTTAATTTCTCATCCAATTTCATATAACAATGATAATATTTCAATGTTATCATTCCCTAACAACCAAACATCCATATACTATGATAATTCATAGAAAATCGTTTCTTTTCTATACAAAAATAGTTTTGGGCAAAATTATTTCATTTACCCTATTCAAAACAATACTGTGTCGAATTGTTCTATTCAAGTGTTTAGAAACCCCTTCGATCCAGTTGCGCAGACTGTGCCGACGAAGGTTCATATGCCACTCAATAAACCAATCATCACAATATAAAACAATTTTATATTCACTAACAAATACGCGCTCATATCTATTATTACACTCAACTCATTCTAGAGTACTACTGACTCTATCTCTAATGAGTAACACCCAACAGAGCAGGGTTGTCGCTTAACCATATGCTCTGATACCACGCTGTCACATACCGAAATTTTTGACTTTCGAAAATTCGACATCGATACTCACTTTATCGACTGTCGAGCAATCGAGTGCCGGAAACTCCAATAGTGATGGTTTAAGAAAGAAGAAAAAGGCAGAAGAAGAAGAAAGCAGAAGAAAGAGAGAAGAAGAAAGAAGAAGAGAAGAAGAAAATAGAGAAGAAGAACAGAACAACGTCAGAAGCAGAAACAAAATCAGAATCTTACACATCGCAGCGGAACAATATATAATAAATAATCACTAGTCTTTTAAAACAAAGAGCTATATCAGTTTATACATACATCAATTATCAGAGTCAATATACAACAATGGACAGTTATATAACTTGTCCTCCTACAGAATACACAGCGGAATAAATACTATCAGATACAAATACTACGTCTCGCCATCCAGCTTATCTCCAAAGCTCCAAAATATCCAGAATATCCTGATAACATAACTCTAGGCTGCCCGTGTGGAAATTGGTGGGCACCCAGAGTTTAGAAGGGAAACAATAAACTCCGAGTCAGTCATGGTGACTGGTGTGAGATCGTAAAACAGTTTATCTTTAAAAGACAACAAAGGGATATTTAAAATAAATTCCGCAATGCTTTTGGAAAATGAAACTACCATAAGACCTCCCGCCACACACACAATGCAAACGCAGAATTGGAGGAGATTTCTTCTTATGATAGTCAAAGATGCTTACTACGCAAAATCAAATCATTTTTGATATTATTATTAGTGCATAGTGTAGAAAACATTTCGAAAGTACAATATAAATCTTAGCCAGCATACGTACCATTATAGTATGCCTACTATAGCTACCATATTAGATGGCAGGTTCTACAACTAAAACCGTACAAGTCACGTATTGGAGTTTGGATTTCCAACAAATGGTCGGGCTAAGGAACTTCCTATCCCACGAAGGAACGCCTCTGGAATGACGTCCCGAGAACCTAACCGGATCTCTGCCAACACAAGGCCGGGTTACCTTTGCAAAAATAGGTAACTACTGACACGCGTATGCCATCCCCCGATCGTAACCGATCTTCCCGAGGATCCCCGATTCGCAACAAACCACATAATAAGCAGTATCAACATAGGTTAAGTATCTGGGCTCCATACCATGATACCACCTCTATCCAGAAGGAATGACATACACTAAGGGGCGCTACTCCCTAGAACTTTGTCGCATCCTTCCTGTTTTGACCATTTCCGGGGTGTGAGGCTCGATGAAGTCTCGTCCACAAAGCTACGCTTTTCAAAAGCCATGCTTCGGGTCAAACAAATGATCAACCTATGATCACAAAGATATAAGATCAAACAAATGATCATATCGCAAATGATCAAACACTGATCATCACACAGCAACACTCAGTATGCCACGTTACCAAATTGGGAATATATCGCTGATAAATTTCAACTACATAACTTCTGAGCTCGTACGTCTCAGAGAAGGGTGTTAAGCTAAGAGAATAAATTCTCCGCCACCAACATAAATGTATTTGAAAGAAATCAGCTTTATATCTCAATTTGTAACGTCAGACACACAATCCATACAAGTCTGTTCCGGGATCGAACAGAACTGAAGGCACTTCTCACGAAGCCCTTGCATATCCGGATAATTTTCTAATCACGTCCGGACTTCCCGTCACTAAGGGTGATAAAACCTCTAAATCGGAGATCAGCCGATGTAAAGTAACTCGACGGTAATCCTTCCGTTTTCAAAAATATACGGTCTTCAACACCGGTCTTCGAATACAATTCATAACGACGTATCACATATTCGTAATGGGTTATACGACCCCATGGTCCTTTCCCGGCTAACCCGAATAGTGAGCGATTACTCAAAAATAAGTGTGGCATTCAAATTCATCCAATTCACAACAAATACCATTCAAGGTAAATATTGATAGTCGGTTATTTAGCAACATCATCAGATTCCAAATAATTTATTTTCCAAAAATATCTTTACTAGATATATAATTTCCACACTTTAAAAATAAATCAACGTTTATTTTTAAAACGAATTTCCATTTCTTTTTATAAATTCCATATTGAATTTATATTTTCAAATATCTACTGATATACGATTTTCAATCGACTTTAAAAATTCACTTTCGATTTATCTTTAAGAAGATAAATTTTTAAAACGTTTCATTTCATATTGGAAAAGCAATTCCATACTTATTTAAAAATAAGTAATTCACAAATCTATTTATTTTCAACATTTGAAAATATTCAATATACTTAAATCAAAATTAAGTATATGTTTCATTCTTCAAGGAAATCATTTGAGTCAAAACGAATGTTACGTAAAACATCGTTACGACGACTCAAAATCACTAGTATAGGGATTCGGATTTTAAGATAGATATGTAAATCCCAATACTACCTAAAACATTTCCTTTCGGAAATCATTACTATAACAACAGTGTTATAGTCCACCATTTCCTTATTGCTCGAAAATGTCTATTTCAACAATGAATGTTGAAATCTATGATTTCGATATTTAACACATTTTAAAACATTGTTAAAATAATTAACTTCGCTTTTAATGTCACTTCCCCAAAACAATATCCATTTTACTTAAAAATATATTCATTGTCCAAAATCGTGAATATACTTCACTAATCACATTTCACTATTTTCTACACATTTTATTTCAAGAATTATCCACTATCCAAAATCGTGGATAAAATTCCCTTAATAACCTTCTATATTAAATTAATCAAATTTGATTGATTTTCGAATTTATAAAACAACGTTTATAAATTCTATTTCTATTTATAAAAACTTCAATTTATAAATCTTCTTTATTTACCAATTCAATTCACAATTCAATTTTTATACCACAATCCATATTATAAGTTAAATACTTATAATTTCATTTATTTACAAAGATCATTCTTTTAAAACTTTACAAACTGGAAATTCTATCCTTTTATAAACCCATTTTAACATCATTTCCAAATACTACATCAATTACAGATTGATTTCCAAAATTTTATCATTTCTAAATAATTTCCTTATTCTTTCCAATTTATTCAATATTCTATTTTTCAAAAGAATTCTTCAATTTATAATCACTATTTTACGAATCCATTTATTTAACATTTTCACCTTATTCTGGAAATAAATTCGATAAGATTTTAAAATCAACTTTTTATGCTTTAAAATTCTTCTTTCTTCAAATTTATTCAATTTCTAAAATTAATTCACTTAAAAATTTCTACTTGAATTTCAAAAATTCAATTTCGTTTATTTTTGGAATCCAATGATATCAAACATCCATTCAGCTAAATCTATAGCTTTCAAACAATTTCCAGACATCGATATGATCAATAACATCAATATAATCATTCACAGATTCATATCACAGTATAAATAAATTCAATCAATATGAGGGGTCCAGTTGGATCCCTCCAACCTGTTTCCCTACATCCAAAGGCGTTAGCACAATACCAATTCCACTTCGAGGTGGAATATCGCGTTATATAGGTTTTATAGAAATCATCCGCTTACTAACGGCGCAATAGGGTCTCATCCGCTATACGAGGCGGGAAATCAATCAATCCAATATATACATATGCCAATATATATATATATTTCTATATATATATATAGATATATCCTACTATATCTAATATCACATCCAAAAGGTCAATCATCAATCAATAACTGTAAAATTAAATTTTTCCTTCGAGTGAGAAAATCTCACCTTAGCTTTTAAATTTGCCATCCATTTCCATTCCAGTTTATTTCTCCATTTCAGACCTTGTATAAATATTTTATACAATTCATCAATATTTGAATTAATCGATTAATTGTTATCCCGCCTTTTGGCAAGGCCGTGACACCAAGGACTTAACTAGAAACCGGCGACAGATCGTCTCGTAGACCAGCTACGCACAAGGCTGGCTATGGATATCGATGGAATTTGTCCGAGTCCGGATCGGGCTACAATCGATAAGGCGCGTCAAGCAGAGTAGTAGAAACCAACATTCCAAATTTCGGGGCAATCCGAGTTCATATGCTCAAGTTATCGCCGATGGAAGATGGGTTAGATAATATAGGTTCGAATCCCTCAGAAATAGGCAAGGGTCGAATCGATGAGGGAAGACTGGTTCGAATCGATCAGAGGAGCATTACTTCGAATCCATGAAGAACACATTTGCTTCGACTCCATCTATCGGGCATTGGTTCGTATCCATCAGAAGCAACCATGCTTCGAACCCATCCGCGCGTGCCTTAAGCTTCGAAACTATTGGAGCATTCCCCTTCTTCGACTCCATCAAGGAAGTTCCTTCGAATCCATGCAGTCATAAGGACCTCGACTCCATCAAGGAAGTTCCTTCGAATCCATGCAGTCATAAGGACCTCGACTCCATCTCATGAGGCAGCTTCGAATCGATCGAACGTAATATGCCTTGATCGATTCGAAGACACCTATCTTCGAGTCCATCCCCTCGGATCTATCGAGTAAAAGTAGCGAGATACACGGAGTTGACTCAGTAAAACTCGGAGCGAAAGCTGGATTGACCCGAAGCACACGCAACACGTCACTATCTTCACGTGCAACACCATCGATTCGAACATATGGATTCGAAGCACATCGATTCGAACGAATCCATAAGGCGATGAACTCCAACTTGAATCGCTCATAACTCAAGATCTACAAGTCCAAATGCTACGAAATTTTCACAGAAGCTTGCGTACACATCAAAGAATGTCCACACCAAATTTCAGCTTGATTGGATTATTTCTTGATCGATTCGAACCAAGGGTCGAATCGATCCCAAAGTGGGCCCGGATCTCCAGATTTCGGCCATGTGGGCCCGCTGACGTACCAGAACTGGTCTCCCCTCATTTTAGGCGAAATATCAGCCTACTACACCTATAAATAGAGCCCCTGGTCATTCAGAAAAGAGGTCGGAGAATTCTAAGTATTGAAGAGCGCCCAGATTCTGCCAGATTTACTCCAGAACACCGCCGCTGCTTTAGATTGAGACTTAGCATATAAATTCAGTTGTATTATAGCATAAAGAATTGTAATCTTCAAGTATCGAGCAATAAAATCATCAAATTTCATAGTGGACGTAGGCTACAAAGCCGAACCACTCTAAATCGCTTGTCTTTGCAATTTACTTTCTGTTATTTGGAGTTTTTGTTAGATAATCCATAGCGTTAACTTTCATTCTTCGCGTTTATCTCTTCAAAGACTTCCGAAGAGTGTTGTGCCCATTTTTGGTACAAACACTTTGGTGCTTTCACTGAGAAAAAACAAGTTTTCTTCTCCTGCTCCTTGGATCTACACTCGATACCGGATTGCACAAATCCAAGAGGAAGATCCAGATCTCTAATTCATCATCCTTCCATTCTATTCAGATTTGCATAAAGTCTAGGAAAAGGATTCATCATTCAAAATGGTTAGCACGAGAACCACTTCTACAGCTGCTGGACAAGAAGGTAGGGATGGACAGAATCCTGCTCAACAACAGCCACCCAACCAAGACAACACTGCCCACTCAGATCCGTTTGGGGCAGTCACTAGACAAGAATTCCAGGTGTTGCTTCAAGAGTTGACTCAGAGTCGGCAGCAATTAGCCGAACAGTTGCGTGCCAATATTGAGTTGACAAACCAACTGAACCGTCAGGGCCGTAGGAGGTCCAGAAGGGATGATGTTTCCCGCTCATCCACTGAAAGTTCTGCCTCATCTGACTATCATCATAGAGCTACCCGTCCCCGATTAGATGGAGATCATGCTCAAGCTGCTGGATATCAACCCGCCCTGACTGTCGGACAATTGAGGGTAGGACCGTCAACTAGCTTCCAGGCTGGGCCATCAGCACGAGGTGGTCGTACTCCACAATATACTACGGACAATCATGTCACAGCTGCCACAGTAGAAACAAGGGTTGATACCCGACATCTTCCGGATTCAAGTAATCAACAACAGGGACGTACTTCTGAACCATACGTCCCGGAAGATGCTGAGCCAAGGAGGCGAAACTTGGACCGTCGACAGCGCCCGGTCCAAACTCGCACTGTGGAACCCGACCACACCTTAGCTCAGCATGCTCAAAATGTAGCAATGCCAGACATCTCGACTATGATACGTCAGATGATCTTCGAAAGCCAAGGTCTTACCAACGACGATTGGGGGATTTCTCGAAGTCATACTCCTTTCACGGACGAGATACTATACGCTGAACCTCCTCGGCGATTCAGAATGCCAACTCTCCCTATGTACGAAGGAAATTCTGATCCCAATCAGCACATATTGAAATATGAATGGTCAATGAGCGCCGCAAGGGCCGATGACGCAGTAAAATGTCGAAGTTTCCCCATCTCTCTAGGTGGAATTGCAACGATGTGGTTCACGAGATTGCCACCTAGGTCTATCTCTTCATTTGATCAACTGGCTAAGAAATTTGTTGAACAATTTCGCATGCATGTCGCTAGACCCAAGGATGTCAACACCTTATCCAGTGTTACCCAAGCTCGTAGGGAAACGCTAAGGCGTTACTTAGAGAGATTCCATGCGGCATGTGTGGAGATTAGTAATCCCAACGATAACTCAATTTTAATGGCATTGACAAAGGGGATTGACCCTGATTCTGAATTTGGAAACTGGTTGGCTGGAAAACCACCCGCATCGTTGGACCGTTTCTACTCCAAAGCCGCACAATTCTTACGGCAAGAGGACGCGAAACAGTCTAGGAAGCAGGACGATACGGGACCCAAGAGCGAAGGAATACAGAGCAATGTAGCAGTTAAACAGTCCGGTGACAATTCCGGAAAAGTTCAGTTGAACATACAGAACAAGCAAACTCAGCCAAGAGGTAACAATGGTCAGAATAAGAAAAGAGATCCAAATCGAAGCCCACGACGTGAGGCTCCGATGTTCGTTAATTACACGCCATTGAATACATCGTTGGAAAATGTGTACCTACAGATTTGCAATACTATACAATACAAGAAGCCAGCTCCGAAGCAATCGTCCAAGAGGCAGATTCAAACGGGGAAGTTTTGTAGATTCCACGAAAGTTATGGCCACAATACCAACGAATGTCGACACTTGCAGGACCTCATTGAGAAATTGATCAGAGAGAGGAAGTTAGACCAGTTTGTGCGGACATCGCAATCTGAAGGGGCGGGCCCCTCAAATCAAAATCATGTACAGAATCCAGAAAGACAGGAAGAACCAGGTCGTGTCGGAGGAAGACTGGTAATTAATGTTGTAAGTGATAATCCTCGTCCAGCGAAGCGAAGCTGGGAAGAAATAAAATCATATAACAACTTAGCTAGACGAACAGACTTTGAGTATGATGATAACTTGGACAATAAACCTTCGACCACATGAAAGAGAGCGATAATTAACGACATCACTTTCCGAGACAACGATACTGATTATGTCGGAAGCCCGACTACTGACCCACTCGTGATATCGGCACAAGTAGGTGCAGCTTGGATGAAGAGGATACTAATTGACTGCGGGAGCTCTGTGAATATCCTTTTTATACATGCTTATAATCAAATGAGGATGAGAGCCAGAGATTTGGAACCTTGCCAAACTCACCTCCATGGATTCAACGGTAGCGCTACCATACCTATTGGGATGGTGAAGTTACCAGTTAAGTTGGGATCCGAGGAACATAGGAGAGTCCGGACATTACAGTTCGCTGTACTGAACATAGTCTCGCCATACAACGCTTTCTTAGGGCGACCTGCCCTTGCTGAATTCAGAGCCGTAATTGCCCCGTGGTGCTTAACCCTAAAGTTCCCTACCGTCAACGGAGTTAGAGTCGTCCAGGGCGACCAGGTTGACTTGAGAACGATCATACGCCGAAATCGAGTCGCCCGATTACGCAATGCCGAGGACCGACTTAAAACTTTTGAAAACAATGAGACTGTCATTAAAACAGAATACCCGAAATTCCCACACATGAAACCAACATGGAAGGGATCACACGAGATTAAACAGGAGCTCGGGGATGGTATATATGAGTTAACGACCGCTGATGGTCTAGCTTTACCAAAAGCCTTGGATAGCGAAAGTCTTCGTCGCTATTGCACATAACAGGCTAAGTTTATCTATTTAGTTTAAACTCTGTTTTAAATTTTGTTTCTGCATTTCGAAATTAGAATTTGTAATAAGGCAACTGACTTTGCCATGTTTTCTTATTTCAGCAATAAAATGCCATCTCTTTGAGCTAGAGCTGTGATTCATTAAATACAATGTACAACATCACGATGCACGAAAAGCTAACTTCCATCACACAATGGGATTTATTCAAGTAGGGAGTGGCTATGAAGCAATCAACCACTCACCAAATGAAACCTGAGCTCGGGGGCAAGCCATCACATCAGGCCAGAAATGGGTTGATACACGACAACCTTTCACTTAACTCCGTACTCCAAGAGTGCGAGGCGGAGTATAAACATTTTCCTAAATCCCAGAGTACTCCGAGAGCGCGAGCTGGGTACAAACTTTTTACTTAACTCCGTACTCCCAGAGTGCGAGGCGGAGTATAAACATTTTCCAAAATCCCAGAGTACTCCGAGAGCGCGAGCTGGGTACAAACTTTTTACTTAACTCCGTAATCCCAGAGTGCGAGGCGGAGTATAAACATTTTCCTAAATCCCAGAGTACTCCGAGAGCGCGAGCTGGGTACAAACTTTTTACTTAACTCCGTACTCCCAGAGTGCGAGGCGGAGTATAAACATTTTCCTAAATCCCAGAGTACTCCGAGAGCGCGAGCTGGGTACAAACTTTTACTTAACTCCGTACTCCCAGAGCGCGAGGCGGAGTATAAACATTTTCCTAAATCCCAGAGTACTCCGAGAGCGCGAGCTGGGTACAAACTTTTACTTAACTCCGTACTCCCAGAGTGCGAGGCGGAGTATAAACGTTTTCCTAAAACCCCAGAGTACTCCGAGAGCGCGAGCTGGGTATAAATATCACTCAACTCCGTACTCCCAGAGTGCGAGGCGGAGTATAAACATCACTCAACTCCGTACTCCCAGAGTGCGAGGCGAAGTATAAACATACGTCAACTCCACACGTATCCCCAATACTGGGGGCAGAACCATAACACATAACAAGTTGAAGACAGAAAGGGAATAAATTTTCATTTCCACTATCAACAAAAAGAATCTGATTACAAAGTGTTTAAAGAAAATTCTGCTAGTGGGAGCCGAATCCACATCTGTACACGGCTACAGAAAAATCAACAAAATGCTACCCTACGCAACAGAGATTTAAAGAAAGAGCTCAATCTTTCTTCTTCCTTATCTTCTTCTTCGGGGTAGCTCCACCAGATCCGCTGCCTGACTTTCTCCTCGACCGCTTACTCTTTTCAGGCTTGCCCTCCGGCAGCGATATAATGTCAACATCTTCCTCAGAACTGGAGGCGATGGAAATTCTTCTAGGATGTCGAGCTGGAGGCATAGGAGTAGTAGCAGGAGGTGGGACAGGAGCAGTTTCAATCACTACAGTACCGCCCGGTGAAATCACCATTAACGGGGCAGGCCCGGGCGGATTCATACCAACATTCCCTGCTGCCATCTCGGCATCAATCTCAGCAATAATGTCGTCCTCACGAGATACTTGGGCCGCATCGGATGTGCCAATAGCTGGCATAGATGAACTAACGGCCGGAGCAGCCCCACTCACAGCATCGGACGGGTTGGCAGAGGGATCGATGGGTTCATTGAGAAGCTCCTCAATCATTTGAGCGCTGAAAGAAAACATATTTGCATCTCCCTCCTCGCCAATCAAAGTAGAAGTCGTGATGGCTTCAGTAAAAACAACCCATTGTGTTTGATGAGGAACTGATAGAGCAAGGGGCACAGAAACAACGACTTCAGTCACTGAAATGCGACAAAACGAAGATTGTTAGCCAAGTGTGTTGCTTAAGGTTCTTCACAACTAAACTACGAGAAGCGTTCAAATACCTTCCTTAGTCTGGACCGAAACGTGGGCAGAATCCTCGGCGGAAGATAGTAATGGTTGGTCAGGATTATATGCAGGAACAGACTGAGGATCTACCGCACCAGTGGTTTCGGGCAGTGTTGGAATTACAGCTCCAACACTTGTCTCGTGATGCGCAATCCCCGAACCTTCGCCTGTCTCTAGAGATTGAACGCCAAGCTTTTCTTTCGCCATAGAGATCACCGCTTCATGAAAGACCTTCCTCTCATCCTCGGTGAGCAAACGCATCTCCAGCTCAAAATCGTCAAGCGTTTCATCTGGATGCGCTGCTTTTTTCTCATTCACCAGCCGGGTCCAGGCATTGTACAAGATCATGGAGTCATCTCACAGCCACGCTAAATTTCTGTGTTCCAGCACATTAGCGTTGTACGTGACTAAGAGATCATCAAACTCAGCATCTAGCCTAGACCTCTCCTCCAAGATCTTTTCTTGAATTTCTGCTTCCGCAGACTTAGCCTTGACCGCCGCCGCAGCAAGTTCGGCCCTGAGAGATACTGCTTGGTCGCAAGCCTCTTGAGCAGTGGCGTTTGCATCGTCCTTCTCCTTCACCATTTCAATAAATTTGGCCTTGAGCTCATTCAGCTCTTTAACGGCTAAGTCTCGCTCAGCTGCAATGGTGGTGTTGCGGTGGCCCATCTCTTCTACCATGGCGCAGTGTTCCTGCTGCATCCTCGCCAGTTTGGCCACGACATCTTCATGTTTCTGAAGTGTTTCAAGCTCTGACTTCCGGGACGTCTCCACTTCAGATTGAAGAACCTGAATGATGCGTTTCTGTTTGACAATGTCTGCATCACGTTCAACAATGATCTTCGCCCGGTCAAAAGCTACTCTAGAAGCCTTCACGGCTGCCTTGTACCACTCCTTATACTGAGCGTAGAAGTCGTGGATATAACTATGAGCAGTGGTCTCAGCGTCCGGAGGAATTCTTTTAAAGTTAGGAGGGAAGACATAGCCATCCATGCAAATTTCAGGGTAGTCATTTTTCATTTGGGCGAGTTTAGCAGCTCCCTCGCTTGTCAACTCAGCCGGAGCTTGTTCAATTATAGCGGCTGCTGTCGGTTCCATTCTTGGCCGCTGAGCATCAGGCCGAGAAGATTGAGAAGGCAGCTGCTGCTGATGAGATGGCCCTGGGAGGTCCACTGCGGCCCTGGGAGGCGGAGGAGAGCGAGATCGGGGTCGGTACTGGTATCCCCGGTCTCTGTCAGAATAATCATAGCCAGAACGGCCACGCGAGTAATCTCTGTCTCTATCATAACGTTCTTGACTTGAGTAGCCTCACCCATGATCCCTATCCGTTTCTCTCCTGCGGGAATCGTAAAATGGAGAAGATTGGCGCACATTCCGAAGCCTATCCAGAGTAGAGCCACGTCCTAACATCTCAGCTGCGATAAGAAAGAGTTACGGATTAAGATCCCATAAAGCAATGTTTATTATGCAAAAGTCATGAAGTGCTGTGGATGTGTGTGTAAATGTGTAAACCCCCAAACCGACCGGAGGTGTTGACCGCACTTAAAGGAAAGGGCTCGTTCATGTTTAGGACATCTTGAAATTCCTCCAACCCAGGATTATGAGAAATCGATATATAATCTGGGATAGGAATATCGTCAAGCCCTTTGAAAGAATCTCTCGAATAAGAAGGGGCGGCCTCAGAAATCATGACTCCGGAAGCGGGAAGAAACACATCTACAGATTTTCCCCCCTTGGACTTAAGTTTTTTGGAAACGGCGACCTTGCCTTTCCGTTTTTCTCCCGATTCTTCAAAGTTTCCCGAGAGATCAGCCATCGGCTCCGAATCTGTGTGGGTTCTTTCCCCGTCACTCGCCTCGATTATTCTGATTCCGAATGACTTCTTCACCTTTCTCTTCTTGGTTTTCTTCTTATCTTCCTTCTTGGAGGCGGGCTTTGCCAATCCCTCGACGACCATACTTTGATTAATGTCGATCAAACCAAGAATCCTTAAGTTATAATCGTTCAGCACCGAGTCAATATGTCTCAACTCGCTTGGAACTTCTTGAAGACTTCGGACGATACCTTTGAAACGCCCTCCGTCGGGTCTGGAGATAATGGCTGTAAAGGAAATGAAATGTCAATTTTAACACCAAAGAGCTATTGGTCAAGAAAACAGGTTAAGGCGCTTACTTCTAGACAACCATCGCCTAGCGAAACCCGGAGGGCACCGAACGTAGAACCACTCGTTCTTAAAATAACTCAATCGGGTCCAAGCTCCAACTACAACTTGGCAATTCCTAACTGCCTCCCGAAATGTAAAAGACGGGCTATCACCCCTACTCTTAAAGTTAAATATGTCTCTGATCTCGGTGGGCCTTGGCGGGCGAATGAGACAGTCCATAAATATGACAAAGGCACTGTTCAGCAACGCGTGCCCGTTGGGATGAAGTTGTGAAGGAGCGATTCCTAAATATGATAGCATCCCTCTGATATATTGATTGAAAGGAGGGAGAGTTCCGGCTGCGCAAGCATGGCGATAAAAAGCCGTATATCCATCAGGCGGATTGTGCGGTCTATCATCAGCATTAGGTAATAACACATCATCCAGAGATATGTTATGCTTTAAGCATATTCATCCTAATAAGGATTCAGAGATGTTAGATTGAACCGAATCAACCGGGTCCTCAATAAATATAGCCTCTGGCAATTCATCTGGAGCTGGATCGATTACATCGGCAGGAATATCGGGAATCTCAAGCACCGGAGGAGTCGAGCTCTGTACCTCTTGTTGTTGGGAGCTCGAAGTTTCCATAATTAGCTAACTCATTAGAAAGCAACGTTAAGTTCATAAACAGCCCGTACATGCCCCGGTGTAGTGTGTATGAACGTGTCGTGCAGTGCAAGTGCTATGCGTTACTTAAGCAGATTCTATAGATCAAAGCAAAATGTCCGTACAACATAACTTGGGAATTTGAGAATGAAAATGACCGTCATCGCTGACCGTCACTTCCACACCATCCAAACGCTACGAACCAACTTCGTGTATAAATCAGTTGTATTATTGGTTAAGTCATAGTTCCATCGACGAGCTTCAAAGGAAATTCAATTTCAAGTTTTACAGTCATGTTCGACTATGCAAGGACGAAGCTCGTCGGAGTCAAATGTGCTAAGCTCTTTAAATTTGTCAAATTTCAACTTGAGATTGGTCGTAGTTCGGATGTTGGAGCAAATCGGAAGGATATGGGTTTCGAAAATCAGAACATTCAGACCCAGAAGTTCGAATCCATTGGATCGAATCGATACAAATCGATTCGAAGGAAACAAGGTCCAGATGTTCGAATCCACGCGGTTCGAATCGATAGAGCCTAAGGGAGGACAGATACTTCGAATCCATGAATCTAGTGTAGTTTCGAATCGATCGGAATATCATGTCTTCGACTCAATTATAGCAGCATTGCTTCGAATCGATCGCTTCGATACAATTTTCTTTCATGATCATCGATTCAAAATCTGACACTTAGAATCGATTCGAACAAATTGCTCCCAGATCGATGCGAAGCTGTGAACAAAAACGATGTCCACCATGACAAGTTTCTTTCCCAAAGTCTATCGATTCGACCCATTCCAGATCTGACAATCCTTCAAAATTTTCAGAAGATAAGATGGGGTCACTGCCAAGAATTCCAAATTTTTACGTTCTACACTCGAATCGGTTCCATATTTACCTGATTGGATTCGATTATAAACAAAAGCTTGGGAGGATGTTATCGATTCGAACGAAGGCGTGGAAGTTCCTAGTCTGAAGGATTGATTCGAAGAAACAGCTGAAGCAATGGGGAAAAGTAAAAAGTGAGAAGTGAATAGGACCCCGGTATATATAGGGGAAATATGGCGATTCGCCTCCCGGTATACTTGACCGGCTTCTACAGGTGAGGAAATCGAATCGAATCGATTCGTTGCGGCAAGTACGAATCCATTGTGAGCCACTAGTTCGAATCCATCACGACACAGAGTCGTTCCACCAGTTCGAATCCATCCCTTAGTTCGAATCCATCCGGTTTTGAACCATTTACAACGTCGAATCCATTTCAGCAACATCGATACGAGACAACATCGACTCGATGCATAAACCCCACGAACCATCGTTTCGAAAAGACATCGGTTCGAGCATTCGCGACTTCGACTCCACCAACTCAGAGAACTTCGAATCCGCGCAGTATTGATTCGAAGAACCATCGATTCAAAAAAGTTAACAGAAGATGAACCTAGGTCACTGTGCACCATCGATTCAAAGTACCCACTTCGAAACCATCAACTCGAAGCGGATCAAGAAACATAGCTTCGAATCCATCAAATACCATCGGTCAAATGGACGAATCGTTTCAATATGAAAAATTGCTTGTCCACTCTTGTACCGATTCAGGAGAGGATCAATACAAGAGGATGATCATAGGCAATCATAAAAGCAATATTTTAGCTCGAATCTCAAATCGGTTCAGGAGAGGATCGATGCAGATTTCGATAGCAAACCGAACTGACAACAACTTGCAGTCACGCAACGTTAACCAAAGTCAAGATAATACACGTATGCACGTATTTCTGACTAATTTTTTGGTCTTTATCATCTACAGGAATCAAATGTTCGTCCCGTCATGACTCAAAAAACCTAACAGCCGATCATGATCATACAACGATTGGTTACAACAGCAAAGAAGGCAACTATCGATAAAGCATGTTGTAGCTATCCAATGAGAGACTGCAGCTTTTCAAAGCACGTCATGTTTACACAAGACGTACTTTGGGGGGCAAATGTTATCCCGCCTTTTGGCAAGGCCGTGACACCAAGGACTTAACTAGAAACCGGCGACAGATCGTCTCGTAGACTAGCTACGCATAAGGATGGCTATGGATATCGATGGAATTTGTCCGAGTCCGGATCGGGCTACAATCGATAAGGCGCGTCAAGCAGAGTAGTAGAAACCAACATTCAAAATTTTGGGGAAATCCGAGTTCATATGCTCAAGTTATCGCCGATGGAAGATGGGTTAGATAGTATAGGTTCGAATCCCTCAGAAATAGGCAAGGGTCGAATCGATGAGGGAAGACTGGTTCGAATCGATCAGAGGAGCATTACGCCGAATCCATGAAAAACACATTTGCTTCGACTCCATCTATCGGGCATTGGTTCGTATCCATCAGAAGCAACCATGCTTCGAACCCATCCGCGCGTGCCTTAAGCTTCGAAACTATTGGAGCATTCCCCATCTTCGACTCCATCAAGGAAGTTCCTTCGAATCCATGCAGTCATAAGGACCTCGACTCCATCAACGAAGTTCCTTCGAATCCATGCAGTCATAAGGACCTCGACTCCATCTCATGAGGCAGCTTCGAATCGATCGAACGTAATATGCCTTGATCGATTCGAAGACACCTATCTTCGAGTCCATCCCCTCGGATCTATCGAGTCAAAGTAGCGAGATACACGGAGTTGACTCAGTAAAACTCGGAGCGAAAGCTGGATTGACCCGAAGCACACGCAACACGTCACTATCTTCACGTGCAACACCATCGATTCGAACCTATGGATTCGAAGCACATCGATTCGAACGAATCCATAAGGCGATGAACTCCAACTTGAATCGCTCATAACTCATGATCTACAAGTCCAAATGCTACGAAATTTTCACAGAAGCTTGCGTACACATCAAAGAATGTCCACACCAAATTTCAGCTCGATTGGATGATTTCTTGATCGATTCGAACCAAGGGTCGAATCGATCCCAAAGTGGGCCCGAATCTCCAGATTTCGGCCATGTGGGCCCCCTGACGTACCAGAACTGGTCTCCCCTCATTTTAGGCGAAATATCAGCCTCCTACACCTATAAATAGAGCCCCTGGTCATTCAGAAAAGAGGTCGGAGAATTCTAAGTACTGAAGAGCGCCCAGATTCTGCCAGATTTACTCCAGAACACCGCCGCTGCTTTAGATTGAGACTTAGCATATAAATTCAGTTGTATTACAGCATAAAGAATTGTAATCTTCAAGTATCGAGCAATAAAATCATCAAATTTCATAGTGGACGTAGGCTACAAAGCCGAACCACTCTAAATCGCTTGTCTTTGCAATTTACTTTCTGTTATTTGGAGTTTTTGTTAGATAATCCATAGCGTTAACTTTCATTCTTCGCGTTTATCTCTTCAAAGACTTCCGAAGAGTGTTGTGCCCATTTTTGGTACAAACACTAATTAATTACCATTTATTAATTTAATTTAACTAACAATTATTTTAACTGATAATTTAATTTCAAATCAAATCAATTTTCTTTAATAATCCTTTACTGGCCAAAATAATCTTAAACAAATATATTACTTTAAAATTAGACTAGTAAATTAAAAGATGTATATTTATTTTTATTTTTATTCTTTTTAATTTAAAATTAGAATAGATATGTATATATGTATACATTTTAAAACAAAACAGTAAGTTCCATTATATATAAAATTTTCCAGAAACCTTAACTATATGCACATATTTACTTTACTGTAAATAAATTTCCTATTCTATATATATATCTGTATATATACTAAATTCAATTAAAATAGCTAATACCTTCTTTACAGTTCACATTTCAAAACCACAGATTAATATTTGTTTGAAAAAAAAAATTAAATTAACAGTTATACCTTACTGAAACTGAAACTACCTCCCACGCCTCGCTACTGCCAGTTTCGCGCGCTCGAACCCAAGTCAGACCCGTCACGATGCCTTGCCGAACACTACTGCCACCAAGCTTCCATTCACCGGCAACAGCGAACAAGCCTTCCCCCTTGCTGCCTCGCCGTGCCTCCAACCTCGACATGACTCCAATGGAAACCCTCGCGACAATCCCTTATTGAAATCACCTCTGCAAAAATCACGACCTAAATCACCAGATGTCGCGAACGCCACCTCGCAACCCACACGACCTGAATCCCCTTCGCACGTGCTCACACGCGAGCTCCCTCTGGCATCGCGACTGACCCCAGCACCACCTCTTCTGTAACGACCCAGAATTTTTGATAATTAAAATTCGAATATTTAATTTATTTTTAATATTAATAAATGAATTTAATAAGTCGAATAATTTATTTAAAGGATATTGGATTTAATTTGGTCAATTGAATCGATAATTTAATGATTGAAATTCCAGAGATAATTGAAAATCGAGTTTAAAATGATTGAAAATGATTTGTAAAATTTTATTTAATCATACTGGAGTTATAGAAAGGTTATAGAACTTTTAAAATTGAATTTGGAGTTAATCTATGAAAATTGAATATTTTAATATTTAATTATCGACTGTAAAAATAGCCAATTTTCGAACAGTCTCAGAATTAAACGAAACTAGTTTCATCGGATCCGTAATGTGAAATTATTGCATGGTTTCAAATTTCGTAATTTTTGGATTTACCGTTTGTCAGGGGCAAGCCAAAACGCATCGAAATCGATTTAAATCGGTTTAATTTAAATTGATTGTTTAATGCCGTATCTCGCACAGATGTTCGAATTAGCTTCCGAAACCTATTCCATTGCGTTCGGAACGCGGGGTAAACCCCAGAAATGCCAGTTACCATGCGTAAATCGGAGTTCGAAAATTTAGAAGTGAATAGTGTTCGTCGGTTTTCTATAAAAGCCCCTTCTCTCTTCATTTTGCAAAGAAAAACTAAACCCTAGTTACAAACGCAGCCGCCTCTTATTCAATCAATGGCCAGAAAGCACCAATCTTCTTCTCTTAATCTCTTCATGTCCAAGCTTCGATTCGAGAAACTTTCTGAACGAAAAACGTAGAGCATTGAGGGATCTTCAATTTTATACGGCGATGATGGGTTACAATCATCATTTGGAGGCGCAGCATGGCCGCGTTCGTGCTCGTTTTGCACGAGTTTCGAGAGCACATGGAGGGACCGAGCTGGCCATGGGGGTAGGCGATGGTAGGTGGTGGTGGGGGCTACAAAGTGACGCTATCTGATCGTCTTCGAAGTCGACGATGATGATGCGTGCACTAGGGTTGTAAGGCGGCCAAAGTGGGTTTGCTCGCGTTCGAAACTGGTAGGAGGGGAAGAAGATGTACACGGCCAGGATTGCAGGAAATTGAAATGCACGGCTCTGATTTGTTGGTATAAAATTAAAAATAGAAATTGTAATTTAGTTTTATTTAAAATCGAGTAAACTTTGAAATGTGATATCTCTTTCATACGAGATCGAAAAATTACGAAACGAGCGGCGTTGGCTTCGTTTTCTCGAGCACTACGCGATGCAACTAGATTGGAGTCGTTTGGAGCTAGTTTGAATTTCGGGTAAAATTAAACGCGCGTTTAATTTTATTCGAAATAAACGCTGGAACGGAATTTAAAATCAAGGTGAGATCTTCTCACTCAAAAATTGAAAAGTGGAATTTTCAGTTATTGATTTGATTGCTATTGGATGTGATATTAGATATAGTAGGATATATATCTATATATAGCAATATATACATATTGGCATATGTATATATTGGATTGATTGATTTCCCGCCTCGTATAGCGGATGAGACCCTATTGCGCCGTTAGTAAGCGGATTATTTTTATAAAACCCATATACCGCGATAATTCCGTACTGGAGCGGAATTGGTATTGTGCTAACGTCTTTGGATGCAGGGAAACAGGTTGGAGGGATCCAACTGGATTCCTCACCAGTATTTATTTATTTACAGATATTGTGGTATATTCTGTTATCATATTGATATATGATGTTTGTTGTTGTGATTGACTAATTGGTGCTGTTGCATCATCGGATTCAAGTTTTGAAGTTTAAAAATAACGACTTTTACTTTAAAAGGATTTTAAAGTGATTTTTTGAAATTAGACGTTTTATTGAATTTTTGAACTGATTTATTTCAAATAAATAAACGTCTAAAATTTTAAAGTTATAAAAGTTAAGATTTTTGTGAAATAAAATCAAAGTGTGATTTTTGAAATAAAGAGTTGAGTAATTTATAAAAATGGTTTTTATTGGAATTTTTGAATTATTAAAAACAATGTATGTAAAGGATGTACAAAATTGATATTTATAACTTTAAAAAGATTGAGATTATAAAACGAGTTTTTATAAGCGTTAAAATGAATTTTTAAGAATTTATAAATAAATGAAATTTATAAATTGTGAACTTACAAATGGAAATGATTTTGTAAAATAAAGGAATTACAAGTATTTAACTTATAATTATGGATTGTTGGTATAAGATTTGAGTTATGAATCGAATTGTTAATAAAGGAGATTTATTAAATTGAAGTTGTTAGAAAATAGAAATAGAATTTATAAACGTTGTTTTATAAATTCAAAATCAATTGAATTTGATAAATTAAATATAGAAGATTATCAAAGAAGTTATATTCGCGTTTTGGATAGCGAATTTTTATTGAAAATAAATGTGTAGAAAAGATTGAAATGTGGTTAGTGAAGTATATTCACGATTTTGGACAGTGAATATATTTTTAAGTAAAATGGATATGGTTTTGGGAAAGTGATATTTGAAATAAAGTTAATTGTTTTAAAGATGTTTTCAAATATATTGAATATCGAAATCATAGATTTCAACATTCATTGTTGAAATAGACGTTTTCGAGGAATAAGGAAATGATGGACTATAACACTGTTGTTATAGTAAATGATTTCCGAAAGGAAATGTTTTGATGTGGTATTGGGATTTATATATCTATCAAAATCCCAATCCCTATACTAGTGATTTCGAGTCGTCGTAACGATGTTTTACGCAACATTCGTTTTTGACTCAAATAGATGTTAAAATTTATGATTTCCTTAAAGAATGAATATATACTTAATATTGATTTAAGTATATCGAATATTTTCAAATTCTGAAAATAAATAAATTTGTGAAATACTTATTATTTAATAAGTATGGAAATGCTTTTCCAATATGAAATGAACTGTTTTGAGATTTTACCTTTTAAAGGTAATTTGAAATGTGGAAGTTGATTTGAAATTGTTTTCAAATGATTGAAGTGTGGAAATTTTATATCTAGTAAAGATATTTTTGAAGATAAATAATTTGGGAAAATTATTTGGAATCTGATGATGTTGCGCATCTTTATTGATAGTTAAATAACCGACTATCAATAATTACCTTGTATGGTATTTGTTGTGAATTGGATGAATTTGAATGCCACACTTATTTTTGAATAAGCGCTCACTATTCGGGTTAGCCGGGAAAGGACCATGGGGTCGTATAACCCATTCCGAATATGTGATACGTCGTTATGGATCGCATTTGAAGACCGGTGTTGAAGACCGGATATTTTTGAAAACGGAAGGATTACCGTCGAGTTACTCTACATCGGCTGATCTCCGATTTAGAGGTTTTATCACCCTTAGTGACGGGAAGTCCGGACGTGATTAGAAAATTATCCGGATATGCAAGGGCTTCGTGAGAAGTGCCTTCGGTTCTGTTCGATCCCGGAACAGACTTGTATGGATTGTGTGTCTGACGTTACAATTTGAGATATAAAGCTGATTTCTTTCAAATACATTTCTGTTGGTGGCGGAGAATTTATTCTCTTAGCTTAACACCCTTCTCTGAGACGTACGAGCTCAGAGGTTATGTAGTTGAAATTTATCAGCGATATATCCCAATTTGGTAACGTGGCATACTGAGTGTTGCTGTGAAATGATCAGTGTTTGATCATTTGCGATATGATCATTTGTTTGATCTTATATCTTTGTGATCATAGGTTGATCATTTGTTTGACCCGAAGCAGGGCTTTGTAGAAAGCGTAGCTTTGTGGACGAGACTTCGTCGAGCCTCACACCCCGGAAATGGTCAAAACAGGAAGGATGCGGCAAGGTTCTAGGGAGTAGCGCCACTTAGTGTATGTCATTCCTTCTGGATAGAGGTGGTATCATGGTATGGAGCCCAGATACTTAACCTATGTGGTTGCTGCATTTTTACTATGTGGTTTGTTGGAAATCGGGGATCCTCGGGAAGATCGGTTACGATCGGGGGATGGCATACGCGTGTCAGTAGTTACCTATTTTTGCAGAGGTAACCCGGCCTTATGTTGGCAGAGATCCGGTTAGGTTCTCGGGTCGTCTATTCCAGGGACGTACCCATCGTGGAAAAGGAAGTTCCTTAGCCTGACCATTTGTTGGAAATCCAAAGAAACAATACGAGCCTTTACGATTTCAATTGTATAACCTGTCTCCTCAGGAGGCAGCTATAGCATGCATAATATAATGGTACCTATGCTGGCTAAGATTTATATTATACTTTCGAAATGTTTTCTACACTATGCACTAATAATAATATCAAAAATGATTTGATTTTGCGTAGTAAGCATCTTTGACTATCATAAGAAGAAATCTCCTCCAATTCTGCGTTTGCATTGTGTGTGTGGTGGGAGGTCTTATGGTAGTTTCATTTTCCAAAAGCATTGTGAATTGACTTTAAACCTTCTTGTTGTTTTAAAGATAAAACTGTTTTACGATCTCACACCAGTCACCATGACTGACTCAAAGTTTATTGTTTCCCTTCTAAACTCTGGGTGCCCACCAATTTCCACACGGGCAGCCTAGAGTTATGTTATCAGGATATTCTAGAGCTTTGGAGATAAGCTGGATGACGAGACGTAGTATTTGTATCTGATAGTATTTATTCCGCTGTGTATTCTGTAT
Source organism: Allium fistulosum (assembly GCA_030737815.1). NCBI lineage: Eukaryota > Viridiplantae > Streptophyta > Magnoliopsida > Asparagales > Amaryllidaceae > Allium > Allium fistulosum. Next base: position 25,481,951 of record JASFAW010000011.1, read on the forward strand.
GAGGACAAGTTTATATAACTGTCCATTGTTGTATATTGACTCTGATGATTGATGTATGTATAAACTGATATAGTTCTTTGTTTTAAAAGACTAGTAAATATCTATTGTATATTGTTCCGCTGCGATGTGTAAGATTCTGATATTGTTTTCTGTTCTGATGTTGTTCTGCGTTGTTCTTCTCTTCTTCTCTATTTTCTTCTCTTCTTTCTTCTATCTTCTTCTTCTTCTTCTGCCTTTTTCTTCTTTCTTAAACCCTCACTATTGGAGTTTCCGGCACTCGATTTCTCGGCAGTCGATAAAGGGAGTATCGATGTCGAATTTTCGAAAGTCGAAAATTTCGGTACGTGACATCTTCCCCTGAAGCACACGCGATTGGATCGCGACCTTCCTCGCGAGCACGAGCGTACGCCGCTGCCAATCGCCATCGCGTTCCAGTTGCAAACAAACTTGCCCATAGCCTCGATTGGGTCTCGAATCTGCTTTGAACGAAGAAAGGGACTCGCGATTAATTTTTTGAATCTCGCGAATAGATTGAGAGATGCGAGGAAGTGGCCATTATTTCGTTTTTTTTCTTTGATTTTGATTTTTGTCTTCAGCCCTTTGATTTTGAACGAGAGGAGTATTTTAAAATTAGAAGGAGGTATGGGCTGCGTGATGAACTGCCCGATTTTTTCTGTGATGCTCGGCTGAAACAAAGGGAAGAAAACGTGTATTGATATTGACTAATTAAATTTTTAAATTTAATTTAAATCAAATCTTGATAAAAATCCAATGCGTTTACTCACCGTGTGCTTACGTAACAACTCCGAATAATACGAAATTTGAAATCCGATAATAATTCGATATTATGGACCGAATGGAACTGGTTTCGTCGAATTCCGAGACTGTTAGAAAAATGACTATTTTTAAATATCGATTCGCACAATAATTTCAAAACTGAACAAAACAGTTTCAATTTCAATTCTGAAGCTGCTGTTATCTTCAGTGTTATCAATATAAATTTTACAAGCGTTTGAAATATTTTTCTTTAGCTTTAAATTAAAGAGTCAAATTTTTATTCAACTCTCAATATATCAAATTATATAATTTAACCGTCAAATTCAAAGTTACATTCGGGATTCAAATTAAATCGTCGTTCAAATATTTAAAATTAATTAAATATTTTCAATTTAATTTGTTCAAAATTCAGGGTCGTTACAACTTCATACATTCTCAATAAAGCACAAAAAGAGAGTATAAAACATCAAAATGTTTAAGCTACATGATTAGAGGCTTCATTACCCCTAAATTGAAGGGATTAGCCTCTCATTTGTGTTATCATATCAACACAAGTAGCATGCAACATGAAACTAAAAAAAAAGGAAGCAAAATGAAAGCTAAATGAAAAGAGAACTATTCTACTTGCATAAAAGAAAAGAATCTACACTACAACATGAAAGGAGATAAACAAGAAGAGGAAAATAACATGTACTAAATTGCATAAAAAAAATTACATGAAAAGAAAATGGCTAAGTAGCCATGAAAAGAGAAAGAGAGCTTTCTTTTATTTTGAGCCTAAAACTAAACTAAAGAGAGACTAAGAGAGGAGGAGAGGTTACATGAAACATAAGGGGTATATATGCAAGTGTTAAACCCTAATTCATATTTTTATTTATTTATTTTTTGGAAAGGAAACCTAAAAGTACTGTTTTACTTGAAAAAAAAGGAGAGGAAGCACTGTATTATGAAGCAATGTATTGGAATGGCAGGGCAGTAAAGTGCTATGCACTGTCAATGTTGATGGGGTGTTGAAGATTTCAGGTTTGGAAAGTTGAATGGTGGTCGATGAAAGGTGAATGTTAGGGGCAGAGAAATGATGAATAAATGTAGATGAAGGTTGAAGAAATTGAATTGCAGTTGTGTGGACAGTTGTTTGTTGTGAAGCAAAAGTGTTGCACTGCACAGTGAACAGTGCACAATGAAACAGTGAACACTGAAACAATGAAGGAAATGAAAATTGTAAATGCAAAAATGTAAAAGAGAATGAAATGGAATAAAAGTGTTTTTTTTTCTTTTTCTTTTGAAATTTGTGTTTTGTTTTTATTTTAATGAAATGCAAACACAAATGGAATAACAACAAACACACAAACCAAATAAAAGCAAAAATCACACAAAAACACACAACAATCACTTTTTTTTAATAACTGCACTCAACACACAAAACAATAATGAAGAGCAAACGAAAAATAATCCAAAGAATAGAAAGTTAAAGTCAAATCAATTCCCCGGCAACGGGGCCAAAAACTTGATCGGACGGCTAAATGTCTATCGAATTAGAAAATAGCCGAACGAATTTTGAAATAAAATTTACCGCAAGCGCACGGCGTACAATTGTAGTACGTGGCGAATACGGGTCGATCCGCAGGGAATTGATGATTTTAAAAGTCTAATCAATCAAATTAAACCAAAGTCGAGAGATTATCAAGCTAAAAAAATGAGAAAATTAGCAAACTAGCAACTACAAATGTGAATGAAAACTATGAGAATAAATTGAAAATTTAGAGATAATTCCACTCTCTAGATCACATAAATCAACAAAACCAAGTTATGATCTCTCTTTTCTTTGTCAATAGTTAGCTTAATTGATGTGCTTATCATAAGTATGGTCTATTTGTGCTATTAATTAGCTCAACATAAGCCATCAAACTATAACACACCCCTTAAACCACTTACTGACTCATATCAAAAATGATAACAAAGTTGAAAGCAAAATTAATTTTAAGTATGGCCTATTAACTATTAATTAGAAATATCGACCATCCAAATTTAATCTCAACATTCACTTCATTACTATCATCATATGTAGATGAAGAGGTAATTTGTGTTAGTGATTGTTTAAGTATAGCCTATTTGGTGTCAACAATATAGGCTATCAAATTCAAAGCAAAAACAACAAGTTAGCCACTTCATACATTCTCATTAAAGCACAAAAAGAGAGTATAAAACATCAAAATGTTGAAGCTACATGATTAGAGGCTTCATTACCCCTAAATTGAAGGGATTAGCCTCTCATTTGTGCTATCATATCAACACAAGTAGCATGCAACATGAAACTAAAAAAAAGGAAATGAAAGCTAAATGAATAGGGAACTATTCTACTTGCATAAAAGAAAAGAATCTACACTACAACATGAAAGGTGATAAACAAGAAGAGGAAAATAACATGTATTAAATTGCATAAAAAAAATTACATGAAAAGAAAATGGCTAAGTATCCATGAAAAGAGAAAGAAAGCTTTCTTTTATTTTGAGCCTAAAACTAAACTAAAGAGAGACTAAGAGAGGGGGAGAGGTTACATGAAACATAAGGGGTATATATGCAAGTGTTAAACCCTAATTCATTTTTTTATTTATTTATTTTTTGGAAAGGAAACCTAAAAGTATTGTTTTACTTGAAAAAAAAAGAGAAAAAAAAGGAAGCACTGTATTATGAAGCAATGTATTGGAATGGCTGGGCAGTAAAGTGCTATGCACTGTCAATGTTGATGGGGTGGTGAAGATTTCAGGTTTGGGAAGTTGAAAGGTGGTGGATGAAAGGTGAATGTTAGGGGCAGAGAAATGATGAATGAATGTAGGTGAAGGTTGAAGAAATTGAATTGCAGTTGTGTGGACAGTTGTTTGTTGTGAAGCAAAAGCGTTGCACTACACAGTGAACAGTGCACAATGAAACAGTGAACACTGAAACAATGAAGGAAATGAAAATTGTAAATGCAAAAATGTAAAAGAGAATGAAATGGAATAAAAGTGTTTTTTTTTCTTTTCCGATTGAAATTTGTGTTTTGTTTTTATTTTAATGAAATGCAAACACAAATGGAATAACAACAAACACACAAACCAAATAAAAGCAAAAAAGCACACAAAAACACCCAACAATAACTTTTTTTTAATAACTGCACTCAACACACAAAACAACAATGAAGAGCAAACGAAAAATAATCCAAAGAATAGAAAGTTAAAGTCAAATCAATTCCCCGGCAACGGCATCAAAAACTTGATCGGACGGCTAAATGTCTATCGAATTAGAAAATAGCCGAACGAATTTTGAAATAAAATTTACTGCAAGCGCTTAAACCACTTACTGACTCATATGAAAAACGATAACAAAGAATAAAGAAAAATTTATTTTAAGTATGGCCTATTAACTATTAATTAGAAATATAGACCATCAAATATTAATCTCAACATTCACTTCATTACCTTCATCATATGTAGATGAAGAGGTAATTTGTGTTGGTGATTGTTTAAGTATAGCCTATTTGGTGTCAACCATATAGGCTATCAAATTCAAAGCAAAAACAACAAGTTAGCCACTTCATACATTCTCATTAAAGCACAAAAAAAGAGTATAAAACATCAAAATTTTGAAGCTACATGATTAGAGGCTTCATTACCCCTAAATTGAAGGGATTAGAATCTCATTTGTGTTATCATATCAACACAAGTAGCATGCAACATGAAACTAAAAAAAAGGAAGCAAAATGAAAGCTAAATGAAAAGAGAACTATTCTACTTGCATAAAAGAAAAGAATCTACACTACAACATGAAAGGAAATAAACAAGAAGAGGAAAATAACATGTATTAAATTGCATAAAAAAAATTACATGAAAAGAAAATGGCTAAGTAGCCATGAAAAGAGAAAGAGAGCTTTCTTTTATTTTGAGCCTAAAACTAAACTAAAGAGAGACTAAGAGAGGAGGAGAGGTTACATGAAACATAAGGGGTATATATGCAAGTGTTAAACCCTAATTCAAATTTTTTTTTTTGGAAAGGAAACCTAAAAGTACTGTTTTACTTGGAAAAAAAAGAAGAAGGAAGCACTGTATTATGAAGCAATGTATTGGAATGGCAGGGCAGTAAAGTGCAATGCACTTTCAATGTTGATGGGGTGGTGAAGATTTCAGGTTAGGGAAGTTGAAAGGTGGTGGATGAAAGGTGAATGTTAGGGGCAGAAAAATGATGAATGAATGTAGGTGAAGGTTGAAGGAATTGAATTGCAATTGTGTGGACAGTTGCTTGTTGTGAAGCAAAAGTGTTGCACTGCACAGTGAACAGTGCACAATGAAACAGTGAACACTGAAACCATGAAGGAAATGAAAATTGTAAATGCAAAAATGTAAAAGAGAATGAAATGGAATAAAAGTGTTTTTTTTTCTTTTCCGATTGAAATTTGTGTTTTGTTTTTATTTTAATGAAATGCAAACACAAATGGAATAACAACAAACACACAAACCAAATAAAAGCAAAAATCACACAAAAATACACAATAATAACTTTTTTTTAATAACTGCACTCAACACACAAAACAACAATGAAGAGCAAACGAAAAAAAATCCAAAGAATAGAAAGTTAAAGTCAAATCAATTCCCCGGCAACGGCGCCAAAAACTGGATCGGACGACTAAATGTCTATCGAATTAGAAAATAGGTGAACGAATTTTGAAATAAAATTTACCGCAAGCGCACGGCATACAATTGTAGTACGTGGCGAATACGGGTCGATCCGCAGGGAATTGATGATTTTAAAAGTCTATTCAATCAAATTAAACCAAAGTCGAGAGATTATCAAGCTAAAAAAATGAGAAAATTAGCAAACTAGCAACTACAAATGTGAATGAAAACTATGAGAATAAATTGACAATTTAGAGATAATTTCACTCTCTAGATCACATAAATCAACAAAATGTAGTTATGATCTCTCTTTTCTTTGTCATTAGTTAGCTTAATTGATGTGTTTATCATAAGTATGGTCTATTTGTGCTATTAATTAGCTCAACATAAGCCATCAAACTATAACACACCCCTTAAACCACTTACTGACTCATATGAAAAATGATAACAAAGTTGAAAGCAAAATTTATTTTAAGTATGGTCTATTAACTATTAATTAGAAATATAGACCATCAAATTTTAATCTCAACATTCACTTCATTACCATCATCATATGTAGATGAAGAGGTAATTTGTGTTATTGATTGATTAAGTATAGCCTATTTGGTGTCAACAATATAGGCTATCAAATTCATAGCAAAAACAACAAGTTAGCCACTTCATACATTCTCATTAAAGCACAAAAAGAGAGTATAAAACATCAAAATGTTGAAGCTACATGATTAGAGGCTTCATTACCCCTAAATTGAAGGGATTAGCCTCTCATTTGTGTTATCATATCAACACAAGTAGCATGCAACATGAAGCTAAAAAAAAGGAAGCAAAATGAAAGCTAAATGAAAAGAGAACTATTCTACTTGCATAAAAGAAAAGAATCTACACTACAACATGAAAGGAGATAAACAAGAAGAGGAAAATAACATGTATTAAATTGCATAAAAAAAATTACATGAAAAGAAAATGGCTAAGTAGCCATGAAAAGAGAAAGAGAGCTTTCTTTTATTTTGAGCCTAAAACTAAACTAAAGAGAGACTAAGAGAGGAGGAGAGGTTACATAAAACATAAGGGGTATATATGCAAGTGTTAAACCCTAATTCAATTTTTTTTTGGAAAGGAAACCTAAAAGTACTGTTTTACTTGAAAAAAAGAAGAAGAAGGAAGCACTGTATTATGAAGCAATGTATTGGAATGGCAGGGCAGTAAAGTGCAATGCACTGTCAATGTTGATGGGGTGGTGAAGATTTCAGGTTAAGGAAGTTGAAAGGTGGTGGATGAAAGGTGAATGTTAGGGGCAGAAAAATGATGAATGAATGTTGTTGAAGGTTGAAGGAATTGAATTGTAGTTGTGTGGACAGTTGTTTGTTGTGAAGCAAAAGTGTTGCACTGCACAGTGAACAGGGCACAATGAAACAGTGAACACTGAAACAATGAAGGAAATGAAAATTGTAAATGCAAAAATGTAAAAGAGAATGAAATGGAATAAAAGTGTTTTTTTTCTTTTCCGATTGAAATTTGTGTTTTGTTTTTATTTTAATTAAATGCAAACAAAAATGGAATAACAACAAACACACAAACCAAATAAAAGCAAAAATCACACAATAATAACTTTTTTTAATAACTGCACTCAACACACAAAACAATAATGAAGAGTAAACGAAAAATAATCCAAAGAATAGAAAGTTAAAGTCAAATCAATTCCCCGACAACGGCGCCAAAAACTTGATCGGACGGCTAAATGTATATCGAATTAGAAAATAGCCGAACGAATTTTGAAATAAAATTTACCGCAAGCGCACAGCGTACAATTGTAGTACGTGGCGAATACGGGTCGATCCGCAGGGAATTGATGATTTTAAAAGTCTATTCAATCAAATTAAACCAAAGTCGAGAGATTATCAAGCTAAAAAATGAGAAAATTAGCAAACTAGCGACTACAAATGTGAATGAAAACTATGAGAATATATTGACAATTTAGAGATAATTCCACTCTCTAGATCACATAAATCAACAAAATGAAGTTATGATCTCTTTTTTCTTTGTCATTAGTTAGCTTAATTGATGTGCTTATCATAAGTATGGTCTATTTGTGCTATTAATTAGCTCAACAAAAGCCATCAAACTATAACACACCCCTTAAACCACTTACTGACTCATATGAAAAATGATAACAAAGTTGAAAGCAAAATTTATTTTAAGTATGGCCTATTAACTATTAATTAGAAATATAGACCATCAAATTTTAATCTCAACATTCACTTCATTACTTTCATCATATGTAGATGAAGAGGTAATTTGTGTTGGTGATTGTTTAAGTATAGCCTATTTGGTGTCAACAATATAGGCTATCAAATTCAAAGCAAAAACAACAAGTTAGCCACTTCATACATTCTCAATAAAGCACAAAAAGAGAGTATAAAACATCAAAATGTTGAAGCTACATGATTAGAGGCTTCATTACCCCTAAATTGAAGGGATTAGAATCTCATTTGTGTTATCATATCAACACAAGTAGCATGCAACATGAAACTAAAAAAAAGGAAGCAAAATTAAAGCTAAATGAAAAGAGAACTATTCTACTTGCATAAAAGAAAAGAATCTACACTACAACATGAAAGGAGATAAACAAGAAGAGGAAAATAACATGTATTAAATTGCATAAAAAAAATTACATGAAAAGAAAATGGCTAAGTAGCCATGAAAAGAGAAAGAGAGCTTTCTTTTATTTTGAGCCTAAAACTAAACTAAAGAGAGACTAAGAGAGGAGGAGAGTTTACATGAAACATAAGGGGTATATATGCAAGTGTTAAACCCTAATTCAATTTTTTTTTATTTTTTTTTGGAAAGGAAACCTAAAAGTACTGTTTCACTTGGAAAAAAGAAGAAGAAGGAAGCACTGTATTATGAAGCAATGTATTGGAAAGGCAGGGCAGTAAAGTGCAATGCACTGTCAATGTTGATGGGGTGGTGAAGATTTCAGGTTAGGGAAGTTGAAAGGTGGTGGATGAAAGGTGAATGTTAGGGGCAGAAAAATGATGAATGAATGTAGGTGAAGGTTGAAGGAATTGAATTGCAGTTGTGTGGACAGTTGTTTGTTGTGAAGCAAAAGTGTTGCACTGCAAAGTGAACAGTGCACAATGAAACAGTGAACACTGAAACAATGAAGGAAATGAAAATTGTAAATGCAAAAATGTAAAAGAGAATGAAATGTAATAAAAGTGTTTTTTTTCTTTTCCGATTGAAATTTGTGTTTTGTTTTTATTTTAATGAAATGCAAACACAAATGGAATAACAACAAACACACAAACCAAATAAAAGCAAAAATCACACAAAAATACACAATAATAACTTTTTTTTAATAACTGCACTCAACACACAAAACAACAATGAAGAGCAAACGAAAAATAATCCAAAGAATAGAAAGTTAAAGACAAATCAATTCCCCGGCAACGGCGCCAAAAACTTCATCGGACGGCTAAATGTATATCGAATTAGAAAATAGCCGATCGAATTTTGAAATAAAATTTACCACAAGCGCACAGCGTACAATTGTAGTACGTGGCGAATACGGGTCGATCCGCAGGGAATTGATGATTTTAAAAGTCTATTCAATCAAATTAAACCAAAGTCGAGAGATTATCAAGCTAAAAAATTGAGAAAATTAGCAAACTAGCGACTACAAATGTGAATGAAAACTATGAGAATAAATTGACAATTTAGAGATAATTCCACTCTCTAGATCACATAAATTAACAAAATGAAGTTATGATCTCTTTTTTCTTTATCATTAGTTAGCTTAATTGATGTGCTTATCATAAGTATGGTCTATTTGTGCTATTAATTAGCTCAACATAAGCCATCAAACTATAACACACCCCTTAAACCACTTACTGACTCATATGAAAAATGATAACAAAGTTGAAAGCAAAATTTATTTTAAGTATGGTATATTAACTATTAATTAGAAATATAGACCATCAAATTTTAATCTCAACATTCACTTCATTACTTTCATCATATGTAGATGAAGAGGTAATTTGTGTTGGTGATTGTTTAAGTGTAGCCTATTTGGTGTCAACAATATAGGCTATCAAATTCAAAGCAAAAACAACAAGTTAGCCACTTCATACATTCTCATTAAAGCACAAAAAGAGAGTATAAAACATCAAAATGTTGAAGCTACATGATTAGAGGCTTCATTACCCCTAAATTGAAGGGATTAGCCTCTCATTTGTGTTATCATATCAACACAAGTAGCATGCAACATGAAACTAAAAAAAGGAAGCAAAATGAAAGCTAAATAAAAAGAGAACTATTCTACTTGCATAAAAGAAAAGAATCTACACCACAACATGAAAGGAGATAAACAAGAAGAGGATAATAACATGTATTAAATTGCATAAAAAAAATTACATGAAAAGAAAATGGCTAAGTAGCCATGAAAAGAGAAAGAGAGCTTTCTTTTATTTTGAGCCTAAAATTAAACTAAAGAGAGACTAAGAGAGGAGAAGAGGTTACATGAAACATAAGGGGTATATACGCAAGTGTTAAACCCTAATTCATTTTTTTTATATTTATTTTTTGGGATGGAAACCTAAAACTACTGATTTACTTGGAAAAAAAAGGAAGCACTGTATTATGAAGCAATGTATAGGAATGGCAGGGCAGTAAAGTGCTATGCACTGTCAATGTTGACGGGGTGGTGAAGATTTCAGGTTTGGTAAGTTGAAAGGTGGTGGATGAGTGGTGAATGTTAGGGGCAGAGAAATGATGAATGAATGTAGGTGAAGGTTGAAGAAATTAAATTGCAGTTGTGTGGACAGTTTTTTGTTGCGAAGCAAAAGTGTTGCACTGCACAATGAACAGTGCACAATGAAACAGTGAACACTGAAACAATGAAGGAAATGAAAATTGTAAATGCAAAAATGTTAAAGAGAATGAAATGGAATAAAAGTGTTTTTTTTCTTTTCCGATTGAAATTTGTGTTTTTTTTTATTTTAATGAAATGCAAACACAAATGGAATAACAACAAACACACAAACCAAATAAAAGCAAAAATCACACAAAAACACACAACAATAACTTTTTTTTAATAACTGCACTCAACACACAAAACAACAATGAAGAGCAAACGAAAAATAATCCAAAGAATAGAAAGTTAAAGTCAAATCAATTCCCCGGCAACGTCACCAAAAACTTGATCGAATGGCTAAATGTCTATCGAATTAGAAAATAGGTGAACGAATTTTGAAATAAAATTTAACGCAAGCGCACGGCGTACAATTGTAGTACGTGGCGAATACAGGTCGATCCGCAGGGAATTGATGATTTTAAAAGTCTATTCAATCAAATTAAACCAAAGTCGAGAGATTATCAAGCTAAAAAAAAATGAGAAAATTAGCAAACTAGCAACTACAAATGTGAATGAAAACTATGAGAATAAATTGACAATTTAGAGATAATTCCACTGTCTAGATCACATAAATCAACAAAATGAAGTTATGATCTCTCTTTTCTTTGTCATTAGTTAGCTTAATTGATGTGCTTATCATAAGTATGGTCTATTTGTGCTATTAATTAGCTCAACATAAGCCATCAAAATATAACACACCCCTTAAACCACTTACTGACTCATATGAAAAATGATAACAAAGTTGAAAGCAAAATTTATCTTAAGTATGACCTATTAACTATTAATTAGAAATATAGACCATCAAATTTTAATCTCAACATTCACTTCATTACCATCATCATATGTAGATGAAGAGGTAATTTGTGTTATTGATTGATTAAGTATAGCCTATTTGGTGTCAACAATATAGGCTATCAAATTCATAGCAAAAACAACAAGTTAGCCACTTCATACATTCTCATTAAAGCACAAAAAGAGAGTATAAAACATCAAAATGTTGAAGCTACATGATTAGAGGCTTCATTACCCCTAAATTGAAGGGATTAGCCTCTTATTTGTGTTATCATATCAACACAAGTAGCATGCAACATGAAACTAAAAAAAAGGAAGCAAAATGAAAGCTAAATGAAAAGAGAACTATTCTACTTGCATAAAAGAAAAGAATCTACACTACAACATGAAAGGAGATAAACAAGAAGAGGAAAATAACATGTATTAAATTGCATAAAAAAATTACATGAAAAGAAAATGGCTAAGTAGCCATGAAAAGAGAAAGAGAGCTTTCTTTTATTTTGAGCCTAAAACTAAACTAAAGAGAGACTAAGAGAGGAGGAGAGGTTACATGAAACATAAGGGGTATATATGCAAGTGTTAAACCCTAATTCAATTTTATTTTATTTTGGAAAGGAAACCAACTGTTTTACTTGAAAAAAAAAGAAGAAGGATGCACTGTATTATGAAGCAATGTATTGGAATGGCAGGGCAGTAAAGTGCAATGCACTGTCAATGTTGATGGGGTGGTGAAGATTTCAGGTTAGGGAAGTTGAAAGGTGGTGGATGAAAGGTGAATGTTATGGGCAGAAAAATGATGAATGAATGTTGGTGAAGGTTGAAGGAATTGAATTGCAGTTGTGTGGACAGTTGTTTGTTGTGAAGCAAAAGTGTTGCACTGCACAGTGAACAGTGCACAATGAAACAATGAACACTGAAACAATGAAGAAAATGAAAATTGTAAATACAAAAATGTAAAAGAGAATGAAATGGAATAAAAGTGTTTTTTTTCTTTTCCGATTGAAATTTGTGTTTTGTTTTTATTTTAATTAAATGCAAACACAAATGGAATAACAACAAACACACAAACCAAATAAAAGCAAAAATCACACAAAAACACACAACAATAACTTTTTTTTTAATAACTGCACTCAACACACAAAACAACAATGAAGAGCAAACGAAAAATAATCCAAAGAATAGAAAGTTAAAGTCAAATCAATTCCCCGGCAACGGCGCCAAAAACTTGATCGGACGGCTAAATGTATATCGAATTAGAAAATAGCCGAACGAATTTTGAAATAAAATTTACCGCAAGCGCACAGCGTACAATTGTAGTACGTGGCGAATAAGGGTCGATCCGCAGGGAATTGATGATTTTAAAAGTCTATTCAATCAAATTAAACCAAAGTCGAGAGATTATCAAGCTAAAAAAATGAGAAAATTAGCAAACTAGCGACTACAAATGTGAATGAAAACTATGAGAATATATTGACAATTTAGAGATAATTCCACTCTCAAGATCACATAAATCAACAAAATGAAGTTATGATCTCTTTTTTCTTTGTCATTAGTTAGCTTAATTGATGTGCTTATCATAAGTATGGTCTATTTGTGCTATTAATTAGCTCAACATAAGCCATCAAACTATAACACACCCCTTAAACAACTTACTGACTCATATGAAAAATGATAACAAAGTTGAAAGCAAAATTTATTTTAAGTATGGCCTATTAACTATTAATTAGAAATATAGACCATCAAATTTTAATCTCAACATTCACTTCATTATTTTCATCATATGTAGATGAAGAGGTAATTTGTGTTGGTGATTGTTTAAGTATAGCCTATTTGGTGTCAACAATATAGGCTATCAAATTAAAAGCAAAAACAACAAATTAGCCACTTCATACATTCTCAATAAAGCACAAAAAGAGAGTATAAAACATCAAAATGTTGAAGCTACATGATTAGAGGCTTCTTTACCCCTAAATTGAAGGGATTAGCCTCTCATTTGTGTTATCATATCAACACAAGTAGCATGCAACATGAAATTAAAAAAAGGAAGCAAAATGAAAGCTAAATAAAAAGATAACTATTCTACTTGCATAAAAGAAAAGAATCTACACCACAACATGAAAGTAGATAAACAAGAAGAGGAAAATAACATGTATTAAATTGCATAAAAAAAATTACATGAAAAGAAAATGGCTAAGTAGCCATGAAAAGAGAAAGAGAGCTTTCTTTTATTTTGAGCCTAAAACTAAACTAAAGAGAGACTAAGAGAGGAGGAGAGGTTACATGAAACATAAGGGGTATATATGCAAGTGTTAAACCCTAATTCATATTTTTTTATATTTATTTTTTGGAAAGGAAACCTAAAACTACTGTTTTACTTGAAAAAAAAGGAAGCACTGTATTATGAAGCAATGTATTGGAATGGCAGGGCAGGAAAGTGCTATGCACTGTCAATGTTGACGGGGTGGTGAAGATTTCAGGTTTGGGAAGTTGAAAGGTGGTGGATGAAAGGTGAATGTTAGGGGCATAGAAATGATGAATGAATGTAGGTGAAGGTTGAAGGAATTGAATTGCAGTTGTGTGGACAGTTGTTTGTTGTGAAGCAACAGTGTTGCACTGCACAGTGAACAGTGCACAATGAAACAGTGAACACTGAAACAATGAAGGAAATGAAAATTGTAAATGCAAAAATGTAAAAGAGAATGAAATGGAATAAAAGGGTTTTTTTTTTTTCCGATTGAAATTTGTGTTTTGTTTTTATTTTAATGAAATGCAAACACAAATGGAATAACAACAAACACACAAACCAAATAAAAGCAAAAATCACACAAAAACACACAATAATAACTTTTTTTTTTAATAACTGCACTCAACTCAAAAAACAACAATGAAGAGCAAACGAAAAATAATCCAAAGAATAGAAAGTTAAAGTCAAATCAATTCCCCGGCAACGGCGCCAAAAACTTGATTGGACGGCTAAATGTCTATCGAATTAGAAAATAGCTGAACGAATTTTGAAATAAAATTTACCGCAAGCGCACGGCGTACAATTGTAGTACGTGGCGAATACGGGTCGATCCATAGGGAATTGATGATTTTAAAAGTCTATTCAATCAAATTAAACCAAAGTCGAGAGATTATCAAGCTAAAAAAATGAGAAAATTAGCAAACTAGCGACTACAAATGTGAATGAAAACTATGAGAATATATTGACAATTTAGAGATAATTCCACTCTCAAGATCACATAAATCAACAAAATGAAGTTATGATCTCTTTTTTCTTTGTCATTAGTTAGCTTAATTGATGTGCTTATCATAAGTATGGTCTATTTGTGCTATTAATTAGCTCAACATAAGCCATCAAACTATAACACACCCCTTAAACAACTTACTGACTCATATGAAAAATGATAACAAAGTTGAAAGCAAAATTTATTTTAAGTATGGCCTATTAACTATTAATTAGAAATATAGACCATCAAATTTTAATCTCAACATTCACTTCATTATTTTCATCATATGTAGATGAAGAGGTAATTTGTGTTGGTGATTGTTTAAGTATAGCCTATTTGGTGTCAACAATATAGGCTATCAAATTAAAAGCAAAAACAACAAATTAGCCACTTCATACATTCTCAATAAAGCACAAAAAGAGAGTATAAAACATCAAAATGTTGAAGCTACATGATTAGAGGCTTCTTTACCCCTAAATTGAAGGGATTAGCCTCTCATTTGTGTTATCATATCAACACAAGTAGCATGCAACATGAAATTAAAAAAAGGAAGCAAAATGAAAGCTAAATAAAAAGATAACTATTCTACTTGCATAAAAGAAAAGAATCTACACCACAACATGAAAGGAGATAAACAAGAAGAGGAAAATAACATGTATTAAATTGCATAAAAAAATTACATGAAAAGAAAATGGCTAAGTAGCCATGAAAAGAGAAAGAGAGCTTTCTTTTATTTTGAGCCTAAAACTAAACTAAAGAGAGACTAAGAGAGGAGGAGAGGTTACATGAAACATAAGGGGTATATATGCAAGTGTTAAACCCTAATTCAATTTTATTTTATTTTGGAAAGGAAACCAACTGTTTTACTTGAAAAAAAAAGAAGAAGGATGCACTGTATTATGAAGCAATGTATTGGAATGGCAGGGCAGTAAAGTGCAATGCACTGTCAATGTTGATGGGGTGGTGAAGATTTCAGGTTAGGGAAGTTGAAAGGTGGTGGATGAAAGGTGAATGTTATGGGCAGAAAAATGATGAATGAATGTTGGTGAAGGTTGAAGGAATTGAATTGCAGTTGTGTGGACAGTTGTTTGTTGTGAAGCAAAAGTGTTGCACTGCACAGTGAACAGTGCACAATGAAACAATGAACACTGAAACAATGAAGAAAATGAAAATTGTAAATGCAAAAATGTAAAAGAGAATGAAATGGAATAAAAGTGTTTTTTTTCTTTTCCGATTGAAATTTGTGTTTTGTTTTTATTTTAATTAAATGCAAACACAAATGGAATAACAACAAACACACAAACCAAATAAAAGCAAAAATCACACAAAAACACACAACAATAACTTTTTTTTTAATAACTGCACTCAACACACAAAACAACAATGAAGAGCAAACGAAAAATAATCCAAAGAATAGAAAGTTAAAGTCAAATCAATTCCCCGGCAACGGCGCCAAAAACTTGATCGGACGGCTAAATGTATATCGAATTAGAAAATAGCCGAACGAATTTTGAAATAAAATTTACCGCAAGCGCACAGCGTACAATTGTAGTACGTGGCGAATAAGGGTCGATCCGCAGGGAATTGATGATTTTAAAAGTCTATTCAATCAAATTAAACCAAAGTCGAGAGATTATCAAGCTAAAAAAATGAGAAAATTAGCAAACTAGCGACTACAAATGTGAATGAAAACTATGAGAATATATTGACAATTTAGAGATAATTCCACTCTCAAGATCACATAAATCAACAAAATGAAGTTATGATCTCTTTTTTCTTTGTCATTAGTTAGCTTAATTGATGTGCTTATCATAAGTATGGTCTATTTGTGCTATTAATTAGCTCAACATAAGCCATCAAACTATAACACACCCCTTAAACAACTTACTGACTCATATGAAAAATGATAACAAAGTTGAAAGCAAAATTTATTTTAAGTATGGCCTATTAACTATTAATTAGAAATATAGACCATCAAATTTTAATCTCAACATTCACTTCATTATTTTCATCATATGTAGATGAAGAGGTAATTTGTGTTGGTGATTGTTTAAGTATAGCCTATTTGGTGTCAACAATATAGGCTATCAAATTAAAAGCAAAAACAACAAATTAGCCACTTCATACATTCTCAATAAAGCACAAAAAGAGAGTATAAAACATCAAAATGTTGAAGCTACATGATTAGAGGCTTCTTTACCCCTAAATTGAAGGGATTAGCCTCTCATTTGTGTTATCATATCAACACAAGTAGCATGCAACATGAAATTAAAAAAAGGAAGCAAAATGAAAGCTAAATAAAAAGATAACTATTCTACTTGCATAAAAGAAAAGAATCTACACCACAACATGAAAGTAGATAAACAAGAAGAGGAAAATAACATGTATTAAATTGCATAAAAAAAATTACATGAAAAGAAAATGGCTAAGTAGCCATGAAAAGAGAAAGAGAGCTTTCTTTTATTTTGAGCCTAAAACTAAACTAAAGAGAGACTAAGAGAGGAGGAGAGGTTACATGAAACATAAGGGGTATATATGCAAGTGTTAAACCCTAATTCATATTTTTTTATATTTATTTTTTGGAAAGGAAACCTAAAACTACTGTTTTACTTGAAAAAAAAGGAAGCACTGTATTATGAAGCAATGTATTGGAATGGCAGGGCAGGAAAGTGCTATGCACTGTCAATGTTGACGGGGTGGTGAAGATTTCAGGTTTGGGAAGTTGAAAGGTGGTGGATGAAAGGTGAATGTTAGGGGCATAGAAATGATGAATGAATGTAGGTGAAGGTTGAAGGAATTGAATTGCAGTTGTGTGGACAGTTGTTTGTTGTGAAGCAACAGTGTTGCACTGCACAGTGAACAGTGCACAATGAAACAGTGAACACTGAAACAATGAAGGAAATGAAAATTGTAAATGCAAAAATGTAAAAGAGAATGAAATGGAATAAAAGGGTTTTTTTTTTTTCCGATTGAAATTTGTGTTTTGTTTTTATTTTAATGAAATGCAAACACAAATGGAATAACAACAAACACACAAACCAAATAAAAGCAAAAATCACACAAAAACACACAATAATAACTTTTTTTTTTAATAACTGCACTCAACTCAAAAAAAAACAATGAAGAGCAAACGAAAAATAATCCAAAGAATAGAAAGTTAAAGTCAAATCAATTCCCCGGCAACGGCGCCAAAAACTTGATTGGACGGCTAAATGTCTATCGAATTAGAAAATAGCTGAACGAATTTTGAAATAAAATTTACCGCAAGCGCACGGCGTACAATTGTAGTACGTGGCGAATACGGGTCGATCCGTAGGGAATTGATGATTTTAAAAGTCTATTCAATCAAATTAAACCAAAGTCGAGAGATTATCAAGCTAAAAAAAATGAGAAAATTAGCAAACTAGCAACTACAAATGTGAATGAAAACTATGAGAATAAATCGACAATTTAGAGATAATTCCACTCTCTAGATCACATAAATCAACAAAATGTAGTTATGATCTCTCTTTTCTTTGTCATTAGTTAGCTTAATTTATGTTCTTATCATAAGTATGGTCTATTTGTGCTATTAATTATCTCAACATAAGCCATCAAACTATAACACACCCCTTAAACCACTTACTGACTCATATGAAAAATGATAACAAAGTTGAAAGCAAAATTTATTTTAAGTATGGCCTATTAACTATTAATTAGAAATATAGACCATCAAATTTTAATCTCAACATTCACTTCATTACCATCATCATATGTAGATGAAGAGGTAATTTGTGTTAGTGATTGTTTAAGTATAGCCTATTTGGTGTCAACAATATAGGCTATCAAATTCAAAGCAAAAACAACAAGTTAGCCACTTCATACATTCTCATTAAAGCACAAAAAGAGAGTATAAAACATCAAAATGTTGAAGCTACATGATTAGAGGCTTCATTACCCCTAAATTGAAGGGATTAGCCTCTCATTTGTGTTATCATATCAGCACAAGTAGCATGCAACATGAAACTAAAAAAAGGAAGCAAAATGAAAGCTAAATGAAACGAGAACTATTCTACTTGCATAAAAGAAAAGAATCTACACTACAACATGAAAGGAGATAAACAAGAAGAGGAAAATAACATGTATTAAATTGCATAAAAAAAATTAAATGAAAAGAAAATGGCTAAGTAGCCATGAAAAGAGAAAGAGAGCTTTCTTTTATTTTGAGCCTAAAACTAAACTAAAGAGAGACTAAGAGAGGAGGAGATGTTACATGAAACATAAGGGGTATATATGCAAGTGTTAAATCCTAATTCATATTTTTTTATATTTATTTTTTGGAAAGGAAACCTAAAACTACTGTTTTACTTGAAAAAAAAAGGAAGCACTGTATTATGAAGCAATGTATTGGAATGGCAGGGCAGGAAAGTGCTATGCACTTTCAATGTTGACGGGGTGGTGAAGATTTCAGGTTTGGGAAGTTGAAAGGTGGTGGATGAAAGGTGAATGTTAGGGGCAGAGAAATGATGAATGAATGTAGGTGAAGGTTGAAGGAATTGAATTGCAGTTGTATGGACAATTGTTTGTTGTGAAGCAAAAGTGTTGCACTGCATAGTGAACAGTGCACAATGAAACAGTGAACACTGAAACAATGAAGGAAATGAAAATTGTAAATGCAAAAATGTAAAAGAGAATGAAATGGAATAAAAGTGTTTTTTTTCTTTTCCGATTGAAATTTGTGTTTTGTTTTTATTTTAATGAAATGCAAACACAAATGGAATAACAACAAACACACAAACCAAATAAAAGCAAAAATCACACAAAAACACACAACAATAACTTTTTTTTAATAACTACACTCAACACACAAAACAACAATGAAGAGCAAACGAAAAATAATCCAAAGAATAGAAAGTTAAAGTCAAATCAATTCCCCGGCAACGGCGCCAAAAACTTGATCGGACGGCTAAATGTCTATCGAATTAGAAAATAGCTGAACGAATTTTGAAAAAAAATTTACCGCAAGCGCACGGCGTACAATTGTAGTACGTGGTGAATACGGGTCGATCCGCAGGGAATTGATGATTTTAAAAGTCTATTCAATTAAATTAAACCAAAGTCGAGAGATTATCAAGCTAAAAAAATGAGAAAATTAGCAAACTAGCAACTACAAATGTGAATGAAAACTATGAGAATAAATTGACAATTTAGAGATAATTCCACTCTCTAGATCACATAAATCAACAAAATGAATTTATGATCTCTCTTTTCTTTGTCATTAGTTAGCTTAATTGATGTGCTTATGATAAGTATGGTCTATTTGTGCTATTAATTAGCTCAACATAAGCCATCAAACTATAACACACCCCTTAAACCACTTACTGACTCATATGAAAAATGATAACAAAGTTGAAAGCAAAATTTATTTTAAGTATGGCCTATTAACTATTAATTAGAAATATAGACCATCAAATTTTAATCTCAACATTCACTTCATTACCATCATCATATGTAGATGAAGAGGTAATTTGTGTTAGTGATTGTTTAAGTATAGCCTATTTGGTGTCAACAATATAGGCTATCAAATTCAAAGCAAAAACAACAAGTTAGCCACTTCATACATTCTCATTAAAGCACAAAAAGAGAGTATAAAACATCAAAATGTTGAAGCTACATGATTAGAGACTTCATTACCCCTAAATTGAAGGGATTAGCCTCTCATTTGTGTTATCATATCAACACAAGTATCATGCAACATGAAACTAAAAAAAAGGAAGCAAAATGAAAGCTAAATGAAAAGAGAACTATTCTACTTGCATAAAAGAAAAGAATCTACACTACAACATGAAAGGAGATAAACAAGAAGAGGAAAATAACATGTATTAAATTGCATAAAAAAAATTACATGAAAAGAAAATGGCTAAGTAGCCATGAAAAGAGAAAGAGAGCTTTCTTTTATTTTGAGCCTAAAACTAAACTAAAGAGAGACTAAGAGAGGAGGAGAGGTTACATGAAACATAAGGGGTATATATGCAAGTGTTAAACCCTAATTCATATTTTTTTATATTTATTTTTTGGAAAGGAAACCTAAAACTACTGTTTTACTTGAAAAAAAAAGGAAGCACTGTATTATGAAGCAATGTATTGGAATGGCAGAGCAGGAAAGTGCTATGCACTGTCAATGTTGATGGGGTGGTGAAGATTTCAGGTTTGGGAAGTTGAAAGGTGGTGGATGAAAGGTGAATGTTAGGGGCAGAGAAATGATGAATGAATGTTGGTGAAGGTTGAAGGAATTGAATTGCAGTTGTGTGGACAGTTGTTTGTTGTGAAGCAAAAGTGTTGCACTGCACAGTGAACAGTGCACAATGAAACAGTGAACACTGAAACAATGAAGAAAATGAAAATTGTAAATGCAAAAATGTAAAAGAGAATGAAATGGAATAAAAGTGTTTTTTTTCTTTTCCGATTGAAATTTGTGTTTTGTTTTTATTTTAATGAAATGCAAACACAAATGGAATAACAACAAACACACAAACCAAATAAAAGCAAAAATCACACAAAAACACACAACAATAACTTTTTTTTAATAACTGCACTCAACACACAAAACAACAATGAAGAGCAAACAAAAAATAATCCAAAGAATAGAAAGTTAAAGTCAAATCAATTCCCCGGCAACGGCGCCAAAAACTTGATCGGACAGCTAAATGTCTATCGAATTAGAAAATAGCTGAACGAATTTAGAAAAAAAATTTACCGCAAGTGCACGGCGTACAATTGTAGTACGTGGTGAATACGGGTCGATCCGCAGGGAATTGATGATTTTAAAAGTCTATTCAATTAAATTAAACCAAAGTCGAGAGATTATCAAGCTAAAAAAAATGAGAAAATTAGCAAACTAGCAACTACAAATGTGAATGAAAAGTATGAGAATAAATTGACAATTTAGAGATAATTCCACTCTCTAGATCACATAAATCAACAAAATGAAGTTATGATCTCTCTTTTCTTTGTCATTAGTTAGCTTAATTGATGTGCTTATGATAAGTATGGTCTATTTGTGCTATTAATTAGCTCAACATAAGCCATCAAACTATAACACACCCCTTAAACCACTTACTGACTCATATGAAAAATGATAACAAAGTTGAAAGCAAAATTTATTTTAAGTATGACCTATTAACTATTAATTAGAAATATAGACCATCAAATTTTAATCTCAACATTCACTTCATTACCATCATCATATGTAGATGAAGAGGTAATTTGTGTTAGTGATTGTTTAAGTATAGCCTATTTGGTGTCAACAGTATAGGCTATCAAATTCAAAGCAAAAACAACAAGTTAGTCACTTCATACATTCTCATTAAAGCACAAAAAGAGAGTATAAAACATCAAAATGTTGAAGCTACATGATTAGAGGCTTCATTCCCCCTAAATTGAAGGGATTAGCCTCTCATTTGTGTTATCATATCAACACAAGTAGCATGCAACATGAAACTAAAAAAAAGGAAGCAAAATTAAAGCTAAATGAAAAGAGAACTATTCTACTTGCATAAAAGAAAAGAATCTACACTACAACATGAAATGAGATAAACAAGAAGAGGAAAATAACATGTATTAAATTGCATAAAAAAAATTACATGAAAAGAAAATGGCTAAGTAGCCATGAAAAGAGAAAGAGAGCTTTCTTTTATTTTGAGCCTAAAACTAAATTAAAGAGAGACTAAGAGAGGAGGAGAGGTTACATGAAACATAAGGGGTATATATGCAAGTGTTAAACCCTAATTCATATTTTTTTATATTTATTTTTTGGAAAGGAAACCTAAAACTACTGTTTTACTTGAAAAAAAAAGGAAGCACTGTATTATGAAGCAATGTATTGGAATGGCAGGGCAGGAAAGTGCTATGCACTGTCAATGTTGACGGGGTGGTGAAGATTTCAGGTTTGGGAAGTTGAAAGGTGGTGGATGAAAGGTGAATGTTAGGGGCAGAGAAATGATGAATGAATGTAGGTGAAGGTTTAAGGAATTGAATTGCAGTTGTGTGGACAATTGTTTGTTGTGAAGCAAAAGTGTTGCACTGCACAGTGAACAGTGCACAATGAAACAGTGAACACTGAAACAATGAAGGAAATGAAAATTGTAAATGCAAAAATGTAAAAGAGAATGAAATGGAATAAAAGTGTTTTTTTTTCTTTTCCGATTGAAATTTGTGTTTTGTTTTTATTTTAATGAAATGCAAACACAAATGGAATAACAACAAACACACAAACCAAATAAAAGCAAAAATCACACAAAAACTCACAACAATAACTTTTTTTTTAATAACTGCACTCAACACACAAAACAACAATGAAGAGCAAACGAAAAATAATCCAAAGAATAGAAAGTTAAAGTCAAATCAATTCCCCGGCAACGGCGCCAAAAACTTGATCGGACGGCTAAATGTCTATCGAATTAGAAAATAGCTGAACGAATTTTGAAATAAAATTTACCGCAAGCGCACGGCGTACAATTGTAGTACGTGGCGAATACGGGTCGATCCGCAGGGAATTGATGATTTTAAAAGTCTATTCAATCAAATTAAACCAAAGTCGAGAGATTATCAAGCTAAAAAAATTGAGAAAATTAGCAAACTAGCAACTACAAATGTGAATGAAAACTATGAGAATAAATTGACAATTTAGAGATAATTCCACTCTCTAGATCACATAAATCAACAAAATGTAGTTATGATCTCTCTTTTCTTTGTCATTAGTTAGCTTAATTGATGTGCTTATCATAAGTATGGTCTATTTGTGCTATTAATTAGCTCAACATAAGCCATCAAACTATAACACACCCCTTAAACCACTTACTGACTCATATGAAAAATGATAACAAAGTTGAAAGCAAAATTTATTTTAAGTATGGCCTATTAACTATTAATTAGAAATATAGACCATCAAATTTTAATCTCAACAGTCACTTCATTACCATCATCATATGTAGATGAAGAGGTAATTTGTGTTAGTGATTGTTTAAGTATAGCCTATTTGGTGTCAACAATATAGGCTATCAAATTCAAAGCAAAAACAACAAGTTAGCCACTTCATACATTCTCATTAAAGCACAAAAAGAGAGTATAAAACATCAAAATGTTGAAGCTACATGATTAGAGGCTTCATTACCCCTAAATTGAAGGGATTAGCCTCTCATTTGTGTTATCATATCAACACAAGTAGCATGCAACATGAAACTAAAAAAAAGGAAGCTAAATGAAAGCTAAATGAAAAGAGAACTATTCTACTTGCATAAAAGAAAAGAATCTACACTACAACATGAAAGGAGATAAACAAGAAGAGGAAAATAACATGTATTAAATTGCATAAAAAAATTACATGAAAAGAAAATGGCTAAGTAGCCATGAAAAGAGAAAGAGAGCTTTCTTTTATTTTGAGCCTAAAACTGAACTAAAGAGAGACTAAGAGAGGAGGAGAGGTTACATGAAACATAAGGGGTATATATGCAAGTGTTAAAACCTAATTCATAATTTTTTTTTTTGGAAAGGAAACCTAAAACTACTGTTTTACTTGAAAAAAAAGGAAGCACTGTATTATGAAGCAATGTATTGGAATGGCAGGGCAGGAAAGTGCTATGCACTATCAATGTTGACGGGGTGGTGAAGATTTCAGGTTTGGGAAGTTGAAAGGTGGTGGATGAAAGGTGAATGTTAGGGGCAGAGAAATGATGAATGAATGTAGGTGAAGGTTGAAGGAATTGAATTGCAGTTGTGTGGACAGTTGTTTGTTGTGAAGCAAAAGTGTTGCACTGCACAGTGAACAGTGCACAATGAAACAGTGAACACTGAAACAATGAAGGAAATGAAAATTGTAAATGCAAAAATGTAAAAGAGAATGAAATGGAATAAAAGTGTTTTTTTTTTCTTTTCCAATTGAAATTTGTGTTTTGTTTTTATTTTAATGAAATGCAAACACAAATGGAATAACAACAAACACACAAACCAAATAAAAGCAAAAATCACACAAAAACACACAACAATAACTTTTTTTTAATAACTGCACTCAACACACAAAACAACAATGAAGAGCAAACGAAAAATAATCCAAAGAATAGAAAGTTAAAGTCAAATCAATTCCCCGGCAACGGCGCCAAAAACTTGATCGGACGGCTAAATGTCTATCGAATTAGAAAATAGCTGAACGAATTTTGAAATAAAATTTACCGCAAGCGCACGGCGTACAATTGTAGTACGTGGCGAATACGGGTCGATCCGCAGGGAATTGATGATTTTAAAAGTCTATTCAATCAAATTAAACCAAAGTCGAGAGATTATCAAGCTAAAAAAAATGAGAAAATTAGCAAACTAACAACTACAAATGTGAATGATAACTATTAGAATAAATTGACAATTTAGAGATAATTCCACTCTGTAGATCACATAAATCAACAAAATGTAGTTATGATCTCTCTTTTCTTTGTCATTAGTTAGCTTAATTGATGTGCTTATCATAAGTATGGTCTATTTTTGCTATTAATTAGCTCAACATAAGCCATCAAACTATAACACACCCATTAAACCACTTACTGACTCATATGAAAAATGATAACAAAGTTAAAAGCAAAATTTATTTTAAGTATGGCCTATTAACTATTAATTAGAAATATAGACCATCAAATTTTAATCTCAACATTCACTTCATTACCATCATCATATGTAGACGAAGAGGTAATTTGTGTTAGTGATTGTTTAAGTATAGCCTATTTGGTGTCAACAATATAGGCTATCAAATTCAAAGCAAAAACAACAAGTTAGCCACTTCATACATTCTCATTAAAGCACAAAAAGAGAGTATAAAACATCAAAATGTTGAAGCTACATGATTAGAGGCTTCATTACCCCTAAATTGAAGGGATCAGCCTCTCATTTGTGTTATCATATCAACACAAGTAGCATGCAAGATGAAACTAAAAAAAGGAAGCAAAATGAAAGCTTAATGAAAAGAGAACTATTTTACTTGCATAAAAGAAAAGAATCTACACTACAACATGAAAGTAGATAAACAAGAAGAGGAAAATAACATGTATTAAATGGCATATAAAAAATTACATGAAAAGAAAATGGCTAAGTAGCCATGAAAAGAGAAAGAAAGCTTTCTTTTATTTTGAGCCTAAAACTAAACTAAAGAGAGACTAAGAGAGGAGGAGAGGTTACATGAAACATAAGGGGTATATATGCAAGTGTTAAACCCTAATCATTTTTTTTATATTTTTTTGGAAAAGAAACCTAAAAGTACGTTTTGCTTGAAAAAAATAGAAAAAAAAAGAAAGCACTGTATTATGAAGCAATGTATTGGAATGGCAGGGCAGGAAAGTGCTATGCACTGTCAATGTAGATGGGGTGGTGAAGATTTCAGGTTTGGTAAGTTGAAAGGTGGTGGATGAAAGGTGAATGTTAGGGACAGAGAAATGATGAATGAATGTAGGTGAAGGTTGAAGAAATTGAATTGCAGTTGTGTGGACAGTTGTTTGTTGTGAAGCAAAAGTGTTGCACTGCACAGTGAACAGTGCACAATGAAACAGTGAACACTGAAACAATGAAGGAAATGAAAATTGTAAATGCAAAAATGTAAAAGAGAATGAAATGGAATAAAAGTGTTTTTTTTTCTTTTCCTATTGAAATTTGTGTTTTGTTTTTATTTTAATGAAATGCAAACACAAATGGAATAACAACAAACACACAAACCAAATATAAGCAAAAATCACACAAAAACACACAACAATAACTTTTTTTAATAACTGCACTCAACACACAAAACAACAATGAAGAGCAAACGAAAAATAATCCAAAGAATAGAAAGTTAAAGTTAAATCAATTCCCCGGCAACGGCGCCAAAAACTTGATCGGACGGCTAAATGTCTACCGAATTAGAAAATAGCCGAACGAATTTTGAAATAAAATTTACCGCAAGCGCACGGCGTACAATTGTAGTACGTGGCGAATACGGGTCGATCCGCAGGGAATTGATGATTTTAAAAGTCTATTCAATCAAATTAAACCAAAGTCGAGAGATTATCAAGCTAAAAAAATTGAGAAAATTAGCAAACTAGCAACTACAAATGTGAATGAAAACTATGAGAATAAATTAACAATTTAGAGATAATTCCACTCTCTAGATCACATAAATCAACAAAATGAAGATATGATCTCTCTTTTCTTTGTCATTAGTTAGCTTAATTGATGTGCTTATCATAAGTATGGTCTATTTGTGTTATTAATTAGCTCAACATAAACCATCAAACTATAACACACCCCTTAAACCACTTACTGACTCATATGAAAAATGATAACAAAGTTGAAAGCAAAATTTATTTTAAGTATGACCTATTAACTATTAATTAGAAATATAGACCATCAAATTTTAATCTCAACATTCACTTCATTACCATCATCATATGTAGATGAAGAGGTAATTTGTGTTAGTGATTGTTTAAGTATAGCCTATTTGGTGTCAACAATATAGGCTATCAAATTCAAAGCAAAAACAACAAGTTAGCCACTTCATACATTCTCATTAAAGCACAAAAAGTGAGTATAAAACATCAAAATGTTGAAGCTACATGATTAGAGGCTTCATTACCCCTAAATTGAAGGGATTAGCCACTCATTTGTGTTATCATATCAACACAAGTAGCATGCAACATGAAACTAAAAAAAAGGAAGCAAAATGAAAGCTAAATGAAAAGAGAACTATTCTACTAGCATAAAAGAAAAGAATCTACACTACAACATGAAAGGAGATAAACAAGAAGAGGAAAATAACATCTATTAAATTGCATAAAAAAAATTACATGAAAAGAAAATGGCTAAGTAGCCATGAAAAGAGAAAGTGAGCTTTCTTTTATTTTGAGCCTAAAACTAAACTAAAGAGAGACTAAGGAAGGGGGAGAGGTTACATGAAACATAAGGGGTATATATGCAAGTGTTAAACCCTAATTCATTTTTTTATTTTTTTATTTTTTGGAAAGAAAACCTAAAAGTACTATTTTACTTGAAAAAAAGGAAACATTGTATTATGAAGCAATGTATTGGAATGGCAGGGCAGTAAAGTGCTATGCACTGTCAATGTTGATGGGGTGGTGAAGATTTCAGGTTTGGGAAGTTGAAAGGTGGTGGATGAAAGGTGAATATTAGGGGTAGAGAAATGATGAATGAATGTAGGTGAAGGTTGAAGAAATTGAATTGCAGTTGTGTGGACAGTTGTTTGTTGTGAAGCAAAAGTGTTGCACTGCACAGTGAACAGTGCACGATGAAACAGTGAACACTGAAACAATGAAGGAAATGAAAATTGTAAATGCAAAAATGTAAAAGAGAATGAAATGGAATAAAAGTGCTTTTTTTCTTTTCCGATTGAAATTTGTGTTTTTTTTTATTTTAATGAAAAGCAAACACAAATGGAATAACAACAAACACACAAACCAAATAAAAGCAAAAATCACACAAAAACACACTACAATAACGTTATTTTTAATAACTGCACTCAACACACAAAACAACAATGAAGAGCAAACGAAAAATAATCCAAAGAATAGAAAGTTAAAGTCAAATCAATTCCCCGGCAACGGCGCCAAAAACTTGATCGGACGGCTAAATGTCTATCGAATTAGAAAATAGCCGAACGAATTTTGAAATAAAATTAACCGCAAGTGCACGGCGTACAATTGTAGTACGTGGCGAATACGGGTCGATCCGCAGGGAATTGATGATTTTAAAAGTCTATTCAATCAAATTAAACCAAAGTCGAGAGATTATCAAGCTAAAAAATGAGAAAATTAGCAAACTAGCAACTACAAATGTGAATGAAAACTATGAGAATAAATTGACAATTTAGAGATAATTCCACTCTCTAGATCACATAAATCAACAAAATGAAGTTATAATCTCTCTTTTCTTTGTCAATAGTTAGCTTAATTGATGTGCTAATCATAAGTATGGTCTATTTGTGCAATTAATTAGCTCAACATAAGCCATCAAACTATAACACACCCCTTAAACCACTTACTGACTCATATGAAAAATGATAACAAAGTTGAAAGCAAAATTTATTTTAAGTATGGCCTATTAACTATTAATTAGAAATATAGACCAACATATTTTAATCTCAACATTCACTTCATTACCATCATCATATGTAGATGAAGAGGTAATTTGTGTTGGTGATTGTTTAAGTATATCCTATTTGGTGTCAACAATATAGGCTATCAAATTCAAAGCAAAAACAACAAGTTAGCGACTCCATACATTATCATTAAAGCACAAAAAGAGAGTATAAAACATAAAAATGTTGAAGCTACATGATTAGAGGCTTCATTACCCCTAAATTGAAGGGATTAGCCTCTCATTTATGTTATCATATCAACACAAGTAGCATGCAACATGAAACTAAAAAAAAGGAAGCAAAATGAAAGCTAAATGAAAAGAGAACTATTCTACTTGTATAAAAGAAAAGAATCTACACTACAACATGAAAGGAGATAAACAAGAAGAGGAAAATAACATGTATTAAATTTGACGCAGCAGCGGAATGATAAAATGATGATTCTGTGAAAGTAGCGATCGGTGAATTGAGGAATTCCAATTGGCCAACTCCGTTGATCCAAAGATGCCGGAATCTTGCTATCCCAAACACGTTGATAGCGCACTATACCTTGTTTAAAGATCTACGATTCTTCGCACGTTGATCTAGCGCACTAGATACCGTGAATCGGCTTCAGCAATCGTTGAATCGAGTGCACTCGATTAACCGATAGTGGAGATAGGAGATTACACTCAACTACCAATTTGGTGAAAGCACAATGCTAACAAAACAAAGTTTTTATTTCAAATCAACTAAACTATTACAAATGACCACACATACCTATTTATAGGCTACAACTCAACACGCCAAAACAGAACACATTTCAACACAACACTTAGGTCGTGAACGACCTACGACCTAAAATAGTGCGACCTAAAAACCCGGCGACTTACGACCTAAAAACATTACAACATAAGCAAATACAATTTACAACAAATATTTACAACACATAGATCAGTTTCGACCTAAAATACAACTCACGCGACCTAACTTCAACACACCAGCCTCCATCAGCTCCCTAGTATAGGTCGTTAACGACCTACCACTTTGTGCGCGACCTAACAATGAACGGCATCTGGAGCAAGAGACCTTAAATGAACGGCATCCCCATCAGTGACCTAAAAGAAGCGGCTTTAGAAAAACTTCGCGACCTAAGTCTTCACGACCTAAGTCTTCACGACTTATAGTAAGCGACTTATTTCTCCACATTTCGCCGCGACCTAACTTCTTGCTTTAACTCGTTAGCTCGTGAGCGATCTTCCATAGGTCGTGAGCAACCTAAATTGTTACTAGGTCGTGAGCGACCTAAGACTTCGTCATTCTGGGCTGCATCATCCTCTCCTGTTGAGAAAAATTCATCCTCGAATTTGCGCCCTCTTCTCCCACAACAAACTCGTTCCCATGATACGGTATAAGATGTTTAACATTGAACACATCAGAAGTATACACATCCTCCGGCAGCTTCAACTTATAAGCGTTTTCATTGATCCGTTTCACAATCGTTACAGGACCAATTTTTCGAGCTTTAAGCTTATTGTATGTTCCCACTGTAAAACGATCTTTTGTTAGTACATCATATACTAAATCTCCTTCATTAAATTCAACGCTTCTTCGCTTCAAATCCGCAGATCGTTTATACTGTTCATTCGCTTTCTCCAATCGTTCCTGAACGATTTTATGACATTCTGTCAATCCCTCAACAAAATCAGCAGCTCTTTTAACTGTCTTCTTTGGTTGTGGTATTATCGTTAAGTCCAACGGTCCTTTTGGCATACTAGAATATACAACCTGAAATGGGTTGAATCGCGTACTACGATTCACTACATGATTATGAGCAAATTCTGCCTGACATAACTTCATGTCCCAACACTTCAGATTATCTTTCACCAGACATCGCAATAAATTTCCCAGCAATCTGTTAACCACCTCCGTTTGCCCATCAGTTTGCGGATGGTAAGCGCTACTATACCTCATCTTCGCTCTTGATAACTTCTCACTGAAATATGCAATAGGACATCCCCTCTGACTCAACACCCCTCCAATTCCAACCTTCGATGCATCAGTATGTAATTCAAATAACAGCTGAAAATCAGGTAATGCTAGAATTGGTGCTGTCGTCAAGAGTTCTTTGATTCGCTCAAAAGCAACCCCTACTTCCTCCGGCCATGAAAACTGTTTGCCCTTCATACAATCAGTAACAGGCGCCATCACACTACTAAAGTGTGGAATAAACCTCCGATAAAATGATGCCAACCCATGAAAACTCCGAACTTCCGTTATCGTCTTGGGTTGCGGCCAATCTCTAATTGCTTCGACTTTACTTTGGTCAACCTGTATTCCTCCCTCCGATACAACATATCCCAGAAATAAAACAATCCTCGCCATGAAAACACACTTCTTCGTAGCAGCATAAAATTGTTCTTCATGAAGAATAATTAACACTTTCGTCAAATGTTGATAATGCTCCTCTATACTAGCACTGTAGATCAGAATATCATCAAAGTAAACCACCACAAATTTTCCAATGTACGGCCTGAAAATTTGGTTCATCACCCTCATGAATGTACTTGGTGCATTTGATAGACCAAACGACATTACCAGCCATTCGTACAATCCTTCCCTCGTCTTAAATGCTGTCTTCCATTCGTCCCCTGGTCTAATGCGAATCTGATGATAACCACTTTTAAGATCAATCTTTGAAAAGATCACAGACCCACTGATTTGATCTAACAGATCATCAAGCCTCGACATCGGAAATCTGTATCTGACAGTTATCTTATTCAATGCTCTACTATCTGTGCACATCCTCCACGTTCCATCCTTCTTGGGTACCAACAAAGTTGGCACTGCACAAGGACTAAAACTCTCCTGAACTCGCCCCTGTTCCAGTAATTCCTCCACCTGCCTACGCAACTCTTCATGTTCTTTTGGACTCATTCTATAGTGTGGTCTATGTGGCAACACAGCACCTGGAACAATATCTATCTGGTGTTGTATATCCCTCAACGGTGGCAACTCCGTTGGTAGCTCTTCAGGAAACACATCATTAAATTCTTCAAGTACTAGTTTAACTTCTTCAGGTATCTCAACCACTTCATTGCTCTCTCGCCCAATCAACAAAAACACCTCAGACTCCTCTTCAACTTCTTTAACAAACTCCTTCAAGGATAATAAAGTTTTCAGCTCTTCAATCTCCTCCAGTTTGTTTTCTTCTTGTTGACGCTTCTTCGGAACTAGAGTAATCTTTGTGCCTTCAAACATAAAGCTAAAACTGTTGGTACGCCCATCATGTTGCACCGCCCTATCATACTGCCATGGCCTTCCCAGCAACAGATGACACACGTCCATGTCCACAACATCGCACCAGATTTCGTCTTTATATTTCTTCCCGATTGAAAAATCCACACAAGCTCTTCGTCCAACCTTCACCTCCCCGCCTTTCCTCAACCAAGCCAACTTGTACGGTTTCAGATGTTTCTCAGTCTTCAATGCCAACTTCCTTACAGCCTCTGACGAAATTATATTATCACAACTTCCAGCATCAATAACAAATTTGCAAACTTTCCCCAGAATAGTACATGTCGACTGAAATATATTGCTCCTCAACAAACTACAATCCTCTTCTAGCTTTGGTGTCAAACAAGACCTCCTCATCATCAGATTACAACCTTCGTCTCCCGACACTTCTTCTTCCTCCTCATCAGGTGGTGAATTGGAACATTCAGCTTCCTCGTCCTCATCCTCAACCTCCGCTATCATAGCTCTCTTCTTCGGCTTTGGACATTCATTACTTTTGTGGCCAATTTCTTGGCAATTATAACACTTGAAACCATTATTGACTTTCGCCTTCCCAACCTCATTCACAACTGGTTTTGCAACAACTTTTGAAACATTAGAACTTCCACTAACACCCTTCACTGGATTGTTGGAATTTGTAAACACACCACCACCTCGTCTTCCCTGCTTCTCCCAAGCTAACGCTTTTTGGTGTGCTTCCCCTACAGATCTGGGATCAAACATATTTACCATGTCTTGAATCTGCATATGCAATCCTCCAACAAATCTTGCTGTTAATTGTTCCTCTGTCTCCATGATATCGTTCCTTGCAATCAGTTGATAGAATTCATCAGCATAGTCATTAACAGACTTCGTTCCTTGCCTCAAGTTTTGCAGCCTCTGATACATAAGCGATTGATAATTGTAAGGTAAGAATGTGGCTTTCATCATTTTCCTCATCTTTTCCCATCATTCAATCTTTGACTTCCCCATCCGTTCATGTGTAAGTTTGGTTTGCTGCCACCATGCCAAAGCTCTACCCCTCAAGCTTGTAGCAACCAACTTCACTCTACAATGTTCTGGAACTTCCTTGAAGTCAAAAATCTCCTCCACATTAGACAACCAGTCCAAAAACTCTTTAGCTTGCATACCACATTTGAATTCTGGAATTTCAGTCTTCATCCAAGATTCCCACTTGTGATCATACTCTAACTAATTTCTTCCTTGTCCACGTTCTCGTCCATGAACACTACCACCATCATACTCTTCTTCACAATCCGATGTACATCGATGTCGATTCTGATCACCAACATCTCTACTACCATCATGGCTACCACCAACATCCCTTCTATCGACATTCCTCCGATCACGATCATTCACATTCCTATCACGCCTTCGATCATCATGATTCCTATAACAATCTCGACTCGCACTTCTATGATCATTGTCAACACTTCTCTCTCGATTGGAATGTGGTGAGACTCTACTTCCCCCATGGTTAGATTCAGGTGAAACCCTTCTCCAATTTTGATTCATCTCTAACATCATCTTCTCTAATCGTCCAATTCCTTCATTAAGTTTCTCACTAAAGTTTTCATTAATTCTTTGCTCCATCTCATCAGCTTCTTCTCTTTTATACAAAGCTTCTATGTTTTGGTGACGATTAGCTCTTCTCAGTGGCATGGTTGATTCTTCAAACTTTGTCTTTCGGTTCCAACTTCAAATTTCAAACACCTTTCGAACTTAGATCCAAAATGAAATGGATCGAAAACTCCCACTTTGTTGCAATTTGCGAAGAACACGATGAACAACAACTTCTCGGCCTTGAATGAAATAGCTCGGCTCGACTTGATCTCTTCAAACTTCAGCAAAAAAATTGGCTCCAAGACTCGACTTAGCTATGATTGGCTAAACAAGCTCTGATACCAAAACTGACGCAGCAGCGGAATGATAAAATGATGATTCTGTGAAAGTAGCGATCGGTGAATTGAAGAATACCAATTGCCCAACTCCGTTGATCCAAAGATGCCGGAATCTAGCTATCCCAAACACGTTGATAGTGCACTATATCGTGTTTAAAGATCTACGATTCTTCGCACGTTGATCTAGCGCACTAGATACCGTGAATCGGCTTCAGCAATCGTTGAATCGAGCGCACTCGATTAACCGATAGTGGAGATAGGAGATTACACTCAACTACCAATTTGGTGAAAGCACAAAGCTAACAAAACAAAGTTTTTATTTCAAATCAACTAAACTATTACAAATGACCACACATGCCTATTTATAGGCTACAACTCAACACGCCAAAACAGAACACATTTCAACACAACACTTAGGTCGTGAACGACCTACGACCTAAAATAGTCCGACCTAAAACCCGGCGACTTACGACCAAAAAACATTACAACATAAGCAAATACAAGTTACAACAAATATTTACAACACATAGATCGGTTTCGACCTAAAATACAACTCACGCGACCTAACTTCAACACACCAGCCTCCATCAGCGACCTAGTATAGGTCGTTAACGACCTACCACTTTGTGCGCGACCTAACAATGAACGACATCTGGAGCAAGCGACCTAAAATGAACGGCATCCCCATCAGCGACCTAAAAGAAGCGGCTTCATAAAAACTTCGCGACCTAAGTCTTCACGACCTAAGTCTTCAAGACTTATAGTGAGCGACTTATTTCTCCACATTTCCCCACGACCTAACTTCTTGCGACCTAACTTCTTGCTTTAACTCGTTAGCTCGTGAGCGATTTTCCATAGGTCTTGAGCGACCTAAATTGTTACTAGGTCGTGAGCGACATAAGACTTCGTCATTCTGGGCTGCATCAAAATTGCATAAAAAAAATTACATGAAAAGAAAATGGCTAAGTAGCCATGAAAAGAGAAAGAGAGCT
Organism: Allium fistulosum; assembly: GCA_030737815.1. Lineage (NCBI taxonomy): Eukaryota > Viridiplantae > Streptophyta > Magnoliopsida > Asparagales > Amaryllidaceae > Allium > Allium fistulosum. The sequence continues at coordinate 25,516,617 of JASFAW010000011.1, forward strand.
TTCTTTTATTTTGAGCCTAAAACTAAACTAAAGAGAGACTATGAGAGAAGGAGAGGTTACATGAAACATAAGGGGTATATATGCAAGTGTTAAACCCTAATTCATATTATTTTTTTGGAAAGGAAACCTAAAAGTTAAAAGCAAAATTTATTTTAAGTATGGCCTATTAACTATTAATTAGAAATATAGACCATCAAATTTTAATCTCAACATTCACTTCATTACCATCATCATATGTAGATGAAGAGGTAATTTGTGTTAGTGATTGTTTAAGTATAGCCTATTTGGTGTCAACAATATAGGCTATCAAATTCAAAGCAAAAACAACAAGTTAGCCACTTCATACATTCTCATTAAAGCACAAAAATAAAGTATAAAACATCAAAATGTTAAAGGTACATGATTAGAGGCTTCATTACCCCTAAATTGAAGGGATTAGCCTCTCATTTGTGTTATCATATCAACACAAGTAGCATGCGACATGAAACTAAAAAAAAGGAATCAAAATGAAATCTAAATGAAAAGAGAACTATTCTACTTGCATAAAAGAAAAGAATCTACACTACAACATGAAAGGAGATAAACAAGAAGAGGAAAATAAAATGTATTAAATTGCATAAAAAAAATTACATGAAAAGAAAATGGCTAAGTAGCCATGAAAAGAGAAAGAGAGCTTTCTTTTATTTTGAGCCTAAAACTAAACTAAAGAGAGACTAAGAGAGGAGGAGAGGTTACATGAAACATAAGGGGTATATATACAAGTGTTAAAACCTAATTCAATTTTTCTTGGAAAGGAAACCTAAAAGTACTGTTTTACTTGAAAAAAAAGGAAGCACTGTATTATGAAGCAATGTATTGGAATGGCAGGGCAGTAAAGTGCTATGCACTGTCAATGTTGATGGATTGGTGAAGATTTCAGGTTTGGGACGTTGAAAGGTGGTGGATGAAAGGTGAATGTTAGGGGCAGAGAAATGATGAATGAATGTAGGTGAAGGTTGAAGAAATTGAATTGCAGTTGTGTGGACAGTTGTTTGTTGTGAAGCAAAAGTGTTGCACTGCACAGTGAACAGTGCACAATGAATCAGTGAACACTGAAACAATGAAGGAAATGAAAATTGTAAATGTAAAAATGTAAAAGAGAATGAAATGGAAAAAAAGTTTTTTTTTCTTTTCCGATTGAAATTTGTGTTTTGTTTTTATTTTAATGAAATGCAAACACAAATGGAATAACAACAAACACACAAACCAAATAAAAGCAAAAATAACACAAAAACAAACAAAAACACAGAACAGTAACTTTTTTTAATAACTGCACTCGACACACAAAACAACAATGAAGAGAAAACGAAAAATAATCCAAAGAATAGAAAGTTAAAGTCAAATCAATTCCCCGGCAACGGCGCCAGATACTTGATCGGACGGCTAAATGTCTATCGAATTAGAAAATAGCCGAACGAATTTTGAAATAAAATTTACCGCAAGCGCACGACGTACAATTGTAGTACGTGGCGAATACGGATCGATCCGCAGGGAATTGATGATTTTAAAAGTCTATTCAATCAAATTAAACCAAAGTCGATAGATTATCAAGCTAAAAAAATGAGAAAATGAGCAAACTAGCAACTACAAATGTGAATAAAAACTATGAGAATAAATTGACAATTTAGAGATAATTCCACTCTCTAGATCACATAAATCAACAAAATGTAGTTTTGATCTCTCTTTTCTTTGTCATTCGTTAGCTTAATTGATGTGCTTATCATAAGTATGGTCTATTTGTGCTATTAATTAGCTCAACATAAGCCATCAAACTATAACACACACCTTAAACCACTTACTGACTCATATGAAAAATGATAACAAAGTTGAAAGCAAAATTTATTTTAAGTATGGCCTATTAACTATTAGTTAGAAATATAGATCATCAAATTTTAATCTCAACATTCACTTCATTACCATCATCATATGTAGATGAAGAGGTAATTTTTGTTAGTGATTGTTTAAGTATAGCCTATTTGGTGTCAACAATATAGGCTATCAAATTCAAAGCAAAAACAACAAGTTAGCCACTTCATACATTCTCATTAAAGCACAAAAAGTGAGTATAAAACATCAAAATGTTGAAGCTACATGATTAGAGACTTCATTACCCCTAAATTGAAGGGATTAGCCACTCATTTGTGTTATCATATCAACACAAGTAGCATGCAACATGAAACTAAAAAAAAGGAAGCAAAATGAAAGCTAAATGAAAAGAGAACTATTCTACTTGCATAAAAGAAAAGAATCTACACAACAACATGAAAGGAGATAAACAAGAAGAGGAAAATAAAATGTATTAAATTGCATAAAAAAAATTACATTAAAAGAAAATGGCTAAGTAGCCATGAAAAGAGAAAGAGAGCTTTCTTTTATTTTGAGCCTAAAACTAAACTAAAGAGAGACTAAGAGAGGAGGAGAGGTTACATGAAACATAAGGGGTATATATACAAGTGTTAAAACCTAATTCATTTTTTTTTTGGAAAGGAAACCTAAAAGTACTGTTTTACTTGAAAAAAAAAGAAGCACTGTATTATGAAGCAATGTATTGGAATGGCAGGGCAGTAAAGTGCTATGCACTGTCAATGTTGATGGGGTGTTGAAGATTTCAGGTTTGGGAAGTTGAAAGGTGGTGGATGAAAGCTGAATGTTAGGGGCAGAGAAATGATGAATGAATGTAGGTGAAGGTTGAAGAAATTGAATTGCAGTTGTGTGGACAGTTGTTTGTTGTGAAGCAAAAGTGTTGCACTGCACAATGAACAGTGCACAATGAAACAGTGAACACTGAAACAATGAAGGAAATAAAAATTGTAAATGCAAAAATGTAAAAGAGAATGAAATGGAATAAAAGTGTTTTTTTTCTTTTTCGATTGAAATATGTGTTTTGTTTTTATTTTAATGAAATGCAAACACAAATGGAATAACAACAAACACACAAACCAAATAAAAGCAAAAATCAAACAAAAACACTCAACAATAACTTTTTTTTAATAACTGCACTCGACACACAAAACAACAATGAAGAGCAAACGAAAAATAATCCAAAGAATAGAAAGTTAAAGTCAAATCAATTCCCCGGCAACGGCGCCAAAAACTTGATCGGACGGCTAAATGTCTATCGAATTAGAAAATAGCCGAACGAATTTTGAAATAAAATTTACCGCAAGAGCTCAGCGTACAATTGTAGTACGTGGAGAATACGTGTCGATCCGTAGGGAATTGATGATTTTAAAAGTCTATTCAATCAAATTAAACCAAAGTCGAGAGATTATCAAGCTAAAAAAATGAGAAAATTAGCAAACTAGCAACTACAAATGTGAATGAAAACTATGAGAATAAATTGACAATTTAGAGATAATTCCACTCTCTAGATCACATAAATCAACAAAATGTTGTTATGATCTCCCTTTTCTTTGTCATTCGTTAGCTTAATTGATGTGCTTATCATAAGTATGGTCTATTTGTGCTATTAATTAGCTCAACATAAGCCATCAAACTATAACACACCCCTTAAACCACTTACTGACTCATATGAAAAATGATAACAAAGTTGAAAGCAAAATTTATTTTAAGTATGACCTATTAACTATTAATTAGAAATATAGACCATCAAATTTTAATCTGAACATTCACTTCATTACCATCATCATATGTAGATGAAGAGGTAATTTGTGTTTGTGATTGTTCAAGTATAGCCTATTTGGTGTCAACAATATAGTCTATCAAATTCAAAGTAAAAACAACAAGTTAGCCACTTCATACATTCTCATTAAAGCACAAAAAGAGAGTATAAAACATCAAAATGTTGAAGCTACATGATTAGAGGCTTCATTACCCCTAAATTGAAGGGATTAGCCTCTCATTTGTGTTATCATATCAACACAAGTAGCATGCAACATGAAACTAAAAAAATTAAGCAAAATGAAAGCTAAATGAAAAGAGAACTATTCTACTTGCATAAAAGAAAAGAATCTACACTACAACATGAAAGGAGATAAACAAGAAGAGGAAAATAAAATGTATTAAATTGCATAAAAAAATTACATGAAAAGAAAATGGCTAAGTAGCCATGAAAAGAGAAAGAGAGCTTTCTTTTATTTTGAGCCTAAAACTAAACTAAAGAGAGACTAAGAGAGGAGGAGAGGTTACATGAAACATAAGGGGTATATATACAAGTGTTCAACCCTAATTCATTTTTTTATTTATTTATTTTTTGGAAAGGAAACCTAAATATACTGTTTTACTTGAAAAAAAAAAATGAAGCACTGTATTATGAAGCAACGTATTGGAATGGCAGGGCAGTAAAGTGCTATGCACTGTCAATGTTGATGGGGTGGTGAAGATTTCAGGTTTGGGAAGTTGAAAGACGGTGAATGAAAGGTGAATGTTAGGGGCAGAGAAATGATGAATGAATGTAGGTGAAGGTTGAAGAAATTGAATTGCAGTTGTGTGGACAGTTGTTTGTTGTGATGCAAAAGTGTTGCACTGCACAGTGAACAGTGCACAATGAAACAGTGAACACTGAAACAATGAAGGAAATGAAAATTGAAAATGCAAAAATGTAAAAGAGAATGAAATGGAATAAAAGTGTTTTTTTTTCTTTTCCGATTGAAATTTGTGTTTTGTTTTTATTTTAATGAAATGCAAACACAAATGGAATAACAACAAACACACAAACCAAATAAAAGCAAAAATCACACAAAAACACACAACAATAACTTTTTTTAATAACTGCAATCGACACACAAAACAACAATGAAGAGCAAACGAAAAATAATCTAAAGAATAGAAAGTTAAAGTCAAATCAATTCCCCGGCAACGGCGCCAAAAACTGGATCGGACGGCTAAATGTCTATCGAATTAGAAAATAGCCGAACGAATTTTGAAATAAAATTTACCGCAAGCGCACGGCGTACAATTGTAGTCGTGGCGAATACGGGTCGATCTGCAGGGAATTGATGATTTTAAAAGTCTATTCAATCAAATTAAACCAAAGTCGAGAGATTATCACGCTAAAAAAATGAGAAAATTAGCAAACTAGCAACTACAAATGTGAATGAAAACTATGAGAATAAATTGACAATTTAGAGATAATTCCACTCTCTAGATAACATAAATCAACAAAATGTAGTTATGATCTCTCTTTTCTTTGTCATTAGTTAGCTTAATTGATGTGCTGACGCAGCAGATTAATCAAAAACAATGTCGATCGATGAGAGTAGCAATCGATGGATTGGAAGATACTGAAATGCCCGAATTCGTTGATCCGAAGATACCGAATTCTAGCTATACCGAACTCGTTGATCGCGCATGATACCGGGTTCCAAGATCTGCGATTCTTCGCACGTTGATCTAGCGCACTAGATTCCGTGAATCGGCTTCTGCAGTCGTTGAATCGAGCGCACTCGATTATCCGAAAGAGGAGATAGGAGATTACGCTCGACTACCAATTTGGTGAAAGCACAAAGCTAACAAAACAAGAGTTTTATTTCAAATCAACTAAACTATTACAAATGGCACCACCGGCCTATTTATAGAAGTTACAACTCACGCAAAACAAAAATGTACAACACTTAAGTCGGTTCCGACTTATCATAGTTCCTCGACTTACGACTCATCATGCTCTCCGACTTACGACTCAGCCAAAGCATACGACTTACGAGTTACAATACAGAAACACAATCCTGCGACCTTCGACTTAAGTACAGACGATTCACGACTTATTATAATAAAGCCTAGCGACTTAGCAAACAGAAAATACAATAGAAAAATACATCATTTAAGTCGTTGCCGACTTAACAACTCCACTCTTACATGTATAACACAACGACTTACGACTTAAAAGATGCGACCTACGACTTAACATTGCCACGACCCATAAACTCAACGACTCAAGAGACAAGCTTCTGCACCATTTCTTGCGACTTAAATCATGGACGACATAAGACTCCAACGACTTAACATGAGTCGTAACTCGTGGCATCTTCCCACGATTCAATTAGGTCGCAATCCTCTTCCGACTTAAAGCCTTCAACCGCTGGAACTTCTTTTTTCTTTTTGATAAGTCGTGGACGACTTATAGCCGTGTCGTTAGATCGTATACGACTCATCAAACCCGAATGACTTAAGCTCCCATTAAGTCGTAACTCTTTTCCATCTGATTTGTTAGGTCATAGACGACTCAATACCGCTTTATTAACTCGCCGATCTTCATTAAGTCGTTGGGGTGACTTAAAAACTTTGTTAGGTCGGTCCCGAGTTACGAGCTCCTTAAGTCGGTCATGACTTAGTACTTCAACTCTGTTAAGTCGGTCACGACTTAGTACTTCAACTCTGTTAAGTGGGTCACGACTTATGCCTTTACTCCTGTTAAGTCGGTCACGACTTAAATCTCCCATCATGTTAAGTCGGTCACGACTTATGCTTTCGACAAATATGGGCTGCGCTGCATCATCCTTCCCAGGTTGAGAAAAATTCGACCTCGAATTTGTAAATTCTTCCACATCAGCTCGTTCATCCCCATGATATGGTACGAGATGCTTAACGTTGAACACGTCAGAAGTGTACACATCCTCCGGTAGCTTCAATCTGTAAGCATTTTCATTAATCCGTTTCACAACTTCTATAGGGCCAATTTTCCTAGCTTTCAACTTGTTATAAGCGCCCACTGGAAAATGATCCTTTATTAACACAGCATATACCATATCTCCTTCATTAAACTCAACATTTCTTCGCTTCAAGTCCGCAGATCGTTTATACTTCTCATTTGCTTTCTTCAATCGTTCCTGAACAATTTGATGACATTTCGTCAGCTCTTCAACAAAATCAGCAGCTTTCTTAACTGTCCCCTTCGAGTGTGGTATTACTGTCAAATCCAACGGTCCTTTTGGCAAGTTTGAATATACGATCTAGAATGGACTGAACCCCGTACTATGATTTACCGCATGATTATGAGCAAACTCTGCCTGGCATAATTTCACATCCCAACTTTTCAGATTGACTTGTACAAGACATCGCTATAAGTTCCCCAATGATCTGTTCACCACCTCTGTTTGCCCATCCGTTTGCATGTGATAAGCGCTACTAAACTTCAACTTCGTTCCCACCATCTTCCACAAACTTAGCCAAAAATGACTCAGAAAACGAGTATCAATATCCGACACAATAGATTCTGGCAATCCATGAAGTCGATATATCTCTTTGAAAAACAACTGAGCAACATGAACAGCATCCGCCGTCTTCTTACAAGCAATAAAATGTGCCATTTTTGAAAATCGGTCAACCACCACATAAATGGAATCATTACCACGCTGTGTTCTCGGCAACCCCAACACAAAGTCCATAATCACATCAACCCATGGTTTAGTTGGTACAGGTAACGGCATATATAAACCAACATTAGTCACAGTTCCTTTCGCAACCTGACAGATATGACATCGCTCAACAAATCTCTCCACCTCTTTCCTCATCGATGGCCAAAAATAAGATTGAGAAATCAGCTGTAATGTACGGTCCCTACCCACATGACCTTCCTCATGCAATTCCTTCACAATCTTCAACCGTAAACTGCAATCCAGTATACATAATCGATTTCCCTTGAACAGGAAACCATCTACCATCACAAACACATTCGTCTTCCCCTCCTTAACTTTATCGACAAACTTTGCAAAGTAAGGATCATCGACAAATAATTCTGGTAGTTCTTCAAACCCCGTCACTTCAACCTTCATTGTTGTTAACAAATGATTTCTTCTACTCAAAGCATCAGCCACTCGATTCGTCACTCCAGACTTGTGTTTAACAACAAAAGTAAATTGTTGCAGATATGCAACCTACGATGCATGTCTCGCAGAAATCTTGTCTTGCCATTGTAAATGCTTCAATGCCTCATGATCAGTGTACAGAACAAACTCTTTCTGAAATAGATAGTGTCTCCAGTGTTTAATAGATTGCACAACAGCATAAAATTTCACATCATATGTACTGTATCTCATCTTTGTTCCTGATAACTTCTCGCTAAAGTATGCAATCGGGCGTCCCCTCTGACTCAACACTCCTCCAATCCCAACCTTGGATGCATCAGTATGTAGTTCAAACACTAACTGAAAATCTGGTAATATTAGAATTGGTGCAGACGTCAAGAGTTCTTTGATTCGCTCAAAAGCAACTCCGGCTTCCTCCGTCCATGCAAACTGTTTACCCTTCATACAATCAGTCAAAGGTGCCATCACACTACTAAAGTGTGGAATAAACCTTCGATAAAATGAAGCCAACCCGTGAAAACTACGAACTTCCGTTATCGTCTTGGGTTGCGGCCAATCTCTGATAGCTTCGATTTTACTTTGGTCAACCTGTATTCCTTCTTCCGACACAACATACCCCAGAAATAAAACACTTCTCGCCATAAAAACACACTTCTTTGTAGCAGCATAGAATTGTTCTTCACGAAGAATAATTAGCACTTTCTTCAAATGCTGAACATGCTCTTCTGTACTAGCACTGTAGACCAGAATATCGTCAAAGTAAACCACCACAAATTTCCAATGTATGGCCTGAAAATTTGGTTCATCACCCTCATGAATGTACTTGGTGCATTTGATAGACCAAACGGCATTACCAGCCATTCATACAATCCTTCCCTCGTCTTGAACGCTGTCTTCCATTCGTCCCCTGGTCTAATGTGATCTGATGATAACCGCTCTTCAAGTCAATCTTAGAAAAGACTACAGACCCACTAATTTGATCCAATAGATCATCAAGCCTCGGCATCGGAAATCTGTATCTGACTTTGATCTTATTCAATGCTCGACTGTCTGTGCACATCCTCCACGTTCCATCCTTTTTGGGTACCAATAAAGCTGGTACAGCACAAGGACTTAAACTCTCCTGCACACGCCCCTATTCAAGCAATTCTTCCACTTGCCTCCTCAATTCTTCATGTTCCTTTGGACTCATTCGATAATGTGGTCTGTGTGGCAACACAACACCTTGAACAAGATCTATCTGATGTTGTATATCCCTCAACGGTGGCAACTCCGTTGGTAACTCCTCTGGAAATACATCGTCAAATTCTTTCAAACCTGGTTTCACTTCTTCTGGTATTTCAACCTCTTCACTGCTTTCTCGCCCAATCAACAAAAACACTTCAGGCTCCTCCTCTACTTCCTTCACAAACTCCTTCAAAGATAACAAAGTTTTAAGCTCTTCAATCTCCTCCAACTTGTTTTCCTCATGTTGTCGCTTCTTTGGAACTAGAGTAATCTTTGTGCCTTCAAACATGAAACTGTAACTGTTGGTACACCCATCATGTTGCACCGCCCTATCATACTGCCACGGTCTCCCCAGCAACAAATGACAGACATCCATATCTACCACATCGCACCAGATTTCATCCTTGTATTTCTTTCCAATTGAAAACTTCACACACGCCCTTCATCCAACCTTCACCTCCCCGCCTTTCCTCAACCAAGCTAGCTTGTACAGCTTCGGATGTTTCTCAGTCTTCAACGCCAACTTCCTCACAGCTTCTGAAGAAATTATATTATCACAGCTTCCAGCATCAATAAAAAATTTGCAAACCTTCCCCAGAATGGTACATGTTGACTGAAAAATATTGCTCCTTAACCAACTACAATCCTCCTCTTGCTTTGGTGTTAAACAGGACCTCTTCATCATTAGATTATAACCTTCGTCTCCCGAAACTTCTTCTTCCTCCTCATCAGGTGGTGAATTGGAACATTCAGCTTCTTCATCCTCATCCTCAACCTCCGCTATCATAGCTCTCTTCTTCGGCTTTGGACATTCGCTACTTTTGTGGCCCATTTCTTAGCAATTATAACACTTGAAACCATTACTGACTTTCATCTTCCCAACCTCATTCACAACTGGTTTCGCAATAGCTTTTGAAACATTAGAACTTCCACTAACACCCTTCACTGGATTGTTGGAATTTGTAAACATACCACCTCCTCGTCTTCCCTGTTTCTCCCAGGCCAACGCTTTCTGATGTGCTTCCGCTACAGATCTGGGATCAAACATGTTAACCATATCCTGAATCTGCATTCGCAATCCCCCAACAAATCTAGATGTCAGTTTTTCTTCCATTTCCGTAATATCATTCCTTGCAATCAGTTGATAAAATTCGTCAGCATAGTCATTCATAGATTTCGTCCCTTGTCTCAAGTTTTGCAATCTCTGATACATAAGCGACTGATAGTTATAAGGTAAGAATGTGGCTTTCATCATTTTCCTCATCTTTTCCCATGATTCAACCTTTGACTTCCCCATCCGTTCACGTGTAAGTTTGGTTTGCTACCACCACGCCAAAGCTCTACCCCTCAACCTTGTAGCAACCAACTTCACCTTACGATGTTCTGGAACTTCTTTGAAGTCAAAAATCTCCTCAACATTAGCCACCCAATCTAGAAACTCCTCCGCTTGCATACCACCTTTGAATTCAGGAATTTCAGTCTTCATCCCCGACTCCCACTGGTGATCATACTCAGAGTGATTTCTTCCTTGTCCTCATCCTTGTCCTCGAACACTACCACCATCATACTCCTCTTCAAAATCAGATGTATATCGTTGTCTATCTCGTCCACCCACATCTCTACTACCATCACGTCTTCCTCCAACATCCCTTCTATCGACATTCCTCTGTTCTCGATCATTCACGTTTCCCCCACGCCTTTGATCATCATCAATACTTCTGTCTCTATTGGAATGTGGCGAGACTCTACTTCCCCCATGATTAGATTCAGGTGATACCCTTCTCCGATTCTGATTCATCTCGAACATCATCTTCTCTAACCGACCAATTCCTTCGTTAAGCTTTTCACCAAAGTTTTCATTGATTCTTTGCTCCATCTCATCAGCTTCTTCTCTTCGATACAATGCTTCAACGTTTTGGTGACGATTAGCTCTTCTTGGCGGCATACTTGAAATCTTCACAAACACTTCAAATTCAAACACAATTCGAACTTTGATCCAAAATGAAATGGATCGAAACTTCCACTTTTGTTGCAAATCGCGATGAACACGATGAACAAAATTCTCGGCCTCCAACACAAATCCGATCGAAACAACTTCGAACAATCTGTACTAACTCGGCCGACTTGATTGGAGATGCTCGGCTCAACTTGATTTCTTCAAACTCTAAAATGATTAGGCTCCAAGTATCGATCTAGCTATGATTGGCTAGAACAAGCTCCGATATCAAAACTGACGCAGCGGATTAATCAAAAACAATGTTGATCGATGAGAGTAGCAATCGATGGATTGGAAGATACTGAAATGCCCGAATTCGTTGACCCGAAGATACTGAATTCTAGCTATCCCGAACTCGTTGATCGCGCACGATACCGGGTTCCAAGATCTACGATTCTTCGCACGTTGATCTAGCGCACTAGATTCCGTGAATCGGCTTCTGCAGTCGTTGAATCGAGCGCACTCGATTATCCGAAAGAGGAGATAGGAGATTACACTCGACTACCAATTTGGTGAAAGCACAAAGCTAACAAAACAAGAGTTTTATTTCAAATCAAATAAACTATTACAAATAGCACCACCGGCCTATTTATAGAAGTTACAACTCACGCAAAACAAAAATGTACAACACTTAAGTCGGTTCCGACTTATCATAACTCCTCGACTTACGACTCATCATGCTCTCCGACTTACGACTCAGCCCAAGCATACGACTTACGAGTTACAATACAGAAACACAATCTTGCGACCTTCGACTTAAGTACAGACGATTCACGACTTATTACAATAAAGCCTAGCGACTTAACAAACAGAAAATACAATAGAAAAATACATCATTTAAGTCGTTGCCGACTTAACAACTCCACTCTTACATGTATAACACAACGACTTACGACTTAAAAGATGCGACCTACGACTTAACATTGCCACGACCCATAAACTCAGCGACTCAAGAGACAAGCTTCTGCACCATTTCTTGCGACTTAAATCATGGACGACTTAAGACTCCAACGACTTAACATGAGTCGTAACTCGTGGCATCTTCCCACGATTCAATTAGGTCGCAATCCTCTTCCGACTTAAAGCCTTCAACTACTGGAACTTCTTTCTGCTTTTTGATAAGTCGTGGATGACTTACAGCCGTGTCGTTAGATCATATACGACTCATCAAACCCGAACGACTTAAGCTCCCATTAAGTCGTAACTCTTTTCCATCTGATTTGTTAGGTCGTAGATGACTCAATACCGCTTTATTAACTCGCCGGTCTTCATTAAGTCATTGGGGTGACTTAAAAACTTCGTTAGGTCGGTCCGGAGTTACGAGCTCCTTAAGTCGGTCACGACTTAGTACTTCAACTCTGTTAAGTCGGTCATGACTTATGCCTTTACTCCTATTAAGTCGGTCACGATTTAAATCTCCCATCATGTTAAGTCAGTCACGACTTATGCTTTCGACAAATATGGGCTGCGCTGCATCATGTGCTTATCATAAGTATGGTCTATTTGTGCTATTAATTAGCTCAACATAAGCCATCAAACTATAACACACCCCTTAAACCACTTACTGACTCATATGAAAAATGATAACAAAGTTGAAAGCAAAATTTATTTTAAGTATGTCCTATTAAATATTAATTAGAAATATAGACCATCAAATTTTAATCTCAACATTCACTTCATTACCATCATCATATGTAGATGAAGAGGTAATTTGTGTTGGTGATTGTTTAAGTATTGCCTATTTGGTGTCAACAATATAGGCTATCAAATTCAAAGCAAAAACAACTAGTTAGCCACTTCATACATTCTCATTAAAGCACAAAAAGAGAATATAAAACATCAAAATGTTGAAGCTACATGATTTGAGGCTTCATTACCCCAAAATTGAAGGGATTAGCCTCTCATTTGTGTTATCATATCAACACAAGTAGCATGCAACATGAAACTAAAAAAAAGGAAGCAAAATGAAAGCTAAATGAAAAGAGAACTATTCTACTTGCATAAAAGAAAAGAATCTACACTACAACATGAAAGGAGATAAACAAGAAGAGGAAAATAAAATGTATTAAATTGGTTAAAAAAATTACATGAAAAGAAAATGGCTAAGTAGCCATGAAAAGAGAAAGAGAGCTTTCTTTTATTTTGAGCCTAAAACTAAACTAAAGAGAGACTAAGAGAGGAGGAGAGGTTACATGAAACATAAGGGGCATATATACAAGTGTTAAAACCTAATTCAATTTGTTTTTTGTAAAGGAAACCTAAAAGTACTGTTTTACTTGAAAAAAAAAGAAGCACTGTATTATGAAGCAATGTATTGGAATGGCAGGGCAGTATAGTGTTATGCACTGTCAATGTTGATGGGGTGGTGAAGATTTCAGGTTTGGGAAGTTGAAAGGTGGTGGATGAAAGGTGAATGTTAGGGGCAGAGAAATGATGAATGAATGTAGGTAAAGGTTGAAGAAATTGAATTGCAGTTGTGTGGACAGTTGTTTGTTGTGAAGCAAAAGTGTTGCACTGCACATTGAATAGTGCACAATGAAATAGTGAACACTGAAACAATGAAGGAAATGAAAATTGTAAATGCAAAAATGTAAAAGAGAATGAAATGGAATAAAAGTGTTTTTTTTTCTTTTCCGATTGAAATTTGTGTTTTTATTTATTTTAATGAAATGCAAACACAAATGGAATAACAACAAACACACAAACCAAATAAAAGCAAAAATCACACAAAAACACACAACAATAACTTTTTTTTAATAACTGCACTCAACACACAAAACAACAATGAAGAGCAAATGAAAAATAATCCAAAGAATAGAAAGTTAAAGTCAAATCAATTCCCCGGCAACGGCGCCAAAAACTTGATCGGACGGCTAAATGTGTATCGAATTAGAAAATAGCCGAACGAATTTTGAAATAAAATTTACCGCAAGCGCACGGCGTACAATTGTAGTACGTGGCGAATACAGGTCGATCCGCAGGGAATTGATGATTTTAAAAGTCTATCAAATCAAATTAAACCAAAGTCGAGAGATTATCAAGCTAAAAAAAATGAGAAAATTAGCAAAGTAGCAACTACAAATGTGAATGAAAACTATGAGAATAAATTGACAATTTAGAGATAATTCCACTCTCTAGATCACATAAATCAACAAAATGAAGTTATGATCTCTCTTTTCTTTGTCATTAGTTAGCTTAATTGATGTGCTTATCATAAGTATGATCTATTTGTGCTATTAATTAGCTCAACATAAGCCATCAAACTAAAACACACCCCTTAAACCACTTACCGACTCATATGAAAAATGATAACAAAGTTGAAAGCAAAATATAATTTAAGTATGGCCTATTAACTATTAATTAGAAATATAGACCATCAAATTTTAATTTCAACATTCACTTCATTACCATCATCTATGTAGATGAAGAGGTAATTTGTTTTAGTGATTGTTTAAGTATAGCCTATTTGGTGTGAACAATATAGGCTATCAAATTCAAAGCAAAAACAACAAGTTAGCCACTTCATACATTCTCATTAAAGCACAAAAAGAGAGTATAAAACATCAAAATGTTGAAGATACATGATTAGAGGCTTCATTACCCCTAAATTGAAGGGATTAGCCTCTCATTTGTGTTATCATATCAACACAAGTAGCATGCAACATGAAACTAAAAAAAAGGAAGCAAAATGAAAGCTAAATGAAAAGAAAACTATTCTACTTGCATAAAAGAAAAGAATCTACACTACAACATGAATGGAGATAAACAAGAAGAGGAATATAACATGTATTAAATTGCATAAAAAAAATTACATGAAAAGAAAATGGCTAAGTAGCCATGAAAAGAGAAAGAGAGCTTTCTTTTATTTTGAGCCTAAAACTAAACTAAAGAGAGACTAAGAGAGGAGGAGAGGTTACATGAAACATAAGGGGTATATATGCAAGTGTTAAACCCTAATTCAAATTTTTTTTATTTTTTTTTTGGAAAGGAAACCTAAAAGTACTGTTTTACTTGAAAAAAAAATTGAAAAAAAAGGAAGCACTGTATTATGAAGCAATGTATTGGAATGGCAGGGCAGTAAAGTGCTATGCGCTGTCAATGTTGATGGGGTGGTGAAGATTTCAGGTTTGGGAAGTTGAAAGGTGGTGGATGAAAAGTGAATGTTAGGGGCAGAGAAATGATGAATGAATGTAGGTGAAGGTTGAAGAAATTGAATTGCAGTTGTGTGGACAATTGTTTGTTGTGTAGCAAAAGTGTTGCACTGCACAGTGAACAGTGCATAATGAAACAGTGAACACTGAAACAATGAAGGTAATGAAAATTGTAAATGCAAAAATGTAAAAGAGAATGAAATGGAATAAAACTGTTTTTTTCTTTTTCGATTGAAATTTGTGTTTTGTTTTTATTTTAATGAACTGCAAACACAAATGGAATAACAACAAAAACACAAACCAAATAAAAGCAAAAATCACACAAAAAGACACAACAATAACTTTTTTTTAATAACTGCACTCAACACACAAAACAACAATGAAGAGCAAACGAAAAATAATCCAAAGAATAGAAAGTTAAAGTCAAATCAATTCCCCGGCAACGGCGCCAAAAACTTGATCGGACGGCTAAATGTCTATCGAATTAGAAAATAGCCGAACGAATTTTGAAATAAAATTTACCGCAAGCGCACGGCGTACAATTGTAGTACGTGGCGAATACGGGTCGATCCGCAAGGAATTGATGATTTTAAAAGTCTATTCAATCAAATTAAACCAAAGTCGAGAGATTATCAAGCTAAAAAAATTGAGAAAATTAGCAAACTAGCAACTACAAATGTAAATGAAAACTATGAGAATAAATTGACAATTTAGAGATAATTCCACTCTCTAGATCACATAAATCAACAAAATGAAGTTATGATCTCTCTTTTCTTTGTCATTAGTTAGCTTAATTGATGTGCTTATCATAAGTATGGTCTATTTGTGCTATTAATTAGCTCAACATAAGCCATCAAACTATAACACACCCCTTAAACCACTTACTGACTCATATGAAAAATGATAATAAAGTTGAAAGCAAAATTTATTTTAAGTATGGCCTATTAACTATTAATTAGAAATATAGACCGTCAAATTTTAATCTCAACATTCACTTCATTACCATCATCATATGTAGATGAAGAGGTAATTTGTGTTAGTGATTGTTTAAGTATAGCCTATTAGGTGTCAACAATATAGGCTATCAAATTCAAAGCAAAAACAACAAGTTAGCCACTTCATACATTCTCATTAAAGCACAAAAAGAGAATATAAAACATCAAAATGTTGAAGCTACATGATTAGAGGCTTCATTACCCCTAAATTGAAGGGATTAGCCTCTCATTTGTGTTATCATATCAACACAAGTAGCATGCAACATGAAACTAAAAAAAAGGAAGCAAAATGAAAGCTAAATGAAAAGAGAACTATTCTACTTGCATAAAAGAAAAGAATCTACACTACAACATGAAAGAAGATAAACAAGAAGAGGAAAATAACATGTATTAAATTGCTTAAAAATAATTACATGAAAAGAAAATGGCTAAGTAGCCATGAAAAGAGAAAGAGAGATTTCTTTTATTTTGAGCCTAAAACTAAACTAAAGAGAGACTAAGAAAGGAGGAGAGGTTACATGAAACATAAGGGGTATATATGCAAGTGTTAAACCCTAATTTAATTTTTTTATTTATTTTTTGGAAAGGAAACCTAAAAGTACTGTTTTACTTGAAAAAAAAAAGAAAAAAAAGGAAGCACTGTATTATGAAGCAATGTATTGGAATGGCGGGGCAGTAAAGTGCTATGCACTGTCAATGTTGATGGGGTGGTGAAGATTTCAGGTTTGGGAAGTTGAAAGGTGGTGGATGAAAGGTGAATGTTAGGGGTAGAGAAATGATGAATGAATATAGGTGAAGGTTGAAGAAATTGAATTGCAGTTGTGTGGACAGTTGTTTGTTGTGAAGAAAAAGTGTTGCACTGCACAGTGAACAGTGCACAATGAAACAGTGAACATTGAAACAATGAAGGAAATGAAAATTGTAAATGCAAAAATGTAAAAGAGAATGAAATGGAATAAAAGTGTTTTTTTCTTTTTCGATTGAAATTTGTGTTTTGTTTTTATTTTAATGAAATGCAAACACAAATGGAATAACAACAAACACACAAACCAAATAAAAGCAAAAATCACACAAAAACACACAACAATAACTTTTTTTTAATAACTGCACTCAACACACAAAACAACAATGAAGAGCAAACGAAAAATAATCCAAAGAATAGAAAGTTAAAGTCAAATCAATTCCCCGGCAACGGCGCCAAAAATTTGATCGGACGGCTAAATGTGTATCAAATTAGAAAATAGCCGAACGAATTTTGAAATAAAATTTACCGCAAGCGCACGGCGTACAATTGTAGTGCGTGGCGAATACAGGTCGATCCGCAGGGAATTGATGATTTTAAAAGTCTATTCAATCAAATTAAACCAAAGTCGAGAGATTATCAAGCTAAAAAAATGAGAAAATTAGCAAAGTAGCAACTACAAATGTGAATGAAAACTATGAGAATAAATTGACAATTTAGAGATAATTCCACTCTCTAGATCACATAAATCAACAAAATGAAGTTATGATCTCTCTTTTCTTTGTCATTAGTTAGCTTAATTGATGTGCTTATCATAAGTATGGTCTATTTGTGCTATTAATTAGCTCAACATAAGCCATTAAACTATAACACACCCCTTAAACCACTTACCGACTCATATGAAAAATGATAACAAAGTTGAAAGCAAAATATAATTTAAGTATGGCCTATTAACTATTAATTAGAAATATAGACCATCAAATTTTAATCTCAACATTCACTTCATTACCATCATCTATGTAGATGAAGAGGTAATTTGTTTTAGTGATTGTTTAAGTATAGCCTATTTGGTGTGAACAATATAGGCTATCAAATTCAAAGCAAAAACAACAAGTTAGCCACTTTATACATTCTCATTAAAGCACAAAAAGAGAGTATAAAACATCAAAATGTTGAAGATACATGATTAGAGGCTTCATAACCCCTAAATTGAAGGGATTAGCCTCTCATTTGTGTTATCATATCAACACAAGTAGCATGCAACATGAAACTAAAAAAAAGGAAGCAAAATGAAAAGAAAACTATTCTACTTGCATAAAAGAAAAGAATCTACACTACAACATGAAAGGAGATAAACAAGAAGAGGAATATAACATGTATTAAATTGCATAAAAAAAATTACATGAAAAGAAAATGGCTAAGTAGCCATGAAAAGAGAAAGAGAGCTTTCTTTTATTTTGAGCCTAAAACTAAACTAAAGAGAGACTAAGAGAGGAGGAGAGGTTACATGAAACATAAGGGGTATATATGCAAGTGTTAAACCCTAATTCAATTTTTTTTTTTGGAAAGGAAACCTAAAAGTACTATTTTACTTGAAAAAAAATTGAAAAAAAAGGAAGCACTGTATTGGAATGGCAGGGCAGTAAAGTGCTATGCACTGTAAATGTTGATGGGGTGGTGAAGATTTCAGGTTTGGGAAGTTGAAAGGTGGTGGATGAAAAGTGAATGTTAGGGGCAGAGAAATGATGAATGAATGTAGGTGAAGGTTGAAGAAATTGAATTGCACTTGTGTGTACAGTTGTTTGTTGTGAAGCAAAAGTGTTGCACTGCACAGTGAACAGTGCACAATGAAACAGTGAACACTGAAACAATGAAGGAAATGAAAATTGTAAGTGCAAAAATGTAAAAGAGAATGAAATGGAATAAAACTGTTTTTTTTTTCTTTTCCGATTGAAATTTGTGTTTTGTTTTTATTTTAATGAAATGCAAACACAAATGGAATAACAACAAATACACAAACCAAATAAAAGCAAAAATCACACAAAAACACACAACAATAACTTTTTTTTAATAACTGCACTCAACACACAAAACAACAATGAAGAGCAAACGAAAAATAATCCAAAGAATAGAAAGTTAAAGTCAAATCAATTCCCCGGCAACGGCGTCAAAAACTTGATCGGACGGCTAAATGTCTATCGAATTAGAAAATAGCCGAACGAATTTTGAAATAAAATTTACCGCAAGCGCACGGCGTACAATTGTAGTACGTGGCGAATACGGGTCGATCCGCAGGGAATTGATGATTTTAAAAGTCTATTCAATCAAATTAAACCAAAGTCGAGAGATTATCAAGTTAAAAAAATTGAGAAAATTAGCAAACTAGCAACTACAAATGTGAATGAAAACTATGAGAATAAATTGACAATTTAGAGATAATTCCACTCTCTAGATCACATAAATCAACAAAATGAAGTTATGATCTCTATTTTCTTTGTCATTAGTTAGCTTAATTGATGTGCTTATCATAAGTATGGTCTATTTGTGCTATTAATTAGCTCAACATAAGCCATCAAACTATAGCACACCCCTTAAACCACTTACTGACTCATATGAAAAATGATAACAAAGTTGAAAGCAAAATTTATTTTAAGTATGGCCTACTAACTATTAATTAGAAATATAGACCATCAAATTTTAATCTCAACATTCACTTCATTACCATCATCATATGTAGATGAAGTGGTAATTTGTGTTAGTGATTGTTTAAGTATAGCCTATTTGGTGTCAACAATATAGGCTATCAAATTCAAAGCAAAAACAACAAGTTAGCCACTTCATACATTCTCATTAAAGCACAAAAAGAGAGTATAAAACATCAAAATGTTGAAGCTACATGATTAGAGGCTTCATTACCCCTAAATTGAAGGGATTAACCTCTCATTTGTGTTATCATATCAACACAAGTAACATGCGACATGAAACTAAAAAAAAGGAAGCAAAATGAAAGCTAAATGAAAAGAGAACTATTCTACTTGCATAAAAGAAAAGAATCTACACTACAACATGAAAGGAGATAAACAAGAAGAGGAAAATAACATGTATTAAATTGCATAAAAAAATTACATGAAAAGAAAATGGCTAAGTGGTCATGAAAAGAGAAAGAGAGCTTTCTTTTATTTTGAGCCTAAAACTAAACTAAAGAGAGACTAAGAGAGGAGGAGAGGTTACATGAAACATAAGGGGTATATATGAAAGTGTTAAACCCTAATTCATTTTATTTATTTATTTATTTTTTGGAAGGAAACCTAAAAGTACTATTTTACTTGAAAAAAAAAGAAAAAAAAGGAAGCACTGTATTATGAAGCAATGTATTGGAATGGCAGGGCAGTAAAGTGCTATGCATTGTCAATGTTGATGGGGTGGTGAAGATTTCAGGTTTGGGAAGTTGAAAGGTGGTGGATGAAAGGTGAATGTTAGGGGCAGAGAAATGATGAATGAATGTAGGTGAAGGTTGAAGAAATTGAATTGCAGTTGTGTGGACAGTTGTTTGTTGTGAAGCAAAAGTGTTGCACTGCACAGTGAACAGTGCACAATGAAACAGTGAACACTGAAACAATGAAGGTAATGAAAATTGTAAATGCAAAAATGTAAAAGAGAATGAAATGGAATAAATGTGTTTTTTTTTCTTTTCCGATTGAAATTTGTGTTTTGTTTTTATTTTAATGAAATGAAAACACAAATGGAATAACAACAAACACACAAACCAAATAAAAGCAAAAATCACACAAAAACACACAACAATATCTTTTTTTTAATAACTGCACTCAACACACAAAACAACAATGAAGAGCAAATGAAAAATAATCCAAAGAATAGAAAGTTAAAGTCAAATCAATTCCCCGGCAATGGCGCCAAAAACTTGATCGGACGGCTAAATGTCTATCGAATTAGAAAATAGCCGAACGAATTTTGAAATAAAATTTACCGCAAGCACACGGCGTAAAATTGTAGTACGTGGCGAATACAGGTCGATCCGCAGGGAATTGATGATTTTAAAAGTCTATTCAATCAAATTAAACCAAAGTCGAGAGATTATCAAGCTAAAAAAAATGAGAAAATTAGCAAAGTAGCAACTACAAATGTGAATGAAAACTATGAGAATAAATTGACAATTTAGAGATAATTCCACTCTCTAGATCACATAAATCAACAAAATGAAGTTATGATCTCTCTTTTCTTTGTCATTAGTTAGCTTAATTGATGTGCTTATCATAAGTATGGTCTATTTGTGCTATGAATTAGCTCAACATAAGCCATCAAAATATAACACACCCCTTAAACCACTTACCGACTCATATGAAAAATGATAACAAAGTTGAAAGCAAAATTTATTTTAAGTATGGCCTATTAACTATTAATTAGAAATATAGACCATCAAATTTTACACTACAAGGGGAAACACGTTTTCCGACGGCCAAAAGCCGTCGGCGGCCGTCGGAACCCGTCGGCCGCCGTCGGAAATTGCCGTCGGAAATGGCGTTGTCGGGAAGCAGTATTTCCGACGGCTTCCGACGGACGCTGCCGTATACATTCCCGACGGATGCAGACGGTTTCCGACGGATTCCGACGGATACCGACGGGTGTCGGAATCCGTCAGAATCCGTCGGAAATCGTCTGAAACAGGCCGTCGTTATCCGTCGAAAACCGACGGGAATTTTGACCAATAAACTGTCGGTAGCCATCGGAAGCCGTCGGAAATCTGCTGTTTTTTTTTACATTTGCTTCACATTTAGCCTTCCAACCACATTTCTCTTCCAAACATTAGAATATTAATACTGCACAATCCAATATACAATAGTCCAACCAAATATTCAAACCCAAACCACAAAATATTTAATAAACACACAAATAAATAAAATTACATCAAAATATAAATAACCATTCCAACATTAACATAATCCTAACAATAACTGTTCTACCATGTTGTTAATACACAAATTCATCAATATTCTCATACACGTTCTCATACTACCTTAGAACCAAATGTGTCAAACATAATTATACATAAATCAACAATTACCTACGCCGTCTATCAAATTATTCTAAGTTAAAACAAAACATACCTGAACGAACAAGAAAGCAAGTAATGAATCAATCTCCTGCAGATCCAGAGCCAGACGGTTTCCGACGGATTCCGACGGATACCGACTGGTGTCGGAATCCGTCTGAAATCGTCTGAAACAGGCCGTCGTTATCCGTCGAAAACCGACGGGAATTTTGACCAATAAGCTGTCGGTAGCCGTCGGAAATTTGCTGTTTTTTTACATTTGCTTCACATTTAGCCTTCCAACCACATTTCTCTTCCAAACATTAGAATATTAATACTGCACTATCCAATATACAATAGTACAACCAAATATTCAAACCCAAACCACAAAATATTTAATAAACACACAAATAAATAAAATTTCATCAAAATATAAATAACCATTCCAACATTAACATAATCCTAACAATAACTGTTCTACCATGTTGTTAATACACAAATTCATCAATATTCTCATACACGTTCTCATACTACCATAGAACCAAATGTGTCAAACATAATTATACATAAATCAATAATTACCTACGCCGTCTATCAAATCATTCTAAGTTAAAACAAAACATACCTGAACGAACAAGAAAGCAAGTAATGAATCAATCTCCTGCAGATCCAGAGCCAGCCGAGGAAGGAAAGTGACCACCACCCTGCTGCTGCTGCATGTACTCTAACAACTGTGCGGTGTGCATGGCCTGTTGGAGGTTCTGCTCCTCCAACTGGGCAACTCTAGAACGCAATTCTTCTATATCTGCAAGATCGCTCTGATGTCTACTCCGCCGTCCCCTACTCTGACTACTGGACTGCATTAATTGAAAAATAAATAAAATCCAAGTTTATTGTTTTGAAAAAGTGAAAATATCATATTTTAAGAAAAAGTAAATTATTTACCGCTAAATTGCGAAATCCGTATCATCGACCATGCTCTGCTGGATCCATAACGGACTCAAAAATAACGTCTTCCTCATTGGTCGTCAGCTGATCTCGACCCGTGTCAGCAAGGAGTTTTTACCGCTGCTCCATAAACTTCTCCTGCATTAACAAATTAATAATATCATATCTTATGTCATCATAGTTTAACAATTAAAACAATTACTAATACTGAATAAAATAAAATATGCTTACATGGCTTTTGCTGGATTTATCGTCCTGCCATGTGTACGAAACAGTCCCGTCTGGATTAACATGCTCGACAGCATGCGTACGGGTGAACACGTCCATATAGTTGACAGGACCATGTGACTCGGCTTCCTGAAGTTGATTGTTACACACAATTATTATACATTTAAAATCATATAGTATAAACTATTTACATTTATTATTCAGTAAATTTACCAACTCCTGCCGATACTGCTGAAACGACTTCGATCCTCCGCGATGAGTGACGGGATTCTTATTTCTATTTGCAGAGTTTCTATCCGACTCTGCCTGTACATTCAAAATTTTATACGTTAATTTTCGATCACGTCAAATTAATAATTCAAAAAAAATTAGTATACTTGCCTTCGCCTCGTCCGTCTCCCAGTATCTCAACCAAGCTTGCCACACGCTCTCTCCCATCCACCGTGGTTTCTTACCAGATTTCTTAATCTCAGATATCGTATCCCTGTAGTTCTTGCGCATCTTCTTCATCCAGTATGCTCGTGCCAGCATCATATCATCTGTCTGGATGTCTATCTCAGCCTGTGTTAAAAAAAGATTACACTTTAAACGATATAAACAGTAAAAAAATGACAAAAACGAATTAAAAATGGAAAACAGAAAAATATGCATACTAGGACATCCTTCCATATACACTCTATGATGTGAGGAGGGATGTTATCCCACTTCGGCCAGCAGGCACTCATCCTACTGCGATAAGAAGCTCTAGAGACGTCCAACACAACCTTAGAAGGAAGTAGATCGAACCCCCTGTTTTTAAGTACGATATAGATAAGTACGTACGTATATCATAGAAAAAATAAGATGCTGAATAAAATTTAATTCTTACCCATCTACTCTAGGGACTAACGATACAACTGCACGCTGTGGCTCTTGCGATGGGCCATTGCCATCGCCTCCTGACGATCGGGAAGAGCTCCTACCTCTACATGACATATTGATAAACCTGTGACATATACACATCATTATATAAGAGAATAAAAACATGATAATTAATATATTTCATATGAAAATGACATCAACGGTATAAATTGCTTAATTAATAACTGAAATGGAAATAGAAATGGAAGTGTGTTATACCTGATTCATAATGGGTGTACTATTCCAACGATAAGCAGAGTTCATTGCATTTTCAATAAAAATTGCTAAATAAATGACAAATGGAAATAACATAAAACATGCAAAAAATAGTAAACGGATTTGGTTTCATATAGTTACATCAATTGTCATTTGGTTTCATATGAAGCTCAGGACGTTTGCATAATTCTTCTATATCACGTCTTGATTTCAAATCATCCTTCGTCTTCCCTTTCACATTCAAAATTGTGTTAAAAACATTATCAAATACATTTTTCTCATTGTGCATCACATCTATGTTATGGCGAAGCAGAAGATGTTTCCAATACGGCAACTCCCAAAAAATAGTTTGTTTGCACCAGTTATGAACAACTGATTTGCCTTGAATTTCTGTTTGCTAGCCCGTTTCATATATCTTTGGATAGTCCTTAACAAGTTCATATATGTCTTCGCTTGACCATATCGTCGGTGGTTGTCTGGTTTCTACTCTATTAGCTAAAAAGTTTTTCTTGTCTCCTCTGAAGGGATGATTTACATGGAGAAAATATCGATGACAGTCAAACCATGAAATTTTCTTACCATGATAATTTAACACATTTTCTTACCATGATTTACATGGATAATTTAACACATTTATTCAACGTATTACATCAACTTAAGGCTGTTTTAACATTTTTGTCATTTTTCAATACACACAATATAATTTAGAGTAATGCATTTTTTTGTTTCATAAGTAAATACGCGCACAATATAATACTCCTAGTTCATTCAATCAATTTATCTTATTCCAAATAACGTATACAATCGTCGAGTCAAGGCATACACAACAATTTACATATACATGAACAACGACAAATTATACGTATTTTTCACAATTTCACGATAAAAGATGAAATCGGTATACCATGTGATGCTATAAACTGTTATTACGCTATTGGAAACAATTGCAATCACTAATTCGTCCTAATTTATCAATTTATGCAAATCTAGAATTAGGGTAAAAACTGAATTTTTCACAAAAATAAGAGATTATACCTGAGATTAAGAGTAACGGAGGTTGATTAGGGAGCCTTGGAAGATCCGGAAGCTAGAAATTAGAGATTGGAAGTTTGGAGGTTGAATTTGGGGGTTTTTTGGGGGGATTTTCATATGAAGAGGAGGAGGAAGATGGCTCTCGGCTGGAGGTATAATCGCAAATTTCCGACGGCTTTCGACGGCCGCCGACGGCCCGTCGGAAACCGTCGGAAATTTGCCGTCGGAAGCCGTCGCCCCATGCTGCCGGTTTTAAGCCTTTTTCTAGTAGTGTTAATCTCAACATTCACTTCATTACCATCATCTATGTAGATGAAGAGGTAATTTGTTTTAGTGATTGTTTAAGTATAGCCTATTTGGTGTGAACAATATAGGCTATCAAATTCAAAGCAAAAACAACAAGTTAGCCACTTCATACATTCTCATTAAAGCACAAAAAGAGAGTATAAAACATCAAAATGTTGAAGATACATGATTAGAGACTTCATTACCCCTAAATTGAAGGGATTAGCCTCTCATTTGTGTTATCATATCAACACAAGTAGCATGCAACATGAAACTAAAAAAAAGGAAGCAAAATTAAAGCTAAATGAAAAGAAAACTATTCTACTTGCATAAAAGAAAAGAATCTACTCTACAACATGAAAGGAGATAAACAAGAAGAGGAAAATAACATGTATTAAATTGCATAAAAAAAATTACATGAAAAGAAAATGGCTAAGTAACCATGAAAAGAGAAAGAGAGCTTTCTTTTATTTTGAGCCTAAAACTAAACTAAAGAGAGACTAAGAGAGGAGGAGAGGTTACATGAAACATAAGGGGTATATATGCAAGTGTTAAACCCTAATTCATTTTTATTTTTATTTTTTTTTGGAAAGGAAACCTAAAAGTACTGTTTTACTTGAAAAAAAAAGAAAACAAAAGGAAGCACTGTATTATGAAGCAATGTATTGGAATGGCAGGGCAATAAAGTACTATGCACTGTCAATGTTGATGGGGTGGTGAAGATTTCAGGTTTGGGAAGTTGAAAGGTGGTGGATGAAAGGTGAATGTTAGGGGCAGAGAAATGATGAATGAATGTAGGTGAAGGTTGAAGAAATTGAATTGCAGTTGTGTGGACAGTTGTTTGTTGTGAAGCAAAAGTGTTGCACTGCACAGTGAACAGTGCACAATGAAAAAGTGAACACTGAAACAATGAAGAAAATGAAAATTGTAAATGCAAAAATGTTAAAGAGAATGAAATTGAATAAAAGTGTTTTTTTTCTTTTACGATTGAAATTTGTGTTTTGTTTTTGTTTTAATGAAATGCAAACACAAATGGAATAACAACAAACACACAAACCAAATAAAAGCAAAAATCACACAAAAACACACAACAATAATTTTTTTTAATAACCGCACTCAACACACAAAACAACAATGAAGAGCAAACGAAAAATAATCCAAAGAATAGAAAGTTAAAGTCAAATCAATTCCCCGGCAACGGCGCCAAAAACTTGATCGGACGGCTAAATGTCTATCGAATTAGAAAATAGCAGAACGAATTTTGAAATAAAATTTACCGCAAGCACACGGCGTACAATTGTAGTACGTGGCGAATACGGGTCGATCCGCACGGAATTGATGATTTTAAAAGTCTATTCAATCAAATTAAACCCAAGTCGAGAGATTATCAAGCTAAAAAAAATGAGAAAATTAGCAAACTAGCAACTACAAATGTGAATGAAAACTATGAGAATAAATTGACAATTTAGAGATAATTCCACTCTCTAGATCACATAAATCAACAAAATGAAGTTATGATCTCTCTTTTCTTTGTCATTAGTTAGCTTAATTGATGTGCTTATCATAAGTATGGTCTATTTGTGCTATTAATTAGCTCAACATAAGCCATCAAACTATAACACACCCCTTAAACCACTTACTGACTCATATGAAAAATGATAACAAAGTTGAAAGCAAAATTTATTTTAAGTATGGCCTATTAACTATTAATTAGAAATATAGACCATCAAATTTTAATCTCAACATTCACTTCATTACCAAAATCATATGTAGATGAAGAGGTAATTTGTGTTAGTGATTGTTTAAATATAGCCTATTTGGTGTCAACAATATAGGCTATCAAATTCAAAGCAAAAACAACAAGTTAGCCACTTCATACATTCTCATTAAAGCACAAAAAGAGAGTATAAAACATCAAAATGTTGAAGCTACATGATTAGAGGCTTCATTACCCCTAAATTGAAGGGATTAGCCTCTCATTTGTGTTATCATATCAACACAAGTAGCATGCAACATGAAACTAAAAAAAAGGAAGCAAAATGAAAGCTAAATGAAAAGAGAACTATTCTACTTGCATAAAAGAAAAGAATCTACACTACAACATGAAAGGAGATAAACAAGAAGAGGAATATAACATGTATTAAATTGCATAAAAAAATTACATGAAAAGAAAATGGCTAAGTAGCCATGAATAGAGAAAGAGAGCTTTCTTTTATTTTGAGCCTAAAACTAAACTAAAGAGAGACTAAGAGAGGAGGAGAGGTTACATGAAACATAAGGGGTATATATGCAAGTGTTAAACCCTAATTCATTTATTTATTTATTTTTTGGAAAGGAAACCTAAAAGTACTGTTTTACCAGGAAAAAAAATGAAAAAAAAGGAAGCACTGTATTATGAAGCAATGTATTGGAATGGCAGGGCAGTAAAATGCTATGCACTGTCAATGTTGATGGGTTGGTGAAGATTTCAGGTTTGGGAAGTTGAAAGGTGGTGGATGAAAGGTGAATGTTAGGGGCAGAGAAATGATGAATGAATGTAGGTGAAGGTTGAAGAAATTGAATTGCAGTTGTGTGGACAGTTGTTTGTTGTGAAGCAAAAGTGTTGCACTGCACAGTGAACAGTGCACAATGAAACAGTGAACACTAAAACAATGAAGGAAATGAAAATTTTAAATGCAAAAATGTAAAAGAGAATGAAATGGAATAAAAGTGTTTTTTTTTTCCGATTGAAATTTGTGTTTTGTTTTTATTTTAATGAAATGCAAACACAAATGGAATAACAACAAACACAAAAACCAAATAAAAGCAAAAATCACACAAAAACACACAACAATAACTTTTTTTTAATAACTGCACTCAACACACAAAACAACAATGAAGAGCAAACGAAAAATAATCCAAAGAATAGAAAGTTAAAGTCAAATCAATTCCCCGGCAACGGCGCCAAAAACTTGATCGGACGGCTAAATGTGTATCGAATTAGAAAATAGCTGAACGAATTTTGAAATAAAATTTACCGCAAGCGCACAGCGTACAATTGTAGTACGTGGCGAATACGGTTTGATCCGCAGGGAATTGATGATTTTAAAAGTCTATTCAATTAAATTAAACCAAAGTCGAGAGATTATCAAGCTAAAAAAAATGAGAAAATTAGCAAACTAGCAACTACAAATGTGAATGAAAACTATGAGAATAAATTGACAATTTAGAGATAATTCCACTCTCTAGATCACATAAATCAACAAAATGAAGTTATGATCTCTCTTTTCTTTGTCATTAGTTAGCTTAATTGATGTGCTTATCATAAGTATGGTCTATTTGTGCTATTAATTAGCTCAACATAAGCCATCAAACTATAACACACCCCTTAAACCACTTGCTGACTCATATGAAAAATGATAACAAAGTTGAAAGCAAAATTTATTTTAAGTATGGCCTATTAACTATTAATTAGAAATATAGACCATCAAATTTTAATCTCAACATTCACTTCATTACCAAAATCATATGTAGATGAAGAGGTAATTTGTGTTAGTGATTGTTTAAGTATAGCCTATTTGGTGTCAACAATATAGGCTATCAAATTCAAAGCAAAAACAACAAGTTAGCCACTTCATACATTCTCATTAAAGCACAAAAAGAGAGTATAAAACATCAAAATGTTGAAGCTACATGATTAGAGGCTTCATTACCCCTAAATTGAAGGGATTAGCCTCTCATTTGTGTTATCATATCAACACAAGTAGCATGCAACATGAAACTAAAAAAAAGGAAGCAAAATAAAAGCTAAATGAAAAGAGAACTATTCTACTTGCATAAAAGAAAAGAATCTACACTACAACATGAAAGGAGATAAACAAGAAGAGGAATATAACATGTATTAAATTGCATAAAAAAAATTACATGAAAAGAAAATGGCTAAGTAGCCATGAAAAGAGAAAGAGAGCTTTCTTTTATTTTGAGCCTAAAACTAAACTAAAGAGAGACTAAGAGAGGAGGAGAGGTTACATGAAACATAAGGGGTATATATGCAAGTGTTAAACCCTAATTAATTTTTTTTTTGGAAAGGAAACCTAAAAGTACTGTTTTACTTGAAAAAAAAGAAGAAAAAAGAAGAAGGAAGCACTGTATTATGAAGCAATGTATTGGAATGGCAGGGCAGTAAAGTGCTATGCACTGTCAATGTTGATGGGGTGGTGAAGATTTCAGGTTTGGGAAGTTGAAAGGTGGTGGATGAAAGGTGAATGTTAGGGGTAGAGAAATGATGAATGAATGTAGGTGAAGGTTGAAGAAATTGAATTGCAGTTGTGTGGACAGTTGTTTGTTGTGAAGCAAAAGTGTTGCACTGCACAGTGAACAGTGCACAATGAAACACTGAACACTGAAACAATGAAGGAAATGAAAATTGTAAATGCAAAAATGTAAAAGAGAATGAAATGGAATAAAAGTGTTTTTTTTCTTTTCCGATTGAAATTTGTGTTTTGTTTTTATTTTAATGAAATGCAAACACAAATGGAATAACAACAAACACACAAACCAAATAAAAGCAAAAATCGCACAAAAACACACAACAATAACTTGATCGGACGACTAAATGTCTATCGAATTAGGAAATAGCTGAACGAATTTTGAAATAAAATTTACCGCAAGCGCACGGCGTACAATTGTAGTATGTGTCTAATACGGGTCGATCCGTAGGGAATTGATGATTTTAAAAGTCTATTCAATCAAATTAAACCAAAGTCGAGAGATTATCAAGCTAAAAAAAATGAGAAAATTAGCAAACTAGCAACTACAAATGTGAATGAAAACTATGAAAATAAATTGACAATTTAGAGATAATTCCACTCTCTAGATCACATAAATCAACAAAATGAAGTTATGATCTCTCTTTTCTTTGTCATTAGTTAGCTTAATTTATGTACTTATCATAAGTATGGTCTATTTTTGCTATTAATTAGCTCAACATAAGCCATCAAACTTTAACACACCCCTTAAACCACTTACTGACTCATATGAAAAATGATAACAAAGTTGAAAGCAAAATTTATTTTAACTATGGCCTATTAACAATTAATTAGAAATATAGACCATCAAATTTTAATCTCAACATTCACTTCATTACCATCATCATATGTCGATGAAGAGGTAATTTGTGTTAGTAATTGTTTAAGTATAGCCTATTTGGTGTGAACAATATAGGCTATCAAATTAAAAGCAAAAACAACAAGTTAGCCACTTCATACATTCTCATTAAAGCACAAAAAAGATTAAAAACATCAAAACGTTGAAGCTACATGATTAGAGGCTTCATTACCCCTAAATTGAAGGGATTAGCCTCTCATTTGTGTTATCATGTCAACACAAGTAGCTTGCAACATGAAACTAAAAAAAAAAGAAGCAAAATGAAAGCTAAATGAAAAGAGAACTATTCTACTTGCATAAAAGAAAAGAATCTACACTACAACTTGAAAGGAGATAAACAAGAAGAGGAAAATAACATGTACTAAATTGCATAAAAAAAATACATGAAAAGAAAATGGCTAAGTAGCCATGAAAAGAGAAAGAGAGCTTTCTTTTATTTTGCGCCTAAAACTAAACTAAAGAGAGACTAAGAGAGGAGGAGAGGTTACATGAAACATAAGGGGTATATATGCAAGTGTAAAACCCTAATTCATTTATTTATTTTTTTGAAAGGAAACCTAAAAGTACTGTTTTACTTGAAAAAAAAAGAAAAAAAAGGAAGCACTGTATTATGAAGCAATGTATTGGAATGGCAGGGCAGTAAAGTGCTATGCACTGTCAATGTTGATGGGGTGGTGAAGATTTCAGGTTTGGAAAGTTGAAAGGTGGTGGATGAAAGGTGAATGTTAGGGGCAGAGAAATGATGAATGAATGTAGGTGAAGGTTGAAGAAATTGAATTGCAGTTGTGTGGACAGTTGTTTGTTGTGATGAAAAAATGTTGCACTGCACAGTGAACAGTGCACAATGAAACAGTGAACACTGAAACAATGAAGGAAATGAAAATTTTAAATGCAAAAATGAAAAAGAGAATGAAATGGAATAAAAGTGTTTTTTTTCTTTCCCGATTGAAATTTGTGTTTTGTTTTTATTTATAGAAATGCAAACACAAATGGAATAACAACAAACACAAAAACCAGATAAAAGCAAAAATCACACAAAAACACACAACAATAATTTTTTTTTAATAACTGCACTCAACACACAAAACAACCATGAAGAGAAAACGAAAAATAATCCAAAGAATATAATGCTAAAGTCAAATCAATTCCCCGGCAACGGCGCCAAAAACTTGATCGGACGGCTAAATGTGTATCGAATTAGAAAATAGCCAAACGAATTTTGAAATAAAATTTACCCCAAGCGCACGGCGTACAATTGTAGTACGTGGCGAATACGATTTGATCCGCAGGGAATTGATGATTTTAAAAGTCTATTCAATCAAATTAAACCAAAGTCGAGAGATTATCAAGCTAAAAAAATGAGAAAATTAGCAAACTAGCAACTACAAATGTGAATGAAAACTATGAGAATAAATTAACAATTTAGAGATAATTCCACTCTCTAGATCACATAAAACAACAAAATGAAGTTATGATCTCTCTTTTCTTTGTCATTAGTTAGCTTAATTGATGTGCTTATCATAAGTATGGTCTATTTGTGCTATTAATTAGCTCAACATAAGCCATCAAACTATAACACACCCCTTAAACCACTTACTGACTCATATGAAAAATGATAACAAAGTTGAAAGCAAAATTTATTTTAAGTATGGCCTATTAACTATTAATTAGAAATATAGACCATCAAATTTTAATCTCAACATTCACTTCATTACCAAAATCATATGTAGACGAAGAGGTAATTTGTGTTAGTGATTGTTTAAGTATACCCTATTTGGTGTCAACAATATAGTCTATCAAATTCAAAGCAAAAACAACAAGTTAGCCACTTCATACATTCTCATTAAATCACAAAAAGAGAGTATAAAACATCAAAATGTTGAAGCTACATGATTAGAGGCTTCATTACCCCTAAATTGAAGGGATTAGCCTCTCATTTGTGTTATCATATCAACACAAGTAGCATGCAACATGAAACTAAAAAAAGGAAGCAAAATGAAAGCTAAATGAAAAGAGAACTATTCTACTTGCATAAAAGAAAAGAATCTACACTACAACATGAAAGGAGATAAACAAGAAGAGGAAAATAACATGTGTTAAATTGCATTAAAAAAAATTAAATGAAAAGAAAATGGCTAAGTAGCCATGAAAAGAGAAAGAGAGCTTTCTTTTATTTTGAGCCTAAACTAAACTAAAGAGAGACTAAGAGAGGAGGAGAGGTTACATGAAACATAAGTGGTATATATGCAAGTGTAAAACCCTAATTCATTTATTTATTTATTTATTTATTTTTTGGAAAGGAAACCTAAAAGTACTGTTTTACTTGAAAAAAAAAGAAAAAAAAGGAAGCAATGTATTATGAAGCAATGTATTGGAATGGCAGGGCAGTAAAGTGCTATGCACTGTCAATGTTGATGGGGTGGTGAAGATTTCAGGTTTGGGAAGTTGAAAGGTGGTGGCTGAAAGGTGAATGTTAGGGGCAGAGAAATTATGAATGAATGTAGGTGAAGGTTGAAGAAATTGAATTGCAGTTGTGTGGACAGTTGTTTGTTGTGAAGCAAAAGTGTTGCACTGCATAGTGAACAGTGCACAATGAAACAGTAAACACTGAAACAATGAAGGAAATGAAAATTGTAAATGCAAAAATGTAAAAGAGAATGAAATGGAATAAAAGTGTTTTTATTTCTTTTTCGATTGAAATTTGTGTTTTGTTTTTATTTTAATGAAATGCAAAAACAAATGGAATAACAACAAACACACAAACCAAATAAAAGCAAAAATCACACAAAAACACACAACAATAACTTTTTTTTAATAAGTGCACTCAACACACAAAACAACAATGAAGAGCAAACAAAAAATAATCCAAAGAATAGAAAGTTAAAGTCAAATCAATACCAAAGCAACGGCGCCAAAAACTTGATCGGACGGCTAAATGTCTATCGAATTAGAAAATAGCCTAACGAATTTTGAAACAAAATTTACCGCAAGCGCACGGCGTACAATTGTAGTACGTGGCGAATACGGGTCGATCCGCAGGGAATTGATGATTTTAAAAGTCTATTCAATCAATTTAAACCAAAGTCGAGATATTATCAAGCTAAAAAAATGAGAAAATTAGCAAACTAGCAACTACAAATGTGAATGAAAACTATGAGAATAAATTGACAATTTAGAGATAATTCCACTCTCTAGATCACATAAATCAACAAAATGAAGTTATGATCTCTCTTTTCTTTGTCATTAGTTAGCTTAATTGATGTGCTTATCATAAGTATGGTCTATTTGTGCTATTAATTAGCTCAACATAAGCCATCAAACTATAACACACCCCTTAAACCACTTACTGACTCATATGAAAAATGATAACAAAGTTGAAAGCAAAATTTATTTTAAGTATGGCCTATTAACTATTAATTAGAAATATAGACCATCATATTTTAATCTCAACATTCACTTCATTACCATCATCATATGTAGATGAAGAGGTAATTTGTGTTAGTGATTGTTTATGTATAGCCTATTTGGTGTCAACAATATAGGCTATCAAATTCAAAGCAAAAACAACAAGTTAGCCACTTCATACATTCTCATTAAAGCACAAAAAGAGAGTATAAAACATCAAAATGTTGAAGCTACATGATTAGAGGCTTCATTACCCCTAAATTGAAGGGATTAGACTCTCATTTGTGTTATCATATCAACACAAGTAGCATGCAACATGAAACTAAAAAAAAGGAAGCAAAATGAAAGCTAAATGAAAAGAGAACTATTCTACTTGCATAAAAGAAAAGAATCTACACTACAACATGAAAGGCGATAAACAAGAAGAGGAAAATAACATGTATTAAATTGCATTAAAAAAATTACATGAAAAGAAAATGGCTAAGTAGCCATGAAAAGAGAAAGAGAGCTTTCTTTTATTTTGAGCCTAAAATAAACTAAAGAGAGACTAAGAGAGGAGGAGAGGTTACATGAAACATAAGTGGTATATATGCAAGTGTAAAACCCTAATTCATTTATTTATTTATTTTTTGGAAAGGAAACCTAAAAATACTGTTTTACTTGAAAAAAAAAGAAAAAAAAGAAAGCACTGTATTATGAAGCAATGTATTGGAATGGCAGGGCAGTAAAGTGCTATGCACTGTCAATGTTGATGGGGTGGTGAAGATTTCAGGTTTGGGCAGTTGAAAGGTGGTGGATGAAAGGTGAATGTTAGGGGCAGAGAAATGATGAATGAATGTAGGTGAAGGTTGAAGAAATTGAATTGCAGTTGTGTGGACAGTTGTTTGTTGTGAAGCAAAAGTGTTGCACTGCATAGTGAACAGTGCACAATGAAACAGTGAATACTGAAACAATGAAGGAAATGAAAATTGTAAATGCAAAAATGTAAAAGAGAATGAAGTGGAATAAAAGTGTTTTTATTTCTTTTCCGATTGAAATTTGTGTTTTGTTTTTATTTTAATGAAATGCAAAAACAAATGGAATAACAACAAACATACAAACCAAATAAAAGCAAAAATCACACAAAAACACACAACAATAAAAAAATTTTAATAACTGCACTCAACACACAAAACAACAATGAAGAGCAAACGAAAAATAATCCAAAGAATAGAAAGTTAAAGTCAAATCAATTCCCCGGCAACGGCGCCAAAAACTTGATCGTACGGCTAAATGTGTATCGAATTAGAAAATAGCCGAACGAATTTTGAAATAAAATTTACCCCAAGCGCACGGCGTACAATTGTAGTACGTGGCGAATACGGTTTGATCCGCAGGGAATTGATGATTTTAAAAGTCTATTCAATCAAATTAAACCAAAGTCGAGAGATTATCAAGCTAAAAAAAATGGGAAAATTAGCAAACTAGCAACTACAAATGTGAATGAAAACTATGAGAATAAATTGACAATTTAGAGATAATTCTACTCTCTAAATCACATAAATCAACAAAATGAAGTTATGATCTCTCTTTTCTTTGTCATTAGTTAGCTTAATTGATGTGCTTATCATAAGTATGGTCTATTTGTGCTATTAATTAGCTCAACATAAGCCATCAAACTATAACACACCCCTTAAACCACTTACTGACTCATATGAAAAATGATAACAAAGTTGAAAGCAAAATTTATTTTAAGTATGGCCTATTAACTATTAATTAAAAATATAGACCATCAAATTTTAATCTCAACATTCACTTCATTACCATCATCATATGTAGATGAAGAGGTAATTTGTGTTAGTGATTGTTTAAGTATAGCCTATTTGGTGTGAACAATATAGGCTATCAAATTCAAAGCAAAAACAACAAGTTAGCCACTTCATACATTCTCATTAAAGCACAAAAAGAGAGTATAAAACATCAAAATGTTGAAGCTACATGATTAGAGGCTTCATTACCCCTAAGTTGAGAGGAATTAGCCTCTCATTTGTGTTGTCATATCAACACAAGTAGCATGCAACATGAAACTAAAAAAAAGGAAGCAAAATGAAAAGAAAACTATTCTACTTGCATAAAAGAAAAGAATCTACACTACAACATGAAAGGAGATAAACAAGAATAGGAAAATAACATGTATTAAATTGCATTAAAAAAAATTACATGAAAAGAAAATGGCTAAGTAGCCATGAAAAGAGAAAGAGAGCTTTCTTTTATTTTGAGCCTAAACTAAACTAAAGAGAGACTAAGAGAGGAGGAGAGGTTACATGAAACATAAGTGGTATATATGCAAGTGTAAAACCCTAATTTATTTATTTATTTATTTATTTTTTGGAAAGGAAACCTAAAAGTACTGTTTTACTTGAAAAAAAAAAGAAAAAAAAAGGAAGCACTGTATTATGAAGCAATGTATTGGAATGGCAGGGCAGTAAAGTGCTATGCACTGTCAATGTTGATGGGGTGGTGAAGATTTCAGGTTTGGGAAGTTGAAAGGTGGTGGATGAAAGGTGAATGTTAGGGGCAGAGAAATGATGAATGAATGTAGGTGAAGGTTGAAGAAATTGAATTGCAGTTGTGTGGACAGTTGTTTGTTGTGAAGAAAAAGTGTTGCACTGCACAGTGAACAATGCACAATGAAACAGTGAACACTGAAACAATGAAGGAAATGAAAATTTTAAATGCAAAAATGAAAAAGAGAATGAAGTGGAATAAAAGTGTTTTTTTTCTTTCCCGATTGAAATTTGTGTTTTGTTTTTATTTTAATGAAATGCAAACACAAATGGAATAACAACAAACACAAAAACCAAATAAACGCAAAAATCACACAAAAACACACAACAATAACTTTTTTTTTAATAACTGCACTCAACACACAAAACAACAATGAAGAGCAAACGAAAAATAATCCAAAGAATAGAAAGTTAAAGTCAAATCAATTCCCCGGCAACGGCGCCAAAAACTTGATCGGACGGCTAAATGTGTATCGAATTAGAAAATAGCCGAACGAATTTTGAAATTAAATTTACCCCAAGCGCACGGCGTACAATTGTAGTACGTTGCGAATACGGTTTGATCCGCAGGGAATTGATGATTTTAAAAGTCTATTCAATCAAATTAAACCAAAGTCGAGAGATTATCAAGCTAAAAAAAATGAGAAAATTAGCAAACTAGCAACTACAAATGTGAATGAAAACTATGAGAATAAAATAACAATTTAGAGATAATTCCACTCTCTAGATCACATAAATCAACAAAATGAAGTTATGATCTCTCTTTTCTTTGTCATTAGTTAGCTTAATTGATGTGCTTATCATAAGTATGGTCTATTTGTGCTATTAATTAGCTCAACATAAGCCATCAAACTATAACACACCCCTTAAACCACTTACTGACTCATATGAAAAATGATAACAAAGTTGAAAGCAAAATTTATTTTAAGTATGGCCTATTAACTATTAATTAGAAATATAGACCATCAAATTTTAATCTCAACATTCACTTCATTACCATCATCATATGTAGATGAAGAGGTAATTTGTGTTAGTGATTGTTTAAGTATAGCCTATTTGGTGTGAACAATATAGGCTATCAAATTCAAAGCAAAAACAACAAGTTAGCCACTTCATACATTCTCATTAAAGCACAAAAAGAGAGTATAAAACATCAAAATGTTGAAGCTACATGATTAGAGGCTTCATTACCCCTAAATTGAATGGATTAGCCTCTCATTTGTGTTATCGTATCAACACAAGTAGCATGCAACATGAAACTAAAAAAAAGGAAGCAAAATGAAAGCTAAATGTAAAGAGAACTATTCTACTTGCATAAAAGAAAAGAACCTACACAACAACATGAAAGGAGATAAACAAGAAGAGGAAAATAACATGTATTAAATTGCATTAAAAAAATTACATGAAAAGAAAATGGCTAAGTAGCCATGAAAAGAGAAAGAGAGCTTTCTTTTATTTTGAGCCTAAACTAAACTAAAGAGAGACTAAGAGAGGAGGAGAGGTTACATAAAACATAAGTGGTATATATGCAAGTGTAAAACCCTAATTCATTTATTTATTTATTTATTTTTTGGAAAGGAAACCTAAAAGTACTGTTTTACTTGAAAAAAAAGAAAAAAAGGAAGCACTGTATTATGAAGCAATTTATTGGAATGGCAGGGCAGTAAAGTGCTATGCACTGTCAATGTTGATGGGGTGGTGAAGATTTCAGGTTTGGGAAGTTGAAAGGTGGTGGATGAAAGGTGAATGTTAGGGGCAGAGAAATGATGAATGAATGTAGGTGAAGGTTGAAGAAATTGAATTGCAGTTGTGTGGATAGTTGTTTGTTGTGAAGCAAAAGTGTTGCACTGCACAGTGAACAGTGCACAATGAAACAGTGAACACTGAAACAATGAAGGAAATGAAAATTGTAAATGCAAAAATGTAAAAGAGAATGAAGTGGAATAAAAGTGTTTTTATTTCTTTTCCGATTGAAATTTGTGTTTTGTTTTTATTTTAATGAAATGGAAAAACAAATGGAATAACAACAAACATACAAACCAAATAAAAGCAAAAATCACACAAAAACACACAACAATAATTTTTTTTTAATAACTGCACTCAACACACAAAACAACAATGAAGAGCAAACGAAAAATAATCCAAAGAATAGAAAGTTAAAGTCAAATCAATTCCTCGGCAACGGCGCCAAAAACTTGATCGGACGGCTAAATGTCTATCGAATTTGAAAATGCCGAACGAATTTTGAAATAAAATTTACCGCAAGCGCACGGCGTACAATTGTAGTACGTGGCGAATACGGGTCGATCCACAGGGAATTGATGATTTTAAAAGTCTTTTCTATCAAATTAAACCAAAGTCAAGAGATTATCAAGTTAAAAAAAATGGGAAAATTAGCAAACTAGCAACTACAAATGTGAACGAAAACTATGAGAATAAATTGACAATTCAGAGATAATTCCACTCTCTAGATCACATAAATCAACAGAATGAAGTTATGATCTCTCTTTTCTTTGTCATTAGTTAGCTTAATTGATGTGCTTATCATAAGTATGGTCTATTTGTGCTATTAATTAGCTCAACATAAGCCATCAAACTATAACACACCCCATAAACCACTTACTGACTCTTATGAAAAATGATAACAAAGTTGAAAGCAAAATTTATTTTAAGTATGACCTATTAACTATTAATTAGAAATATAGACCATCAAATTTTAATCTCAACATTCACTTCATTACTATCATCATATGTAGATGAAGAGGTAATTTGTGTTAGTGATTGTTTAAGTATAGCCTATTTGGTGTGAACAATATAGGCTATCAAATTCAAAGCAAAAACAACAAGTTAGCCACTTCATACATTCTCATTAAAGCACAAAAAGAGAGTATAAAACATCAAAATGTTGAAGCTACATGATTAGGGGCTTCATTACCCCTAAATTGAAGGGATTAGCCTCTCATTTGTGTTATCATATCAACACAAGTAGCATGCAACATGAAACTAAAAAAAAGGAAGCAACATGAAAGCTAAATGAAAAGAGAACTATTCTACTTGCATAAAAGAAAAGAATCTACACTACAACATGAAAGGAGATAAACAAGAAGAGGAAAATAACATGTATTAAATTGCATTAAAAAAAATTACATGAAAAGAAAATGGCTAAGTATCCATGAAAAGAGAAAGAGAGCTTACTTTTATTTTGAGCCTAAACTAAACTAAAGAGAGACTAAGAGAGGAGGAGAGGTTACATGAAACATAAGTGGTATATATGCAAGTGTAAAACCCTAATTCATTTATTTATTTATTTTTTTGGAAAGGAAACCTAAAAGTACTGTTTTACTTGAAAAAAAAGGAAAAAAAGGAAGCATTGTATTATGAAGCAATGTAGTGGAATGGCAGGGCAGTAAAGTGCTATGCACTGTCAATGTTGATGTGGTGGTGAAGATTTTAGGTTTGGGAAGTTGAAAGGTGGTGGATGAAAGGTGAATGTTAGGGGCAGAGAAATGATGAATGAATGTAGGTGAAGGTTGAAGAAATTGAATTGCAGTTGTGTGGACAGTTGTTTGTTGTGAAGCAAAAGTGTTGCACTACACAGTGAACAGTGCACAATGAAACAGTGAACACTGAAACAATGAAGGAAATGAAAATTGTAAATGCAAAAATGTAAAAGAGAATGAAGTGGAATAAAAGTGTTTTTATTTCTTTTCCGATTGAAATTTGTGTTTTGTTTTTATTTTAATGAAATGCAAAAACAAATGGAATAACAACAAACATACAAACCAAATAAAAGCAAAAATCATACAAAAACACACAACAATAATTTTTTTTAAATAACTGCACTCAACACACAAAACAACAATGAAGAGCAAACGAAAAATAATCCAAAGAATAGAAAGTTAAAGTCAAATCAATTCCCCGGCAACGGCGCCAAAAACTTGATCGGACGGCTAAATGTCTATCGAATTAGAAAATAGCCGAACGAATTTTGAAATAAAATTTCCCGCAAGCGCACGGCGTTCAATTGTAGTACGTGGCGAATACGGGTCGATCCACAGGGAATTGATGATTTTAAAAGTCTATTCAATCAAATTAAACCAAAG
The DNA here is from genome assembly GCA_030737815.1 of Allium fistulosum. Classification (NCBI taxonomy): domain Eukaryota; kingdom Viridiplantae; phylum Streptophyta; class Magnoliopsida; order Asparagales; family Amaryllidaceae; genus Allium; species Allium fistulosum. Next base: position 25,557,388 of record JASFAW010000011.1, read on the forward strand.
TCGAGAGATTATCAAGCTAAAAAAATGGGAAAATTAGCAAACTAGCAACTACAAATGTGAACGAAAACTATGAGAATAAATTGACAATTCAGAGATAATTCCACTCTCTAGATCACATAAATCAACAAAATGAAGTTATGATCTCTCTTTTCTTTCTCATTAGTTAGCTTAATTGATGTGCTTATCATAAGTATGGTTTATTTGTGCTATTAATTAGCTCAACATAAGTCATCAAACTATAACACACCACTTAAACCACTTACTGACTCATATGAAAAATGATAACAAAGTTGAAAGCAAAATTTATTTTAAGTATGGCCTATTAACTATTAATTAGAAATATAGACCATCAAATTTTAATCTCAACATTCACTTCATTACCATCATCATATGTAGATGAAGAGGTAATTTGTGTTAGTGATTGTTTAAGTATAGCCTATTTGGTGTGAACAATATAGGCTATCAAATTCAAAGCAAAAACAACAAGTTAGGCACTTTCTACATTCTCATTAAAGCACAAAAAGAGAGTATAAAACATCAAAATGTTGAAGCTACATGATTAGAGGCTTCATTACCCCTAAATTGAAGGGATTAGCCTCTCATTTGTGTTATCATATCAACACAAGTAGCATGCAACATGAAACTAAAAAAAAGGAAGCAAAATGAAAGCTAAAAGAAAAGAGAACTATTCTACTTGCATAAAAGAAAAGAATCTACACTACAACATGAAAGGAGATAAACAAGAAGAGGAAAATAACATGTATTAAATTGCATTAAAAAAAATTACATGAAAAGAAAATGGCTAAGTAGCCATGAAAAGAGAAAGAGAGCTTTCTTTTATTTTGAGCCTAAACTAAACTAAAGAGAGACTAAGAGAGGAGGAGAGGTTACATGAAACATAAGTGGTATATATGCAAGTGGAAAACCCTAATTCATTTATTTATTTATTTATTTTTTGGAAAGGAAACCTAAATGTACTGTTTTACTTGAAAAAAAAAGAAAAAAAAAGGAAGCACTGTATTATGAAGCAATGTATTGGAATGGCAGGGCAGTAAAGTGCTATGCACTGTCAATGTTGATGGGGTGGTGAAGATTTCAGGTTTGGGAAGTTGAAAGGTGGTGGATGAAAGGTGAATGCTAGGGGCAGAGAAATGATGAATGAATGTAGGTGAAGGTTGAAGAAATTGAATTGCAGTTGTGTGGACAGTTGTTTGTTGTGAAGCAAAAGTGTTGCACTGCACAGTGAACAGTGCACAATGAAACAGTGAACACTGAAACAATGAAGGAAATGAAAATTGTAAATGCAAAAATGTAAAAGAGAATGAAGTGGAATAAAAGTGTTTTTATTTCTTTTCCGATTGAAATTTGTGTTTTGTTTTTATTTTAATGAAATGCAAAAACAAATGGAATAACAACAAACATACAAACCAAATAAAAGCAAAAATCACACAAAAACACACAACAATAATTTTTTTTTAATAACTGCACTCAACACACAAAACAACAATGAAGAGCAAACGAAAAATAATCCAAAGAATAGAAAGTTAAAGTCAAATCAATTCCCCGGCAACGGCGCCAAAAACTTGATCGGATGGCTAAATGTCTATCGAATTAGAAAATAGCCGAACGAATTTTGAAATAAAATTTACCGCAAGCGCACGGCGTACAATTGTAGTACGTGGCGAATACGGGTCGATCCACAGGGAATTGATGATTTTAAAAGTCTATTCAATCAAATTAAACCAAAGTCGAGAGATTATCAAGCTAAAAAAAATGGGAAAATTAGCAAACAAGCAACTACAAATGTGAACGAAAACTATGAGAATAAATTGACAATTCAGAGATAATTCCACTCTCTAGATCACATAAATCAACAAAATGAAGTTATGATCTCTCTTTTCTTTGTCATTAGTTAGCTTAATTGATGTGCATATCATAAGTATGGTCTATTTGTGCTATTAATTAGCTCAACATAAGCCATCAAACTATAACACACCCCTTAAACCACTTACTGACTCATATGAAAAATGATAACAAAGTTGAAAGCAAAATTTATTTTAAGTATGGCCTATTAACTATTAATTAGAAATATAGACCATCAAATTTTAATCTCAACATTCACTTCATTACCATCATCATATGTAGATGAAGAGATAATTTGTGTTAGTGATTGTTTAAGTATAGCCTATTTGGTGTGAACAATATAGGCTATAAAATTCAAAGCAAAAACAACAAGTTAGCCACTTCCTACATTCTCATTAAAGCACAAAAAGAGAGTATAAAACATCAAAATGTTGAAGCTACATGATTAGAGGCTTCATTACCCCTAAATTGAAGGGATTGGCCTCTCATTTGTGTTATCATATCAACACAAGTAGCATGCAACATGAAACTAAAAAAAAGGAAGCAAAATGAAAGCTAAATGAAAAGAGAACTATTCTACTTGCATAAAAGAAAAGAATCTACACTACAACATGAAAGGAGATAAACAAGAAGAGGAAAATAACATGTATTAAATTGCATTAAAAAAAATTACATGAAAAGAAAATGGCTAAGTAGCCATGAAAAGAGAAAGGGAGCTTTCTTTTATTTTGAGCCTAAACTAAACTAAAGAGAGACTAAGAGAGGAGGAGAGGTTACATGAAACATAAGTGGTATATATGCAAGTGTAAAACCCTAATTCATTTATTTATTTATTTTTTGGAAAGGAAACCTAAATGTACTGTTTTACTTGAAAAAGAAAAAAGAAAAAAAGGAAGCACTGTATTATGAAGCAATGTATTGGAATGGCAGGGCAGTAAAGTGCTATGCACTGTCAATGTTGATGCGGTGGTGAAGATTTCAGGTTTGGGAAGTTGAAAGGTGGTGGATGAAAGGTGAATGTTAGGGGCAGAGAAATGATGAATGAATGTAGGTGAAGGTTGAAGAAATTGAATTGCAGTTGTGTGGACAGTTGTTTGTTGTGAAGTAAAAGTGTTGCACTGCACAGTGAACAGTGCACAATGAAACAGTGAACACTGAAACAATGAAGGAAATGAAAATTGTAAATGCAAAAATGTAAAAGAGAATGAAATGGAATAAAAGTGTTTTTTTTTCTTTTCCGATTGAAATTTGTGTTTTGTTTTTATTTTAATGAAATGCAAACACAAATGGAATAACAACAAACACACAAACCAAATAAAAGAAAAAATCACACAAAAACACACAACAATAACTTTTTTTTAATAACTGCACTCAACACACAAAACAACAATGAAGAGCAAACAAAAAATAATCCAAAGAATAGAAAGTTAATGTCAAATCAATTCCCCGGCAACGGCGCTAAAAACATGATCGGACGGCTAAATGTCTATCGAATTAGAAAATAGCCGAACGAATTTTGAAATAAAATTTACCGCAAGCGCACGGCGTACAATTGTAGTACGTGGCGAATACGGTTTAATCCGCAGGGAATTGATGATTTTAAAAGTCTATTCAATCAAATTAAACCAAAGTCGAGAGATTATCAAGCTAAAAAAATGAGAAAATTAGCAAACTAGCAACTACAAATGTGAATGAAAACTATGAGAATAAATTAACAATTTAGAGATAATTCCACTCTCTAGATCACATAAATCAACAAAATGAAGTTATGAACTCTTTTTTCTTTGTCATTAGTTAGCTTAATTGATGTGCTTATCATAAGTATGGTCTATTTGTGCTATTAATTAGCTCAACATAAGCCATCAAACTATAACACACCCCTTAAACCACTTACTGACTCATATGAAAAATGATAACAAAGTTGAAAGCAAAATTTATTTTAAGTATGGCCTATTAACTATTAATTAGAAATATAGACCATCAAATTTTAATCTCAACATTCACTTCATTACCAAAATCATATGTAGATGAAGAGGTAATTTGTGTTAGTGATTGTTTAAGTATAGCCTATTTGGTGTCAACAATATAGGCTATCAAATTCAAAGCAAAGACAACAAGTTAGCCACTTCGTACCTTCTCATTAAAGCACAAAAAGAGAGTATAAAACATCAAAATGTTGAAGCTACATGATTGGAGGCTTCATTACCCCTAAATTGAAGGGATTAGCCTCTCATTTGTGTTATCATATCAACACAAGTAGCATGCAACATGAAACTAAAAAAAGGAAGCAAAATGAAAGCTAAATGAAAAGAGAACTATTCAACATGCATAAAAGAAAAGAATCTACACTACAACATGAAAGGAGATAAACAAGAAGAGGAAAATAACATGTATTAAATTGCATAAATAAAATTACATGAAAAGAAAATGGCTAATTAGCCATGAAAAGAGAAAGAGAGCTATCTTTTATTTTGAGCCTAAAACTAAACTAAAGAGAGACTAAGAGAGGAGGAGAGGTTACATGAAACATAAGGGGTATATATGCAAGTGTTAAACCCTAATTCATTTTTTTATTTTTTTATTTTTTGGAAAGGAAACCTAAAAGTACTGTTTTACTTGAAAAAAAAAGGAAAAAAAAGGAAGCACTGTATTATGAAGCAATGTATTGGAATGGCAGGGCAGTAAAGTGCTATGCACTGTCAATGTTGATGGGGTGGTGAAGATTTCAGGTTTGGGAAGTTGAAAGGTGGTGGATGAAAGGTGAATGTTAGGGGCAGAGAAATGATGAATGAATGTAGGTGAAGGTTGAAGAAATTGAATTGCAGTTGTGTGGACAGTTGTTTGTTGTGAAGCAAAAGTGTTGCACTGCACAGTGAACAGTGCACAATGAAACAGTGAACACTGAAACAATGAAGGAAATGAAAATTGTAAATGCAAAAATGTAAAAGAGAATGAAATGGAATAAAAGTGTTTTTTTCTCTTTTCCGATTGAAATTTGTGTTTTGTTTTAATTTTAATGAAATGCAAACACAAATGGAATAACAACAAACACACAAACCAAATAAAAGCAAAAATCACACAAAAACACACAACAATAACTTTTTTTTAATAACTGCACTAAACACACAAAACAACAATGAAGAGCAAACGAAAAATAATCCAAAGAATAGAAAGTTAAAGTCAAATCAATTCCCCGGCAACGGCGCAAAAAACTTGATCGGACGGCTAAATGTCTATTGAATTAGAAAATAGCCGAACGAATTTTGAAATAAAATTTACCGCAAGCGCACGTCGTACAATTGTAGTACGTGGCGAATACGGGTCGATCCACAGGGAATTGATGATTTTAAAAGTCTATTCGATCAAATTAAACCAAAGTCGAGAGATTATCAAGCTAAAAAAAATGAGAAAAATAGCAAACTAACAACTACAAATGTGAATGAAAACTATGAGAATAAATTGACAATTTAGAGATAATTCCACTCTCTAGATCACATAAATCTACAAAATGAAGTTATGATCTCTCTTTTCTTTGTCATTAGTTAGCTTAATTGATGTGCTTATCATAAGTATGGTCTATTTGTGCTATTAATTAGCTCAACATAAGCCATCAAACTATAACACACCCCTTAAACCACTTACTGACTCTGTCAAGGCCCGCAAATCCGTACCTCTTGATTAACCACTAATCTCCATTGATTAACTCAAGATGAACAGAAATACGAACTATGATGGTTTAAGAAGAAGAAAAAGGTAGAAGAAGAAGAAAATAAAGAGAAGAAGAAGAAAGAAGAACAACAGAACACACAGAACAGAAACAGAACAGTATCAGAATCTTACACATCGCAGCGGAACAATATATAATAGATAACACTAGTCTTTTAAAACAAAGGACTATATCAGTTTATACATACATCAATCAGAGTCAATATACAACAATGGACAGTTATATAAACTTGTCCTCATACAGAATACACAGCGGAATAAATACTATCAGATACAAATACTACGTCTCGTCATCCAGCTTATCTCCAAAGCTCCAGAATATCCAGAATATCCTGATTACATAACTCTAGGCTGCCCGTGTGGAAATTGGTGGGCACCCAGAGTTTAGAAGAGAAAAATAAACTCCGAGTCAGTCATGGTGACTGGTGTGAGATCGTAAAACAGTTATTTTTCATAAAGAAAATAAAACAAATTCGCAATGCTTTTGGAAAATGAAACTACCATAAGACCTCCCGCCACACACACAATGCAAACGCAGAATTGGAGGAGATTTCTTCTTATGATAGTCAAAGATGCTTATTACGCAAAATCAAATCATTTTTGATATTATTATTAGTGCATAGTGTAGAAAACATTTCGAAAGTATAATATAAATCTTAGCCAGCATAGACATTTCGAACTATGCCTACTATAGCTACCATCCAAACAGTGGGGCGCCACCATAAGTGAATGATAGGTTCTACAACTAAATCCGTACAAGTCTCGTATTGTTTCTTTGGATTTCCAACAAATGGTCAGGCTAAGGAAATTCCTTTTCCACGATGGGTACGTCCCTGGAATAGACGACCCGAGAAATAACCTAACATTACGGTTAGATCTCTACCAACACAAGGCCGGGTTACCTCTGCAAAAATAGGTAACTACTGACACGCGTATGTCATCCCCCGATCGTAACCGATCTTCTCGAGGATCCCCGATTCGCAACAAACCACATAGATAATAATGCAGCAACCACATAGGTTAAGTATATGGGCTCCATACCATGATACCACCGCTATCCAGAAGGAATGACATACACTAAGGGGCGCTACTCCCTAGAACCTTGCCGCATCCTTCCTGTTTTGACCATTTCCGGGGTGTGAGGCTCGACGAAGTCTCGTCCACAAAGCTACGCTTTCTACAAAGCCATGCTTCGGGTCAAACAAAATGATCAACCTATGATCACAAAGATATAAGATCAAACAAATGATCATATCACAAATGATCAAACACTGATCATTTCACAGCAACACTCAGTATGCCACGTTACCAAATTGGGATTATATCGCTGATAAATTTCAACTACATAACCTCTGAGCTCGTACGTCTCAGAGAAGGGTGTTAAGCTAAGAGAATAAATTCTCCGCCACCAACAGAAATGTATTTGAAAGAAATCAGCTTTATATCTCGAAGTGTAACGTCAGACACACAATCCATACAAGTCTGTTCCGGGATCGAACAGAACCGAAGGCACTTCTCACGAAGCCCTTGCAATTCCGGATAATTTTCAATCACGTCAGGATTTCCCGTCACTAAGGGTGATAAAACCTCTAAACCGGAGATCAGCCGATGTAGAGTAACTCGACGGTAATCCTTCCGTTTTCAAAAATATCCGGTCTTCAACACCGGTCTTCAAATGCAATTCATAACGACGTATCACATATTCGGAATGGGTTATACGACCCCATGGTCCTTTTCCGGCTAACCCGAATAGTGAGCGCTTATTCAAAAATAAGTGTGGCATTCAAATTCATCCAATTCACAATCAATTACCATTCAAGGTAATTATTGATAGTCGGTTATTTAACTATCAATAAAGATGCGCAACAGCATCAGATTCCAAATAATTATTCCAAATTATTTTATCTTCCAAAATATCCTTACTAGATATAAAATTTCCACACTTTAACCATTTGAAAACAATTTCAAATCAATTTCCACATTTCATTTTATCTTTGAAGATAAAATCTCAAAACAGTTCATTTCATATTGGAAAAGCATTTCCATACTCATTTAAAAATAAGTAATTCACAAATCATTTATTTTCAACATTTGAAAATATTCGATATACTTAAATCAATATTAAGTATATATTCATTTTTTAAGGAAATCATTAATTTTAACATCTATTTGAGTCAAAACGAATTGTTGCGTAAAACATCGTTACGACGACTCAATATCACTAGTATAGGGATTCGAAATTTAGATAGATATATAAATCCCAATACTACATAAAACATTTTCTTTCGAAAATCATTTACTATAACAACAGTGTTATAGTCCACCATTTCCTTATTTTTCGAAAACGTCTATTTCAATAACAAGTGTTGAAATCTATGCTTTCGATATTCAATATATTTTAAAACATCGTTTAAAACAATTAACTTCATTTCAAATATCACTTTCCCAAAACCATATCTATTCTACTTAACAATATATTCACTGTCCAAAATCGTGAATATAATTCACTTAACCCAATTTCAATCATTTCTACACATTTTTATTTCAATAAAAATTCGCTATCCAAAATCGCGAATATATCTTCTTTAATAATCTTCTATATTTAATTTATCAAATCCAATCGATTTCGAATTTATAAACACGGTTATAAATTCTATTTCTATTTTAATAACAACCTCGACTTATAAATCTTCTTTTTATCAACTTCTATATTTTTTTACTTATCAAAATAAGTGATTTCGGATTTATAAACAACTTTTATAAATTCCAATTCTATTTATAAAAACTTCAATCCCAAATCAATTTCGATATTGATTTAAAAATTTATTTATCACTACTATGTAAATTTCTCATTTTTTTCTCAAATTATTCAATATTCTGTTTTAAAATGGATTCTTCAAATCAAAATCATTTTACATTGATTTCCCAATTTATTTCAATTTACCAATTAAATTTCTAGTCGGATTTCCAACTTATCTTCTTTTAATAAATTCCTTTTTAAGGAAATAAATTTCAATCGTTTCTTTCAATCTATTTAAAAATCCAAATTCTTAAATTAAATTCTTCAAATTATAATCACTATTTTACGAAATCCATTTATTTAACATTTTCACTTGATTCTGGAATTAATTCGATAAGATTATAAAAATTAACTTTTTATACTTTAAAAATTCCTTTCTTCAAAATTTATTCAATTTCTAAAATTAATTCACTTAGAAATTTCTATTTTGATTTCAAAAATTCAATTTCGTTTATTTTTGGAATCCAATGATATCAAACATCCATTGAGCTAAATTTTAGCTTTCAAACAATTTCCAGACATCAATTCAATAACATCAATAATCATTCACAGATTATCACATCAAAGTAGAAATAAATTCAATCAATGTGAGGGGTCCAGTTGGATCCCTCCAACCTGTTTCCCTGCATCCAAAGACGTTAGCACAATACCAATTCCACTTCGAGGTGGAATATCGCGGTATATAGGTTTTATAAAAATCCGCTTACTAAAGGCGCAATAGGGTCGCATCCGCTATACGAGGCGGGAAATCATCAATCCAATATATACATATGCCAATATGTATATATTGCTATATATATAGATATATCCTATTATATCTAATATCACATCCAATAGCAATCATATCAATCAATAACTGTAGAAATCCATTTCATTCGAGTGAGAAAAATCTCACCTTTGCTTTTATTAGCAATCCCATTTTCAATTCCAGATTGATTTTCTTGATTTATACCTTGTATAACAATCATATAAATTTATTAACATTCGAATTTAAATCGAACTATCAATTTTCCGTTATGATAGTTTTAATTAACAACTTCTCCTTTATTTAAATTTATCTAACTTCAATTTTAAAATTTTAAAATTATCAGTAAACATTTTTTTTCTCGGGAGATAATTTATTTTAAACAAATTTCTTCTTTCAATTTAACCCAGATTTAAATTAAACTGAGATTATCATAAATAAGAAATTTCTATACCTCTGTTACCTCACTGCAAACTGAGCAACCCAGGCTTGACTTCGAAACCGCCGTGACAACACTTCGTTCCACGATCGAGCACGAACCAGGCCTCGACCGAGTTCGCACGCCTCCATTGCCTCGAAACCCTAACTCTGACTGTCGTTCGACAACAAAGTCGATTGCTTGAACCCTTGCGACCACCACAGCGATGACAACAACTCCCCAAGATGCCGTGCGCCTAAACCTCGATCGCGACACCACCAAGTTCCACGTCACTATCTCCTCAATCGCGAAGCTCGTCGCCGATCGAACCCTAGCTTCCAACATCGCCGCCTCCACGAATCTCGAACTCGAGCTCCACCATGAATCGCGACCCACACTTCTGCTCGTGCCACGATCGTGACTCGAATCATGATACCCCTGAATCCACCCTGCCGCTCTAGCTTCGTACGCGACACTGCCCCCATCACGAGCGCTCGAACCAACTGAGAACCCGAACTCCAGCCACCCCAATTTCGATCGCGCCCCTACCCTCGTTGCCTCGCGTGCCCCCAGATTCCATCTCGCGACCATTTTTTATTTGAACGAGATTTTGTTTTTAGGAAAAGGGAATGAGAATTTATTTTAGAATGAGGGCGGCCCTGATTTCAGTTTGAACTGAGAAGGGGAACGAGATACTCGACTTCGATTCTTTTGTTTTAAAATGAGACTCGGCTGCCATTTTACTTTGTTCGTTTTATTTTTCTTTCGTTTGGTTTTGAACTGAGGAAGGAAGAGAGGGAGACGAGATTCATCAGAGAGGAGTATGGTTTGCACGATCTTCTTGCGTGATTGAAGGCGTGATTAAAGGAAGAGAACGTGTTGCATTTGACAAATTCAAATTTAAAATTTCAATCGAATTCGATTTAAATTTCGACGCGTTTATACGTCGTACGCTCGCATATCAACCCCGAAAAATACGAAATTTGAAATCCGACAATAATTCAATATTACGGACCCAATGGAACTGGTTTCGTCGAATTCCGAGACTGCGCCTCGGACGGCTATTTTTAAATTCGGTTGAACGATATAAATTTCTAAACTGAACAAAACAGTTTTAAATTCGATTTTGAAGCTTCTATTGTCTTCGGTATTGTCAATACGAATTTTAAAAGCTTTTGAAATATTTTTCTTCGGCTTACAATTGAAGATACAAATTTTATTCAACTTACAATAGATTAAATTTTATAATTTAATCGTCAAATTCAAGGTTACATTCGGGATTCAAATTAAATCATCATTCAAATATTTAAAATTAATTAAATATTATCAATTTAATTTGTTCAAAATTCTGGGTCGTTACAGACTTCCCCCCTTAAAAGAATTTCGTCCTCGAAATTACAAGTTAGAAAGAAAAATTCTTAACTCGTCTACTATTTTTCACAATCCAATAGTTTTATCGAATTTATCAAACAAATCTTTCTACTAAAGATTCGTTATTAATTCAACTAACTTTCTAAACCTTTCATAGTTTTCAAACATCATTGTTTACTTCAAAATTCAAATTTAAATTTAAATTCAAATTTAAACATTCAAAATTTCTCAAAAATTTTCTAACGCCCTAAATTTCCGAAAAATTTCGCCAGCGTCTCCTTTGCGCGGCTAATACGGCACGACTACAAAACGTCCCTACGGACTCCCAGATTTCAGAAAGAAAAAGAAAACGCCAAGCGGCTAGACCAGAAATCATCAAAAACTCATATTATAATTCAAATACTTACCTTTTGTCGAGCAATTCAAATTATCTTTGAAATCAAATCCAATTTCCTTTCATAACACCTGTATATCCTACTAGCCATAATATCTAGTTACAACATTCAAACTATTTTGCAAATTTGATTACAAAATTTTCAATATAAACTGCTTATATATCTTTAGCTTACTATTGAAGTTGCATATTCAATTTCGTTCAATCTTTACATTTCAATTCCATTTGAATTAAATTTTACCTTCTATTCTGAATATTGAATGTTTATCAACTATCTTTCATTCAACTGCACTATTTTAGATTAGTTTCATTTACTAATTTATCACAGATTCTAATTCATTTATTCAAATTTGGTTTCAACATTCAGTTTTAATCTTATTCACTTCATTCAATTAGCTTCACTTACTAATTTTAGTTTAATAGTTCACTTTGTTTTCCACAAATCTGAATTCAATTCAGTCTTACTTACTTACAATTTCAAAATAAATTTTAGCATTCAATTTGGTTCAACACCTTTCAATTAGCTTTGATGAATTTACACTTACATTCATTCTTCCATATCAATTTACTTTCATTAGATTGATTAACATCCAATACATTTATTTATTCAATTGATAATTCACTTAATATTTCAAGTTGAATTTCACTTATATAACTCAAGTTCATATTCATTTCAGTAATAAATTTTGATACCCAAAATCAAATTCATTCATCATTTCTTAAGTTATATTCCCATTAAACATCATTTATTTCACTTTCATTTTCTCATTTTATAAGTTATACAACTTATATTCAAAAATTACCACTTGGATTTTTATTGATTCACTTATACTTACTTTAATTCAACTTAAAATTCCTTAAGTTAAATTTATTCAATCTAAATTCACAACAAATTGTATAAGTTATCAACTCATTTATTATTCTCATAAATATTTTTATATAGCATTCCAGAGTTTACCAACATTCAAAATCATTTTGAAAACAATTCAAATTTATCTTTTGAATTTTCTAAAACAAAATCCAAATTTTTCAAACAACTTCCATTTAAAACAATTTAGCAGCAATTCCTCTTTTGGAAACCCGAAAATGAATTCTAATGATGTGGCCATCATCATCAGGATTATTTTCCAGCGACCTAAAAGAGTTTAGAGCTTTTCATTTCTTCAAAACATTTTTCAAAACCTTTGAAATTTATTTTCAACTCTAAAAAGATTTAAACTTTCCAAATCTCCAAAATTTTCAAATTCTTTTCAAAACATTTCCAAAAACTTCTCTGGAGTTCCGTTTCAAATTACAAATCACATTAACAATTTATATTCTCAAATTTCATTTGTATATGAATTCATTTCCTAACTTTGGAGTTATGATTTGAATTTCTTATTCAGTTTCATATAATAATGATAACATTTCAATATTATTACTTTCCTAACAACCATGCAACCATATACTGTAATAATTTACAGAAAATCATTTCTTTTATATACAAAAATAGTTTTTGGGTAAAATTATTTCATTCACCCTATTTAAAACAATACTATGTCGGTTTATCTTGTTTAAGAGTTTAGAAACCCCTATCGATAATATGGCGTCCCACATACCGACCAAAATTCATAAACATCTCAACGGATAAGCAAACACAATATAAAACATTTTTATATTCACTAACAAATACGCACTCGTATCTATTATTACACTCAACTCATTCTAGAGTACTACTGACTCTATCTCTAATGAGTAACACCCAACAGAGCAGGGTTGTCGCTTAACCATATGCTCTGATACCAGCTGTCAAGGCCCGCAAATCCGTACCTCTTGATTAACCACTAATCTCCATTGATTAACTCAAGATGAACGGGAATACGAACTATGATGGTTTAAGAAGAAGAAAAAGGTAGAAGAAGAAGAAAATAAAGAGAAGAAGAAGAAAGAAGAACAACAGAACACACAGAACAGAAATAGAACAGTATCAGAATCTTACACATCGCAGCGGAACAGTATATAATAGATAACACTAGTCTTTTAAAACAAAGAACTATATCAGTTTATACATACATCAATCAGAGTCAATATACAACAATGGACAGTTATATAAACTTGTCCTCATACAGAATACACAGCGGAATAAATACTATCAGATACAAATACTACGTCTCGTCATCCAGCTTATCTCCAAAGCTCCAGAATATCCAGAATATCCTGATTACATAACTCTAGGCTGCCCGTGTGGAAATTGGTGGGCACCCAGAGTTTAGAAGGGAACAATAAACTCCGAGTCAGTCATGGTGACTGGTGTGAGATCGTAAAACAGTTATTTTTCACAAAGAAAATAAAACAAATTCGCAATGCTTTTGGAAAATGAAACTACCATAAGACCTCCCGCCACACACACAATGCAAACGCAGAATTGGAGGAGATTTCTTCTTATGATAGTCAAAGATGCTTACTACGCAAAATCAAATCATTTTTGATATTATTATTAGTGCATAGTGTAGAAAACATTTCGAAAGTATAATATAAATCTTAGCCAGCATAGACATTTCGAACTATGCCTACTATAGCTACCATCCAAACAGTGGGGCGCCACCATAAGTGAATGATAGGTTCTATAAATAAATCCGTACAAGTCTCGTATTGTTTCTTTGGATTTCCAACAAATGGTCAGGCTAAGGAACTTCCTTTTCCACGATGGGTACGTCCCTGGAATAGACGACCCGAGAAATAACCTAACATTACGGTTAGATCTCTGCCAACACAAGGCCGGGTTACCTCTGCAAAAATAGGTAACTACTGACACGCGTATGTCATCCCCCGATCGTAACCGATCTTCCCGAGGATCCCCGATTCGCAACAAACCACATAGATAATAATGCAGCAACCACATAGGTTAAGTATCTGGGCTCCATACCATGATACCACCTCTATCCAGAAGTAATGACATACACTAAGGGGCGCTACTCCCTAGAACCTTGCCGCATCCTTCCTGTTTTGACCATTTTCGGGGTGTGAGGCTCGACGAAGTCCCGTCCACAAAGCTACGTTTTCTACAAAGCCATGCTTCGGGTCAAACAAAATGATCAACCTATGATCACAAAGATATAAGATCAAACAAATGATCATATCACAAATGATCAAACACTGATCATTTCACAGCAACACTCAGTATGCCACGTTACCAAATTGGGATTATATCGCTGATAAATTTCAACTACATAACCTCTGAGCTCGTACGTCTTAGAGAAGGGTGTTAAGCTAAGAGAATAAATTCTCCGCCACCAACAGAAATGTATTTGAAAGAAATCAGCTTTATATCTCGAAGTGTAACGTCAGACACACAATCCATACAAGTCTGTTCCGGGATCGAACAGAACCGAAGGCACTTCTCACGAAGCCCTTGCAATTCCGGATAATTTTCAATCACGTCAGGACTTCCCGTCACTAAGGGTGATAAAACCTCTAAACCGGAGATCAGCCGATGTAGAGTAACTCGACGGTAATCCTTCCGTTTTCAAAAATATCCGGTCTTCAACACCGGTCTTCAAATGCAATTCATAACGACGTATCACATATTCGGAATGGGTTATACGACCCCATGGTCCTTTCCCGGCTAACCCGAATAGTGAGCGCTTATTCAAAAATAAGTGTGGCATTCAAATTCATCCAATTCACAATCAATTACCATTCAAGGTAATTATTGATAGTCGGTTATTTAACTATCAATAAAGATGCGCAACATCATCAGATTCCAAATAATTATTCCAAATTATTTTATCTTCCAAAATATCCTTACTAGATATAAAATTTCCACACTTTAACCATTTGAAAACAATTTCAAATCAATTTCCACATTTCATTTTATCTTTGAAGATAAAATCTCAAAACAGTTCATTTCATATTGGAAAAGCATTTCCATACTCATTTAAAAATAAGTAATTCAGAAATCATTTATTTTCAACATTTGAAAATATTCGATATACTTAAATCAATATTAAGTATATATTCATTTTTTAAGGAAATCATTAATTTTAACATCTATTTGAGTCAAAACGAATTGTTGCGTAAAACATCGTTACGACGACTCAAAATCACTAGTATAGGGATTCGAAATTTAGATAGATATATAAATCCCAATACTACATAAAACATTTTCTTTCGAAAATCATTTACTATAACAACAGTGTTATAGTCCACCATTTCCTTATTTTTCGAAAACGTCTATTTCAATAACAAGTGTTGAAATCTATGCTTTCGATATTCAATATATTTTAAAACATCGTTTAAAACAATTAACTTCATTTCAAATATCACTTTCCCAAAACCATATCTATTCTACTTAACAATATATTCACTGTCCAAAATCGTGAATATAATTCACTTAACCCAATTTCAATCATTTCTACACATTTTTATTTCAATAAAAATTCGCTATCCAAAATCGCGAATATATCTTCTTTAATAATCTTCTATATTTAATTTATCAAATTCAATCGATTTCGAATTTATAAACACGGTTATAAATTCTATTTCTATTTTAATAACAACCTCGACTTATAAATCTTCTTTTTATCAACTTCTATATTTTTTTACTTATCAAAATAAGTGATTTCGGATTTATAAACAACTTTTATAAATTCCAATTCTATTTATAAAAACTTCAATCCCAAATCAATTTCGATATTGATTTAAAAATTTATTTATCACTACTAAGTAAATTTCTCATTTTTTTCTCAAATTATTCAATATTCTGTTTTAAAATGGATTCTTCAAATCGAAATCATTTTACATTGATTTCCCAATTTATTTCAATTTACCAATTAAATTTCTAGTCGGATTTCCAACTTATTTTCTTTTAATAAATTCCTTTTTAAGGAAATAAATTTCAATCGTTTCTTTCAATCTATTTAAAAATCCAAATTCTTAAATTAAATTCTTCAAATTATAATCACTATTTTACGAAATCCATTTATTTAACATTTTCACTTGATTCTAGAATTAATTCGATAAGATTATAAAAATTAACTTTTTTTACTTTAAAAATTCCTTTCTTCAAAATTTATTCAATTTCTAAAATTAATTCACTTAGAAATTTCTATTTTGATTTCAAAAATTCAATTTCGTTTATTTTTGGAATCCAATGATATCAAACATCCATTCAGCTAAATTTTAGCTTTCAAACAATTTCCATACATCAATTCAATAACATCAATAATCATTCACAGATTATCACATCACAGTAGAAATAAATTCAATCAATGTGAGGGGTCCAGTTGGATCCCTCCAACCTGTTTCCCTGCATCCAAAGACGTTAGCACAATACCAATTCCACTTCGAGGTGGAATATCGCGGTATATAGGTTTTATAAAAATCCGCTTACTAACGGCGCAATAGGGTCTCATCCGCTATACGAGGCGGGAAATCATCAATCCAATATATACATATGCCAATATGTATATATTCCTATATATATAGATATATCCTATTATATCTAATATCACATCCAATAGCAATCATATCAATCAATAACTGTAGAAATCCATTTCATTCGAGTGAGAAAAATCTCACCTTTGCTTTTATTAGCAATCCCATTTTCCATTCCAGATTGATTTTCTTGATTTATACCTTGTATAACAATCATATAAATTTATTAACATTCGAATTTAAATCGAACTATCAATTTTCCGTTATGATAGTTTTAATTAACAACTTCTCCTTTATTTAAATTTATCTAACTTCAATTTTAAAATTTTAAAATTATCAGTAAACATTTTTTTTTCTCGGGAGATAATTTATTTTAAACAAATTTCTTCTTTCAATTTAACCCAGATTTAAATTAAACTGAGATTATCATAAATAAGAAATTTCTATACCTCTGTTACCTCACTACAAACTGAGCAACCCAGGCTTGACTTCGAAACCGTCGTGACAACACTTCGTTCCACGATCGAGCACGAACCAGGCCTCGACCGAGTTCGCACGCCTCCATTGCCTCGAAACCCTAACTCTGACTGTCGTTCGACAAAAAGTCGATTGCTTGAACCCTTGCGACCACCACAGCGATGACAACAACTCCCCAAGATGCCGTGCGCCTAAACCTCGATCGCGACACCACCAAGTTCCACGTCACTATCTCCTCGATCGCGAAGCTCGTCGCCGATCGAACCCTAGCTTCCAACATCGCCGCCTCCACGAATCTCGAACTCGAGCTCCACCATGAATCGCGACCCACACTTCTGCTCGTGCCACGATCGTGACTCGAATCGTGATACCCCGGAATCCACCCTGCCGCTCTAGCTTCGTACGCGACACTGCCTCCATCGCGAGCGCTCGAACCAACTGAGAACCCGAACTCCAGCCACCCCAATTTCGATCGCGCCCCTACCCTCGTTGCCTCGCGTGCCCCCAGATTCCATCTCGCGACCATTTTTTATTTGAACGAGATTTTGTTTTTAGGAAAAGGGAATGAGAATTTCTTTTAGAATGAGGGCGGCCCTGATTTCAGTTTGAACTGAGAAGGGGAACGAGATACTCGACTTCGATTCTTTTGTTTTGTAAAGAGACTCGGCTGCCATTTTACTTTGTTCGTTTTATTTTTCTTTCGTTTGGTTTTGAACTAAGGAAGGAAGAGAGGGAGACGAGATTCATCAGAGAGGAGTATGGTTTGCACGATCTTCTTGCATGATTGAAGGCGTGATTAAAGGAAGAGAACGTGTTGCATTTGACAAATTCAAATTTAAAATTTCAATCGAATTCGATTTAAATTTCGACGCGTTTATACGTCGTACGCTCGCATATCAACCCCGAAAAATACGAAATTTGAAATCCGACAATAATTCAATATTACGGACCCAATGGAACTAGTTTCGTCGAATTCCGAGACTGCGCCTCGGACGGCTATTTTCAAATTCGGTTGAACGATATAAATTTCTAAACTGAACAAAACAGTTTTAAATTCGATTCTGAAGCTTCTATTGTCTTCGGTATTGTCAATACGAATTTTAAAAGCTTTTGAAATATTTTTCTTCGGCTTACAATTGAAGATACAAATTTTATTCAACTTACAATAGATTAAATTTTATAATTTAATCGTCAAATTCAAGGTTACATTCGGGATTCAAATTAAATCATCATTCAAATATTTAAAATTAATTAAATATTATCAATTTAATTTGTTCAAAATTCTGGGTCGTTACAGACTCATATGAAAAATGATAACAAAGTTGAAAGCAAAATTTATTTTAAGTATGACCTATTAACTATTAATTAGAAATATAGACCATCAAATTTTAATCTCAACATTCACTTCATTACCAAAATCATATGTAGATGAAGAGGTAATTTGTGTTAGTGATTGTTTAAGTATAGCCTATTTGGTGTCAACAATATAGGCTATCAAATTAAAAGCAAAAACAACAAGTTAGCCACTTCATACATTCTCATTCAAGCACAAAAAGAGAGTATAAAACATCAAAACGTTGAAGCTACATGATTAGAGGCTTCATTACTCCTAAATTGAAGGGATTAGCCTCTCATTTGTGTTATCATATCAACACAAGTAGCATGCAACATGAAACTAAAAAAAAGGAAGCAAAATGAAAGCTAAATGAAAAGAGAACTATTCTACTTGCATAAAAGAAAAGAATCTACACTACAACATGAAAGGAGATAAACAAGAAGAGGAAAATAACATGTATTAAATTGCATAAAAAAAATTACATGAAAAGAAAATGGCTAAGTAGCCATGAAAAGAGAAAGAGAGCTTTCTTTTATTTTGAGCCTAAAACTAAACTAAAGAGAGACTAAAGAGGATGAGAGGTTAAATGAAACATAAGGGGTATATATTCAAGTGTTAAACCCTAATTCATTTTTTTATTTATTTATTTTTTGGAAAGGAAACCTAAAAGTGCTGTTTTACTTGAAAAAAAAGGAAGCACTGTATTATGAAGCAATGTATTGGAATGGCAGGGCAGTAAAGTGCTATGCACTGTCAATGTTGATGGGGTGGTGAAGATTTCAGGTTTGGGAAGTTGAAAGGTGGTGGATGAAAGGTGAATGTTAGGGGCAGAGAAATGATGAATGAATGTAGGTGAAGGTTGAAGAAATTGAATTGCAGTTGTGTGGACAGTTGTTTGTTGTGAAGCAAAAGTGTTGCACTACATAGTGAACAGTGCACAATGAAACAGTGAACACTGAAACAATGAAGGAAATGAAAATTGTAAATGCAAAAATGTAAAAGAGAATGGAATGGAATAAAAGTGATTTTTTTTCTTTTCCGATTGCAATTTGTGTTTTGTTTTTATTTTAATGAAATGCAAACACAAATTGAATAACAACAAACACACAAACCAAATAAAAGCAAAAATCACACAAAAACACACAACATTAACTTTTTTTTAATAACTGCACTCAACACACAAAACAACAATGAAGAGCAAACGAAAAATAATCCAAAGAATAGAAAGTTAAAGTCAAATCAATTCCCCGGCAACGGCGCCAAAAACTTGATCGGACGGCTAAATGTCTATCAAATTAGAAAATAGCCGAACGAATTTTGAAATAAAATTTACCGCAAGCGCACGGTGTACAATTATAGTACGTGGCGAATACAGGTCGATCCGCAGGGAATTGATGATTTTAAAAGTCTATTCAATCAAATTAAACCAAAGTCGAGAGATTATCAAGCTAAAAAAATGAGAAAATTAGCAAAGTAGCAGCTACAAATGTGAATGAAAACTATGAGAATAAATTGACAATTTAGAGATAATTCCACTGTCTAGATCACATAAATCAACAAACTGAAGTTATGATCTCTCTTTTCTTTGTCATTAGTTAGCTTAATTGATGTGCTTATTATAAGTATGGTCTATTTGTGTTATTAATTAGCTGAACATAAGCCATCAAACTATAACACACCCCTTAAACCACTTACTGACTCATATGAAAAATGATAACAAAGTTGAAAGCAAAATTTATTTTAAGTATGGCCTATTAACTATTAATTAGAAATATAGACCATCAAATTTTAATCTGAACATTCACTTCATTACCATCATCATATGTAGATGAAGAGGTAATTTGTGTTAGTGATTGTTTAAGTATAGCCTATTTGGTGTCAACTATATAGGCTATCAAATTCAAAGAAAAAACAACAAGTTAGCCACTTCATACATTCTCATTAAAGCACAAAAAGAGAGTATAAAACATCAAAATGTTGAAGCTACATGATTAGAGGCTTCATTACCCATAAATTGAAGGGATTAGCCTCTCATTTGTGTTATCATATCAACACAAGTAGCATGCAACATGAAACTAAAAAAAAGGAAGCAAAATGAAAGCTAAATGAAAAGAGAACTATTCTACTTGCATAAAAGAAAAGAATCTACACTACAACATGAAAGGAGATAAACAAGAAGAGGAAAATAACTTGTCTTAAATTGCATAAATAAAATTACATGAAAAGAAAATGGTTAAGTACCCATGAAAAGAGAAAGAGAGCTTTCTTTAATTTTGAGCCTAAAACTAAACTAAAGAGAGACTAAGAGAGGAGGAGAGGTTACATTAAACATAAGGGGTATATATGCAAGTGTTAAACCCTAATTCAATTTTTTTTGGAAAGGAAACCTAAAAGTACTGTTTTGCTTGAAAGGAAAAAAAGAAAAAAAAGGAAGCACTGTATTATGAAGCAATGTATTGGAATGGCAGGGCAGTAAAGTTCTATGCACTGTCAATGTTGATGGGGTGGTGAAGATTTCAGGTTTGGGAAGTTGAAAGGTGGTGGATGAAAGGTGAATGTTAGGGGCAGAGAAATGATGAATGAATGTAGGTGAAGGTTGAAGAAATTGAATTGCAGTTGTGTGGACAGTTGTTTGTTGTGAAGCAAAAGTGTTGCACTGCACAGTGAACAGTGCACGATGAAACAGTGAACACTGAAACAATGAAGGAAATGAAAATTGTAAATGCAAAAATGTAAAAGAGAATGAAATGGAATAAAAGTGGTTTTTTTTCTTTTCCGATTAAAATTTCTGTTTTGTTTTTATTTTAATGAAATGCAAACACAAATGGAATAACAACAAACACACAAACCAAATAAAAGCAAAAATCACACAAAAACACACAACAATAACTTTTTTTTAATAACTGCACTCAACACACAAAAAAACAATGAAGAGCAAATGAAAAAAATCCAAAGAAAAGAAAGTTAAAGTCAAATCAATACCCCGGCAACGGCGCCAAAAACTTGATCGGACGGCTAAATGTCTATCGAATTAGAAAATAGCCGAACGAATTTTGAAATAAAATTTACCGCAAGCGCACGGCGTACAATTGTAGTACGTGGCGAATACGGGTCGATCCGCAGGGAATTGATGATTTTAAAAGTCTATTCAATCAAATTAAACCAAAGTCGAGAGATTATCAAGCTAAAAAAATGCGAAAATTAGCAAACTAGCAACTACAAATGTGATTGAAAACTATGAGAATAAATTGACAATTTAGAGATAATTCCACTCTCTAGATCACATAAATCAACAAAATGTAGTTATGATCTCTCTTTTCTTTGTCATTAGTTAGCTTAATTGATGTGCTTAACATAAGTATGGTCTATTTGTGCTATTAATTAGCTCAACATAAGCCATCAAACTATAACACACCCCTTAAACCACTTACTGACTCATATGAAAAATGATAACAAAGTTGAAAGCAAAATTTATTTTAAGTATGGCCTATTAACTATTAATTAGAAATATAGACCATCAAATTTTAATATCAACATTCACTTCATTACCATCATCATATGTAGATGAAGAGGTAATTTGTGTTAGTGATTATTTAAGTATAGCCTATTTGGTGTCAACAATATAGGCTATCAAATTAAAAGCAAAAACAACAAGTTAGCCACTTCATACATTCTCATTAAAGCACAAAAAGAGAGTATAAAACATCAAAACGTTGAAGCTACATGATTAGAGGCTTCATTACCCCTAAATTGAAGGGATTAGCCTCTCATTTGTGTTATCATATCAACACAAGTAGCATGCAACATGAAACTAAAAAAGGAAGCAAAATGAAAGCTAAATGAAAAGAGAACTATTCTACTTGCATAAAAGAAAAGAATCTACACTACAACATGAAAGGAGATAAACAAGAAGAGGAAAATAACATGTATTAAATTGCATAAAAAAATTACATGAAAAGAAAATTGGTAAGTAGCCATGAAAAGAGAAAGAGAGCTTTCTTTTATTTTGAGTCTAAAACTAAACTAAAGAGAGACTAAGAGAGGAGGAGAGGTTACATGAAACATAAGGGGTATATATTCAAGTTTTAAACCCTAATTCATTTATTTATTTATTTATTTTTTGGAAAGGAAACCTAAAAGTCCCGTTTTACTTGAAAAAAAAGGAAGCACTATATTATGAAGCAATGTATTGGAATGGCAGGGCAGTAAAGTGCTGTGCACTATCAATGTTGATGGGGTGGTGAAGATTTCAGGTTTGAGAAGTTGAAAGGTGGTGGATGAAAGGTGAATGTTAGGGGCAGAGAAACGATGAATGAATGTAGGTGAGGGTTGAAGAAATTGAATTGTATTTGAGTGGACAGTTGTTTGTTGTGAAGCAAAAGTGTTGCACTGCACGGTGAACAGTGCACAATGAAACAGTGAACACTGAAACAATGAAGGAAATGAAAATTGTAAATGCAAAAATGTAAAAGAGAATGAAATGAAATAAAAGTTTTTTTCTTTTCCGATTGAAATTTGTGTTTTGTTTTTATTTTAATGAAATGCAAACATAAATGGAATAACAACAAACACACAAACCAAATAAAAGCAAAAATCACACAAAAACACACAACAATAACTGCACTCAACACACAAAACAACAATGAAGAGCAAACGAAAAATAATACAAAGAATAGAAAGTTAAAGTCAAATCAATTCCCCGGCAACGGCGCCAAAAACTTGATCGGACGGCTAAATGTCTATCGAATTAGAAAATAGCCGAACGAATTTTGAAATAAAATTTACCGCAAGCGCACGGCGTACAATTCTAGTACGTGGCGAATACGGGTCGATCCGCAGGGAATTGATGATTTTAAAAGTCTATTCAATCAAATTAAACCAAAGTCGAGAGATTATCAAGCTAAAAAAAATGAGAAAATTAGCAAACTAGCAACTACAAATGTGAATGAAAACTATGAGAATAAATTGACAATTTGGAGATAATTCCACTCTCTAGATCACATAAATCAACAAAATGAAGTTATGATCTCTCTTTTCTTTGTCATTAGTTAGCTTAATTGATGTGCTTATTATAAGTATGGTCTATTTGTGCTATTAATTAGCTGAACATAAGCCATCAAACTATAACACACCCCTTAAACCACTTACTGACTCATATGAAAAATGATAACAAAGTTGAAAATCAAAATTTATTTTAAGTATGGCCTATTAACTATTAATTAGAAATATAGACCATCAAATTTTAATCTCAACATTCACTTCATTACCATCATCATATGTAGATGAAGAGGTAATTTGTGTTAGTGATTGTTTAAGTATAGCCTATTTGGTGTCAACAATATAGGCTATCAAATTAAAAGCAAAAACAACAAGTTAGCCACTTCATACATTCTCATTAAAGCACAAAAAGAGAGTATAAAACATCAAAACGTTGAAGCTACATGATTAGAGGCTTCATTACCCCTAAATTAAAGGGATTAGCCTCTCATTTGTGTTATCATATCAACGCAAGTAGCGTGCAACATGAAACTAAAAAAAAGGAAGCAAAATGAAAGCTAAATGAAAAGAGAACTATTCTACTTGCATAAAAGAAAAGAATCTACACTAAAACATGAAAGGAGATAAACAAGAAGAGGAAAATAACATGTATTAAATTGCATAAAAAAATTACATGAAAAGAAAATGTCTAAGTAGACATGAAAAGAGAAAGAGAGCTTTCTTTTATTTTGAGCCTAAAACTAAACTAAAGAGAGACTAAGAGAGGAGGAGAGGTGACATGAAACATAAGGGGTATATATGCAAGTGTAAAACCCTAATTCATTTATTTATTTATTTTTTTTGGAAAGGAAACCTAAAAGTACTGTTTTACTTGAAAAAAAAAAGAAAAAAAAAGGAAGCACTGTATTATGAAGCAATGTATTGGAATGGCAGGGCAGTTAAGTGCTATGCACTGTCAATGTTGATGGGGTAGTGAAGATTTCAGGTTTGGGAAGTTGAAAGGTGGTGGATGAAAGGTGAATGTTAGAGGCAGAGAAATGATGAATGAATGTAGGTGAAGGTTGAAGAAATTGAATTGCATTTGTGTGGACAATTGTTTGTTGTGAAGCAAAAGTGTTGCACTGCATAGTGAACAGTGCACAATGAAACAGTGAACACTGAAACAATGAAGGAAATGAAAATTGTAAATGCAAAAATGTAAAAGAGAATGAAATGGAATAAAAGTGGTTTTTTTTCTTTTCCGATTAAAATTTCTGTTTTGTTTTTATTTTAATGAAATGCAAACACAAATGGAATAACAACAAACACACAAACCAAATAAAAGCAAAAATCACACGAAAACACACAACAATAAGTTTTTTTTAATAACTGCACTCAACACACAAAACAACAATGAAGAGCAAACGAAAAATAATCCAAAGAATAGAAAGTTAAAGTCAAATCAATTCGCCGGCAACGGCGCCAAAAACTTGATCGGATGGCTAAATGTCTATCGAATTAGAAAATAGCCGAACGAATTTTGAAATAAAATTTACCGCAAGCGCACGGCGTACAATTATAGTACGTGGCGAATGCAGGTCGATCCGCAGGAAATTGATGATTTTAAAAGTCTATTCAATCAAATTAAACCAAAGTCGAGAGATTATCAAGCTAAAAAAAATGAGAAAATTAGCAAAGTAGCAACTACAAATGTGAATGAAAACTATGAGAATAAATTGACAATTTATAGATAATTCCACTGTCTAGATCACATAAATCAACAAAATGAAGTTATGATCTCTCTTTTCTTTGTCATTAGTTAGCTTAATTGATGTGCTTATCATAAGTATGGTCTATTTGTGCTATTAATTAGCTCAACATAAGCCATCAAACTATAACACACCCCTTAAACCACTTACTGACTCATATGAAAAATGATAACAAAGTTGAAAGCAAAATTTATTTTAAGTATGGCCTATTAACTATTAATTAGAAATATAGACCATCAAATTTTAATCTCAACATTCACTTCATTACCATCATCATATGTAGATGAAGAGGTAATTTGTGTTAGTGATTGTTTAAGTATAGCCTATTTGGTGTCAACAATATAGGCT
The DNA here is from genome assembly GCA_030737815.1 of Allium fistulosum. Classification (NCBI taxonomy): domain Eukaryota; kingdom Viridiplantae; phylum Streptophyta; class Magnoliopsida; order Asparagales; family Amaryllidaceae; genus Allium; species Allium fistulosum. The sequence goes on from JASFAW010000011.1 coordinate 25,583,027, forward strand.
ATCAAATTAAAAGCAAAAACAACAAGTTAGCCACTTCATACATTCTCATTAAAGCACAAAAAGAGAGTATAAAACATCAAAATGTTGAAGCTACATGATTAGAGGCTTCATTACCCCTAAATTAAAGGGATTAGCCTCTCATTTGTGTTATCATATCAACACAAGTAGCGTGCAACATGAAACTAAAAAAAAGGAAGCAAAATGAAAGCTAAATGAAAAGAGAACTATTCTACTTGCATAAAAGAAAAGAATCTACACTACAACATGAAAGGAGATAAACAAGAAGAGGAAAATAACATGTATTAAATTGCATAAAAAAAATTAAATGAAAAGAAAATGTCTAAGTAGACATGAAAAGAGAAAGAGAGCTTTCTTTTATTTTGAGCCTAAAACTAAACTAAAGAGAGACTAAGAGAGGAGGAGAGGTTACATGAAACATAAGGGGTATATATGCAAGTGTTAAACCCTAATTTATTTATTTATTTATTTATTTTTTGGAAAGGAAACCTAAAAGTACTATTTTACTTGAAAAAAAAAAGAAAAAAAAAGGAAGCACTTTATTATGAAGCAATGTATTGGAATGGCAGGGCAGTAAAGTGCTATGCACTGTCAATGTTGATGGGGTAGTGAAGATTTCAGGTTTGGGAAGTTGAAAGGTGGTGGATGAAAGGTGAATGTTAGAGGCAGAGAAATGATGAATGAATGTAGGTGAAGGTTGAAGAAATTGAATTGCAGTTGTGTGGACCGTTGTTTGTTGTGAAGCAAAAGTGTTGCACTGCATAGTGAACAGTGCACAATGAAACAGTGAACACTGAAACAATGAAGGAAATGAAAATTGTAAATTCAAAAATGTAAAAGAGAATGAAATGGAATAAAAGTGTTTTTTTTTCTTTTCCGATTGCAATTTGTGTTTTGTTTTTATTTTAATGAAATGCAAACACAAACGGAATAACAACAAACACACAAACCAAATAAAAGCAAAAATCACACAAAAACACACAACAATAACTTTTTTTTAACAACTGCACTCAACACACAAAACAACAATGAAGAGCAAATGAAAAATAATCCAAAGAATAGAAAGTTAAAGTCAAATCAATTTCCCGGCAACGGCGCCAAAAACTTGATCAGACGGCTAAATGTCTATCGAATTAGAAAATAGCCGAACGAATTTTGAAATAAAATTTACCGCAAGCGCACGGCGTACAATTATAGTACGTGGCGAATACAGGTCGATCCGCAGGGAATTGATGATTTTAAATGTCTATTCAATCAAATTAAACCAAAGTCGAGATATTATCAAGCTAAAAAAATAAGAAAATTAGCAAACTAGCAACTACAAATGTGAATGAAAACTATGAGAATAAATTGACAATTTAGAGATAATTCCACTGTCTAGATCACATAAATCAACAAAATGAAGTTATGATCTCTCTTTTCTTTGTCATTAGTTAGCTTAATTGATGTGCTTATCATAAGTATGGTCTATTTGTGCTATTAATTAGCTCAACATAAGCCATCAAACTATACACACCCCTTAAACCACTTACTGACTCATATGAAAAATGATAACAAAGTTGAAAGCAAAATTTATTTTAAGTATGGCCTATTAACTATTAATTAGAAATATAGACCATCAAATTTTAATCTGAACATTCACTTCATTACCATCATCATATGTAGATGAAGAGGTAATTTGTGTTAGTGATTGTTTAAGTATAGCCTATTTGGTGTCAACAATATAGGCTATCAAATTCAAAGAAAAAACAACAAGTTAGCCACTTCATACATTCTCATTAAAGAACAAAAAGAGAGTATAAAACATCAAAATGTTGAAGCTACATGATTAGAGGCTTCATTACCCCTAAATTGAAGGGATTAGCCTCTCATTTGTGTTATCATATCAACACAAGTAGCATGCAACATGAAACTAAAAAAAAGAAAGCAAAATGAAAGCTAAATGAAAAGAGAACTATTCTACTTGCATAAAAGAAAAGAATCTACACTACAACTTGAAAGGAGATAAACAAGAAGAGGAAAATAACTTGTATTAAATTGCATAAATAAAATTACATGAAAAGAAAATGGCTAAGTACCCATGAAAAGAGAAAGGGAGCTTTCTTTAATTTTGAGCCTAAAACTAAACTAAAGAGAGACTAAGAGAGACTAAGAGAGGAGGAGAGGTTACATGAAACATAAGGGGTATATATGCAAGTGTTAAACCCTAATTCAAATTTTTTTTGGAAAGGAAAATTAAAAGTACTATTTACTTGAAAGGAAAAAAAAAAAGGAAGCACTGTATTATGAAGCAATGTATTGGAATGGCAGGGCAGTAAAGTGCTATGCACTGTCAATGTTGATGGGGTGGTGAAGATTTCAGGTTTGGGAAGTTGAAAGGTGGTGGATGAAAGGTGAATGTTAGGGGCAGAGAAATGATGAATGAATGTAGGTGAAGGTTGAAGAAATTTAATTGCAGTTGTGTGGACAGTTGTTTGTTGTGAAGCAAAAGTGTTGCACTGCACACTGAACAGTGCACGATGAAACAGTGAACACTGAAACAATGAAGGAAATGAAAATTGTAAATGCAAAAACATAAAAGAGAATGAAATGGAATAAAAGTGGTTTTTTTTTCTTTTCCGATTAAAATTTCTGTTTTGTTTTTATTTTAATGAAATGCAAACACAAATGGAATAACAACAAACACACAAACCAAATAAAAGCAAAAATCACACAAAAACACACAACAATAACTTTTTTTAATAACTGCACTCAACACACAAAACAACAATGAAGAGCAAATGAAAAAAAATCCAAAGAAAAGAAAGTTAAAGTCAAATCAATTCCCCGGCAACGGCGCCAAAAACTTGATCGGACGGCTAAATGTCTATCGAATTAGAAAATAGCCGAACGAATTTTGAAATAAAATTTACCGCAAGCACACGGCGTACAATTGTAGTACGTGGTGAATACGGGTCGATCCGCAGGGAATTGATGATTTTAAAAGTCTATTCAATCAAATTAAACCAAAGTCGAGAGATTATCAAGCTAAAAAAAATGCGAAAATTAGCAAACTAGCAACTACAAATGTGATTGAAAACTATGAGAATAAATTGACAATTTAGAGATAATTCCACTCTCTAGATCACATAAATCAACAAAATGTAGTTATGATCTCTCTTTTCTTTGTCATTAGTTAGCTTAATTGATGTGCTTATCATAAGTATGGTCTATTTGTGCTATTAATTAGCTCAACATAAGCCATCAAACTATAACACACCCCTTAAACCACTTACTGACTCATATGAAAAATGATAACAAAGTTGAAAGCAAAATTTATTTTAAGTATGGCCTATTAACTATTAATTAGAAATATAGACCATCAAATTTTAATCTCAACAATCACTTCATTACCATCATCATATGTAGATGAAGAGGTAATTTGTGTTAGTGATTTTTTAAGTATAGCCTATTTGGTGTCAACAATATAGGCTATCAAATTCAAAGCAAAAACAACAAGTTAGCTACTTCATACATTCTCATTAAAGCACAAAAAGAGAGTATAAAACAGCAAAATGTCGAAGCTACATGATTAGAGGCTTCATTACCCCTAAATTGAAGGGATTAGCCTCTCATTTGTGTTATCATATCAACACAAGTATCATGCAACATGAAACTAAAAAAAAGGAAGCAAAATGAAAGCTAAATGAAAAGAGAACTATTCTACTTGCATAAAAGAAAAGAATCTACACTACAACATGAAAGGAGATGAACAAGAAGAGGAAAATAACATGTATTAAATTGCATATATAAAATTACATGAAAAGAAAATGGCTAAGTAGCCATGAAAAGAGAAAGAGAGCTTTCTTTTATTTTGAGCCTAAAACTAAACTAAAGAGAGACTAAGAGAGGAGGAGAGGTTACATGAAACATAAGGGTTATATATGCTAGTGTTAAACCCTAATTCAATATTTTATTTTTATTTTTTGGAAAGGAAACCTAAAAGTACTGTTTTACTTGAAAAAAAAAAGAAAAAAAGGAAGCACTGTATTATGAAGCAATGTATTGGAATGGCAGGGCAGTAAAGTGATATGCACTATCAATGTTGATGGGGTGGTGAAGATTTCAGGTTTGGGAAGTTGAAAGGTGGTGGATGAAAGGTGAATGTTAGGGGAAGAGAAATGATGAATGAATGTAGGTGAAGGTTGAAGAAATTGAATTGTAGTTGTGTGGACAGTTGTTTGTTGTGAAGCAAAAGTGTTGCACTGCACAGTGAACAGTGCACAATGAAACAGTGAACACTGAAACAATGAAGGAAATGAAAATTGTAAATGCAAAAATGTAAAAGAGAATGAAATGGAATAAAAGTGTTTTTTTTTCTTTTCCGATTGAAATTTGTGTTTTGTTTTTATTTTAATGAAATGCAAACACAAATGGAATAACAATAAACACACAAACTAAATAAAAGCAAAAATCACAAAAAAACACACAACAATAACTTTTTTTTTAATAACTGCACTCAACACACAAAACAACAATGAAGAGCAAACGAAAAATAATCCAAAGAATTGAAAGTTAAAGTCGAATCAATTCCCCAGCAACGGTGCCAAAAACTTGATCGGACGGCTAAGTGTCTATCGAATTAGAAAATAGCCGAACGAATTTTGAAATAAAATTTACCGGAAGCGCACGACGTACAATTGTAGTACATGGCGAATATGGGTTGATCCGCAGGGAATTGATGATTTTAAAAGTCTATTCAATCAAATTAAACCAAAGTCGAGAGATTATCAAGCTAAAAAAATGAGAAAATTAGCAAACTAGCAACTACAAATGTGAATGAAAACTATGAGAATAAATTGACAATTTAGAGATAATTCCACTCTCTAGATCACATAAATCAACAAAATGTAGTTATGATCTCTCTTTTCTTTGTCATTAGTTAGCTTAATTGATGTGCTTAAGTATGGTCTATTTGTGCTATTAATTAGCTCAACATAAGCCATCAAACTATAACACACCCCTTAAACCACTTACTGACTCATATGAAAAATGATAACAAAGTTGAAAGCAAATTTTATTTTAAGTATGCCTTATTAACTATTAATTAGAAATATAGATCATCAAATTTTAATCTCAACATTCACTTCATTACCATCATCATATGTAGATGAAGAGGTAATTTGTGTTAGTGATTGTTTAAGTATAGCCTATTTGGTGTCAACAATATAGGCTATCAAATTCAAAGCAAAAACAACTAGTTAGCCACTTCATACATTCTCATTAAAACACAAAAAGAGAGTATAAAACATCAAAATGTTGAAGCTACATGATTAGAGACTTCATTACCCCTAAATTGAAGGGATCAGCCTCTCATTTGTGTTATCATATCAACACAAGTAGCATGCAACATGAAACTAAAAAAAAGGAAGCAAAATGAAAGCTAAATGAAAAGAGAACTATTCTACTTGCATAAAAGAAAAGAATCTACACTACAACATGAAAGGAGATAAACAAGAAGAGGAAAATAACATGTATTAAATTGCATAGAAAAAATTACATGAAAAGAAAACGGCTAAGTAGCCATGAAAAGAGAAAGAGAGCTTTCTTTTATTTTTAGCCTAAAACTAAACTGAAGAGAGACTAAGAGAGGAGGAGAGGTTACACGAAACATAAGGGGTATATATGCAAGTGTTAAACCCTAATTCATTTTTTTATTTATTTATTTTTTGGAAAGGAAACCTAAAAGTACTGTTTTACTTGAAAAAAAAAGAAAAAAAAGGAAGCACTGTATTATGAAGCAATGTATTGGAATGGCAGGGCAATAAAGTGCTATGCACTGTCAATGTTGATGGGGTGGTGAAGATTTCAGGTTTGGGAAGTTGAAAGGTGGTGGATGAAAGGTGAATGTTAGGGGCAGAGAAATGATGAATGAATTTAGGTGAAGGTTGAAGAAATTGAATTGTAGTTGTGTGGATAGTTGTTTGTTGTGAAGCAAAAGTGTTGCACTGCACAGTGAACAGTGCACAATGAAACAGTGAACACTGAAACAATGAAGGAAATGAAAATTGTAAATGCAAAAATGTAAAAGAGAATGAAATGGAATAAAATTGTTTTTTTTTTCTTTTCCGATTGAAATTTGTGTTTTGTTTTTATTTTAATGAAATGCAAACACAAATGGAATAACAACAAACACACAAACCAAATAAAAGCAAAAATCACACAAAAACACACAACAATAACTTTTTTTTAATAACTGCACTCAACACACAAAACAACAATGAAGAGCAAACGAAAAATAATCCAAAGAATAGAAAGTTAAAGTCAAATCAATTCCCCGGCAACGGCGCCAAAAACTTGATCGGACGGCTAAATGTCTATCGAATTAGAAAATAGCCGAACGAATTTTGAAATAAAATTTACCGCAAGCGCACGGCGTACAATTGTAGTACGTGGCGAATACGGGTCGATCTGCAGGGAATTGATGATTTTAAAAGTCTATTCAATCAAATTAAACCAAAGTCGAGAGATTATCAAGCTAAAAAAATGAGAAAATTAGCAAACTAGCAACTACAAATGTGAATGAAAACTATGAGAATAAATTGACAATTTAGAGATAATTCCACTCTCTAGATCACATAAATCAACAAAATGAAGTTATGATCTCTCTTTTCTTTGTCATTAGTTAGCTTAATTGATGTGCTTATCATAAGGATGGTCTATTTGTGCTATTAATTAGCTCAACATAAGCCATCAAACTATAACACACCCCTTAAACCACTTACTGACTCATATGAAAAAAGATAACAAAGTTGAAAGCAAAATTTATTTTAAGTATGGCATATTAACTATTAATTAGAAATATAGACCATCAAATTTTAATCTCAACATTCCCTTCATTACCATCATCATATGTAGATGAAGAGGTAATTTGTGTTAGTGATTGTTTAAGTGTAGCCTATTTGGTGTCAACAATATAGGCTATCAAATTCAAAGCAAAAACAACAAGTTAGCCACTTCATACATTCTCATTAAAGCACAAAATGAGAGTATAAAATATCAAAATGTTGAAGCTACATGATTAGAGGCTTCAATACCCCTAAATTGAAGGGATTAGCCTCTCATTTATGTTATCATATCAACACAAGTAGCATGCAACATGAAACTAAAAAACAGGAAGCAAAATGAAAGCTAAATGAAAAGAGAACTATTCTACTTGCATAAAAGAAAAGAATCTACACTACAACATGAAAGGAGATAAACAAGAAGAGGAAAATAACATGTATTAAATTGCATAAAAAAATTACATGAAAAGAAAATGGCTAAGTAGCCATGAAAAGAGAAAGAGAGCTTTCTTTTATTTTGAGCCTAAAACTAAACTAAAGAGAGACTAAGAGAGGAGGAGAGGTTACATGAAACATAAGCGGTATATATGCAAGTGTTAAACCCTAATTCAATTTTTTTTTGGAAAGGAAACCTAAAAGTACTGTTTTACTTGAAAAAAAAAGAAAAAAAAGGAAGCACTGTTTTATGAAGCAATGTATTGTAATGGCAGGGCAGTAAAGTGTATGCACTATCAATGTTGATGGGGTGGTGAAGATTTCAGGTTTGGGAAGTTGAAAGTTGGTGGATGAAAGGTGAATGTTAGGGGCAGAGAAATGATGAATGAATGTAGGTGAAGGTTGAAGAAATTGAATTGCAGTTGTGTGGACAGTTGTTTGTTGTGAAGCAAAAGTGTTGCACTGCACAGTGAACAGTGCACAATGAAACAGTGAACACTGAAACAATGAAGGAAATGAAAATTGTAAATGCAAAAATGTAAAAGAGAATGAAATGGAATAAAAGTGTTTTTTTTCTTTTCCGATTGAAATTTGTGTTTTGGTTTTATTTTAATGAAATGCAAACACAAATGGAATAACAACAAACACACAAACCAAATAAAAGCAAAAATCACACAAAAACACACAACAATAATTTTTTTAAATAACTGCACTCAACACACAAAACAACAATGAAGAGCAAAAGAAAAATAATCCAAAGAATAGAAAGTTAAAGTCAAATCAATTCCCCGGCAACGGCGCCAAAAACTTGATCGGACGGCTAAATGTCTATCGAATTAGAAAATAGCCAAACGAATTTTGAGATAAAATTTACCGTAAGCGCACGGCGTACAATTCTAGTACGTGGCGAATACGGGTCGATCCGCAGGGAATTGATGATTTTAAAAGTCTATTCAATCAAATTAAACCAAAGTCGAGAGATTATCAAGCTAAAAAAAATGAGAAAATTAACAAACTAGCAACTACAAATGTGAATGAAAACTATGAGAATAAATTGACAATTTAGAGATAATTCCACTGTCTAGATCACATAAATCAACAAAATGAAGTTATGATCTCTCTTTTCTTTGTCATTAGTTAGCTTAATTGATGTGCTTATCATAAGGATGGTCTATTTGTGCTATTAATTAGCTCAACATAAGCCATCAAACTATAACACACCCCTTAAACCACTTACTGACTCATATGAAAAATGATAACAAAGTTGAAAGCAAAATTTATTTTAAGTATGACATATTAACTATTAATTAGAAATATAGACCATCAAATTTTAATCTCAACATTCCCTTCATTACCATCATCATATGTAGATGAAGAGGTAATTTGTGTTAGTGATTGTTTAAGTGTAGCCTATTTGGTGTCAACAATATAGGCTATCAAATTCAAAGCAAAAACAACAAGTTGGCCACTTCATACATTCTCATTAAAGCACAAAAAGAGAGTATAAAACATAAAAATGTTGAAGCTACATGATTAGAGGCTTCATTACCCCTAAATTGAAGAGATTAGCCTCTCATTTATGTTATCATATCAACACAAGTAGCATGCAACATGAAACTAAAAAACAGGAAGCAAAATGAAAGCTAAATGAAAAGAGAACTATTCTACTTGCAAAAAAGAAAAGAATCTACACTACAACATGAAAGGAGATAAACAAGAAGAGGAAAATAACATGTATTAAATTGCATAAAAAAAATTACATGAAAAGAAAATGGCTAAGTAGCCATGAAAAGAGAAAGAGAGCTTTCTTTTATTTTGAGCCTAAAACTAAACTAAAGAGAGACTAAGAGAGGAGGAGAGGTTACATGAAACATAAGGGGTATATATGCAAGTGTTAAACCCTAATTCAATTTTTTTTTTGGAAAGGAAACATAAAAGTACTATTTTACTTGAAAAAAAAAAGAAAAAAAAGGAAGCACTGTATTATGAAGCAATGTATTGTAATGGCAGGGCAGTAAAGTGTATGCACTGTCAATGTTGATGGGGTGGTGAAGATTTCAGGTTTGGGAAGTTGAAAGTTGGTGGATGAAAGGTGAATGTTAGGGGCAGAGAAATGATGAATGAATGTAGGTGAAGGTTGAAGAAATTGAATTGCAGTTGTGTGGACAGTTGTTTGTTGTGAAGCAAAAGTGTTGCACTGCACAGTGAACAGTGCACAATGAAACAGTGAACACTGAAACAATGAAGGAAATGAAAATTGTAAATGCAAAAATGTAAAAGAGAATGAAATGGAATAAAAGTGTTTTTTTTCTTTTCCGATTGAAATTTGTGTTTTGTTTTTATTTTAATGAAATGCAAACACAAATGGAATAACAACAAACACACAAACCAAATAAAAGCAAAAATCACACAAAAACACACAACAATAATTTTTTTTAATAACTGCACTCAACACACAAAACAACAATGAAGAGCAAACGAAAAATAATCCAAAGAATAGAAAGTTAAAGTCAAATCAATTCCCCGGCAACGGCGCCAAAAACTTGATCGGACGGCTAAATGTCTATCGAATTAGAAAATAGCCAAACGAATTTTGAGATAAAATTTACCGCAAGCGCACGGCGTACAATTCTAGTACGTGGCGAATACGGGTCGATCCGCAGGGAATTGATGATTTTAAAAGTCTATTCAATCAAATTAAACCAAAGTCGAGAGATTATCAAGCTAAAAAAAATGAGAAAGTTAGCAAACTAGCAACTACAAATGTGAATGAAAACTATGAGAATAAATTGACAATTTAGAGATAATTCCACTCTCTAGATCACATAAATCAACAAAATGAAGTTATGATCTCTCTTTTCTTTGTCATTAGTTAGCTTAATTGATGTGCTTATCATAAGTATGGTCTATTTGTGCTATTAACTAGCTCAACATAAGCCATCAAACTATAACACACCCCTTAAACCACTTACTGAGTCATATGAAAAATGATAACAAAGTTGAAAGCAAAATTTATTTTAAGTATGGCCTATTAACTATTAATTAGAAATATAGAACATCAAATTTTAATCTCAACATTCACTTCATTACCATTATCATATGTAGATGAAGAGGTAATTTGTGTTAGTGATTGTTTAAGTATAGCCTATTTGGTGTCAACAATATAGGCTATCAAATTCAAAGCAAAAACAACAAGTTAGCCACTTCATACATTCTCATTAAAGCACAAAAAGAGAGTATAAAACGTCAAAATGTTGAAGCTACATGATTAGAGGCTTCATTACCCCTAAATTGAAGGGATTAGCCTCTCATTTGTGTTATCATATCAACACAAGTAGCATGCAACATGAAACTAAAAAACAGGAAGCAAAATGAAAGCTAAATGAAAAGAGAACTATTCTACTTGCATAAAAGAAAAGAATCTACACTACAACATGAAAGGAGATAAACAAGAAGAGGAAAATAACATGTATTAAATTGCATAAATAAAATTACATGAAAAGAAAATGGCTAAGTAGCCATGAAAAGAGAAAGAGAGTTTTCTTTTATTTTGAGCCTAAAACTAAACTAAAGAGAGACTAAGACAGGAGGAGAGGTTAAATGAAACATAAGGGGTATCTATGAAAGTGTTAAAGCCTAATTCAATTTTTTTTTGGCAAGGAAACCTAAAAGTACTGTTTTACTTGAAAAAAAAAAGAAAAAAAAAAGGAAGCACTGTATTATGAAGCAATGTATTGGAATGGCAAGGCAGTAAAGTGCTATGCACTGTCAATGTTGATGGGGTGGTGAAGATTTCAGGTTTGGGAAGTTGAAAGGTGGTGGATGAAAGGTGAATGTTAGGGGCAGAGAAATGATGAATGAATGTAGGTGAAGGTTGAAGAAATTGAATTGCAGTTGTGTGGACAGTTGTTTGTTGTGAAGCAAAAGTGTTGCACTGCACAGTGAACAGTGCACAATGAAACAGTGAACACTGAAACAATGAAGGAAATGAAAATTGTAAATGCAAAAATGTAAAAGAGAATGAAATGGAATAAAAGTGTTTTTTTTCTTTTCCGATTGAAATTTGTGTTTTGTTTTTATTTTAATGAAATGCAAACACAAATGGAATAACGACAAACACACAAACCAAATAAAAGCAAAAATCACACAAAAACACACAACAATAATATTTTTTAATAACTGCACTCAACACACAAAACAACAATGAAGAGCAAACGAAAAATAATCCAAAGAATAGAAAGTTAAAGTCAAATCAATTCCCCGGCAACGGCGCCAAAAACTTGATCGGACGGCTAAATGTCTATCGAATTAGAAAATAGCCAAACGAATTTTGAGATAAAATTTACCGCAAGCGCACGGCGTACAATTCTAGTACGTGGCGAATACGGGTCGATCCGCAGGGAATTGATGATTTTAAAAGTCTATTCAATCAAATTAAACCAAAGTCGAGAGATTATCAAGCTAAAAAAAATGAGAAAATTAGCAAACTAGCAACTACAAATGTGAATGAAAACTATGAGAATAAATTGACAATTTAGAGATAATTCCACTCTCTAGATCACATAAATCAACAAAATGAAGTTATGATCTCTCTTTTCTTTGTCATTAGTTAGCTTAATTGATGTGCTTATCATAAGTATGGTCTATTTGTACTATTAACTAGCTCAACATAAGCCATCAAACTATAACACACCCCTTAAACCACTTACTGAGTCATATGAAAAATGATAACAAAGTTGAAAGCAAAATTTATTTTAAGTATGGCCTATTAACTATTAATTAGAAATATAGAACATCAAATTTTAATCTCAACATTCACTTCATTACCATCATCATATGTAGATGAAGAGGTAATTTGTGTTAGTGATTGTTTAAGTGTAGCCTATTTGGTGTCAACAATATAGGCTATCAAATTCAAAGCAAAAACAACAAGTTAGCCACTTCATACATTCTCATTAAAGCACAAAATGAGAGTATAAAACATCAAAATGTTGAAGCTACATGATTAGAGGCTTCATTACCCCTAAATTGAAGGGATTAGCCTCTCATTTATGTTATCATATCAACACAAGTAGCATGCAACATGAAACTAAAAAACAGGAAGCAAAATGAAAGCTAAATGAAAAGAGAACTATTCTACTTGCATAAAAGAAAAGAATCTACACTACAACATGAAAGGAGATAAACAAGAAGAGGAAAATAACATGTATTAAATTGCATAAATAAAATTACATGAAAAGAAAATGGCTAAGTAGCCATGAAAAGAGAAAGAGAGTTTTCTTTTATTTTGAGCCTAAAACTAAACTAAAGAGAGACTAAGACAGGAGGAGAGGTTAAATGAAACATAAGGGGTATCTATGAAAGTGTTAAAGCCTAATTCAATTTTTTTTTTGGAAAGGAAACCTAAAAGTACTGTTTTACTTGAAAAAAAAAGAAAAAAAAAAGGAAGCACTGTATTATGAAGCAATGTATTGGAATGGCAAGGCAGTAAAGTGCTATGCACTGTCAATGTTGATGGGGTGGTGAAGATTTCAGGTTTGGGAAGTTGAAAGGTGGTGGATGAAAGGTGAATGTTAGGGGCAGAGAAATGATGAATGAATGTAGGTGAAGGTTGAAGAAATTGAATTGCAGTTGTGTGGACAGTTGTTTGTTGTGAAGCAAAAGTGTTGCACTGCACAGTGAACAGTGCACAATGAAACAGTGAACACTGAAACAATGAAGGAAATGAAAATTGTAAATGCAAAAATGTAAAATAGAATGAAATGGAATAAAAGTGTTTTTTTTCTTTTCCGATTGAAATTTGTGTTTTGTTTTTATTTTAATGAAATGCAAACACAAATGGAATAACAACAAACACACAAACCAAATAAAAGCAAAAATCACACAAAAACACACAACAATAACTTTTTTTAATAACTGCACTCAACACACAAAACAACAATGAAGAGCAAACGAAAAATAATCCAAAGAATAGAAAGTTAATGTCAAATCAATTCCCCGGCAACTGCGCCAAAAACTTGATCGGACGGCTAAATGTCTATCGAATTAGAAAATAGCCAAACGAATTTTGAGATAAAATTTACCACAAGCGCACGGCGTACAATTCTAGTACGTGGCGAATACGGGTCGATCCGCAGGGAATGGATGATTTTAAAAGTCTATTCAATCAAATTAAACCAAAGTCGAGAGATTATCAAGCTAAAAAAAATGAGAAAATTAGCAAACTAGCAACTACAAATGTGAATGAAAACTATGAGAATAAATTGACAATTTAGAGATAATTCCACTCTCTAGATCACATAAATCAACAAAATGAAGTTATGATCTCTCTTTTCTTTGTCATTAGTTAGCTTAATTGATGTGCTTATCATAAGTATGGTCTATTTGTGCTATTAATTAGCTCAACATAAGCCATCAAACTATAACACACCCCTTAAACCACTTACTGACTCATATGAAAAATGATAACAAAGTTGAAAGCAAAATTTATTTTAAGTATGGCCTATTAACTATTAATTAGAAATATAGACCATCAAATTTTAATCTCAACATTCACTTCATTACCATCATCATATGTAGATGAAGAGGTAATTTGTGTTAGTGATTGTTTAAGTATAGCCTATTTGGTGTCAACAATATAGGCTATCAAATTCAAAGCAAAAACAACAAGTTAGCCACTTCATACATTCTCATTAAAGCACTAAAAGAGAGTATAAAACATCAAAATGTTGAAGCTACATGATTAGAGGCTTCATTACCCCTAAATTGAAGGGATTAGCCTCTCATTCGTGTTATCATATCAACACAAGTAGCATGCAACATTAAACTAAAAAGAGGAAGCAAAATGAAAGCTAAATGAAAAGAGAACTATTCTACTTGCATAAAAGAAAAGAATCTACACTACAACATGAAAGGAGATAAACAAGAAGAGGAAAATAACATGTATTAATTTGCATAAAAAAAATTACATGAAAAGAAAATGGCTAAGTAGCCATGAAAAGAGAAAGAGAGCTTTCTTTTATTTTGAGCCTAAAACTAAACTAAAGAGAGACTAAGACAGGAGGAGAGGTTAAATGAAACATAAGGGGTATCTATGCAACTGTTAAACCCTAATTCAATTTATTTTTTGGAAAGGAAACCTAAAAGTACTGTTTTACTTGAAAAAAAAAGAAAAAAAAGGAAGCATTGTATTATGAAGCAATGTATTGGAATGACAGGGCAGTAAAGTGCTATGCACTGTCAATGTTGATGGGGTGGTGAAGATTTCAGTTTTGGGAAGTTGAAAGGTGGTGGATGAAAGGTGAATGTTAGGGGCAGAGAAATGATGAATTAATGTAGGTGAAGGTTGAAGAAATTGAATTGCAGTTGTGTGGACATTTGTTTTTTGTGAAGCAAAAGTGTTGCACTGCACAGTGAACAGCGCACAATGAAACGGTGAACACTGAAACAATAAAGGAAATGAAAATTGTAAATGCAAAAATGTAAAAGAGAATGAAATAGAACAAAAGTGTTTTTTTTCTTTTCCGATTGAAATTTGTGTTTTGTTTTTATTTTAATGAAATGCAAACACAAATGGAATAACAACAAACACACAAACCAAATAAAAGCAAAAATCACACAAAAACACACAACAATAACTTTTTTTTAATAACTGCACTCAACACACAAAACAACAATGAAGAGCAAACGAAAAATAATCCAAAGAATAGAAAGTTAAAGTCAAATCAATTCCCCGGCAACGGTGCCAAAAACTTGTTCGGACGGGTAAATGTCTATCGAATTAGAAAATAGCCGAACGAATTTTGAAATAAAATTTACCGCAAACGCACGGCGTACAATTGTAGTACGTGGCGAATACGGGTCGATCCGCAGGGAATTGATGATTTTAAAAGTCTATTCAATCAAATTAAACCAAACTCGAGAGATTACCAAGCTAAAAAAAATGAGAAAATTAGCAAACTAGCAACTACAAATGTGAATGAAAACTATGAGAATAAATTGACAATTTAGAGATAATTTCACTCTCTAGATCACATAAATCAACAAAATGAAGTTATGATCTCTCTTTTCTTTGTCATTAGTTAGCTTAATTGATGTGCTTATCATAAGTATGGTCTATTTGTGCTATTAATTAGCTCAACATAAGCCATCAAACTATAACACACCCCTTAAACCACTTACTGACTCATATGAAAAATGATAACAAAGTTGAAAACAAAATTTATTTTAAGTATGGCCTATTTACTATTAATTAGAAATATAGACCATCAAATTATAATCTCAACATTCACTTCATTACCATCATCATATGTAGATGAAGAGGTAATTTGTGTTAGTGATTGTTTAAGTATAGCCTATTTGGTGTCAACAATATAGGCTATCAAATTCAAAGCAAAAACAACAAGTTAGCCACTTCATACATTCTCATTAAAGCACTAAAAGAGAGTATAAAACATCAAAATGTTGAAGCTACATGATTAGAGGCTTCATTACCCCTAAATTGAAGGGATTAGCCTCTCATTTGTGTTATCGTATCAACACAAGTAGCATGCAACATGAAACTAAAAAGGGGAAGCAAAATGAAAGCTAAATGAAAAGAGAACTATTCTACTTGCATAAAAGAAAAGAATCTACACTACAACATGAAAGGAGATAAACAAGAAGAGGAAAATAACATGTATTAAATTGCATAAAAAAAATTACATGAAAAGAAAATGGCTAAGTAGCCATGAAAAGAGAAAGACAGCTTTCGTTTATTTTGAGCCTAAAACTAAACTAAAGAGAGACTAAGACAGGAGGAGAGGTTAAATGAAACATAAGGGGTATCTATGCAACTGTTAAACCCTAATTCAATTTTTTTTTTTTGGAAAGGAAACCTTAAAGTACTGTTTTACTTGAAAAAAAAAAGAAAAAAAGGGAAGCACTGTATTATGAAGCAATGTATTGGAATGGCAGGGCAGTAAAGTGCTATGCACTGTCAACGTTGATGGGGTGGTGAAGATTTCAGGTTTGGAAAGTTGAAAGGTGGTGGATGAAAGGTGAATGTTAGGGGCAGAGAAATGATGAATGAATGTAGGTGAAGGTTGAAGAAATTGAATTGCAGTTGTGTGGACAGTTGTTTGTTGTGAAGCAAAAGTGTTGCACTGCACATTGAACAGTGCACAATGAAACAGTGAACACTAAAACAACGAAGGAAATGAAAATTGCAAATGCAAAAATGTAAAAGAGAATGAAATGGAATAAAAGTGTTTTTTTTCTTTTCCGATTGAAATTTGTGTTTTGTTTTTATTTTAATGAAATGCAAACACAAATGGAATAACAACAAACACACAAACCAAATAAAAGCAAAAATCACACAAAAACACACAACAATAACTTTTTTTTAATAACTGCACTCAACACACAAAACAACAAAGAAGAGCAAACGAAAAATAATCCAAAGAATAGAAAGTTAAAGTCAAATCAACTCCCCGGCAACGGCGCCAAAAACTTGATCGGATGGCTATATGTCTATCGAAATAGAAAATAGCCGAACGAATTTTGAAATAAAATTTACCGCAAGCGCACGTCGTATGTAACGACCCCGAATTTTTATAAATTTAAATTGATAATTAAATCATGTAAATGGATTATAAAATAATATCATAGCTAAAAATATTTTAACAAAACATAAGACAAGTAATAAGTCAACAA
Source organism: Allium fistulosum (assembly GCA_030737815.1). NCBI lineage: Eukaryota > Viridiplantae > Streptophyta > Magnoliopsida > Asparagales > Amaryllidaceae > Allium > Allium fistulosum. Next base: position 25,599,997 of record JASFAW010000011.1, read on the forward strand.
AACAAAAATATCTACAAACCAAAACTATAAAACAAAGGTTATCCAGGCAAATAAAATATGTGTACACTTGTAAAGGAAATAAACTAGATATACTTGTTTGTAGATATAAGGCTGCAAGATAAAGGGAATAAATATGTTCTCATGTTTGTACAGGAAATTGCGCATCTACACTTGGAAAAAAATATAAATACAAGGTATTAGTACATAAGATTTGTTATATAGTTTTGGTGATAAAGTGAACACCAGGAAAGAAAAAAAAGAAGAGAAACAAGAAACGAATACATAAATCTCTTTAAGCTTGCAAAAGAAGGAAGTAAACTAAGAATAAAATATAGGATAAGTGTAGACATAAGGACAGAGCATTTAATGGTAAAAATCTCTAGTACCCAACATTGATCATTTCAGCCCCCTAGTAGAGAAAAGATCTCTGACCTGGTTGTACAAATAAATAAACAAACCTGTAAACTTTGTTCTATTTCTCAAACTTTCTCTATTTTCATTTCGTTCACTAAGAAACTTAGTAGTCCAGAAAAGTATATTACAAATGAAGCTTCACTCAACTTAAACAACACCTTAGATCAACTCAAGTCAGAGAATCAAGGAAAAACATATTTCAACTTTGCAAACTTTCAAGCTTGTTCATAGAAGTCCTGTTTTCTTTCTTCTAACAGGTGAGCAAACTACCTTTTTAATATTGAAATCTGTTTATATGTTGTGATGAATACTTCAAATTATTGTGAAGGATGCATTGAACTGTATTGTTCTGTGAGTAACCTATTTTTAAACTCTGTTTCATCCCCTCTGGAAACAATATATTGAGTGAACACTTTGTTTTTAAAACTTTTTAAAAGTATGAATGATTCAAATGCCTGAGTTGATCTGATATATGATATTGATGAGTTTGCATTATGTATAAGTGTGTAAGTTGTCTGTATATATATTTATATAACCTGTTTTCCTGTGTTCCAGTTCTTGCCTTGCCTTCAAAAAAAAAATTCAAAGCTTCCAATAGAATTAAAATTAGACCTTGATGTTTAAATGAAAGATGGTTGTTATTGTATGATAGTGTGTATAAAAATAGTTTCAAGGTCTTAGATTTAACAAGTAGGTTTTAAAAGAGAAATAACAGTAAGATTACACATATAAGTTGAAAATCAACAAAATCAAATTCTGTTATGAATTACATATATGTGTTTGCTATCGGAAATTATGATTTTTGATATACATTTTGTAATTTTTAGTGTGATAATCAATTGGAAATTTTTGAAATTCGTTTTGGGGCGTTTTTGGCAATTGCCGTTGATCGACGTGGTAATATTGGCCGATGTTTGGGCTGGAGGTGCTCTGAGGCATGGGGATCTCGGCAAAATTGGTGCAGCAATTTTATCGTAGCCGTAGTGGTCGGGATTGGCGATTGTAGGGTTTAGTGACGTTCCGGTTCGAGTCGATGTTTTGGGGTTCGTGGGTCATCAGGGGACCATCGGAGATGATCGAGGCCTGGGGGATGGAGGTTCGAGACTGTGGCGAGGTTTGGGTCGAAGTCGCGTGGCGTCAGGGGGTCGAGATGATCGTGGCGTGGCGATTGTCTGGTGATAGTTGGGTTCCAGGAAATGCTTGATTAACCAAGTTTTGATTTCGTGGTGGTACGGAGTTTTTGGGTTGCGGAGTTCGTCGATGAGGTCGAGGATGACTCATGGGTGATCGAAACGCTGGTCGGCAGCCACTCTGGCGATCGTGCACGTACACGTGCACGAGTTGATGATGTCTGGGTTGCTGTGTTTGGAGAAGAAGGTAGCAAATCGGGTATAGCTCAAGAAAATGCAGGGGCGACTCGAAGCAGATGGAAATTTGGTTGGCACGGGGAATAGCTCGGGTAAAACTGGGATTTACTCGGGTTTGACTCGAGATTTCCTGAGTTCTGAAATGAAACAGTTTTAAGTTTTATACAAGTCAAGTTTAAATTTAAAATTTGTTTAACAACCTAAAATATGTAAGTGGGTTGAATTTTAAGAATGCAAATTCAAAATTGAAATGTAAGTTTCAAAGCCAAGTTTAATCAAGTGCTTTGATATGAATTAAAATAAATATTTGAATAAATGATTTAGATTCATTTAAAATTAGAAAGTAATTAAAGGTTTAAATTAATTAATTGAGGTTTAAAGATTTATTTATTAAGGGATAATAATAATAAATTTGTGAATTAAGGATTTTTAATAAGATATTAATCAATGATTTAAGTTGATTTATCAAGTGATTAAGCAGTAATTAATTTAAGGATAATGTGATAAATTGATTTGGTAATTAATTTGAGAATAATTTATTAATTTAAAGGTTAATTAATAAATGAAAGTGATTAAGGGATGATTATTAATTAAGAATAATTAATTAAATGGTAATTAATTAATTTATTAATTAAGGCTAACTAATCTATTATTAAAGGTTAATCAAAAAAAAATATATAATTAATAAATGATTAAAGAATAATTAATCAAAACGATTTGTAATTTATTGATGTTGATTAACCATGATTAGTAATTGATAAGAAATTAATCTGATTTGAAATAATCAGACAATTAACTGACCCTACTTATGAATGTTTGAATTTTGTTGAATGATTGAATGTTTGATATCCCTGATATATGATGCTTTGTGATATACCCTGATTTATGTTGTGATCTGAGATTTTCTGTTTCTGTGATATATTACTATGTGAATGTGAAAACCTTTTGACCCGTAAACGACACTTGAATTTCGATGCGACAGGGAGTCGGATTCCAGTTGGTTATCCGAAACCCACATCGAATTATAATTATGAATCTTTGTGACCGATAAGTTTATTATACCTGTGATTTGTGAATAAAGATAAGCGTTATCGATTATACCGCTTATCGATAAATCTGTGATGATTGATGTTGCACTATTGTGTGTGAAACCCCTGGACTACACTTATACACACACAAATATGGATTTCACGTGGAAATCGATTAAGTCACAGATAATTTAAATTTGATGTTTTGGAAATTGAAATTTTAATTTCAATTGATTTTGAAATTAGAATTTGGGTTTTAAAGTGAAAAGCTTTTGAAATGGAATTTCAAAGATAAAAGTTATTTTGAATAACTTAACCGAGTTTTTGAAAATTTAAATAATTGGATTTAAATTTGAATTCAAATTTGAAATTGAATCCTATGATTTGAAACTAGGGATTAAAAATGTTATAAATGTGTTTATATGAAGTTAAACCATTTTAAAAGTAAAATTTTGGGAATTTGAATTTAACCCAAGGATTCCAACTCGTATTAATGAATCAGATTTTCCAAAAATGAAAACTGTTTGTTTTCAAATGATAAAAGCTTTTAGATAAGAAAAGAAATTCCAATTTAGGTAAAGGAATTTCAAGTGAATAAAAAAATGGATTTTCAAAGTTATGAATGAATTCTTTCTGAAAGCTATGAATTAAATCTGTCTATTTTTAACAGATTTAAAGTAATGATTTGTTTAAACCGTTTGAAATGGAAAATTGTTTTGAAAACTATAAGTTAAATCTTTGATTTAAAGATTTAACGAGTTAATCAAATTGAAATGGAAATTGATTTGGAAAATCTGTGAATGAATCTTTTGTTTCAAAAGATTAAAGTGTGGAAATTGTTTTAAACCATTTAAGGTTGTTAAAATGAATCTTCTTGTTTAACGATTTGAAATTGGTAATTTGTTAAACCATTTGAAAAGAAAGTTTGGGTTTAAATTGTGACTTAATTGAAATCCCAACATCCATATATTTTTGAATATTGCGCTCACTATTCGGGTTAGCTGGGAAAGGACCTTTGGGTCGTATAACTCATTCCGAATTGTGATACGTCGATATGGATAGCATTTGAAGACCGGTGTTGAAAACCGGATATTTTTCGAAAATGAAAGGACAACCTGTCGAATGTCTCTGCACTGAGTCGCGCCGGTATAGAGATTTATATCACTCTTTTGTGACGGGAAGTCCGGACGTGATTGAAAATTATCCGGAATTGCAAGGGCTTCGTGAGAAGTGCCTTCGGTTCTGTTCGAACCCGGAACAGAATTATATGGATACATGTCTGACATTACACTTTGAGATATAAAGCTGATTTCTTTCAAATACATTTCTGTTGGTGGCGGAGAATTTATTCTCTTAGCTTAACACCCTTCTCTGAGACGTACGAGCTCAGAGGTTATGTAGTTGAAATTTATCAGCGATATATCCCAATTTGGTAATGTGGCATGCTGAGTGTTGCTGTGTGATGATCAGTGTTTGATCATTTGTGATATGATCATTTGTTTGATCATTTATCTTTGTGATCATAGGTTGATCATCTGTTGACCCAAAGCATGGCTTTGTGACAAAGCGTAGCTTTGTGGACGAGACTTCGTCGAGCCTCACACCCCGGAAATGGTCGAAACAGGAATGTTGCGGCAAGGTTATGAGGGTCGCGCCCTTTAGGGTATGTCATTTCCTTCTGGAAAAGGGTGGTATCATGGTATGGAGCCCAGATACTTACTCATGTGGATACACTTTCTTTATGATGTGTGATGTTGGATACCGAGCTCGGATAAAGGTCCCAAAGGACCGGGAGGTGGCATATTCGTGAGTTACCTGTTACAGGGGTAACCCGGCCTTGTTGGCAGAGAGCAGTTTGTCTCTCGGGGCGTCCCGCCAGAGGCGTTCCCATGCGGCGGAAGGAAGTTCCTTAGCCTGACCATTTGTTGAAAATCCATTTCTCCAATACGAACCTTGTACGGTTTTAATTGTAGAACCTACCATCTAATATGGTAGCTATAGTAGGCATAGTATAATGGTACCTATGCTGGCTAAGATTAATATTATACTTTCAAATTGTTTTCTACACTATGCACTAATAATAATATCAAGATGATTTTACGTAGTAAGCATCTTTGACTATCATAAGAAGAAATCTCCTCCAATTCTGCGTTTGCATTGTGTGTGTGGCGGGAGGTCTTATGGTAGTTTCATTTTCCAAAAGCATTGCGGATTCCAATGTTTAAAGTTCTGTGGTGTTTGTTTAAAGATAAACTGTTTTTGTTGCTCACACCAGTCCCATGACTGATCCGGAGTTTATTGTTCCCTTCCTAAACTCTGGGTGCCCACCATTTTCCACACGGGCAGTCTAGAGTTGGGTTTTTCAGATATTCAGGTTTAGTAGATTATCTGGACCTAGTTCAGTTCTTGGAGTTCAGGACTGCACTTGCTTCTCTCTATGGTTCGAGCTTGATACTGGAGTCATTGGATTCATTCTCTCTGACAGAAATTTGGAGTTATCATTTCTTTTCCGCTGCTATTTGTTGTATCATATCTCTGATGTATATAGATATTCATTTTATCATCATTGTATCTGGATATTGTATCAGATGTTGTATATCTATATTCTTTTTATTCCGCTGTGTTATTTACTTAATGTTGTTATAAGCTCCGGAGAACCAGATTTGGCATTTGAATCTACGGCATTTTGAGTACAAGTGGAGTACGGGTGCTGATTTTCGAAGGCCAACTTTTGGGTCTTTACATGTGGTATCAGAGCTAAGGTTGAACTTTAGCTCAGGAGTATAACACATTAAGTAGCTCATTAGAGATAGAGTGAAGTAAACTCTAGAATGAGTAATCCTTAAGATATCCGTCCGTAAGCCTCAGTAAATTCTCTTACTATCCACTGATAGTGAGTATGAGTGCAAGAAGAGGACGAGATAGGGGACAGGGGAATACGACTATGAAATGGTCAATATCCTGTAACAAAAAGGAAGAAATCTTTTCTCTATCGATCTCTTTGTTCGTCATCTTTTCTCAATTCTTCGATAGTTTCTGGTAGATCCAGAAAGAAGATCTGATATATTTGTATGGGACATAAACTCCAACTGAGCCAAAATTGTTTGTTTGGATGAATTATTTTCTTTGGTTGCTATGGTTGATAGGTATATTTTAGTTTTAAACTAAAAAGTTTTGAAATCGTATCCATCTATCTATCTATTCCTTGGGTCCGGATATGTTCTACGAATAGTTAGTTATCCCTTTGAACTGACCGATGCCCCTGCATATTTCGTAGATCTGGATAACCCGAGTATCTTGTAAAGTGTCAAACAGATTCGTTCTTGTATCTGTTATTGATGTTCTGATTTGGTAAGCCAAATGCAGAACAGATGCTCAGTTGATTTGATAAATCCTATTTCATCTATTTTTTTGTCTCCTTGGCAATTTCGAGGACGAAATTCTTTTAAGGGGGGAAGTCTGTAACGACCCCGAATTTTTATAAATTTAAATTGATAATTAAATCATGTAAATGGATTATAAAATAATATCATAGCTAAAAATATTTTAACAAAACATAAGACAAGTAATAAGTCAACAAAACAAAAATATCTACAAACCAAAACTATAAAACAAAGGTTATCCAGGCAAATAAAATATGTGTACACTTGTAAAGGAAATAAACTAGATATACTTGTTTGTAGATATAAGGCTGCAAGACAAAGGGAATAAATATGTTCTCATGTTTGTACAGGAAATTGCGCATCTACACTTGGAAAAAAATATAAATACAAGGTATTAGTACATAAGATTTGTTATATAGTTTTGGTGATAAAGTGAACACCAGGAAAGAAAAAAAAGAAGAGAAACAAGAAACGAATACATAAATCTCTTTAAGCTTGCAAAAGAAGGAAGTAAACTAAGAATAAAATATAGGATAAGTGTAGACATAAGGACAGAGCATTTAATGGTAAAAATCTCTAGTACCCAACATTGATCATTTCAGCCCCCTAGTAGAGAAAAGATCTCTGACCTGGTTGTACAAATAAATAAACAAACCTGTAAACTTTGTTCTATTTATCAAACTTTCTCTATTTTCATTTCGTTCACTAAGAAACTTAGTAGTCCAGAAAAGTATATTACAAATGAAGCTTCACTCAACTTAAACAACACCTTAGATCAACTCAAGTCAGAGAATCAAGGAAAAACATATTTCAACTTTGCAAACTTTCAAGCTTGTTCATAGAAGTCCTGTTTTCTTTCTACTAACAGGTGAGCAAACTACCTTTTTAATATTGAAATCTGTTTATATGTTGTGATGAATACTTCAAATTATTGTGAAGGATGCATTGAACTGTATTGTTCTGTGAGTAACCTATTTTTAAACTCTGTTTCATCCCCTCTGGAAACAATATAGTGAGTGAACACTTTGTTTTTAAAACTTTTTAAAAGTATGAATGATTCAAATGCCTGAGTTGATCTGATATATGATATTGATGAGTTTTCATTATGTATAAGTGTGTAAGTTGTCTGTATATATATTTATATACCCTGTTTTCCTGTGTTCCAGTTCTTGCCTTGCCTTCAAAAAAAAAAAATTCAAAGCTTCCAATAGAATTAAAATTAGACCTTGATGTTTAAATGAAAGATGGTTGTTATTGTATGATAGTGTGTATAAAAATAGTTTCAAGGTCTTAGATTTAACAAGTAGGTTTAAAAAGAGAAATAACAGTAAGATTACACATATAAGTTGAAAATCAACAAAATCAAATTCTGTTATGAATTACATATATGTGTTTGCTATCGGAAATTATGATTTTTGATATACATTTTGTAATTTTTAGTGTGATAATCAATTGGAAATTTTTGAAATTCGTTTTGGGGCGTTTTTGGCAATTGCCGTTGATCGACGTGGTAATATTGGCCGATGTTTGGGCTGGAGGTGCTCTGAGGCATGGGGATCTCGGCAAAATTGGTGCAGCAATTTTATCGTAGCCGTAGTGGTCGGGATTGGCGATTGTAGGGTTTAGTGACGTTCCGGTTCGAGTCGATGTTTTGGGGTTCGTGGGTCATCAGGGGACCATCGGAGATGATCGAGGCCTGGGGGATGGAGGTTCGAGACTGTGGCGAGGTTTGGGTCGAAGTCGCGTGGCGTCAGGGGGTCGAGATGATCGTGGCGTGGCGATTGTCTGGTGATAGTTGGGTTCCAGGAAATGCTTGATTAACCAAGTTTTGATTTCGTGGTGGTACGGAGTTTTTGGGTTGCGGAGTTCGTCGATGAGGTCGAGGATGACTCATGGGTGATCGAAACGCTGGTCGGCAGCCACTCTGGCGATCGTGCACGTACACGTGCACGAGTTGATGATGTCTGGGTTGCTGTGTTTGGAGAAGAAGGTAGCAAATCAGGTATAGCTCGAGAAAATGCAGGGGCGACTCGAAGCAGATGGAAATTTGGTTGGCACGGGGAATAGCTCGGGTAAAACTGGGATTTACTCGGGTTTGACTCGAGATTTCCTGAGTTCTGAAATGAAACAGTTTTAAGTTTTATACAAGTCAAGTTTAAATTTAAAATTTGTTTAACAACCTAAAATATGTAAGTGGGTTGAATTTTAAGAATGCAAATTCAAAATTGAAATGTAAGTTTCAAAGCCAAGTTTAATCAAGTGCTTTGATATGAATTAAAATAAATATTTGAATAAATGATTTAGATTCATTTAAAATTAGAAAGTAATTAAAGGTTTAAATTAATTAATTGAGGTTTAAAGATTTATTTATTAAAGGATAATAATAATAAATTTGTGAATTAAGGATTTTTAATAAGATATTAATCAATGATTTAAGTTGATTTATCAAGTGATTAAGCAGTAATTAATTTAAGGATAATGTGATAAATTGATTTGGTAATTAATTTGAGAATAATTTATTAATTTAAAGGTTAATTAATAAATGAAAGTGATTAAGGGATGATTATTAATTAAGAATAATTAATTAAATGGTAATTAATTAATTTATTAATTAAGGCTAACTAATCTATTATTAAAGGTTAATCAAAAAAATATATATAATTAATAAATGATTAAAGAATAATTAATCAAAACGATTTGTAATTTATTGATGTTGATTAACCAGGATTAGTAATTGATAAGAAATTAATCTGATTTGAAATAATCAGACAATTAACTGACCCTACTTATGAATGTTTGAATTTTGTTGAATGATTGAATGTTTGATATCCCTGATATATGATGCTTTGTGATATACCCTGATTTATGTTGTGATCTGAGATTTTCTGTTTCTGTGATATATTACTATGTGAATGTGAAAACCTTTTGACCCGTAAACGACACTTGAATTTCGATGCGACAGGGAGTCGGATTCCAGTTGGTTATCCGAAACCCACATCGAATTATAATTGTGAATCTTTGTGACCGATAAGTTTATTATACCTGTGATTTGTGAATAAAGATAAGCGTTATCGATTATACCGCTTATCGATAAATCTGTGATGATTGATGTTGCACTATTGTGTGTGAAACCCCTGGACTACACTTATACACACACAAATATGGATTTCACGTGGAAATCGGTTAAGTCACAGATAATTTAAATTTGATGTTTTGGAAATTGAAATTTTAATTTCAATTGATTTTGAAATTAGAATTTGGGTTTTAAAGTGAAAAGCTTTTGAAATGGAATTTCAAAGATAAAAGTTATTTTGAATAACTTAACCGAGTTTTTGAAAATTTAAATAATTGGATTTAAATTTGAATTCAAATTTGAAATTGAATCCTATGATTTGAAACTAGGGATTAAAAATGTTATAAATGTGTTTATATGAAGTTAAACCATTTTAAAAGTAAAATTTTGGGAATTTGAATTTAACCCAAGGATTCCAACTCGTATGAATGAATCAGATTTTCCAAAAATGAAAACTGTTTGTTTTCAAATGATAAAAGCTTTTAGATAAGAAAAGAAATTCCAATTTAGGTAAAGGAATTTCAAGTGAATAAAAAAATGGATTTTCCAAGTTATGAATGAATTCTTTCTGAAAGCTATGAATTAAATCTGTCTATTTTTAACAGATTTAAAGTGATGATTTGTTTAAACCGTTTGAAATGGAATTGTTTTGAAAACTATAAGTTAAATCTTTGATTTAAAGATTTAACGAGTTAATCAAATTGAAATGGAAATTGATTTGGAAAATCTGTGAATGAATCTTTTGTTTCAAAAGATTAAAGTGTGGAAATTGTTTTAAACCATTTAAGGTTGTTAAAATGAATCTTCTTGTTTAACGATTTGAAATTGGTAATCTGTTAAACCATTTGAAAAGAAAGTTTGGGTTTAAATTGTGACTTAATTGAAATCCCAACATCCATATATTTTTGAATATTGCGCTCACTATTCGGGTTAGCCGGGAAAGGACCTTTGGGTCGTATAACTCATTCCGAATTGTGATACGTCGATATGGATAGCATTTGAAGACCGGTGTTGAAGACCGGATATTTTTCGAAAATGAAAGGACAACCTGTCGAATGTCTCTGCACTGAGTCACGCCGGTATAGAGATTTATATCACTCTTTTGTGACGGGAAGTCCGGACGTGATTGAAAATTATCCGGAATTGCAAGGGCTTCGTGAGAAGTGCCTTCGGTTCTGTTCGAACCCGGAACAGACTTATATGGATACATGTCTGACATTACACTTTGAGATATAAAGCCGATTTCTTTCAAATACATTTCTGTTGGTGGCGGAGAATTTATTCTCTTAGCTTAACACCCTTATCTGAGACGTACGAGCTCAGAGGTTATGTAGTTGAAATTTATCAACGATATATCCCAATTTGGTAATGTGGCATGCTGAGTGTTGCTGTGTGATGATCAGTGTTTGATCATTTGTGATATGATCATTTGTTTGATCATTTATCTTTGTGATCATAGGTTGATCATCTGTTGACCCAAAGCATGGCTTTGTGACAAAGCGTAGCTTTGTGGACGAGACTTCGTCGAGCCTCACACCCCGGAAATGGTCGAAACAGGAATGTTGCGGCAAGGTTATGAGGGTCGCGCCCTTTAGGGTATGTCATTTCCTTCTGGAAAGGGGTGGTATCATGGTATGGAGCCCAGATACTTACTCATGTGGATACACTTTCTTTATGATGTGTGATGTTGGATACCGAGCTCGGATAAAGGTCCCAAAGGACCGGGAGGTGGCATATTCGTGAGTTACCTGTTACAGGGGTAACCCGACCTTGTTGGCAGAGAGCAGTTTGTCTCTCGGGGCGTCCCGCCAGAGGCGTTCCCATGCGGCGGAAGGAAGTTCCTTAGCCTGACCATTTGTTGGAAATCCATTTCTCCAATACGAACCTTGTACGGTTTTAATTGTAGAACCTACCATCTAATATGGTAGCTATAGTAGGCATAGTATAATGGTACCTATGCTGGCTAAGATTAATATTATACTTTCAAATTGTTTTCTACACTATGCACTAATAATAATATCAAGATGATTTTACGTAGTAAGCATCTTTGACTATCATAAGAAGAAATCTCCTCCAATTCTGCGTTTGCATTGTGTGTGTGGCGGGAGGTCTTATGGTAGTTTCATTTTCCAAAAGCATTGCGGATTCCAATGTTTAAAGTTCTGTAGTGTTTGTTTAAAGATAAACTGTTTTTGTTGCTCACACCAGTCCCATGACTGATCCGGAGTTTATTGTTCCCTTCCTAAACTCTGGGTGCCCACCATTTTCCACACGGGCAGTCTAGAGTTGGGTTTTTCAGATATTCAGGTTTAGTAGATTATCTGGACCTAGTTCAGTTCTTGGAGTTCAGGACTGCACTTGCTTCTCTCTATGGTTCGAGCTTGATACTGGAGTCATTGGATTCATTCTCTCTGACAGAAATTTGGAGTTATCATTTCTTTTCCGCTGCTATTTGTTGTATCATATCTCTGATGTATATAGATATTCATTTTATCATCATTGTATCTGGATATTGTATCAGATGTTGTATATCTATATTCTTTTTATTCCGCTGTGTTATTTACTTAATGTTGTTATAAGCTCCGGAGAACCAGATTTGGCATTTGAATCTACGGCATTTTGAGTACAAGTGGAGTACGGGTGCTGATTTTCGAAGGCCAACTTTTGGGTCTTTACATCGTACAATTGTAGTACGTGGCGAATACAGGTCGATCCGCAGGGAATTGATGATTTTAAAAGTCTATTCAATCAAATTAAACCAAAGTCGAGAGATTATCAAGCTAAAAAAAATGAGAAAATTAGCAAACTAGCAACTACAAATGTGAATGAAAACTATGAGAATAAATTGACAATTTAGAGATAATTCCACTCTCTAGATCACATAAATCAACAAAATGAAGTTATGATCTCTCTTTTCTTTGTCATTAGTTAGCTTAATTGATGTGCTTATCATAAGTATGGTCTATTTGTGCTATTAATTAGCTCAACATAAGCCATCAAACTACAACACACCCCTTAAACCACTTACTGACTCATATGAAAAATGATAACAAAGTTGAAAGAAAAATTTATTTTAAGTATGGTCTATTAACTGTTAATTAGAAATATAGACCATCAAATTTTAATCTCAACATTCACTTCATTACCATCATCATATGTAGATGAAGAGGTAATTTGTGTTAGTGATTGTTTAAGATTAGCCTATTTGATGTCAACAATATAGGCTATCAAATTCAAAGCAAAAACAACAAGTTAGCCACTTCATACATTCTCATTAAAGCACAAAAAGAGAGTATAAAACATCAAAATGTTGAAGCTACATGATTAGAGGCTTCATTACCCCTAAATTGAAGGGATTAGCCTCTCATTTGTGTTATCATATCAACACAAGTAGCATGCAACATGAAACTAAAAAAAAGGAAGCAAAATGAAAGCTAAATGAAAAGAGAACTATTCTACTTGCATAAAAGAAAAGAATCTACACTACAACATGAAAGGAGATAAACAAGAAGAGGAAAATAACATGTATTAAATTGCATAGAAAAAATTACATGAAAAGAAAACGACTAAGTAGCCATGAAAAGAGAAAGAGAGCTTTCTTTTATTTTTAGCCTAAAACTAAACTAAAGAGAGACTAAGAGAGGAGGAGAGGTTACACGAAACATAAGGGGTATATATGCAAGTGTTAAACCCTAATTTATTTTTTTATTTATTTATTTTTTGGAAAGGAAACCTAAAAGTACTGTTTTACTTGAAAAAAAAAGAAAAAAAAGGAAGCACTGTATTATGAAGCAATGTATTGGAATGGCAGGGCAGTAAAGTGCTATGCACTGTCAATGTTGATGGGGTGGTGAAGATTTCAGGTTTGGGAAGTTGAAAGGGGGTGGATGAAAGGTGAATGTTAGGGGTAGAGAAATGATGAATGAATGTAGGTGAAGGTTGAAGAAATTGAATTGCAGTTGTGTGGACAGTTGTTTGTTATGAATTTTTACGTTAAAACGGGATCACCGTGGCTGTTCTTCGATTTACCTTCCCTGGAGAGTGGTGCACCATGGTACTGTTTCATTTCATATCCCTACAACCATTTCTAAAAGTCGAACGGCGCTGTTTCGGCTTTTTGGACGAATGTTGCACCTTGCACCGCGGATGTTGCACCCTGTGGATATCGATTTTTCGGACGGCCATAACCGTTGGCTCGTTTAGAGTTACGGGAGCCATAACTAGTCAAAACGAAGCTCTCAGTGAGTTCTATGGCTTTGACATCTGTAAGCCGTCAATGGATAATTTCATACCCAAAAAAGGCTATCCGAACCTCAATCGAGTCTCTGATGTTTTTTGGCCTTCTTTTTTCCATCACGTGAATTTTTACGTTAAAACGGGATCACCGTGGCTGGTCTTCGATTTATCTTCCCTGGAGAGTGGTGCACCATGGTACTGTTCCGTGTCAAATCCCTGCACCCATTTCTACAAGTCAAACGGCGCTGTTTCGGCTTTTTTGACGAATGTTGCACCTTGCACCGCGGATGTTGCACCCTATGGATATTGATTCTTCGGACGTCCATAACTATTGGCTCGTTTAGAGTTACGGGAGCCATAACCAGTCAAAATGAAGCTCTCAGTGAGTTCTATGGCTTTGACGGCTGTAAGCCGTCAATGGATAGTTTCATACCCAAAAAAGGCTATCCGAACCTCAATCGGGTCTCTGATGTATTTTGGCCTTCATTTTTCCATCACGTGAATTTTTACGTTAAAACGGGATCACCGTGGCTCCCCTTTGATTTACCTTCCCTGGAGAGTTGTGCACCATGGTACTGTTCCATTTAAAATCCCTACACCCACTTTTAAAACTCGAACGGCGCTGTTTCGGCTTTTTGGACGAATGTTGCACCTTCCACCGAGGATGTTGCACCCTGTGGATATCGATTCTTCGGACGGCCATAACTGTTTTCTCGTTTAGAGTTACGGGAGCCAAAACCACTGAAAACGAAGCTCTCAGTGAGTTCTACGGCTTTGACGGCTGTAAGCCGTCAATGGATAGTTTCATACCCAAAAAAGGCTATCCGAACCTCAATCGGGTCTCTGACGTTTTTTGGCTTTCTTTTTTCCATTACGTGAATTTTTACGTTTAAACGGGATCACCGTGGCTGGTCTTTGATTTACCTTCCCTGCACCCACTTCTAAAAGTCGCACGACGCTGATTTGGCTTTTTAGACGAATGTTGCACCTCGCACCACGGATGTAGCACCCTGTGGATATCGATTCTTCAGACGGCCATAACTGTTGGCTCGTTTAGAGTTACGGGAGCCATAACCAGTCAAAACAAAGCTCTCAGTGAGTTCTACGGGTTTGACGGCTGTAAGCCGTCAATGGATAGTTTTATACCCAAAAAAGGCTATCCGTACCTCAATCGGGTCTCTGAAATTTTTTGGCCTTCTATTTTCCATCACGTGAATTTTTACGTTAAAACGGGATCACCGTGGCTGGTCTTCGATTCACCTTCCCTGGAGAGTGGTGAATTATGGCCCTGTTCCATTTCAAATCCCTACACCCATTTCTAAAAGTTGAACGGCGTTGTTTCGGCTTTTTTGTCGAATGTTGCACCTTGCACCGCGGATGTTGCACCCTATGGATATTGATTCTTCGGACGGCCATAACTGTTGGCTCGTTTAGAGTTACGGGAGCCATAACCAGTCAAAACGAAGCTCTCAGTGAGTTCTATGGCTTTGACGACTGTAAGCCGTCGATGGATAGTTTCATACCCAAAAAAGCCTATCCGAACCTCAATCGGGTCTTTGATGTATTTTGGCCTTCTTTTTTCCATCACGTGAATTTTTACGTTAAAACGGGATCACCGTGGCTCGCCTTTGATTTACCTTCCCTGGAGAGTGGTGCACCATGGTACTGTTCCATTTAAAATCCCTACACCCACTTCTAAAACTAGAACGGCGCTGTTTCAGCTTTTTGGACGAATGTTGCACCTTCCACCGCGGATGTTGCACCCTGTGGATATCGATTCTTTGGACGGCCATAACTGTTTGCTCGTTTAGAGTTACGGGAGCCAAAACCAGTGAAAACGAAGCTCTCAGTGAGTTCTACGGCTTTGACGGCTGTAAGCCGTCAATGGATAGTTTCATACCCAGAAAAGGCTATCCGAACCTCAATCGGGTCTCTGAAGTTTTTTGGCTTTCTTTTTTCCATCACGCGAATTTTTACGTTTAAACGGGATCACCGTGGCTGGTCTTTGATTTACCTTCCCTGCACCCACTTCTAAAAGTCGCACGACGCTGATTTGGCTTTTTAGACGAATGTTGCACCTCGCACCACGGATGTAGCACCCTGTGGATATCGATTCTTCAAACGGCCATAACTGTTGGCTTGTTTAGAGTTACGGGAGCCATAACCAGTCAAAACAAAGCTCTCAGTGAGTTCTACGGGTTTGATTGCTATAAGCCATCAATGGATAGTTTTATACCCAAAAAATGCTATCCGAACCTCAATCGGGTCTTTGAAATTTTTTGGCCTTCTGTTTTCTATCACGTGAATTTTTACGTTAAAACGGGATCACCGTGGCTGGTCTTCGATTTACCTTCCCTGGAGAGTGGTGAATCATGGCCCTGTTCCATTTCAAATCCCTACACCCATTTCTAAAAGTGGAACGGCGCTGTTTCGGCTTTTTTGACGAATGTTGCACCTTGCACCGTGGATGTTGCACCCTGTGGATATCGATTCTTCGGACGGCCATAACTGTTGGCTAGTTTAGAGTTACAGGAGCCATAACCAGTTAAAACGAAGCTCGTAGTGAGATCTACGGCTTTGAAGGCTGTAAGCCGTCAGTGGATACTTTCATACCCAAAAAAGGCTATCCGAACCTCAATCGGGTCTTTGATGTATTTTGGCCTTCTTTTTTCCATCACGTGAATTTTTACGTTAAAACGGGATCACCGTGGCTGGTCTTCGATTTACCTTCCTTGGAGAGTGGTGCACCATGGCACTGTTCCATTTCAAATCCCTGCACCCACTTCTAAAAGTCGAACGGCGCTGTTTCGGCTTTTTGGACGAATGTTGCACCTTGCACCGCGGATATTGCACCCTGTGGATATCGATTCTTCGGACGACCATAACTGTTGGCTCGTTTAGAGTTACGGGAGCCATAACTAGTGAAAACGAAGCTCTCAGTGAGTTCTACGGCTTTGAAGGCTGTAAGCCGTCAATGGATAGTTTCATACCCAAAAAAGGCTATCCGAACCTCAATCGGGTCTCTGATGTATTTTGGCTTTCTTTTTTCCATCACGTGAATTTTTACGTTAAAACGTGATCACCGTGGCTGGTCTTCGATTTACCTTCCCTGGAGTGGTGCACCAAGGTAATGTTCCATTTCAAATCTCTACACCCACTTCTAAAAGTCGCACGGCGCTGATTCGGCTTTCTAGACGAATGTTGCACCTCACACCACGGATGTTGCACCCTGTGGATATCGATTCTTCGGACGGCAATAACTGTTGGCTGGTTTAGAGTTACGGGAGCCATAACCAGTCAAAAGGAAGCTCTCAGTGAGTTCTACGGCTTTGATTGCTGTAAGCCATCAATGGATAGTTCCATACCAAAAAAGGCTATCTGAACCTCAATCGGGTCTTTGAAGTTTTTTGGCCTTCTTTTTTCCATCACGTAAATTTTTACGTTAAAACGGGATCACCGTGGCTGGTCTTCGATACACATTCCCTAGAGAGTGGTGCACCATGGTACTGTTCTATTTCAAATCCCTGCACCCACTTCTAAAAGTCGCACGGCGCTGATTCGGCTTTTTGGACGAATGTTGCACCTTGCACCGCGGATGTTGCTCCATGTGGATATCGATTCTTCGGACGGCCATAACTGTTGGCTGGTTTAGAGTTACGGGAGCCATAACCAGTCAAAATGAAGCTGTCAGTGAGTTCTATGGATTTGACTGCTGTAAGCCGTCAATGGATAGTTCCATACCCAAAAAAGGGTATCCGAACCTCAATCGGGTCTTTGAAGTTTTTTGGCCTTCTATTTTCCATTACGTGAATTTTTACGTTAAAATGGGATCAACGCGGCTAGTCTTTGATTTACCTTCCCTGGTGAGTGGTGCACCATGGTACTGTTCCATTTCAAATCCCTGCACCCATTTCTAAAAGTCGAACGGCGCTGTTTCGGCTTTTTGGACGAATGTTGCACCTTGCACCGCGGATATTGCACCCTGTGGATATCGATTCTTCGGACGGCCATAACTGTTGGCTCGTTTAGAGTTACGGGAGCCGTAACCAGTCAAAACGAAGCTCTCAGTGAGTTCTATGGCTTTGACGTCTGTAAGCCGTCAATGGATAATTTCATACCCAAAAAAGGCTATCCGAACCTCAATCGAGTCTCTGAAGTTTTTTGGCCTTCTTTTTTCCATCACTTGAATTTTTACGTTAAAACGGGATCACGATGGCTGGTCTTCGATTTACCTTCCTGGAGAGTGGTGCGCCATGGTACTTTTCCGTTTCAAATCCCTGCACCCATTTCTAAAAGTCGAACGGCGCAGTTTCGGCTTTTTTGACGAATGTTGCATCTTGCACCGCGGATGTTGCACCCTATGGATATTGATTTTTCGGACGGCCATAACTGTTGGCTAGTTTAGAGTTACGGGAGCCATAACCAGTCAAAACGAAGCTCTCAGTGAGATCTACGGCTTTGAAGGCTGTAAACCGTCAGTGGATAGTTTCATACCCAAAAAAGGCTATCCGAACCTCAATCGGGTCTCTGATGTATTTTGGCCTTCTTTTTTCCATCACGTGAATTTTTACGTTAAAACGGGATCACCGTGGCTCGTCTTCGATTTACCTTCCCTGGAGAGTGGTGCACCATGGTACTGTTCCATTTAAAATCCCTACACCCACTTCTAAAACTCGAACGGCGCTGTTTCGGCTTTTTGGACGAATGTTGCACCTTCCACCGCTGATGTTGCACCCTGTGGATATCGATTCTTCTTACGGCCATAACTATTTGCTCGTTTAGAGTCACGGGAGCCAAAACCAGTGAAAACGAAGCTCTCAGTGAGTTCTACGGCTTTGACGGCTGTAAGCCGTCAATGGATAGTTTCATACCCAAAAAAGGCTATCCGAACCTCAATCGGGTCTCTGAAGTTTTTTGGCCTTCATTTTTCCATAACGTGAATTTTTACGTTTAAGCGGGATCACCGTGGCTGGTCTTTGATTTACCTTCCCTGCACCCACTTTTAAAAGTCGCACGACGCTGATTCGGCTTTTTAGACGAATGTTGCACCTCGCACCACGGATGTAACACCCTGTGGATATCGATTCTTCAGACGGCCATAACTGTTGGCTCGTTAAGAGTTAGGGGAGCCATAACCAGTCGAAACAAAGCTCTTAGTGAGTTCTACGGGTTCGACGGCAGTAAGCCGTCAATGGATAGTTTTATACCCAAAAAGGCTATCCGAACCTCAATCGGGTCTCTGAAATTTTTTGGCCTTCTGTTTTCCATCATGTGAATTTTTACATTAAAACGGGATCACCGTGGCTGGTATTCGATTTACCTTCTCTGGAGAGTGGTGGATCATGGCCCTGTTCCATTTCAAATCTCTACACCCATTTCTAAAAGTCAAACGGCGCTGTTTCGGCTTTTTTGACGAATGTTGCACCTTGCACCGTGGATGTTGCACCCTGTGGATATCGATTCTTCGGACGGCCATTACTGTTGGCTAGTTTAGAGTTACGGGAGCCATAACCAGTCAAAACGAAGCTCTCAGTGAGATCTACGGCTTTGACGGCTGTAAGCCGTCAGTGGATAGTTTCATACCCAAAAAAAGCTATCCGAAACTCAATCGGGTCTCATTTTGGCCTTCTTTTTTCCATCACGTGAATTTTTACGTTAAAATGGGATCACCGTGGCTGGTCTTCGATTTACCTTCCCTGGAGAGTGGTGCACCATGGCACTGTTCCATTTCAAATCCCTGCACCCACTTCTAAAACTCGTACGGCGCTGTTACAGCATTTTGGACGAATGTTGCACCTTGCACCGCGGATATTGCACCCTGTGGATATCGATTCTTCGGACGGCCATAACTGTTGGCTCATTTAGAGTTACGGGAGCCATAACTAGTGAAAACGAAGCTCTTAGTGAGTTCTATGGCTTTGACGGCTGTAAGCCGTCAATGGATAGTTTCATACCCAAAAAAGGCTATCCGAACCTCAATCGGGTCTCTGATGTATTTTGGCCTTCTTTTTTCCATCACGTGAATTTTTACGTTAAAACGGGATCACCGTGGCTCGTCTTCGATTTACCTTCCCTGGAGAGTGGTGCACCATGGTACTGTTCCATTTAAAATCCCTCCACCCACTTCTAAAACTCGAACGGCGCTGTTTCGGCTTTTTGGACGAATGTTGCACCTTCCACCGCTGATGTTGCACCCTGTGGATATCGATTCTTCGGACGGCCATAACTGTTTGCTCGTTTAGAGTTACGGGAGCCAAAACCAGTGAAAACGAAGCTCTCAGTGAGTTCTACGGCTTTGACGGCTGTAAGCCGTCAATGGATAGTTTCATACCCAAAAAAGGCTATCTGAACCTCAATCGGGTCTCTGAAGTTTTTTGGCCTTCATTTTTCCATAACGTGAATTTTTACGTTTAAGCGGGATCACCGTGGCTGGTCTTTGATTTACCTTCCCTGCACCCACTTCTAAAAGTCGCACGACGCTGATTCGGCTTTTTAGACGAATGTTGCACCTCGCACCACGGATGTAGCACCCTGTGGATATCGATTCTTCAAACGGCCATAACTGTTGGCTCGTTAAGAGTTAGGGTAGCCATAACCAGTCGAAACAAAGCTCTTAGTGAGTTCTACGTGTTCGACGGCAGTAAGCCGTCAATGGATAGTTTTATACCCAAAAAAGGCTATCCAAACCTCAATCGGGTCTCTGAAATTTTTTGGCCTTCTGTTTTCCATCACGTGAATTTTTACATTAAAACGGGATCACCGTGGCTGGTATTCGATTTACCTTCTCTGGAGAGTGGTGGATCATGGCCCTGTTCCATTTCAAATCTCTACACCCATTTCTAAAAGTCGAACGACACTGTTTCGGCTTTTTTGACGAATGTTGCACCTTGCACCGTGGATGTTGCACCCTTTGGATATCGATTCTTCGGACGACCATAACTGTTGGCTAGTTTAGAGTTACAGGAGCCATAACCAGTCAAAACGAAGCTCTCAGTGACATCTACGGCTTTGACGGCTGTAAGCCGTCAGTGGATAGTTTCATACCCAAAAAAGGCTATCCGAAACTCAATCGGGTCTCATTTTGGCCTTCTTTTTTCCATCACGTGAATTTTTACGTTAAAATGGGATCACCGTGGCTGGTCTTCGATTTACCTTCCCTGGAGAGTGGTGCACCATGGCACTGTTCCATTTCAAATCCCTGCACCCACTTCTAAAACTCGTACGGCGCTGTTTTGGCATTTTGGACGAATGTTGCACCTTGCACCGCGGATATTGCACCCTGTGGATATCGATTCTTCGGACGGCCATAACTGTTGGCTCGTTTAGAGTTACGGGAGCCATAACTAGTGAAAACGAAGCTCTTAGTGAGTTCTACGGCTTTGACGGCTGTAAGCCGTCAATGGATAGTTTCATACCCAAAAAAGGCTATCCGAACCTCAATCGGGTCTCTGATGTATTTTGGCCTTCTTTTTTCCATCACGTGAATTTTTACGTTAAAACGGGATCACCGTGGCTCGTCTTCGATTTACCTTCCCTGGAGAGTGGTGCACCATGGTACTGTTCCATTTAAAATCCCTACACCCACTTCTAAAACTCGAACGGCGCTGTTTCGGCTTTTTGGACGAATGTTGCACCTTCCACCGCTGATGTTGCACCCTGTGGATATCGATTCTTCGGACGGCCATAACTGTTTGCTCGTTTAGAGTTACGGGAGCCAAAACCAGTGAAAACGAAGCTCTCAGTGAGTTCTACGGCTTTGACGGCTGTAAGCCGTCAATGGATAGTTTCATACCCAAAAAAGGCTATCCGAACCTCAATTGGGTCTCTGAAGTTTTTTGGCCTTCATTTTTCCATAACGTGAATTTTTACGTTTAAGCGGGATCACCGTGGCTGGTCTTTGATTTACCTTCCCTGCACCCACTTCTAAAAGTCGCACGACGCTGATTCGGCTTTTTAGACGAATGTTGCACCTCGCACCACGGATGTAGAACCCTGTGGATATCGATTCTTCAGACGGCCATAACTGTTGGCTCCTTAAGAGTTAGGGGAGCCATAACCAGTCGAAACAAAGCTCTTAGTGAGTTCTACGGGTTCGACGACAGTAAGCCGTCAATGGATAGTTTTATACCCAAAAAAGGCTATCCGAACCTCAATCGGGTCTCTGAAATTTTTTGGCCTTCTGTTTTCCATCACGTGAATTTTTACATTAAAACGGGATCACCGTGGCTGGTATTCGATTTACCTTCTCTGGAGAGTGGTGGATCATGGCCCTGTTCCATTACAAATCTCTACACCCATTTCTAAAAGTCGAACGGCGCTGTTTCGGCTTTTTTGACGAATGTTGCACCTTGCACCGTGGATGTTGCACCCTGTGGATATCGATTCTTCGGACGGACATAACTGTTGGCTAGTTTAGAGTTACGGGAGCCATAACCAGTCAAAACGAAGCTCTCAGTGAGATCTACGGCTTTGACGGCTGTAAGCCGTCAGTGGATAGTTTCATACCCAAAAAAGGCTATCCGAAACTCAATCGGGTCTCATTTTGGCCTTCTTTTTTCCATCACGTGAATTTTTACGTTAAAATGGGATCACCGTGGCTGGTCTTCGATTTACCTTCCCTGGAGAGTGGTGCACCATGGCACTGTTCCATTTCAAATCCCTGCACCCACTTCTAAAACTCGTACGGCGCTGTTTCGGCATTTTGGACGAATGTTGCACCTTGCACCGCGGATATTGCACCCTGTGGATATCGATTCTTCGGACGGCCATAACTGTTGGCTCGTTTAGAGTTACGGGTGAAAACGAAGCTCTTAGTGAGTTCTACGGCTTTGACGGCTGTAAGCCGTCAATGGATAGTTTCATACCCAAAAAAGGCTATCCGAACCTCAATCGGGTCTCTGATGTATTTTGGCCTTCTTTTTTCCATCACGTGAATTTTTACGTTAAAACGGGATCACCGTGGCTCGTCTTCGATTTACCTTCCCTGGAGAGTGGTGCACCCACTTCTAAAAGTCGCACGACGCTGATTCGGCTTTTTAGACGAATGTTGCACCTCGCACCACGGATGTTGCACCATGTGGATATTGATGCTTCGGACGGCCATAACTGTTGGCTGGTTTAGAGTTACGGGAGCCATAACCAGTCAAAATAAAGCTCTCAGTGAGTTCTACGGCTTTGATTGCTGTAAGCCGTCAATGGATAGTTCCATACCCAAAAAAGGCTATCCGAACCTCAATCCGGTCTCTGAAGTTTTTTGGCCTTCTTTTTTCCATCACGTAAATTTTTACTTTAAAACGGGATCACCGTGGCTGGTCTTCGATTAACCTTCCCTAGAGAGTGGTGCACCATGGTACTGTTCCATTTCAAATCCCTGCACCCATTTCTAAAAGTCGAACGGCGCTGTTTCGGCTTTTTGGACGAATGTTGCACCTAGCACCACGAATGTTGCACCCTATGGATATCGATTCTTCGGACAACCATAATTGTTGCTCGTTTAGAGTTATGGGAGCCATAACCAGTGAAAACGAAGGTCTCAGTGAGTTCTACGGCTTTGACGGCTTTAAGCCATCAATGGATAGTTTCATACCCAAAAAAGGCTATCCGAACCTCAATTGGGTCTTTGAAGTTTTTTGTCCTTCTTTTTTCCATCACGTGAATTTTTATGTTAAAATGGGATCACCGTGGCTGCTCTTCGATTTACCTTCTCTGGAGTTGTGCATCATGGTACTGTTCTATTTCAAATCCCTGCACCCACTTCTAAAAGTCGCACGGCGCTGATTCGGCTTTTTGGACGAATGTTGCACCTTGCACCGC
Source organism: Allium fistulosum (assembly GCA_030737815.1). Taxonomy (NCBI): domain Eukaryota; kingdom Viridiplantae; phylum Streptophyta; class Magnoliopsida; order Asparagales; family Amaryllidaceae; genus Allium; species Allium fistulosum. The sequence goes on from JASFAW010000011.1 coordinate 25,623,311, forward strand.
GGATGTTGCTCCATGTGGATATCGATTCTTCGGACGGCCATAACTGTTGGCTGGTTTAGAGTTACGGGAGCCATAACCAGTCAAAATGAAGCTGTCAGTGAGTTCTATGGATTTGACTGCTGTAAGCCTTCAATGGATAGTTCCATACCCAAAAAAGGGTATCCGAACCTCAATCGGGTCTTTGAAGTTTTTTGGCCTTCTATTTTCCATTACGTGAATTTTTACGTTAAAATGGGATCAACGCGGCTAGTCTTCGATTTACCTTCCCTGGTGAGTGGTGCACCATGGTACTGTTCCATTTCAAATCCCTACACCCATTTCTAAAAGTCGAATGGCGCTGTTTCGGCTTTTTGGACGAATGTTGCACCTTGCACCGCAGATGTTGCACCCTGTGGATATCGATTCTTTGGACGGCCATAACTGTTGGCTCGTTTAGAGTTACGGGAGCCATAACCAGTCAAAACGAAGCTCTCAGTGAGTTCTACGGCTTTGACGACTATAAGCCGTCAATGGATAGTTTCATACCCAAAAAAGGTTATCTGAACCTCAATCGGGTCTCTGAAGTTTTTTGGCCTTCTTTTTTCCATCACGTGAATTTTTACGTTAAAACGGGATCACCGTGGCAGGTCTTCGATTTGCCTTCCCTGGAGTGGTGCACCATGGTACTGTTCTATTTCAAATACCAGCACCCATTTCTAGAAGAACACGGCGCCGATTCGGCTTTTTGGACGAATGTTGCACCTTGCACCGTGGATGTTGCACCCTATGGATATCGATTCTTCGGACGGCCATAACTGTTGGCTCGTTTAGAGTTACGGGAGCCATAACCAGTAAAAAAAAAGCTCTCAGTGAGTTCTATGGCTTTGACGGCTGTAAGCCGTCAATGGATTATTTCATACCCAAAAAAGGCTATCCGAACCTCAATCGGGTCTGTGATGTATTTTGGCATTCCTTTTTCCATCACGTGAATTTTTACGTTAAAACGGGATCACCGTGGCTAGTCTTCGATTTATCTTCCTTAGAGAGTGGTGCACCATGGTATTGTTCCATTTCAAATCCCTGCACCCACTTCTAAAACTCGAACGGCGCTGTTTGGGCTTTTTGGACGAATGTTGCACCTTGCACCACGGATGTTGCACCCTGTGGATATCGATTCTTCGGACAGCCATAATTATTGCTCGTTTAGAGTTACGGGAGCCAAAACCAGTGAAAACGAAGCTCTCAGTGAGTTCTGCGGCTTTGATGGCTTTAAGCCGTCAATGGATAGTTTCATACCCAAAAAAGGCTATCCGAACCTCAATCGGGTATTTGACGTTTTTTGTCCTTCTTTTTTCCATCACGTGAATTTTTACGTTAAAACGGGATCACTGTGGCTAGTCTTCGATTTACCTTCTCTGGAGTTGTGCACCATGGTACTGTTCTATTTCAAATCCCTGCACCCACTTCTAAAAGTCGCACGACGCTGATTCGGCTTTTTGGACGAATGTTGCACCTTGCACCGCGGATGTTGCTCCCTGTGGATATCGATTCTTCGGACGGCCATAACTGTTGGCTGGTTTAGAATTACGGGAGCCATAACCAGTCAAAATGAAGCTCTCAGTGAGTTCTACGGCTTTGACTACTGTAAGCCGTCAACGGATAGTTCCATATCCAAAAAAGGCTATCCGAACCTCAATCGGGTCTTTGAAGTTTTTTGGCCTTCTTTTTTCCATCACGTGAATTTTTACGTTAAAAAGGGATCACCGTGGCTGGTCTTCGATTTACCTTCCCTGGAGAGTGGTGCACCATGGTACTGTTCTGTTTCAAATCCCTGCACCCATTTCTAAAAGTCGAACGGCGCTGTTTCGGCTTTTTTGACGAATGTTGCACCTTGCACCGCGGATGTTGCACCCTATGGATATCGATTCTTCGGACGGCCATAACTGTTGGCTCGTTTAGAGTTACGGGAGCCATAACCAGTCAAAACGAAGCTCTCAGTGATTTTTATGGCTTTGATGGCTGTAAGCCGTGAATGGATTGTTTCATACCCAAAAAAGGCTATCCGAACCTCAATCGGGTCTCTGATGTATTTTGGCCTTCTTTTTTCCATCACGTGAATTTTTACGTTAAAATGTGATCACCGTGGCTGGTCTTCGATTTACATTCCCTGGAGAGTGGTGCGCCATGGTACTGTTCCATTTCAAATCCCTACACCTACTTCTAAAACTCGAATGGTGCTGTTTCGGCTTTTTGGACGAATGTTGCACCTTGCACCGCGGATGTTGCACCCTGTGGATATCGATTCTTCGGACGGCCATAACTGTTGGCTAGTTTAGAGTTACGGGAGCCATAACCGGTCAAAACGAAGCTCTCAGTGAGATCTACGGCTTTGACGGCTGTAAGCCGTCAGTGGATAGTTTCATACCCAAAAAAGGCTATCCGAACCTCAATCGGGTCTCTGATGCATTTTGGCCTTCTTTTTTCCATCACGTGAATTTTTACGTTAAAATGGGATCACCGTGGCTGGTCTTCGATTTACGTTCCCTGGAGAGTGGTGCACCACGGCACTGTTCCATTTCAAATCCCTGCACCCACTTCTAAAACTCGTACGGCGTTGTTTTGGCTTTTTGGACGAATGTTGCACCTTGCACCGCGGATATTGCACCCTGTGGATATCGATTCTTCGGACGGCCATAACTGTTGGCTCGTTTAGAGTTACGGGAGCCATAACTAGTGAAAACGAAGCTCTTAGTGAGTTCTACGGCTTTGACGGCTGTAAGCCGTCAATGGATAGTTTCATACCCAAAAAAGGCTATCCGAACCTCAATCGGGTCTCTGATGTATTTTGGCCTTCTTTTTTCCATCACGTGAATTTTTACGTTAAAACGGGATCACCGTTGCTGGTCTTCGATTTACCTTCCCTGGAGTGGTGCACGGCGCTGATTCGGCTTTTTACACGAATGTTGCACCTCGCACCACGGATGTTGCACCATGTTGATATTGATTCTTCGGACGGCCATAACTGTTGGCTGGTTTAGAGTTACGGGAGCCATAACCAGTCAAAATAAAGCTCTCAGTGAGTTCTACGGCTTTGATTGTTGTAAGCCGTCAATGGATAGTTCCATACCCAAAAAAGGCTATACGAACCTCAATCCGGTCTCTGAAGTTTTTTGGCCTTCTTTTTTCCATCACGTAAATTTTTACGTTAAAACGGGATCACCGTGGCTGGTCTTCGATTAACCTTCCCTAGAGAGTGGTGCACCATGGTACTGTTCCATTTCAAATCCCTGCACCCATTTCTAAAAGTCGAACGGCGCTGTTTCGGCTTTTTGGAAGAATGTTGCACCTAGCACCACGGATGTTGCACCCTGTGGATATCGATTCTTCGGACAGCCATAATTGTTGCTCGTTTAGAGTTACGGGAGCCAAAACCAGTGAAAACGAAGCTCTCAGTGAGTTCTACGGCTTTGACGGCTTTAAGCCGTCAATGGATAGTTTCATACCCAAAAAAGGCTATCCGAACCTCAATCGGGTCTTTGAAGTTTTTTGTCCTTCTTTTTTCCATCACGTGAATTTTTATGTTAAAATGGGATCACCGTGGCTGCTCTTCGATTTACCTTCTCTGGAGTTGTGCACCATGGTACTGTTCTATTTCAAATCCCTGCACCCACTTCTAAAAGTCGCACGACGCTGATTCGGCTTTTTGGACGAATGTTGCACCTTGCACCGCGGATGTTGCTCCATGTGGATATCGATTCTTCGGACGGCCATAACTGTTGGCTGGTTTAGAGTTACGAGAGCCATAACCAGTCAAAATGAAGCTGTCAGTGAGTTCTACGGCTTTGACTGCTGTAAGCCGTCAATGGATAGTTCCATACCCAAAAAAGGCTATCCGAACCTCAATCGGGTCTTTGAAGTTTTTTGGCCTTCTGTTTTCCATTACGTGAATTTTTACGTTAAAATGGGATCACCGCGGCTAGTCTTCGATTTACCTTCCCTGGAGAGTGGCGCACCATGGTACTGTTCCATTTCAAATCCCTACACCCATTTCTAAAAGTCGAATGGCACTGTTTCGGCTTTTTGGATGAATGTTGCACCTTGCACCGCAGATGTTGCACCCTGTGGATATCGATTCTTTGGACGGCCATAACTGTTGGCTCGTTTAGAGTTACGGGAGCCATAACCAGTCAAAACAAAGCTCTCAGTGAGTCCTACGGCTTTGACGACTATAAGCCGTCAATGGATAGTTTCATACCCAAAAAAGGTTATCCGAACCTCAATCGGGTCTCTGAAGTTTTTTGGCCTTCTTTTTTCCATCACGTGAATTTTTACGTTAAAACGGGATCACCGTGGCTGGTCTTCGATTTGCCTTTCCTCGAGTGGTGCACCATGGTACTGTTCTATTTCAAATCCCAGCACCCATTTCTAGAAGTACACAGCGCCGATTCGGCTTTTTGGACGAATGTTGCACCTTGCACCGCGGATGTTGCACCCTGTGGATATCGATTCTTCGGACGGCCATAACTGTTGGCTCGTTTAGAGTTACGGGAGCCATAACCAGTCAAAATGAAGCTCTCAGTGAGTTCTATGGCTTTGACGGCTGTAAGCCGTCAATGGATTGTTTCATACCCAAAAAAGGCTATCCGAACCTCAATCGGGTCTCTGATGTATTTTGACCTTCATTTTTCCATCACGTGAATTTTTACGTTAAAACGGGATCACCGTGGCTGGTCTTCGATTTATCTTCCCTGGAGAGTGGTGCACCATGGTATTGTTCCATTTCAAATCCCTGCACCCACTTCTAAAACTCGAACGGCGCTGTTTCGGCTTTTTGGACGAATGTTGCACCTTGCACCACGGATGTTGAACCCTGTGGATATCGATTCTTCGGACAGCCATAATTGTTGCTCGTTTAGAGTTACGGGAGCCATAACCAGTGAAAACGAAGCTCTCAGTGAGTTCTACGGCTTTGATGGCTTTAAGCCGTCAATGGATAGTTTCATACCCAAAAAAGGCTATCCGAACCTCAATCGGGTATCTGACGTTTTTTGTCCTTTTTTTTCCATCACGTGAATTTTTACGTTAAAACGGGATCACTGTGGCTGGTCTTCGATTTACCTTCTCTGGAGTTGTGCACCATGGTACTGTTCTATTTCAAATCCCTGCACCCACTTCTAAAAGTCGCACGGCGCTGATTCGGCTTTTTGGACGAATGTTGCACCTTGCACCGCGGATGTTGCTCCCTGTGGATATCGATTCTTCGGACGGCCATAACTGTTGGCTGGTTTAGAGTTACGGGAGCCATAACCAGTCAAAATGAAGCTCTCAGTGAGTTCTACGGCTTTGACTACTGTAAGCCGTCAACGGATAGTTCCATATCCAAAAAAGGCTATCCGAACCTCAATCGGGTCTTTGAAGTTTTTTGGCCTTCTTTTTTCCATCACGTGAATTTTTACGTTAAAACGGGATCACCGTGGCTGGTCTTCGATTTACCTTCCCTGGAGGGTGGTGCACCATGGTACTGTTCTGTTTCAAATCCCTGCACCCATTTCTAAAAGTCGAACGGCGCTGTTTCGGCTTTTTTGACGAATGTTGCACCTTGCACCGCGGATGTTGCACCCTATGGATATCGATTCTTCGGACGGCCATAACTGTTGGCTCGTTTAGAGTTACGGGAGCCATAACCAGTCAAAACGAAGCTCTCAGTGAGTTTTATGGCTTTGATGGCTGTAAGCCGTGAATGGATTGTTTCATACCCAAAAAAGGCTATCCGAACCTCAATCGGGTCTCTGATGTATTTTGGCCTTCTTTTTTCCATCACGTGAATTTTTACGTTAAAATGGGATCACCGTGGCTGGTCTTCGATTTACATTCCCTGGAGAGTGGTGCGCCATGGTACTGTTCCATTTCAAATCCCTGCACCTACTTCTAAAACTCGAATGGTGCTGTTTCGGCTTTTTGGACGAATGTTGCACCTTGCACCGCGGATGTTGCACCCTGTGGATATCGATTCTTCGGACGGCCATAACTGTTGGCTCGTTTAGAGTTACGGGAGCCATAACCAGTCAAAACAAAGCTCGCAGTGTGTTCTATGGGTTTGACGGCTGTAAGCCGTCAATGGATAGTTTTATACCCAAAAAGGATATCCGAACCTCAATCGGGTCTCTGAAGTTTTTTGGCCTTCTGTTTTCCATCACGTGAATTTTTACGTTAAAAAGGGATCATCGCGGCTGGTCTTCGATTTACCTTCCCTAGAGAGTGGTGCACCATGGTACTGTTCCATTTCAAATCCCTACACCCATTTCTAAAAGTCGAACGGCGCTGTTTCGGCTTTTTGGACGAATGTTGCACCTTGCACCGTGGATGTTGCACCCTGTGGATATCGATTCTTCGGACGGCCATAACTGTTGGCTCGTTTAGAGTTACGGGAGCCATAACCAGTCAAAACGAAACTCTCAGTGAGTTCTATGGCTTTGACGGCTATAAGCCGTCAATGGATAGTTTCATACCCAAAAAAGGCTATCCGAACCTCAATTGAGTCTCTGAAGTTTTTTGGCCTTCTTTTTTCCATCACGTGGATTTGTACGTTAAAACGGGACTAACGTTAGCTGGTCTTCGATTTACCTTCCCTGAAGAGTGGTGCACCATGGTACTGTTCCATTTAAAATCTCTACACCCACTTCTAAAACTCGAACGGCGCTGATTCGGATGTTGCACCTTGAACCTTGAACCGCGGATGTTGCACCCCGTGGATATCGATTCTTCGGACGGCCATAACTGTTGGCTCCTTTAGAGTTACGGGAGCCAAAACCAGTCAAAACAAAGCTCTCAGTGAGTTTTACGGCGTTGACGACGGTAAGCCGTCAATGGATAGTTTCATACCCAAAAAAGGCTATCCAAATCTCAATCGGGTCTCTGATGTATTTTGGCCTTCTTTTTTCCATCACGTGAATTTTTACGTTAAAACGGGATCACCGTGGCTGGTCTTCGATGTACCTTCCCTGGAGAGTGGTGCACCATGGTATTGTTCCATTTCAAATCCCTACACCCATTTCTAAAAGTCAAACGGCGTTGTTTCGGCTTTTTGGACGAATGTTGCACCTTGCACCGTGTATGTTGCACCCTGTGGATATCGATTCTTCGGACGGCCATAACTGTTGGCTCGTTTAGAGTTACGGGAGCCATAACCAGTCAAAACAAAGCTCTTAGTGAGTTCTATGGGTTTTACGGCTGTGAGCCGTCAATGGATAGTTTTATACCCAAAAAACGCTATCCGAACCTCAATCGGGTCTCGGAAGTTTTTTGGCCTTCTGTTTTCCATCACGTGCATTTTTACGTTAAAACGGGATCACCGTGGCTGGTCTTCGATTTACTTTCCCTGGAGAGTGGTGCACCATGGTACTGTTCCATTTCAAATCCCTATACCCATTTCTAAAAGTCGAACAGCGTTGTTTCGGCTTTTTGGATGAATGTTGCACCTTGCACCGTGGATGTTGCACCCTGTGGATATCGATTCTTCGGACGGCCATAACTATTGGCTCGTTTAGAGTTACGGGAGCCATAACTAGTTAAAACGAAGCTCTCAGTGAGTTCTACGGCTTTGAAGACTGTAAGCCGTCAATGGATAGTTTTATACCCAAAAAAGGCTATCCGAAACTCAATCGGGTCTCTGAAGTTTTTTGGCCTTCTGTTTTCCATCACGTGCATTTTTACGTTAAAACGGGATCATCGTGGCTGGTCTTCGATTTACCTTCCCTGGAGAGTGGTGCACCATGGTACTGTTCCATTTCAAATCCCTACACCCATTTCTAAAAGTTGAACGGCGTTGTTTCGGCTTTTTGGACGAAGGTTGCATCTTGCACCGTGGATGTTGCACCCTGTGGATATCAATTCTTCGGACGGCCATAACTGTTGGCTCGTTTATAGTTACGGGAGCCATAACCAGTCAAAACAAAGCTCTTAGTGAGTTCTATGGGTTTTACGGTGGTAAGCCGTCAATGGATAGTTTTATACCCAAAAAAGGCTATCCGAACCTCAATCGGGTCTTTGAAGTTTTTTGGCCTTCTATTTTCCATCACGTGAATTTTTACGTTAAAACGGGATCACCGTGGTTGGTCTTCGATTTACCTTCCCTGGAGAGTGGTGCATAATGGTACTGTTCCATTTCAAATCCCTACACCCATTTCTAAAAGTCAAACGGCGCTGTTTCGGCTTTTTGGACGAATGTTGCACCTTGCACCGTGGATGTTGCACCCTGTGGATATCGATTCTTCGAACGGCCATAACTGTTGGCTTGTTTAGAGTTACGGGAGCCATAACTAGTCAAAACGAAGCTCTCAGTGAGTTCTACGGATTTGACGGCTGTAAGCCGTCAATGGATAGTTTCATACCCAAAAAAGGCTATCCGAACCTTAATCGGGTCTCTGAAGTTTTTTGGCCTTCTTTTTTCCATCAAGTGAATTTTTACGTTAAAATGGGATCACCGTGACTGGTCTTCGATTTACCTTCCTTGGAGAGTGGTGCACAATGGTACTGTTCCATTTTAAATCCCTGCACCCATTTCTAAAAGTTGAACGGCGCTGTTTCGGCTTTTTGGACGAAAGTTGCACCTTGCACCGCGGATGTTGCACCCTGTGGATATCGATTCTTCGGACGGCTATAACTGTTGGCTCGCTTAGAGTTACGGGAGCCATAACTAGTCAAAACGAAGCTCTTAGTGAGTTCTATGGCTTTGATGGCTGTTAGCCGTCAATGGATAGTTTCATACCCAAAAAAGGCTATCCGAACCTCAATCGGGGCTGTGAAGTTTTTTGGCCTTCTTTTTTCCATAACGTGAATTTTTACGTTAAAACGGGATCACCGTGGCTGGTCTTCGATTTACCTTCTCTGGAGTGGTGCACCCTGGTACTATTCTATTTCAAATCCCTGCACCCACTTCTAAAAGTCGCACGGCGCTGATTCGGCTTTTTTGATGAATGTTGCACCTTGCACCGCGGATGTTGCTCCCTGTGGATATCGATTCTTCGGACGGCCATAACTGTTGGCTGGTTTAGAGTTACGGGAGCCATAACCAGTCAAAATGAAGCTCTCAGTGAGTTCTACGGCTTTGACTGCTGTAAGCCATCAATGGATCGTTCCATACTCAAAAAAGGCTATCCTAACCTCAATCGGGTCTATTAAGTTTTTTGGCCTTCTGTTTTCCATCACGTGAATTTTTACGTTAAAACGGGATCATCGCGGCTGGTCTTCGATTTACCTTCCCTGGAGAGTGGTGCACCATGGTACTGTTCCATTTCAAATCCCTACACCCATTTCTAAAAGTCGAATGGCGCTGTGTCTGCTTTTTGGACGAATGTTGCACCTTGCACCGCAGATGTTGCACCCTATGGATATTGATTCTTTGGACGGCCATAACTGTTGGCTCGTTTAGAGTTACGGGAGCCATAACCAGTCAAAACGAAGCTCCCAGTGAGTTCTACGGCTTTGATGCCTGTAAGCCGTCAATGGATAGTTTCATACCCAAAAAAGGCTATCCGAACCTCAATCGGGTCTCTGAAGTTTTTTGGCCTTCTTTTTTCCATCACGTGAATTTTTACGTTAAAACGGGATCACCGTGGCTGGTGTTCGATTTGCCTTCCCTGGAGTGGTGCACCATGGTACTATTCTATTTCAAATCCCAGCACCCATTTCTAGAAGTCACACGGCGCCGATTCGGCTTTTTGGATGAATGTTGCACCTTGCACCGCGGATGTTGCACCCTGTGTATATCGATTCTTCGGACGGCCATAAGTGTTGGCTCGTTTAGAGTTACGGGAGCCATAACCAGTCAAAACGAAGCTCTCAGTGTGTTCTATGGCTTTGACGACTGTAAGCTGTCAATGGATAGTTTCATACCCAAAAAAGGCTATCCGAACCTCAATCGGGTCTCTGATGTATTTTGGCCTTCTTTTTCCAATCACGTGAATTTTTTCGTTAAAACGGGATCATCGTGGCTGGTCTTCGATTTACCTTCCCTGGAGAGTGGTGCGCTATGGTACTGTTCCATTTCAAATCCCTGCACCTACTTCTAAAACTCGAATGGTGCTGTTTTGGCTTTTTGGACGAATGTTGCACCTTGCACGGCGGATGTTGCACCCTGTGGATATCGATTCTTCGGACGGCCATAACTGTTGGCTCGTTTAGAGTTACGGGAGCCATAACTAGTCAAAACAAAGCTCTCAGTGAGTTCTATGGGTTTGACGGCTGTAATCCGTCAATGGATAGTTTTATACCCAAAAAGGCTATCTGAACCTCAATCGGGTCTCTGAAGTTTTTTGGCCTTCTGTTTTCCATCACGTGAATTTTTACGTTAAAACGAGATCATCGTGGCTGGTCTTCGATTTACCTTCTCTGGAGTGGTGCACCATGGTACTGTTCTATTTCAAATCCCAGCACCAACTTCTAAAAGTCACACGGCGATGATTCGGCTTTTTGGACGAATGTTGCACCTTGCACCGTGGATGTTGCAGCCTGTGGATATCGATTCTTCGGACGGCCATAACTATTGGCTCGTTTAGAGTTACGAGAGCCATAACTAGTCAAAACGAAGCTCTCAGTGAGTTCTACGGCTTTGACGACTGTAAGCCATCAATGGATAGTTTCATACCGAAAAAAGGCTCTCAGAACCTTAATCGAGTCCCTGAAGTTTTTTGGCCTTCTTTTTTCCATCACGTGAATTTTTACGTTAAAACGGGATCACCGTGGCTGGTCTTCGATTTACCTTCCCTGGAGAGTGGTGCACCATGGTACTGTTCCATTTCAAATCCTTTCTCCCATTTCTAAAAGTCGAACGACGTTGTTTCGGCTTTTTGGACGAATGTTGCACCTTGCACCGCGGATGTTGCACCCTATGGATATCGATTCTTCGGACGGCCATAAATGTTGGCTCGTTTAGAGTTACGGGAGCCATAAGCAGTCAAAACGAAGCTCTCAGTGAGTTCTATGGCTTTGACGGCTGTAAGCCGTCAATGGATTGTTTCATACCCAAAAAAGGCTATCCGAACCTCAATCGGGTCTTTGATGTATTTTGGCCTTCTTTTTTCCATCACGTGAATTTTTACGTTAAAACGGGATCACCGTGGCTAGTCTTCGATTTACCTTCCCTAGAGAGTGGTGCACCATGGTACTATTCTGTTTCAAATTCCTGCACCCATTTCTAAAAGTCGAACGGCGTTGTTTTGGCTTTTTGGACGAATGTTGCACCTTGCACCGCGGATGCTGCACCCTATGGATATTTATTCTTCGGACGGCCATAACTGTTGGTTCGTTTAGAGTTACGGGAGCCATAACCAGTCAAAACGAAGCTCTCAGTGAGTTCTATGGCTTTGCAGTTGTAAGCCGTCAATGGATAGTTTCATACCCAAAAAAGGCTATCCGAACCTCAATCGGGTCTCTGATGTATTTTGGCCTTCATTTTTCCATCGCGTGAATTTTTACGTTAAAACGGGATCACCGGGGCTAGTGTTCGATTTACCTTCCATGGAGAGTGGTGCACCATGGTACTGTTCCATTTAAAATCCCTACACCCACTTCTAAAACTCGAACGGCGCTGATTCGGCTTTTTGGACGAATGTTGCACCTTGCACCGCGGATGCTGCACCCAGTGGATATCGATTCTTCGGACGACCATAACTGTTGGCTCGTTTAGTTTTACGGGAGCCAAAACTAGTCAAAACGAAGCAGTTAGTGAGTTCTACGGCTTTGACGACTGTAAGCCGTCAATGGATAGTTTAATACCGAAAAAAGGCTATCTGAACCTCAATCGGATCTCTGAAGTTTTTTGGCCTTCTTTTTTCCATCACGTGAATTTTTACGTTAAATCGGGATCACCGTGGCTGGTCTTCGATTTAGCTTCCCTGGAGAGTGGTGCACCATGGTACTGTTCCATTTCAAATCGCTACACCCATTTCTAAAAGTCGAACGGCGCTGTTTCGGCTTTTTAGACGAATGTTGCACCTTGCACCGTGGATGTTGCACCCTGTGGATATCGATTCTTCGGACGGCCATAACTGTTGGCTCGTTTAGAGTTACGGGAGCGATAACTAGTCAAAACGAAGCTCTTAGTGAGTTCTACGGCTTTGACGACTATAAGCCATCAATGGATAGTTTCATACCGAAAAAAGTCTATCCGAACCTTAATCGAGTCTCTGATGTTTTTTGGCTTCTTTTTTCCATCACGTGAATTTTTACGTTAAAACGGGATCACCGTGGCTGGTCTTCGATTTACCTTCCCTGGAGAGTGGTGCACCATGGTACTGTTCCATTTCAAATCCCTGCACCCATTTCTAAAAGTCGAACGGCGCTGTTTCGGCTTTTTGGACGAATGTTGCACCTTGCACCGTGGATGTTGCACCCTGTGGATATCGATTCTTCGGACGGCCATAACTGTTGGCTCGTTTAGAGTTACGAGAGCCATAAGCAGTCAAAACGAAGCTCTCAGTGAGTTCTATGGCTTTGATGGCTGTAATCCGTCAATGGATTGTTTCATACCCAAAAAAGGCTATCCGAACCTCAATCGGGTCTTTGATGTATTTTGGCCTTCTTTTCCCCATCACGTGAATTTTTACGTTAAAACGGGATCACCGTGGCTGGTCTTCGATTTACCTTCCCTGGAGAGTGGTGCACCATGGTACTGTTCTGTTTCAAATCCCTGCACCCATTTCTAAAAGTGGAACGGTGTTGTTTCGGCTTTTTGGACGAATGTTGCACCTTGCACCGTGGATGCTGCACCCTATGGATATTGATTCTTCGGACGGCCATAACTGTTGGCTCGTTTAGAGTTACGGGAGCCATAACCAGTCAAAACGAAGCTCTCAGTGAGTTCTATGGCTTTGATGGCTGTAAGCCGTCAATGGACAGTTTCATACCCAAAAAAGGCTATTCGAACCTAAATCGGGTCTCTGATGAATTTTGGCCTTCTTTTTCCATCACGTGAATTTTTACGTTAAAACGGGATCACCGTGGCTGGTGTTCTATTTACCTTCCATGGAGAGTGGTGCACCATGGTACTGTTCCATTTAATATCCCTACAGCCACTTCTAAAACTCGAACGGCACTGATTCGGCTTTTTGGACGAATGTTGCACCTTTCACCGCGGATGTTGCACCCAGAGGATATCGATTCTTCGGACGGCCATAACTGTTGGCTCGTTTAGAGTTACGGGAGCCAAAACTAGTCAAAACGAAGCACTCAGTGAGTTCTACGGCTTTGACGACTGTAAGCCGTCAATGGATAGTTTAATACCCAAAAAAGGCTATCCGAACCTCAATCGGATCTCTGAAGTTTTTTGGCCTTCTTTTTTCCATCACGTGAATTTTTATGTTAAAACGGGATCACCGTGGCTGGTCTTCGATTTACCTTCCCTGGAGAGTGGTGCACCATGGTACTGTTCCATTTCAAATCCCTGCACCCATTTCTAAAAGTCGAACGACGCTGTTTCGACTTTTTGGACGAATGTTGCACCTTGCACCGCGGATGTTGCACCCTGTGGATATCGATTCTTCGGATGGCCATAACTGTTGGCTCCTTTAGAGTTACGGGAGCCATAACCAGTCAAAACGAAGCTCTCAGTGAGTTCTATGGCTTTGACGGCTGTAAGCCGTCGATGGATTGTTTCATACCCAAAAAAGGCTATCCGAACCTCAATCGGGTCTCTAATGTATTTTGGCCTTCTTTTTTCCATCACGTGAATTTTTACGTTAAAACGGGATCACCGTGGCTGGTGTTTGATATACCTTCCCTGGAGAGTGGTGCACCATGGTACTGTTCTGTTTCAAATCCCGGCACCCATTTCTAAAAGAAGAACGGCGCTTTTTCGGCTTTTTTGACGAATGTTGCACCTTGCACCGCGGATGTTGCACACTATGGATATTGATTCTTCGGACGGCCATAACTGTTGGCTCGTTTAGAGTTACGGGAGCCATAACTAGTCAAAACGAAGCTCTCAGTGAGTTCTATGGCTTTGACGGTTGTAAGCCGTCAATGGATAGTTTCATACCCAAAAAAGGCTATCCGAACCTCAATCGGTTCTCTGATGTATTTTGGCCTTCTTTTTTTCATCGTGTGAATTTTTACGTTAAAATGGGATCACCGGGGCTAGTGTTCGATTTACCTTCCATGGAGAGTGGTGTACCATGGTACTGTTCCATTTAAAATCCCTACACCCACTTCTAAAACTCGAACGGCGCTGATTAGGCCTTTTGGACGAATGTTGCACCTTGCACCGCGGATGCTGCACCTGGTGGATATCGATTCTTCGGATGGCCATAACTGTTGGCTCGTTTAGAGTTACGGGAGCCAAAACCAGTCAAAACGAAGCACTCAGTGAGTTCTACGGCTTTGATGCCTGTAAGCCGTCAATGGATAGTTTTATACCCAAAAAAGGCTATCCGAACCTCAATCGAGTCTCTGAAGTTTTTTGGCCTTCTTTTTTCCATCACGTGAATTTTTACGTTAAATCGGGATCACCGTGGCTGGTCTTCGATTTACCTTCCCTGGAGAGTGGTGCACCATGGTACTGTTCCATTTCAAATCCCTACACCCATTTCTAAAAGTCGAACGGCGCTGTTTCGGCTTTTTGGACGAATGTTGCACCTTGCACCGCGGATGTTGCACCCTGTGGATATCGATTCTTCGGACGGCCATAACTGTTGGCTCGTTTAGAGTTACGGGAGCCATAAGCAGTCAAAACGAAGCTCTCAGTGAGTTCTATGGCTTTGATGGCTGTAATCCGTCAATGGATTGTTTCATACCCAAAAAAGGCTATCCGAACGTCAATCGGGTCTTTGATGTATTTTGGCCTTCTTTTCTCCATCACGTGAATTTTTACGTTAAAACGGGATCACCGTGGCTGGTCTTCGATTTACCTTCCCTGGAGAGTGGTGCACCATGGTACTGTTCCGTTTCAAATCCCTGCACCCATTTCTAAAAGTCGAACGACGTTGTTTCGGCTTTTTGGACGAATGTTGCACCTTGCACCGCGGATGTTGCACCCTTTGGATATCGATTCTTCGGACGGCCATAACTGTTGGCTCGTTTAGAGTTACGGGAGCCATAACTAGTCAAAACGAAGCACTCAGTGAGTTCTATGGCTTTGACGGCTGTAAGCCGTCAATGGATTGTTTCATACCCAAAAAAGGCTATCCGAACCTCAATCGGGTCTTTGATGTATTTTGGCCTTCTTTTTTCCATCACGTGAATTTTTACATTAAAACGGGATCACCGTGGCTAGTCTTCGATATACCTTCCCTGGAGAGTGGTGCACAATGGTACTGTTCTGTTTCAAATCCCTGCACCCATTTCTAAAAGAAGAACAGCGCAGTTTCGGCTTTTTTGACGAATGTTGCACCTTGCACCGCGGATGTTGCACCCTATGGATATTGATTCTTCGGACGGCCATAACTGTTGGCTCGTTTAGAGTTACGGGAGCCATAACCAGTCAAAATGAAGCTCTCAGTGAGTTCTATGGCTTTGATGGCTGTAAGCCGTGAATGGATAGTTTCATACCCAAAAAAGGCTATCCGAACTTCAATCGGGTCTCTGATGAATTTTGGCCTTCTTTTTTCCATCACGTGAATTTTTACGTTAAAACGGGATCACCGTGGCTGGTGTTCGATTTACCTTCCATGGAGAGTGGTGCACCATGGTACTACTCCATTTAAAATCCCTACACCCACTTCTAAAACTCGAACGGCGCTGATATGGCTTTTTGGACGAATTTTGCACCTTGCACCGCGGATGCTGCACCCAGTGGATATCGATTCTTCGGACGGCCATAACTGTTGGCTCGTTTAGAGTTACGGGAGCCAAAACTAGTCAAAACGAAGAACTCAGTGAGTTCTACGGCTTCGACGACTGTAAGCCGTCAATGGATAGTTTAATACCCAAAAAAGGCTATCCGAACCTAAATCGGATCTCTGAAGTTTTTTGGCCTTCTATTTTCCATCACGTGAATTTTTACGTTAAAACGGGATCACCGTGGCTGGTCTTCGATTTACCTTCCCTGGAGAGTGGTGCACCATGGTACTGTTCCATTTCAAATCCCAGCACCCATTTCTAAAAGTCGAACGGCGCTGTTTCGACTTTTTGGACGAATGTTGCACCTTGCACCGCGGATGTTGCACCCTGTGGATATCGATTCTTCGGATGGCCATAACTTTTGGCTCGTTTAGAGTTACGGGAGCCATAACCAGTCAAAACGAAGCTCTCAGTGAGTTCTATGGCTTTGACGGCTGTAAGCCGTCAATGGATTGTTTCATACCCAAAAAAGGCTATCCGAACCTCAATCGGGTCTTTGATGTATTTTGGCCTTCTTTTCTCCATCACGTGAATTTTTACGTTAAAACGGGATCACCGTGGCTGGTCTTCGATTTACCTTCCCTGGAGAGTGGTGCACCATGGTACTGTTCCGTTTCAAATCCCTGCACCCATTTCTAAAAGAAGAACGGCGCTGTTTCGGCTTTTTTGACGAATGTTGCACCTTGCACCGCGGATGTTGCACCCTATGGATATTGATTCTTCGGACGGCCGTAACTGTTGGCTCGTTTAGAGTTACGGGAGCCATAACCAGTCAAAACGAAGCTCTCAGCGAGTTCTATGGCTTTGATGGCTGTAAGCCGTGAATGGATAGTTTCATACCCAAAAAAGGCTATCCGAACCTCAATCGGGTCTCTGATGTATTTTGGCCTTCTTTTTTCCATCACGTGAATTTTTACGTTAAAACGGGATCACCGTGGCTAGTCTTCGATTTACCTTCCCTGGAGAGTGGTGCATAATGGTACTGTTCCATTTCAAATCCCTACACCCATTTCTAAAAGTCGAACGGCGCTGTTTCGGCTTTTTGGACGAATGTTGCACCTTGCACCGTGGATGTTGCACTCTGTGGATATCGATTCTTCGGACGGCCATAACTGTTGGCTCGTTTAGAGTTACGGGAGCCATAACTAGTCAAAACGAAGCTGTCAGTGATTTCTACGGCTTTGACGACTGTAAGCTGTCAATGGATAGTTTCATACCCAAAAAAGGCTATCCGAACCTTAATCGGGTCTCTGAAGTTTTTTGGCCATCTTTTTTCCATCACGTGAATTTTTACGTTAAAACGGGATCACCGTGGCTGGTCTTCGATTTACCTTCCCTGGAGAGTGGTGCACCATGGTACTGTTCCATTTTAAATCCCTGCACCTATTTCCAAACTAAAGAGAGACTAAGAGAGGAGGAGAGGTTACATGAAACATAAGGGGTATATATGCAAGTGTTAAACCCTAATTCAATTTTTTTTTTTGGAAAGGAAACCTAAAAGTACTGTTTTACTTGAAAAAAAAAGAAATAAAAAAGGAAGCACTGTATTATGAAGCAATGTATTGGAATGGCAGGGCAGTAAAGTGCTATGCACTGTCAATGTTAATGGGGTGGTGAAGATTTCAGGTTTGGGAAGTTGAAAGGTGGTGGATGAAAGGTGAATGTTAGGGGCAGAGAAATGATGAATGAATGTAGGTGAAGGTTGAAGAAATTGAATTGCAGTTGTGTGGACAGTTGTTTGTTGTGAATTTTTAAGTTAAAAAGGGATCACCGTGGCTGGCCTTCGATTTACCTTCCCTGGAGAGTGGTGCACCATGGTACTGTTCCATTTCAAATCCCTATAACCATTTCTAAAAGTCGAACGACGTTGTTTCGGCTTTTTGGACGAATGTTGCACCTTGCACCGCGGATGTTGCACCCTGTGGATATCGATTCTTCGGACGGCCATAAATGTTGGCTCGTTTAGAGTTACGGGAGCCATAACCAGTCAAAACGAAGCTCTCAGCGAGTTCTATGGCTTTGATGGCTGTAAGCCGTGAATGGATAGTTTCATACCCAAAAAAGGCTATCCGAACCTCAATCGGGTCTCTGATGTATTTTGGCCTTCTTTTTTCCATCACGTGAATTTTTACGTTAAAACGGGATCACCGTGGCTAGTCTTCGATTTACCTTCCCTGGAGAGTGGTGCATAATGGTACTGTTCCATTTCAAATCCCTACACCCATTTCTAAAAGTCGAACGGCGCTGTTTCGGCTTTTTGGACGAATGTTGCACCTTGCACCGTGGATGTTGCACTCTGTGGATATCGATTCTTCGGACGGCCATAACTGTTGGCTCGTTTAGAGTTACGGGAGCCATAACTAGTCAAAACGAAGCTGTCAGTGATTTCTACGGCTTTGACGACTGTAAGCTGTCAATGGATAGTTTCATACCCAAAAAAGGCTATCCGAACCTTAATCGGGTCTCTGAAGTTTTTTGGCCATCTTTTTTCCATCACGTGAATTTTTACGTTAAAACGGGATCACCGTGGCTGGTCTTCGATTTACCTTCCCTGGAGAGTGGTGCACCATGGTACTGTTCCATTTTAAATCCCTGCACCTATTTCCAAACTAAAGAGAGACTAAGAGAGGAGGAGAGGTTACATGAAACATAAGGGGTATATATGCAAGTGTTAAACCCTAATTCAATTTTTTTTTTGGAAAGGAAACCTAAAAGTACTGTTTTACTTGAAAAAAAAAAGAAATAAAAAAGGAAGCACTGTATTATGAAGCAATGTATTGGAATGGCAGGGCAGTAAAGTGCTATGCACTGTCAATGTTAATGGGGTGGTGAAGATTTCAGGTTTGGGAAGTTGAAAGGTGGTGGATGAAAGGTGAATGTTAGGGGCAGAGAAATGATGAATGAATGTAGGTGAAGGTTGAAGAAATTGAATTGCAGTTGTGTGGACAGTTGTTTGTTGTGAATTTTTAAGTTAAAAAGGGATCACCGTGGCTGGCCTTCGATTTACCTTCCCTGGAGAGTGGTGCACCATGGTACTGTTCCATTTCAAATCCCTATAACCATTTCTAAAAGTCGAACGACGTTGTTTCGGCTTTTTGGACGAATGTTGCACCTTGCACCGCGGATGTTGCACCCTGTGGATATCGATTCTTCGGACGGCCATAAATGTTGGCTCGTTTAGAGTTACGGGAGCCATAACCAGTCAAAACGAAGCTCTCAGTGAGTTCTATGGCTTTGACATCTGTAAGCCGTCAATGGATAATTTCATACCCAAAAAAGGCTATCCGAACCTCAATAGAGTCTCTGAAGTTTTTTGGCCTTCTTTTTTCCATCACGTGAATTTTTACGTTAAAACGGGATCACCGTGGCTGGTCTTCGATTTACCTTCCCTGGAGAGTGGTGCACCATGGTACTTTTCCATGTCAAATCCCTGCACCTATTTATAAAAGTCGAACGGCGCTGTTTCGGCTTTTTTGACGAATGTTGCACCTTGCACCGCGGATGTTGCACCCTATGGATATTGATTCTTCGGACGGCCATAACTATTGGCTCATTTAGAGTTACGGGAGCTATAACCAGTCAAAACGAAGCTCTCAGTGAGTTCTATGGCTTTGACGGCTGTAAGCCATCAATGGATAGTTTCATACCCAAAAAAGGCTATCCGAACCTCAATCGGGTCTCTGATGTATTTTGGCCTTCTTTTTTCCATCACGTGAATTTTTACGTTAAAACGGGATCACCGTGGCTAGTCTTCGATTTACCTTCCCTGGAGAGTGGTGCATAATGGTACTGTTCCATTTCAAATCCCTACACCCATTTCTAAAAGTCGAACGGCGCTGTTTCGGCTTTTTGGACGAATGTTGCACTTTGCACCGTGGATGTTGCACTCTGTGGATATCGATTCTTCGGACGGCCATAACTGTTGGCTCGTTTAGAGTTACGGGAGCCATAACTAGTCAAAACGAATCTGTCAGTGATTTCTACGGCTTTGACGACTGTAAGTTGTCAATGGATAGTTTCATACCCAAAAAAGGCTATCCGAACCTTAATCGGGTCTCTGAAGTTTTTTGGCCATCTTTTTTCCATCACATGAATTTTTACGTTAAAACGGGATCACCGTGGCTGGTCTTCGATTTACCTTCCCTGGAGAGTGGTGCACCATGGTACTGTTCCATTTTAAATCCCTGCACCTATTTCCAAACTAAAGAGAGACTAAGAGAGGAGGAGAGGTTACATGAAACATAAGGGGTATATATGCAAGTGTTAAACCCTAATTCAATTTTTTTTTTGGAAAGGAAACCTAAAAGTACTGTTTTACTTGAA
Organism: Allium fistulosum; assembly: GCA_030737815.1. Lineage (NCBI taxonomy): Eukaryota > Viridiplantae > Streptophyta > Magnoliopsida > Asparagales > Amaryllidaceae > Allium > Allium fistulosum. The sequence continues at coordinate 25,643,447 of JASFAW010000011.1, forward strand.
GAAAAAAAGAAATAAAAAAGGAAGCACTGTATTATGAAGCAATGTATTGGAATGGCAGGGCAGTAAAGTGCTATGCACTGTCAATGTTAATGGGGTGGTGAAGATTTCAGGTTTGGGAAGTTGAAAGGTGGTGGATGAAAGGTGAATGTTAGGGGCAGAGAAATGATGAATGAATGTAGGTGAAGGTTGAAGAAATTGAATTGCAGTTGTGTGGACAGTTGTTTGTTGTGAATTTTTACGTTAAAAAGGGATCACCATGGCTGGCCTTCGATTTACCTTCCCTGGAGAGTGGTGCACCATGGTACTGTTCCATTTCAAATCCCTATAACCATTTCTAAAAGTCGAACGGCGCTGTTTCGGCTTTTTGGACGAATGTTGAACCTTGCACCGCGGATGTTGCACCCTGTGGATATCGATTCTTCGGACGGCCATAAATGTTGGCTCGTTTAGAGTTACGGGAGCCATAACCAGTCAAAATGAAGCTCTCAGTGAGTTCTATGGCTTTGACATCTGTAAGCCGTCAATGGATAATTTCATACCCAAAAAAGGCTATCCGAACCTCAATAGAGTCTCTGAAGTTTTTTGGCCTTCTTTTTTCCATCACGTGAATTTTTACGTTAAAACGGGATCACCGTGGCTGGTCTTCGATTTACCTTCCCTGGAGAGTGGTGCACCATGGTACTGTTCCGTGTCAAATCCCTGCACCTATTTATAAAAGTCGAACGGCGCTGTTTCGGCTTTCTTGACGAATGTTGCACCTTGCACCGCGGATGTTGCACCCTATGGATATTGATTCTTCGGACGGCCATAACTATTGGCTCATTTAGAGTTACGGGAGCCATAACCAGTCAAAACGAAGCTCTCAGTGAGTTCTATGGCTTTGACGGCTGTAAGCCATCAATGGATAGTTTCATACCCAAAAAAGGCTATCTGAACCTCAATCGTGTCTCTGATTTTGTTTTGGCTTTCTTTTTTCCATCACGTGAATTTTTACGTTAAAACGGGATTACCGTGGCTCGCCTTTGATTTACCTTGCCTGGAGAGTGGTGCACCATGGTACTGTTCCATTTAAAATCCCTACACCCACTTCTAAAACTCGAACGGCGCTGTTTTGGCTTTTTGGACGAATGTTGCACCTTCCACCGCGGATGTTGCACCCTGTGGATATCGATTCTTCGGACGGCCATAACTGTTTGCTCGTTTAGAGTTACGGGAGCCAAAACCACTGAAAACGAAGCTCTCAGTGAGTTCTACGGCTTTGACGGCTGTAAGCCGTCAATGGATAGTTTCATACCCAAAAAAGGCTATCCGTACCTCAATCGGGTCTCTAAAGTTTTTTGGCCTTCTTTTTTCCATCACGTTAATTTTTACATTTAAACGGGATCACCGTGGCTGGTCTTTGATTTACCTTCCCTGCACTCACTTCTAATAGTCGCACGACGCTGATTCGGCTTTTTAGACGAATGTTGCACCTCGCACCACGGATGTAGCACCTTGTGGATATCGATTCTTCAGACGACCATTACTATTGGCTCGTTTAGAGTTACGGGAGCCATAACCAGTCAAAACGAAGCACTCAGTGAGTTCTACGGCTTTGATGCCTGTAAGCCGTCAATGGATAGTTTTATACCCAAAAAAGGCTATCCGAACCTCAATCGGGTCTCTGAAGTTTTTTGGCCTTCTTTTTTCCATCACGTGAGTTTTTACGTTAAATCGGGATCACCATGGCTTGTCTTCGATTTACCTTCCCTGGAGAGTGGTGCACCATGGTACTGTTCCATTTCAAATCCCTACACCCATTTCTAAAAGTCGAATGGCGCTGTTTCGGCTTTTTGGACGAATGTTGCACCTTGCACCGCGGATGCTGCACCCTGTGGATATCGATTCTTCGGACGGCCATAACTGTTGGCTCGTTTAGAGTTACGGGAGCCAAAACCAGTCAAAACGAAGCACTCAGTGAGTTCTACGGCTTTGACGCCTGTAAGCCGTCAATGGATAGTTTTATACCCAAAAAAGGCTATCCGAACCTCAATCGGGTCTTTGAAGTTTGTTGGCCTTCTTTTTTCCATCACGTGAATTTTTACGTTAAATCGGGGTCACTGTGGATGGTCTTCGATTTACCTTCCCTGGAGAGTGGTGCACCATGGTACTGTTCCATTTCAAATCCCTACACCAATTTCTAAAAGTCGAACGGCGCTGTTTCGGCTTTTTGGACGAATGTTGCACCTTGCACCGTGGATGTTGCACCCTGTGGATATTGATTCTTCGGACGGCCATAACTGTTGGCTCGTTTAGAGTTACGGGAGCCATAACTAGTCAAAACGAAGCTCTCAGTGAGTTCTACAGCTTTGATGACTATTAGCCATCAATGGATAGTTTCATACCGAAAAAAGGCTATCCGAACCTTAATCGAGTCTTTGAAGTTTTTTGGCCTTCTTTTTTCCATCACGTGAATTTTTACGTTAAAACGGGATCACCGTGGCTGGTCTTCGATTTACCTTCCCTGAAGAGTGATGCACCATGGTACTGTTCCATTTCAAATCCCTGCACCCATTTCTAAAAGTCGAACGGCGCTGTTTCGGCTTTTTGGATGAATGTTGCACCTTGCACCGCGGATGTTGCACCCTGTGGATATTGATTCTTCGGACGGCCATAAATGTTGGCTCGTTTAGAGTTACGGGAGCCAAAACGAAGCTCTCAGTGAGTTCTATGGCTTTGATGGCTGTAAGCCGTCAATGGATTGTTTCATACCCAAAAAAGGCTATCCGAACCTCAATCGGGTCTTTGATGTATTTTGGCCTTCTTTTCTCCATCACGTGAATTTTTACGTTAAAACGGGATCACCGTGGCTGTTCTTCGATTTACCTTCCCTGGAGAGTGGTGCACCATGGTACTGTTCTATTTCAAATCCCTGCACCCATTTCTAAAAGTCGAACGGCGCTGTTTCGGCTTTTTGGACGAATGTTGCACCTTGCACCGCGGATGTTGCACCCTGTGGATATTGATTCTTCGGACGGCCATAACTGTTGGCTCGTTTAGAGTTACGGGAGCCATAACCAATCAAAACGAAGCTCTCAGTGAGTTCTATGGCTTTGACGGCTGTAAGCTGTCAATGGATAGTTTCATACCAAAAAAGGCTATCCGAACCTTAATCGGGTCTTTGATGAATTTTGGCCTTCTTTTTTCCATCACGTGAATTTTTACGTTAAAACGGGATCACCATGGCTGGTGTTTGATTTACCTTCCATGGAGAGTGGTGCACCATGGTACTGTTCCATTTAAAATCCCTACACCCACTTCTAAAACTCGAACGGTGCTGATTCGGCTTTTTGGACGAATGTTGCACCTTGCACCGCGGATGCTGCACCCAGTGGATATCATTTCTTCGGACGGCCATAACTGCTGGCTCGTTTAGAGTTACGGGAGCCAAAACTAGTCAAAACGAAGCACTCAGTGAGTTCTACGGCTTTGACGACTGTAAGCCGTCAATGGATAGTTTAATACCCGAAAAAGGCTATCCGAACCTCAATCGGATCTCTGAAGTTTTTTGGCCTTCTTTTTTCCATTACGTGAATTTTTACGTTAAAACGGGATCACCGTGGCTGGTCTTCGATTTACCTACCCTGGAGAGTGGTGCACCATGGTACTGTTCCATTTCAAATCCCTGCACCCATTTCTAAAAGTCGAACGACGCTGTTTTGACTTTTTGGACAAATGTTGCACCTTGCACCGCGGATGTTGCACCCTGTGGATATCGATTCTTCGGACGGCCATAACTGTTGACTCGTTTAGAGTTACGGGAGCCATAACCAGTCAAAACAAAGCTCTCAGTGAATTCTATGGCTTTGACGGCTGTAAGCCGTCAATGGATTGTTTCATACCCAAAAAAGGCTATCCGAACCTCAATCGGGTCTCTGATGTATTTTGGCCTTCTTTTTTCCATCACGTGAATTTTTACGTTAAAACGGGATCACCGTGGCTGGTCTTCGATATACCTTCCCTGGAGAGTGGTGCACAATGGTACTGTTCTGTTTCAAATCCCTGCACCCATTTCTAAAAGAAGAACGGCGCTGTTTCGGCTTTTTTGACGAATGTTGCACCTTGCACCGCGGATGTTGCACCCTATGGATATTGATTCTTCGGACGGCCATAACTGTTGGCTCGTTTAGAGTTACGGGAGCCATAACCAGTCAAAACGAAGCTCTCAGTGAGTTCTATGGCTTTGATGGCTGTAAGCCGTGAATGGATAGTTTCATACCAAAAAAAGGCTATCCGAACCTCAATCGGGTCTCTGATGAATTTTGGCCTTCTATTTTCCATCACGTGAATTTTTACGTTAAAACGGGATCACCGTGGCTGGTGTTCGATTTACCTTCCATGGAGAGTGGTGCACCATGATACTGTTCCTTTTAAAATCCCTACACCCACTTCTAAAACTCGAACGACGCTAATTCGGCTTTTTGGACGAATGTTGCACCTTGCACCGCGGATGCTGCACCCAGTGGATATCGATTCTTCGGACGGCCATAACTGTTGGCTCGTTTAGAGTTACGGGAGCCAAAACCAGTCAAAACGAAGCACTTAGTGAGTTCTATGGCTTTGACGACTGTAAGCCGTTAATGGATAGTTTAATACCCAAAAAAGGCTATCCGAACCTCAATCGGATCTTTGAAGTTTTTTGGCCTTCTTTTTTCCATCACGTGAATTTTTACGTTAAAACGGGATCACCGTGGCTGGTGTTCGATTTACCTTCCATGGAGAGTGGTGCACCATGGTACTGTTCCATTTCAAATCCCTGCACCCACTTCTAAAAGTCGAACGGCGCTGTTTCGACTTTTTGGACGAATGTTGCACCTTGCACCGCGGATGCTGCACCCAGTGGATATCGATTCTTCGGACGGCCATAACTGTTGGCTCGTTTAGAGTTACGGGAGCCAAAACTAGTCAAAACGAAGAACTCAGTGAGTTCTACGGCTTCGACGACTGTAAGCCGTCAATGGATAGTTTAATACCCAAAAAAGGCTATCCGAACCTAAATTGGATCTTTGAAGTTTTTTGGCCTTCTTTTTTCCATCACGTGAATTTTTACGTTAAACGGGATCACCGTGGCTGGTCTTCGATTTACCTTCCCTGGAGAGTGGTGCACCATGGTACCGTTCCTTTTCAAATCCCAGCACCCATTTCTAAAAGTCGAACGGCGCTGTTTCGACTTTTTGGACGAATGTTGCACCTTGCAACGCGGATGTTGCACCCTGTGGATATCGATTCTTCGGATGGCCATAACTTTTGGCTCGTTTAGAGTTACGGGAGCCATAACCAGTCAAAACGAAGCTCTCAGTGAGTTCTATGGCTTTGACGGCTGTAAGCCGTCAATGGATTGTTTCATACCCAAAAAAGGCTATCCGAACCTCAATCGGGTCTTTGATGTATTTTGGCCTTCTTTTTTCCATCACGTGAATTTATACGTTAAAACGGGATCATCGTGGCTGGTCTTCGATATACCTTCCCTGGAGAGTGGTGCACCATGGTACTGTTCTGTTTCAAATCCCTGCACCCATTTCTAAAAAAGAACGGCACTGTTTCGGCTTTTTTGACGAATGTTGCACCTTGCACCGCGGATGTTGCACCCTATGGATATTGATTCTTCGGACGGCCATAACTGTTGGCTCGTTTAGAGTTACGGGAGCCATAACCAGTCAAAACGAAGCTCTCAGCGAGTTCTATGGCTTTGATGGCTGTAAGCCGTGAATGGATAGTTTCATACCCAAAAAAGGCTATCCGAACCTCAATCGGGACTCAAATGTATTTTGGCCTTTTTTTTCCATCACGTGAATTTTTACGTTAAAACGTGATCACCGTGGCTAGTCTTCGATTTACCTTCCCTGGAGAGTGGTGCATAATGGTACTGTTCCATTTCAAATCCCTACACCCATTTCTAAAAGTCGAACGACGCTGTTTCGGCTTTTTTGACGAATGTTGCACCTTGCACCGTGGATGTTGCACTCTGTGGATATCGATTCTTCGGATGGCCATAACTGTTGGATCGTTTAGAGTTACGGGAGCCATAACTAGTCAAAACGAAGCTGTCAGTGATTTCTACGGCTTGGCGACTGTAAGCTGTCAATGGATAGTTTCATACCCAAAAAAGGCTATCTGAACCTTAATCGGGTCTCTGAAGTTTTTTGGCCATCTTTTTTCCATCACGTGAATTTTTACGTTAAAACGGGATCACCGTGGCTGGTCTTCGATTTACCTTCCCTGGAGAGTGGTGCACCATGGTACTGTTCAATTTTAAATCCCTGCACCCATTTCCAAACTAAAGAGAGACTAAGAGAGGAGGAGAGGTTACATGAAACATAAGGGGTATATATGCAAGTGTTAAACCCTAATTCAATTATTATTATTTTTGGAAAGGAAACCTAAAAGTACTGTTTTACTTGAAAAAAAAAGAAAAAAAAAGGAAGCACTGTATTATGAAGCAATGTATTGGAATGGCAGAGCAGTAAAGTGCTATGCACTGTCAATGTTGATGGGGTGGTGAAGATTTCAGGTTTGGGAAGTTGAAAGTTGGTGGACGAAAGGTGAATGTTAGGGGCAGAGAAATGATGAATGAATGTAGGTGAAGGTTGAAGAAATTGAATTGCAGTTGTGTGGACAGTTGTTTGTTGTGAATTTTTACGTTAAAACGGGATCACCGTGGCTGGTCTTCGATTTACCTTCCCTGGAGAGTGGTGCACCATGGTACTGTTCCATTTCAAATCCCTATAACCATTTCTAAAAGTCGAACTGCGCTGTTTCGGCTTTTTGGACGAATGTTGCACCTTGCACCGCGGATGTTGCACCCTGTGGATATCGATTCTTCGGACGGCCATAACTATTGGCTCGTTTAGAGTTACGGGAGCCATAACCAGTCAAAACGAAGCTCTCAGTGAGTTCTATGGCTTTGACATCTGTATGCCGTCAATGGATAATTTCATACCCAAAAAAGGCTATCCGAACCTCAATCGAGTCTCTGAAGTTTTTTGGCCTTCTTTTTTCCATCACGTGAATTTTTACGTTAAAACGGGATCACCGTGGCTGGTCTTCGATTTACCTTCCCTGGAGAGTGGTGCACCATGGTACTGTTCCATGTCAAATCCCTGCACCCATTTCTAAAAGTCGAACGGCGCTGTTTCGGCTTTTTTGACGAATGTTGCACCTTGCACCGCGGATGTTGCACCCTATGGATATTGATTCTTCGGACGGCCATAACTATTGGCTCATTTAGAGTTACGGGAGCCATAACCAGTCAAAACGAAGCTCTCAGTGAGTTCTATGGCTTTGACGGCTGTAAGCCGTCAATGGATAGTTTCATACCCAAAAAAGGCTATCCGAACCTCAATCGGGTCTCTGATTTATTTTGGCCTTCTTTTTTCCATCACGTGAATTTTTACGTTAAAACGGGATCACCATGGCTCGCCTTTGATTTACCTTCCCTGGAGAGTGGTGCACCATGGTACTGTTCCATTTAAAATCCCTACACCCACTTCTAAAACTCGAACGGCGCTGTTTCGGCTTTTTGGACGAATGTTGCACCTTCCACCGCGGATGTTGCACCCTGTGGATATCGATTCTTCGGATGGCCATAACTGTTTGCTCGTTTAGAGTTACGGGAGCCAAAACCACTGAAAACGAAGCTCTCAGTGAGTTCTACGGCTTTGACGGCTGTAAGCCCTCTATGGATAGTTTCATACCCAAAAAAGGCTATCCGTACCTCAATCGGGTCTCTGAAGTTTTTTGGCCTTCTTTTTTCCATCACGTTAATTTTTACATTTAAACGGGATCACCGTGGCTGGTCTTTGATTTACCTTCCCTGCACTCACTTCTAAAAGTCGCACGATGCTGATTCGGCTTTTTAGACGAATGTTGCACCTCGCACCACGGATGTAGCACCTTGTGGATATCGATTCTTCAAACGGCCATTACTGTTGGCTCGTTTAGAGTTACGGGAGCCATAACCAATCAAAACAAAGCTCTCAGTGAGTTCTACGGGTTTGACGGCTGTAAGCCGTCAATGGATAGTTTTATACCCAAAAAAGGCTATCCGTACCTCAATCGGGTCTCTGAAATTTTTTGGCCTTCTGTTTTCCATCACGTGAATTTTTACGTTAAAACGGGATCACCGTGGCTGGTCTTCGATTTACCTTCCCTGGAGAGTGGTGAATCATGGCCCTGTTCCATTTCAAATCCCTACACCCATTTCTAAAAGTTGAACGGCGTTGTTTCGGCTTTTTTGACGAAAGTTGCATCTTGCACCGCGGATGTTGCACCCTATGGATATTGATTCTTCGGACGGCCATAATTGTTGGCTAGTTTAGAGTTACGGGAGCCATAACCAGTCAAAACGAAGCTCTAAGTGAGTTCTATGGCTTTGACGACTGTAAGCCGTCAATGGATAGTTTCATACCCAAAAAAGCCTATCCGAACCTCAATCGGGTCTCTGATGTATTTTGGCCTTCTTTTTTCCATCACGTGAATTTTTACGTTAAAACGGGATCACTGTGGCTCGCCTTTGATTTACCTTCCCTGGAGAGTGGTGCACCATGGTACTGTTCCATTTAAAATCCCTACACCCACTTCTAAAACTAGAATGGCGCTGTTTAAGCTTTTTGGACGAATGTTGCACCTTCCACCGCGGATGTTGCACCATGTGGATATCGATTCTTAGGACAGCCATAACTGTTTGCTCGTTTAGAGTTACGGGAGCCAAAACCAGTGAAAACGAAGCTCTCAGTGAGTTCTACGGCTTTGACGGCTGTAAGCCGTCAATGGATAGTTTCATACCCAAAAAAGGCTATCCGAACCTCAATCGGGTCTCTGACGTTTTTTGGCTTTCTTTTTTCCATTACGTGAATTTTGACGTTTAAACGGGATCACCGTGGCTGGTCTTTGATTTACCTTCCATGCACCCACTTCTAAAAGTCGCACGACGCTGATTCGGCTTTTTAGACGAATGTTGCACCTCGCACCACGGATATAGCACCCTGTGGATATCGATTCTTCAGATGGCCATAACTGTTGGCTCGTTTAGAGTTAAGCGAGCCATAACCAGTCAAAACTAAGCTCTCAGTGAGTTCTACGGGTTTGACAGCTGTAAGCCATCAGTGGATAGTTTTATACCCAAAAAAGGCTATCCGAACCTCAATCGGGTCTCTGAAATTTTTTGGCCTTATGTTTTCTATCACGTGAATTTTTACGTTAAAACGAGATCACCGTGGCTGGTCTTCGATTTACCTTCCCTGGAGAGTAGTGAATCATGGCCCTGTTCCATTTCAAATCCCTACACCCATTTCTAAAAGTGGAACAGTGCTGTTTTGGCTTTTTTGACGAATGTTGCACCTTGCACCCTTGATGTTGCACCCTGTTGATATCGATTCTTCGGACGGCCATAACTGTTGGCTAGTTTAGAGTTACGGGAGCCATAACCAGTTAAAACGAAGCTCGCAGTGAGATCTACGGCTTTGACGGATGTAAGCCGTCTGTGGATAGTTTCATACCCAAAAAAGGCTATCCGAACCTCAATCGGGTCTTTGATGTATTTTGGCCTTCTTTTTTCCATCACGTGAATTTTTACGTTAAAACGGGATCACCATGGCTGGTCTTCGATTTACCTTCCTTGGAGAGTGGTGCACCATGGCACTGTTCCATTTCAAATCCCTGCACCCACTTCTAAAACTCGAACGGCGCTGTTTCGGCTTTTTGGACGAATGTTGCACCTTGCACCGCGGATGTTGCTCCATGTGGATATCGATTCTTCGGACGGCCATAAATGTTGGCTCGTTTAGAGTTACGGGAGCCATAACTAGTGAAAACGAAGCTCTCAGTGAGTTCTACGGCTTTGACGGCTGTAAGCCGTCAATGGATAGTTTCATACCCAAAAAAGGCTATCCGTACCTCAATCGGGTCTCTGAAGTTTTTTGGCCTTCTTTTTTCCATCACGTTAATTTTTACATTTAAACGGGATCACCGTGGTTGGTCTTTGATTTACCTTCCCTACACTCACTTCTAAAAGTCGCACGACGCTGATTCGGCTTTTTAGACGAATGTTGCACCTCGCACCACGGATGTAGCACCTTGTGGATATCGATTCTTCAAACGGCCATTACTGTTGGCTCGTTTAGAGTTACGGGAGCCATAACCAATCAAAACAAAGCTCTCAGTGAGTTCTACGGGTTTGACGGCTGTAAGCCGTCAATGGATAGTTTTATACCCAAAAAAGGCTATCCGTACCTCAATCGGGTCTCTGAAATTTTTTGGCCTTCTGTTTTCCATCACGTGAATTTTTACGTTAAAACGGGATCACCGTGGCTGGTCTTCGATTTACCTTCCCTGGAGAGTGGTGAATCATGGCCCTGTTCCATTTCAAATCCCTACACCCATTTCTAAAAGTTGAACGGCGTTGTTTCGGCTTTTTTGACGAAAGTTGCATCTTGCACCGCGGATGTTGCACCCTATGGATATTGATTCTTCGGACGGCCATAATTGTTGGCTAGTTTAGAGTTACGGGAGCCATAACCAGTCAAAACGAAGCTCTAAGTGAGTTCTATGGCTTTGACGACTGTAAGCCGTCAATGGATAGTTTCATACCCAAAAAAGCCTATCCGAACCTCAATCGGGTCTCTGATGTATTTTGGCCTTCTTTTTTCCATCACGTGAATTTTTACGTTAAAACGGGATCACTGTGGCTCGCCTTTGATTTACCTTCCCTGGAGAGTGGTGCACCATGGTACTGTTCCATTTAAAATCCCTACACCCACTTCTAAAACTAGAATGGCGCCGTTTAAGCTTTTTGGACGAATGTTGCACCTTCCACCGCGGATGTTGCACCATGTGGATATCGATTCTTAGGACGGCCATAACTGTTTGCTCGTTTAGAGTTACGGGAGCCAAAACTAGTGAAAACGAAGCTCTCAGTGAGTTCTACGGCTTTGACGGCTGTAAGCCGTCAATGGATAGTTTCATACCCAAAAAAGGCTATCCGAACCTCAATCGGGTCTCTGACGTTTTTTGGCTTTCTTTTTTCCATTACGTGAATTTTTACGTTTAAACGGGATCACCGTGGCTGGTCTTTGATTTACCTTCCATGCACCCACTTCTAAAAGTCGCACGACGCTGATTCGGCTTTTTAGACGAATGTTGCACCTCGCACCACGGATATAGCACCCTGTGGATATCGATTCTTCAGATGGCCATAACTGTTGGCTCGTTTAGAGTTAAGCGAGCCATAACCAGTCAAAACTAAGCTCTCAGTGAGTTCTACGGGTTTGACAGCTGTAAGCCATCAATGGATAGTTTTATACCCAAAAAAGGCTATCCGAACCTCAATCGGGTCTCTGAAATTTTTTGGCCTTATGTTTTCTATCACGTGAATTTTTACGTTAAAACGAGATCACCGTGGCTGGTCTTCGATTTACCTTCCCTGGAGAGTGGTGAATCATGGCCCTGTTCCATTTCAAATCCCTACACCCATTTCTAAAAGTGGAACAGTGCTGTTTCGGCTTTTTTGACGAATGTTGCACCTTGCACCCTTGATGTTGCACCCTGTTGATATCGATTCTTCGGACGGCCATAACTGTTGGCTAGTTTAGAGTTACGGGAGCCATAACCAGTTAAAACGAAGCTCGCAGTGAGATCTACGGCTTTGACGGATGTAAGCCGTCTGTGGATAGTTTCATACCCAAAAAAGGCTATCCGAACCTCAATCGGGTCTTTGATGTATTTTGGCCTTCTTTTTTCCATCACGTGAATTTTTACGTTAAAACGGGATCACCATGGCTGGTCTTCGATTTACCTTCCTTGGAGAGTGGTGCACCATGGCACTGTTCCATTTCAAATCCCTGCACCCACTTCTAAAACTCGAACGGCGCTGTTTCGGCTTTTTGGACGAATGTTGCACCTTGCACCGCGGATGTTGCTCCATGTGGATATCGATTCTTCGGACGGCCATAAATGTTGGCTCGTTTAGAGTTATGGGAGCCATAACTAGTGAAAACGAAGCTCTCAGTGAGTTCTACGGCTTTGACGGCTGTAAGCCGTCAATGGATAGTTTCATACCCAAAAAAGGCTATCCGAACCTCAATCGGGTCTCTAATGTATTTTGGCTTTCTTTTTTCCATCACGTGAATTTTTACGTTAAAACGGGATCACTGTGGCTGGTCTTCGATTTACCTTCCCTGGAGTGGTGCACCAAGGTATTGTTCCATTTCAAATCTCTACACCCACTTCTAAAAGTCGCACGGCGCTAATTCGGCTTTTTAGACGAATGTTGCACCTCACACCACGGATGTTGCACCCTGTGGATATCGATTCTTCGGACGGCCATAACTGTTGGCTGGTTTAGAGTTACGGGAGCCATAACCAGTCAAAAGGAAGCTCTCCGTGAGTTCTACAGCTTTGATTGCTGTAAGCCATCAATGGATAGTTCCATACCCAAAAAAGGCTATCCGAACCTCAATCGGGTCTCTGAAGTTTTTTGGCCTTCTTTTTTCCATCACGTAAATTTTTACGTTAAAACGGGATCACCGTGGCTGGTCTTCGATACACCTTCCCTAGAAAGTGGTGCACCATGGTACTGTTCCATTTCAAATCCCTGCACCCATTTCTAAAAGTCGAACGGCGCAGTTTCGGCTTTTTGGACGAATGTTGCACCTTGCACCGCGGATGTTGCAAACTGTGGAAATCGATTCTTCAGACGGCAATAATTGTTGGCTCGTTTAGAGTTACGGGAGCCATAACCAGTCAAAACAAAGCTCCCAGTGAGTTCTACGGCTTTGACTGCTTTAAGCCGTCAATGGATAGTTTCATACCCAAAAAGGCTATCCGAACCTCAATCGGGTCTCTAAAGTTTTTTGGCCTTATGTTTTCCATCACGTTAATTTTTACGTTAAAACGGGATCACCATGGCTGGTCTTCGATTTACCTTCCCTAGAGAGTGGTGCACCATGGTACTGTTCCATTTCAAATCCCTGCACCCATTTCTAAAAGTCGAACGGCGCTGTTTCGGCTTTTTGGACGAATGTTGCACCTTGCACCGCAGATGTTGCACCCTGTGGATATCGATTCTTCGGACGACCATAACTGTTGGCTCGTTTAGAGTTATGGGAGCCATAACCAGTCAAAACGAAGCTCTCAGTGATTTCTATGGCTTTGATGTCTGTAAGCCGTCAATGGATAATTTCATACCCAAAAAAGGCTATCCGAACATCAATCGAGTCTCTGAAGTTTTTTGGCCTTCTTTTTTCCATCACGTGAATTTTTACGTTAAAACGGGATCACCGTGGCTGGTCTTCAATTTACCTTCCCTGGAGAGTGGTGCGCCATGGTACTGTTCCGTTTCAAATCCCTACACCCATTTCTAAAAGTCGAACGGCGTTGTTTCGGCTTTTTTGACGAATGTTGCATCTTGCATCGCGGATGTTGCACCCTATGGATATTGATTCTTCGGACGGCCATAACTATTGACTCGTTTAAAGTTACGGGAGCCATAACCAGTCAAAACGAAGCTCAAAGTGAGTTCTATGGGTTTGACAGCTGTAAGCCGTCAATGGATAGTTTCATACCCAAAAAAGGCTATCCGAACCTCAATCGGGTCTTTGATGTATTTTGGCCTTCTTTTTTCCATCACGTGAATTTTTACGTTAAAACGGGATCACCGTGGCTCGTCTTCGATTTACCTTCCCTGGAGAGTGGTGCACCATGGTACTATTCCATTTAAAATCCCTACACCCACTTCTAAAACTCGAACGGCGCTGTTTCGGCTTTTTGGATGAATGTTGCACCTTCCACCGCGGATGTTGCACCCTGTGGATATCGATTCTTCGGACGGCCATAACGGTTTGCTCGTTTAGAGTTACGGGAGCCAAAACCAGTGAAAACGAAGCTCTCAGTGAGTTCTACGGCTTTGACGGCTGTAAGCCATCAATGGATAGTTTCATACCCAAAAAGGCTATCCGAACCTCAATTGGGTCTCTGATGTATTTTGGCCTTCTTTTTTCCATCACGTGAATTTTTATGTTAAAACGGGATCACCGTGGCTGGTCTTCGATTTACCTTCCCTGGAGTTGTGCACCCACTTCTAAAAGTCGCACGGCGCTGATTCGGCTTTTTAGACGATTGTTGCACCTCGCACCACGGATGTTGCACCCTGTGGATATTGATTCTTCGAACGGCCATAACTGTTGGCTGGTTTAGAGTTACGGGAGCCATAACCAGTCAAAATAAAGCTCTCAGTGAGTTCTACGGCTTTGATTGCTGTAAGCCGTCAATGGATAGTTCCATACCCAAAAAAGGCTATCCGAACCTCAATCGGGTCTTTGAAGTTTTTTGGCCTTCTTTTTTCCATCACGTAAATTTTTACGTTAAAACGGGATCACCGTGGCTGGTCTTCTATTAACCTTCCCTAGAGAGTGGTGCACCATGGTACTGTTCCATTTCAAAACCCTGCACCCATTTCTAAAAGTCGAACGGCGTTGTTTCGGCTTTTTGGACGAATGTTGCACCTTGCACCACGGATGTTGCACCCTGTGGATATCGATTCTTCGGACAGCCATAATTGTTGCTCGTTTAGAGTTACGGGAGCCATAACCAGTGAAAACGAAGCTCTCAGTGAGTTCTACGGCTTTGATGGCTTTAAGCCGTCAATGGATAGTTTCGTACCCAAAAAAGGCTATCCGAACCTCAATCGGGTCTTTGAAGTTTTATGTCCTTCTTTTTTCCATCACGTGAATTTTTACGTTAAAACGGGATCACCGTGGCTGGTCTTCGATTTACCTTCTCTGGAGTTGTGCACCAGGGTACTGTTCTATTTCAAATCCCTGCACCCACTTCTAAAAGTCGCACGGCGCTGATTCGGCTTTTTGGACGAATGTTGCACCTTGCACCGCGGATGTTGCTCCCTATGGATATCGATTCTTCGGACGGCCATAACTGTTGGCTGGTTTAGAGTTACGGGAGCCATAACCAATCAAAATGAAGCTCTCAGTGAGTTCTACGGCTTTGACTGCTGTAAGCCGTCAATGGATAGTTCCATACCCAAAAAAGGCTATCCGAACCTCAATCGGGTCTTTGAAGTTTTTTGGCCTTCTGTTTTCCATTACTTGAATTTTTACGTTAAAATGGGATCATCGCGACTGGTCTTCGATTTACCTTCCCTGGAGAGTGGTGCACCATGGTACTGTTCCATTTCAAATCCCTACACCCATTTCTAAAAGTCGAATGGCGCTGTTTCGGCTTTTTGGACGAATGTTGCACCTTGCACCGCAGATGTTGCACCTTGTGGATATCGATTCTTTGGACGGCCATAACTGTTGGCTCGTTTAGAGTTACGGGAGCCATAACTAGTCAAAACGAAGCTCTCAGTGAGTTCTACGGCTTTGACTACTATAAGCCGTCAATGGATAGTTTCATACCCAAAAAAGGTTATCCGAACCTCAATCGGGTCTCTGAAGTTTTTTTGCCTTCTTTTTTCCATCACGTGAATTTTTACGTTAAAACGGGATCACCGTGGCTGGTCTTCGATTTGCCTTCCCTGGAGTGGTGCACCATGGTACTGTTCTATTTCAAATCCCAGCACCCATTTCTAGAAGTACACGGCGCCGATTCGGCTTTTTGGACGAATGTTGCACCTTGCACCGCGGATGTTGCACCCTGTGGATATCGATTCTTCGGACGGCAATAACTGTTGGCTCGTTTAGAGTTACGGGAGCCATAACCAGTCAAAATGAAGCTCTCAGTGAGTTCTATGGCTTTGACGGCTGTAAGCCGTCAATGGATTGTTTCATACCCAAAATAGGCTATCCGAACCTCAATCGGGTCTTTGATGTATTTTGGCCTTCTTTTTTCCATCACGTGAATTTTTACGTTAAAACGGGATCACCGTGGCTGGTCTTCGATTTATCTTCCCTGGAGAGTGGTGCACCATGGTATTGTTCCATTTCAAATTCCTACACCCGCTTCTAAAACTCGAACGGTGCTGTTTCGGCTTTTTGGACGAATGTTGCACCTTGCACCACGGATGTTGCACCCTGTGGATATCGATTCTTCGGACAGCCATAATTGTTGCTCGTTTAGAGTTACGGGAGCCATAACCAGTGAAAACGAAGCTCTCAGTGAGTTCTACGGCTTTGATGGCTTTAAGCCGTCAATGGATAGTTTCATACCCAAAAAAGGCTATCCGAACGTCAATCCGGTCTTTGAAGTTTTTTGGCCTTCTTTTTTCCATCACGTGAATTTTTACGTTAAAACGGGATCACCGTGGCTGGTCTTCGATTTACCTTCCTTGGAGAGTGGTGCACCATGGTACTGTTCTGTTTCAAATCCCTGCACCCATTTCTAAAAGTCGAACGGCGCTGTTTCGGCTTTTTTGACGAATGTTGCACCTTGCACCGCAGATGTTGCACCCTATGGATATCGATTCTTCGGACGGCCATAACCGTTGGCTCGTTTAGAGTTACGGGAGCCATAACCAGTCAAAACGAAGCTCTCAGTGAGTTCTACAGCTTTGACGCCTATAAGCCGTCAATGTATAGTTTCATACCCAAAAAAGGTTATCCGAACCTCAATCGGGTCTCTGAAGTTTTTTGGCCTTCTTTTTTCCATCACGTGAATTTTTACGTTAAAACGGGATCACCGTGGCTGGTCTTCGATTTGCCTTCCCTGGAGTGGTGCATCATGGTACTGTTCTATTTCAAATCCCAGCACCCATTTCTAGAAGTACACGGCGCCGATTCGGCTTTTTGGACGAATGTTGCACCTTGCACCGCGGATGTTGCACCCTGTGGATATCGATTCTTCGGACGGCCATAACTGTTGGCTCGTTTAGAGTTACGGGAGCCATAACCAGTCAAAATGAAGCTCTCAGTGAGTTTATGGCTTTGACGGCTGTAAGCCGTCAATGGATTGTTTCATTCCCAAAAAAGGCTATCTGAACCTCAATCGGGTCTCTGATGTATTTTGGCCTTCTTTTTTCCATCACGTGAATTTTTACGTTAAAACGGGATCACCGTGGCTGGTCTTCGATTTATCTTCCCTGGAGAGTGGTGCACCATGGTATTGTTCCATTTCAAATCCCTGCACCCACTTCTAAAACTCGAACGACGCTGTTTCGGCTTTTTGGACGAATGTTGCACCTTGCACCACGGATGTTGCACCCTGTGGATATCGATTCTTCGGACAGCCATAATTGTTGCTCGTTTAGAGTTACGGGAGCCATAACCAGTGAAAACGAAGCTCTCAGTGAGTTCTACGGCTTTGATGGCTTTAAGCCGTCAATGGATAGTTTCAAACCCAAAAAAGGCTATCCGAACCTCAACCGGGTATCTGAAGTTTTTTGTCCTTCTTTTTTCCATCACGTGAATTTTTACGTTAAAACGGGATCACTATGCCTGGTCTTCGATTTACCTTCTCTGGAGTTGTGCACCATGGCACTGTTCTATTTCAAATCCCTGCACCCACTTCTAAAAGTCGCACGGCGCTGATTCGGCTTTTTGGACGAATGTTGCACCTTGCACCGCGGATGTTGCTCCCTGTGGATATCGATTCTTCGGACGGCCATAACTGTTTGTTGGTTTAGAGTTACGAGAGCCATAACCAGTCAAAATGAAGCTCTCAATGAGTTCTACGGCTTTGACTACTGTAAGCCGTCAACGGATAGTTCCATATCCAAAAAAGGCTATCCGAACCTCAATCGGGTCTTTGACGTTTTTTGGCCTTCTTTTTTCCATCACGTGAATTTTTACGTTAAAACGGGATCACCGTGGCTGGTCTTTGATTTACCTTCCCTGAAGAGTGGTGCACCATGGTACTGTTCTGTTTCAAATCCCTGCACCCATTTCTAAAAGTCGAACGGCACTGTTTCGGCTTTTTTGACGAATGTTGCACCTTGCACCGCGGATGTTGCACCCTATGGATATCGATTCTTCGGACGGCCATAACTGTTGGCTCGTTTTGAGTTACGGGAGCCATAACCAGTCAAAACGAAGCTCTCAGTAAGTTTTATGGCTTTGATGGCTGTAAGCCGTGAATGGATTGTTTCATACCAAAAAAAGGCTATCCGAACCTCAATCGGGTCTCTGATGTATTTTGGCCTTCTTTTTTCCATCACGTGAATTTTTACGTTAAAATGGGATCACCGTGGCTAGTCTTCGATTTACATTCCCTGGAGAGTGGTGCGCCATGGTACTGTTCCATTTCAAATCCCTGCACCTACTTCTAAAACTCGAATGGTGCTGTTTCGGCTTTTTGGACGAATGTTGCACCTTGCACCGCGGATGTCGCACCCTGTGGATATCCATTCTTCGGACGGCCATAACTGTTGGCTCGTTTAGAGTTACGGAAGCCATAACCAGTCAAAACAAAGCTCTCAGTGTGTTCTATGGGTTTGACGGCTGTAATCCATCAATGGATAGTTTTATACCCAAAAAGGATATCCGAACCTCAATCGGGTCTCTGAAGTTTTTTGGCCTTCTGTTTTCCATCACGTGAATTTTTACGTTAAAACGGGATCATCGTGGCTGGTCTTCGATTTACCTTCCCTGGAGAGTGGTGCACAATGGTACTGTTCCATTTCAAATCCCTACACCCATTTCTAAAAGTCGAACGGCGCTGTTTCTGCTTTTTGGACGAATGTTGCACCTTGCACCGTGGATGTTGCACCCTGTGGATATCGACTCTTCGTACGGCCATAACTATTGGCTCGTTTAGAGTTACGGGAGCCATAACTAGTTAAAACGAAGCTCTCAGTGAGTTCTACGGCTTTGACGACTATAAGCCGTCAATGGATAGTTTCATACCCAAAAAAGGCTATCTGAACCTTAATCGAGTCTCTGAAGTTTTTTGGCCTTCTTTTTTCCATCACGTGAATTTTTACGTTAAAACGGGATCAATGTCGCTGGTCTTCGATTTACCTTCCCTGGAGAGTGGTGCACCATGGTACTGTTCCATTTCAAATCACTACACCCATTTCTAAAAGTCGAACGGCGCTGTTTTGGCTTTTTGGACGAATGTTGCACCTTGCACCGCGGATGTTGCACCCTGTGGATATCTATTCTTCGGACGGCCATAACTGTTGGCTCGTTTAGAGTTACGGGAGCCATAACAAGTCAAAACGAAGCTCTCAGTAAGCTATATGGCTTTGACTGCTATAAGCCGTCAATGGATAGCTTCATACCCAAAAAAGGCTATCTGAACCTCAATCGGGTCTCTGATGTATTTTGGCCTTCTTTATTCCATCACGTGAATTTTTACGTTAAAACGGGATCACCGTGGCTGGTCTTCAATTTACCTTCCCTAGATAGTGGTGCACCATGGTACTGTTCTGTTTCAAATCCCTGCACCCATTTCTAAAAGTGGAACGGCGCTGTTTCGGCTTTTTGGACGAATGTTGCACCTTGCACCGCGGATGCTGCACCCTGTGGATATCGATTCTTCGGATGGCCATAACTGTTGGCTCGTTTAGAGTTACGGGAGCCATAACCAGTCAAAACGAAGCTCTCAGTGAGTTTTACGGCGTTGACGACTGTAAGCCATCAATGGATAGTTTCATACCCAAAAAAGGCTATCCAAATCTCAATCGGGTCTCTAATGTATTTTGGCCTTCTTTTTTCCATCACGTGAATTTTTACGTTAAAACGGGATCACCGTGGCTGGTCTTCGATTTACCTTCCCTAGAGAGTGGTGCACCATGGTATTGTTCCATTTCAAATCCCTGCACCCATTTCTAAAAGTCAAACGGCGCTGTTTCGGCTTTTTGGACGAATGTTGCACCTTGCACCGCGAATGTTGCACCTTGTGGATATCGATTCTTCGGACGGCCATAACTGTTGGCTCGTTTAGAGATACGGGAGCCATAACCAGTCAAAAGAAAGCTCTTAGTGAGTTCTATGGGTTTTACGGCTGTGAGCCATTAATGGATAGTTTTATACCCAAAAAACGCTATCCGGACCTCAATCGGGTCTCTGAAGTTTTTTGGCCTTCTGTTTTCCATCACGTGAATTTTTACGTTAAAACGGGATCACCGTGGCTGGTCTTCGATTTACCTTCCCTGGAGAGTGGAGCGCCATGGTACTGTTCCATTTCAAATCCCTATACCCATTTCTAAAAGTCGAACACCGCTGTTTCGGCTTTTTGGACGAATGTTGCACCGTGCACCGTGGATGTTGCACCCTGTGGATATCGATTCTTCGGACGGCCATAACTATTGGCTCGTTTAGAGTTACGGGAGCCATAACTAGTCAAAACGAAGCTCTCAGTGAGTTCTACGGCTTTGACGACTGTAAGCCGTCAATGGATAGTTTTATACCCAAAAAAGCTATCCGAAATTCAATCGGGTCTCTGAAGTTTTTTGGCCTTCTTTTTTCCATTACGTGCATTTTTACGTTAAAACGGGATCATCGTGGCTGGTCTTCGATTTACCTTCCCTGGAGAGTGGTGCACCATGGTACTGTTCCATTTCAAATCCCTACACCCATTTCTAAAAGTCGAATGGCGCTGTTTCGGCTTTTTGGACGAATGTTGCACCTTGCACCGTGGATGTTGCACCCTGTGGATATCGATTCTTCGGACGGCCATAACTGTTGGCTCGTTTAGAGTTACGGGAGCCATAACCAATCAAAACAAAGCTCTCAGTGAGTTCTATGGGTTTTACGGCGATAAGCCGTCAATGGATAGTTTCATACCCAAAAAAGGCTATCCGAACCTCAATCGGGTCTCTGATGTATTTTGGCCTTCTTTTTTCCATCACGTGAATTTTTACGTTAAAACGGGATCACCGTGGCTGGTCTTCGATTTACCTTCCCTGGAGAGTGGTTCATAATGGTACTGTTTCATTTCAAATCCCTACACGCATTTCTAAAAGTCGAACGGCGCTGTTTCGGCTTTTTGGACGAATGTTGCACCTTGCACCGTGGATGTTGCACCCTGTGGATATCGATTCTTCGGACGGCCATAACTGTTGGCTCGTTTGGAGTTACGGGAGCCATAACTAGTCAAAACGAAGCTCTCAGTGAGTTCTACGGATTTGACGACTGTAAGCCGTCAATGGATAGTTTCATACCCAAAAAAGGCTATCCGAACCTCAATCGGGTCTCTGATGTATTTTGGCCTTCTTTTTTCCATCACGTGAATTTTTACGTTAAAACGGGATCACCGTGGCTGGTCTTCGATTTACCTTCCCTGGAGAGTGGTGCACCATGGTACTGTTCCATTTTAAATCCCTGCACCCATTTCTAAAAGTTGAACGGTGCTGTTTCGGCTTTTTGGACGAATGTTGCACCTTGCACCGCGGATGTTGCACCCTGTGGATATCGATTCTTCGGACGGCCATAACTGTTGGCTCGTTTAGAATTACGGGAGCCATAACCAGTCAAAACGAAGCTCTCAGTGAGTTCTATGGCTTTGACGGCTGTAAGCCATCAATGGATAGTTTCATACCCAAAAAAGGCTATCCGAACCTCAATCGGGTCTGTGAAGTTTTTTGGCCTTCTTTTTTCCATCACGTGAATTTTTACGTTAAAACGGGATCACCGTGGCTGGTCTTCGATTTACCTTCTCTTGAGTGGAGCACCCTGTTATTGTTCTATTTCAAATCCCTGCACCCACTTCTAGAAGTCGCACGGTGCTGATTCGGCTTTTTTGATGAATGTTGCACCTTGCACCGCGGATGTTGCTCCCTGTGGATATCGATTCTTCGGACGGCCATAACTGTTGGCTGGTTTAGAGTTACGGGAGCCATAACCAGTCAAAATGAAGCTCTCAGTGAGTTCTACAGCTTTGACTGCTGTAAGCCGTCAATGGATAGTTCCATACTCAAAAAAGGCTATCCTAACCTCAATCGGGTCTTTGAAGTTTTTTGGCCTTCTATTTTCCATCACGTGAATTTTTACGTTAAAACGGGATCATCGCGGCTGGTCTTCGATTTACCTTCCCTGGAGAGTGGTGCACCATGGTACTGTTCCATTTCAAATCCCTACACCCATTTCTAAAAGTCGAATGGCGCTGTTTCGGATTTTTGGACGAATGTTGCACCTTGCACCGCGGATGTTGCACCCTATGGATATCGATTCTTTGGACGGCCATAACTGTTGGCTCGTTTAGAGTTACGGGAGCCATAACCAGTCAAAACGAAGCTCCTAGTGAGTTCAACGGTTTTGACGACTGTAAGCCGTCAATGGATAGTTTCATACCCAAAAAACGCTATCCGAACCTCAATCGGGTCTCTGAAGTTTTTTGGCCTTCTTTTTTCCATCACGTGAATTTTTACGTTAAAACGGGATCACCGTGGCTGGTCTTTGATTTGCCTTCCCTGGAGTGGTGCACCATGGAACTGTTCTATTTCAAATCCCAGCACCCATTTCTAGAAGTCACACGGCGCCTATTCGTCTTTTTGGACGAATGTTGCACCTTGCACCGCGGATGTTGCACCCTGTGTATATCGATTCTTCGGACGGCCATAAGTGTTGGCTCGTTTAGAGTTACGGGAGCCATAACCAGTCAAAACGAAGCTCTCAGTGTGTTCTATGGCTTTGACAGCTGTAAGCTGTCAATGGATAATTTCATACCCAAAAAAGGCTATCCGAACCTCAATCGGGTCTCTGATGTACTTTGGCATTCATTTTTCAATCACGTGAATTTTTTCGTTACAACGGGATCATCGTGGCTGGTCTACGATTTACCTTCCCTGGAGAGTGGTGCGCCAAGGTACTGTTCCATTTCTAATCCCTACACCTACTTCTAAAACTCGAATGGTGCTGTTTTGGCATTTTGGACGAATGTTGCACCTTGCACCGCGGATGTTGCACCGTGTGGATATCGATTCTTCGGACGGCCATAACTGTTGGCTCGTTTAGAGTTACGGGAGCCATAACTAGTCAAAACAAAGCTCTCAGTGAGTTCTATGGGTTTGACGGCTGTAAGCCGTCAATGGATAGTTTTATACCCAAAAAGGCTATCTGAACCTCAATCGGGTCTTTGAAGTTTTTTGGCCTTCTGTTTTCCATCACGTGAATTTTTACGTTAAAACGGGATCATCGCGGCTGGTCTTCGATTTACCTTCCCTGGAGAGTGGTGCACCATGGTACTGTTCCATTTCAAATCCCTACACCCATTTCTAAAAGTCGAATGGCGCTGTTTCGGCTTTTTGGACGAATGTTGCACCTTGCACCGCGGATGTTGCACCCTATGGATATCGATTCTTTGGACGGCCATAACTGTTGGCTCGTTTAGAGTTACGGGAGCCATAACCAGTCAAAACGAAGCCCCTAGTGAGTTCAACGGTTTTGACGACTGTAAGCCGTCAATGGATAGTTTCATACCCAAAAAACGCTATCCGAACTTCAATCGGGTCTCTGAAGTTTTTTGGCCTTCTTTTTTCCATCACGTGAATTTTTACGTTAAAACGGGATCACCGTGGCTGGTCTTTGATTTGCCTTCCCTGGAGTGGTGCACCATGGTACTGTTCTATTTCAAATCCCAGCACCCATTTCTAGAAGTCACACGGCGCCTATTCGTCTTTTTGGACGAATGTTGCACCTTGCACCGCGGATGTTGCACCCTGTGTATATCGATTCTTCGGACGGCCATAAGTGTTGGCTCGTTTAGAGTTACGGGAGCCATAACCAGTCAAAACGAAGCTCTCAGTGTGTTCTATGGCTTTGACAGCTGTAAGCTGTCAATGGATAATTTCATACCCAAAAAAGGCTATCCGAACCTCAATCGGGTCTCTGATGTACTTTGGCATTCATTTTTCAATCACGTGAATTTTTTCGTTACAACGGGATCATCGTGGCTGGTCTACGATTTACCTTCCCTGGAGAGTGGTGCGCCAAGGTACTGTTCCATTTCTAATCCCTACACCTACTTCTAAAACTCGAATGGTGCTGTTTTGGCTTTTTGGACGAATGTTGCACCTTGCACCGCGGATGTTGCACCCTGTGGATATCGATTCTTCGGACAGCCATAACTGTTGGCTCGTTTAGAGTTACGGGAGCCATAACTAGTCAAAACAAAGCTCTCAGTGAGTTCTATGGGTTTGACGGCTGTAAGCCGTCAATGGATAGTTTTATACCCAAAAAGGCTATCTGAACCTCAATCGGGTCTTTGAAGTTTTTTGGCCTTCTGTTTTCCATCACGTGAATTTTTACGTTAAAACGGGATCATCGTGGCTGGTCTTCGATTTACCTTCCCTGGAGAGTGGTGCACCATGGTACTGTTCAATTTCAAATCCCTACACCCATTTCTAAAAGTCGAACGGCGCTGTTTCGGCTTTTTGGACGAATGTTGCACCTTGCACCGTGGATGTTGCACCCTGTGATTATCGATTCTTCGGACGGCCATAACTATTGGCTCGTTTAGAGTTACGAGAGCCATAACTAGTCAAAACGAAGCTCTCAATGAGTTCTACGGCTTTGACGACTGTAAGCCATCAATGGATAGTTTCATACCGAAAAAAGGCTCTCCGAACCTTAATCGAGTCCCTGAAGTTTTTTGGCCTTCTTTTTTCCATCACGTGAATTTTTACGTTAAAACGGGATCACCGTGGCTGGTCTTCGATTTACCTTCCCTGGAGAGTGGTGAACCATGGTACTGTTCCATTTCAAATCCCTGCACCCATTTCTAAAAGTCGAACGACGCTGTTTCGGCTTTTTGGACGAATGTTGCACCTTGCACTGCGGATGTTGCACCCTATGGATATCGATTCTTCGGACGACCATAAATGTTGGCTCGTTTAGAGTTACGGGAGCCATAAGCAGTCAAAACGAAGCTCTCAGTGAGTTCTATGGCTTTGATGGCTGTAAGCCGTCAATGGATTGTTTCATACCCAAAAAAGGCTATCCGAACCTCAATCGGGTCTTTGATGTATTTTGGCCTTCTTTTTTCCATCACGTGAATTTTTACGTTAAAACGGGATCACCGTGGCTGGTCTTCGATTTACCTTCCCTGGAGAGTGGTGCACCATGGTACTGTTATGTTTCAAATCCCTACACCCATTTCTAAAAGTGGAACGGCGTTGTTTTGGCTTTTTGGAAGAATGTTGCACCTTGCACCGCGGATGCTGCACCATTTGGATATTGATTCTTCGGACGGCCATAACTGTTGGCTCGTTTAGAGTAACGGGAGCCATAACCAGTCAAAACGAATCTCTCAGTGAGTTCTATGGCTTTGACAGTTGTAAGCCGTCAGTGGATAGTTTCATACCCAAAAAAGGCTATCCGAACCTCAATCGGGTCTTTGAAGTTTTTTGGCCTTCTTTTTTCCATCACGTGAATTTTTACGTTAAAACGGGATCACCGTGGCTGGTCTTCGATTTACCTTCCCTGGAGAGTGGTGCACCATGGTACTGTTCCATTTCAAATCCCTACACCCATTTCTAAAAGTCGAACAGCGCTGTTTCGGCTTTTTGGACGAATGTTGCACCTTGCACCATGGATGTTGCACCCTGTGGATATCGATTCTTCGGACGGCCATAACTTTTGGCTCGTTTAGAGTTACGGGAGCCATAACTAGTCAAAACGAAGCTCTCATTGAGTTCTACGGCTTTGACGACTATAAGCCATCAATGGATAGTTTCATACCCAAAAAAGGCTATCCGAACCTTAATCGAGTCTCTGAAGTTTTTTGGCCTTCTTTTTTCCATCACGTGAATTTTTACGTTAAAACGGGATCACCGTGGCTGGTCTTCGATTTACCTTCCCTGGAGAGTGGTGCACCATGGTACTGTTCCATTTCAAATCCCTGCACCCATTTCTAAAAGTCGAACGGCGCTGTTTCGGCTTTTTGAACGAATGTTGCACCTTGCACTGCGGATGTTGCACCCTGTGGATATCGATTCTTCGGACGGCCATAAATGTTGGCTCGTTTAGAGTTACGGGAGCCATAAGCAGTCAAAACGAAGCTCTCAGTGAGTTCTATGGCTTTGACGGCTGTAAGCCGTCAATGGATAGTTTCATACCGAAAAAAGGCTCTCCGAACCTTAATCGAGTCCCTGAAGTTTTTTGGCCTTCTTTTTTCCATCACGTGAATTTTTACGTTAAAACGGGATCACCGTGGCTGGTCTTCGATTTACCTTCCCTGGAGAGTGGTGAACCATGGTATTGTTCCATTTCGAATCCCTGCACCCATTTCTAAAAGTCGAACGACGCTGTTTCGGCTTTTTGGATGAATGTTGCACCTTGCACTGCGGATGTTGCACCCTGTGGATATCGATTCTTCGGACGGCCATAAATGTTGGCTCGTTTAGAGTTACGGGAGCCATAAGCAGTCAAAACGAAGCTCTCAGTGAGTTCTATGGCTTTGACGGCTGTAAGCCGTCAATGGATTGTTTCATACCCAAAAAAGGCTATCCGAACCTCAATAGGGTCTTTGATGTATTTTGGCCTTCTTTTTTCCATCACGTGAATTTTTACGTTAAAACGGGATCACCGTGGCTGGTCTTCGATTTACCTTCCCTGGAGAGTGGTGCACCATGGTACTGTTATGTTTCAAATCCCTACACCCATTTCTAAAAGTGGAACGGCGTTGTTTTGGCTTTTTGGACGAATGTTGCACCTTGCACCGCGGATGCTGCACCATTTGGATATTGATTCTTCGGACGGCCATAACTGTTGGCTCGTTTAGAGTTACGGGAGCCATAACCAGTCAAAACGAAGCTCTCAGTGAGTTCTATGGCTTTGACGGTTGTAAGCCGTCAGTGGATAGTTTCATACCCAAAAAAGGCTATCTGAACCTCAATCGGGTCTTTGAAGTTTTTTGGCCTTCTTTTTTCCATCACGTGAATTTTTACGTTAAAACGGGATCACCGTGGCTGGTCTTCGATTTACCTTCCCTGGAGAGTGGTGCACCATGGTACTGTTCCATTTCAAATCCCTACACCCATTTCTAAAAGTCGAACAGCGCTGTTTCGGCTTTTTGGACGAATGTTGCACCTTGCACCATGGATGTTGCACCCTGTGGATATCGATTCTTCGGACGGCCATAACTTTTGGCTCGTTTAGAGTTACGGGAGCCATAACTAGTCAAAACGAAGCTCTCATTGAGTTCTACGGCTTTGACGACTATAAGCCATCAATGGATAGTTTCATACCCAAAAAAGGCTATCCGAACCTTAATCGAGTCTCTGAAGTTTTTTGGCCTTCTTTTTTCCATCACGTGAATTTTTACGTTAAAACGGGATCACCGTGGCTGGTCTTCGATTTACCTTCCCTGGAGAGTGGTGCACCATGGTACTGTTCCATTTCAAATCCCTGCACCCATTTCTAAAAGTCGAACGGCGCTGTTTCGGCTTTTTGGACGAATGTTGCACCTTGCACCGCGGATGTTGCACCCTGTGGATATCGATTCTTCGGACGGCCATAAATGTTTGCTCGTTTAGAGTTACGGGAGCCATAAGCAGTCAAAACGAAGCTCTCAGTGAGTTCTATTGCTTTGATGGCTGTAAGCTGTCAATGGATTGTTTCATACCCAAAAAAGGCTATCCGAACCTCAATCGGGTCTTTGATGTATTTTGGCCTTCTTTCCTCCATCACGTGAATTTTTACGTTAAAACGGGATCACCGTGGCTGGTCTTCGATTTACCTTCCCTGGAGAGTGGTTCACCATGGTACTGTTCTGTTTCAAATCCCTGCACCCATTTCTAAAATTGGAACGGCGTTGTTTCGGCTTTTTGGACGAATGTTGCACCTTGCACCGCGGATGCTGCACCCTGTGGATATTGATTCTTCGGACGGCCATAACTGTTGGCTCGTTTAGAGTTACGGGAGCCATAACCAGTCAAAACGAAGCTCTCAGTGAGTTCTATGGCTTTGATGGCTGTAAGCCGTCAATGGATAGTTTCATGCCCAAAAAAGGCTATCCGAACCTCAATCGGGTCTTTGATGTATTTTGGCCTTGTTTTTTCCATCACGTGAATTTTTACGTTAAAATGGGATCACCGTGGCTGGTGTTCGATTTACCTTCCATGGAGAGTGGTGCACAATGGTACTGTTCCATTTAAAATCCCTACACCCACTTCTAAAACTCGAACGGCGCTGATTCGGCTTTTTGGACGAATGTTGCACCTTGCACCGCGGATGCTGCACCCAGTGGATATCGATTCTTCGGACGGCCATAACTGTTGGCTCGTTTAGAGTTACGGTAGCCAAAACTAGTCAAAACGAAGCACTCAGTGAGTTCTACGGCTATGACGACTGTAAGCCGTCAATGGATAGTTTAATACCCAAAAAAGGCTATCCGAACCTCAATCGGATCTCTGAAGTTTTTTGGCCTTCATTTTTCCATCACGTGAATTATTACGTTAAAATGGGATCACCGTGGCTGGTCTTCGATTTACCTTCCCTGGAGAGTTGTGCACCATGGTACTATTCCATTTCAAATCCCTGCACCCATTTCTAAAAGTCGAACGGCGCTGTTTCGACTTTTTGGACGAATGTTGCACCTTGCACCGCGGATGTTGCACCCAATGGATATAGATTCTTCGGACGGCCATAACTGTTGGCTCGTTTAGAGTTACGGGAGCCATAACCAGTCAAAACGAAGCTCTCAGTGAGTTCTATGGCTTTGACGGCTGTAAGCCGTCAATGGATTGTTTCATACCCAAAAAAGGCTATCCGAACCTCAATCGGGTCTCTGATGTATTTTGGCCTTCTTTTTTCCATCACGTGAATTTTTACGTTAAAACGGGATCACCGTGGCTGGTCCTCGATATACCTTCCCTGGAAAGTGGTGCACCATGGTACTGTTCTGTTTCAAATCCCTGCACCCATTTCTAAAAGAAGAACGGCGCTGTTTCGGCTTTTTTGACGAATGTTGCACCTTGCACCGCGGATGTTGCACCCTATGGATATTGATTCTTCGGACGGCCATAACTGTTGGCTCGTTTAGAGTTACGGGAGCCATAACCAGTCAAAATGAAGCTCTCAGTGAGTTCTATGGCTTTGATGGCTGTAAGCCGTGAATGGATAGTTTCATACCCACAAAAGGCTATTCGAACCTCAATCGGGTCTCTGATGTATTTTGGCCTTCTTTTTTCCATCACGTGAATTTTTACGTTAAAACGGGATCGCCGTGGCTGGTCTTCGATTTACTTTCCCTGGAGAGTGGTGCATAATGGTACTGTTCCATTTAAAATCCCTACACCCACTTCTAAAACTCGAACGGCGCTGATTCGGATTTTTGGACGAATGTTGCACCTTGCACCGCGGATGCTGCACTCAGTGGATATCGATTCTTCGGACGGCCATAACTGTTGGCTCGTTTAGAGTTACGGGAGCCAAAACCAGTCAAAACGAAGCACTCAGTGAGTTCTACGGCTTTGACGACTGTAAGTCGTCAATGGATAGTTTTATACCCAAAAAAGGATATCCGAACCTCAATCGGGTCTCCGAAGTTTTTTGGCCTTCTTTTTTCCATCACGTGAATTTTTACGTTAAAACAGGATCACCGTGGCTGGTCTTCGATTTACCTTCCCTGGAGAGTGGTGCACCATTGTACTGTTCCATTTCAAATCCCTACACCCATTTCTAAAAGTGGAACGGCGCCGTTTCGGCTTTTTGGACGAATGTTGCACCTTGCACCGTGGATGTTGCACCCTGTGGATATCGATTCTTCGGACGGCCATAACTATTGGCTCGTTTAGAGTTACGGGAGCCTTAACTAGTCAAAACGAAGCTCTTAGTGAGTTCTACGGCTTTGACGACTATAAGCCATCAATGGATAGTTTCATACCGAAAAAAGGCTATCCGAACCTTAATTGAGTCTCTGAAGTTTTTTGGCCTTCATTTTTCCATCACGTGAATTTTTACGTTAAAACGGGATCACCATGGCTGGTCTTCGATTTACCTTCCCTGGAGAGTGGTGCACCATGGTACTGTTCCATTTCAAATCCCTGCACCCATTTCTAAAAGTCGAACGACGCTGTTTCGGCTTTTTGGACGAATGTTGCACCTTGCACCGCGGATGTTGCACCCTGTGGATATCGATTCTTCGGACGGCCATAAATGTTGGCTTGTTTAGAGTTACGGGAGCCATAAGCAGTCAAAACGAAGCTCTCAGTGAGTTCTATGGCTTTGATGGCTGTAAGCCGTCAATGGATTGTTTCATACCCAAAAAAGGCTATCCGAACCTCAATCGGGTCTTTGATGTATTTTGGCCTTCTTTTCTCCATCACGTGAATTTTTACGTTAAAACGGGATCACCGTGGCTGGTCTTCGATTTACCTTCCCTGGAGAGTGGTGCACCATGGTACGGTTCTGTTTCAAATCCCTGCACCCATTTCTAAAAGTGGAACGGCGTTGTTTCGGCTTTTTGGACGAATGTTGCACCTTGCACCGCGGATGCTGCACCCTGTGGATATTGATTCTTCGGACGGCCATAACTGTTGGCTCGTTTAGAGTTACGGGAGCCATAACCAGTCAAAACGAAGCTCTCAGTGAGTTTTATGGCTTTGACGACTATAAGCCGTCAATGGATAGATTCATACCCAAAAAAGGCTATCCGAACCTGAATCGGGTCTCTGATGTATTTTGGCCTTCTTTTTTCCATCACGTGAATTTTTACGTTAAAACGAGAGTGGCGGGTGTTCGATTTACCTTCCATGGAGAGTGGTGCACCATGGTACTGTTCCATTTAAAATCCCTACACCCACTTCTAAAACTCGAACGGTGCTGATTCGGCTTTTTGGACGAATGTTGCACCTTGCAACACGGATGCTGCACCCAGTGGATATCGATTCTTTGGACGGCCATAACTGTTCGCTCGTTTAGAGTTACGGGAGCCAAAACTAGTCAAAACGAAGCACTCAGTGAGTTCTACGGCTTTGACGGCTGTAAGCCGTCAATGGATAGTTTAATACCCAAAAAAGGCTATCCGAACCTCAATCGGATCTCTGAAGTTTTTTGGCCTTCTTTTTTCCATCACGTGAATTTTTACGTTAAAACGGGATCACCGTGGCTGGTCTTCGATTTACCTTCCCTGGAGAGTGGTGCACCATGGTACTGTTCCATTTCAAATCCCTGCACCCATTTCTAAAAGTCGAACGGCGCTGTTTTGACTTTTTGGACGAATGTTGCACCTTGCACCGCGGATGTTGCACCCTGTGGATATCGATTCTTCGGACGGCCATAACTGTTGGCTCGTTTAGAGTTACGGGAGCCATAACCCGTCAAAACGAAGCTCTCAGTGAGTTCTATGGCTTTGACGGCTATAAGCCGTCAATGGATTGTTTCATACCCAAAAAAGGCTATCCGAACCTCAATCGGGTCTCTGATGTATTTTGGCCTTCTTTTTTCCAACACGTGAATTATTACGTTAAAACGGGATCACCGTGGCTGGTCTTCGACATACCTTCCCTGGAGAGTGGTGCACCATGGTACTGTTCTGTTTCAAATCCCTGCACCCATTTCTAAAAGAAGAATGGCGTTGTTTCGGCTTTTTTGACGAATGTTGCACCTTGCACCGCGGATGTTGCACCCTATGGATATTGATTCTTCGGACGGCCATAACTGTTGGCTCGTTTAGAGTTACGGGAGCCATAACCAGTCAAAACGAAGCTCTCAGTGAGTTCTATGGCTTTGATGGCTGTAAGCCGTGAATGGATAGTTTCATACCCAAAAAAGGCTATCCGAACCTCAATCGGGTCTCTGATGTATTTTGGCCTTCTTTTTTCCATCACGTGAATTTTTACGTTAAAACGGGATCACCGTGGCTGGTCTTCGATTTACCTTCCCTGTAGAGTGGTGCATAATGGTACTGTTTCATTTCAAATCCCTACACCCATTTCTAAAAGTCGAACGGCGCTGTTTCGGCTTTTTGGACGAATGTTGCACCTTGCACCGTGGATGTTGCACCCTGTGGATATCGATTCTTCGGACGGCCATAACTGTTGGCTCGTTTAGAGTTACGGGAGCCATAACCAGTCAAAACGAAGCTGTCAGTGATTTCTACGGCTTTGACGACTGTAAGCTGTCAATGGATAGTTTCATACCCAAAAAAGGCTATCCGAACCTTAATCGGGTCTCTGAAGTTTTTTGGCCATCTTTTTTCCATCACGTGAATTTTTAAGTTAAAACGGGATCACCGTGGCTGGTCTTCGATTTACCTTCCCTGGAGAGTGGTGCACCATGGTACTGTTCCATTTTAAATCCCTGCACCCATTTCTAAAAGTTGAACGGCGCTGTTTCGGCTTTTTGGACGAATGTTGCACCTTGCACCGCGGATGTTGCACCCTGTGGATATCGATTCTTCGAACGGCCATAACTGTTGGCTCGTATAGAGTTACGGGAGCCATAACCAGTCAAAACGAAGCTCTCAGTGAGTTCTATGGCTTTGATGGCTGTAAGCCATCAATGGATAGTTTCATACCCAAAAAAGGCTATCCGAACCTCAATCGGGTCTCTGAAGTTTTTTGTCCTTCTTTTTTCCATCACGTGAATTTTTACGTTAAAACGGGATCACCGTGGCTGGTCTTCAATTTACCTTCTCTGGAGTGGTGCACCATGGTACTGTTCTATTTCAAATCCCTCCACCCACTTCTAAAAGTCGCACGGCGCTATTCGGCATTTTGGACGAATGTTGCACCTTGCACCGCAGATGTTGCTCCTTGTGGATGTCGATTCTTCGGACGGCCATAACTGTTGGCTGGTTTAGAGTTACGGGAGCCATAACTAGTCAAAATGAAGCTCTCAGTGAGTTCTACGGCTTTGACTGCTGTAAGCCGTCAATGGATAGTTCCATACCCAAAAAAGGCTATCCGAACCTCAATCGGCTCTTTGAAGTTTTTTGGCCTTATGTTTTCCATCACGTGAATTTTTACGTTAAAACGGGATCACCGCGGCTGGTCTTCGATTTATCTTCCCTGGGGAGTGGTGCACCATGGTACTGTTCCATTTCAAATCCCTACACCCATTTCTAAAAGTTGAATGGCGCTGTTTCGGCTTTTTGGACGAATGTTGCACCTTGCACCGCGGATGTTGCACCCTCTGGATCTCGATTCTTCGGACGGCCATAACTGTTGGCTCGTTTAGAGTTACAGGAGCCATAACCAGTCAAAACGAAGCTCTCAGTGAGTTCTACGGCTTTGACGACTGTAAGCCGTCAATGGATAGTTTCATACCCAAAAAAGCCTATCTGAACCTCAATCGGGTCTCTGAAATTTTTTGGCCTTCTTTTTTCCATCACGTGAATTTTTACGTTAAAACGGGATCACCGTGGGTGGTCTTCGATTTGCCTTCCCTGGAGTGGTGCACCATGGTACTGTTCTATTTCAAATCCCAGCACCCATTTCTAGAAGTCACACGGCGCCTATTCGTCTTTTTGGATGAATGTTGCACCTTGCACTGCGGATGTTGCACCCTGTGGATATCGATTCTTCGGACGGCCATAACTGTTGGCTCGTTTAGAGTTACGGGAGCCATAACCAGTCAAAACGAAGCTCTCAGTGAGTTCTATGGCTTTGATGGCTGTAAGCTTTCAACGGATAGTTTCATACCCAAAAAAGGCTATCCGAACCTCAGTCGGGTCTTTGATGTATTTTGGCCTTCTTTTTTCAATCACGTGAATTTTTTCGTTAAAACGGGATCACCGTGGCTGGTCTTCAAATTACCTTCTCTGGAGAGTGGTGCACCATGGTACTATTCCATTTCAAATCCCTGCACCTACTTCTAAAACACGAATGGTGCTGTTTCGGCTTTTTGGACGAATGTTGCACCTTGCACCGCGGATGTTGCACCCTCTGGATATCGATTCTTCGGACGGCCATAACTGTTGTCTCGTTTAGAGTTACGCGAGCCATAACCCGTCAAAACAAACCTCTCAGTGTGTTCTATGGGTTTGACGGCTGTAAGCCGTCAATGGATAGTTTTATACCCAAAAAGGCTATCCGAACCTCAATCGGGTCTCTGAAGTTTTTTGGCCTTCTGTTTTACATCACGTGAATTTTTACGTTAAAACGGGATCATCGTGGCTGGTCTTCGATTTACCTTCCCTGGAGAGTGGTGCACCATGGTACTGTTCCATTTCAAATCCCTACACCCATTTCTAAAAGTCGAACGGCGCTGTTTCGGCTTTTTGGACGAATGTTGCACCTTGCACCGTGGATGTTGCACCCTGTGGATATAGATTCTTCGGACTACCATAACTGTTGGCTCGTTTATAGTTACGGGAGCCATAACTAGTCAAAACGAAGCTCTCAGTGAGTTCTACGGCTTTGATGACTGTAAGCCATCAATGGATAGTTTCATACCGAAAAAAGGCTATCCGAACCTTAATTGAGTCTCTGAAGTTTTTTGGCCTTCTTTTTTCCATCACGTGAATTTTTACGTTAAAACAGGATCACCGTGGCTTGTCTTCGATTTACCTTCCCTGGAGAGTGGTGCACCATGGTACTATTCCATTTCAAATCCCTACACCCATTTCTAAAAGTCGAATGGCGCTGTTTCGGCTTTTTGGATGAATGTTGCACCTTGCACCGCGGATGTTGCACCCTCTGGATATCGATTCTTTGGACGGCCATAATTGTTGGCTCATTTAGAGTTACAGGAGCCATAAACAGTCAAAACGAAGCTCTCAGTGAGTTCTACGGCTTTGACGACTGTAAGCCGTCAATGGATAGTTTCATACCCAAAAAAGCCTATCCGAACTTCAATCGGGTTTCTGAAGTTTTTTGGCCTTCTTTTTTCCATCACGTGAATTTTTACGTTAAAACGGGATCACCGTGGGTGGTCTTCGATTTGCCTTCCCTGGAGTGGTGCACCATGGTACTGTTCTATTTCAAATCCCAGCACCCATTTCTAGAAGTCACACGGCGCCTATTCGTCTTTTTGGATGATTGTTGCACCTTGCACCGCGGATGTTGCACCCTGTGGATATCGATTCTTCGGACGGCCATAACTGTTGGCTCGTTTAGAGTTACGGGAGCCATAACCAGTCAAAACAAAGCTCTCAGTGAGTTCTATGGCTTTGATGGCTGTAAGCTGTCAATGGATAGTTTCATAAACAAAAAAGGCTATCCAAACCTCAATCGGGTCTTTGATGTATTTTGGCCTTCTTTTTTCAATTACGCGAATTTTTTCGTTAAAACGGGATCACCGTGGCAGGTCTTCGATTTACCTTCCCTGGAGAGTGGTGCGCCATGGTACTATTCCATTTCAAATCCCTGCACCTACTTCTAAAACTGGAATGGTGCTGTTTCGGCTTTTTGGACGAATGTTGCACCTTGCACCGCGGATGTTGCACCTTCTAGATATCGATTCTTCGGACGGCCATAACTGTTGGCTCGTTTAGAGTTACGCGAGCCATAACCAGTCAAAACAAAGCTCTCAGTGAGTTCTATGGGTTTGACGGCTGTAAGCCGTCAATGGATAGTTTTATAACCAAAAAGGCTATCCGAACCTCAATCGGGTCTTTGAAGTTTTTTAGCCTTCTGTTTTACATCACGTGAATTTTTACGTTAAAACGGGATCATCGTGGCTGGTCTTCGATTTACCTTCCCTGGAGAGTGGTGCACCATGGTACTGTTCCATTTCAAATCCCTACACCCATTTCTAAAAGTCGAACGGCGCTGTTTCGGCTTTTTGGACGAATGTTGCACCTTGCACCGTGGATGTTGCACCCTGTGGATATAGATTCTTCGGACTACCATAACTGTTGGCTCGTTTAGAGTTACGGGAGCCATAACTAGTCAAAACGAAGCTCTCAGTGAGTTCTACGGCTTTGATGACTGTAAGCCATCAATGGATAGTTTCATACCGAAAAAAGGCTATCCGAACCTTAATCGAGTCTCTGAAGTTTTTTGGCCTTCTTTTTTCCATCACATGAATTTTTACGTTAAAACGGGATCATCGTGGCTGGTCTTCGATTTACCTTCCCTGGAGAGTGGTGCACCATGGTACTGTTCCATTTCAAATCCCTGCACCCACTTCTAAAACTCAAACGGTGCTGTTTTGGCTTTTTGGACGAATGTTGCACCTTGCACCGCGGATGTTGCCCCCTGTGGATATCGCTTCTTCGGACAGCCATAATTGTTGCTCGTTTAGAGTTACGGGAGCCATAACCAGTGAAAATGAAGCTCTCAGTGAGTTCTACGGCTTTGAAAGCTGTAAGCCATCAATGGATAGTTTCATACCCAAAAAAGGCTATCCGTACCTCAATCGGGTCTCTGAAGTTTGTTGGCCTTCTTTTTTCCATCACATGAATTTTTACGTTAAAACGGGATCACCGTGGCTGGTCTTCAATTTACTTTCCCTGGAGTGGTGCACCGTGGTACTGTTCTATTTCAAATCCCTATACCCACTTATAAAAGTCGCATGGCGCTGATTCGGCTTTTTGGACGAATGTTGCACCTTGCACCGTGGATGTTGCACCATGTGGATATCGATTTTTCGGACGGCCATAACTTTTGGCTCGTTTAGATTTACAGGAGCCATACCTAGTCAAAACAAAGCTCTTAGTGAGTTCTACGGCTTTGACTACTGTAAGCCGTCAATGGATAGTTCCATACCCAAAAAAGGCTATCCGAACCTCGATCGGGTCTTTGAAGTTTTTTGACCTTCTGTTTTCCATCACGTGAATTTTTATGTTAAAACAGGATCACCACGGCTGGTCTTCGATTTACCTTCCCTGGAGAGTGGTGCACCATGGTACTGTTCCATTTCAAATCCCTACACCCATTTCTAAAAGTCGAATGGCGCTGTTTCTGCTTTTTGGACGAATGTTGCACCTTGCACCGCGGATGTTGCACCCTGTGGATATCGATTCTTCGGATGGCCATAACTGTTGGCTCGTTTAGAGTTATGGGAGCCATAACCAGTCAAAACAAAGCTCTAAGTGAGTTCTATTTGTTTTACGGCTGTAAGCCGTCAATGGATAGTTTTATACCCAAAAAAGGCCATCCGAACCTCAATCGGGTCTCTGAAGTTTTTTGGCCTTCTATTTTCCATCACGTGAATTTTTATGTTAAAACGGGATCACCGTGGCTGGTCTTCGATTTACCTTCCATGGAGAGTAGTGCACCATGGTACTGTTCCATTTAAAATCCCTACACCATTTCTAAAAGTCGAACGGCGCTGTTTCGGCTTTTTAGACGAATGTTGCACCTTGCACCGTGGATGTTGCACCTTGTGGATATCGATTCTTCGGATGACCATAATTGTTGGCTCGTTTAGAGTTACGGGAGCCATAACTAGTCAAAACGAAGCTCTCAGTGAGTTCTATGTCTTTGATGGCTGTAAGCCGTCAATGGATTGTTTCATACCCAAAAAAGGCTATCCGAACCTCAATCAGGTCTTTGATGTATTTTGGCCTTCTTTTCTCCATCACGTGAATTTTTACGTTAAAACGAGATCACCGTGGCTGGTCTTCGATTTACCTTCCCTGGAGAGTGGTGCACCATGGTACGGTTCTGTTTCCAATCCCTGCACCCATTTCTAAAAGTGGAACGGCGTTGTTTCGGCTTTTTGGACGAATGTTGCACCTTGCACCGCGGATGCTGCACACTGTGGATATTGATTCTTCGGACGGCCATAACTGTTGGCTCGTTTAGAGTTACGGGAGCCATAACCAGTCAAAACGAAGCTCTCAGTGAGTTCTATGGCTTTGACGACTATAAGCCGTCAATGGATAGATTCATACCCAAAAAAGGCTATCCGAACCTCAATCGGCTCTTTGATGTATTTTGGCCTTCTTTTTTCCATCACGTGAATTTTTACGTTAAAACGGGATCACCGTGGCGGGTGTTCGATTTATCTTCCATGGAGAGTGGTGCACCATGGTACTGTTCCATTTAAAATCCCTACACCCACTTATAAAACTCGAACGGCGCTGATTCGGCTTTTTGGACGAATGTTGCTCCTTGCAACACGGATGCTGCACCCAGTGGATATCGATTCTTTGGACGGCCATAACTGTTAGCTCGTTTAGAGTTACGGGAGCCAAAACTAGTCAAAACGAAGCACTCAGTGAGTTCTACGGCTTTGACGGCTGTAAGCCGTCAATGGATATTTTAATACCCAAAAAAGGCTATCCGAACCTCAATCGGATCTCTGAAGTTTTTTGGCCTTCTTTTTTCCATCACGTGAATTTTTACGTTAAAACGGGATCACCGTGGCTGGTCTTCGATTTACCTTCCCTGGAGAGTGGTGCACCATGGTACTGTTCCATTTCAAATCCCTGCACCCATTTCTAAAAGTCGAACGGCGCTGTTTTGACTTTTTGGACGAATGTTGCACCTTGCACCGCGGATGTTGCACCCTGTGGATATCGATTCTTCGGACGGCCATAACTGTTGCCTCGTTTAGAGTTACGGGAGCCATAACCAGTCAAAACGAAGCTCTCGGTGAGTTCTATGGCTTTGACGGCTATAAGCCGTCAATGGATTGTTTCATACCCAAAAAAGGCTATCCGAACCTCAATCGGGTCTCTGATGTATTTTGGCCTTCTTTTTTCCAACACGTGAATTTTTACGTTAAAACGGGATCACCGTGGCTGGTCTTCGACATACCTTCCCTGGAGAGTGGTGCACCATGGTACTGTTCTGTTTCAAATCCCTGCACCCATTTCTAAAAGAAGAACGACATTGTTTCGGCTTTTTTGACGAATGTT
This sequence comes from Allium fistulosum, assembly GCA_030737815.1. Classification (NCBI taxonomy): domain Eukaryota; kingdom Viridiplantae; phylum Streptophyta; class Magnoliopsida; order Asparagales; family Amaryllidaceae; genus Allium; species Allium fistulosum. The sequence continues at coordinate 25,682,066 of JASFAW010000011.1, forward strand.
GCACCTTGCACCGCGGATGTTGCACCCTATGGATATTGATTCTTCGGACGGCCATAACTGTTGGCTCGTTTAGAGTTACGGGAGCCATAACCATTCAAAACGAAGCTCTCAGTGAGTTCTATGGCTTTGATGGCTGTAAGCCGTGAATGGATAGTTTCATACCCAAAAAAGGCTATCCGAACCTCAATCGGGTCTCTGATGTATTTTGGCCTTCTTTTTTCCATCACGTGAATTTTTACGTTAAAATGGGATCACCGTGGCTGGTCTTCGATTTACCTTCCCTGTATAGTGGTGCATAATGGTACTGTTTCATTTCAAATCCCTACACCCATTTCTAAAAGTCGAACGGCGCTGTTTCGGCTTTTTGGACGAATGTTGCACCTTGCACCGTGGATGTTGCACCCTGTGGATATCGATTCTTCGGACGGCCATAACTGTTGGCTCGTTTAGAGTTACGGGAGCCATAACTAGTCAAAACGAAGCTGTCAGTGATTTCTACGGCTTTGACGACTGTAAGCTGTCAATGGATAGTTTCATACCCAATAAAGGCTATCCGAACCTTAATCGGGTCTCTGAAGTTTTTTGGCCATCTTTTTTCCATCACGTGAATTTTTACGTTAAAACGGGGTCACCGTGGCTGGTCTTCGATTTACCTTCCCTGGAGAGTGATGCACCATGGTACTGTTCCATTTTAAATCCCTGCACCCATTTCTAAAAGTTGAACGGCGCTGTTTCGGCTTTTTGGACGAATGTTGCACCTTGCACCGCGGATGTTGCACCCTGTGGATATCGATTCTTCGGACGGCCATAACTGTTGGCTCGTATAGAGTTACGGGAGCCATAACCAGTCAAAACGAAGCTCTCGGTGAGTTCTATGGCTTTGATGGCTGTAAGCCATCAATGGATAGTTTCATACCCAAAAAAGGCTATCCGAACCTCAATCGGGTCTCTGAAGTTTTTTGGCCTTCTTTTTTCCATCACGTGAATTTTTACGTTAAAACGGGATCACCGTGGCTGGTCTTCAATTTACCTTCTCTGGAGTGGTGCACCATGGTACTGTTCTATTTCAAATCCCTCCACCCACTTCTAAAAGTGGCACGGCGCTGATTCGGCATTTTGGACGAATGTTGCACCTTGCACCGCAGATGTTGCTCCTTGTGGATGTCGATTCTTCGGACGGCCATAACTGTTGGCTGGTTTAGAGTTACGGGAGCCATAACTAGTCAAAATGAAGCTCTCAGTGAGTTCTACGGCTTTGACTGCTGTAAGCCGTCAATGGATAGTTCCATACCCAAAAAAGGCTATCTGAACCTCAATCGGGTCTTTGAAGTTTTTTGGCCTTCTGTTTTCCATCACGTGAATTTTTACGTTAAAACGGGATCACCGCGGCTGGTCTTCGATTTACCTTCCCTGGAGAGTGGTGCACCATGGTACTGTTCCATTTCAAATCCCTACACCCATTTCTAAAAGTCGAATGGCGCTGTTTCGGCTTTTTGGACGAATGTTGCACCTTGCACCGCGGATGTTGCACCCCTTGGATATCGATTCTTTGGACGGCCATAACTGTTGGCTCGTTTAGAGTTACAGGAGCCATAACCAGTCAAAACTAAGCTCTCAGTGAGTTCTACGGCTTTGACGCCTGTAAGTCGTCAATGGATAGTTTCATACCCAAAAAAGCCTATCCGAACCTCAATCGGGTCTCTGAAATTTTTTGGCCTTCTTTTTTCCATCACGTGAATTTTTACGTTAAAACGGGATCACCGTGGGTGGTCTTCGATTTGCCTTCCCTGGAGTGGTGCACCATGGTACTGTTCTATTTCAAATCCCAGCACCCATTTCTAGAAGTCACACGGCGCCTATTCGTCTTTTTGGATGAATGTTGCACCTTGCACTGCGGATGTTGCACCCTGTGGATATCGATTCTTCGGACGGCCATAACTGTTGGCTCGTTTAGAGTTACGGGAGCCATAACTAGTCAAAACGAAGCTCTCAGTGAGTTCTATGGCTTTGATGGCTGTAAGCTGTCAACGGATAGTTTCATACCCAAAAAAGGCTATCCGAACCTCAATCGGGTCTCTGATGTATTTTGGCCTTCTTTTTTCAATCACGTGAATTTTTTCGTTAAAATGGGATCACCGTGGCTGGTCTTCAAATTACCTTATCTGGAGAGTGGTGCGCCATGGTACTATTCCATTTCAAATCCCTGCACCTACTTCTAAAACTCGAATGGTGCTGTTTCGGCTTTTTGGACGAATGTGGCACCTTGCACCGCGGATGTTGCACCCTCTGGATATCGATTCTTCGGACGGCCATAACTGTTGGCTCGTTTAGAGTTACGCGAGCCATAACTAGTCAAAACAAACCTCTCAGTGAGTTCTATGGGTTTGACGGCTGTAAGCCGTCAATGTATAGTTTTATACCCAAAAAGGCTATCCGAACCTCAATCGGGTCTCTGAAGTTTTTTGGCCTTCTGTTTTACATCACGTGAATTTTTACGTTAAAACGGGATCATCGTGGCTGGTCTTCGATTTACCTTCCCTGGAGAGTGGTGCACCATGGTACTGTTCCATTTCAAATCCCTACACCCATTTCTAAAAGTCGAACGGCGCTGTTTCGGCTTTTTGGACGAATGTTGCACCTTGCACCGTGGATGTTGCACCCTGTGGATATAGATTCTTCGGACTACCATAACTGTTGGCTCGTTTATAGTTACGGGAGCCATAACTAGTCAAAACGAAGCTCTCAGTGAGTTCTACGGCTTTGATGACTGTAAGCAATCAATGAATAGTTTCATACCGAAAAAAGGCTATCCGAACCTTAATCGAGTCTCTGAAGTTTTTTGGCCTTCTTTTTTCCATCACGTGAATTTTTACGTTAAAACAGGATCACCGTGGCTTGTCTTCGATTTACCTTCCCTGGAGAGTGGTGCACCGTGGTACTATTCCATTTCAAATCCCTACACCCATTTCTAAAAGTCGAATGGCGCTGTTTCGGCTTTTTGGACGAATGTTGCACCTTGCACCGCGGATGTTGCACCCTCTGGATATCGATTCTTTGGACGGCCATAACTGTTGGCTCGTTTAGAGTTACAGGAGCCATAAACAGTCAAAACGAAGCTCTCAGTGAGTTCTACGGCTTTGACGACTGTAAGCCGTCAATGGATAGTTTCATACCCAAAAAAGCCTATCCGAACCTCAATCGGGTTTCTGAAGTTTTTTGGCCTTCTTTTTTCCATCACGTGAATTTTTACGTTAAAACAGGATCACCGTGGGTGGTCTTCGATTTGCCTTCCCTGGAGTGGTGCACCATGGTACTGTTCTATTTCAAATCCCAGCACCCATTTCTAGAAGTCACACGGCGCCTATTCATCTTTTTGGATGATTGTTGCACCTTGCACCGCGGATGTTGCACCCTGTGGATATCGATTCTTCGGACGGCCATAACTGTTGGCTCGTTTAGAGTTACGGGAGCCAAAACCAGTCAAAACGAAGCTCTCAGTGAGTTCTATGGCTTTGATGGCTGTAAGCTGTCAACGGATAGTTTCATACCCAAAAAAGGCTATCCAAACCTCAATCGGCTCTCTGATGTATTTTGGCCTTCTTTTTTCAATTACGTGAATTTTTTCGTTAAAACGGGATCACCGTGGCTGGTCTTTGATTTACCTTCCCTGGAGAGTGGTGCGCCATGGTACTATTCCATTTCAAATCCCTGCACCTACTTCTAAAACTTGAATGGTGCTGTTTTGGCTTTTTGGACGAATGTTGCACCTTGCACCGCGGATGTTGCACCCTCTGGATATCGATTCTTCGGACGGCCATAAATGTTGGCTCGTTTAGAGGTACGCGAGCCATAACCAGTCAAAACAAAGCTCTCAGTGAGTTCTATGGGTTTGACGGCTGTAAGCCGTCAATGGATAGTTTTATACCCAAAAAGGCTATCCGAACATCAATCGGGTCTCTGAAGTTTTTTGGCCTTCTGTTTTACATCACGTGAATTTTTACGTTAAAACGGGATCATCGTGGCTGGTCTTCGATTTACCTTCCCTGGAGAGTGGTGCACCATGGTACTGTTCCATTTCAAATCCCTACACCCATTTCTAAAAGTCGAACGGCGCTGTTTCGGCTTTTTGGACGAATGTTGCACCTTGCACCGTGGATGTTGCACCCTGTGGATATAGATTCTTCGGACTACCATAACTGTTGGCTCGTTTAGAGTTACGGGAGCCATAACTAGTCAAAACGAAGCTCTCAGTGAGTTCTACGGCTTTGATTACTGTAAGCCATCAATGGATAGTTTCATACCGAAAAAAGGCTATCCGAACCTTAATCGAGTCTTTGAAGTTTTTTGGCCTTCTTTTTTCCATCACATGAATTTTTACGTTAAAACGGGATCATCGTGGCTGGTCTTCGATTTACCTTCCCTGGAGAGTGATGCACCATGGTACTGTTCCATTTCAAATCCCTGCACCCACTTCTAAAACTCGAACGGCGCTGTTTTGGACGAATGTTGCACCTTGTACCGCAGATGTTGTCCCCTGTGGATATCGCTTCTTCGGACAGCCATAATTGTTGCTCGTTTAGAGTTACGGGAGCCATAACCAGTGAAAATGAAGCTCTCAGTGAGTTCTACGGCTTTGACGGCTGTAAGCCATCAATGGATAGTTTCATACCCAAAAAAGGCTATCCGAACCTCAATCGGGTCTCTGAAGTTTGTTGGCCTTCTTTTTTCCATCACATGAATTTTTACGTTAAAACGGGATCACCGTGGCTGGTCTTCGATTTACCTTCCCTGGAGTGGTGCACCGTGGTACTGTTCTATTTCAAATCCCTATACCCACTTCTTAAAGTGGCACGGCGCTGATTCGGCTTTTTTGACGAATGTTGCACCTTGCACCGTGGATGTTGCACCATGTGGATATCGATTTTTCGGACGGCCATAACTGTTGGCTCGTTTAGATTTACAGGAGCCATACCTAGTCAAAACAAAGCTCTTAGTGAGTTCAACGGCTTTGACTACTGTAAGCCGTCAATGGATAGTTCCATACCCAAAAAAGGCTATCCGAACCTCGATCGGGTCTTTGAAGTTTTTTGACCTTTTGTTTTCCATCACATGAATTTTTATGTAAAAACAGGATCACCACGGCTGGTCTTCGATTTACCTTCCCTGGAGAGTGGTGCACCATGGTACTGTTCCATTTCAAATCCCTACACCCATTTCTAAAAGTCGAATGGCGCTGTTTCTGCTTTTTGGACGAATGTTGCACCTTGCACCGCGGATGTTGCACCCTGTGGATATCGATTCTTCGGACGGCCATAACTGTTGGCTCGTTTAGAGTTATGGGAGCCATAACCAGTCAAAACAAAGCTCCAAGTGAGTTCTATGGTTTTTACGGCTGTAAGCCGTCAATGGATAGTTTTATACCCAAAAAAGGCCATCCGAACCTCAATCGGGTCTCTGAAGTTTTTTGGCCTTCTATTTTCCATCACGTGAATTTTTATGTTAAAACGGGATCACCGTGGCTGGTCTTCGATTTACCTTCCATGGAGAGTAGTGCACCATGGTACTGTTCCATTTAAAATCCCTACACCATTTCTAAAAGTCGAACGGCGCTGTTTCGGCTTTTTGGACGAATGTTGCACCTTGCACCGTGGATGTTGCACCTTGTGGATATCGATTCTTCGGATGACCATAATTGTTGGCTCGTTTAGAGTTATGGGAGCCATAACTAGTCAAAACGAAGCTCTCAGTGAGTTCTACGGCTTTGACAACTGTAAGACATCAATGGATAGTTTCATACCCAAAAAAGGCTATCCGAACCTTAATCGGGTCTCTGAAGTTTTTTGGCCTTCTTTTTTCCATCACGTGAATTTCTACGTTAAAACGGGATCACCGTGGTTGGTCTTCGATTTACCTTCCCTGGAGAGTGGTGCACCATGGTACCGTTTCATTTCAAATCCCTGCACCCATTTCTAAAAGTTGAACGGCGCTGTTTTGCCTTTTTGGACGAATGTTGCACCTTGCACCGCGGATGTTGCACCCTGTGGATATCGATTTTTCGGACGGCCATAACTGTTGGCTCGTTTATAATTACGGTAGCCTTAACCAGTCAAAACGAAGCTCTCAGTGAGTTCTATGGCTTTGACGGCTGTAAGCCGTCAATGGATTGTTTCATACCCAAAAAAGGCTATCCGAACCTCAATCGGGTCTCTGGTGTATTTTGGCCTTCTTTTTTCCATCACGTGAATTTTTACGTTAAAACGGGATCACCATGGCTGGTCTTCGATTTACCTTCCCTGGAGAGTGGTGCACCATGGTACTGTTCCATTTCAAATCCCTGCACCCACTTCTAAAACTCGAACGGCGCTGTTTCGGCTTTTTGGATGAATGTTGCACCTTGCACCGTGGATGTTGCCCCCTGTGGATATCGATTCTTCTGACAGCCATAATTGTTGCTCGTTTAGAGTTACGGGAGCCATAACCAGTGAAAATGAACCTCTCAGTGAGTTCTATGGCTTTGACGGCTGTAAGCCGTCAATGGATAGTTTCATACCCAAAAAAGGCTATCCGAACCTCAATCGGATCTCTGAAGTTTGTTGGCCTTCTTTTTTCCATCACGTGAATTTTTACATTAAAACGGGATCACCGTGGCTGGTCTTCGATTTACCTTCCCTGGAGTGGTGCACCATGGTACTGTTCTATTTCAAATCCCTATACCCACTTCTAAAAGTCGCACGACGCTGATTCGGCTTTTTGGACGAATGTTGCACCTTGCACCGTGGATGTTGCACCATGTGGATATCAATTTTTCGGACGGCCATAACTGTTGGCTCGTTTAGAGTTACAGGAGCCATACCTAGTCAAAACAAAGCTCTTAGGGAGTTCTACGGCTTTGACTACTGTAACCCGTCAATGGATAGTTCCATACCCAAAAAAGGCTATCCGAACCTCGATCGGGTCTTTGAAGTTTTTTGACCTTCTGTTTTCCATCACGTGAATTTTTATGTTAAAAGAGGATCACCACGGCTGGTCTTCGATTTACCTTCCCTGGAGAGTGGTGCACCATGGTACTGTTCCATTTCAAATCCCTACACCCATTTCTAAAAGTCGAATGGCGCTGTTTCTGCTTTTTGGACGAATGTTGCACCTTGTACCACGGATGTTGCACCCTATGGATATCGATTCTTCGGACGGCCATAACTGTTGGCTCGTTTAGAGTTACGGGAGCCATAACCAGTTAAAACAAAGCTCACAGTGAGTTCTACGGCTTTGACGACTTTAAGCCGTCAATGGATAGTTTCATACCAAAAAAAGGCTATCTGAACCTCCATCGGGTCTTTGAAGTTTTTTGGTGTTCTTTTTTCCATCAAGTGAATTTTTACGTTAAAACGGGATCACCGTGGCTTGTCTTCGATTTATCTTCCCTGGAGTGGTGCACCATGGTACTGTTCTATTTCAAATCCCAGCACCAACTTCTAAAAGTCACACGGCGATGATTCGGCTTTTTGGACGAATGTTGCACCTTGCACCGTAGATGTTGCACCCTGTGGATATCGATTCTTCGGACGACCATAACTGTTGGCTCGTTTAGAGTTACGGGAGCCATAACTAGTCAAAACGAAGCTCTCAGTGAGTTCTATGGCTTTGATGGCTGTAAGCCGTCAATGGATAGTTTCATACCCAAAAAAGGCTATCCGAACCTCAATCGGGTCTCTGATGTATTTTGGCCTTCTTTTATCAATCAAGTGAATTTTTACGTTAAAATGGGATCACCGTGGCTGGTCTTCGATTTACCTTCCCTGGAGAGTGGTGCGCCATGGTACTGTTCCATTTCAAATCCATGCACCCACTTCTAAAACTCGAACGGTGCTATTTCGGCTTTTTAAACGAATGTTGCACCTTGCACCGCGGATGTTGCACCCTATGGATATCGATTTCCGGACGGCCATAACTGTTGGCTAGTTTAGAGTTACAGGAGCCATAACTAGTCAAAACGAAGCTCTCAGTGAGATCTACGGCTTTGACGGCTGTAAGCCGTCAGTGGATAGTTTCATACCCAAAAAAGGCTATCCAAATCTCAATCGATTCTCTGATGTATTTTGGCCTTCTTTTTTCCATCACGTGAATTTTTACGTTAAAACGGGATCACCGTGGCTGGTCTTCGATTTACCTTCCCTGGAGAGTGGTGCACCATGGTACTGTTCCATTTCAAATCCCTGCACCCATTTCTAAAAGTCAAACGGCGCTGTTTCGGCTTTTTGGACGAATGTTGCACCTTGCACCGCGGATGTTGCACCCTGTGGATATCGATTCTTCGGACGGCCATAACTGTTGGCTCGTTTAGAGTTACGGGAGCCATAACCAGTCAAAACGAAGCTCTCAGTGAGTTCTATGACTTTGACGGCTGTAAGCCGTCAATGGATTGTTTCATACCCAAAAAAGGCTATCCGAACCTCAATCGGGTCTTTGATGTATTTTGGCCTTCTTTTTTCCATCACGTGAATTTTTACGTTAAAACGGGATCATCGTGGCTGGTCTTCGATTTACCTTCCTTGGAGAGTGGTGCACCATGGTACTATTTAATTTCAAATCCCTGCACCCACTTCTAAAACTCGAACGGCGCTGTTTCGGCTTTTTGGACGAATGTTGCACCTTGCACCGCGGATGTTGCACCCTATGGATATCGATTCTTCGGACAGCCATAATTGTTGCTCGTTTAGAGTTACGGGAGCCATAACCAGTGAAAACGAAGCTCTAGGTGAGTTCTACGGCTTTGACGGCTGTAAGCCGTCAATGGATAGTTTCATACCCAAATAGGCTATCCGAACCTCAATCGGGTCTCTGAAGTTTTTTGGCCTTCTTTTTTCCATCACGTGAATTTTTACGTTAAAACGGGATCACCGTGGCTGGTCTTCGATTTACCTTCCCTAGAGTGGTGCACCATGGTACTGTTCTATTTCAAATCTCTGCACCCACTTCTAAAAGTCGCACGGCACTGATTCGGCTTTTTGGACGAATGTTGCACCTTGCACCGCGGATGTTGCACCTTGTGGATATCGATTCTTCGGACGGCCATAACTGTTTGTTAGTTTAGAGTTACAGGAGCCATAACCAGTCAAAACATAGCTCTTAGTGAGTTCTACGGCTTTGACTGCTGTAAGCCGTCAATGGATAGTTCCATACCAAAAAAAGGCTATCCAAACCTCAATCGGGTCTTTGAAGTTTTTTGGCCTTCTGTTTTCCATCACTTGAATTTTTACGTTAAAATGGGATCACCACGGCTGGTCTTCGATTTACCTTCCGTGGAGAGTGGTGCACCATGGTACTGTTCCATTTCAAATCCCTGCACCCATTTCTAAAAGTCGAACGGCGTGGTTTCGGCTTTTTGGACGAATGTTGCATCTTGCACCGCGGATGTTGCACCCTGTGGATATCGATTCTTCGGACGGCGATAACTGTTGGCTCGTTTAGAGTTACGGGAGCCATAACAAGTCAAAACAAAGCTCTCAGTGAGTTCTATGGCTTTGATGGCTGTAAGCTGTCAATTGATTGTTTCATACCCAAAAAAGGCCATCCGAACCTCAATCGGGTCTCTGATGTATTTTGGCCTTCTTTTTTCCATCACGTGAATTTTTACGTTAAAACGGGATCATCGTGGCTGGTCTTCGATTTACCTTCCCTGGAGAGTGGTGCACCATGGTACTGTTCAATTTCAAATCCCTGCACCCACTTCTAAAACTCGAACGGCGTTGTTTCGGCTTTTTGGACGAATGTTGCACCTTGCACCGCGGATGTTGCACCCTGTGGATATCGATTCTTCGGACAGCCATAATTGTTGCTCGTTTAGAGTTACGGGAGCCATAACCAGTGAAAACGAAGCTCTCAGTGAGTTCTACGGTTTTGACGGCTGTAAGTTGTAAATGGATAGTTTCATACCCCAAAAAGGCTATCCGAACCTTAATCGGGTCTCTGAAGTTTTTTGGCCTTATTTTTTCCATCATGTGAATTTTTACGTTAAAACGGGATCATCGTGGCTGGTCTTTGATTTACCTTCCCTTGAGTGGTGCACCATGGTACTGTTCTATTTCAAATCCCTGCACCCACTTCTAAAAGTCGCACGGCGCTGATTCGGCTTTTTGGACGAATGTTGCACCTTGCACCGTGGATGTTGCACCCTGTGGATATCGATTCTTCGGACGGCCATAACTATTTGTTCGTTTAGAGTTACAGGAGCCATAACTAGTCAAAACAAAGCTCTCAGTGAGTTCTACGGCTTTGACTGCTGTAAGCCGACAATGGATAGTTCCATACCCAAAAAAGGCTATCCAAACCTCAATCGGGTCTTTGAAGTTTTTTGGCCTTCTGTTTTCCATCACGTGAATTTTTACGTTAAAACGGGATCGCCGTTGCTGGTCTTCAATTTACCTTCCCTGGAGAGTGGTGCACCATGGTACTGTTCCATTTCAAATCCCTGCACCCATTTCTAAAAGTCGAACGGCGTGGTTTCGGCTTTTTGGACGAATGTTGCATCTTGCACTGCGGATGTTGCACCCTGTGGATATCGATCCTTCGGACGGCCATAACTGTTGGCTCGTTTAGAGTTACGGGAGCCATAACCAGTCAAAACGAAGCTCTCAATAAGTTCTATGGCTTTGATGGTTGTAAGCCGTCAATTGATTGTTTCATACCCAAAAAAGGCTATCCGAACCTCAATCGGGTCTTTGATGTATTTTGGCCTTCTTTTTTCCATCACGTGAATTTTTACGTTAAAACGGGATCACTGTGGCTGGTCTTCGATTTACCTTCCTTGGAGAGTGGTGCACTATGGTACTGTTCCATTTCAAATCCCTGCACCCACTTCTAAAACTCGAACGGCGCTGTTTCGGCTTTTTGGACGAATGTTGCACCTTGCACCGCGGATGTCGCACCCTGTGGAAATCGATTCTTCGGACAGCCATAATTGTTGTTCATTTAGAGTTATGGGAGGCATAACCAGTGAAAACGAAGCTCTCGGTGAGTTCCACGGCTTTGGATAGTTTCATACCCAAAAAAGGCTATCCGAACCTCAACCGGGTCTCTGAAGTTTTTTGGCCTTCTTATTTCCATCACGTGAATTTTTACGTTAAAACAGGATCACCGTGGCTGGTCTTCGATTTCCCTTCCCTAAAGAGTGGTGCACCATGGTAATATTCCATTTCAAATCCCTACACACATTTCTAAAAGTCGAACGGCGCTGTTTCGGCTTTTTGGACGAATGTTGCACCTTGCACCGCGGATGTTGCACCCTGTGGATATCGATTCTTCAGACGGCCATAACCGTTGGCTAGTTTAGAGTTACGGGAGCCATAAATAGTCAAAACGAAGCTCTCAGTGAGTTCTACGGCTTTGACGACTTTAAGCAGTCAATGGATAGTTTCATACCCAAAAAAGGCTATCCGAAACTCAATCGGGTCTCTGAAGTTTTTTGGCCTTCTGTTTTCCATTACGTGAATTTTTACGTTAAAACGGGATCACCGCGGCTGGTCTTCGATTTACCTTCCCTGGAGAGTGGTGCACCATGGTACTGTTCCATTTCAAATCCCTGCACCCATTTTTAAAAGTCGAACGGCACTGTTTCGGCTTTTTGGACGAATGTTGCACCTTGCACCGCGGATGTTGCACCCTGTGGATATCGATTTTTTGGACGTCCATAACTATTGGCTCGTTTAGAGTTACAGGAGCCATAACCAGTCAAAACAAAGCTCTTAGTGAGTTCTACGACTTTGACGACCATAAGCAGTCAATGGAATGGCAGGGCAATAAAGTGCTATGCACTATCAATGTTGATGGGGATGTGAAGATTTCAGGTTTGGTAAGTTGAAAGGTGGTGGATGAAAGGTGAATGTTAGGGGCAGAGAAATGATGAATGAATGTAGGTGAAGGTTGAAGGAATTGAATTGCAGTTGTGTGGATAGATGTTTTTGTGAAGCAAAAGTGTTGCACTACATAGTGAACAGTGCACAATGAAACAGTGAACACTGAAACAATGAAGGAAATGAAAATTGTATATGCAAAAATGTAAAAGAGAATGAAATGGAATAAAAGTGTTTTTTTCTTTTCCGATTGAAATTTGTGTTTTTTTTTTATTTTAATGAAATGCAAACACAAATGGAATAACAACAAACACACAAACCAAATAAAAGCAAAAATCACACAAAAACACACAACAATAACTTTTTTTAATAACAGCACTCAACACACAAAACAACAATGAAGAGCAAACGAAAAATAATCCAAAGAATAGAAAGTTAAAGTCAAATCAATTCCCCGGCAACGACGCCAAAAACTTGATCGGACGGCTAAATGTCTATCGAATTAGAAAATAGTCGAACGAATTTTGAAATAAAATTTACCGCAAGCGCACGGCGTACAATTGTAGTACGTGGTGAATACGGGTCGATCCGCAGGGAATTGATGATTTTGAAAGTCTATTCAATCAAATTAAACCAAAGTCGAGAGATTATCAAGCTAAAAAATGGGAAAATTAGCAAACTAGCAACTACAAATGTGAATGAAAACTATGAGAATAAATTGACAATTTAGAGATAAATCCACTCTCTAGATCACATAAATCAACAAAATGAAGTTATGATCTCTCTTTTCTTTGTCATTAGTTAGCTTAATTGATGTGCTTATCATAAGTATGGTCTATTTATGCTATTAATTAGCTCAACAAAAGCCATCAAACTATAACACACCCCTTAAACCACTTACTGACTCATATGAAAAATGATAACAAAGTTGAAAGAAAAATTTATTTTAAGTATGGCCTATTAACTATTAATTAGAAATATAGACCAGCAAATTTTAATCTCAACATTCACTTCATTACCATCATCATATGTAGATGAAGAGGTAATTTGTGTTAGTGATTGTTTAAGTAAAGCCTATTTGGTGTCAACAATATAGGCTATCAAATTCAAAGCAAAAACAACAATTTAGCCACTTTATACATTCTCATTAAAGCACAAAAAGAGAGTATAAAACATCAAAATGTTGAAGCTACATGATTAGAGGCTTCATTATCCATAAATTGAAGGGATTAGCCTCTCATTTGTGTTATCATATCAACACAAGTAGCATGCAACATGAAACTAAAAAAAGGAAGCAAAACGAAAGCTAAATGAAAAGAGAACTATTCTACTTGCGTAAAAGAAAAGAATCTACACTACAACATGAAAGGAGATAAACAGGAAGAGGAAAATAACATGTATTAAATTGCATTAAAAAAATTACATGAAAAGAAAATGGCTAAGTAGCCATGAAAAGAGAAAGAGAGCTTTCTTTTATTTTTAGCCTAAAACTAAACTAAAGAGAGACTAAGAGAGGAGGAGAGGTTACATGAAACATAAGGGGTATATATACAAGTGTTAAACCCTAATTCATTTTTAATTTATTTATTTTTTGGAAAGGAAACCTAAAAGTACTGTTGTACTTGAAAAAAAAAGCACTGTATTACGAAGCAATGTATTGGAATGGCAGGGCAGTAAAGTGCTATGCACTGTCAAAGTTGATGGGAGGGTGAAGATCAGGTTAGGGAAGTTGAAAGTTGGTGGATAAAAGGTGAATGTTAGGTGCAGATAAATGATGAATGAGTGTAGGTGAAGGTTGAAGAAATTGAATTGCAGTTGTGTGGACAGTTGTTTGTTGTGAAGCAAAAGTGTTGCACTGCACAGTGAACAGTGCACAATGAAACAGTGAACACTAAAACAATGAAGGAAATGAAAATTGTAAATGCAAAAATGTAAAAGAGAATGAAATGGTATAAAAGTGTTTTTTTTTCTTTTCCGATTGAAATTTGTGTTTTGTTTTTATTTTAATGAAATGCAAACACAAATGGAATAACAACAAACACACAAACCAAATAAAAGCAAAAATCACACAGAAACACACAACAATAACTTTTTTTTAATAACTGCACTCAAAACACAAAACAACAATGAAGAGCAAACGAAAAATAATCCAAAGAATAGAAAGTTAAAGTCAAATCAATTCCCCGACAACGGCGCCAAAATCTTGATCGAACGGCTAAATGTCTATCGAATTAGAAAATAGCCGAACGAATTTTGAAATAAAATTTACCGCAAGCGCACGGCGTACAATTGTAGTACGTGGCGAATACGGGTCGATCCGCAAGGAATTGATGATTTTAAAAGTCTATTCAATCAAATTAAACCGAAGTCGAGAGATTATCAAGCTAAAAAATATGAGAAAATTAGCAAACTAGCAACTACAAATGTGAATGAAAACTATGAGAATAAATTGAAAATTTAGAGATAAATACACTCTCTAGATCACATAAATCAACAAAATGAAGTTATGATCTCTCTTTTCTTTGTCATTAGTTAGCTTAATTGATGTGCTTTTCATAAGTATGGTCTATTTGTGCTATTAATTAGCTCAACATAAGCCATCAAACTATAACACACCCCTTAAACCACTTACTGACTCATATGAAAAATGATAACAAAGTTGAAAGAAAAATTTATTTTAAGTATGACCTATTAACTATTAATTAGAAATATAGACCAGCAAATTTTAATCTCAACATTCACTTCATTACCATCATCATATGTAGATGAAGAGGTAATTTGTGTTAGTGATTGTTTAAGTAAAGCCTATTTGGTGTCAACAATATAGGCTATCAAATTCAAAGCAAAAACAACAATTTAGCCACTTTATACATTCTCATTAAAGCACAAAAAGAGAGTATAAAACATCAAAATGTTGAAGCTACATGATTAGAGGCTTCATTATCCCTAAATTGAAGGGATTAGCCTCTCATTTGTGTTATCATATCAACACAAGTAGCATGCAACATGAAACTAAAAAAAGGAAGCAAAACGAAAGCTAAATGAAAAGAGAACTATTCTACTTGCGTAAAAGAAAAGAATCTACACTACAACATGAAAGGAGATAAACAGGAAGAGGAAAATAACATGTATTAAATTGCATTAAAAAAATTACATGAAAAGAAAATGGCTAAGTAGCCATGAAAAGAGAAAGAGAGCTTTCTTTTATTTTTAGCCTAAAACTAAACTAAAGAGAGACTAAGAGAGGAGGAGAGGTTACATGAAACATAAGGGGTATATATACAAGTGTTAAACCCTAATTCATTTTTAATTTATTTATTTTTTGGAAAGGAAACCTAAAAGTACTGTTGTACTTGAAAAAAAAAGCACTGTATTACGAAGCAATGTATTGGAATGGCAGGGCAGTAAAGTGCTATGCACTGTCAAAGTTGATGGGAGGGTGAAGATTTCAGGTTAGGGAAGTTGAAAGTTGGTGGATAAAAGGTGAATGTTAGGTGCAGATAAATGATGAATGAGTGTAGGTGAAGGTTGAAGAAATTGAATTTCAGTTGTGTGGACAGTTGTTTGTTGTGAAGCAAAAGTGTTGCACTGCACAGTGAACAGTGCACAATGAAACAGTGAACACTAAAACAATGAAGGAAATGAAAATTGTAAATGCAAAAATGTAAAAGAGAATGAAATGGTATAAAAGTGTTTTTTTTTCTTTTCCGATTGAAATTTGTGTTTTGTTTTTATTTTAATGAAATGCAAACACAAATGGAATAACAACAAACACACAAACCAAATAAAAGCAAAAATCACATAGAAACACACAACAATAACTTTTTTTTTAATAACTGCACTCAAAACACAAAACAACAATGAAGAGCAAACGAAAAATAATCCAAAGAATAGAAAGTTAAAGTCAAACCAATTCCCCGACAACGGCGCAAAAATCTTGATCGAACGGCTAAATGTCTATCGAATTAGAAAATAGCCGAACGAATTTTGAAATAAAATTTACCGCAAGCGCACGGCGTACAATTGTAGTACGTGGCGAATACGGGTCGATCCGCAAGGAATTGATGATTTTAAAAGTCTATTCAATCAAATTAAACCGAAGTCGAGAGATTATCAAGCTAAAAAATATGAGAAAATTAGCAAACTAGCAACTACAAATGTGAATGAAAACTATGAGAATAAATTGAAAATTTAGAGATAAATCCACTCTCTAGATCACATAAATCAACAAAATGAAGTTATGATCTCTCTTTTCTTTGTCATTAGTTAGCTTAATTGATGTGCTTATCATAAGTATGGTCTATTTGTGCTATTAATTAGCTCAACATAAGCCATCAAACTATAACACAACCCTTAAACCACTTACTGACTCATATAAAAATGATAACAAAGTTGAAAGAAAAAATTATTTTAAGTATGACCTATTAACTATTAATTAGAAATATAGACCATCGAATTTTAATCTCAACATTCACTTCATTACCATCAACATATGTAGATGAAGAGGTAATTTGTGTTAGTGATTGTTTAAGTATAGCCTATTTGGTGTCAACAATATAGGCTATCAAATTCAAAGCAAAAACAACAAGTTAGCCACTTCATACATTCTCATTAAAGCACAAAAAGAGAGTATAAAACATCAAAATGTTGAAGCTACATGATTAGAGGCTTCATTACCCCTAAATTGAAGGAATTAGCCTCTCATTTGTGTTATCATATCAACACAAGTAGCATGCAACATGAAACTAAAAAAAAGGAAGCAAAATGAAAGCTAAATGAAAAGAGAACTATTCTACTTGCATAAAAGAAAAGAATCTACACTACAACATGAAAGGAGATAAACAAGAAGAGGAAAATAACATGTATTAAATTGCCTAAAAAAAATTACATGAAAAGAAAATGGCTAAGTAGCCATGAAAAGAGAAAGAGAGCTTTCTTTTATTTTGAGCCTAAAACTAAACTAAAGAAAGACTAAGAGAGGAGGAGAGGTTACATAAAACATAAGGGGTATATATACAAGTGTTAAACCCTAATTCATTTTTTTTAATTTTTTTTTTGGAAAGGAAACCTAAAAGTACTGTTGTACTTGAAAAAAAAAAGCACTGTATTATGAAGCAATGTATTGGAATGGCAGGGCAGTAAAGTGCTATGCACTGTCAATGTTGATGGGGGGGTGAAGATTTCAGGTTTGGGAAGTTGAAAGGTGGTGGATGAAAGGTGAATGTTAGAGGCAGAGAAATGATGAATGAATGTAGGTGAAGGTTGAAGTAATTGAATTGCAGTTGTGTGGACAGTTGTTTGTTGTGAAGCAAAAGTTTTGCACTACACAGTGAACAGTGCACAATGAAACAGTGAACACTGAAACAATGAAGGAAATGAAAATTGTAAATGCAAAAATGTAAAAGAGAATTAAATGGAATAAAAGTGTTTTTTTTTTTCTAATTGAAATTTGTGTTTTGTTTTTATTTTAATGAAATGCAAACACAAATGGAATAACAACAAACACACAAACCAAATAAAAGCAAAAATCACATAAAAACACACAACAATAACTTTTTTTTAATAACTGCACTCAACACACAAAACAACAATGATGAGCAAACGAAAAATAATCCAAAGAATAGAAAGTTAAAGTCAAATCAATTCCCCGGCAACGGCGCCAAAAACTTGATCGGACGGCTAAATGTCTATCGAATTAGAAAATAGCCGAACTAATTTTGAAATAAAATTTACCGCAAGCGCACGGCGTACAATTGTAGTACATGGCGAATACGGGTCGATCCGCAGGGAATTGATGATTTTAAAAGTCTATTCAATCAAATTAAACCAAAGTCGAGAGATTATCAAGCTAAAAAAATGAGAAAATTAGCAAACTAGCAACTACAAATGTGAATGAAAACTATGAGAATAAATTGACAATTTAGAGATAAATCCACCCTCTAGATCACATAAATCAACAAAATGAAGTTATGATCTCTCTTTGCTTTGTCTTTAGTTAGCTTAATTGATGTGCTTATCATACGTATGGTCTATTTGTGCTATTAATTAGCTCAACATAAGCCATCAAACTATAACACACCCCTTAAACCACTTACTGACTCATACGAAAAATGATAACAAAGTTGAAAGAAAAATTTATTTTAAGTATGGCCTATTAACTATTAATTAGAAATATAGACCATCGAATTTTAATCTCAACATTCACTTCATTACCATCATCATATGTAGATGAAGAGGTAATTTGTGTTAGTGATTGTTTAAGTATAGCCTATTTGGTGTCAACAATATAGGCTATCAAATTCAAAGCAAAAACAACAAGTTAGCCACTTCATACATTCTCATTAAAGCACAAAAAGAGAGTATAAAACATCAAAATGTTGAAGCTACATGATTGGAGGCTTCATTACCCCTAAATTGAAGGAATTAGCCTCTCATTTGTGTTATCATATCAACACAAGTAGCATGCAACATGAAACTAAAAAAAGGAAGCAAAACGAAAGCTAAATGAAAAGAGAACTATTCTACTTGCGTAAAAGAAAAGAATCTACACTACAACATGAAAGGAGATAAACAAGAAGAGGAAAATAACATGTATTAAATTGCATAAAAAAAATTACATGAAAAGAAAATGGCTAAGTAGCCATGAAAAGAGAAAGAGAGCTTTCTTTTATTTTGAGCCTAAAACTAAACTAAAGAGAGACTAAGAGAGGAGGAGAGGTTACATGAAACATAAGGGGTATATATACAAGTGTTAAACCCTAATTCATTTTTTAATTTTTTTTTGGAAAGGAATCCTAAAAGTACTGTTGTACTTGAAAAAAAAAAGAAAAAAAAGGAAGCAATGTATTGGAATGGCAGGGCAGTAAAGTGCTATGCACTGTCAATGTTGATGGGGTGGTGAAGATTTCAGGTTTGGGAAGTTGAAAGGTGGTGGATGAAAGGTGAATGTTAGGGGCAGAGAAATGATGAATGAATGTAGGCGAAGGTTGAAGGAATTGAATTGCAGTTGTGTGGACAGTTGTTTGTTGTGAAGCAAAAGTGTTGCACTGCACAGTGAACAGTGCACAATGAAACAGTGAACACTGAAACAATGAAGGAAATGAAAATTGTAAATGCAAAAATGTAAAAGAGAATGAAATGGAATAAAACTGTTTTTTTTTTCTTTTCCGATTGAAATTTTTGTTTTGTTTTTATTTTAATGAAATGCAAACACAAATGGAATAACAACAAACACACAAACCAAATAAAAGCAAAAATCACACAAAAACACACAACAATAACTTTTTTTAATAACTGCACTCAACACACAAAACAATAATGAAGAGAAAACGAAAAATAATCCAAAGAATAGAAAGTTAAAGTCAAATCAATTCCCCGGCAACGGCGCCAAAAACTTGATCGGACGGCTAAATGTCTATCGAATTAGAAAATAACCGAACGAATTTTGAAATAAAATTTACCGCAAGCGCACGGCGTACAATTGTAGTACGTGGCGAATACGGGTCGATCCGCAGGGATTTGATGATTTTAAAAGTCCATTCAATCAAATTAAACCAAAGTTGAGAGATTATCAAGCTAAAAAAATGAGAAAATTAGCAAACTAGCAACTACAAATGTGAATGAAAACTATGAGAATAAATTGACAATTTAGAGATAATTCCACTCTCTAGATCACATAAATCAACAAAATGAAGTTATGATCTCTCTTTTCTTTGCATTAGTTAGCTTAATTGATGTGCTTATCATAAGTATGGTCTATTTGTGCTATTAATTAGCTCAATATAAGCCATCAAACTATAAAACACCCCTTAAACCACTTACTGACTCATATGAAAAATGATAACAAAGTTGAAAGCAAAATTTATTTTAAGTATGACCTATTAACTATTAATTAGAAATATAGACCATCGAATTTTAATCTCAACATTCACTTCATAACCATCATCATATGTAGATGAAGAGGTAATTTGTGTTAGTGATTGTTTAAGTATAGCCTATTTTGTGTCAACAATATAGGCTATCAAATTCAAAGCAAAAACAGCAAGTTAGCCACTTCATACATTCTCATTAAAGCACAAAAAGAGAGTATAAAACATCAAAATGTTGAAGCTACATGATTAGAGGCTTCATTACCCCTAAATTGAAGGGATTAGCCTCTCATTTGTGTTATCATATCAACACAAGTAGCATGCAACATGAAACTAAAAAAAAGGAAGCAAAATGAAAGCTAAATGAAAAGAGAACTATTCTACTTGCATAAAAGAAAAGAATCTACACTACAACATGAAAGGAGATAAACAAGAAGAGGAAAATAACATGTATTAAATTGCATAAAAAAAATTACATGAAAAGAAAAAGGCTAAGTAGCCATGAAAAGACAAAGAGAGCTTTCTTTTATTTTAAGCCTAAAACTAAACTAAAGAAAGACTAAGAGAGGAGAAGAGGTTACATAAAACATAAGGGGTATATATACAAGTGTTAAACCCTAATTCATTTTTTTTAATTTTTTTTTTCCGAAAGGAAACCTAAAAGTACTGTTGTACTTGAAAAAAAAAGAAAGCACTGTATTATGAAGCAATGTATTGGAATGGCAGGGCAGTAAAGTGCTATGCACTGTCAATGTTGATGGGGGGTGAAGATTTCAGGTTTGGGAAGTTGAAAGGTGGTGGATGAAAGGTGAATGTTAGGGGCAGAGAAATGATGAATGAATGTAGGTGAAGGTTGAAGGAACTGAATTGCAGTTGTGTGGACAGTTGTTTGTTGTGAAGCAAAAGTGTTGCACTACACAGTGAACAGTGCACAATGAAACAGTGAACACTGAAACAATGAAGGAAATGAAAATTGTAAATGCAAAAATGTAAAAGAGAATGAAATGGAATAAAAGTGTTTTTTTTTCTTTTACGATTGAAATTTGTGTTTTGTTTTTATTTTAATGAAATGCTAACACAAATGGAATAACAACAAACACACAAACCAAATAAAAGCAAAAATCACATAAAAACACACAACAATAACTTTTTTTTAATAACTGCACTCAACACACAAAACAACAATGAAGAGCAAACGAAAAATAATCCAAAGAATAGAAAGTTAAAGTCAAATCAATTCCCCGGCAACGGCGCCAAAAACTTGATCGGACGGCTAAATGTCTATCGAATTAGAAAATAGCCGAACGAATTTTGAAATAAAATTTACCGCTAGCGCACGGCGTACAATTGTAGTACGTGGCGTATACGGGTCGATCCGCAGGGAATTGATGATTTTAAAAGTCCATTCAATCAAATTAAACCAAAGTTGAGAGATTATCAAGCTAAAAAAAATGAGAAAATTAGCAAACTAGCAACTACAAATGTGAATGAAAACTATGAGAATAAATTGACAATTTAGAGATAATTCCACTCTCTAGATCACATAAATCAACAAAATGAAGTTATGATCTCTCTTTTCTTTGTCATTAGTTAGCTTAATTGATGTGCTTATCATAAGTATGGTCTATTTGTGCTATTAATTAGCTCAATATAAGCCATCAAACTATAACACACCCCTTAAACCACTTACTGACTCGTATGAAAAATGATAACAAAGTTGAAAGAAAAATTTATTTTAAGTATGGCCTATTAACTATTAATTAGAAATATAGACCATCGAATTTTAATCTCAACATTCACTTCATTACCATCATCATATGTAGATGAAGAGGTAATTTGTGTTAGTGATTGTTTAAGTATAGCCTATTTGGTGTCAACAATATAGGCTATCAAATTCAAAGCAAAAACAACAAGTTAGTCACTTCATACATTCTCATTAAAGCACAAAAAGAGAGTATAAAACATCAAATGTTGAAGCTACATGATTAGAGGCTTCATTACCCCTAAATTGAAGGGATTAGCCTCTCATTTGTGTTATCATATCAACACAAGTAGCATGCAACATGAAACTAAAAAAAAGGAAGCAAAATGAAAGCTAAATGAAAAGAGAACTATTCTACTTGCATAAAAGAAAAGAATCTACACTACAACATGAAAGGAGATAAACAAGAAGAGGAAAATAACATGTATTAAATTATATTAAAAAAATTACATTGAAAGAAAATGGCTAAGTAGCCATGAAAAGAGAAAGAGAGCTTTCTTTTATTTTGAGCCTAAAACTAAACTAAAGAGAGACTAATAGAGGAGGAGAGGTTACATGAAACATAAGGGGTATATATACAGGTGTTAAACCCTAATTCAATTTTTTTAATTTTTTTTTGGAAAGGAAACCTAAAAGTACTGTTGTACTTGAAAAAAAAAGAAAAAAAAGGAAGCAATGTATTGGAATGGCAGGGCAGTAAAGTGCTATGCACTGTCAATGTTGATGGGGTGGTGAAGATTTCAGGTTTGGGAAGTTGAAAGGTGGTGGATGAAAGGTGAAGTTTAGGGGCGGAGAAATGATGAATGAATGTAGGCGAAGGTTGAAGGAATTGAATTGCAGTTGTATGGACAATTGTTTGTTGTAAAGCAAAAGTGTTGCACTGCACAGTGAACAGTGCACAATGAAACAGTGAACACTGAAACAATGAAGGAAATGAAAATTGTAAATGCAAAAATGTAAAAGAGAATGAAATGGAATAAAAGTGTTTTTTTTTCTTTTCCGACTGAAATTTGTGTTTTGTTTTTATTTTAATGAAATACAAACACAAATGGAATAACAACAAACACACAAACCAAATAAAAGCAAAAATCACACAAAAACACACAGCAATATTTTTTTTTTAATAACTGCACTCAACACACAAACAACAATGAAGAGCAAACGAAAAATAATCCAAAGAATAGAAAGTTAAAGTCAAATCAATTCCCCGGCAACGGCGCCAAAAACTTGATCGGACGGCTAAATGTCTATCGAATTAGAAAATAGCCGAACGAATTTTGAAATATAATTTACCGCAAGCGCACGGCGTACAATTGTAGTACGTGGCGAATACGGGTCGATGCGCAGGGAATTGATGATTTTAAAAGTCCATTCAACCAAATTAAACCAAAGTCGAGAGATTATCAAGCTAAAAAAATGAGAAAATTAGCAAACTAGCAACTACAAATGTGAATGAAAACTATGAGAATAAATTGACAATTTAGAGATAATTCCACTCTCTAGATCACATAAATCAACAAAATGGAGTTATGATCTCTCTTTTCTTTGTCATTAGTTAGCTTAATTGATGTGCTTATCATAAGTATGGTCTATTTGTGCTATTAATTAGCTCAACATAAGCCATCAAACTATAACACACCCCTTAAACCACTTACTAACTCATATGAAAAATGATAACAAAGTTGAAAGCAAAATTTATTTTAAGTATGGCCTATTAACTATTTATTAGAAATATAGACCATCAAATTTTAATCTCAACATTCACTTCATTACCATCATCATATGTAGATGAAGAGGTAATTAGTGTTAGTGATTGTTTAAGTATAGCCTATTTGGTGTCAACAATATAGGCTATCAAATTCAAATCAAAAACAACAAGTTAGCCACTTCATACATTCTCATTAAAGCACAAAAAAAGGGTATAAAACATCAAAATGTTGAAGCTACATGATTAGAGGCATCATTACCCCTAAATTGAAGGGATTAGCCTCTCATATGTGTTATCATATCAACACAAGTAGCATGCAACACGAAACTAAAAAAAGGAAGCAAAATGAAAGCTAAATGAAAAGAGAACTATTCTACTTGCATAAAAGAAAAGAATCTACACTACAACATGAAAGGAGATAAACAAGAAGAGGAAAATAACATGTATCAAATTGCATAAAAAAATTACATGAAAAGAAAATGGCTAAGTAGCCATGAAAAGAGAAAGAGAGCTTTCTTTTATTTTGAGCCTAAAACTAAACTAAAGAAAGACTAAGAGAGGAGAAGAGGTTACATAAAACATAAGGGGTATATATACAAGTGTTAAACCCTAATTCATTTTTTTTAATTTTTTTTTCCGAAAGGAAACCTAAAAGTACTGTTGTACTTGAAAAAAAAGAAGAAAGCACTGTATTATGAAGCAATGTATTGGAATGGCAGGGCAGTAAAGTGTTATGCAATGTCAATGTTGAGGGGGGGTGAAGATTTCAGGTTTGGGAAGTTGAAAGGTGGTGGATGAAAGGTGAATGTTAGGGGCAGAGAAATGATGAATGAATGTAGGCGAAGGTTGAAGGAATTGAATTGCAGTTGTATGGACAGTTGTTTGTTGTGAAGCAAAAGTGTTGCACTGCACAGTGAACAGTGCACAATGAAACAGTGAACACTGAAACAATGAAGGAAATGAAAATTGTAAATGCAAAAATGTAAAAGAGAATGAAATGGAATAAAAGTGTTTTTTTTTCTTTTTCGACTGAAATTTGTGTTTTGTTTTTATTTTAATGAAATGCAAACACAAATGGAATAACAACAAACACACAAACCAAATAAAAGCAAAAATCACACAAAAACACACAACAATAACTTTTTTTTAATAACTGCACTCGACACACAAACAACAATGAAGAGCAAACGAAAAATAATCCAAAGAATAGAAAGTTAAAGTCAAATCAATTCCCCGGCAACGGCGCCAAAAACTTGATCGGACGGCTAAATGTCTATCGAATTAGAAAATAGCCGAACGAATTTTGAAATAAAATTTACCGCAAGCGCACAGCGTACAATTGTAGTACGTGGCGAATACGGGTCAATCCGCAGGGAATTGATGATTTTAAAAGTCCATTCAATCAAATTAAACCAAAGTCGAGAGATTATCAAGCTAAAAAAATGAGAAAATTAGCAAACTAGCAACTACAAATGTGAATGAAAACTATGAGAATAAATTGACAATTTAGAGATAATTCCACTCTCTAGATCACATAAATCAACAAAATGAAGTTATGATATCTCTTTTCTTTGTCATTAGTTAGCTTAATTGATGTGCTTATCATAAGTATGGTCTATTTGTGCTATTAATTAGCTCAACATAAGCCATCAAACTATAACACACCCCTTAAACCACTTACTGACTCATATGAAAAATGATAACAAAGTTGAAAGCAAAATTTATTTTAAGTATGGCCTATTAACTATTAATTAGAAATATAGACCATCAAATTTTAATCTCAACATTCACTTCATTACCATCATCATATGTAGATGAAGAGGTAATTTGTGTTAGTGATTGTTTAAGTATAGCCTATTTGGTGTCAACAATATAGGCTATCAAATTCAAATCAAAAACAACAAGTTAGCCACTTCATACATTCTCATTAAAGCACAAAAAAGAGTATAAAACATCAAAATGTTGAAGCTACATGATTAGAGGCTTCATTACCCCTAAATTGAAGGGATTAGCCTCTCATTTGTGTTATCATATCAACACAAGTAGCATGCAACACGAAACTAAAAAAAAATGAAGCAAAATGAAAGCTAAATGAAAAGAGAACTATTCTACTTGCATAAAAGAAAAGAATCTACAGTACAACATGAAAGGAGATAAACAAGAAGAGGAAAATAACATGTATTAAATTGCATAAAAAAATTACATGAAAAGAAAATGGCTAAGTAGTCATGAAAAGAGAAAGAGAGCTTTCTTTTATTTTGAGCCTAAAACTAAACTAAAGAGAGACTAAGAGAGGAGGAGAGGTTACATAAAACATAAGGGGTATATATACAAGTGTTAAACCCTAATTAATTTTTTTTTGAAAGGAAACCTAAAAGTACTGTTGTACTTGAAAAAAATATGAAAAAAAAGGAAGCACTGTATTATGAAGCAATGTATTGGAATGGCATGGCAGTAAAGTGCTATGCACTGTCAATGTTGATGGGGTGGTGAAGATTTCAGGTATGGGAAGTTGAAAGGTGTTGGATGAAAGGTGAATGTTAGGGGCAGAGAAATAATGAATGAATGTAGGTGAAGGTTGAAGAAATTGAATTGCAATTGTGTGGACAGTTGTTTGTTGTGAAGCAAAAGTGTTGCACTGCACAGTGAACAGTGCACAATGAAACAGTGAACACTGAAACAATGAAGGAAATGAAAATTGTAAATGCAAAAATGTAAAAGAGAATGAAATGGAATAAAAGTTTTTTTTTTCCGATTGAAATTTGTGTTTTGTTTTTATTTTAATGAAATGCAAACACAAATGGAATAACAACAAACACACAAACCAAATAAAAGCAAAAATCACACAAAAACACAAAACAATAACTTTTTTTTAATAACTGCACTCAACACACAAAACAACAATGAAGAGCAAACGAAAAATAATCCAAAGAATAGAAAGTTGAAGTCAAATCAATTCCCCGGCAACGGCGCAAAAAACGTGATCGGACGGCTAAATGTCTATCGAATTAGAAAATAGCCGAACGAATTTTGAAATAAAATTTACCGCAAGCGCACGGTGTACAATTGTAGTACGTGGCGAATACGGGTCGATACGCATGGAAATGATGATTTTAAAAGTCTATTCAATCAAATTAAACCAAAGTCGAGAGATTATCGAGCTAAAAAAATGAGAAAATTAGCAAACTAGCAAATACAAATGAGAATGAAAACTATGAGAATAAATTGACAATTTGGAGATAATTTCACTCTCTAGATCACATAAATCAACAAAATGAAGTTATGATCTCTCTTTTCTTTATCATTAGTTAGCTTAATTGATGTGCATATGTATGGTCTATTTGTGCTATTAATTAGCTCAACATAAGCCATCAAACTATAACACACACCTTAAACCACTTACTGACTTATATGAAAAATGATAACAAAGTTGAAAGAAAAATTTATTTTAAGTATGGCCTATTAACTATTAATTAGAAATATAGACCATCAAATTTTAATCTCAACATTCACTTCATTACCATCATCATATGTAGATGAAGAGGTAATTTGTGTTGGTGATTGTTTAAGTATAGCCTATTTGGTGTCAACAATATAGGCTATCAAAATCAAATCAAAAACAACAAGTTAGCCACTTCATACATTCTCAGTAAAGCACAAAAAAAGAGTATAAAACATCCAAATGTTGAAGCTACATGATTAGAGGCTTCATTACCTCTAAATTGAAGGGATTAGCCTCTCATTTGTGTTATCATATCAACACAAGTAGCATGCAACATGAAACTAAAAAAAGGAAGCAAAATGAAAGCTAAATGAAAAGAGAACTATTCTACTTGCATAAAAGAAAAGAATCTACACTACAACATGAAAGGAGATAAACAAGAAGAGGAATATAACATGTATCAAATTGCATAAAAAAATTACATGAAAAGAAAATGGCTAAGTAGCCATGAAAAGAGAAAGAGAGCTTTCTTTTATTTTGAGCCTAAAACTAAACTAAAGAGAGACTAAGAGAGGAGGAGAGATTACATGAAACATAAGGGGTATATATACAAGTGTTAAACCCTAATTCATTTTTTTTGAAAGGAAACCTAAAAGTACTATTGTACTTGAAAAAAAAAAGAAAAAGGAAGCACTGTATTATGAAGCAATGTATTGGAATGGCAGGGCAGTAAAGTGCTATGCACTATCAATGTTGATGGGGTGGTGAAGATTTCAGGTTTGGGAAGTTGAAAGGTGGTGGATGAAAGGTGAATGTTAGGGGCAGAGAAATGATGAATGAATGTAGGTGAAGGTTGAAGAAATTGAATTGCAGTTGTGTGGACAGTTGTTTGTTGTGAAGCAAAAGTGTTGCACTGCACAGTGAACAGTGCACAATGAAACAGTGAACACTAAAACAATGAAGGAAATGAAAATTGTAAATGCAAAAATGTAAAAGAGAATAAAATGGAATAAAAGTGTTTTTTTTTCTTTTTCGGTTGAAATTTGTGTTTTATTTTTATTTTAATGAAATGCAAACACAAATGGAATAACAACAAACACACAAACCAAATAAAAGCAAAAATCATACAAAAACACACAACAATAACTTTTTTTAATAACTGCACTCAACACACAAAACAACAATGAAGAGCAAACGAAAAATAATCCAAAGAATAGAAAGTTAAAGTCAAATCAATTCCCCGGCAACGGCGCCAAAAACGTGATCGGACGGCTAAATGTCTATCGAATTAGAAAATAGCCGAACGAATTTTGAAATAAAATTTACCGCAAGCGCACGGCGTACAATTGTAGTACGTGACGAATACGGGTCGATCCGCAGGGAATTGATGATTTTAAAAGTCTATTCAATCAAATTAAACCAAAGTCGAGAGATTATCAATCTAAAAAAAATGAGAAAGTTAGCAAACTAGCAACTACAAATGTGAATGAAAACTATGAGAATAAATTGACAATTTAGAGATAATTTCACTCTCTAGATCACATAAATCAACAAAATGAAGTTATGAACTCTATTTTCTTTATCATTAGTTAGCTTAATTGATGTGCTTATCATAAGTATGTTCTATTTGTGCTATTAATTAGCTCAACATAAGCCATCAAACTATAACACACCCCTTAAACCACTTACTAACTCATATGAAAAATGATAACAAAGTTGAAAGCAAAATTTATTTTAAGTATGGCCTATTAACTATTAATTAGAAATATAGACCATCAAATTTTAATCTCAACATTCACTTCATTACCATCATCATATGTAGATGAAGAGGTAATTTGTATTAGTGATTGTTTAAGTATAGCCTATTTGATGTCAACAATATAGGCTATCAAATTTAAATCAAAAACAACAAGTTAGCCACTTCATACATTCTCGTTAAAGCACAAAAAAAGAGTATAATACATCAAAATGTTGAAGCTACATGATTAGAGGCTTCATTACCCCTAAATTGAAGGGATTAGCCTCTCATTTGTGTTATCATATCAACACAAGTAGCATGCAACATGAAACTAAAAAAAAGGAAGCAAAATGAAAGCTAAATGAAAAGAGAACTATTCTACTTGCATAAAAGAAAAGAATCTACACTACAACATGAAAGGAGATAAACAAGAAGAGGAAAATAACATGTATTAAATTGCATAAAAATAATTACATGAAAAGAAAATGGCTAAGTAGCCATGAAAAGACAAAGAGAGCTTTCTTTTATTTTGATCCTAAAACTAAACTAAAGAGAAACTAAGAGAGGGGGAGAGGTTACATGAAACATAAGGGGTATATATACAAGTGTTAAACCCTAATTCAATTTTTTTTTTTGAAAGGAAACCTAAAAGTACTGTTGTACTTGAAAAAAGAAAAAGAAAAAAAGGAAGCACTGTATTATGAAGCAATGTATTGGAATGGCAGGGCAGTAAAGTGCTATGCACTGTCAATGTTGATGGGGTGGTGAAGATTTCAGGTTTGGGAAGTTGAAAGGTGGTGGATGAAAGGTGAATGTTTGGGGCAGAGAAATGATGAATGAATGTAGGTGAAGGTCGAAGAAATTGAATTGCAGTTGTGTGGACAGTTGTTTGTTGTGAAGCAAAAGTGTTGCACTGCACAGTGAACAGTGCACAATGAAACAGTGAACACTGAAACAATGAAGGAAATGAAAATTGTAAATGCAAAAATGTAAAAGCGAATGAAATTGAATAAAAGTGTTTTTTTTCTTTTCCGGTTGAAATTTGTGTTTTGTTTTTATTTTAATGAAATGCAAACACAAATGGAATAACAACAAACACACAAACCAAATAAAAGCAAAAATCACACAAAAACACACAACAATAACTTTTTTTTAATAACTGCACTCAACACACAAAACAACAATGAAGAGCAAACGAAAAATAATCCAAAGAATAGAAAGTTAAAGTCAAATCAATTCCCCGGCAACGGCGCCAAAAACGTGATCGGACGGCTAAATGTCTATCGAATTAGAAAATAGCCGAACGAATTTTGAAATAAAATTTACCGCAAGCGCACGGCGTACAATTGTAGTACGTGGCGAATACGGGTCGATCCGCAGGGAATTGATGATTTTAAAAGTCTATTCAATCAAATTAAACCAAAGTCGAGAGATTATAAAGCTAAAAAAATTGAGAAAATTAGCAAACTAGCAACTACAAATGTGAATGAAAACTATGAGAATAAATTGACAATTTAGAGATAATTTCACTCTCTAGATCACATAAATCAACAAAATGAAGTTATGAACTCTATTTTCTTTATCATTAGTTAGCTTAATTGATGTGCTTATCATAAGTATGTTCTATTTGTGCTATTAATTAGCTCAACATAAGCCATCAAACTATAACACACCCCTTAAACCACTTACTAACTCATATGAAAAATGATAACAAAGTTGAAAGAAAAATTTATTTTAAGTATGGCCTATTAACTATTAATTAGAAATATAGACCATCAAATTTTAATCTCAACATTCACTTCATTACCATCATCATATGTAGATGAAGATGTAATTTGTGTTAGTGATTCTTTAAGTATAGCCTATTTGGTGTCAACAATATAGGCTATCAAATTCAAATCAAAAACAACAAGTTAGTCACTTCATACATTCTCATTAAAGCACAAAAAAAGAGTATAAAACATCAAAATGTTGAAGCTACATGATTAGAGGCTTCATTACCCCTAAATTGAAGGGATTAGCCTCTCATTTGTGTTATCATATCAACACAAGTAGCATGCAACATGAAACTAAAAAAAAGGAAGCAAAATGAAAGCTAAATGAAAAGAGAACTATTCTACTTGCATAAAAGAACAGAATCTACACTACAACATGAAAGGAGATAAACAAGAAGAGGAAAATAACATGTATTAAATTGCATAAAAAAAATTACATGAAAAGAATGTAACGTAACGGGTTTTGCCCGCTCGAAAATCAACATCCGTACTTCACATTGTACTAGAATGCCGCAGATTCGACCGTTCAAATCTGATTCGTCGGAGCTATAACACAATTAAGTAAATAACACAACGGAAGAAAGAAATAAATGATATCATATACAACTCCAATGAATACAATATCCAGTATGATATACAACAATGATATCAATATGATACAACGATATCAGAGATAAATAATGATACAGCGGAAAGAAAATAGATAACACCAGCAGCGGATAGAATGTCTCCAATAGAATGCTCCAAGATAAGCAACGTCAGTCCATGAACTCCAAGAACTGAACTAGCTCCAGATAATCTACTAAACCTGAATATCTGAAAAACCAAACTCTAGACTGCCCGTGTGGAAAATAGTGGGCACCCAGAGTTTAGGAAGGGAACAATAAACTCCGGGTCAGTCGTGGGACTGGTGTGAGCAACAAAAACAGTTTATCTTTAAAACAAACACAAAGGCTTTTAAACATTGAAATCCGCAATGCTTTTGGAAAATGAAACTACCATAAGGCCTCCCGCCACACACACAATGCAATCGCAGAATTTGAGGAGATTTCTCCTTATGATAGTCAAACATGCTTACTACGCAAAGGAAAAACTCTTTTGATATTATTACTAGTGCATAGTGTGAAAACATTTCGAAAATATAATATTAATCTTAGCCAGCATACAACATTTCATCGTATGCCTACTATAGCGACTACGTTCAATAACAGGATACCGCCACATTCCATGGCAGGTTATACAATTAAAAACCGTACAGGGTTCGTATTGTTTCTTTGGATTTCCAATAAATGATCAGGCTAAGGAACTTCCTTACCGAAATAGAAACGCCTTTGGAAGGACGCCCCGGATCCTAACTGGATCTCTGCAAACAAAAGGCCGACGCTACCTCACGCTGTACAGCTGTAACTAGGTAACTAACACACTGATGCTACCTCACGTTGTACACCTGTAACTAGGTAACTAACACACAAGTCATGTCATCCCCCGGTCGTCACCGACCTTTATCCGAGGATCCTCAATTGCAAAGCAACAATCACAAAGTATAATCAACATAGGTAAAATATCTGGGCTCCATACCATGATATCACCTTTTATCCAGAAGGAAATGACATACCCTAGGGGCGCTACCCCTACAAACCTTTGTCGCAACATTCCTGTTTCGACCATTACCGGGTTGTGAGGCTCGACGAAGTCTCGTCCACAAAGCAACGCTTTTTCACAAAGCCACGCTTTTTCACAAAGCCACGCTTTTCCACAAAGCAACACTTTTTCACAAAGCACGCTTTGACCAACAAATGATCATCAGCACTTCGAATGCCACATTACCAAATTGGGAATGTATCACTAATAACCATCAACTACATAACCTCTGAGCTCGTACGTCTCAAAGAAGGGTGTTAAGCTAAGAGAATAAATTCTCTGCCACCAACAGAAATGTATTTGATAGAAACCAGCTTTACATCTCAAAGTGTAACGTCAGACACACATCCATACAAGTCCGTTCCGGGATCGAACGGAACCGAAGGCACTTCGAAAGAAGCCCTTGCAAATCCGGATAATTTCTAATCACGTCCGGACTTCCCATCACTAAAGGTGATAAAATCTCTATACCGGGGATCAGCCGATGTAGAGACAATCAATGGTAATCCTTTCGTTTTCGAAAGTATCCGGTCTTCACCACCGGTCTTCAAATGCCATCCATATACGTCGTATCATTATTCGGAATGGGTTATATGACACAAAGGTCCTTTCCCGGCTAAACCGAATAACGAGCACAATTAAAAATCATATGGATACTGGGGTCTCAGTTAAATCACAGCTTAAAGCTCCAAACTTTTCATTCGAATGGTTAAAACAAATTACCATTTCCAATCTTTTAAACAAAAAGATTCATTTCAAAAACCTTCAATGGTTTAAACAATTTCCACACTTTTAATCTTTTAAACAAAAGATTTAATTCACAAAGTTCACCCCATTCCCAAAGATCCATTTATGGATTTCAAAACAATTTCCATTTCAATTGAATTAACTCGTTAAATCTTTAAGTCAAGATTTAACTTATAGCTTTTAAAACTCGTTTCCAAAGATTCATTCATAGCCTTTCAAAACAATTCTATTTCAAGTTGGATTAACTCATTCGGTCTTTGAAATCAAAGACTCATTTCATAGTTTTCAAAACATTTCAATTCCATTTCAAACTTGAAATTCTTTCAACACAAATTGGAAGTTCATTACTTATGTGAAAGCTTTTACTATTTGAAAAACAAATAGTTTCATTTCAGAAAAATCCAGTTATATTTACACGAGTCAAAACCCTTGAATAAAAATTAAAATTCCCAAATCATTACCTTTAAAATGGTTTAACCCATATATAACTTCTACAACATCTTTAATCCCTAGTTTCAAATCATAGAATTCAATTTCAAACTTGAATTCAAATTTAAATCAAATTATTTAAATTTTCAAAACTCGATTAAGTTATTCAAAATAATTTTTATCTTTGAAATTCCATTTCAAAAGCTTTTCACTTCAAACCCAAATTTCCAATTTCAAAATCAATTGAAATTAAAATTTAAATTTCAAAACATTGAATTTAAATCATCTGTGATTTAACCGATTTCCACGTGAAATCCATATTTGTGTGTGTAAAGGTGTAGTCCAGGGGTTTCACACACAATAGTGCACAACATCAATCATCACAGATATATCGATAAGCGGTAAAGTCGATAACGCTTATCTTCATTCACAGATTCATAGATAAAATAAATTTATCAATCACAAAGGTTCACTATTACAATTCGATGTGGGTTTCGGATAACCAACTGGAATCCGACTCCCTGTCGCATCGAAATTCAAATGTCGTTTACGAGTCAAGGGTTTTCATATTCATATAACAGTATATTCATCACAGATATAACAGCTCAATACAAAGCAATTTAGATCACAAAGCATCATATCACAAAGCATTACATCACAAAGCATTTGATAATAATCAATCATCTACAATTAAGATGAATTAATTGTGTAATTATAACTAATTAATCACATTAATAAATTAACCCTTTAATTAATTTCATTAAGTAATTATCTTTAGTTAATTAAGGCCCTCATTAATTTAAAGATAAACCATTAATCTTAATTAATTACTTAATTAACAAATAAATTCTTATTTAATTCAAATGCTTGAAATTAATTTGTTATTAACAAACAAAATCACTTGAGTAATCAACCTTTAATTATTTTAAACCTTTTATTTCATTTCAAATTTGAATTCAAAAATAATTTGAATTCGCACTCCAACTGAATTTAAACTTTGCTTAAATCTGGCATACAAATTTAGAATTCAACTGGGACAACAGTTTACTCGAGACGACCCAAAATCTGCTTCGAGTCTTCCCTCCCTCTACTTCGAGTCACAACACGAAATAACGCGAGTACGCACTCGAGTTCAAACCACGATCAGACTACTGACATGCACACGCGCCACTGTGCACGTGTACGCTCACCGGAGCTCCCTCCGATCATCGATGATCACCCCAACACCTCGCCTAACCATGCAACAACCCACTACGATCACACAAACATTCGCACGAGACTCGAATCGAAATCGAGCATAAAACCGAATCCTGGAAACGTAAACTATAACAACCATCAACCTGGAAACTGCCGCCGTTCTCCCAGCCTCGACCACCTGAATTCGCACGACTTCGGCCACGTCTTCGTGGATCACCCACGCAGCCATTTTCCAAACCCCAAGCGACTCGATCCCTCTATGGTGACGAAATCACCATTCTTCCTACTCACGGTAAAACTTAGGGTTAAACCCTAAATTCGAGTCGACCCACTAATTCTTGCATTTGAAAGTTTATCTAACATTTTTCCCATAATCAACGAGTATCAAGCGAGCTCCAAAACGAATTACGACATCTAAGATTTGTCAAACCAACGAGAATCGATAAAAATGAAATTTTAGTTCATATAGGAACTGCACCACGCATACCGATCGAAATATCATCATTGTTGCCTTAAAAATCCTATTTTTGAGTAAGTATTCAAGTTATATAATTGAATTTGTAAATCATTATACTCGAATTTGATCATCATTTGGATTTTCTCTACAAAAACAAATTTATTCATACTGTATATTCTTTTATTTCCTTGAAACTATTTTTAAATGATAATTCATACTTAGACTCACCTATTTTGTTTTGAAACAAACCCTCATAATGATTAGAAAATAAGGAATTGAATTTTTTACTTGTTTACTTGAAACCTGTAACTCAGACAAAAGAACAGAGGAGGTGAAGAAGACAGCATCGTACAGATCAACTTCACAATACAAACAGTGCTTCATAGACAATACATATAATTACACATACTTGATGATATTTATGTATTAATAAAAATGGGTTTACTCACCTACTTACTGACATGCATCATCAACTTGTACACATATGAGCACACATGTGTACATTCAAACAAGTTACCAAATTCACTCATTTCATTCATCATTGCTGAGCACAATTTTAAGATAGAAGGTGGGGTTTTTAAGGAGAGTTGCTCACCTTGGTTTGCAGAAAAAAAGAACAGAGCTTAATTTTTGTTGAAACAGCTCGTGAAGATTTTGCAAGTTGAAGTCTTCTCCTTGCTTCTTTGATAAATCTGGTTTGGTTTGATTTGTCTGATGTTTTTAATTGAAATCTTGTTTAAATTTTAAATGATAACTACTTTAAGTTTTCTCAGCTTCAAGAACGAAACTGGAATAAAAAGTTTGATCTGTGGAAATGAAGTAGGTTGATAGATATAAAGAAGTTGACAGGTTAATATGTTTGTACAGGGTGTTATAACATTGGTTTGTACACTTTTTTTAGCAGAGATATTTGTAATATTTGTTGGCTGAAAATGAAGTGTTGGTGGCTAAAGAGATATGGCATTTATTGCCTTGTACAATTTGTATATATACATTTTCTTCGGCTGTACAAAGATGAAGATGGTGTGGTGGCTTCATTTATTAGCTCTGTACAATATTAGGTATAAGTATTTTACTTGCTATGCTTTTGTTTACAGCCTAGATGCTTTCTTATATGTACTTAGTTTTATATTTATTTGTTTGTTTTATTTACTTTGTACATTTGAATATATATTTTGTTCGGCTGATGGAATATTGTTTACACTTGAATATATTGCTTGCTTATGTAAATGACATTTGTCTTATTTTCTTTTTCCTTTGTTTATTTTTTCCTGGCTTACTTTGTTGTTTATGTTTGATAGATATTTATTTGTATTTCTTACTTCTTGTCTTTATTTTACAAACTCAAATTATTATCAAAGATATTTAAATTCAAATTATCTATATATATAAAAATTAACTTCAAATTTTCTCATATATCACATATACATATATATTCACATATATGTACAATATTTACAATATTATTAAATTTAAATGATTTATATCAATCTTATTTAAATTCGGGGAAACTCGCTTTCATTGATAATAAATTATACAATTTTAAATACATATAAAATCCGGGGTCGTTACAGACTTCCCCCCTTAAAAGAATTTCGTCCTCGAAATTGCCAAGGAGACACAAAGATAGATGAAGAATATTTCATCAAATCAAACTGAATAGCTATTCTGCATTTGGCTTACCAAATCAGAATATCGATAACAGATACAAGAACGAATCTGTTTGACACTATACAAAATACTCGGGTTATCCAGATTTACGAAATATGCAGTGGCATCGGTTAGTTCGAAGTGATAACTAACCATTCGTAGAATAAATCGGAATCCCAAAGAATAGATTGATATATGGATACAATTTCAAAATTTTAGTTTAGAAACTAAATTATACCTATCAACCATAGCATACAATGCAACCAATTAATCCAAACAACAATTTTGGCATATTTGGAGTTTATGTCCCATACAAATATATCGAATTTCTTCTTCTTGGATCTACCAGAAATCATCGAAGAATTAAGGAAAAGATGCTGAACAAAAGAGATTGATAGAGAAAAGATTGATTCCTCGTTGTTACAGGATATTGACCATTTCATAGTCTCTTCCCTGTCCCCTATCTCATCCTCTTCTTTCACTCATACTTACTATCAGTGGATAGCAAGAGAATTTACTGAGGCGTACGGACAGATATCTTAAGGATTACTCATTCTAGAGTTTACTACACTCTATCTCTAATGAGTTACTTAACGTGTTATACTCCTGAGCTAAAGTTCAACCTTAGCTCTGATACCAAATGTAACGTATCGGGTTTTGCCCGCTCGAAAATCAACATCCGTACTTCACATTGTACTAGAATGCCGCAGATTCGACCGTTCAAATCCGATTCGCCGGAGCTATAACACAATTAAGTAAATAACACAACGGAAGAAAGAAATAAATGATATCATATACAACTCCAATGAATACAATATCCAGTATGATATACAACAATGATATCAATATGATACAACGATATCAGAGATAAATAATGATACAGCGGAAAGAAAACATATAACACCAGCAGCGGATAGAATGTCTCCAATAG
This sequence comes from Allium fistulosum, assembly GCA_030737815.1. Lineage (NCBI taxonomy): Eukaryota > Viridiplantae > Streptophyta > Magnoliopsida > Asparagales > Amaryllidaceae > Allium > Allium fistulosum. The sequence continues at coordinate 25,719,260 of JASFAW010000011.1, forward strand.
AATGCTCCAAGATAAGCAACGTCAGTCCATGAACTCCAAGAACAGAACTAGCTCCAGATAATCTACTAAACCTGAATATTTGAGAAACCCAACTCTAGACTGCCCGTGTGGAAAATAGTGGGCACCCAGAGTTTAGGAAGGGAACAATAAACTCCGGGTCAGTCGTGGGACTGGTGTGAGCAACAAAAACAGTTTATCTTTAAAACAAACACAAAGGCTTTTAAACATTGAAATCCGCAATGCTTTTGGAAAATGAAACTACCATAAGGCCTCCCGCCACACACACAATGCAATCGCAGAATTGGAGGAGATTTCTCCTTATGATAGTCAAACATGCTTACTACGCAAAGGAAAAACTCTTTTGATATTATTACTAGTGCATAGTGTGAAAACATTTCGAAAATATAATATTAATCTTAGCCAGCTTACAACATTTCATCGTATGCCTACTATAGCTACTACGTTCAATAACAGGTTACCGCCACATTCCATGGCAGGTTATACAATTAAAAACCGTACAGGGTTCGTATTGTTTCTTTGGATTTCCAACAAATGATCAGGCTAAGGAACTTCCTTACCGAAATAGAAACGCCTCTGGAAAGACGCCCCGGATCCTAACCGGATCTCTGCAAACAAAAGGCCGTCTCTACCTCACGCTGTACAGCTGTAACTAGGTAACTAACACACAAGTCATGTCATCCCCCGGTCGTCACCGACCTTTATCCGAGGATCCTCAATCGCAAAGCAACAATCACAAAGTATAATCAACATAGGTAAAATATCTGGGCTCCATACCATGATATCACCTTTTATCCAGAAGGAAATGACATACCCTAGGGGCGCTACCCCTACAAACCTTTGTCGCAACATTCCTGTTTCGACCATTACCGGGTTGTGAGTCTCGACGAAGTCTCGTCCACAAAGCCACGCTTTTTCACAAAGCCACGCTTTTTCACAAAGCCACGCTTTTCCACAAAGCAACGCTTTTTCACAAAGCACGCTTTGACCAACAAATGATCATCAGCACTTCGAATGCCACATTACCAAATTGGGAATGTATCACTAATAACCATCAACTACATAACCTCTAAGCTCGTACGTCTCAGAGAAGGGTGTTAAGCTAAGAGAATAAATTCTCCGCCACCAATAGAAATGTATTTGATAGAAACCAGCTTTACATCTCAAAGTGTAACGTCAGACACACATCCATACAAGTCCGTTCCAGGATCGAACGGAACCGAAGGCACTTCCAAAGAAGCCCTTGCAAATCCGGATAATTTCTAATCACGTCCGGACTTCCCATCACTAAAGGTGATAAAATATCTATACCGGGGATCAGCCGATGCAGAGACAATCAATGGTAATCCTTTCATTTTCGAAAGTATCCGGTCTTCACCGCCGGTCTTCAAATGCCATCCATATACGTCGTATCATTATTCGGAATGGGTTATATGACACAAAGGTCCTTTCCCGGCTAAACCGAATAACGAGCGGAATTAAAAATCATATGGATACTGGGGTCTCAGTTAAATCACAGCTTAAAGCTCCAAACTTTTCATTCGGATGGTTAAAACAAATTACCATTTCCAATCTTTTAAACAAAAAGATTCATTTCAAAAACCTTCAATGGTTTAAACAATTTCCACACTTTTAATCTTTTAAACAAAAGATTTAATTCACAAAGTTCACCCCATTCCCAAAGATCCATTTATGTATTTCAACACAATTTCCATTTCAATTGAATTAACTCATTAAATCTTTAAGTCAAGATTTAACTTATAGCTTTTAAAACTCGTTTCCAAAGATTCATTCATAGCCTTTCAAAACAATTCTATTTCAAGTTGGATTAACTCATTCGGTCTTTGAAATCAAAGACTCATTTCATAGTTTTTAAAACATTTCAATTCCATTTCTAACTTGAAATTCTTTCAACACAAATTGGAAGTTCATTACTTATGTGAAAGCTTTTACTATTTGAAAAACAAATAGTTTCATTTCAGAAAAATCCAGTTATATTTACACGAGTCAAAACCCTTGAATAAAAATTCAAATTCCCAAATCATTACCTTTAAAATGGTTTAACCCATATATAACTTCTACAACATCTTTAATCCCTAGTTTCAAATCATAGAATTCAATTTCAAACTTGAATTCAAATTTAAATCAAATTATTTAAATTTTCAAAACTCGATTAAGTTATTCAAAATAATTTTTATCTTTGAAATTCCATTTCAAAAGCTTTTCACTTTAAACCCAAATTTCCAATTTCAAAATCAATTGAAATTAAAATTTAAATTTCAAAACATTGAATTTAAATCATCTGTGATTTAACCGATTTCCACGTGAAATCCATATTTGTGTGTGTAAAGGTGTAGTCCAGGGGTTTCACACACAATAGTGCACAACATCAATCATCACAGATATATCGATAAGCGGTAAAGTCGATAACGCTAATCTTCATTCACAGATTCATAGATAAAATAAATTTATCAATCACAAAGGTTCACTATTACAATTCGATGTGGGTTTCGGATAACCAACTGGAATCCGACTCCCTGTCGCATCGAAATTCAAATGTCGTTTACGAGTCAAGGGTTTTCATATTCATATAACAGTATATTCATCACAGATATAATAGCTCAATACAAAGCAATTTAGATCACAAAGCATCATATCACAAAGCATTACATCACAAAGCATTTGATAATAATCAATCATCTACAATTAAGATGAATTAATTGTGTAATTATAACTAATTAATCACATTAACAAATTTACCCTTTAATTAATTTCATTAAGTAATTATCTTTAGTTAATTAAGGCCCTCATTAATTTAAAGATAAACCATTAATCTTAATTAATTACTTAATTAACAAATAAATTCTTATTTAATTCAAATGCTTGAAATTAATTTGTTATTAACAAACAAAATCACTTGAGTAATCAACCTTTAATTATTTTAAACCTTTTATTTTATTTCAAATTTGAATTCAAAATTAAATTTGAATTCGCACTCCAACTGAATTTAAACTTTGCTTAAATCTGGCATACAAATTTAGAATTCAACTGGGACAACAGTTTACTCGAGACGACCCAAAATCTGCTTCGAGTCTTCCCTCCCTCTACTTCGAGTCACAACTCGAAATAACCGGAGTACGCACTCGAGTTCAAACCACGATCAGACTATTGACATACACACGCGCCACTGTGCACGTGTACGCTCACCGGAGCTCCCTCCGATCATCGATGATCACCCCAACACCTCGCCTAACCATGCAGCAACCCACTACGATCACCCAAACATTCGCACGAGACTCGAATCGAAATCGAGCGTAAAACCCAATTCTGGAAACGTAAACTATAACCACCATCAACCTGGAAACTGCCGCCGTTCTCCCAGCCTCGACCACCTTAATTCGCACGACTTCGGCCACGTCTTCGTGGATCACCCACGCAGCCATTTTCCAAACCCCAAGCGACTCGATCCCTCTATGGTGACGAAATCACCATTCTTCCTACTCACGGTAAAACTCAGGGTTAAACCCTAAATTCGAGTCGACCCACTAATTCTTGCATTTGAAAGTTTATCTAACATTTTTCCCATAATCAACGAGTATCAAGCGAGCTCCAAAACGAATTACGACATCTAAGATTTGTCAAACCAACGAGAATCGATAAAAATGCAATTTTAGTTCATATAGGAACTGCAGCACGCATACCGATCGAAATATCATCATTGTTGCCTTAAAAATCCTATTTTTGAGTAAGTATTCAAGTTATATAATTGAATTTGTAAATCATTATACTCGAATTTGATCATCATTTGGATTTTCTCTACAAAAACAAATTTATTCATACTGTATATTCTTTTATTTCCTTGAAACTATTTTTAAATGATAATTCATACTTAGACTCACCTATTTTGTTTTGAAACAAAACCCTCATAATGATTAGAAAATAAGGAATTGAATTTTTTACTTGTTTACTTGAAACCTGTAACTCAGACAAAAGAACAGAGGAGGGGAAGAAGACAGCATCGTACAAATCAACTTCACAATACAAACAGAGCTTCATAGACAATACATATAATTACACATACTTGATGATATTTATGTATTAATAAAAATGGGTTTACTCACCTACTTACTGACATGCATCATCAACTTGTACACATATGAGCACACATGTGTACATTCAAACAAGTTACCAAATTCACTCATTTCATTCATCATTGCTGAGCACAATTTTAAGATAGAAGGTGGGGTTTTTAAGGAGAGTTGCTCACCTTGGTTTGCAGAAAAAAAGAACAGAGCTTAATTTTTGTTGAAACAGCTCATGAAGATTTTGCAAGTTGAAGTCTTCTCCTTGCTTCTTTGATAAATCTGGTTTGGTTTGATTTGTCTGATGTTTTTAATTGAAATCTTGTTTAAATTTTAAATGATAACTACTTTAAGTTTTCTCAGCTTCAAGAACGAAACTGGAATAAAAAGTTTGATCTGTGGAAATGAAGTAGGTTGATAGATATAAAGAAGTTGACAAGTTAATATGTTTGTACAGGGTGTTATAACATTGGTTTGTACACTTTTTTTAGCAGAGATATTTGTAATCTTTGTTGGCTGAAAATGAAGTGTTGGTGGCTAAAGAGATATGGCATTTATTGCCTTGTACAATTTGTATATATACATTTTCTTCGGCTGTACAAAGATGAAGATGGTGTGGTGGCTTCATTTATTAGTTCTGTACAATATTAGGTACAAGTATTTTACTTGCTATGCTTTTGTTTACAGCCTAGATGCTTTCTTATATGTACTTAGTTTTATATTTATTTGTTTGTTTTATTTACTTTGTACATTTGAATATATATTTTGTTCGGCTGATGGAATATTGTTTACACTTGAATATATTGCTTGCTTATGTAAATGACATTTGTCTTAGTTTCTTTTTCCTTTGTTTATTTTTTCTTGGCTTACTTTGTTGTTTATGTTTGATAGATATTTATTTGTATTTCTAACATCTTGTCTTTATTTTACAAACTCAAATTATTATCAAAGATATTTAAATTCAAATTATCTATATATATATATATAAAAATTAACTTCAAATTTTCTCATATATCACGTATACATATATATTCACATATATGTACAATATTTACAATATTATTAAATTTAAATGATTTATATCAATCTTATTTAAATTCGGGGAAACCCGCTTTCATTGATAATAAATTATACAATTTTAAATACATATAAAATCCGGGGTCGTTACAAAGAAAATGGCTAAGTAGACATGAAAAGAGAAAGAGAGCTTTCTTTTATTTTGATCCTAAAACTAAACTAAAGAGAAACTAAGAGAGGAGGAGAGGATACATGAAACATAAGGGGTATATATACAAGTGTTAAACCCTAATTCAATTTTTTTTGAAAGGAAATGTGACATCCCGGAATTTCTGACAATATCAATTTAATAATCTGCATTTAAGATTAAATTGATTTGATTATTTTTGTTGATAAATTCAAATTGATTTAATAATCTTCTTTTAAATAAACATTTAACTGATAATTTATCTTTTAAAAGCTAATAAATTGTTCTCTATTTATAATGTATATATATTTGTATATATATTACAAATAGAAATCTTTGGTTTGAATTTAATAAATAAATAAAGCTTGTTTTCTAATTCTAATATATTTCTGGTAATTTGGAAATTAGGATTTAATATAGAATGTATAGTTTAAATAGTTAAGGTAAATGTTTAATTGATTTAAATTTATATCTTAGCTTAAGTTCAAGAATTAAATAAAAAGGTTTGTTTTAAAATATGGTTTAATAAATATGAGATATTAATTCATTTAAATAATAATAGTAAGTTATAATCTCTTTTATAATTATTTAATTTGACAAATTATTGTTTTCAAATAACATTTATTAATGTATTGTTTAATATATAAATATAAATAGACTTTAAAATAGAAGTGTTATTTTCAATTTTAAATATGTTGTTATATACGTATATATATAACTTGGTTTTAAAATTGGATTTAGAATTTAGTTTGAATTTAAAATGTTTGGGTTTTAAAGGATATTTGTATAAGCTTTTATATATATATATATATATACATAGCCTTGTTTTATTTTCTCTAAAAAGAAATTAATAAAAGTAAACACTTATGTTGGAAATAAGTATTAAGTTAGAAGGGAACATAAAGATATTAGTAGACACATCACCTAAATTTTAACCATATGTTAATAAACTATAGATATACTTATTTATATCACAAAGATAATACTAAAGCATAGCATCAGGCTGTAGACATAAGGCTACGAGAGGAAGCATGTTCATGTTGTACAGGAAATGGTATGTACACTTGAAAGATCTCTGAACATTTTTATATAAAGAAAAGCATATACAAGCATAAGTACATACGAAATAAAGAATGGGATATGTATGTGTAGACATAAGGACACAAGGCATTAAATGTTGATATCTCTGGTACATTTTATATCTCATTTCAGCCTCCTAAAGAGATAAAAATCTCTGACCTGTTTGTACCAAAGAAAATAAACAACCCTGTATATTGTTTACATATTTATCAATCTATCTAACCATTTTCGTTCACAAGAAACTTAGTATTCCAGAAAACATATTTCAACTAAAGCTTTATTTCAACACAACTATAACAACAATGCAATCCAACAAATATGAAGATCAAAAGGGGTTCCAGTTGCAACTTTCAACACCCTGTTTCAAAATGAAAAGCTTTTCAAAACAATAGATGTTCTGTTCTTCTTCTTTCTGGTGAGTAACACTATTTTTAAAAACTTAAGTAAATATATCTGGTTGCATGGCTAAAATCTGGAATAAGTATGCTTTGTATATGTGTACTCTTCTGTGAATATTTGGTTGTGTGCATTTGCTATATGTTTGGATGTTCTATCTGATTTCAGTTTCCAGGATCTAAATTTAATCTTGAATCAATCTCTCTCTCTCTTGATCAAATCTTTATTAGTACTTAAGTCTTAAACCAAATATGTTTGTTATAGCATTGATTTTAGTTTAGAAATTTGATTTAAGTTAAAAATTGCCTGAGTGTCTCTGAAATATCAAAACAACAGTGAATGTCAATATATGTGAAAAATCCAAACCGTGAGATTTATAAATTCATTTTTATAAATCGAATACATAAATAAAAATATGATTTTTAAAACAAGAATCACTATTTCTAGTTAAGCATTGAATGTGTGGTTCTGGGTTTATCAAAATAGGAGAAATTGGGTTTTTCTGATGATCCGGGTAACTGGAGAGATCGGGGCTTTTCTGGTTGATGGAGGAGTGATCATAGATGTTGGGAAAAATGGATGACGGTGACGAAGTTCACCAAGGAAGAAGCGGCAGTGGGTTTTTTTCTAGAACCCTAAATTTTGCTGTGTGTGAGGAATCGATCGCCACGGCCGAAGTAGGTGATCGAGTGCAGTGATTTTTGGGGTGGTGGTAGTGGGGTTGTAGTCGAAGAAGAGGCCGGAGTTATAGACCCTCAAATGGTCGGAGAGTGGAGAACTCGGTGTTGACAGGTTTGAGGTGGTGGGTTCTTTCCTATTTTCAGGTTTGGGTTTGGGTCTCGTTTTGGGTTTCGAGAAGGATGGTGACGAGCTGATGATCATGCGATGATGCGTAGATGATTGTTGACGTGATGAAGCCATCGTCGATGGCTGGAGTTAATCAGAGTTACGGTACATGTGCACCGTGCACTTTGATTCCTGGTGAATCTGGGTAGGAGCAGTGGAGAGAACTCAGTTTTCTCGAGTAGTTCGCGATTTTACTCGAAGCGTTTAAGGTTCTGACTCGAAGTGCTAGCAGTGTAGTCTCGGGTAGGTTAGTTTCAGGTTTATAACCTGACAGTGTGAAGTTTATTTTTGAAATTTAAATAAAATGAAAATCTGTGAAGGCCAGATTTTAAACAAAGTTTAAATAAGTTTTAAGGCCTGGATTCAAAATAAATCTGATTCTAGTTTTAAAATAAATGAGTTTTATGTTAAACAACTTTAAAAAGTTAAAGTATATTTTAGAAAAATGTTTTGAATTTAAAAGTGAATTTGGAATTGAAAACTCTTGTAAACTTCTTTTATAAAACAAGTGTGTCTTTAACATGTGACATAAAGGTTGTTAAATCTGTTTCTTTTTAAAACTTTGTTAAGTTAAATTTGTATACATTTTGAATCTTAAATTGAAATGGAATTTAAAGGTAAATTCAAAGGTAAAATGTTTTGAAATGCATTTGTAAATGATAATTAAGTCATTAATAAGAAGAAATGATTTATCTTAAAGATAATTAGATTTTAATGATTAATAATTAGATAAGTTAATAAATAAATGATTTAGTATTTATAAATTAAGTAATTAAGGATTAAGTGATTAATTAAAGGATAAATAAAGATCATTAATTTGATAAGTTAAGATTTAAAATTAATGATTAAGAATCAATAAATCAAGTAATTAAAAGTTAATTAAGTTACAGTTAGGGGTTAATTAATGGGTTATTAAAGATAAATTAATTTGTAATTAATAATGGTTTATCTAAGTATAAATTTCTTAAGAAAAGAAATTAAAAATTATTAATAGTTAATGAGGATTATTAACTTGAGATTAATAAATAATTAATTTAAGATAATCATTTGTAAAATTGATTAAGTATAATTACTTAATAAAGGTAATTAAGAAATTAATTACTCATTGTAATTAATTGAGTTTAATTTGATTTGTTTAAGTTAATTTATTTAGTTTAATTAATTTAAATTAATCATTGGATGATTTAATAAGTAATTGCTTAATGTAATGAATGAAGTGTAATTACTAAATGAAGTAATTAATGGTAATTACAGTATGTAATTAATTGAAGAAGATTTAAGTATGATAGTAATTTGGATTAAACTACTTTGTGAAATTAATCAAGGGATTAATGGAGATAATTAATTAAAGGAGTAATTAATTTATAATGATAAAGTAATTAAAGGTAGTTAATTACTGAATGGGATAAATCAAGACTGATTAATAAATGTGGTTTAGTTACAGATTAATTACTTAATGTAATTAATTTAAATGGAATAATTAATTTAAAAATGTAATTAGGGAAGTATTAATTTATATAATTAATGATGTAATTAAGGACTGATTCATTAAAACTAATTAATCAATAATAAGTGATTTAGAGTAATTAATTGTAATTAATTAAGGATTAAACGTTAGGTCGTGAAAATCAAATGGAGCAAGTGAAGACTCGAGGTATAAGAACTATACGTCAGTATAACTCTGTGGGTGATTCCGTAATGAGTTTGACGAAGATAGTACTTATAGATTTGAGATGGTGATTCAGAATGCAAGGGTTATTGTCGTTAACTCTGAGGGTGATTCCAAAATGAGTGTAACGAGATAATTCCTTCGGTTTCGTTCGAACCCGGAACGAACTTGTATGGATTGAATGCTTTCAGCACATCGTCAGGTGGACGATGAGCATTCTAAGTGATGAGTTCTATTCAGGTAATCGTGACCTCAAGCCTCATCAACCGGGAATGGCTAAAACAGGGGAGGTGCAGCAAGGCTTCGTGGGTAGCACCCACTTGAGAGCGAGATACACCCCTGTCTAGAGTCCCTTTTTATTCGATTGTGTGGGCGGTTGAATAGCTACAACCGCCGGGGTTGTCTTGTTTGGGACTGTCCAGTAAGGGATGGTTCCGGCCTTGTGTTGCAGGGGAGCGGGCGTACTCCTCGGTACGGTGATCTAGGCCACGTACTGTGACGGGCGGTACCCCAGTAGCCCAGCCATTGTTGGAAACCCATTTTTCCTACGTGACCTTACGGTTTTGATTGTATTACCCACTTTGTGGCTAGTATGCTGGAATTTAATCATGTAACAATTTCAGCTATTTCATATTTACTTGAAAACCCTAGACCTATTATAATATCACTGAATTTCCTATCAAAATGTTTGGTTAGCGTAAGGGAAAAACTTTTCCATGTTTATGTGTGGGAAGTCTTACGTGATACCTTTTGTTTTCAAAGGATTTTCAAAGTTAAGCAACTTTAACATGTTACTCATACCAGACCCATGTCTGACCCGGAGTTTATTTCTGTTTTTTTCTTAAACTCTCGGGTACCCAAATTTTTACGGGTAGTCAAGGGATTCAGGTTTAGCTTTGACGTATTCTGGAGGAGCAATGGAGCAGGAGGCTTCAGCGTGTAGATATATAGTGGTTCCGCTGTGTTAGAGTTTATTTTGTATTTCCGCTGTGTTGTATCTCTTGTGTTGTATCTCTGTGATGTGTGAGTTGTATTAACTAGACAGGTGTTTATAACTGTCTAGTATGTGTTGTATTATCTGTGTACTCTGATGTATATAATACTATGTATTAATTTATATGATATATTATATTTTATTCGTTCCGCTGTTGAGATTCTGTTGTTGTTTTCTTCTTCTTCTCTTTCTTTTCTACTTTCTCACCCCTTTCTTTCCTTCAAAACGATACGACTTTCTGGGCATAGAAGATCGGGTCGTCACAGTTGGTATCAGAGCATAGGTTGAGCGAATACCTAAGCTCTGGAGTGGTGTCTTTCTTGAGAGAGCGTACTTGTAATTTCTATATATATACATATATATTTATTTCTACCTATCTGTTGGGTTACCTGTTCGGGTTTTCCAATATAAATTATAAAGGTAGATAGGGTAGTGGTGTGTGTAGCACGACTACCAATGGTTGGGGTTTGTTGAGGTTGGAAGTGTATCTGTCGAGACTGTAGACCCAATACTGTCTCGAGTGAATCTTTGTTATGGTGTAAGGATTTCACCAATTTCTGGAGGGAATCTGTAGGATTCGGAGTCCATTTTTGAAGTGCTAATTTGAATGAGTAGGATTTGGATTCTGACAGTTGAGCAGAAGCTAGTGGTGGTATCTGGATATCGCAGGAATTAGTAGCTGTGTGATGAGACACGGTGACTATGGATGTCTCCGAAGAAGTTTCTTTGGGCCAAGTATAAGGAAGTGTGTCTGCATAGGTGTTGTGGCTGTGTTCAGCTGGGTGTTTTGTTTGGCTTTGAGGCCTGAGTTTCTCGAGGAGTTTGGATTTGGAAGTCTTTGTCATTAGTGATAGCATTTGCAGTTTTGATTGTTCTGTGTGTAGGCAGGAAGTCGTCTGTCAGCAGTTTTCTGGAAGTGAAGTTCAGGAGCAGCAGAGTGGATACGTTTCTTCGATGGATTGGCTAGATAGGCTTTAGCTGTTCTGATTAGTAAGAGAGAACAGTTTTCTTTGGATATTAGTTTGGTTGATCGCAAAAGTGACTTGCGATTGGTGAGTGTTCTCTTGGCTTGTCAGAGATCTTTCGGGATTTCTGAGTTTTCTTCTTTATGGATCTGTTGAACCATATTTTTGGGATGTGTTATCCAGTTTGTACTCGTGTGTATCATCAGCATTTTTCATCTACTCCAGATTAGAGTTGTGCAGCGGAAGCAGTTTGGGAGTGCATCTGTTTTTCTTTTTCGGTTAGGAGAAGTTGTTTTCTACTGATGATAGTAGAGGCTGTGTTCTTTGATTGTTTGTGTGTGGATCATTGTGATGAGTTGTTTCTGAAGCTTTAGCGAAGGTTGAGCTCATCAGTAGGGATAGAGGCAGCCAGGATCGTCAGATGATTTTTGTGGATAAGAGACGGAGGAATTTGGATTTCGAAGTCTGGATTGATTTTGAGTAAGTTTCTCTGATTCAAGGAGCTGTATAGATTGGGTAAGATTGGGAAGCCAGCTCCGAGATATTTCGGATCTTTTCTGTTGTTCTTCTGAGGATAAGTTTGATCTTCTGGAGTGAATTGTCAGTTTGGATAACTGAAATTCGATGTGTTCCGCGTATCTCTGAGGGAGTACGTGTAGGATCTATCTCTGGTTTTGGAACCAGCAGTTCTAGAGGGTTTGGTTGTTGAGTCAGACTTGTCTATAGTCTGATATTCTGTCTAGTTTGGTAGATCTAGAGGAGTAGGAGCTCTGTAGCTTAGTAGTGTAGTTTTGTTTGGATTCTGTAGAGCGAGTATCCTGGTATATTTTTACTTGGGAAACTCTAGATAGTCCTATCCTGATTTTATCTGGATAGTTAGATTTGTTTGATTGGATGAGTTGGTTGCTATGGTTGTTAGCATATAATTAATATATGTTTGTGTTTTTCAAATTAAATCTTTAATTAGATTATTAAATTACCTTTGTTTTAAATTTCGGGGACGAAATTCTTTTAAAGGGGGAGGAATGTGACATCCCGGAATTTCTTACAATATCAATTTAATAATCTGCATTTAAGATTAAATTGATTTGATTATTTTTGTTGATAAATTCAAATTGATTTAATAATCTTCTTTTAAATAAACATTTAACTGATAATTTATCTTTTAAAAGCTAATAAATTGTTCTCTATTTATAATGTATATATATTTGTATATATATTACAAATAGAAATCTTTGGTTTGAATTTAATAAATAAATAAAGCTTGTTTTCTAATTCTAATATATTTCTGGTAATTTGGAAATTAGGATTTAATATAGAATGTATAGTTTAAATAGTTAAGGTAAATGTTTAATTGATTTAAATTTATATCTTAGCTTAAGTTCAAGAATTAAATAAAAAGGTTTGTTTTAAAATATGGTTTAATAAATATGAGATATTAATTCATTTAAATAATAATAGTAAGTTATAATCTCTTTTATAATTATTTAATTTGACAAATTATTGTTTTCAAATAACATTTATTAATGTATTGTTTAATATATAAATATAAATAGACTTTAAAATAGAAGTGTTATTTTCAATTTTAAATATGTTGTTATATACGTATATATATAACTTGGTTTTAAAATTGGATTTAGAATTTAGTTTGAATTTAAAATGTTTGGGTTTTAAAGGATATTTGTATAAGCTTTTATATATATATATACACATAGCCTTGTTTTATTTTCTCTAAAAAGAAATTAATAAAAGTAAACACTTATGTTGGAAATAAGTATTAAGTTAGAAGGGAACATAAAGATATTAGTAGACACATCACCTAAATTTTAACCATATGTTAATAAACTATAGATATACTTATTTATATCATAAAGATAATACTAAAGCATAGCATCAGGCTGTAGACATAAGGCTACGAGAGGAAGCATGTTCATGTTGTACAGGAAATGGTATGTACACTTGAAAGATCTCTGAACATTTTTATATAAAGAAAAGCATATACAAGCATAAGTACATACGAAATAAAGAATGGGATATGTATGTGTAGACATAAGGACACAAGGCATTAAATGTTGATATCTCTGGTACATTTTATATCTCATTTCAGCCTCCTAAAGAGATAAAAATCTCTGACCTGTTTGTACCAAAGAAAATAAACAACCCTGTATATTGTTTACATATTTATCAATCTATCTAACCATTTTCGTTCACAAGAAACTTAGTATTCCAGAAAACATATTTCAACTAAAGCTTTATTTCAACACAACTATAACAACAATGCAATCCAACAAATATGAAGATCAAAAGGGGTTCCAGTTGCAACTTTCAACACCCTGTTTCAAAATGAAAAGCTTTTCAAAACAATAGATGTTCTGTTCTTCTTCTTTCTGGTGAGTAACACTATTTTTAAAAACTTAAGTAAATATATCTGGTTGCATGGCTAAAATCTGGAATAAGTATGCTTTGTATATATGTACTCTTCTGTGAATATTTGGTTGTGTGCATTTGCTATATGTTTGGACGTTCTATCTGATTTCAGTTTCCAGGTTCTAAATTTAATCTTGAATCAATCTCTCTCTCTCTTGATCAAATCTTTATTAGTACTTAAGTCTTAAACCAAATATGTTTGTTATAGCATTGATTTTAGTTTAGAAATTTGATTTAAGTTAAAAATTGCCTGAGTGTCTCTGAAATATCAAAACAACAGTGAATGTCAATATATGTGAAAAATCCAAACCGTGAGATTTATAAATTCATTTTTATAAATCGAATACATAAATAAAAATATGATTTTTAAAACAAGAATCACTATTTCTAGTTAAGCATTGAATGTGTGGTTCTGGGTTTATCAAAATAGGAGAAATTGGGTTTTTCTGATGATCCGGGTAACTGGAGAGATCGGGGCTTTTCTGGTTGATGGAGGAGTGATCATAGATGTTGGGAAAAATGGATGACGGTGACGAAGTTCACCAAGGAAGAAGCGGCAGTGGGTTTTTTTCTAGAACCCTAAATTTTGCTGTGTGTGAGGAATCGATCGCCACGGCCGAAGTAGGTGATCGAGTGCAGTGATTTTTGGGGTGGTGGTAGTGGGGTTGTAGTCGAAGAAGAGGCCGGAGTTATAGACCCTCAGATGGTCGGAGAGTGGGGAACTCGGTGTTGACAGGTTTGAGGTGGTGGGTTCTTTCCTATTTTCAGGTTTGGGTTTGGGTCTCGTTTTGGGTTTCGAGAAGGATGGTGACGAGCTGATGATCATGCGATGATGCGTAGATGATTGTTGACGTGATGAAGCCATCGTCGATGGTTGGAGTTAATCAGAGTTACGGTACATGTGCACCGTGCACTTTGATTCCTGGTGAATCTGGGTAGGAGCAGTGGAGAGAACTCAGTTTTCTCGAGTAGTTCGCGATTTTACTCGAAGCGTTTAAGGTTCCGACTCGAAGTGCTAGCAGTGTGTTCTCGGGTAGGTTAGTTTCAGGTTTATAACCTGACAGTGTGAAGTTTATTTTTGAAATTTAAATAAAATGAAAATCTGTGAAGGCCAGATTTTAAACAAAGTTTAAATAAGTTTTAAGGCCTGGATTCAAAATAAATCTGATTCTAGTTTTAAAATAAATGAGTTTTATGTTAAACAACTTTAAAAAGTTAAAGTATATTTTAGAAAAATGTTTTGAATTTAAAAGTGAATTTGGAATTGAAAACTCTTGTAAACTTCTTTTATAAAACAAGTGTGTCTTTAACATGTGACATAAAGGTTGTTAAATCTGTTTCTTTTTAAAACTTTGTTAAGTTAAATTTGTATACATTTTGAATCTTAAATTGAAATGGAATTTAAAGGTAAATTCAAAGGTAAAATGTTTTGAAATGCATTTGTAAATGATAATTAAGTCATTAATAAGAAGAAATGATTTATCTTAAAGATAATTAGATTTTAATGATTAATAATTAGATAAGTTAATAAATAAATGATTTAGTATTTATAAATTAAGTAATTAAGGATTAAGTGATTAATTAAAGGATAAATAAAGATCATTAATTTGATAAGTTAAGATTTAAAATTAATGATTAAGAATCAATAAATCAAGTAATTAAAAGTTAATTAAGTTACAGTTAGAACTTAAATTAATTTAATAATTAGGGGTTAATTAATGGGTTATTAAAGATAAATTAATTTGTAATTAATAATGGTTTATCTAAGTATAAATTTCTTAAGAAAAGAAATTAAAAATTATTAATAGTTAATGATGATTATTAACTTGAGATTAATAAATAATTAATTTAAGATAATCATTTGTAAAATTGATTAAGTATAATTACTTAATAAAGGTAATTAAGAAATTAATTACTCATTGTAATTAATTGAGTTTAATTTGATTTGTTTAAGTTAATTTATTTAGTTTAATTAATGTAAATTAATCATTGGATGATTTAATAAGTAATTGCTTAATGTAATGAATGAAGTGTAATTACTAAATGAAGTAATTAATGGTAATTACTGTATGTAATTAATTGAAGAAGATTTAAGTATGATAGTTGTTTGCACCAAAAATGGTCACAAACCCCAAGTGTAGTGAAAGCACCAGCGTATGAATACGAATCAACAGTATCCACACACAAATCACAGATCTTAAATAAGTAACAAACAACAATCAAGAAATAATGAACAGTGACACGCAATTTATAGTGGTTCGGCTATCTCCACCCTACGTCCACTTCAAGGTTTTTATGATTTTATTGCTCGATGCTTGAAGATTACAATTTCGTATGTTGTGTTACAACTGATTTGCTGAACTAAGTCTGAATCTAAGGCAGCAATGGTGATCTGGAGTAAATCTGGCAGAATCTGGGCGCTCTTTAGCTCTAGGAATTGTCCGACCCCTTTTCTGAATGACCAGGGGCTCTATTTATAGGTGTAGGAGGCTGATATTTCGCCTAAAATGAGGGAAGACCAGTTCTGGCACGTGAGGAGGCCCATATGGCCGAAATCTGGAGTCCCGGGCCCACTTTGGGATCGATTCGACCCTTGGTACGAATCGATCAAGAAATTGTCCAATCAAGCTGAAATTTGGTGTGGACATTCTTCAACATGTGCTCAAGCTTCTGTGAAAATTTCATGGCATTTGGACTTGTAGAACTCGAGTTATGATCGATTCAAGTCGGTGTTTTTCGAATTCTGGAGCCGTTCGAATCGATATGCTTGAATCGATTCGTTCGAATCGATCCTCCTGCACGTGAAGATGGTGACGTGGAGCGCAAACCTTGCATCGATCCGCTTTTGTCGCCAGTTAGATCGAGTCGTCCCGGAGACTTCGCTGCCTTGACTCGATGGATTCGAAGACAACAAATATCCCTGGATTCGAATGGCGCCTACTTCGTATCGATGGCCAACGTGTCTTGATCGATACAGAGTTAAACGTAGCCGGATGGATTCGAAGGAAGGCACTTAATCGATTCGAACACGCCAACCTTGCATCGATTCGAAGCAAGTATCTGATGGGTATGAAGCGAGAGGTCTTCATGGGTTCGAGTGTTGGATTCGAACCATCGAGCCCAGATGGATACGAAGGTGTTCAACCTGAAGGTTGCGAGGCGAAGTGGCTCGATGGATTCGAAGTACTATGCGCTGATGGAGTCGAAGCAAGGGTGCCTCTCGCGGATTCGAAGTGATGTAGGGATGAGGGATTTGAACCTAGGGCTTGGTTCTGATCGATTCGAACCATAACATACCTCTTCCATTATATATCAGCGATAACTTGAGCATACGAACTCGGATTGTCTCGAAATTTGGAACGTTGCTTCATCTGACCTTGCTTGGCTTGTCTCATTAATTGCAGTCCGATCCGGACTCGGACAAAATTCATCGATATCCGGGGTGAACCTGCGATGCACAATCGATGTTCATGACTAATAATCATTGATTTTCAGTTAATCTTTGGGTATCTCGACTTTGCCAAAAGTTGGGATAACATTTTGCCCCCCAAAACATGCCTTTTTGGTAAAAGGCGTGTTTTGATCAGTCTTAAGTCGGATGCAGTGAGTTCATGTTTTACTCGTAGCTTATAGCATTTTCAATCAAGTCCATGGCTGTTCGAAGCTGAATCGTTATCAATTTCTTTCAGTGGAAGTTAAGAATGAGATCCCACTGTCTCTCCGTATTATCGATGGTCACTCCGGACCCTTGCCGAGCCCATTCCAGACTTAGCGATTGAATAGAAAGATCCTATTGCACTCCGGCGTTGCTTTCTATCCCTTGCACTCTGGCCCCGGCTAGGGCGTAAAAGCGATGTCTTGGTCGTTCTCGACCGATCATAGCCTCTCCGGGCTCATGCTGGATCCCATCCTGTCACTCTCCGGTGAAGGGGAAACAACGTTAAGTGAGTCAATCCTGTCGCTCTTCGGCGAAGCGACTCACCTCCTGCACTCCGGTTCAGTGTATCTGAACATTAAGCGATGTCATGACCTGAATCGTCGGTCGATCATAGCCTCTCCGGGCTCTTATCGAATCCTGATCCAATCACTCTCCGGTGAATAGGAAACGATGCTTAAGTGAGTTGATCCTGTCGCTCTCCGGCGAAGCAACTCACTTCTTGCACTCCGGATCCTACCTCTCCGGGTAGGATCATAAAGCGATCATGTTTATATTGATATTTTATGTTTATCCTTTAACTCTCCGGTCAAAGGTTTTTTTTTTTTTTTTTAATAAGTGTTTCTTTATTAAATTCAAATCCTAGATGTTCAATCTCAAACACCAGGAAAAACAAGATAATGCCTCTCCGGGCGGAGCGGTCTATTTCCATCTCAGAGCATGCCTAGGGATCTCTCCGGTTCCCGTACATGAGTAAGTGGGATAGCCGTTTTATTTTGAAAACCAAATCTAAGAAAACTAATCGACCAGAGTCCAAATCTTGAACTTGGCCCTTGCCATCACAATCAGTTGATGACGAGTCATGATCCCGATCCAGGATCATTCCTGTTTGGTTGAGGTGGTAGTTGTTCGGGTCTAACCGCCGTCGTGCGTTCTCTGACATACTGTGGCAATCTACCACTCCTGGCATGTTCTTCCACCTCATCCTTCAGGTGGCGGCATTCATCGGTAGTGTGCCCATCCAGCTCATGGAATAGGCAATATTTTCCGGTTCTACGTTCCCGCTCTGTGGGATCTCTCCTTGGTGGCTTTCGATAGGGGAGTTGCCCCCGAGTTTCGGTGTAAATTCGTTCCAGTCCTGCCACCAAGTCTGTGTACTGCCTGAATCTAGGCTCTCGGAATTTCTTCCGTTTGTCAGGACCATCAGGTGCGTCATCCTGCTTTCTCTTTCCTTTGTCTGCCCTGGACTGTTCCCTGGCGGTTCCTTCGCCTTGTGTAACATTTATTTCCTGCCTCTCGGCTCGTGATTCTTCTAATCGAATAAATTTTTCAGCTTCATGGAAAAACTCTCCAAGATCTTGCGGTGGATCTTTAGTCAAGGAGTCTTTGAATTCGGTGCCTTCTCCAACTCCTGCCACTGCCGCCATTAAAATCATCGATGGGTCAGGGCGATCTACAGAAGTCACCGTCGCATTAAATCGTAACAAAAAATCTTTTATGGACTCTCCGGTCCTTTGTTTTATTGATGCCAAAGTCATCACGCTCTTAGGTCGTGTCACGTGAACCCTAAACTGCTTCATGAAGCAATCCACAAGCTCGCCCCATGTCCTGATTGATCCGGTTTCTAGCTGCCTAAACCAAAGCGCAGCTAAATCTGATAAGAATAAGGGGAAACATCGTGCCATCACTTCCTCGGATGCTCCCAGCACTTCCATGTGTCTAATATATCTGGTGATATGCATGGTCGGGTCTGATTTTCCGTCATAAGGATTCAGCGTTGGTAGTTTGAACTTCGGAGGGTTCCTTGCATTCCTGATATTCGGAGCGAACGGACTCCGACTAACTTCTTCCAATCCTCCTCCTGAAAACCCTCCTCTCATGAGTCGTCTCACTAGGCCGATCATTCTTTCATCTCCATCTAGGGGTTGCCCCCTTGTCATGTCTCTGTCTTGCCCTCCGAGTCTTGTAGGGAATTCTGGTACGTACTCTTCGGGCGGCTCGTTAGCATTTGTGTTTGCCCTAGCCGGCTGAGCTCCTTCCAAAGGTACTTCTGCGTTGGATCCTACGGGCCTGCCCCCAAGCCCTTGTTGATTGCCTTCTCGTTCTGCATTCTGTCCTCCGTTGGGTTCCATAGCCCTAGCTCCTTGTTCCATTTTCACAGCCGCTGTAGCTGGTCCAAGGTTCTGCGTCCCTGCAGCTCTCATCTGCTCGAAGAAGTTCTGCAGCATCTCTTGTTGGCTCTTCATCATTCTTTCGTGCATCAGATTGGTCATGGTCTCCATTTCGTCTCTAGTGATGTAGATCGAAGCTGGTTCTTCTCCAGCACCAGAGGATGCCTCTTGACTTCCTGCCTGTTGGCTCCTCTCAGTTCTTTGTCTAGTTTGTCGAGTCATTGTAGAGTCAGATCTGAATCCTTAAAATTCCAAATCTAAATTTTGAATTTGGTGTAGCGGGCCTGAGTTCATCTCTCAATGAAAGCACCAAAGTGTTTGCACCAAAAATGGTCACAAACCCCAAGTGTAGTGAAAGCACCAGCGTATGAATACGAATCAACAGTATCCACACACAAATCACAGATCTTAAATAAATAACAAACAACAATCAAGAAATAATGAACAGTGACACGCAATTTATAGTGGTTCGGCTATCTCCAGCCTACGTCCACTTCAAGGTTTTTATGATTTTATTGCTCGATGCTTGAAGATTACAATTTCGTATGTTGTGTTACAACTGATTTGCTGAACTAAGTCTGAATCTAAGGCAGCAATGGTGATCTGGAGTAAATCTGGCAGAATCTGGGCGCTCTTTAGCTCTAGGAATTGTCCGACCCCTTTTCTGAATGACCAGGGGCTCTATTTATAGGTGTAGGAGGCTGATATTTCGCCTAAAATGAGGGAAGACCAGTTCTGGCACGTGAGGAGGCCCATATGGCCGAAATCTGGAGTCCCGGGCCCACTTTGGGATCGATTCGACCCTTGGTTCGAATCGATCAAGAAATTGTCCAATCAAGCTGAAATTTGGTGTGGACATTCTTCAACATGTGCTCAAGCTTCTGTGAAAATTTCATGGCATTTGGACTTGTAGAACTCGAGTTATGATCGATTCAAGTCGGTGTTTTTCGAATTCTAGAGCCGTTCGAATCGATATGCTCGAATCGATTCGTTCGAATCGATCCTCCTGCACGTGAAGATGGTGACGTGGAGCGCAAACCTTGCATCGATCCGCTTTTGTCGCCAGTTAGATCGAGTCGTCCCAGAGACTTCGCTGCCTTGACTCGATGGATTCGAAGACAACAAATATCCCTGGATTCGAATGGCGCCTACTTCATATCGATGGCCAACGTGTCTTGATCGATACAGAGTTAAACGTAGCCGGATGGATTCGAAGGAAGGCACTTAATCGATTCGAACACGCCAACCTTGCATCGATTCGAAGCAAGTATCTGATGGGTATGAAGCGAGAGGTCTTCATGGGTTCGAGTGTTAGATTCGAACCATCGAGCCCAGATGGATACGAAGGTGTTCAACCTGAAGGTTGCGAGGCGAAGTGGCTCGATGGATTCGAAGTACTATGCGCTGATGGAGTCGAAGCAAGGGTGCCTCTCGCGGATTCGAAGTGATGTAGGGATGAGGGATTCGAACCTAGGGCTTGGTTCTGATCGATTCGAACCATAACATACCTCTTCCATTTTATATCAGCGATAACTTGAGCATACGAACTCGGATTGTCTCGAAATTTGGAACGTTGCTTCATCTGACCTTGCTTGGCTTGTCTCATTAATTGCAGTCCGATCCGGACTCGGACAAAATTCATCGATATCCGGGGTGAACCTGCGATGCACAATCGATGTTCATGACTAATAATCATTGATTTTCAGTTAATCTTTGGGTATCTCGACTTTGCCAAAAGTTGGGATAACAATAGTAATTTGGATTAAACTACTTTGTGAAATTAATCAAGGGATTAATGGAGATAATTAATTAAAGGAGTAATTAATTTATAATGATAAAGTAATTAAAGGTAGTTAATTACTGAATGGGATAAATCAAGACTGATTAATAAATGTGGTTTAGTTACAGATTAATTACTTAATGTAATTAATTTAAATGGAATAATTAATTTAAAAATGTAATTAGGGAAGTATTAATTTATATAATTAATGATGTAATTAAGGACTGATTCATTAAAACTAATTAATCAATAATAAGTGATTTAGAGTAATTAATTGTAATTAATTAAGGATTAATGTAATTAATTATAGTTAATTAATAAATAGAGTAATTAAAGTTTAATTACTGTATTTGGTTATAGGTAATTAATTTGTGAAAATTAATTAAAGGACAATTACTTGAATGGATAATTAATCCAGGATGATTAATTAAGATGGAAATCTAGAAAATGATTAATTAATTGATTTGTAATTAATTAATGGTTATGTAAGCAGGATTTATAGAATGAAGTAATTAATTTAATTTACTTTAAATTAATTAGAGATAGATAATTAATTTAATTCATTTTAAATTAATTATAAATGATGTGTTTATGAATCATTGCTTATGTATTGATGGATGATATTGATTTCCTCGAATGGTTTGAAATCTCAGATATGAGATAAATAATCCTGTGTGATATGGATTGGCTATTTATGATGATATTGTAGATTATCTATCTGTGATATGTAGATTATCTATCTGTGATATTGTGAATTATCTATCTGTGTGTATATAGATAATGAAATGCATTGTTTTAACTTTAAAACAACTTGGCCTTAAAAGACACGGTTTGGATTTCGATGAGACCGGGATCGGGTTTCCGTATACCGGGATTCCAGGTCTGGAGACCCGAATACCACATCGATCCAAAATAACGTTAGGTCGTGAAATTCAAATGGAGCAAGTGAAGACTCGAGGTATAAGAACTATACGTCAGTATAACTCTGTGGGTGATTCCGTAATGAGTTTGACGAAGATAGTACTTATAGATTCGAGATGGTGATTCAGAATGCAAGGGTTATTATCGTTAACTCTGAGGGTGATTCCAAAATGAGTGTAACGAGATAATGCCTTCGGTTTCGTTCGAACCCGGAACGAACTTGTATGGATTGAATGCTTTCAGCACATCGTCAGGTGGACGATGAGCATTCTAAGTGATGAGTTCTATTCAGGTAATCGTGACCGCAAGCCTCATCAACCGGGAATGGCTAAAACAGGGGAGGTGCAGCAAGGCTTCGTGGGTAGCACCCACTTGAGAGCGAGATACACCCCTGTCTAGAGTCCCTTTTTATTCGATTGTGTGGGCGGTTGAATAGCTACAACCGCCGGGGTTGTCTTGTTTGGGACTGTCCAGTAAGGGATGGTTCCGGCCTTGTGTTGCAGGGGAGCGGGCGTACTCCTCGGTACGGTGATCTAGGCCACGTACTGTGACGGGCGGTACCCCAGTAGCCCAGCCATTGTTGGAAACCCATTTTTCCTACGTGACCTTACGGTTTTGATTGTATTACCCACTTTGTGGCTAGTATGCTGGAATTTAATCATGTAACAATTTCAGCTATTTCATATTTACTTGAAAACCCTAGACCTATTATAATATCACTGAATTTCCTATCAAAATGTTTGGTTAGCGTAAGGGAAAAACTTTTCCATGTTTATGTGTGGGAAGTCTTACGTGATACCTTTTGTTTTCAAAGGATTTTCAAAGTTAAGCAACTTTAACATGTTACTCATACCAGACCCATGTCTGACCCGGAGTTTATTTCTGTTTTTTTCTTAAACTCTCGGGTACCCAAATTTTTACGGGTAGTCAAGGGATTCAGGTTTAGCTTTGACGTATTCTGGAGGAGCAATGGAGCAGGAGGCTTCAGCGTGTAGATATATAGTGGTTCCGCTGTGTTAGAGTTTATTTTGTATTTCCGCTGTGTTGTATCTCTTGTGTTGTATCTCTGTGATGTGTGAGTTGTATTAACTAGACAGGTGTTTATAACTGTCTAGTATGTGTTGTATTATCTGTGTACTCTGATGTATATAATACTATGTATTAATTTATATGATATATTATATTTTATTCGTTCCGCTGTTGAGATTCTGTTGTTGTTTTCTTCTTCTTCTCTTTCTTTTCTACTTTCTCACCCCTTTCTTTCCTTCAAAACGATACGACTTTCTGGGCATAGAAGATCGGGTCGTCACAGTTGGTATCAGAGCATAGGTTGAGCGAATACCTAAGCTCTGGAGTGGTGTCTTTCTTGAGAGAGCGTACTTGTAATTTCTATATATATACATATATATTTATTTCTACCTATCTGTTGGGTTACCTGTTCGGGTTTTCCAATATAAATTATAAAGGTAGATAGGGTAGTGGTGTGTGTAGCACGACTACCAATGGTTGGGGTTTGTTGAGGTTGGAAGTGTATCTGTCGAGACTGTAGACCCAATACTGTCTCGAGTGAATCTTTGTTATGGTGTAAGGATTTCACCAATTTCTGGAGGGAATCTGTAGGATTCGGAGTCCATTTTTGAAGTGCTAATTTGAATGAGTAGGATTTGGATTCTGACAGTTGAGCAGAAGCTAGTGGTGGTATCTGGATATCGCAGGAATTAGTAGCTGTGTGATGAGACACGGTGACTATGGATGTCTCCGAAGAAGTTTCTTTGGGCCAAGTATAAGGAAGTGTGTCTGCATAGGTGTTGTGGCTGTGTTCAGCTGGGTGTTTTGTTTGGCTTTGAGGCCTGAGTTTCTCGAGGAGTTTGGATTTGGAAGTCTTTGTCATTAGTGATAGCATTTGCAGTTTTGATTGTTCTGTGTGTAGGCAGGAAGTCGTCTGTCAGCAGTTTTCTGGAAGTGAAGTTCAGGAGCAGCAGAGTGGATACGTTTCTTCGATGGATTGGCTAGATAGGCTTTAGCTGTTCTGATTAGTAAGAGAGAACAGTTTTCTTTGGATATTAGTTTGGTTGATCGCAAAAGTGACTTGCGATTGGTGAGTGTTCTCTTGGCTTGTCAGAGATCTTTCGGGATTTCTGAGTTTTCTTCTTTATGGATCTGTTGAACCATATTTTTGGGATGTGTTATCCAGTTTGTACTCGTGTGTATCATCAGCATTTTTCATCTACTCCAGATTAGAGTTGTGCAGCGGAAGCAGTTTGGGAGTGCATCTGTTTTTCTTTTTCGGTTAGGAGAAGTTGTTTTCTACTGATGATAGTAGAGGCTGTGTTCTTTGATTGTTTGTGTGTGGATCATTGTGATGAGTTGTTTCTGAAGCTTCAGCGAAGGTTGAGCTCATCAGTAGGGATAGAGGCAGCCAGGATCGTCAGATGATTTTTGTGGATAAGAGACGGAGGAATTTGGATTTCGAAGTCTGGATTGATTTTGAGTAAGTTTCTCTGATTCAAGGAGCTGTATAGATTGGGTAAGATTGGGAAGCCAGCTCCGAGATATTTCGGATCTTTTCTGTTGTTCTTCTGAGGATAAGTTTGATCTTCTGGAGTGAATTGTCAGTTTGGATAACTGAAATTCGATGTGTTCCGCGTATCTCTGAGGGAGTACGTGTAGGATCTATCTCTGGTTTTGGAACCAGCAGTTCTAGAGGGTTTGGTTGTTGTGTCAGACTTGTCTATAGTCTGATATTCTGTCTAGTTTGGTAGATCTAGAGGAGTAGGAGCTCTGTAGCTTAGTAGTGTAGTTTTGTTTGGATTCTGTAGAGCGAGTATCCCGGTATATTTTTACTTGGGAAACTCTAGATAGTCCTATCCTGATTTTATCTGGATAGTTAGATTTGTTTGATTGGATGAGTTGGTTGCTATGGTTGTTAGCATATAATTAATATATGTTTGTGTTTTTCAAATTAAATCTTTAATTAGATTATTAAATTACCTTTGTTTTAAATTTCGGGGACGAAATTCTTTTAAAGGGGGAGGAATGTGACATCTCGGAATTTCTGACAATATCAATTTAATAATCTGCATTTAAGATTAAATTGATTTGATTATTTTTGTTGATAAATTCAAATTGATTTAATAATCTTCTTTTAAATAAACATTTAACTGATAATTTATCTTTTAAAAGCTAATAAATTGTTCTCTATTTATAATGTATATATATTTGTATATATATTACAAATAGAAATCTTTGGTTTGAATTTAATAAATAAATAAAGCTTGTTTTCTAATTCTAATATATTTCTGGTAATTTGGAAATTAGGATTTAATATAGAATGTATAGTTTAAATAGTTAAGGTAAATGTTTAATTGATTTAAATTTATATCTTAGCTTAAGTTCAAATTTATCTTAGCTTAAGTTCAAAATGTAAAAGAGAATGAAATGGAATAAAGTGTTTTTTTTCTTTTCCGGTTGAAATTTGTGTTTTGTTTTTATTTTAATGAAATGCAAACACTAATGGAATAACAACAAACACACAAACCAAATAAAATCAAAAATCAAACAAAAACACACAACAATAACTTTTTTTTAATAACTGCACTCAACACACAAAACAACAATGAAGAGCAAACGAAAAATAATCCAAAGAATATAAAGTTAAAGTCAAATCAATTCCCCGGCAACGGCGTCAAAAACGTGATCGGACGGCTAAATGTCTATCGAATTAGAAAATAGCCAAACGAATTTTGAAATAAAATTTACCGCAAGCGCACGGCGTACAATTGTAGTACGTGGCGAATACGGGTCGATCCGCAGGGAAATGATGATTTTATAAGTCTATTCTATCAAATTAAACCAAAGTCGAGAGATTATCAAGCTAAAAAAAATGAGAAAATTAGCAAACTAGCAACTACAAATGTGAATGAAAACTATGAGAATAAATTGACAATTTAGAGATAATTTCACTCTCTAGATCACATAAATCAACAAAATTAAGTTATGATCTCTCTTTTCTTTATCATTAATTAGCTTAATTGATGTGCTTATCATAAGTATGGTCCATTTGTGCTATTAATTAGCTCAACATAAGCCATCAAACTATAACACACCCATTAAACCACTTACTGACTCATATGAAAAATGATAACAAAGTTGAAAGCAAAATTTATTTTAAGTATGGCCTATTAACTATTAATTAGAAATATAGACCATCAAATTTTAATCTCAACATTCACTTCATTACCATCATCATATGTAGATGAAGATGTAATTTGTGTTAGTGATTGTTTAAGTATAGCCTATTTGGTGTCAACAATATAGGCTATCAAATTCAAAGCAAAAACAACAAGTTAGCCACTTCATACATTCTCATTAAAGCACAAAAAGAGAGTATAAAACATCAAAATGTTGAAGCTACATGATTAGAGGCTTCATTACCCCTAAATTGAAGGGATTAGCCTCTCATTCTTGTTATCATATCAACACAAGTAGCATGCAACATGAAACTAAAAAAAAGGAAGCAAAATGAAAGCTATATGAAAAGAGAACTATTCTACTTGCATAAAAGAAAAGAATCTACACTACAACATGAAAGGAGATAAACAAGAAGAGGAAAATAACATGTATTAAATTGCATAAAAAAAATTACATGAAAAGAAAATGGCTAAGTAGCCATGAAAAGAGAAAGAGAGCTTTCTTTTATTTTGAGCCTAAAACTAAACTAAAGAGAGACTAAGAGAGGAGGAGAGGTTACATGAAACATAAGGGATATATATGCAAGTGTTAAACCCTAATTCAATTTTTTTTTATTTTTTGGAAAGGAAACCTAAAAGTACAGTTTTACTTGAAAAAAAAAAGAAAAAAAAAGGAAGCACTGTATTATGAAGGAATGTATTGGAATGGCAGGGCAGTAAAGTGCTATGCACTGTCAATGTTGATAGGGTGGTGAAAATTTCAGGTTTGGGAAGTTGAAAGGTGGTGGTTGAAAGGTGAATGTTAGGGGCAGAGAAATGATGAATGAATGTAGGTGAAGGTTGAAGGAATTGAATTGCAGTTGTGTGGACATTTGTTTGTTGTGAAGCAAAAGTGTTGCACGGCACAGTGAATAGTGCACAATGAAACAGTGAACACTGAAACAATGAAGGAAATGAAAATTGTAAATGCAAAAATGTAAAAGCGAATGAAATGGAATAAAAGTGTTTTTTTTCTTTTCCGGTTGAAATTTGTGTTTTGTTTTTATTTTAATGAAATGCAAACACAAATGGAATAACAACAAACACACAAACCAAATAAAAGCAAAAATCACACAAAAACACACAACAATAACTTTTTTTAGTAACTGCACTCAACACACAAAACAACAATGAAGAGCAAACGAAAAATAATCCAAAGAATAGAAAGTTAAAGTCAAATCAATTCCCCGGCAACGGCGCCAAAAACGTGATCGGACGGCTAAATGTCTATCGAATTAGAAAATAGCCGAACGAATTTTGAAATAAAATTTACCGCAAGCGCACGGCGTACAATTGTAGTACGTGGCGAATATGGGTCGATCCGTAGGGAATTGATGATTTTAAAAGTCTATTCAATCAAATTAAACCAAAGTCGAGAGATTATCTAGCTAAAAAAAATGAGAAAATTAGCAAACTAGCAACTACAAATGTGAATGAAAACTATGAGAATAAATTGACAATTTAGAGATAATTTCACTCTCTAGATCACATAAATCAACAAAATGAAGTTATGATCTCTCTTTTCTTTGTCATTAGTTAGCTTAATTGATGTGCTTATCATAAGTATGGTCTATTTGTGCTATTAATTAGCTCAACATAAGCCATCAAACTATAACACACCCCTTAAACCACTTACTGACTCATATGAAAAATGATAACAAAGTTGGAAGCAAAATTTATTTTAAGTATGGCCTATTAACTATTAATTAGAAATATAGACCATCAAATTTTAATCTCAACATTCACTTCATTACCATCATCATATGTAGATGAAGAGGTAATTTGTGTTAGTGATTGTTTAAGTATAGCCTATTTGGTGTCAACAATATAGACTATCAAATTCAAAGCAAAAACAACAAGTTAGCCACTTCATACATTCTCATTAAAGCACAAAAAGAGAGTATAAAACATCAAAATGTTGAAGCTACATGATTAGAGGCTTCATTACCCCTAAATTGAAGAGATTAGCCTCCCATTTGTGTTATCATATCAACACAAGTAGCATGCAACATGAAACTAAAAAAAAGGAAGCAAAATGAAAGCTAAATGAAAAGAGAACTATTCTACTTGCATAAAAGAAAAGAATCTACACTACAACATGAAAGGAGATAAACAAGAAGAGGAAAATAACATGTATTAAATTGCATAAAAAAAATTACATGAAAAGAAAATGGCTAAGTAGCCATGAAAAGAGAAAGAGAGCTTTATTTTATTTTGAGCCTAAAACTAAACTAAAGAGAGACTAAGAGAGGAGGAGAGATTACATGAAACATAAGGGGTATATATGCAAGTGTTAAACCGTAATTCAATTTTTTTTTTTTTTTGGAATGGAAACCTAAAAGTACTGTATTACTTGAAAAAAAAAGAATAAAAAAGGAAGCATTGTTTTATGAAGCAATGTATTGGATTGGCAGGGCAGTAAAGTGCTACGCACTGTCAATGTTGATGGGGTGGTGAAGATTTCAGGTTTGGGAAGTTGAAAGGTGGTGGATGAAAGGTGAATGTTAAGGGCAGAGAAATGATGAATGAATGTAGGTGAAGGTTGAAGGAATTGAATTGCAGTTGTGTGGACATTTGTTTGTTGTGAAGCAAAAGTGTTGCACTGCACAGTGAACAGTGCACAATGAAACAGTGAACACTGAAACAATGAAGGAAATGAAAATTGTAAATGCAGAAATGTAAAAGAGAATGAAATGGAATAAAAGTGTTTTTTTATTTTCCGATTGAAATTTGTGTTTTGTTTTTATTTTAATGAAATGCAAACACAAATGGAATAACAACAAACACACAAACCAAACAAAAGCAAAAATCACACAAAAACACACAACAATAACTTTTTTTAATAACTACACTCAACACACAAAAGAACAATGAAGAGCAAACGAAAATTAATCCAAAGAATAGAAAGTTAAAGTCAAACCAATTCCTCGGCAACGGCGCCAAAAACGTGATCGGACGGCTAAATGTCTATCGAATTAGAAAATAGCCGAACGAATTTTGAAATAAAATTTACCGCAAGCGCATGGCGTACAATTGTAGTACGTGGCGAATACGGGTCGATCCGCAGGGAATTGATGATTTTAAAAGTCTATTCAATCAAATTAAACCAAAGTCGAGAGATTATCAAGCTAAAAAAAGTGAGGAAATTAGCAAACTAGCAACTACAAATGTGAATGAAAACTATGAGAATAAATTGACAATTTAGAGATAATTCCACTCTCTAGATCACATAAATCAACAAAATGAAGTTATGATCTCTCTTTTCTTTATCATTAGTTAGCTTAATTGATGTGCTTATCATAAGTATGGTCTATTTGTGCTATTAATTAGCTCAATATAAGCCATCAAACTATAACACACCCCTTAAACCACTTACTGACTCATATGAAAAATTATAACAAAGTTGAAAGCAAAATTTATTTTAAGTATGGTCTATTTACTATTAATTAGAAATATAGACCACCGAATTTTAATCTCAACATTCACTTCATTACCATCATCATATGTAGATGAAGAGGTAATTTGTGTTAGTGATTGTTTAAGTATAGCCTATTTGGTGTCAACAATATAGGCTATCAAATTCAAAGCAAAAACAACAAGTCAGCCACTTCATACATTCTCATTAAAGCACAAAAAGAGAGTATAAAACATCAAAATTTTGAAGCTACATGATTAGAGGCTTCATTGCCCCTAAATTGAAGGGATTAGCCTCTCATTTGTGTTATCATATCAACACAAGTAGCATGCAACATGAAACTAAAAAAAAGGAAGCAAATTGAAAGCTAAATGAAAAGAGAACTATTCTACTTGCATAAAAGAAAAGAATCTACACTACAACATAAAAGGGGATAAACAATAAGAGGAAAATAACATGTATTAAATTGCATAAAAAAAATTACATGAAAAGAAAATGGCTAAGTAGCCATGAAAAGAGAAAGAGAGCTTACTTTTATTTTGAGCCTAAAACTAAACTAAAGAGAGACTAAGAGAGGAGGAGAGGTTACATGAAACATAAGGGGTATATATACAAGTGTTAAACCCTAATTCATTTTTTATTTGTTTTTTGGAAAGGAAACCTAAAAGTACTGTTGTACTTGAAAAAAAAAAGAAAAAAAAAGGAAGCACTGTATTATGACGCAATGTATTGGAATGGCAGGGCGGTAAAGTACTATGCACTGTCAATGTTGATGGAGTGGTGAAGATTTCAGGTTTGGGAAGTTGAAAGGTGGTGGATGTAAGGTGAATGTTAGGGGCAGAGAAATGATGAATGAATGTAGGTGAAGGTTGAAGAAATTGAATTGCAGTTGTGTGGACAGTTGTTTGTTGTGAAGCAAAAGTGTTGCACTGCACAATGAACAGTGCACAATGAAACAGTGAACACTGAAACAATGAAGGAAATGAAAATTGTAAATGCAAAAATGTAAAAGAGAATGAAATGGAATAAAAGTGTTTTTTTTTCTTTTCCGATTGAAATTTGTGTTTTGTTTTTATTTTAATGAAATGCAAACACAAATGGAATAACAACAAACACAAAAACCAAACAAAAGCAAAAATCACACAAAAACACACAACAATAACTTTTTTTTTAATAACTGCACTCAACACACAAAACAACAATGAAGAGCAAACGAAAATAAATCCAAAGAATAGAACGTTAAAGTCAAACCAATTCCTCGGCAACGGCGCCAAAAACGTGATCGGACGGCTAAATGTCTATCGAATTAGAAAATAGCCGAACGAATTTTGAAATAAAATTTACCGCAAGCGCATGGCGTACAATTGTAGTACGTGGCGAATACGGGTCGATCCGCAGGGAATTGATGATTTTAAAAGTCTATTCAATCAAATTAAACCAAAGTCGAGTGATTATCAAGCTAAAAAAATGAGAAAATTGGCAAACTAGCAACTACAAATGTGAATGAAAACTATGAGAATAAATTGACAATTTAGAGATAATTCCACTCTCTAGATCACATAAATCAACAAAATGAAGTTATGATCTCTATTTTCTTTGTCATTAGTTAGCTTAATTGATGTCCTTATCATAAGTATGGTCTATTTGTGCTATTAATTAGCTCAACATAAGGCATCAAACTATAACACACCCCTTAAACCACTTACCGACTCATATGAAAAATGATAACAAAGTTGAAAGCAAAATTTATTTTAAGTATGGCCTATTAACTATTAATTAGAAATATAGACCATCAAATTTTAATCTCAACATTCACTTCATTACCATCATCATATGTAGATGAAGAGGTAATTTGTGTTAGTGATTGTTTAAGTATAGTCCATTTGGTGTCAACAATATAGGCTATCGAATTCAAAGCAAAAACAACAAGTTAGCCACTTCATACATTCTCATTAAAGCACAAAAAGAGAGTATAAAACATCAAAATATTGAAGCTACATGATTAGAGGCTTCATTACCCCTAAATTAAAGGGATTAGCCTCTCATTTGTTTTATCATATCAATAGAAGTAGCATGCAACATGAAACTAAGAATAAGGAAGCAAAATGAAAGCTAAATGAAAAGAGAACTATTTTACTTGCGTAAAAGAAAAGAATTTACACTACAACATGAAAGGAGATAAACAAGAAGAGAAAAATAACATGTATTAAATTGCATAAAAAAATTACATGAAAAGAAAATGGCTAAGTAGCCATGAAAAGAGAAAGAGAGCTTTCTTTTATTTTGAGCCTAAAACTAAACTAAAGAGAGACTAAGAGAGGAGGAGAGGTTACATGAAACATAAGGGGTATATATACAAGTGTTAAACCCTAATTCATTTTTTTATTTAATTTTTGGAAAGGAAACCTAAAAGTACTGTTGTACTTGAAAAAAAAAGAAAAAAAAGGCACTGTCAATGTTGATGGGGTGGTGAACATTTCAGGTTTGGGAAGTTGAAAGGTGGTGGATGAAAGGTGAATGTTAGGGGCAGAGAAATGATGAATGAATGTAGGTGAAGGTTGAAGAAATTGAATTGCAATTGTGTGGACAGTTGTTTGTTGTAAAGCAAAAGTGTTGCACTGCACAGTGAACAGTGCACAATGAAACAGTGAACACTGAAACAATGAAGGAAATGAAAATTGTAAATGCAAAAATGTAAAAGGGAATGAAATGGAATAAAAGTGTTTTTTTTCTTTTCCGATTGAAATTTGTGTTTTGTTTTTATTTTAATGAAATGCAAACACAAATGGAATAACAACAAACACACAAACCAAATAAAAGCAAAAATCACACAAAAACACACAACAATAACTTTTTTTTAATAACTGCACTCAACACACAAAACAACAATGAAGAGCAAACGAAAAATAATCCAAAGAATAGAAAGTTAAAGTCAAATCAATTCCCCGGCAACGGCGCCAAAAACATGATCGGATGGCTAAATGGCTATCGAATTAGAAAATAGCCGAACGAATTTTGAAATAAAATTTAACGCAAGCACACGGCGTACAATTGTAGTACGTGGCGAATACGGGTCGATCCGTAGGGAATTGATGATTTTAAAAGTCTATTCAATCAAATTAAACCAAAGTCGAGAGATTATCAAGCTAAAAAAATGAGAAAATTAGCAAACTAGCAACTACAAATGTGAATGAAAACTATGAGAATAAATTGACAATTGAGAGATAATTCCACTCTCTAGATCACATAAATCAACAAAATGAAGTTATGATCTCTCTTTTCTTTGTCATTAGTTAGCTTAATTGATGTGCTTATCATAAGTATGTCTATTTGTGCTATTAATTAGCTCAACATAAGCCATCAAACTATAACACACCCCTTAAACCCCTTACTGACTCATATGAAAAATGATAACAAAGTTGAAAGCAAAATTTTTTTTAAGTATGGCCTATTTACTATTAATTAGAAATATAGACCATCAAATTTTAATTTAAACATTCACTTCATTACCATCATCATATGTAGATGAAGAGGTTATTTGTGTTAGTGATTGTTTAAGTATAGCCTATTTGGTGTCAACAATATAGGCTATCAAATTCAAAGCAAAAACAACAAGTTAGCCACTTCATACATTCTCATTAAAGCACAAAAAGAGAGTATAAAACATCAAAATGTTGAAGCTACATGATTAGAGGCTTCATTACCCCTAAATTTAAGGGATTATCCTCTCATTTGTGTTATCATATCAACAGAAGTAGCATGCAACATGAAACTAAAAATAAGGAAGCAAAATGAATGCTAAATGAAAAGAGAACTATTTTACTTACATAAAAGAAAAGAATCTACACTACAACATGAAAGGAGATAAACAAGAAGAGGAAAATAACATGTATTAAATTGCATAAAAAAATAAATGAAAAGAAAATGGCTAAGTAGCCATGTAAAGAGAAAGATAGCTTTCTTTTATTTTGAGCCTAAAACTAAACTCAAGAGAGACTAAGAGAGGAGGAGAGGTTACATTAAACATAAGGGGTATATATGCAAGTGTTAAACCCTAATTCATTTTTTTTTGGAAAGGAAACCTAAAAGTACTGTTGTACTTGAAAAAAAAAGAAAAAAAAGGAAGCAATGTATTATGAAGCAATGTATTGGAATGGCAGGGCAGTAAAGTGCTATGCACTGTCAATGTTGATGGGGTGGTGAAGATTTCAGGTTTGGGAAGTTGAAAGGTGGTGGATGAAAGGTGAATGTTAGGGGCAGAGAAATGATGAATTAATGTAGGTGAAGGTTGAAGGAATTGAATTGAAGTTGTGTGGACAGTTGTTTGTTGTGAAGCAAAAGTGTTGCACTGCACAGTGAACAGTGCACAATGAAACAGTGAATACTGAAACAATGAAGGAAATGAAAATTGTAAATGCAAAAATGTAAAAGAGAATGAAATGGAATAAAAGTGTTTTTTTTTTCGATTGAAATTTGTGTTTTGTTTTTATTTTATTGAAATGCAAACACAAATGGAATAACAACAAACACACAAACCAAATAAAAGCAAAAATCACAGAAAAACACACAACAATAACTTTTTTTTAATAACTGCACTCAACACACAAAACAACATTGAAGAGCAAACGAAAAATAATCCAAAGAATAGAAAGTAAAAGTCAAATAAATTCCCCGGCAACGGCGCCAAAAACATGATCGGACGGCTAAATGTCTATCGAATTAGAAAATAGCCGAACGAATTTTGAAATAAAATTTACCGCAAGCGCACGGCGTACAATTGTAGTACGTGGCGAATACGGGTCGATCCGCAGGGAATTGATGGTTTTAAAAGTCTATTCAATCAAATTAAACCAAAGTCGAGAGATTATCAAGCTAAAAAAATGAGAAAATTAGCAAACTAGCAACTACAAATGTGAATGAAAACTATGAGAATAAATTGACAATTTAGAAATAATTTCACTCTCTAGATCACATAAGTCAACAAAATGAAGTTATGATCTCTCTTTTCTTTATCATTAGTTAGCTTAATTGATGTGCTTATCATAAGTATGGTCTATTTGTGCTATTAATTAGCTCAACATAAGCCATCAAACTATAACACACCCCTTAAACCACTTACTGACTAATATGAAAATTGATAACAAAGTTGAAAGCAAAATTTATTTTAAGTATGGCCTATTTACTATTAATTAGAAATATAGACCATCAAATTTTAATCTCAACATTCACTTCATTACCATCATCATATGTAGATGAAGAGGTAATTTGTGTTAGTGATTGTTTAAGTATAGCCTATTTGGTGTCAACAATATAGGCTATCAAATTCAAAGCAAAAACAACAAGTTAGCCACTTCATACATTCTCATTAAAGCACGAAAAGAGAGTATAAAACATCAAAATGTTGAAGCTACATGATTAGAGGCTTCATTACCCCTAAATTGAAGGGATTAGCCTCTCATTTGTGTTATCATATCAACACAAGTAGCATGCAACATGAAACTAAAAAAAAGGAAGCAAAATGAAAGCTAAATGAAAAGAGAACTATTCTACTTGCATAAAAGAAAAGAATCTACACTACAACATGAAAGGAGATAAACAAGAAGAGGAAAATAACATGTATTAAATTGCATAAAAAAATTACATGAAAAGAAAATGGCTAAGTAGCCATGAAAAGAGAAAGAGAGCTTTCTCTTAGTTTGAGCCTAAAACTAAACTAAAGAGAGACTACGAGAGGAGGAGATGTTACATGAAACATAAGGGGTATATATACAAGTGTTAAACCCTAATTCATTTTTTTATTTATTTTTTGGAAAGGAAACCAAAATGTACTGTTGTACTTGAAAAAAAAAGAAAAATAAAGGAAGCACTGTATTATGAAGCAATATATTGGAATGGCAGGGCAGTAAAGTGCTATGCACTGTCAATGTTGATGGGGTGGTGAAGATTTCAGGTTTGGGAAGTTGAAAGGTGGTGGATGAAAGGTGAATGTTAGGGGCAGAGAAATGATGAATTAATGTAGGTGAAGGTTGAAGGAATTGAATTGCAGTTGTGTGGACAGTTGTTTGTTGTGAAGCAAAAGTGTTGCACTGCACAGTGAACAGTGCACAATGAAACAGTGAACACTGAAACAATGAAGGAAATGAAAATTGTAAATGCAAAAATGTAAAAGAGAATGAAATGGAATAAAACTGTTTTTTTTTTCTTTTCCGATTGAAATTTTTGTTTTGTTTTTATTTTAATGAAATGCAAACACAAATGGAATAACAACAAACACACAAACCAAATAAAAGCAAAAATCACACAAAAACACACAACAATAACTTTTTTTAGTAACTGCACTCAACACACAAAACAACAATGAAGAGCAAACGAAAAATAATCCAAAGAATAGAAAGTTAAAGTCAAATCAATTCCCCGGCAACGGCGCCAAAAACGTGATCGGACGGCTAAATGTCTATCGAATTAGAAAATAGCCGAACGAATTTTGAAATAAAATTTACCGCAAGCGCACGGCGTACAATTGTAGTACGTGGCGAATATGGGTCGATCCGTAGGGAATTGATGATTTTAAAAGTCTATTCAATCAAATTAAACCAAAGTCGAGAGATTATCTAGCTAAAAAAAATGAGAAAATTAGCAAACTAGCAACTACAAATGTGAATGAAAACTATGAGAATAAATTGACAATTTAGAGATAATTTCACTCTCTAGATCACATAAATCAACAAAATGAAGTTATGATCTCTCTTTTCTTTGTCATTAGTTAGCTTAATTGATGTGCTTATCATAAGTATGGTCTATTTGTGCTATTAATTAGCTCAACATAAGCCATCAAACTATAACACACCCCTTAAACCACTTACTGACTCATATGAAAAATGATAACAAAGTTGGAAGCAAAATTTATTTTAAGTATGGCCTATTAACTATTAATTAGAAATATAGACCATCAAATTTTAATCTCAACATTCACTTCATTACCATCATCATATGTAGATGAAGAGGTAATTTGTGTTAGTGATTGTTTAAGTATAGCCTATTTGGTGTCAACAATATAGACTATCAAATTCAAAGCAAAAACAACAAGTTAGCCACTTCATACATTCTCATTAAAGCACAAAAAGAGAGTATAAAACATCAAAATGTTGAAGCTACATGATTAGAGGCTTCATTACCCCTAAATTGAAGAGATTAGCCTCCCATTTGTGTTATCATATCAACACAAGTAGCATGCAACATGAAACTAAAAAAAAGGAAGCAAAATGAAAGCTAAATGAAAAGAGAACTATTCTACTTGCATAAAAGAAAAGAATCTACACTACAACATGAAAGGAGATAAACAAGAAGAGGAAAATAACATGTATTAAATTGCATAAAAAAAATTACATGAAAAGAAAATGGCTAAGTAGCCATGAAAAGAGAAAGAGAGCTTTATTTTATTTTGAGCCTAAAACTAAACTAAAGAGAGACTAAGAGAGGAGGAGAGATTACATGAAACATAAGGGGTATATATGCAAGTGTTAAACCGTAATTCAATTTTTTTTTTTTTTTGGAATGGAAACCTAAAAGTACTGTATTACTTGAAAAAAAAAGAATAAAAAAGGAAGCATTGTTTTATGAAGCAATGTATTGGATTGGCAGGGCAGTAAAGTGCTACGCACTGTCAATGTTGATGGGGTGGTGAAGATTTCAGGTTTGGGAAGTTGAAAGGTGGTGGATGAAAGGTGAATGTTAAGGGCAGAGAAATGATGAATGAATGTAGGTGAAGGTTGAAGGAATTGAATTGCAGTTGTGTGGACATTTGTTTGTTGTGAAGCAAAAGTGTTGCACTGCACAGTGAACAGTGCACAATGAAACAGTGAACACTGAAACAATGAAGGAAATGAAAATTGTAAATGCAGAAATGTAAAAGAGAATGAAATGGAATAAAAGTGTTTTTTTATTTTCCGATTGAAATTTGTGTTTTGTTTTTATTTTAATGAAATGCAAACACAAATGGAATAACAACAAACACACAAACCAAACAAAAGCAAAAATCACACAAAAACACACAACAATAACTTTTTTTAATAACTACACTCAACACACAAAAGAACAATGAAGAGCAAACGAAAATTAATCCAAAGAATAGAAAGTTAAAGTCAAACCAATTCCTCGGCAACGGCGCCAAAAACGTGATCGGACGGCTAAATGTCTATCGAATTAGAAAATAGCCGAACGAATTTTGAAATAAAATTTACCGCAAGCGCATGGCGTACAATTGTAGTACGTGGCGAATACGGGTCGATCCGCAGGGAATTGATGATTTTAAAAGTCTATTCAATCAAATTAAACCAAAGTCGAGAGATTATCAAGCTAAAAAAAGTGAGGAAATTAGCAAACTAGCAACTACAAATGTGAATGAAAACTATGAGAATAAATTGACAATTTAGAGATAATTCCACTCTCTAGATCACATAAATCAACAAAATGAAGTTATGATCTCTCTTTTCTTTATCATTAGTTAGCTTAATTGATGTGCTTATCATAAGTATGGTCTATTTGTGCTATTAATTAGCTCAATATAAGCCATCAAACTATAACACACCCCTTAAACCACTTACTGACTCATATGAAAAATTATAACAAAGTTGAAAGCAAAATTTATTTTAAGTATGGTCTATTTACTATTAATTAGAAATATAGACCACCGAATTTTAATCTCAACATTCACTTCATTACCATCATCATATGTAGATGAAGAGGTAATTTGTGTTAGTGATTGTTTAAGTATAGCCTATTTGGTGTCAACAATATAGGCTATCAAATTCAAAGCAAAAACAACAAGTCAGCCACTTCATACATTCTCATTAAAGCACAAAAAGAGAGTATAAAACATCAAAATTTTGAAGCTACATGATTAGAGGCTTCATTGCCCCTAAATTGAAGGGATTAGCCTCTCATTTGTGTTATCATATCAACACAAGTAGCATGCAACATGAAACTAAAAAAAAGGAAGCAAATTGAAAGCTAAATGAAAAGAGAACTATTCTACTTGCATAAAAGAAAAGAATCTACACTACAACATAAAAGGGGATAAACAATAAGAGGAAAATAACATGTATTAAATTGCATAAAAAAAATTACATGAAAAGAAAATGGCTAAGTAGCCATGAAAAGAGAAAGAGAGCTTACTTTTATTTTGAGCCTAAAACTAAACTAAAGAGAGACTAAGAGAGGAGGAGAGGTTACATGAAACATAAGGGGTATATATACAAGTGTTAAACCCTAATTCATTTTTTATTTGTTTTTTGGAAAGGAAACCAAAATGTACTGTTGTACTTGAAAAAAAAAGAAAAATAAAGGAAGCACTGTATTATGAAGCAATATATTGGAATGGCAGGGCAGTAAAGTGCTATGCACTGTCAATGTTGATGGGGTGGTGAAGATTTCAGGTTTGGGAAGTTGAAAGGTGGTGGATGAAAGGTGAATGTTAGGGGCAGAGAAATGATGAATTAATGTAGGTGAAGGTTGAAGGAATTGAATTGCAGTTGTGTGGACATTTGTTTGTTGTGAAGCAAAAGTGTTGCACGGCACAGTGAATAGTGCACAATGAAACAGTGAACACTGAAACAATGAAGGAAATGAAAATTGTAAATGCAAAAATGTAAAAGCGAATGAAATGGAATAAAAGTGTTTTTTTTCTTTTCCGGTTGAAATTTGTGTTTTGTTTTTATTTTAATGAAATGCAAACACAAATGGAATAACAACAAACACACAAACCAAATAAAAGCAAAAATCACACAAAAACACACAACAATAACTTTTTTTAGTAACTGCACTCAACACACAAAACAACAATGAAGAGCAAACGAAAAATAATCCAAAGAATAGAAAGTTAAAGTCAAATCAATTCCCCGGCAACGGCGCCAAAAACGTGATCGGACGGCTAAATGTCTATCGAATTAGAAAATAGCCGAACGAATTTTGAAATAAAATTTACCGCAAGCGCACGGCGTACAATTGTAGTACGTGGCGAATATGGGTCGATCCGTAGGGAATTGATGATTTTAAAAGTCTATTCAATCAAATTAAACCAAAGTCGAGAGATTATCTAGCTAAAAAAAATGAGAAAATTAGCAAACTAGCAACTACAAATGTGAATGAAAACTATGAGAATAAATTGACAATTTAGAGATAATTTCACTCTCTAGATCACATAAATCAACAAAATGAAGTTATGATCTCTCTTTTCTTTGTCATTAGTTAGCTTAATTGATGTGCTTATCATAAGTATGGTCTATTTGTGCTATTAATTAGCTCAACATAAGCCATCAAACTATAACACACCCCTTAAACCACTTACTGACTCATATGAAAAATGATAACAAAGTTGGAAGCAAAATTTATTTTAAGTATGGCCTATTAACTATTAATTAGAAATATAGACCATCAAATTTTAATCTCA
Source organism: Allium fistulosum (assembly GCA_030737815.1). Taxonomy (NCBI): domain Eukaryota; kingdom Viridiplantae; phylum Streptophyta; class Magnoliopsida; order Asparagales; family Amaryllidaceae; genus Allium; species Allium fistulosum. The sequence continues at coordinate 25,759,559 of JASFAW010000011.1, forward strand.
ACATTCACTTCATTACCATCATCATATGTAGATGAAGAGGTAATTTGTGTTAGTGATTGTTTAAGTATAGCCTATTTGGTGTCAACAATATAGACTATCAAATTCAAAGCAAAAACAACAAGTTAGCCACTTCATACATTCTCATTAAAGCACAAAAAGAGAGTATAAAACATCAAAATGTTGAAGCTACATGATTAGAGGCTTCATTACCCCTAAATTGAAGAGATTAGCCTCCCATTTGTGTTATCATATCAACACAAGTAGCATGCAACATGAAACTAAAAAAAAGGAAGCAAAATGAAAGCTAAATGAAAAGAGAACTATTCTACTTGCATAAAAGAAAAGAATCTACACTACAACATGAAAGGAGATAAACAAGAAGAGGAAAATAACATGTATTAAATTGCATAAAAAAAATTACATGAAAAGAAAATGGCTAAGTAGCCATGAAAAGAGAAAGAGAGCTTTATTTTATTTTGAGCCTAAAACTAAACTAAAGAGAGACTAAGAGAGGAGGAGAGATTACATGAAACATAAGGGGTATATATGCAAGTGTTAAACCGTAATTCAATTTTTTTTTTTTTTTGGAATGGAAACCTAAAAGTACTGTATTACTTGAAAAAAAAAGAATAAAAAAGGAAGCATTGTTTTATGAAGCAATGTATTGGATTGGCAGGGCAGTAAAGTGCTACGCACTGTCAATGTTGATGGGGTGGTGAAGATTTCAGGTTTGGGAAGTTGAAAGGTGGTGGATGAAAGGTGAATGTTAAGGGCAGAGAAATGATGAATGAATGTAGGTGAAGGTTGAAGGAATTGAATTGCAGTTGTGTGGACATTTGTTTGTTGTGAAGCAAAAGTGTTGCACTGCACAGTGAACAGTGCACAATGAAACAGTGAACACTGAAACAATGAAGGAAATGAAAATTGTAAATGCAGAAATGTAAAAGAGAATGAAATGGAATAAAAGTGTTTTTTTATTTTCCGATTGAAATTTGTGTTTTGTTTTTATTTTAATGAAATGCAAACACAAATGGAATAACAACAAACACACAAACCAAACAAAAGCAAAAATCACACAAAAACACACAACAATAACTTTTTTTAATAACTACACTCAACACACAAAAGAACAATGAAGAGCAAACGAAAATTAATCCAAAGAATAGAAAGTTAAAGTCAAACCAATTCCTCGGCAACGGCGCCAAAAACGTGATCGGACGGCTAAATGTCTATCGAATTAGAAAATAGCCGAACGAATTTTGAAATAAAATTTACCGCAAGCGCATGGCGTACAATTGTAGTACGTGGCGAATACGGGTCGATCCGCAGGGAATTGATGATTTTAAAAGTCTATTCAATCAAATTAAACCAAAGTCGAGAGATTATCAAGCTAAAAAAAGTGAGGAAATTAGCAAACTAGCAACTACAAATGTGAATGAAAACTATGAGAATAAATTGACAATTTAGAGATAATTCCACTCTCTAGATCACATAAATCAACAAAATGAAGTTATGATCTCTCTTTTCTTTATCATTAGTTAGCTTAATTGATGTGCTTATCATAAGTATGGTCTATTTGTGCTATTAATTAGCTCAATATAAGCCATCAAACTATAACACACCCCTTAAACCACTTACTGACTCATATGAAAAATTATAACAAAGTTGAAAGCAAAATTTATTTTAAGTATGGTCTATTTACTATTAATTAGAAATATAGACCACCGAATTTTAATCTCAACATTCACTTCATTACCATCATCATATGTAGATGAAGAGGTAATTTGTGTTAGTGATTGTTTAAGTATAGCCTATTTGGTGTCAACAATATAGGCTATCAAATTCAAAGCAAAAACAACAAGTCAGCCACTTCATACATTCTCATTAAAGCACAAAAAGAGAGTATAAAACATCAAAATTTTGAAGCTACATGATTAGAGGCTTCATTGCCCCTAAATTGAAGGGATTAGCCTCTCATTTGTGTTATCATATCAACACAAGTAGCATGCAACATGAAACTAAAAAAAAGGAAGCAAATTGAAAGCTAAATGAAAAGAGAACTATTCTACTTGCATAAAAGAAAAGAATCTACACTACAACATAAAAGGGGATAAACAATAAGAGGAAAATAACATGTATTAAATTGCATAAAAAAAATTACATGAAAAGAAAATGGCTAAGTAGCCATGAAAAGAGAAAGAGAGCTTACTTTTATTTTGAGCCTAAAACTAAACTAAAGAGAGACTAAGAGAGGAGGAGAGGTTACATGAAACATAAGGGGTATATATACAAGTGTTAAACCCTAATTCATTTTTTATTTGTTTTTTGGAAAGGAAACCTAAAAGTACTGTTGTACTTGAAAAAAAAAAGAAAAAAAAAGGAAGCACTGTATTATGACGCAATGTATTGGAATGGCAGGGCGGTAAAGTACTATGCACTGTCAATGTTGATGGAGTGGTGAAGATTTCAGGTTTGGGAAGTTGAAAGGTGGTGGATGTAAGGTGAATGTTAGGGGCAGAGAAATGATGAATGAATGTAGGTGAAGGTTGAAGAAATTGAATTGCAGTTGTGTGGACAGTTGTTTGTTGTGAAGCAAAAGTGTTGCACTGCACAATGAACAGTGCACAATGAAACAGTGAACACTGAAACAATGAAGGAAATGAAAATTGTAAATGCAAAAATGTAAAAGAGAATGAAATGGAATAAAAGTGTTTTTTTTTCTTTTCCGATTGAAATTTGTGTTTTGTTTTTATTTTAATGAAATGCAAACACAAATGGAATAACAACAAACACAAAAACCAAACAAAAGCAAAAATCACACAAAAACACACAACAATAACTTTTTTTTTAATAACTGCACTCAACACACAAAACAACAATGAAGAGCAAACGAAAATAAATCCAAAGAATAGAACGTTAAAGTCAAACCAATTCCTCGGCAACGGCGCCAAAAACGTGATCGGACGGCTAAATGTCTATCGAATTAGAAAATAGCCGAACGAATTTTGAAATAAAATTTACCGCAAGCGCATGGCGTACAATTGTAGTACGTGGCGAATACGGGTCGATCCGCAGGGAATTGATGATTTTAAAAGTCTATTCAATCAAATTAAACCAAAGTCGAGTGATTATCAAGCTAAAAAAATGAGAAAATTGGCAAACTAGCAACTACAAATGTGAATGAAAACTATGAGAATAAATTGACAATTTAGAGATAATTCCACTCTCTAGATCACATAAATCAACAAAATGAAGTTATGATCTCTATTTTCTTTGTCATTAGTTAGCTTAATTGATGTCCTTATCATAAGTATGGTCTATTTGTGCTATTAATTAGCTCAACATAAGGCATCAAACTATAACACACCCCTTAAACCACTTACCGACTCATATGAAAAATGATAACAAAGTTGAAAGCAAAATTTATTTTAAGTATGGCCTATTAACTATTAATTAGAAATATAGACCATCAAATTTTAATCTCAACATTCACTTCATTACCATCATCATATGTAGATGAAGAGGTAATTTGTGTTAGTGATTGTTTAAGTATAGTCCATTTGGTGTCAACAATATAGGCTATCGAATTCAAAGCAAAAACAACAAGTTAGCCACTTCATACATTCTCATTAAAGCACAAAAAGAGAGTATAAAACATCAAAATATTGAAGCTACATGATTAGAGGCTTCATTACCCCTAAATTAAAGGGATTAGCCTCTCATTTGTTTTATCATATCAATAGAAGTAGCATGCAACATGAAACTAAGAATAAGGAAGCAAAATGAAAGCTAAATGAAAAGAGAACTATTTTACTTGCGTAAAAGAAAAGAATTTACACTACAACATGAAAGGAGATAAACAAGAAGAGAAAAATAACATGTATTAAATTGCATAAAAAAATTACATGAAAAGAAAATGGCTAAGTAGCCATGAAAAGAGAAAGAGAGCTTTCTTTTATTTTGAGCCTAAAACTAAACTAAAGAGAGACTAAGAGAGGAGGAGAGGTTACATGAAACATAAGGGGTATATATACAAGTGTTAAACCCTAATTCATTTTTTTATTTAATTTTTGGAAAGGAAACCTAAAAGTACTGTTGTACTTGAAAAAAAAAGAAAAAAAAGGCACTGTCAATGTTGATGGGGTGGTGAACATTTCAGGTTTGGGAAGTTGAAAGGTGGTGGATGAAAGGTGAATGTTAGGGGCAGAGAAATGACGAATGAATGTAGGTGAAGGTTGAAGAAATTGAATTGCAATTGTGTGGACAGTTGTTTGTTGTAAAGCAAAAGTGTTGCACTGCACAGTGAACAGTGCACAATGAAACAGTGAACACTGAAACAATGAAGGAAATGAAAATTGTAAATGCAAAAATGTAAAAGGGAATGAAATGGAATAAAAGTGTTTTTTTTCTTTTCCGATTGAAATTTGTGTTTTGTTTTTATTTTAATGAAATGCAAACACAAATGGAATAACAACAAACACACAAACCAAATAAAAGCAAAAATCACACAAAAACACACAACAATAACTTTTTTTTAATAACTGCACTCAACACACAAAACAACAATGAAGAGCAAACGAAAAATAATCCAAAGAATAGAAAGTTAAAGTCAAATCAATTCCCCGGCAACGGCGCCAAAAACATGATCGGATGGCTAAATGGCTATCGAATTAGAAAATAGCCGAACGAATTTTGAAATAAAATTTAACGCAAGCACACGGCGTACAATTGTAGTACGTGGCGAATACGGGTCGATCCGTAGGGAATTGATGATTTTAAAAGTCTATTCAATCAAATTAAACCAAAGTCGAGAGATTATCAAGCTAAAAAAATGAGAAAATTAGCAAACTAGCAACTACAAATGTGAATGAAAACTATGAGAATAAATTGACAATTGAGAGATAATTCCACTCTCTAGATCACATAAATCAACAAAATGAAGTTATGATCTCTCTTTTCTTTGTCATTAGTTAGCTTAATTGATGTGCTTATCATAAGTATGTCTATTTGTGCTATTAATTAGCTCAACATAAGCCATCAAACTATAACACACCCCTTAAACCCCTTACTGACTCATATGAAAAATGATAACAAAGTTGAAAGCAAAATTTTTTTTAAGTATGGCCTATTTACTATTAATTAGAAATATAGACCATCAAATTTTAATTTAAACATTCACTTCATTACCATCATCATATGTAGATGAAGAGGTTATTTGTGTTAGTGATTGTTTAAGTATAGCCTATTTGGTGTCAACAATATAGGCTATCAAATTCAAAGCAAAAACAACAAGTTAGCCACTTCATACATTCTCATTAAAGCACAAAAAGAGAGTATAAAACATCAAAATGTTGAAGCTACATGATTAGAGGCTTCATTACCCCTAAATTTAAGGGATTATCCTCTCATTTGTGTTATCATATCAACAGAAGTAGCATGCAACATGAAACTAAAAATAAGGAAGCAAAATGAATGCTAAATGAAAAGAGAACTATTTTACTTACATAAAAGAAAAGAATCTACACTACAACATGAAAGGAGATAAACAAGAAGAGGAAAATAACATGTATTAAATTGCATAAAAAAATAAATGAAAAGAAAATGGCTAAGTAGCCATGTAAAGAGAAAGATAGCTTTCTTTTATTTTGAGCCTAAAACTAAACTCAAGAGAGACTAAGAGAGGAGGAGAGGTTACATTAAACATAAGGGGTATATATGCAAGTGTTAAACCCTAATTCATTTTTTTTTGGAAAGGAAACCTAAAAGTACTGTTGTACTTGAAAAAAAAAGAAAAAAAAGGAAGCAATGTATTATGAAGCAATGTATTGGAATGGCAGGGCAGTAAAGTGCTATGCACTGTCAATGTTGATGGGGTGGTGAAGATTTCAGGTTTGGGAAGTTGAAAGGTGGTGGATGAAAGGTGAATGTTAGGGGCAGAGAAATGATGAATTAATGTAGGTGAAGGTTGAAGGAATTGAATTGAAGTTGTGTGGACAGTTGTTTGTTGTGAAGCAAAAGTGTTGCACTGCACAGTGAACAGTGCACAATGAAACAGTGAATACTGAAACAATGAAGGAAATGAAAATTGTAAATGCAAAAATGTAAAAGAGAATGAAATGGAATAAAAGTGTTTTTTTTTTCGATTGAAATTTGTGTTTTGTTTTTATTTTATTGAAATGCAAACACAAATGGAATAACAACAAACACACAAACCAAATAAAAGCAAAAATCACAGAAAAACACACAACAATAACTTTTTTTTAATAACTGCACTCAACACACAAAACAACATTGAAGAGCAAACGAAAAATAATCCAAAGAATAGAAAGTAAAAGTCAAATAAATTCCCCGGCAACGGCGCCAAAAACATGATCGGACGGCTAAATGTCTATCGAATTAGAAAATAGCCGAACGAATTTTGAAATAAAATTTACCGCAAGCGCACGGCGTACAATTGTAGTACGTGGCGAATACGGGTCGATCCGCAGGGAATTGATGGTTTTAAAAGTCTATTCAATCAAATTAAACCAAAGTCGAGAGATTATCAAGCTAAAAAAATGAGAAAATTAGCAAACTAGCAACTACAAATGTGAATGAAAACTATGAGAATAAATTGACAATTTAGAAATAATTTCACTCTCTAGATCACATAAGTCAACAAAATGAAGTTATGATCTCTCTTTTCTTTATCATTAGTTAGCTTAATTGATGTGCTTATCATAAGTATGGTCTATTTGTGCTATTAATTAGCTCAACATAAGCCATCAAACTATAACACACCCCTTAAACCACTTACTGACTAATATGAAAATTGATAACAAAGTTGAAAGCAAAATTTATTTTAAGTATGGCCTATTTACTATTAATTAGAAATATAGACCATCAAATTTTAATCTCAACATTCACTTCATTACCATCATCATATGTAGATGAAGAGGTAATTTGTGTTAGTGATTGTTTAAGTATAGCCTATTTGGTGTCAACAATATAGGCTATCAAATTCAAAGCAAAAACAACAAGTTAGCCACTTCATACATTCTCATTAAAGCACGAAAAGAGAGTATAAAACATCAAAATGTTGAAGCTACATGATTAGAGGCTTCATTACCCCTAAATTGAAGGGATTAGCCTCTCATTTGTGTTATCATATCAACACAAGTAGCATGCAACATGAAACTAAAAAAAAGGAAGCAAAATGAAAGCTAAATGAAAAGAGAACTATTCTACTTGCATAAAAGAAAAGAATCTACACTACAACATGAAAGGAGATAAACAAGAAGAGGAAAATAACATGTATTAAATTGCATAAAAAAATTACATGAAAAGAAAATGGCTAAGTAGCCATGAAAAGAGAAAGAGAGCTTTCTCTTAGTTTGAGCCTAAAACTAAACTAAAGAGAGACTACGAGAGGAGGAGATGTTACATGAAACATAAGGGGTATATATACAAGTGTTAAACCCTAATTCATTTTTTTATTTATTTTTTGGAAAGGAAACCAAAATGTACTGTTGTACTTGAAAAAAAAAGAAAAATAAAGGAAGCACTGTATTATGAAGCAATATATTGGAATGGCAGGGCAGTAAAGTGCTATGCACTGTCAATGTTGATGGGGTGGTGAAGATTTCAGGTTTGGGAAGTTGAAAGGTGGTGGATGAAAGGTGAATGTTAGGGGCAGAGAAATGATGAATGAATGTAGGTGAAGGTTGAAGAAATTGAATTTCAGTTGTGTGGACAGTTGTTTTTTGTGAAGCAAAAGAGTTGCATTGCACAGTGAACAGTGCAAAATGAAACAGTGAACACTGAAACAATGAAGGAAATGAAAATTGTAAATGCAAAAATGTAAAAGAGAATGAAATGGAATAAAAGTGTTTTTTACTTTTCCGATTGAAATTTGTGTTTTGTTTTTATTTTAATGAAATGCAAACACAAATGGAATAACAACAAACACACAAACCAAATAAAAGCAAAAATCACACAAAAACACACAACAATAACTTTTTTTTAATAACTGCACTCAACACACAAAACAACAATGAAGAGCAAACGAAAAATAATCCAAAGAATAGAAAGTTAAAGTCAAATCAATTCCCCAGCAACAGCGCCAAAAACGTGATCGGACGGCTAAATGTCTGTCGAATTAGAAAATAGCCGAACGAAGTTTAAAATAAAATTTCACGCAAGCGCACGGCGTACAATTGTAGTACCTGGCGAATACGGGTCGATCCGCAGGGAATTGATGATTTTAAAAGTCTATTCAATCAAATTAAACCAAAGTCGAGAGATTATCAAGCTAAAAAAAGTGAGAAAATTAGCAAACTAGCAACTACAAATGTGAATGAAAACTATGAAAATAAATTGACAATTTAGAGATAATTCCACTCTCTAGATCACATAAATCAACAAAATGAAGTTATGATCTCTCTTTTCTTTATCATTAGTTAGCTTAATTGATGTGCTTATCATAAGTATGGTCTATTTGTGCTATTAATTAGCTCAAGATAAGCCATCAAACTATAACACACCCCTTAAACCACTTACTGACTCATATGAAAAATTATAACAAAGTTGAAAGCAAAATTTATTTTAAGTATGGTCTATTTACTATTAATTAGAAATATAGACCACCGAATTTTAATCTCAACATTCACTTCATTACCATCATCATATGTAGATGAAGAGGTAATTTGTGTTAGTGATTGTTTAAGTATAGCCTATTTGGTGTCAACAATATAGGCTATCAAATTCAAAGCAAAAACAACAAGTTAGCCACTTCATACATTCTCATTAAAGCACAAAAAGAGAGTATAAAACATCAAAATTTTGAAGCTACATGATTAGAGGCTTCATTGCCCCTAAATTGAAGGGATTAGCCTCTCATTTGTGTTATCATATCAACACAAGTAGCATGCAACATGAAACTAAAAAAAAGGAAGCAAAATGAAAGCTAAATGAAAAGAGAACTATTCTACTTGCATAAAAGAAAAGAATCTACACTACAACATGAAAGGAGATAAACAATAAGAGGAAAATAACATGTATTAAATTGCATAAAAAAAATTACATGAAAAGAAAATGGCTAAGTAGCCATGAAAAGAGAAAGAGAGCTTACTTTTATTTTGAGCCTAAAACTAAACTAAAGAGAGACTAAGAGAGGAGGAGAGGTTACATGAAACATAAGGGGTATATATACAAGCGTTAAACCCTAATTCATTTTTTATTTGTTTTTTGGAAAGGAAACCTAAAAGTACTGTTGTACTTGAAAAAAAAAAGAAAAAAAAAGGAAGCACTGTATTATGACGCAATGTATTGGAATGGCAGGGCAGTAAAGTACTATGCACTGTCAATGTTGATGGAGTGGTGAAGATTTCAGGTTTGGGAAGTTGAAAGGTGGTGCATGTAAGGTGAATGTTAGGGGCAGAGAAATGATGAATGAATGTAGGTGAAGGTTGAAGAAATTGAATTGCAGTTGTGTGGACAGTTGTTTGTTGTGAAGCAAAAGTGTTGCACTGCACAATGAACAGTGCACAATGAAACAGTGAACACTGAAACAATGAAGGAAATGAAAATTGTAAATGCAAAAATGTAAAAGAGAATGAAATGGAATAAAAGTGTTTTTTTTTCTTTTCCGATTGAAATTTGTGTTTTGTTTTTATTTTAATGAAATGCAAACACAAATGGAATAACAACAAACACAAAAACCAAACAAAAGCAAAAATCACACAAAAACACACAACAATAACTTTTTTTTTAATAACTGCACTCAACACACAAAACAACAATGAAGAGCAAACGAAAAATAATCCAAAGAATAGAAAGTTAAAGTCAAACCAATTCCTCGGCAACGGCGCCAAAAACGTGATCGGACGGCTAAATGTCTATCGAATTAGAAAATAGCCGAACGAATTTTGAAATAAAATTTACCGCAAGCGCATGGCGTACAATTGTAGTACGTGGCGAATACGGGTCGATCCGCAGGGAATTGATGATTTTAAAAGTCTATTCAATCAAATTAAACCAAAGTCGAGAGATTATCAAGCTAAAAAAATGAGAAAATTGGCAAACTAGCAACTACAAATGTGAATGAAAACTATGAGAATAAATTGACAATTTAGAGATAATTCCACTCTCTAGATCACATAAATCAACAAAATGAAGTTATGATCTCTATTTTCTTTGTCATTAGTTAGCTTAATTGATGTGCTTATCATAAGTATGGTCTATTTGTGCTATTAATTAGCTCAACATAAGGCATCAAACTATAACACACCCCTTAAACCACTTACCGACTCATATGAAAAATGATAACAAAGTTGAAAGCAAAATTTATTTTAAGTATGGCCTATTAACTATTAATTAGAAATATAGACCATCAAATTTTAATCTCAACATTCACTTCATTACCATCATCATATGTAGATGAAGAGGTAATTTGTGTTAGTGATTGTTTAAGTATAGTCCATTTGGTGTCAACAATATAGGCTATCAAATTCAAAGCAAAAACAACAAGTTAGCCACTTCATACATTCTCATTAAAGCACAAAAAGAGAGTATAAAACATCAAAATATTGAAGCTACATGATTAGAGGCTTCATTACCCCTAAATTGAAGGGATTAGCCTCTCATTTGTGTTATCATATCAACAGAAGTAGCATGCAACATGAAACTAAGAATAAGGAAGCAAAATGAAAGCTAAATGAAAAGCGAACTATTTTACTTGCGTAAAAGAAAAGAATTTACACTACAACATGAAAGGAGATAAACAAGAAGAGAAAAATAACATGTATTAAATTGCATAAAAAAATTACATGAAAAGAAAATGGCTAAGTAGCCATGAAAAGAGAAAGAGAGCTTTCTTTTATTTTGAGCCTAAAACTAAACTAAAGAGAGACTAAGAGAGGAGGAGAGGTTACATGAAACATAAGGGGTATATATACAAGTGTTAAACCCAAATTCATTTTTTTATTTAATTTTTGGAAAGGAAACCTAAAAGTACTGTTGTACTTGAAAAAAAAAGAAAAAAAAAGGCACTGTCAATGTTGATGGGGTGGTGAACATTTCAGGTTTGGGAAGTTGAAAGGTGGTGGATGAAAGGTGAATGTTAGGGGCAGAGAAATGATGAATGAATGTAGGTGAAGGTTGAAGAAATTGAATTGCAATTGTGTGGACAGTTGTTTGTTGTAAAGCAAAAGTGTTGCACTGCACAGTGAACAGTGCACAATGAAACAGTGAACACTGAAACAATGAAGGAAATGAAAATTGTAAATGCAAAAATGTAAAAGGGAATGAAATGGAATAAAAGTGTTTTTTTTCTTTTCCAATTGAAATTTGTGTTTTGTTTTTATTTTAATGAAATGCAAACACAAATGGAATAACAACAAACACACAAACCAAATAAAAGCAAAAATCACACAAAAAAACACAACAATAACTTTTTTTTAATAACTGCACTCAACACACAAAACAACAATGAAGAGCAAACGAAAAATAATCCAAAGAATAGAAAGTTAAAGTCAAATCAATTCCCCGGCAACGGCGCCAAAAACATGATCGGACGGCTAAATGGCTATCGAATTAGAAAATAGCCGAACGAATTTTGAAATAAAATTTAACGCAAGCACACGGCGTACAATTGTAGTACGTGGCGAATACGGGTCGATCCGTAGGGAATTGATGATTTTAAAAGTCTATTCAATCAAATTAAACCAAAGTCGAGAGATTATCAAGCTAAAAAAATGAGAAAATTAGCAAACTAGCAACTACAAATGTGAATGAAAACTATGAGAATAAATTGACAATTGAGAGATAATTCCACTCTCTAGATCACATAAATCAACAAAATGAAGTTATGATCTCTCTTTTCTTTGTCATTAGTTAGCTTAATTGATGTGCTTATCATAAGTATGTCTATTTGTGCTATTAATTAGCTCAACATAAGCCATCAAACTATAACACACCCCTTAAACCACTTACTGACTCATATGAAAAATGATAACAAAGTTGAAAGCAAAATTTATTTTAAGTATGGCCTATTTACTATTAATTAGAAATATAGACCATCAAATTTTAATTTAAACATTCACTTCATTACCATCATCATATGTAGATGAAGAGGTAATTTGTGTTAGTGATTGTTTAAGTATAGCCTATTTGGTGTCAACAATATAGGCTATCAAATTCAAAGCAAAAACAACAAGTTAGCCACTTCATACATTCTCATTAAAGCACAAAAAGAGAGTATAAAACATCAAAATGTTGAAGCTACATGATTAGAGGCTTCATTACCCCTAAATTTAAGGGATTATCCTCTCATTTGTGTTATCATATCAACAGAAGTAGCATGCAACATGAAACTAAAAATAAGGAAGCAAAATGAATGCTAAATGAAAAGAGAACTATTTTACTTACATAAAAGAAAAGAATCTACACTACAACATGAAAGGAGATAAACAAGAAGAGGAAAATAACATGTATTAAATTGCATAAAAAAAATAAATGAAAAGAAAATGGCTAAGTAGCCATGTAAAGAGAAAGATAGCTTTCTTTTATTTTGAGCCTAAAACTAAACTCAAGAGAGACTAAGAGAGGAGGAGAGGTTACATTAAACATAAGGGGTATATATGCAAGTGTTAAACCCTAATTCATTTTTTTTTTGGAAAGGAAACCTAAAAGTACTGTTGTACTTGAAAAAAAAAGAAAAAAAAGGAAGCAATGTATTATGAAGCAATGTATTGGAATGGCAGGGCAGTAAAGTGCTATGCACTGTCAATGTTGATGGGGTGGTGAAGATTTCAGGTTTGGGAAGTTGAAAGGTGGTGGATGAAAGGTGAATGTTAGGGGCAGAGAAATGATGAATTAATGTAGGTGAAGGTTTAAGGAATTGAATTGAAGTTGTGTGGACAGTTGTTTGTTGTGAAGCAAAAGTGTTGCACTGCACAGTGAACAGTGCACAATGAAACAGTGAATACTGAAACAATGAAGGAAATGAAAATTGTAAATGCAAAAATGTAAAAGAGAATGAAATGGAATAAAAGTGTTTTTTTTTTCCGATTGAAATTTGTGTTTTGTTTTTATTTTATTGAAATGCAAACACAAATGGAATAACAACAAACACACAAACCAAATAAAAGCAAAAATCACACAAAAACACACAACAATAACTTTTTTTTAATAACTGCACTCAACACACAAAACAACATTGAAGAGCAAACGAAAAATAATCCAAAGAATAGAAAGTTAAAGTCAAATAAATTCCCCGGCAACGGCGCCAAAAACATGATCGGACGGCTAAATGTCTATCGAATTAGAAAATAGCCGAACGAATTTTGAAATAAAATTTACCGCAAGCGCACGGCGTACAATTGTAGTACGTGGCGAATACGGGTCGATCCGCAGGGAATTGATGGTTTTAAAAGTCTATTCAATCAAATTAAACCAAAGTCGAGAGATTATCAAGCTAAAAAATGAGAAAATTAGCAAACTAGCAACTACAAATGTGAATGAAAACTATGAGAATAAATTGACAATTTAGAAATAATTTCACTCTCTAGATCACATAAGTCAACAAAATGAAGTTATGATCTCTCTTTTCTTTATCATTAGTTAGCTTAATTGATGTGCTTATCATAAGTATGGTCTATTTGTGCTATTAATTAGCTCAACATAAGCCATCAAACTATAACACACCCCTTAAACCACTTACTGACTCATATGAAAAATGATAACAAAGTTGAAAGCAAAATTTATTTTAAGTATGGCCTATTTACTATTAATTAGAAATATAGACCATCAAATTTTAATCTCAACATTCACTTCATTACCATCATCATATGTAGATGAAGAGGTAATTTGTGTTAGTGATTGTTTAAGTATAGCCTATTTGGTGTCAACAATATAGGCTATCAAATTCAAAGCAAAAACAACAAGTTAGCCACTTCATACATTCTCATTAAAGCACGAAAAGAGAGTATAAAACATCAAAATGTTGAAGCTACATGATTAGAGGCTTCATTACCCCTAAATTGAAGGGATTAGCCTCTCATTTGTGTTATCATATCAACACAAGTAGCATGCTACATGAAACTAAAAAAAAGGAAGCAAAATGAAAGCTAAATGAAAAGAGAACTATTCTACTTGCATAAAAGAAAAGAATCTACACTACAACATGAAAGGAGATAAACAAGAAGAGGAAAATAACATGTATTAAATTGCATAAAAAAATTACATGAAAAGAAAATGGCTAAGTAGCCATGAAAAGAGAAAGAGAGCTTTCTCTTAGTTTGAGCCTAAAACTAAACTAAAGAGAGACTAAGAGAGGAGGAGATGTTACATGAAACATAAGGGGTATATATACAAGTGTTAAACCCTAATTCATTTTTTTATTTATTTTTTGGAAAGGAAACCAAAATGTACTGTTGTACTTGAAAAAAAAAGAAAAAAAAGAAAGCACTGTATTATGAAGCAATATATTGGAATGGCAGGGCAGTAAAGTGCTATGCACTGTCAATGTTGATGGGGTGGTGAAGATTTCAGGTTTGGGAAGTTGAAAGGTGGTGGATGAAAGGTGAATGTTAGGGGCAGAGAAATGATGAATGAATGTAGGTGAAGGTTGAAGAAATTGAATTTCAGTTGTGTGGACAGTTGTTTTTTGTGAAGCAATAGAGTTGCACTGCACAGTGAACAGTGCAAAATGAAACAGTGAACACTGAAACAATGAAGGAAATGAAAATTGTAAATGCAAAAATGTAAAAGAGAATGAAATGGAATAAAAGTGTTTTTTTCTTTTCCGATTGAAATTTGTGTTTTGTTTTTATTTTAATGAAATGCAAACACAAATGGAATAACAACAAACACACAAACCAAATAAAAGCAAAAATCACACAAAAACACACAACAATAACTTTTTTTTAATAACTGCACTCAACACACAAAACAACAATGAAGAGCAAACGAAAAATAATCCAAAGAATAGAAAGTTAAAGTCAAATCAATTCCCCAGCAACAGCGCCAAAAACGTGATCGGACGGCTAAATGTCTGTCGAATTAGAAAATAGCCGAACGAAGTTTGAAATAAAATTTAACGCAAGCGCACGGCGTACAATTGTAGTACCTGGCGAATACGGGTCGATCCGCAGGGAATTGATGATTTTAAAAGTCTATTCAATCAAATTAAACCAAAGTCGAGAGATTATCAAGCTAAAAAAATGAGAAAATTAGCAAACTAGCAACTACAAATGCGAATGAAAACTATGAGAATAAATTGACAATTTAGAGATAATTCCACTCTCTAGATCACATAAATCAATAAAATGAAGTTATGATCTCTCTTTTCTTTGTCATTAGTTAGCTTAATTGATGTGCTTATCATAAGTATGGTCTATTTGTGCTATTAATTAGCTCAACATAAGCCATCAAACTATAACACACCCCTTAAACCACTTACCGACTCATATGAAAAATGATAACAAAGTTGAAAGCAAAATTTATTTTAAGTATGGCCTATTTACTATTAATTAGAAATATAGACCATCAAATTTTAATTTAAACATTCACTTCATTACCATCATCATATGTAGATGAAGAGGTAATTTGTGTTAGTGATTGTTTAAGTATAGCCTATTTGGTGTCAACAATATAGGCTATCAAATTCAAAGCAAAAACAACAAGTTAGCCACTTCATACATTCTCATTAAAGCACAAAAAGAGAGTATAAAACATCAAAATGTTGAAGCTACATGATTAGAGGCTTCATTACCCCTAAATTAAAGGGATTAGCCTCTCATTTGTGTTATCATATCAACACAAGTAGCATGCAACATGAAACTAAAAAAAAGGAAGCAAAATGAAAGCTAAATGAAAAGAGAACTATTCTACTTGCATAAAAGAAAAGAATCTACACTACAACATGAAAGGAGTTAAACAAGAAGAGGTAAATAATATGTATTAAATTGCATAAAAAAATTACATGAAAAGAAAATGGCTAAGTAGCCATGAAAAGAGAAAGAGAGCTTTCTTTTATTTTGAGCCTAAAACTAAACTAAAGAGAGACTAAGAGAGGAGGAGAGGTTACATGAAACATAAGGGGTATATATGCAAGTGTTAAACCCTAATTTTTTTTTTGGAAAGGAAACCTAAAAGTACCGTTTTACTTGAAAAAAAAAGAAAAAAAAAGGAAGCACTGTATTATGAAGCAATGTATTGGAATGGCGGGGCAGTAAAGTGCTATGCACTGTAAATGTTGATGGGGGGGCGAAGATTTCAGGTTTGGGAAGTTGAAAGGTGGTGGATGAAAGGTGAATGTTAGGGGCAGAGAAATGATGAATGAATGTAGGTGAAGGTTGAAGGAATTGAATTGCAGTTGTGTGGACAGTTGTTTGTTGTGAATCAAAAGCGTTGCACTGCACAGTGAACAGTGCACAATGAAACAGTGAACACTGAAACAATGAAGGAAATGAAAATTGTAAATGCAAAAATGTAAAAGCGAATGAAATGGAATAAAAGTGTTTTTTTATTTTCCGACTGAAATTTGTGTTTTGTTTTTATTTTAATGAAACGCAAACACAAATGGAATAAAAACAAACACACAAACCAAATAAAAGCAAATATCACACAAAAACACACAACAATAACTTTTTTTTAATAACTGCACTCAACACACAAAACAACAATGAAGAGCAAACGAAAAATAATCCAAAGAATAGAAAGTTAAAGTCAAATCAATTCCCCGGCAACGGCGCCAAAAACGTGATCGGACGGCTAAATGTCTATCGAATTAGAAAATAGCCGAACGAATTTTGAAATAAAATTTACCGCAAGCGCACGGCGTACAATTGTAGTACGTGGCGAATACGGGTCGATCCGCAGGGAATTGATGATTTTAAAAGTCTATTCAATCAAATTAAACCAAAGTCGAGAGATTATCAAGCTAAAAAAAATGAGAAAATTAGCAAACTAGCAACTACAAATGTGAATGAAAACTATGAGAATAAATTGACAATTTAGAGATAATTTCACTCTCTAGATCACATAAATAAACAAAATGAAGTTATGATCTCTCTTTTCTTTGTCATTAGTTAGCTTAATTCATGTGCTTATCATAAGTATGGTCTATTTGTGCTATTAATTAGCTCCACATAAGCCATCAAACTATAACACACCCCTTAAACCCCTTACTGACTCATATGAAAAACGATAACAAAGTTGAAAGCAAAATTTATTTTAAGTATGACCTATTAACTATTAATTAGAAATATAGACCACCAAATTTTAATCTCAACATTCACTTCATTACCATCATCATATGTAGATGAAGAGGTAATTTGTGTTAGTGATTGTTTAAGTATAGCCTATTTGGTATCAACAATATAGGCTATCAAATTCAAAGCAAAAACAACAAGTTAGCCACTTCATACATTCTCATTAAAGCACAAAAAGAGAGTATAAAACATCAAAATTTTGAAGCTACATGATTAGAGGCTTCATTGCCCCTAAATTGAAGGGATTAGCCTCTCATTTGTGTTATCATATCAACACAAGTAGC
Source organism: Allium fistulosum (assembly GCA_030737815.1). Taxonomy (NCBI): domain Eukaryota; kingdom Viridiplantae; phylum Streptophyta; class Magnoliopsida; order Asparagales; family Amaryllidaceae; genus Allium; species Allium fistulosum. Next base: position 25,777,095 of record JASFAW010000011.1, read on the forward strand.
ATGCAACATGAAACTAAAAAAAGGAAGCAAAATGAAAGCTAAATGAAAAGAGAACTATTCTACTTGCATAAAAGAAAAGAATCTACACTACAACATGAAAGGAGATAAACAATAAGAGGAAAATAACATGTATTAAATTGCATAAAAAAAATTACATGAAAATAAAATGGCTAAGTAGCCATGAAAAGAGAAAGAGAGCTTACTTTTATTTTGAGCCTAAAACTAAACTAAAGAGAGACTAAGAGAGGAGGAGAGGTTACATGAAACATAAGGGGTATATATACAAGTGTTAAACCCTAATTCATTTTTTATTTGTTTTTTGGAAAGGAAACCTAAAAGTACTGTTGTACTTGAAAAAAAAAGAAAAAAAAGGAAGCACTGTATTATGAAGCAATGTATTGGAATGGCAGGGCAGTAAACTGCTATGCACTGTCAATGTTGATGGAGTGGTGAAGATTTCAGGTTTGGGAAGTTGAAAGGTGGTGGATGAAAGGTGAATGTTAGGGGCAGAGAAATGATGAATGAATGTAGGTGAAGGTTGAAGAAATTGAATTGCAGTTGTGTGGACAGTTGTTTGTTGTGAAGCAAAAGTGTTGCACTACACAGTGAACAGTGCACAATGAAACAGTGAACACTGAAACAATGAAGGAAATGAAAATTGTAAATGCAAAAATGTAAAAGAGAATGAAATGGAATAAAAGTGTTTTTTTTTCTTTTCCGATTGAAATTTGTGTTTTGTTTTTATTTTAATGAAATGCAAACACAAATGGAATAACAACAAACACAAAAACCAAATAAAAGCAAAAATCACACAAAAACACACAACAATAACTTTTTTTTAATAACTGCACTCAACACACAAAACAACAATGAAGAGCAAACGAAAAATAATCCAAAGAATAGAAAGTTAAAGTCAAATCAATTCCCCGGCAACGGCGCCAAAAACTTGATCGGACGGCTAAATGTCTATCGAATTAGAAAATAGCCGAACGAATTTTGAAATAAAATTTACCGCAAGCGCACGGCGTAGAATTGTAGTACGTGGCGAATACGGGTCGATCCGCAGGGAATTGATGATTTTAAAAGTCTATTCAATCAAATTAAACCAAAGTCGAGAGATTATCAAGCTAAAAAAATGAAAAAATTGGCAAACTAGCAACTACAAATGTGAATGAAAACTATGAGAATAAATGGACAATTTAGAGATAATTCCACTCTCTAGATCACATAAATCAACAAAATGAAGTTATGATCTCTATTTTCTTTGTCATTAGTTAGCTTAATTGATGTGCTTATCATTAGTATGGTCTATTTGTGCTATTAATTAGTTCAACATAAGGCATCAAACTATAACACACCCCTTAAACCACTTACCGACTCATATGAAAAATGATAACAAAGTTGAAAGCAAAATTTATTTTAAGTATGACCTATTAACTATTAATTAGAAATATAGACCATCAAATTTTAATCTCAACATTCACTTCATTACCATCATCATATGTAGATGAAGAGGTAATTTGTGTTAGTGATTGTTTAAGTATAGTCTATTTGGTGTCAACAATATAGGCTATCAAATTCAAAGCAAAAACAACAAGTTAGCCACTTCATACATTCTCATTAAAGCACAAAAAGAGAGTATAAAACATCAAAATGTTGAAGCTACATGATTAGAGGCTTCATTACCCCTAAATTGAAGGGATTAGCCTCTCATTTGTGTTATCATATCAACAGAAGTAGCATGCAACATGAAACTAAGAATAAGGAAGCAAAATGAAAGCTAAATGAAAAGAGAACTATTTTACTTGCATAAAAGAAAAGAATTTACACTACAACATGAAAGGAGATAAACAAGAAGAGGAAAATAACATGTATTAAATTGCATAAAAAAATTACATGAAAAGAAAATGGCTAAGTAGCCATGAAAAGAGAAAGAGAGCTTTATTTTATTTTGAGCCTAAAACTAAACTAAAGAGAGACTAAGAGAGGAGGAGAGGTTACATGAAACATAAGGGGTATATATACAAGTGTTAAACCCTAATTCATTTTTTTATTTAATTTTTGGAAAGGAAACCTAAAAGTACTGTTGTACTTGAAAAAAAAAAGAAAAAAAAGGAAGCACTGTATTATGAAGCAATTTATTGGAATGACAGGGCAGTAAAGTGCTATGCACTGTCAATGTTGATGGGGTGGTGAACATTTCAGGTTTGGGAAGTTGAAAGGTGGTGGATGAAAGGTGAATGTTAGGGGCAGAGAAATGATGAATGAATGTAGGTGAAGGTTGAAGAAATTGAATTGCAGTTGTGTGGACAGTTGTTTGTTGTAAAGCAAAAGTGTTGCACTGCACAGTGAACTGTGCACAATGAAACAGTGAACACTGAAACAATGAAGGAAATGAAAATTGTAAATGCAAAAATGTAAAAGGGAATGAAATGGAATAAAAGTGTTTTTTTTCTTTTCCGATTGAAATTTGTGTTTTGTTTTTATTTTAATGAAATGCAAACACAAATGGAATAACAACAAACACACAAACCAAATAAAAGCAAAAATCACACAAAAACACACAACAATAACTTTTTTTTAATAACTGCACTCAACACATAAAACAACAATGAAGAGCAAACGAAAAATAATCCAAAGAATAGAAAGTTAAAGTCAAATCAATTCCCCGGCAACGGCGCCAAAAACGTGATCGGACGGCTAAATGTCTATCGAATTAGAAAATAGCCGAACGAATTTTGAAATAAAATTTAACGCAAGCACACGGCGTACAATTGTAGTACGTGGCGAATACGGGTCGATCCGTAGGGAATTGATGATTTTAAAAGTCTATTCAATCAAATTAAACCAAAGTCGAGAGATTATCAAGCTAAAAAATGAGAAAATTAGCAAACTAGCAACTACAAATGTGAATGAAAACTATGAGAATAAATTGACAATTGAGAGATAATTCCACTCTCTAGATCACATAAATCAACAAAATGAAGTTATGATCTCTCTTTTCTTTGTCATTAGTTAGCTTAATTGATGTGCTTATCATAAGTATGGTCTATTTGTGCTATTAATTAGCTCAACATAAGCCATCAAACTATAACACACCCCTTAAACCACTTACCGACTCATATGAAAAATGATAACAAAGTTGAAAGCAAACTTTATTTTAAGTATGGCCTATTTACTATTAATTAGAAATATAGACCATCAAATTTTAATTTAAACATTCACTTCATTACCCTCATCATATGTAGATGAAGAGGTAATTTGTGTTAGTGATTGTTTAAGTATAGCCTATTTGGTGTCAACAATATAGGCTATCAAATTCAAAGCAAAAACAACAAGTTAGCCACTTCATACATTCTCATTAAAGCACAAAAAGAGAGTATAAAACATCAAAATGTTGAAGCTACATGATTAGAGGCTTCATTACCCCTAAATTTAAGGGATTAGCCTCTCATTTGTGTTATCATATCAACAGAAGTAGCATGCAACATGAAACTAAAAATAAGGAAGCAAAATGAATGCTAAATGAAAAGAGAACTATTTTACTTGCATAAAAGAAAAGAATATACACTACAACATGAAAGGAGATAAACAAGAAGAGGAAAATAACATGTATTAAATTGCATAAAAATATTAAATGAAAAGAAAATGGCTAAGTAGCCATGTAAAGAGAAAGATGGCTTTCTTTTATTTTGAGCCTAAAACTAAACTAAAGAGAGACTAAGAGAGGAGGAGAGGTTACATGAAACATAAGGGGTATATATGCAAGTGTTAAACCCTAATTCAATTTTTTTTTGGAAAGGAAACCTAAAAGTACTGTTGTACTTGAAAAAAAAAAGAAAAAAAAAGGAAGCAATGTATTATGAAGCAATGTATTGGAATGGCAGGGCAGTAAAGTGCTATGCACTATCAATGTTGATGGGGTGGTGAAGATTTCAGGTTTGGGAAGTTGAAAGGTGGTGGATGAAAGGTGAATGTTAGGGGCAGAGAAATGATGAATGAATGTAGGTGAAGGTTGAAGGAATTGAATTGCAGTTGTGTGGACAGTTGTTTGTTGTGAAGCAAAAGTGTTGCACTGCACAGTGAACAGTGCACAATGAAACAGTGAATACTGAAACAATGAAGGAAATGAAAATTGTAAATGCAAAAATGTAAAAGAGAATGAAATGGAATAAAAGTTTTTTTTTTCCGATTGAAACTTGTGTTTTGTTTTTATTTTATTGAAATGCAAACACAAATGGAATAACAACAAACACACAAACCAAATAAAAGCAAAAATCACATAAAAACACACAGCAATAACTTTTTTTTAATAACTGCACTCAACACACAAAACAACATTGAAGAGCAAACGAAAAATAATCCAAAGAATAGAAAGTTAAAGTCAAATAAATTCCCCGGCAACGGCGCCAAAAACGTGATCGGACGGCTAAATGTCTATCGAATTAGAAAATAGCCTAACGAATTTTGAAATAAAATTTACCGCAAGCGCACGGCGTACAATTGTAGTACGTGGCGAATACGGGTCGATCCGCAGGGAATTGATGGTTTTAAAAGTCTATTCAATCAAATTAAACCAAAGTCGAGAGATTATCAAGCTAAAAAAATGAGAAAATTAGCAAACTAGCAACTACAAATGTGAATGAAAACTATGAGAATAAATTGACAATTTAGAAATAATTTCACTCTCTAGATCACATAAGTCAACAAAATGAAGTTATGATCTCTCTTTTCTTTATCATTAGTTAGCTTAATTGATGTGCTTATCATAACTATGGTCTATTTGTGCTATTAATTAGCTCAACATAAGCCATCAAACTATAACACACCCCTTAAACCACTTACTGACTCATATGAAAAATGATAACAAAGTTGAAAACAAAATTTATTTTAAGTATGGCCTATTTACTATTAATTAGAAATATAGACCATCAAATTTTAATCTCAACATTCACTTCATTACCATCATCATATGTAGATGAAGAGGTAATTTGTGTTAGTGATTGTTTAAGTATAGCCTATTTGGTGTCAACAATATAGGCTATCAAATTCAAAGCAAAAACAACAAGTTAGCCACTTCATACATTCTCATTAAAGCACAAAAAGAGAGTATAAAACATCAAAATGTTGAAGCTACATGATTAGAGGCTTCATTACCCCTAAATTGAAGGGATTAGTCTCTCATTTGTGTTATCATATCAACACAAGTAGCATGCAACATGAAACTAAAAATAAGGAAGCAAAATGAAAGCTAAATGAAAAGAGAAGTATTTTACTTGCATAAAAGAAAAGAATCTGCACTACAACATGAAAGGAGATAAACAAGAAGAGGAAAATAACATGTATTAAATTGCATAAAAAAATTACATGAAAAGAAAATGGCTAAGTAGCCATGAAAAGAGAAAGAGAGCTTTCTCTTATTTTGAGCCTAAAACTAAACTAAAGAGAGACTAAGAGAGGAGGAGAGGTTACATGAAACATAAGGGTTATATATACAAGTGTGTTAACGATAAAAAGTGAACGTTAACACCCGATGTGTGTAATAGAATTGTGAAAGCACCACCCGTTGGTACGGGAACAGAATATAAGCTGAAAATAGCAGAAAAGCAGTAAATGAACAACAGGTTTATAGTGGTTCGGCCCGTAAATGAGCCTACGTCCACTTTATAATCTTTTATTGCTGATTCGGTTTCAATTTGATACAATATCCTTCAAAATACAATACAACTTGATCACGAAAGCACTCTTGACTACTAGCTCAATCTTTGTTGATGAAACTCGACGAATCCGTGTTGGATGTAAGGAGTTCTTCTCGAAGATTGTTGTAGTGTCTCGAATGCTTGAAGATCTTTGATTGCTGAATGAGAGGAGACTTCGACAGCATAACGGCGCTTGAAGAAATGAATGGCCAAAGGTCCCTCTCAAGTTGGAAGTGGTGGGGTATTTATAGAGGCTGATTTCTGAGCAGTAAACTTGACTAAGTCTTAGGTCGCGTACGACCTTATATAAGTCGTAGGTCGCGAGCGACCTAAGCTAGGTCGCAGTCTCTTTGCGGCTTAAGAGATTAGCTGGTGAAGCAGTACTTGGCTTTATTTGATCAAGTGGTAGGTCGCAGGCGAGTTAAAGAATAGCTGTGGGAGCTCTAAGTCGTTGAAGTCTTAGCTCGCTGGCCTCTTAGGTCGTAGGACCCTTAGGTCGCAAAACTTTCCTGTAGTTAAGTCGCGAGCTTCTTTAGGTCGCTATGTTCTTAGGTCGCGAAGCTTCCTTAAGTTCTTAGGTCGCAAACTTCTTCGTAGTTAGGTCGCAAGCCTTTCTATCTTTAGGTCGCGAGGTCTTCCTGTTAGGTCGCAAACCTTTTCATCTTTAGGTCGCGAGGTCTTCCTGTTAGGTCGCAAACCTTTTCGTAGTTAGGTCGCAAGCCTTTCTATCTTTAGGTCGCGAGGTCTTCCTGTTAGGTCGCAAAGCCTCCTGCTGCTAGGTCGCGAAGCTCTTGAGATAGTTGGGTCGTAGACTCCCCTTAGGTCGTAGCTCCCTAACCCGGTAGGTCGTAAGTCGTTCAAGCCGTAGACTCTTTTACAGCAACTAAGTCGTAAGTCGTTGAGTACACAGGTTTTAGGCTTTTTAACTCGTAAGTCGTTGCTAAAAGGGAGTTAACATTTGCCCCTCGAAGTATACGTCTTAAGTTGTAAGTCGTGTGCTTCGATTTCCTTAGCTTGCTTTTTGATGAGTGCGCTAGATCGCGATCGACTTAAGATGAGTCGTAGGTCGCGAACGACTTAGTATAAGTCGTAAGTCGGATGTGTCGATTCACCTTTCACTGTCCCAGGGCATAAATAGCTTAGGTCGCTCCTTCTTTCCCTTCACCTGTTTCATTCCGTCATTTGCAAGCATTCAAGTTCTTTTCAGACAAACTCAATTACTCGATCGCTAGACATCTTCGATTTCGTATTGCGTAAGTGGATTCGATTGCTATTCATTCCCCGATTATCACCCAATTACGAATCCCATTTTCACCATCGACCCCCCTTTTCTCATGCCGTACTTCTCTGCAATTCTTGTTTCAATTGATTACTAATGGGTTTGAGACGGCTCGTCCTGGTTTTGGGTAGTTAGTTAGAATAAGACGATGGACAGCAGCATTTCAGTTTGATTGATTCGTGGTTTGTGATGGAATGACATTAGACCGGGTTTATGGTGATTTCAGGATGATTAAATGCGCTGAGGGAACGAGAGTCTTAGTTGGAGGAGACGCTAATGGGTTAACGGGTTAAGGAGTTAGCGAATTGATGTATTGGGGAGAAGACGAACGACTTAAGGCCTTCGCGTTCTGAATAGAAATCTTGAGACCTAAGTCTTAAATCATATACGACCTAAAGTAGGTCGTAAGTCGGTAACGACCTAAGACTTACAATTTTTCATTGCCTTGGGACCTTTCTTATGCTGCACTCCTTAATAGACTGATGGCTTAACTTAACTCGTAGCTTGCCCTTAGGTCGTTGACGAGTTAGCACTTAAGGATTTAACTTGCGAGCACATCTGAATGACTAGGTCGTGGATAAGATAACCCTTAACTCATAACTCGCGAACCCATCTGAACGACTTAAGAACTTGGACTTGAATGATCTGACTTAAGAGAACATGCCTTGAACATCTTGACTTACTTAATACGACCTAAAAGCCCAGACTTATGATAGGTCGTTTAACGACTTAAGACTTGATGATTTTGCACAGAAGTTGGCTGAACTCTTGAATTTGAACTGTGTTGTGTTATCTCTCACACTGTCTTGACTTTAATGCTAATAACCTGCTTAACACAACATTCACAGAATACTGGGACGAATATACTGCCACTGACTGCCCACATCGAATGACAGATTAGTTGATAAAGAGAAAATTAAAGTAAATGAACTGTATGAGTGAAATGCTACACAATAACCAACTCAAGTGACGTATTAAAGCAAAATCGTAATGGTAAACTAAAACTGATTTGTCTGCATTAACACTACACTTGAGTATTAACAAGTTCTGAAATCTCGTAATCGAATGATTGTCAGTTAGTTTAATTCCAGTTATACTTGTTTTTATTAGTTTTGCACAGCACTTCACATTTTTAGGAAACGTGCACCTTCACTTTTGAACATTCAGCTGATTGTGTAGAATGGCATCTCATCAAGAAGACTTGGAACCAACTGGAGAAGCTTTTCCAATTGCTACTCCGTTGAATGATCCCCCGAAAAGGACTCCTACCACTTTGAGTCATAAAGTCTTCCGTCAACTATGCACCCAGTTTGGCATTGCTGAATCTGACGCCTTGCTCCTTGGAGTAAATGACACTGCTGATAGGCCGCCCCACGGCTTTGTCGCAGTGAACCGCCAAATGTGCTTGAGTGGAGCGATTCCCCCGTTTAATGACTGTCTTCGAGAACTTCTCCTTCGATTATCTATCTCCCCTTTTCAACTACACCCTAATGGCTATTCCATCCTGCTGGGATTGTGTGTGCTTTTTAGGAGAACGCTGGACCGTTTCCCCAGTTTTGGAGAAATTTGCTTCCTATGCTCATTTGCAAAGAACAAAGACCATCCCTCTATCACAGTTGTAAGGAGTGCCAGGAACCGTAAATTGATTATTGGTCTTCCTGAAAGCGTTCCTGGGTTTCTAAGCCAGTTTTTCTTTGTTCGTTGTCCCCCGGGATTTTATGCCATTTGGAGAGTGGGAAGTAAGACTATCTATCTTTTCCCCGTGTTTTCTAAAATTCTTCGAAGTCCAAATTGTCAAGTGTTAACTTCTTTTTCTACTGTTTCAGCGCTCCCTCCCCCCTCTAGGGAAACTCGTCACAAAACTACCTTCGAGAGGCTTATGGCCGTGCCGGTCGAGGAGAGGAGTGTTCAATTTCTATTGAGAGATGAGTTCCTTCACGAATTTGGACTCTTACATCCTTCCCGTTCCACTCAGCCACATGAAGTCCCTGATTCTCCTGCTGAGGAGTCAGATGCCCCTGTTCCTGCTAAAGAACCTTTACTGCAAGATCTTACCGCTGAGACTTCATTGGTAAAGTGTTCTACTTCTACCGACATTGCTGGATCGTCCAGTAAGTTAGCACTTGCCCCGGTTATTGAAGAGGAGGAAAGTCTTCACATTCTTGAAAAGACGGCTGCGGTGGAAGTTGAAAAAGATAATCCTCCCGTGCATCATGGCGATGATACTTTTGACAGTCTGAGCGACATTATGATAACCTCTCAGGAGCTCTTTAAAGATGATGTTTCTAAAGTGATCTCTCCTGTTATTGAAGCAACTTCTTCCTTGCAACAAATCACAACGCCTTCTATACAAGCCGTCACCATTTCCACACAAAAAAGTGGTTTGTAGTCCGACGCGCATAGCCCACACGCCACACACACTTAGGATTTTGGCACTTATGTGCACTTAGCTCCTTTATTTTGAAAATTTCTAAGACTTGCCTTTCCTTTTCAATTTCAGGTTCTACAATGGGACGCTCCGGCTCATATTATGACTCATTTCAGCGCCATGGAGGACGTGGATCCTATGACTTCAGGAAATATCTTGGTGACCAGAGAGAGACAGATGAGGAACGGGCCGAAAGGAAGGCTCAAGAAAAATGGGATTATGAGCAGCGGCAGAGAAGAAGAGATGCTGATCGATATGATTCTTCTTATAGAACTCACGATTCTCATAAGCGAAAGTCTTATGATGACAAAGGGAAGACTCAAATTACTGATGAATCGAGCAAACGGTCTAAGCCAAGTGACGCGTCTGCTATTTCTGAGAAGACTAACGCTCCCATTTCTTCTGACATTCCGGCCGGTTCTCCTCCTCTAAAGGAATCTGATATTCAAACCATCATTAACAGGCCACAATATCAAGTTAAAGACGGCCCTCCAACGCTTCAGAGCCGATTTCCGAATTGGTGTCTAAGAGGAGTCCGTTTTGACTTAGATTTGGTTCCTATTGATAAGCAGGCAATGCTGAGAAATGTCGATGCTGTCAAGCTTGATATTGAAAGAATGTCTGGATGGCAGAAGTTGGCTGATGAACTTCAAAGGGTCAACCATTTTAACCTTGAGGCGATGATGACCATGGAGAACGATAAATCAGACTGGTACAAATGGCGTAAGCAGCATGACGCGGAGATGACGAGCATTGCAGACGACAATGCAAAGCTTGCGTCTGAAGTTAAGCAGCTTAAGGAAAATCTCGCTTCTTCTTCTGCATCATATACTCAAAAAGAAGAAGTCTTTCAGAAGCAAGTGCGGGATGCACATGCTGCACAAAGAGATGTAGAAATGAAACTTGCCACCGAACAGCACGTTAATGAGAAGTATCGCACTGAAAACGCCGAACTGCGGGAAAAAGTCACCTCCCAGAACGTGGAGATTGAGTTATTAAAGTCTCGACTCGCTAAAGCTGAGACAGCTCGTGATGAGGCTATTACTGGTAGGGTTGCTGCCATTGCCGAAAAAGAAGCGGTTGAGCAATCACATGAGGCAACGAAAGCAAACATCAGTTCTACCTTATTCGACTTTTATTTACACTGCGTTCTGGGTCGTGGGAGCCTTGCTTTTCTGGGTCCAGATTATGAAATCACTCTGGCTGAAGTGTGGGAAGCCGCACTTGATATGTTTAAAGGTGCCGGCTATGATGAAGCAAAATTTGAGGAAGCGAAGTTTGAGGCTCGCTATCTTGATGATGAGGCTCGCGCCGCTCTTGTTAGAGGGAAGGAGCAGCTTGCTAAAGCACGGGCTGAATCACTGGGAGGAGAGCTTTCAAAAGAGGAAGCTCTTTTAACTGTCCCTGTTCATACTTCCACTTCGGCTGATGCAAACATTATGGATTCCAGCTCTTATCCTTCACTTCCAGTTGTGACCACTCCTACAGAAGAAGAGGCAATGAAGGACTTCCAAGCTCGGGAATTTGAGATTGATCTCGCTAAACCGGCTTCTCTAGGTAACTTTGACGATTCACGGTCTTCTTTTTTCTCGGAGAATACTGATTTTGATTTCCTTTATTATGCAGCAGACGTGCCGGAAACCGCACCAATTCTTCCTTCTTCAGCTGCCGCTCCTCCTCCTTCTCAAATTACTCCTCTTCCAGCTTCTCAACCAGGTTCACAGGAAGAACCGATAGCAGCCCTTCAAGGTTTGGATGAACCATCTGCTTCCGAGGAACAGAAAGCAGAAGATCTGGAAGATAGCGAGAAGACCCCGGAGCAGTCTTTTGACTACGACACAAAGCTTTATACATTTCTTGCTCCGGGGAGTGAGTCTTCTTCCAAGAAGAAGGGGAAACGTGTGGCTTCGAAGAAAGGAAAGAAAAGTTCTTCTGCTGTTGGGGATGAAGCAGAGATCGATCCGGCTGAGTCTCTTTCTCCTTCTTCTCCGATACGGCCTATGAAACTAATTACCAGGCCGGGTAAAGGCTTCAAGGGTGGGAAGAAGGAGAAATGAGTTTGATTTTGTCTTTTTCGCTTTTTGCATGCATTGACCGGAGATTGTGCGGATACCGGTCTCCGCTTCTTTTTGTAACCTGTACATTGTAAAAATTTCTCATAGTGTTGAAATAAATAGATATTTTTCTTGTACAAATTCTTATGTATGTAGGAATACATCTGTTTTTCACTTAAAGTGTAGAGTAAACGATTCTTTCTACTTGTACAAACTTTTTGCCTGTGTTTCAAGAACGCATTTATTCCACATCTTTATTACGTGATATTGCAATGAACTTATGGTATGTTGCTTGTATATTACTTTTATTAATGTAACTGAATTGTATAATGTTGCCCCCATACCACAAGTATATTGTAACATTTCTTGCTTTCACAAGACCGATACTCTTATTTTAGAGAACAACTTTCCACTTTTTAAGGGAAGAATTATTCTGCTTTCAATAGAGTATATCTCGCTTTTAGAGAAGTTTTTACTTTCTCTTTCTTCCTGAAGGACACTTCAACTTTTGGGAATGATCACTTTTATTTGTTTAAAAGTGAATTTTCCTGCACAGTGAAATGAGCTTCTGTAGAAGGCTTTGATTTTTTGCCCCAGTAAAGGGTTTATTTTTGGTACTTCAAGCAATGTGAAGTACGCCTCTGAAGAGGTTTTTTGGTCTCTGAAGAGAAGCAATTTTGGTCTCTGAAGAGAAGTAATTTTGGTCTCCGAAGAGAAGCAATTTTGGTCTCCGAAGAGAAGCAGTTTCGGTCTCCGAAGAGAAGCAGTTTTGGTCTCCGAAGAGAAGCAACTTTGGTCTCCGAAGAGAAGCAGTTTTGGTCTCCGAAGAGAAGCAATTTTTGGTCTCCGAAGAGAAGCAATTTTGGCATTTCAGATCTGGTGAAGTGGGTCTCCGAAGAGAAGCATTTTGCACTTCTACACGGGTGAAATGTGCCTCCGAAAAGGGCTTTTTAGTATTTCATCACTGGTGAAGTGGGTCTCCGAAGAGAAGCATTTTGCACTTCTACACGGGTGAAATGTGCCTCCGAAAAGGGCTTTTGCCTCCGAAGATGGCTTGTGCCTCCGAAGAGGGCTTGTGCCTCCGAAGAGGGCTTGTGCCTCCGAAAAGGGCTTTTGATTGCCTGGAAGTTACTTTCTCATGGTCGGAGGGGTCCACGGGACAGGCGTAAGTTGCTTGATTGGATGTTTGTTTGTACAAACGATCGCAATCAATTAACAAGGTGCCCCTTCGGTGGTCCTACCAATCTTTTTGATTGAGGAAAGCACTCCCATTTATTGGCGTGCCTCATCAGAGGGCTTTGGTTGGTGTGCCAGGAAGGTTGCATCTTAGGGGCAAGTAGATCCACGGGATGGACACAAGCTGCCTGATCGGATGCATCACAATCAGTTAGCGAGGGTCTTATTCCTTCTGCTTGGGAAGGTATCCCTTTAGTGGATCTACCGGCTTTCCTGTTGAGAGGCATACCTCCCTTTGGCTGCTTCCATGTTTACCCGCTCATGTTGTATCATCATCTGCCAATCTGCGATCCTTTATCATTATTTCCAAGCGCGTCTTCCTTTCTTTTGCAAGTAAACTACTTTATCCGAAGAAGTAGACTTCACTGTTGAATGACTCCACAGAGTAAACGCAAGTTATTTGGTTGGATGCCTTTTTATTTCAACGATCGCAACCAGTTAACGAGGGCTTGACACAATGGAGCCGTCAACTTTTTATGTGAAGTTCCTCTTGTATGGGATTTGAGTTTGGAATTTTTGTTGCTTGAAATTTGCTTTAATAAATGATTTGTAAGGCTCGCTTAGCTTTGCGATGGGTGAGCTTTGCTTTAATGACCTGCAATATTAGATCGACATTTTAGCAATACATTTAGAGTATTTACACATCGGAATATAACAGGCATTTTATAATAGAAAACACAGAACGCATAGTTTTTCATTATTCAGTCACGCTGATTTCTCAGCGGTTTACAATGCAGAAGTTACACATCCATCATTATCTTTACAAATTCAAGCAATGCTGTTAAGTAAAAATGAATGCTAGTTATTGTTGCTTCAGAATCTCCAAGTTGGATTTCCATTTGTGCTTGATTCATAGCTTTTGGATTTTTATGCCAGAGAAAGCGAGAGATGCCCCAGCCGCAGTTTTGTGGGTAATTAGTAGTCGTCCCAACTTCTGCTTGCTGGGTATGGTCCTCCTGTGACAACATTAATGACAAGCTTTTCTGGATCTTGCACTGCAGTGTTGTTGTGAGAATCGGGTTGATGGGTAGGACGTTGTTGATCCCGAGTGGATGAGGTTGGATCGACTCCGCTTCTTTTAACGTATTGTTGGAGTTTACCCTGCTCTAGCAATTCTTCAATCACATTCTTTAATTGGCGACATTGGTCAGTGTCATGGCCAGGTTGATTGTGAAATTGGCAGAATTTTCCATTACGCTTTGCACCTCTCGTCATCTCAGGTGGCTTAGGATACCTGACAATGTCCTTTGTTGCAAAAAAGATATTTCTTGGTGTATCAGTTAAAGGAGTAAAGTCCGAAGGATTAAAGCGGCGAGGTTTCTTTTCATTTCCCTGGCTCTTTCCTCCTTCACTCTCCCTTTTCTGACTTTCAGATTCTCTTTTATTAGATGGGACATTGTTATTATTGGTTTGGGCAGCAACCACTTTCGATGTCATAGGAAGGCTTTCAAGGCGAATGAACTCGTCGGCCTTTTTATAAAATTTATCAAGTGAGTTCGGTTCCTTCATCTTTAGCCATATTCCAAATTTACTCGATTTATCAATGGCTCGCACCAAATAAGTCAGGATCATACGTGGTTCCGCATTTTCCACCTCGGCTAAAGCTATATTGAAACGGCTCAAGAAATATTTGATTGATTCTCCGGGCGCTTGTTCAAGGTTAGACAATGACATTATATCCTTAGCTTTGGAAGCATACAATCTGAACTGTTCTTTAAACTTTTGCGTTAAGTCGGAGAATTTATCTACAGACCGAACTGGAAGCTTTGTGAACCAAAGTAAAGCCACACCTTCTAGGTATACCGGAAAGTATCGACACTTGATCTCGTCTGTTGCTCTTGCACCGGTCATATGCCAATCGTACTTGTAGAGGAAATGATTAGGGTCACTGGTTCCCCTATAGGCTTGGATAGTAGGAGGTGAAAATTTCCTTGGATAGTAGGAGCACCAAAATGTTAACGATAAAAAGTGAACGTTAACACCCGATGTGTGTAATAGAATTGTGAAAGCACCACCCGTTGGTACGGGAACAGAATATAAGCTGAAAATAGCAGAAAACAGTAAATGAACAACAGGTTTATAGTGGTTCGGCCCGTAATTGAGCCTACGTCCACTTTATAATCTTTTATTGCTGATTCGGTTTCAATTTGATACAATATCCTTCAAAATACAATACAACTTGATCACGAAAGCACTCTTGACTACTAGCTCAATCTTTGTTGATGAAACTCGACGAATCCGTGTTGGATGTAAGTAGTTCTTCTCGAAGATTGTTGTAGTGTCTCGAATGCTTGAAGATCTTTGATTGCTGAATGAGAGGAGACTTCGACAGCATAACGGCGCTTGAAGAAATGAATGGCCAAAGGTCCCTCTCAAGTTGGAAGTGGTGGGGTATTTATAGAGGCTGATTTCTGAGCAGTAAACTTGACTAAGTCTTAGGTCGCGTACGACCTTATATAAGTCGTAGGTCGCGAGCGACCCAAGCTAGGTCGCAGTCTCTTTGCGGCTTAAGAGATTAGCTGGTGAAGCAGTACTTGGCTTTATTTGATCAAGTGGTAGGTCGCAAGCGAGTTAAAGAATAGCTGTGGGAGCTCTAAGTCGTTGAAGTCTTAGCTCGCTGGCCTCTTAGGTCGTAGGACCCTTAGGTCGCAAAACTTTCCTGTAGTTAAGTCGCGAGCTTCTTTAGGTCGCTATGTTCTTAGGTCGCGAAGCTTCCTTAAGTTCTTAGGTCGCAAACTTCTTCGTAGTTTGGTCGCAAGCCTTTCTATCTTTAGGTCGCGAGGTCTTCCTGTTAGGTCGCAAACCTTTTCGTCTTTAGGTCGCGAGGTCTTCCTGTTAGGTCGCAAACCTTTTCGTAGTTAGGTCGCAAGCCTTTCTATCTTTAGGTCGCGAGGTCTTCCTGTTAGGTCGCAAAGCCTCCTGCTGCTAGGTCGCGAAGCTCTTGAGATAGTTGGGTCGTAGACTCCCCTTAGGTCGTAGCTCCCTAACCCGGTAGGTCGTAAGTCGTACAAGCCGTAGACTCTTTTACAGCAACTAAGTCGTAAGTCGTTGAGTACACAGGTTTTAGGCTTTTTAACTCGTAAGTCGTTGCTAAAAGGGAGTTAACAAAGTGTTAAACCCTAATTCATTTTTTTATTTATTTTTTGGAAAGGAAACCTAAAAGTACTGTTGTACTTGAAAAGAAAAAAGAAAAAAAAGGAAGCACTGTATTATGAAGCAATATATTGGAATGGCAGGGCAGTAAAGTGCTATGCACTTTCAATGTTGATGGGGTGGTGAAGATTTCAGGTTTGGGAAGTTGAAAGGTGGTGGATGAAAGGTGAATGTTAGGGGCAGAGAAATGATGAATGAATGTAGGTGAAGGTTGAAGAAATTGAATTGCAGTTGTGTGGACGGTTGTTTTTTGTGAAGCAAAAGAGTTGCACTGCACAGTGAACAGTGCAAAATGAAACAGTGAACACTGAAACAATGAAGGAAATGAAAATTGTAAATGCAAAAATGTATAAGAGAATGAAATGGAATAAAAGAGTTTTTTTTCTTTTCCGATTGAAATTTGTGTTTTGTTTTTATTTTAATGAAATGCAAACACAAATGGAATAACAACAAACACACAAACCAAATAACAGCAAAAATCACACAAAAACACACAACAATAACTTTTTTTTAATAACTGCACTCAACACACAAAACAACAATGAAGAGCAAATGAAAAATAATCCAAAGAATAGAAAGTTAAAGTCAAATCAATTCCCCAGCAACAGAGCCAAAAACGTGATCGGACGGCTAAATGTCTATCGAATTAGAAAATAGCCGAACGAAGTTTGAAATAAAATTTAACGCAAGCGCACGGCGTACAATTGTAGTACCTGGCGAATACGGGTCGATCCGCAGGGAATTGATGATTTTAAAAGTCTATTCAATCAAATTAAACCAAAGTCGAGAGATTATCAAGCTAAAAAAATGAGAAAATTAGCAAACTAGCAACTACAAATGCGAATGAAAACTATGAGAATAAATTGACAATTTAGAGATAATTCCACTCTCTAGATCACATAAATCAATAAAATGAAGTTATGATCTCTCTTTTCTTTGTCATTAGTTAGCTTAATTGATGTGCTTATCATAAGTATGGTCTATTTGTGCTATTAATTAGCTCAACATAAGCCATCAAACTATAATACACCCCTTAAACCACTTACTGACTCATATGAAAAATGATAACAAAGTTGAAAGCAAAATTTATTTTAAGTATGGCCTATTAACTATTAATTAGAAATATAGACCATCAAATTTTAATCTCAACATTCACTTCATTACCATCATCATATGTAGATGAAGATGTAATTTGTGTTAGTGATTGTTTAAGTATAGCCTATTTGGTGTCAACAATATAGGCTATCAAATTCAAAGCAAAAACAACAAGTTAGCCACTTCATACATTCTCATTAAAGCACAAAAAGAGAGTATAAAACATCAAAATGTTGAAGCTACATGATTAGAGGCTTCATTACCCCTAAATTGAAGGGATTAGCCTCTCATTTGTGTTATCATATCAACACAAGTAGCATGCAACATGAAACTAAAAAAAAGGAAGCAAAATGAAAGCTAAATGAAAAGAGAACTATTCTACTTGCATAAAAGAAAAGAATCTACACTACAACATGAAAGGAGATAAACAAGAAGAGGAAAATAACATGTATTAAATTGCATAAAAAAAATTACATGAAAAGAAAATGGCTAAGTAGCCATGAAAAGAGAAAGAGAGCTTTCTTTTATTTTGAGCCTAAAACTAAACTAAAGAGAGACTAAGAGAGGAGGAGAGGTTACATGAAACATAAGGGATATATATGCAAGTGTTAAACCATAATTCAATTTTTTTTTATTTTTTGGAAAGGAAACCTAAAAGTACAGTTTTACTTGAAAAAAAAATGAAAAAAAAGGAAGCACTGTATTATGAAGGAATGTATTGGAATGGCAGGGCAGTAAAGTGCTATGCACTGTCAATGTTGATGGGGTGGTGAAAATTTCAGGTTTGGGAAGTTGAAAGGTGGTGGATGAAAGGTGAATGTTAGGGGCAGAGAAATGATGAATGAATGTAGGTGAAGGTTGAAGCAATTGAATTGCAGTTGTGTGGACAGTTGTTTATTGTGAAGCAATAGTGTTGCACTGCACAGTGAACAGTGCACAATGAAGCAGTGAACACTGAAACAATGAAGGAAATGAAAATTGTAAATGCAAAAATGTAAAAGAGAATGAAATGGAATAAAAGTGTTTTTTTATTTTCCGATTGAAATTTGTGTTTTGTTTTTATTTTAATGAAATGCAAACACATATGGAATAACAACAAACACACAAACTAAATAAAAGCAAAAATCACACAAAAACACACAACAATAACTTTTATTTTAATAACTGCACTCAACACACAAAACAACATTGAAGAGCAAACGAAAAATAATCCAAAGAAGAGAAAGTTAAAGTCAAATCAATTCCCCGGCAACGGCGCCAAAAACGTGATCGGACGGCTAAATGTCTATCGAATTAGAAAATAGCTGAACGAATTTTGAAATAAAATTTAACGCAAGCGCACGGCGTATAATTGTAGTACGTGGCGAATACAGGTCGATCCGCAGGGAATTGATGATTTTAAAAGTCTATTCAATCAAATTAAACCAAAGTCGAGAGATTATCAAGCTAAAAAAGATGAGAAAATTAGCAAACTAGCAACTACAAATGTGAATGAAAACTATGAGAATAAATTGACAATTTAGAGATAATTCCACTCTCTAGATCACATAAATCAACAAAATTAAGTTATGATCTCTCTTTTCTTTGTCATTAGTTAGCTTAATTGATGTGCTTATCATAAGTATGGTCTATTTGTGCTATTAATTAGCTCAACATAAGCCATCAAACTATAACACACCCCTTAAACCACTTACCGACTCATATGAAAAATGCAAAATTTATTTTAAGTATGGCCTATTAACTATTATTAGAAATATAGACCATCAAATTTTAATCTCAACATTCACTTCATTACCATCATCATATGTAGATGAAGATGTAATTTTTGTTAGTGATTGTTTAAGTATAGTCTATTTGGTGTCAACAATATAGGCTATCAAATTCAAAGCAAAAACAACAAGTTAGCCACTTCATACATTCTCATTAAAGCACAAAAAGAGAGTATAAAACATCAAAATGTTGAAGCTACATGATTAGAGGCTTCATTACCCCTAAATTAAAGGGATTAGCCTCTCATTTGTGTTATCATATCAACACAAGTAGCATGCAGCATGAAACTAAAAAAAGGAAGCAAAATGAAAGCTAAATGAAAAGAGAACTATTCTACTTGCATAAAAGAAAAGAATCTACACTACAACATGAAAGGAGTTAAACAAGAAGAGGAAAATAACCTGTATTAAATTGCATAAAAAAATTACATGAAAAGAAAATGGCCAAGTAGCCATGAAAAGAGAAAGAGAGCTTTCTTTTATTTTGAGCCTAAAACTAAACTAAAGAGAGACTAAGAGAGGAGGAGAGGTTACATGAAACATAAGGGGTATATATGCAAGTGTTAAACCCTAATTCATTTTTTTATTTTTTGGAAAGGAAACCTAAAAGTACTGTTTTACTTGAAAAAAAAAAGGAAGCACTGTATTATGAAGCAATGTATTGGAATGGTAGGGCAGTAAAGTGCTATGCACTGTCAATGTTGATGGGGTGGTGAAGATTTCAGGTTTGGGAAGTTGAAAGATGGTGGATGAAAGGTGAATGTTAGGGGCAGAGAAATGATGAATGAATGTAGGTGAAGGTTGAAGGAATTGAATTGTAGTTGTGTGGACAGTTGTTTGTTGTGAAGCAAAAGTGTTGCACTGCACAGTGAACAGTGCACAATGAAGCAGTGAACACTGAAACAATGAAGGAAATGAAAATTGCAAAGGCAAAAATGTAAAAGAGAATGAAATGGAATAAAAGTGTTTTTTTTTATTTTCCGATTGAAATTTGTGTTTTGTTTTTATTTTAATGAAATGCAAACACAAATGTAATAACAACAAACACACAAACCAAATAAAAGCAAAAATCACACAAAAACACACAACAATAACTTTTTTTAATAACTGCACTCAACACACAAAACAACAATGAAGAGCAAACGAAAAATAATCCAAAGAATAGAAAGTTAAAGTCAAATTAATTCCCCGGCAACGGCACCAAAAACTTGATCGGACGGCTAAATGTCTATCGAATTAGAAAATAGCCGAACGAATTTTGAAATAAAATTTACCGCAAGCGCACGGCGTACAATTGTAGTACGTGGCGAATACGGGTCGATCCGCAAGGATTTGATGATTTTAAAGTCTATTCAATCAAATTAAACCAAAGTCGAGAGATTATCAAGCTAAAAAAAATTAGAAAATTAGCAAACTAGCAACTACAAATGTGAATGAAAACTATGAGAATAAATTGACAATTTAGAGATAATTCCACTCTCTAGATCACATAAATCAACAAAATGAAGTTATGATCTCCCTTTTCTTTGTCATTAGTTAGCTTAATTGATGTGCTTATCATAAGTATGGTCTATTTGTGCTATTAATTAGCTCAACGTAAGCCATCAAACTATAACACACCCCTTAAACCACTTACTGACTCATATGAAAAATGATAACAAAGTTGAAAGCAAAATTTATTTTAAGTATGGCCTATTAACTATTAATTAGAAATATAGACCATCAAATTTTAATCTCAACATTCACTTCATTACCATCATCATATGTAGATGAAGAGGTAATTTGTGTTAGTGATTGTTTAAGTATAGCCTATTTAGTGTCAACAATATAGGCTATCAAATTCAAAGCAAAAACAACAAGTTAGCCACTTCATACATTCTCATTAAAGCACAAAAAGAGAGTATAAACATCAGAATGTTGAAGCTACATGATTAGAGGCTTCATTTCCCCTAAATTGAAGGGATTAGCCTCTCATTTGTGTTATCATATCAACACAAGTAGCATGCAACATGAAACTAAAAAAAAGGAAGCAAAATGAAAGCTAAATGGAAAGAGAACTATTCTACTTGCATAAAAGAAAAGAATATACACTACAACATGAAAGGAGATAAACAAGAAGAGGAAAATAACATGTATTAAATTGCATAAAAAAATTTACATGAAAAGAAAATGGCTAAGTAGCCATGAAAAGAGAAAGAGAGCTTTCTTTTATTTTGAGCCTAAAAGTAAACTAAAGAGAGACTAAGAGAGGAGAAGAGGTTACATCTTTACTACTAATAAAGAAAATTCATTGAATAGATTTACCAAGTGTCTTTTTGAAATACCAAATATACCCTTCATCTCCCTGTTCTCCCGCATATCTCATTCTCGAATTTTCCATAGCTGGTTCTGAAACTAAAAACCCTAATTTCCCTTTCCCATTCCCACTGGCTCGAAAACTAAACATAACAATTGATTTCCAAACCCTACGCTGTAGCATCACGATTAGCAATTAACAAAGATTAGCGCTTAATGACGATTAAGCTCAACTATCGAGCCGATTTCCATTAGCCTTTAGCCACGGGTAAATTTCCGTTTATTTTCGAAAACTTGAACGAATTTTAAGTACTATTTGCTAAATTTGAATTCAGTGTAAGTTCTTAATCTGTTCGCTGACGGTTTTTGCCATTTTTTAATTTTGTTTCAGTTTTATTTCATAGGTACCTTTGGCTGCTTTATTCTGCAATGAATTTGCTTTGTTCATCAATTTATACATGCTTTTTGGTTTGGAACTTCAACCAAAGGTAATTTTTGTTTTATTTTCATTAATTAAGTCGATATTTAAGAAAATATCAACAATACTATATGAGTGAAGCATATGGATATCATCATGTAATTACCAGGTTTCAGCTATCTATTTTCTAGATGTTTATAGTTTTATACTCCTTTTTACATTTTGGTTTGATGTAGTGAAGATCACTTTAGGAACGCTAATCTGGCACATTTCTTTGTCGTCGCAATACAATATCATTGGATGCTCAATTCTTTCTCAACTAGCCTTATGATATTCTAGATTTTTACACTTGGTTGTCTCTTATTGTATTAAAGAGATACAAAGCTTAGTTTCCTAACACAAGACATAAAGCCTGCATTGCCAACATTAATAACCTTTCTTTCACTCTAAAAATGGAAAACGACATAGATATCTTATTAACAAAGGATGATATTTTCATATTATCTTGCTAGAAACCATGACATTTTTGTTTTCATTTTGAATATGTTAGCGTCATTCAACTTAGAGTTATTTTTTTCATGTTAGGAATTTTCTCTGTAAACGATAGCTTGAGTTCACAATGTAGTGATATAGCACAAACTTATTATCAACGTAAAAGTGCATACTCTTTTTGCACCGGGCATGTCTTCTGTTTTTACCAAATCTAATAGTGTGGTTTGGATTTAGTTTGCATTCAGCTATGGTTGGTTAACAACAAAATTACAATGCTATATTTATACATCATTGCTATCCTTTACGAAAAGTTGATATAATTTTACATTAAAAAAGAAACACGTTGTAAGAAATAAGCAGGAATAAGGTTATTATTAAGGTTAACCAATGTAGATCCAGTATTAGATTTGCTGGATCGTTCATAATCGACATGAGGGTTGGTTAAGCTTAGATTGACAATGGAAAGTTTTGGAACTGATATTTTAGTTTGATGAATGATTAACATGGTCCAAGATTTGGAGATTTAAATATAGGTTTTGTTTATAAATTTGATTTGCAGACTACAACAGATTAAGATGATCGTCATGAAGTAGTTATTTGATTTCATTGAACAAGTTATTTTAAACGTGCAATGTTTATGTTTGTATTTAAAATTGTGTTTTTCTTTCTATTTTAAGATATCTTTGATGTAGATGGAAAAAATGGGTTCCTCTGTTTTATTTCGATACAAGCTGATTTGTTACAATAAAAGACGATGATGTATCTACAGATTGTTTTGGATAGTTTCTTTTTATTGATTGATTGAGCTAGAATTTTCTTTCATAGTCTTTGGATTTATAATGTAAGTTTTATTAACATTTGAAAAAAAAATGGAATTTAGTATATTGTTTTAGCTATCTCAGTGAGGCTGTGTGAGATATTATAATGTAAGTTAACCTTAAGATAATAAATATACTTCAGAAAAGCATATCAATAGGTTTTTTAAATAATATTCCAAAAATTTCTTTTCTTCCGTGGTCTGTATGTGCCTTTAGATTAACTAACTTGGATTCTTGACTATTCTTGCTAGCTCAACAAGTGAGATATTCTATTATCCAATATGATATTTGATAAGCATTACCCTTTTATAGAAACCATAGATTTTTGGATCACCAATTATAGTACTATATGTTTCGTCCTCATTTTCACCATGAATAGGAGATTAACGGTCATAAATGTTCATAGCAAATAAAGTTACATCAAAATAAAACAAAATTTGTAAATAGCTCTTCATATTCTAAAAAGTACAGTGCATGAAGGATTGATTCAATCCACACTGAGGCTTTCTTTGCCAGCATATGTCTTAAGATCCATTTATACATATAATAATTTATTTTTGACTAATATTGTTGTTAATTGAGTGCTTATCGAAGATAAGATCAAAACATTGTCATTTACAATTTGCCACAGCATACAATGTCTACAAACAAACATTTCACTTACATAGGAGTGGGAAGTACATAATGTACCGCTATTACATAACAACGGTTAGAGTAAAAATACCACTGGCGGATAGCCTAACTTATAGTTGAATTGATATAAAGGTCTTCACATA
The DNA here is from genome assembly GCA_030737815.1 of Allium fistulosum. Taxonomy (NCBI): domain Eukaryota; kingdom Viridiplantae; phylum Streptophyta; class Magnoliopsida; order Asparagales; family Amaryllidaceae; genus Allium; species Allium fistulosum. The sequence goes on from JASFAW010000011.1 coordinate 25,800,607, forward strand.
CTTCAAATGTTGTATATTCAATTACATCAAGACATTGTATGTATCATTAAAAAAAGTAATATAAAAATATATTCTCCATTCTGCGTAGGCTTCCAAGGCTACTTGATTTCATATTAGAAAGTTTCAAGTAACTATGAAAGTGTATTTGAGTCTATTTTAGTAAAATAAACTATAAATGTTAGTTAACGCTATAAATCTGTATGAGCCAGCATTAGTTAAGTGGACCTATGAAACTTTAGTGCGGACTGATCACCCTTTGTAGATTCATAAAATTGAGGCATTTCTAATATAGTTCAATAAAGCCATGCACTTTATTTTTCAGGTATCTCATATGGTCAAGAAAAAGCCGAAGAACTAAAATCCAAAGGTGCTAAAAGTAATCCCTTAATATATGGTTTAGATTGATGTTTTCTAGGCCTGATTTTTCCTTGGCCTCTATTTGTTTTAGGAAGTTTTTTACATGGTAAACAATGTTAGTCGTCAGTCCTTTTTTTACAAAAAAATCTTGTAGTGAAAAATTTGGTAGAATTGTACATAGAAGGTTCATTCTGAGAGAAAGCTATGGTCTTGGAAGCTTTCTATAGTGTAGTGTTTCCTCAACACAAACACACTAATAATGTAAGAAGCAAATGGCGAAATTTGAAATTTGAACAGTTCAACTGCTATTATTTAAGCTGTTATTTAGACTTTGTCTGCTACCAGTTTGTATTTTAGCCTTTCTTAGTTTGTATTTTATTCCTTTGCTTTCGAGTGCTATTAGCTGTTTTTATCTGGATTGGGGTATACTTACTCTTTGTAGACCTAGGGAAGTCTGATCCCTGTAATTTAAATGTATTTTGTTTGATATATCATTTGCTTACTGTTTGCAGCATCATAATCAAAATGGTTCATAATGAATAAAAAAGATAAAGATTTATAATTGTTAATTATGAATAGGTGGAAACGTGTGCTCCAGTTTTCAAGGTAATACCAAGTGTTCTGCATGACCTAAGTGTTAATTTAAGTATTAGCTGATAAATCAAAGTTCTAAGTTCATTATAGAACATGACTTAAACTAATCTCAGAATTAGTTTTCCAATTATTATTATTGGGACACTTGCACGTTTAAAAAGGAATGGTGATATTAAAAATGGTCAACGGTAGTTTTTACGCACATATCTATGTTAAATTTATATTTATTGTTTGTGCTTGATATATATATGTACAAGTATCCACAGAACAATGCTCAATGGATGCTGTTGCAAAAAAATTGGAAAATGATTATAAAATGTAATATTATAGTGAATGCATGGTTGTTTGCGCTGGGTATTCTCAAAATGGGTAGGATTGTTAGGATTGTTTGCAAACCAAGCACTAAAAACACATGGCTTTGATCGGGTTCATTCAGATATTATTAGGATTGACTAGGATATATTTGCTAACTAAGTGCTACAAAACAATTATTATCAAGTATAAATTTCACAAACATGCACATGTAAAAGCTAAAGATATTTACTTTTTACCTCTAAGTCTAAAGTTTTTGTGGTCACTGTTATCCCGCCTTTTGGCAAGGCCGTGACACCAAAAAACTGACTAAAACTCAATGACAGTTCAGCCTGTAGGACAGTTACATCGCAAGTTCACCATGGATATCGATGAATTTTGTCCGAGTCCGGATCGGGCTACAATTGATAGGACATGAAAAGCTAAGCCACGAGAGTCAATGTTTCAAATCTCAAGTCAATCCGAGTCCGTATGTTCAAGTTATGATCAACGCAAGATAGAAGAATCTATGTTCGAATCCATCAGTATAGCCATCATTCGAATCCATAATCCCTGCCTAACTTCGAATCCATCGGTATCGTCTTCTTCATATCCATTGGCAGGGTTCATGTTCGAATCCATCCAAGACATCGCTAGTTCGAATCCATCAAGTTACCCCTGTACGAAACCATGGCATTCGAATCGATCGAAAGGTGAATAGCCTCGCCTCCATCAGGTTCGTGTCCATCATCTGAAGGTCCTTCGAATCCATTCAGACGGCTAAGCTTCGTATCCACCATCCAAGGCAGCATGTTCGACTCGATGGAAGTTTCCCCTGGTTACTTCGAATCCACGGAGCTGCAGATACTTCGAATCCACACTGCTTGAAGCAACTTCGAATCGATCGACTTTACACCTAGATCGATTCGAACAGACCTTCGTTCATTCGATTCGAAGAGGGATGTCTTCGAATCCACTACCACGAATCCACCCAGTCAAAGCGGCGAAGAACATGGAGTCGACCCAGTCAATCCAGAGTGAGAAGCGGATCGATGCGAAGCATGCGCACCACGCCGTAGTCTTCGCGTAAAGGAGGGATCGATTCGAACGAATCGATTCGAACGTATCGATTCGAACGACTCCAGGAAACGAAAAACACCTACTTGAATCGATCATAACTCGAGTTCTACAAGTCCAAATGCTATGAAATTTTCACAGAAGCTTAAGCACATGATGAAGAATGTCCACGCCAAATTTCAGCTCGATTGGATGATTTCTTGATCGATTCGAACCAAGGGTTGAATCGATCCCAAAGTGGGCCCGGATCTCCAGATTTCGGCCATGTGGGCCCCCGGACGTACCAGAACTAATCTCCCCTCATTTTAGGCAAAATATCAGCCTCCTACACCTATAAATAGAGCCCCTGGTCATTCAGAAAGGAGGTCGGACAATTCGAAGTACTAAAGAGCGCCCAGATTCTGCCAAATTTACTCCAGAACACCACCGCTACTTTAGATTGAGACTTAACATATAATTTCAGTTGTACTACATTAGAAGAGATTGTAATCATCAAGTGAACATCAATAAAATCATCAACTTTAGAGTGGACGTAGGCAAGATCGCCGAACCACTATAAATCCTGTTTTTCTGTTCATTATTTTTGAACTGTGATACTCTGTTTGCTTAGATTTGAGATTTGTGTGTGAATATTGTTGATTTATATTCATACACTGGTGCTTTCACAACATTCGGGGTTTGTGACCAATTTTGGCACAAACACTTTGGTGCTTTCACCGAGAATTGAAATCAGGAGTTCTATCATTTGAAAGTTGAATCAGAAGGCTAAGAGATTTAGATCCGGAGAATCATGACGAGACAAACAAGTAGAAGGCAAAGAGCTGAGAGAAGTCAGCACGAAGGAAGTCAAGAGGCTTCCTCGGGAGCAAACCAAGCATCGATCTTCATCACCAGGGATGAGATGGAGACAATGATGAAGAGGCAGGAGGAGATGATCCAGAATTTGCTTCAACAAATTGGACAACTTGGAGCGCAAAATCAAGGAACAACCAGGGCCCAGAATGAAGCAGGACCATCCAACGCAGGGCCGGAGCTGGGGGGCACACACTTAGGACATGTTGATCCAAACATGGGAAGAGAGACAAGGACATCCGAGCAACCTGACAGCGATAGAGGGATGAACGCTCAATCAGGGGGGCAAACACCTGAAAGCTCACACGGACTCGGGGGGCAGGTCGAAGGTAGTGAACGAGGACTACAGCTTGGAGACAATGATAGATTAGCAGAGATGGTCAGGTGAGCCATGAGAGGAGGATTGGTAAACAGAGATCTTGAAGATGTGAACAGGAGTCCCTTTTCTCCTGCGATTAGGTTGGCTAGGAACCCACCAGAATTCAAACTGCCGACAGTAGAAGGGTATGATGGGAGAACGGACCCTGCGGTCCATCTAACGAGGTATATAAGGCACATGGAAGTGCTGGGGGCATCACAGGAAGTCATGGCCCGGTGCTTCCCATTGTATTTGACAGACATAGCAGCTTTATGGTTCAGACAGCTAGAGAGCGGCTCCATTGGGACATGGACCGATTTGATTGAGAAATTTATGAGGCAATTCAGAGTTCATATTTCGAGACCCAAGAATGTGATGAGTTTGGCAACGCTAAAGCAGAAAGCTGGGGAGTCTTTGAGGAATTTCTTGACGCGGTTCAATGCGGCAGCAGCATCGGTGTACCGGCCAGATCCATCCATGGTTATGATGGCAGCTGTGACCGGGATAGCCGACGGTACGGAATTCAAAAATTCATTAACTAAGGATCCCCCTATGGATCTAGGAGAGTTCTATCACGAGGCAGAAAAGTTTTTACGATTGGAAGACGCTAATGCTGAAAGAGAAGAAGGAGAGGGAATAGAAGTTTATGCACTTAAAGACAAAAAGCCTCTCGAAAATGATTCAGGCAAGGATACAGGAAAACGAAAGGCTGAGGACAATGGTGACAGGTCAAAGCGACTGCGGAGAGAGCCACGATTCACCACTTATTCAGAGCTGAATGAGAGTTTGGAGCGAATCTACCAAGATACACGAGAGAAAGTTCCCTACCGTAGGCCAATACGAAGGGATACCACTGTTGACGAGAGGAAATCAGACAGATACTACTTATTCCACGAACTGAATGGTCATAACACTAACGACTGTAGACATCTGAAAGATGAAGTGGAAGGACACATCAGGAACGGTATGCTACTTCAGTATGTGAGAAGGCGAGCTCCAGCAGTGGAGCCAGAGCGACCACCATCTACATCAGCTAGGGGTGCCCCCAAGCCGAGACACCGTATGATTATCAATTAATTGAAATAACGATGAACAAGTCGTGAACCTCTCACCAACACGGGTAAGTCATTTACACATGTGCGAGATCACGAACGGTCCATAGGCATGCTCTGAATGACTACTAACCCTATCGTTGTGGGAGTTTACACTTCGACATCCTTGCTTTGCTTTTGTTTCATCTTGATTTGAATATTTGAACTTAATTTTGTTTAACATTTCTGCTAAAGATTTATTTTCAATGAAATAATGCTACTTGTGATTTCATAACGGCTAAGCCACTTACACATGTACGGGATCACGAATGGTCCCTAGGCATGCTCTGAGATGGCGATAAACCATTGCAACAAACCATCCGGGAATCCACTCGAACGTGAAACCTGGTATTGATGATACTAAGTCCCTCCTCGGGCACACTCAATTCGCCTCGAACGGCACTCGACCACGAACGGTCACAATTCGATCACGAACGATCACACTTCGCCACGAACGGCACCCGACCTCGAACGGTCACCATTAGCCTCGAACGGCACTCGACCACGAACGGTCACAATTCACCTAATACGACATTCGATCGCGAACGATCACATTTTTGCCTCGTACGGCACACGATCGCGAACGATCACATTCCTCTTTCCACGTCACCCGACCGCGAACGGTCACAACTCGCCTCGGACGGCACTCCTCACCTCAAATGGCTTGATCACGAACGGTCGTCATTTGGGGCCATGTAAAAATGCTAGATCGCGAACGGTCGCATTCCACCTCAAATGGCTAGATCACGAACGGTCATCATTTAAGGTTATACAGAAAATGCTAGATCGCGAACGGTCGCATACCACCTCAAATGGCTAGATCGCGAACGGTCGTCGTTTAAGGTCATATTAAACTATCAATGTCTTTGCAGGTCATCAACAGGATATGAACATCCAGCTTATGGTATTACAAAACACACCTTCCTATCGCAAGGCATGTTTTGGGGGGCAAATGTTATCCCGCCTTTTGGCAAGGCCGTGACACCAAAAAACTGACTAGAACTCAATGACAGTTCAGCTTGTAGGACAGTTACATCGCAAGTTCACCATGGATATCGATGAATTTTGTCCGAGTCCGGATCGGGCTACAATTGATAGGACATGAAAAGCTAAGCCACGAGAGTCAACGTTTCAAATCTCAAGTCAATCCGAGTCCGTATGTTCAAGTTATGATCAACGCAAGATAGAAGAATCTATGTTCGAATCCATCAGTATAGCCATCATTCGAATCCATAATCCCTGCCTAACTTCGAATCCATCGGTATCGTCTTCTTCATATCCATTGGCAGGGTTCATGTTCGAATCCATCCAAGACATCGCTAGTTCGAATCCATCAAGTTACCCCTGTACGAAACCATGGCATTCGAATCGATCGAAAGGTGAATAGCCTCGCCTCCATCAGGTTCGTGTCCATCATCTGAAGGTCCTTCGAATCCATTCAGACGGCTAAGCTTCGTATCCACCATCCAAGGCAGAATGTTCGACTCGATGGAAGTTTCCCCTGGTTACTTCGAATCCACGGAGCTGCAGATACTTCGAATCCACACTGCTTGAAGCAACTTCGAATCGAACGACTTTACACCTAGATCGATTCGAACAGACCTTCGTTCATTCGATTCGAAGAGGGATGTCTTCGAATCCACTACCACGAATCCACCCAGTCAAAGCGGTGAAGAACATGGAGTCGACCCAGTCAATCCAGAGTGAGAAGCGGATCGATGCGAAGCATGCGCACCATGCCGTAGTCTTCGCGTAAAGGAGGGATCGATTCGAACGAATCGATTCGAACGTATCGATTCGAACGACTCCAGGAAACGAAAAACACCTACTTGAATCGATCATAACTCGAGTTCTACAAGTCCAAATGCTATGAAATTTTCACAGAAGCTTAAGCACATGATGAAGAATGTCCACGCCAAATTTCAGCTCGATTGGATGATTTCTTGATCGATTCGAACCAAGGGTTGAATCGATCCCAAAGTGGGCCCGGATCTCCAGATTTCGGCCATGTGGGCCCCCGGACGTACCAGAACTGGTCTCCCCTCATTTTAGGCGAAATATCAGCCTCCTACACCTATAAATAGAGCCCCTGGTCATTCAGAAAGGAGGTCGGACAATTCGAAGTACTAAAGAGCGCCCAGATTCTGCCAGATTTACTCCAGAACACCACCGCTACTTTAGATTGAGACTTAGCATATAATTCCAGTTGTACTACATTAGAAGAGATTGTAATCATCAAGTGAACATCAATAAAATCATCAACTTCAGAGTGGACGTAGGCAAGATCGCCGAACCACTATAAATCCTGTTTTTCTGTTCATTATTTCTGAACTGTGATACTCTGTTTGCTTAGATTTGAGATTTGTGCGTGAATATTGTTGATTTATATTCATACACTGGTGCTTTCACAACATTCGGGGTTTGTGACCAATTTTGGCACAAACAGTCACCCCATTTTTATTTCAAGTAGTTTTGATGGTGGTGTATGTTACAAAGTGATAGTGAAATTCTGTTGATAAATGATTAAGAGGGAATGGTGTTGGAGGTCGTAAACCGGTGGTGCGATTCACTAATGGGTGTAGGATATCTTTGGAATTTCAAAAAGTAACGGTGGAAATTCTATATATTCATTAAATTATCGCTATTAATGAAAGAGATGAAGCCATGTTGTGAAGTGATGATGTATTTAGATACATTTTTTTTCATAGTATACATTTGCTAAAAGAGCATATGCATGTAAAAGTACAAGTATTATTTTCATTTCCAACAGTATAAAATAAACTAAACAGAAGAAACGAATGATAAAACTTTAGTATTATATAAGAATTGGTTCTATGACCGTTCCTCAGTTGTCTCGGTCTTCTCGGAAGCTGCTTTAGATTCAGTTTACGCTGGCAACGGTACTGTCAAATCTAATTCCACGGGTTAATTATAAATCCATGCACATTGTGATTAAATGCACGTGCACCTGGACGTGCATATATACTCGTGAAACATAAGGGGTATATATACAAGTGTTAAACCCTAATTCATTTTTTTATTTATTTTTTGGAAAGGAAACCTAAAAGTACTATTTTACTTGGAAAAAAGAAAAAAAAAGGAAGCATTGTATTATGAAGTAATGTATTGGAATGGTAGGGCAGTAAAGTGCTATGCACTATCAATGTTGATGGGGTGGTGAAGATTTCAGGTTTGGGAAGTTGAAAGGTGGTGGATGAAAGGTGAATGTTAGAGGCAGAGAAATGATGAATGAATGTAGGTGAATGTTGAAGAAATTGAATTGCAGTTGTGTGGACGGTTGTTTGTTGTGAACAAAAAGTGTTGCACTGCACAGTGAACAGTGCACAATGAAACAGTGAACACTGAAACAATGAAGGAAATGAAAATTGCAAATGCAAAAATGTAAAAGAGAATGAAATGGAATAAAAGTGTTTTTTTTATTTTCCGATTGAAATTAGTGTTTTGTTTTTATTTTAATGAAATGCAAACACAAATGGAATAACAACAAACACACAAACCAAATAAAAGCAAAAATCACACAAAAACACACAACAATAACTTTTTTTTAATAACTGCACTCAACACACAAAACAACAATGAAGAGCAAACGAAAAATAATCCAAAGAATAGAAAGTTAAAGTCAAATCAATTCCCCGGCAACGGCGCCGAAAACTTGATCGGACGGCTAAATGTCTATCGAATTAGACAATAGCCGAACGAATTTTAAAATAAAATTTACCGCAAGCGCACGGCGTACAATTGTAGTACGTGGCGAATACGGGTCGATCCGCAGGGAATTGATGATTTTAAAAGTCTATTTAATCAAATTAAACCAAAGTCGAGAGATTATCAAGCTAAAAAAATTGAGAAAATTAGCAAACTAGCAACTACAAATGTGAATGAAAACTATGAGAATAAATTGACAATTTAGAGATAATTCCACTCTCTAGATCACATAAATCAACAAAATGAAGTTATGATCTCTCTTTTCTTTGTCATTAGTTAGCTTAATTGATGTGCTTATCATAAGTATGGTCTATTTGTGCTATTAATTAGCTCAACATAAGCCATCAAACTATAACACACCCCTTAAACCACTTACTGACTCATATGAAAAATGATAACAAAGTTGAAAGCAAAATTTATTTTAAGTATGGCCTATTAACTATTAATTAGAAATATAGACCATCAAATTTTAATCTCAACATTCACTTCATTACCATCATCATATGTAGATGAAGAGGTAATTTGTGTTAGTGATTGTTTAAGTATAGCCTATTTAGTGTCAACAATATAGGCTATCAAATTAAAAGCAAAAACAACAAGTTAGCCACTTCATACATTCTCATTAAAGCACAAAAAGAGAGTATAAAACATCAAAATGTTGAAGCTACATGATTAGAGGCTTCATTACCCCTAAATTGAAGGGATTAGCCTCTCATTTGTGTTATCATATCAACACAAGTAGCATGCAACATGAAACTAAAAAAAAGGAAGCAAAATGAAAGCTAAATGAAAAGAGAACTATTCTACTTGCATAAAAGAAAAGAATCTACACTACAACATGAAAGGAGATAAACAAGAAGAGGAAAATAACATGTATTAAATTGCATAAAAAAATTACATGAAAAGAAAATGGCTAAGTAGCCATGAAAAGAGAAAGAGAGCTTTCTTTTATTTTGAGCCTAAAACTAAACTAAAGAGAGACTAAGAGAGGAGGAGAGGTTACATGAAACATAAGGGGTATATATACAAGTGTTAAACCCTAATTCATTTTTTTATTTATTTTTTGGAAAGTAAACCTAAAAGTACTATTTTACTTGGAAAAAAAAGAAAAAAAAAAGAAAGCATTGTATTATGAAGCAATGTATTGGAATGGTAAGGCAGTAAAGTGCTATGCACTATCAATGTTGATGGGGTGGTGAAGATTTCAGGTTTGGGAAGTTGAAAGGTGGTGGATAAAAGGTGAATGTTAGGGGCAGAGAAATGATGAATGAATGTAGGTGAAGGTTGAAGGAATTGAATTGCAGTTGTGTGGACAGTTGTTTGTTGTGAAGCAAAAGTGTTGCACTGCACAGTGAACAGTGCACAATCAAACAGTGAACACTGAAACAATGAAGGAAATGGAAATTGCAAATGCAAAAATGTAAAAGAGAATGAAATGGAATAAAAGTGTTTTTTTATTTTCCGATTGAAATTTGTGTTTTGTTTTTATTTTAATGAAATGCAAACACAAATGGAATAACAACAAAAACACAAACCAAATAAAAGCAAAAATCACACAAAAACACACAACAATAACTTTTTTTTAATAACTGCACTCAACACACAAAACAACAATGAAGAGCAAACGAAAAATAATCTAAAGAATAGAAAGTTAAAGTCAAATCAATTCCCCGGCAACGGCACCAAAAACTTGATCGGACGGCTAAATGTCTATCGAATTAGAAAATAGCCAAACGAATTTTGAAATAAAATTTACCGCAAGCGCACGGCGTACAATTGTAGTACGTGGCGAATACAGGTCGATCCGCAAGGAATTGATGATTTTAAAAGTCTATTCAATCAAATTAAACCAAAGTCGAGAGATTATCAAGCTAAAAAAAATGAGAAAATTAGCAAACTAGCAACTACAAATGTGAATGAAAACTATGAGAATAAATTGACAATTTAGAGATAATTCCACTCTCTAGATCACATTAATCAACAAAATGAAGTTATGATCTCTCTTTTCTTTGTCATTAGTTAGCTTAATTGATGTGCTTATCATAAGTATGGTATATTTGTGCTATTAATTAGCTCAACATAAGCCATCAAACTATAACACACCCCTTAAACCACTTACTGACTCATATGAAAAATGATAACAACGTTGAAATCAAAATTTATTTTAAGTATGACCTATTAACTATTAATTAGAAATATAGACCATCAAATTTTAATCTCAACATTCACTTCATTACCATCATCATATGTAGATGAAGAGGTAATTTGTGTTAGTGATTGTTTAAGTATAGCCTATTTAGTGTCAACAATATAGTCTATCAAATTCAAAGCAAAAACAACAAGTTAGCCACTTCATACATTCTCATTAAAGCACAAAAAGAGAGTATAAAACATCAAAATGTTGAAACTACATGATTAGAGGCTTTATTACCCCTATATTGAAGGGATTAGCCTCTCATTTGTGTTATCATATCAACACAAGTAGCATGCAACATGAAACTAAAAAAAAGGAAGCAAAATGAAAGCTAAATGAAAAGAGAACTATTCTACTTGCATAAAAGAAAAGAATCTACACTACAAAATGAAAGGAGATAAACAAGAAGAGGAAAATAACATGTATTAAATTGCATTAAAAAAATTACATGAAAAGAAAATGGCTAAGTAGCCATGAAAAGAGAAAGAGAGCTTTCTTTTATTTTGAGCCTAAAACTAAACTAAAGAGAGACTAAGAGAGGAGGAGATGTTACATGAAACATAAGGGGTATATATACAAGTGTTAAACCCTAATTCATTTTATTTATTTATTTTTTGGAAAGGAAACCTAAAAGTACGGTTTTACTTGGAAAAAAAAGAAAAAAAAAGGAAGCATTTTATTATGAAGCAATGTATTGGAATGGTAGGGCAGTAAAGTGCTATGCACTATCAATGTTGATGGGGTGGTGAAGATTTCAGGTTTGGGAAGTTGAAAGGTGGTGGATGAAAGGTGAATGTTAGGGGCAGAGAAATGATGAATGAATGTAGGTGAAGGTTGAAGGAATTGAATTGCAGTTGTGTGGACAGTTGTTTGTTGTGAAGCAAAAGTGTTGCACTACACAGTGAACAGTGCACAACGAAACAGTGAACACTGAAACAATGAACGAAATGAAAATTGTAAATGCAAAAATGTAAAATAGAATGAAATGGAATAAAAGTGTTTTTTTTTCTTTTCCGATTGAAATTTGTGTTTTGTTTTTATTTTAATGAAATGCAAACACAAATGGAATAACAACAAACACACAAACCAAATAAAAGCAAAAATCACACGAAAACACACAACAATAACTTTTTTTTTAATACCTGCACTCAACACACAAAACAACAATGAAGAGCAAACGAAAAATAATCCAAAGAATAGAAAGTTAAAATCAAATCAATTCCACGGCAACGGCGCCAAAAACTTGATCGGACGGCTAAATGTCTATCGAATTAGAAAATAGCCGAACGAATTTTGAAATAAAATTTACCGCAAGCGCATGGCGTACAATTGTAGTACGTGGCGAATACTGGTCGATCCGCAGGGAATTGATGATTTTAAAAGTCTATTCAATCAAATTAAACCAAAGTCGAGAGATTATAAAGCTAAAAGAAATTAGAAAATTAGCAAACTAACAAATACAAATGTGAATGAAAACTATGAGAATAAATTGACAATTTAGAGATAACTCCACTCTCTAGATCACATAAATCAAAAAAATGAAGTTATAATCTCTCTTTTCTTTGTCATTAGTTAGCTTAATTGATGTGCTTATCATAAATATGGTCTATTTGTGCTATTAATTAGCTCAACATAAGCCATCAAACTATAACACACCCCTTAACCCACTTACTGACTCGTATGAAAAATGATAACAAAGATGAAAGAAAAATTTATTTTAAGTATGACCTATTAACTATTAATTAGAAATATAGACCATCAAATTTTAATCTCAACATTCACTTCATTACCAAAATCATATGTAGATGAAGAGGTAATTTGTGTTAGTGATTGTTTAAGTATAGCCTATTTGTTGTCAACAATATAGGCTATCAAATTAAAATCAAAAACAACAAGTTAGCCACTTCATACATTCTCATTAAAGCACAAAAAGAGAGTATAAAACATCAAAATGTTGAAGCTACATGATTAGTGGCTTCATTACCCCTAAATTGAAGGGATTAGCGTCTCATTTGTGTTATCATATCAACACAAGTAACATGCAACATGAAACTAAAAAAAGGAAGCAAAATGAAAGATAAATGAAAAGAGAACTATTCTACTTGCATAAAAGAAAAGAATCTACACTACAACATTAAAGGAGATAAACAAGAAGAGGAAAATAACATGTATTAAATTGCATAAAAGAAATTACATGAAAAGAAAATGGCTAAGTAGCCATGAAAAGAGAAAGAGAGCTTTCTTTTATTTTGAGCCTAAAACTAAACTAAAGAGAGACTAAGAAAGGAGGAGAGGTTACATGAAACATAAGGGGTATATATGCAAGTGTTAAACCCTAATTCATTTTTTTATTTTTTGGAAAGGAAACCTAAAAGCACTGTTTTACTTAAAAAAATGAAAAAAAAGGAAGCACTGTATTATGAAGCAATGTATTGGAATGGCAGGGCAGTAAAGTGCTATGCATTGTCAATGTTGATGGGGTGGTGAAGATTTCAGGTTTGAGAAGTTGAAAGGTGGTGGATGAAAGGTGAATGTTAGGCGTAGAGAAATGATGAATGAATGTAGGTGAAGGTTGAAAAAATTGAATTGCAGTTGTGTGGACAGTTGTTTGTTGTGAATCAAAAGTGTTGCACTGCACAGTGAACAGTGCACAATGAAACAGTGAACACTGAAACAATGAACGAAATGAAAATTGTAAATGCAAAAATGTAAAAGAGAATGAAATGGGATAAAATTGTTTTTTTTCTTTTCCGATTGAAATTTGTGTTTTGTTTTTATTTTAATGAAATGCAAACACAAATAGAATAACAACATACACACAAACCAAATAAAAGCAAAAATCACACAAAAACATACACCAATAACTATTTTTTAATAACTGCACTCAATACACAAAACAACAATGAAGAGCAAACGAAAAATAATCCAAAGAATAGAAAGTTAAAGTCAAATCAATTCCCCGGCAACGGCGCCAAAAACTTGATCGGACGGCTAAATGTCTATCGAATTAGAAAATAGCCGAACGAATTTTGAAATAAAATTTACCGCAAGCGCACGTCGTACAATTGTAGTACGTGGTGAATACGGGTCGATCCGTAGGGAATTGATGATTTTAAAAGTCTATTCAATCAAATTAAACCAAAGTCGAGAGATTATCAAGCTAAAAAAATGAGAAAATTAGCAAACTAGCAACTACAAATGTGAATGAAAACTATGAGAATAAATTGACAATTTAGAGATAATTCCACTCTCTAGATCACATAAATCAACAAAATGAAGTTATGATCTCTCTTTTCTTTGTCATTAGTTAGCTTAATTGATGTGCTTATCATAAGTATGGTCTATTTGTGCTATTAATTAGCTCAACATAAGCCATCAAACTATAACACACCCCTTAAACCACTTACTGACTCATATGAAAAATGATAAAAAAGTTGAAAGCAAAATTTATTTTAAGTATGGCCTATTAACTATTAATTAGAAATATAGACCATCAAATTTTAATATCAACATTCACTTCATTACCAAAATCATATGTAGATGAAGAGGTAATTTGTGTTACTGATTGTTTAAGTATAGCCTATTTGGTGTCAACAATGTAGGCTTTCAAATTCAAAGCAAAAACAAAAAGTTAGCCACTTCATACATTCTCATTAAAGCACAAAAAGAGAGTATAAAACATCAAAATGTTGAAGCTACATGATTAGAGGCTTCATTACCCCTAAATTGAAGGGATTAGCCTCTCATTTGTGTTATCATATCAACACAAGTAGCATGCAACATGAAACTAAAAAAAGGAAGCAAAATGAAAGCTAAATGAAAAGAGAACTATTCTACTTGCATAAAAAAAAAGAATCTACACTACAACATGAAAGGAGATAACAAGAAGAGGAAAATAACATGTATTAAATTGCATAAAAAAAATTACGTGAAAAGAAAATGGCTAAGTAGCCATGAAAAGAGAAAGAGAGCTTTCTTTTATTTTGAGCCTAAAACTAAACTAAAGAGAGACTAAGAGAGGAGGAGAGGTTACATGAAACATAAGGGGTATATATGCAAGTGTTAAACCCTAATTCATTTTTTTATTTTTTTATTTTTTGGAAAGGAAACCTAAAAGTACTGTTTTACTTGAAAAAAAAAAGAAAAAAAAGGAAGCACTGTATTATGAAGCAATGTATTGGAATGGGAGGGCAGTAAAGTGCTATGCACTGTCAATGTTGATGGGGTGGTGAAGATTTCAGGTTTGGGAAGTTGAAAGGTGGGGGATGAAAGGTGAATGTTAGGGGCAGAGAAATGATGAATGAATGTAGGTGAAGGTTGAAGGAATAGAATTGCAGTTGTGTGGACAGTTGTTTGTTGTGAAGCAAAAATGTTGCACTGCACAGTGAACAGTGCACAATGAAACAGTGAACACTGAAACAATGAAGGAAATGAAAATTGTAAATGCAAAAATGTAAAAGAGAATGAAATGGAATAAAAGGGTTTTTTTATTTTCCGATTGAAATTTGTGTTTTGTTTTTATTTTAATAAAATGCAAACACAAATGGAATAACAACAAACACACAAACCAAATAAAAGCAAAAATCACACAAAAACACACAACAATAACTTTTTTTTTAATAACTGCACTCAACACACAAAACAACAATGAAGAGCAAACGAAAAATAATCCAAAGAATAGAAAGTTAAAGTCAAATCAATTCCCCGGCAACGGCGCCAAAAACTTGATCGGATGGCTAAATGTCTATCGAATTAGAAAATAGCCGAACGAATTTTGAAATAAAATTTACCGCAAGCGCACGGAGTACAATTGTAGTACGTGGCGAATACGGGTCGATCTGCAGGGAATTGATGATTTTAAAAGTCTATTCAATCAAATTAAACCAAAGTCGAGAGATTATCAAGCTAAAAAAAATGAGAAAATTAGCAAACTAGCAACTACAAATGTGAATGAAAACTATGAGAATAAATTGACAATTTAGAGATAATTCCACTCTCTAGATCACATAAATCAACAAAATGAAGTTATTATCTCTCTTTTCTTTGTCATTAGTTAGCTTAATTGATGTGCTTATCATAAGTATGGTCTATTTGTGCTATTAATTAGCTCAACATAAGCCATCAAACTATAACACACCCCTTAAACCACTTACTGACTCATATGAAAAATGATAACAAAGTTGAAAGCAAAATTTATTTTAAGTATGGCCTATTAACTATTAATTAGAAATATAGACCATCAAATTTTAATCTCAACATTCACTTCATTACCATCATCATATTTAGATGAAGAGGTAATTTGTGTTAGTGATTGTTTAAGTATAGCCTATTTGGTGTCAACTATATAGGCTATCAAATTCAAAGCAAAAACAACAAGTTAGCCACTTCATACATTCTCATTAAAGCACAAAAAGTGGGTATAAAACATCAAAATGTTGAAGCTACATGATTAGAGGCTTCATTACCCCTAAATTGAAGGGATTAGCCTCTCATTTGTGTTATCATATCAACACAAGTAGCATGCAACATGAAACTAAAAAAAGGAAGCAAAATGAAAGCTAAATGAAAAGAGAACTATTCTACTTGCATAAAAGAAAAGAATCTACACTACAACATGAAATGAGATAAACAAGAAGAGGAAAATAACATGTATTAAATTGCATAAAAAAAATTACATGAAAAGAAAATGGCTAAGTAGCATTGAAAAGAGAAAGAGGGCTTTCTTTTATTTTGAGCCTAAAACTAAACTAAAGAGAGACTAAGAGAGGAGGAGAGGTTACATGAAACATAAGGGGTATATATGCAAGTGTTAAACCCTAATTCATTTTTTTTTGGAAAGGAAACCTAAAAGTATTGTTTTACTTGAAAAAAAAAGGGAAAAAAAGGAAGCACTGTATTATGAAGCAATGTATTGGAATGGCAGGGAAGTAAAGTGCTATGCACTGTCAATGTTCATGGGGTGGTGAAGATTTCAGGTTTGGGAAGTTGAAAGGTGGTGGATGAAAGGTGAATGTTAGGGGCAGAGAAATGATGAATGAATGTAGGTGAATGTTGAAGAAATTGAACTGTACTTGTGTGGACAGTTGTTTGTTGTGAAGGAAAAGTGTTGCACTGCACAGTGAACAGCGAACACTGAAATAGTGAGCACTGAAACAATAAAGGAAATGAAAAATGTAAATGCAAAAATGTAAAAGAGAATGAAATGGAATAAAAGTGTTTTTTTTTCTTTTACGATTGAAATTTGTGTTTTGTTTTTATTTTAATGAAATGCAAACACAAATGGAATAACAACAAACACACAAACCAAATAAAAGCAAAAATCACACAAAAACACACAACAATAACTTTTTTTTTAATAACTGCACTCAACACACAAAACAACAATGAAGAGCAAACGAAAAATAATCCAAAGAATAGAAAGTTAAAGTCAAATCAATTCCCCGACAATGGCGCCAAAAACTTGATCGGACGGCTAAATGTCTATCGAATTAGAAAATAGCCGAACGAATTTTGAAATAAAATTTACCGCAAGCGCACGGCGTACAATTGTAGTACGTGGCGAATACGGGTCGGTCCGTAGGGAATTGATGATTTTAAAAGTCTATTCAATCAAATTAAACCAAAGTCGAGAGATTATCAAGCTAAAAAAATGAGAAAATTAGCAAACTACCAACTAAAAATGTGAATGAAAATTATGAGAATAAATTGACAATTTAGAGATAATTCCACTCTCTAGATCACATAAATCAACAAAATGAAGTTATGATCTCTCTTTTCTTTGTCATTAGTTAGCTTAATTGATGTGCTTATCATAAGTATGGTCTATTTGTGCTATTAATTAGCTCAACATAAGCCATCAAACTATAACACACCCCTTAAACCACTTACCGACTCATATGAAAAATGATAACAAAGATGAAAGCTAAATTTATTTTAAGTATGTCCTATTAACTATTAATTAGAAATATAGATCATCAAATTTTAATCTCAACATTCACTTCATTACCATCATCATATGTAGATGAAGAGGTAATTTGTGTTAGTGATTGTTTAAGTATAGCCTATTTGGTGTCAACAATATAGACTATCAAATTCAAATCAAAAACAACAAGTTACAATCTCATTAAAGCACAAAAAGAGAGTATAAAACATCAAAATGTTGAAGCTACATGATTAGAGGCTTCATTACCCCTAAATTGAAGGGATTAGCCTCTCATTTGTGTTATCATATCAACACAAGTAGCATGCAACATGAAACTAAAAAAAAGGAAGCAAAATGAAAGCTAAATGAAAAGAGAACTATTCTACTTGCAAAAAAGAAAAGAATCTACACTACAACATGAAAGGAGATAAACAAGAAGAGGAAAATAACATGTATTAAATTGCATAAAAAGAATTACATGAAAAGAAAATGGCTAAGTAGCCATGAAAAGAGAAAGAGAGCTTTATTTTATTTTGAGCCTAAAACTAAACTAAAGAGAGACTAAGAGAGAAGGAGAGGTTACATAAAACATAAGGGGTATATATGCAAGTGTTAAACCGTAATTCATTTTTTTTGGAAAGGAAACCTAAAAGTACTGTTTTACTTGAAAAAAAAATGAAAAAAAAGGAAGCACTGTATTATGAAGCAATGTATTGGAATGGCAGGGCAGTAAAGTGCTATGCACTGTCAATGTTGATGGGGTGGTGAAGATTTCAAGTTTGGGAAGTTGAAAGGTGGTGGATGAAAGGTGAATGTTAGGGGCAGAGAAATGATGAATGAATGTAGGTCAAGGTTGAAGAAATTGAAATGTAGTTGTGTGGACAGTTGTTTGTTGTGAAGCAAAAGTGTTGCACTGCACAGTGAACAGTGCACAATGAAAAAGTGAACACTGAAACAATGAAGGAAATGAAAATTGTAAATGTAAAAATGTAAAAGAGAATGAAATGGAATAAAAGTGTTTTTTTTCTTTTCCGATTGAAATTTGTGTTTTGTTTTTATTTTAATGAAATGCAAACACAAATGGAATAACAACAAACACACAAACCAAATAAAAGTAAAAATCACACAAAAACACACAACAATAATTTTTTTTAATAACTGCACTCAACACACAAAACAACAATGAAGAGCAAACGAAAAATAATCTTCGATTTACCTAAAAAAGGCTATCCGAACCTCAATCAGGTCTCTGAAGTTTTTTGGTTTTCTTTTTTCCATCACGTGAATATTTACGTTAAAACGGGATCACCGTGGCTGGTCTTCGATTTACCTTCCCTGGAGAGTGGTGCACCATGGTACTGTTCCATTTCTAATCCCTGCACCCACATCTAAAAGTCGAACGGCGCTGTTTCGGCTTTTTGGACGAATGTTGCACCTTGCACCGCGGATGTTGCACCCTGTGCATATCGATTCTTCGGACGGCCATAACTGTTGGCTCGTTTAGAGTTACGGGAGCCATAACCAGTCAAAACGAAGCTCTCGGTGAGTTCTACGGCTTTGACGGCTGTAAGCCGTCAATGGATAGTTTCATACCCAAAAAAGGCTATCTGAACCCCAATCGGGTCTTTGATGTTTTTTGGCCTTCTTTTTTCCATCACGTGAATATTTACGTTAAAACGGGATCACCGTGGCTTGTCTTCGATTTACCTTCCCTGGAGAGTGGTGCACCATGGTACTGTTCCATTTCAAATCCCTGCACCCACATCTAAAAGTCTAACGACGCTATTTCGGCTTTTTGGACGAATGTTGCACCTTGCACCGCGGATGTTGCACCCTGTGCATATCGATTCTTCGGACGGCCATAACAGTTGGCTCGTTTAGAGTTACGGGAGCCATAACCAGTCAAAACGAAGCTCTCGGTGAGTTCTACGGCTTTGACGGCTGTAAGCCATCAATGGATAGTTTCATACCTAAAAAAGGATATCCGAACCTCAATCGGGTCTCTGATGTTTTTTGGCCTTCGTTTTTCCATCACGTGAATTTTTACGTTAAAACGGGATCACTGTGGCTGGTCTTCGATTTACCTTCCCTGGAGAATGGTGCACCATGGTACTATTCCATTTCAAATCCCTACACCCACTTCTAAAAGACGAACGGCGCTGTTTCAGCTTTTTGGACGAATGTTGTACCTTGCACCGCGGATGTTGCACCCTGTGGATATCGATTCTTCGGACGGCCATAACTGTTGGCTCGTTTAGATTTACGGGAGCCATAACCAGTCAAAACGAAGCTCTCAGTGAGTTCTACGGCTTTGACAGCTGTAAGCCGTCAATGGATAGTTTCATACCAAAAAAAGGCTATCTGAACCTCAATCGAGTCTCTGAAGTTTTTTGGCCTTCTCTTTTCCATCACGTGAATTTTTACGTTAAAACGGGATCATCGTGGCTTGTCTTTGATTTGACTTCCTTGGAGAGTGGTGCACCATGGTACTGTTCCATTTCAAATCCCTGCACCCACTTCTAAAAGTCGAACGGCGCTGTTTCGGCTTTTTGGACGAATGTTGCACCTTGCACCGCGGATGTTGCACCCTGTGGATATCGATTCTTCGGACGGCCATAAATGTTTGCTCGTTTAGAGTTACGGGAGCCATAACCAGTCAAAATGAATCTCTCAGTGAGTTCTACGGCTTTGACAGCTGTAATCCGTCAATGGATAGTTTCATACCCAAAAAAGGCTATCCGAACCTCAATCGGGTCTCTGATGTTTTTTGGCCTTCTTTTTTCCATCACGTGAATATTTACGTTAAAGGGATCACTGTGGCTTGTCTTCGATTTACCTTCCCTGGAGAGTGGTGCACCATGGTACTGTTCCACTTCAAATCCCTGCACCTACATCTAAAAGTCGAACGGCGCTGTTTTGGCTTTTTGGACGAATGTAGCACCTTGCACCGTGGATGTTGCACCCGGTGGATATCAATTCTTCGGACGGCCATAACTGTTGGCTCGTTTAGAGTTACGGGAGCCATAACCAGTCAAAATGAAGCTCTCAGTTAGTTCTACGGCTTTGACTGCTGTAAGCCATCAATGGATAGTTTCATACCTAAAAAAGGCTATCCGAACCTCAATCGGGTCTCTGAAGTGTTTTGGTTTTCTTTTTTCCATCACGTGAATATTTACGTTAAAACGGGATCACCGTGGCTGGTCTTCGATTTACCTTCCCTGGAGAGTGGTGCACCATGGTACTGTTCCATTTCAAATCCCTACACCCACATCTAAAAGTCGAACGGCGCTGTTTCGGCTTTTTGGACGAATGTTGCACCTTGCACCGTGGATGTTGCACCTTGTGCATATCGATTCTTCGGATGGCCATAACTGTTGGCTCGTTTAGAGTTACGGGAGCCATAACCAGTCAAAACGAAGCCCTCGGTGAGTTCTACGGCTTTGACGGTTGTAAGCCATCAATGGATAGTTTCATACCCAAAAAAGGCTATCCGAACCCCAATCGGGTCTCTGATGTTTTTTGGCCTTCTTTTTTCCATCACGTGAATATTTACGTTAAAACGGGATCACCGTGGCTTGTCTTCGATTTACCTTCCCTGGAGAGTGGTGCACCATAGTACTGTCCCATTTCAAATCCCTGCACCCACATCTAAAAGTCTAACGGCGTTGTTTCGGCTTTTTGGACGAATGTTGCACCTTGCACCGCGGATGTTGCACCCTGTGCATATCGATTCTTCGGACGGCCATAACTGTTGGCTCGTTTAGAGTTACGGGAGCCATAACTAGTCAAAACGAAGCTCTCGGTGAGTTCTACGGCTTTGAGGGCTGTAAGCCATCAATGGATAGTTTCATACCTAAAAAAGGATATCCGAACCTCAATCGGGTCTCTGATGTTTTTTGGCCTTCTTTTTTCCATCACCTGAATTTTTACGTTAAAACGGGATCACCGTGGCTGGTCTTCGATTTACCTTCCCTGGAGAGTGGTGCACCATGGTACTATTCCATTTCAAATCCCTGCACCCACTTCTAAAAGTCGAACGGCGCTGTTTCGGCTTTTTGGACGAATGTTGCACCTTGCACCGCGGATGTTGCACCCTGTGGATATCGATTCTTCGGACGGCCATAACTGTTGGCTCGTTTAGATTTACGGGAGCCATAACCAGTCAAAACGAAGCTTTCAGTGAGTTCTACGGCTTTGACAGCTGTAAGCCGTCAATGGATAGTTTCATACCAAAAAAAGGCTATCCGAACCTCAATCGGGTCTCTGAAGTTTTTTGGCCTTCTCTTTTCCATCACGTAAATTTTTACGTTAAAACGGGATCACCGTGGCTTGTCTTTGATTTACCTTCCTTGGAGAGCGGTGCAACATGGTACTGTTCCATTTCAAATCCCTGCACCCACTTCTAAAAGTCGAACGGCGCTGTTTCGGCTTTTTGGACGAATGTTGCACCTTGCACCGCGGATGTTGCACCCTATGGATATCGATTCTTCGGACGGCCATAAATGTTGGCTCGTTTAGAGTTACAAGAGCCATAACCAGTAAAAACGAATCTCTCAGTGAGTTCTACGGCTTTGACAGCTGTAATCCGTCAATGGATAGTTTCATACCCAAAAAAGGCTATCCGAACCTCAGTTGGGTCTCTGATGTTTTTTGGCCTTCTTTTTTCCATCACGTGAATATTTACGTTAAAACGGGATCGTCGTGGCTTGTCTTCAATTTACCTTCCCTGGAGAGTGGTGCACCATGGTACTGTTCCATTTCAAATCCCTGCACCTACATCTAAAAGTCGAACGACGCTGTTTTGGCTTTTTGGACGAATGTAGCCCCTTGCACCGTGGATGTTATACCCTGTGGATATCGATTCTTCGGACGGACATAACTGTTGGCTCGTTTAGAGTTTCGGGAGCCATAACCAGTCAAAACGAAGCTCTCAGTTAGTTCTACGGCTTTGACAGCTGTAAGCCATCAATGGATAGTTTCATACCTAAACAAGGCTATCCGAACCTCAATCGGGTGTCTGAAGTTTTTTGGCCTTCTTTTTTCCATCACGTGAATATTTACGTTAAAACGGGATCACCGTGGCTGGTCTTCTATTTACCTTCCCTGGAGAGTGGTGCACCATGGTACTATTCCATTTCAAATCCCTGCACCCACATCTAAAAGTCGAACGGCGCTGTTTTGGCTTTTTGGACGAATGTTGCACCTTGCACCGTGGATGTTGCACCCTGTGCATATCGATTCTTCGGACGGCCATAACTGTTGGCTCATTTAGAGATACAGGATCCATAACCAGTCAAAACGAAGCACTCGGTGAGTTCTACGGCTTTGACGGCTGTAAGCCGTCAATGGATAGTTTCATACCCAAAAAAGGCTATCCGAACCCCAATCGGGTCTCTGATGTTTTTTGGCCTTCTTTTTTCCATCACGTGAATATTTACGTTAAAACGGGATCACCGTGGATTGTCTTCGATTTACCTTCCCTGGAGAGTGGTGCACCATGGTACTGTTCCATTTCAAATCCCTGCACCCACATCTAAAAGTCGAACGGCGCTGTTTCGGCTTTTTGGACGAATGTTGCACCTTGCACCGCGGATGTTGCACCCTCTGCATATCGATTCTTCGGACGGCTATAACTGTTGGATCGTTTAGAGTTACGGGAGCCATAACCAGTCAAAACGAAGCTCTCGGTGATTTCTACGGCTTTGACGGCTGTAAGCCATCAATGGATAGTTTCATACCTAAAAAAGGATATCTGAACCTCAATCGGGTCTTTGATGTTTTTTGGCCTTCTTTTTTCCATCACGTGAATTTTTACGTTAAACCGGGATCACCGTGGATGGTCTTCGATTTACCTTCCCTGGAGAGTGGTGCACCATGGTACTATTCCATTTCAAATCCCTGCACCCACTTCTAAAAGTCAAACGGCGCTATTTCGGCTTTTTGGATGAATGTTGCACCTTGCACCGCGGATGTTGCACCCTGTGGATATCGATTCTTCGAACGACCATAACTGTTGGCTCGTTTAGATTTACGGAAGCCATAACCAGTGATAACGAAGCTCTCAGTGAGTTCTACGACTTTGACAGCTGTAAGCCGTCAATGGATAGTTTCATACCAAAAAAAGGCTATCCGAACCTCAATCGAGTCCCTGAAGTTTTTTGGCCTTCTCTTTTCCATCACGTGAATTTTTACGTTAAAACGGGATCACCGTGTCTTGTCTTCGATTTACCTTCCTTGGAGAGTGGTGCACTATGGTACTGTTCCATTTCAAATCCCTGCACCCACTTCTAAAAGTCGAACGGCGTTGTTTCGGCTTTTTCGACGAATGTTGTACCTTGCACCGCGGATGTTGCACCTTGTGGATATCGATTCTTCGGACGGCCATAACTGTTGGCTCGTTTAGATTTACGGGAGCCATAACCAGTAAAAACGAAGCTCTCAGTGAGTTCTACGGCTTTGACAGCTGTAAGCCGTTAATGGATAGTTTCATACCAAAAAAAGGCTATCCGAACCTCAATAGAGTCTTTGAAGTTTTTTGGCCTTCTCTTTTCCATCACGTGAATTTTTACGTTAAAACGGGATCACCGTGGCTTGTCTTTGATTTAACTTCCTTGGAGAGTGGTGCACCATGGTACTGTTCCATTTCAAATCCCTGCACCCACTTCTAAAAGTCGAACGGCGCTGTTTTGGCTTTTTGGACAAATGTTGCACCTTGCACCACGGATGTTGCACCCTGTGGATATCGATTCTTCGGACGGCCATAAATGTTTGCTCGTTTAGAGTTACGGGAGCCATAACAAGTCAAAATGAATCTCTCAGTGAGTTCTACGGCTTTGACAGCTGTAATCCGTCAATGGATAGTTTCATACCCAAAAAAGGCTATCCGAACCTCAATCGGGTCTCTGATGTTTTTTGGCCTTCTTTTTTCCATCACGTGAATATTTACGTTAAAACGGGATCACTATGGCTTGTCTTCGATTTACCTTCCCTGGAGAGTGGTGCACCATGGTACTGTTCCATTTCAAATCCCTGCACCTACATCTAAAAGACGAACGGCGCTGTTTTGGCTTTTTGGACGAATGTAGCACCTTGCACCGTGGATGTTGCACCCTGTGGATATCGATTCTTCGGACGGCCATAACTGTTGGCTCGTTTAGAGTTACGGGAGCCATAACCAGTCAAAACGAAGCTCTCAGTTAGTTCTACGGCTTTTACTACTGTAAGCCATCAATGGATAGTTTCATACTTAAAAAAGGCTATCCGAACCTCAATCGGGTCTCTGAAGTGTTTTGGTTTTCTTTTTTCCATCACGTGAATATTTACGTTAAAACGGGATCACCGTGGCTGGTCTTCGATTTACCTTCCCTGGAGAGTGGTGCACCATGGTACTGTTCCATTTCAAATCCCTACACCCACATCTAAAAGTCGAACGGCGTTGTTTCGGCTTTTTGGATGAATGTTGCACCTTGCACCGTGGATGTTGCACCCTGTGCATATCGATTCTTCGGATGGCCATAACTGTTGGCTCGTTTAGAGTTACGGGAGCCATAACCAGTCAAAACAAAGCTCTCGGTGAGTTCTACGGCTTTGACGGCTGTAAGCCGTCAATGGATAGTATCATACCCAAAAAAGGCTATCCGAACCCCAATCGGGTCCCTGATGTTTTTTGGCCTTCTTTTTTCCATCACGTGAATATTTACGTTAAAACGGGATCACCGTGGCTTGTCTTCGATTTACCTTCCCTGGAGAGTGGTGCACCATAGTACTGTCCCATTTCAAATCCCTGCACCCACATCTAAAAGTCTAACGGCGTTGTTTCGGCTTTTTGAACGAATGTTGCACCTTGCACCGCGGATGTTGCACCCTGTGCATATCGATTCTTCGGACGGCCATAAATGTTGGCTCGTTTAGAGTTACGGGAGCCATAACTAGTCAAAACGAAGCTCTCGGTGAGTTCTACGGCTTTGAGGGCTGTAAGCCATCAATGGATAGTTTCATACCTAAAAAAGGATATCCGAACCTCAATCGGGTCTCTGATGTTTTTTGGCCTTCTTTTTTCCATCACCTAAATTTTTACGTTAAAACGGGATCACCGTGGCTGGTCTTCGATTTACCTTCCCTGGAGAGTGGTGCACCATGGTACTATTCCATTTCAAATCCCTGCACCCACTTCTAAAGTCGAACGGCGCTGTTTCGGCTTTTTGGACGAATGTTGCACCTTGCACCGCGGATGTTGCACCCTGTGGATATCGATTCTTCGGACGGCCATAACTGTTGGCTCGTTTAGATTTACGGGAGCCATAACCAGTCAAAACAAAGCTTTCAGCGAGTTCTACGGCTTTGACAGCTGTAAGCCGTCAATGGATAGTTTCATACCAAAAAAAGGCTATCCGTACCTCAATCGGGTCTCTGAAGTTTTTTGGCCTTCTCTTTTCCATCACGTAAATTTTTACGTTAAAACGGGATCACCGTGGCTTGTCTTCGATTTACCTTCCTTGGAGAGTGGTGCACCATGGTACTGTTCCATTTCAAATCCCTGCACCCACTTCTAAAAGTCGAACGGCGTTGTTTTGGCTTTTTGGACGAATGTTGCACCTTGCACCGCGGATGTTGCACCCTGTGGATATCGATTCTTCGGACGGCCATAAATGTTGGCTCCTTTAGAGTTACAGGAGCCATAACCAGTAAAAACGAATCTCTCAGTGAGTTCTACGGCTTTGACAGCTGTAATCCGTCAATGGATAGTTTCATACCCAAAAAAGGCTATCCGAACCTCAGTCGGGTCTCTGATGTTTTTTGGCCTTCTTTTTTCCATCACGTGAATATTTACGTTAAAACGGGATCGCCGTGGCTTGTCTTCGATTTACCTTCCCTGGAGAGTGGTGCACCATGGTACTGTTCCATTTCAAATCCCTGCACCTACATCTAAAAGTCGAACGACGCTGTTTTGGCTTTTTGGACGAATGTAGCACCTTGCACCGTGGATGTTACACCCTGTGGATATCGAGTCTTCGGACGGCCATAACTGTTGGCTCGTTTAGAGTTTCGGGAGCCATAACTAGTCAAAACGAAGCGCTCAGTTAGTTCTACGGCTTTGACAGCTGTAAGCCATCAATGGATAGTTTCATACCTAAAAAAGGCTATCCGAACCTCAATCGGGTGTCTGAAGTTTTTTGGCCTTCTTTTTTCCATCACGTGAATATTTACGTTAAAACGGGATCACCGTGGTTGGTCTTCTATTTACCTTCCCTGGAGAGTGGTGCACCATGGTACTGTTCCATTTCAAATCCCAGCACCCACATCTAAAAGTCGAACGACGCTGTTTTGGCTTTTTGGACGAATGTTGCACCTTGCACCGTGGATGTTGCACCCTGTGCATATCGATTCTTCGGACGGCCATAACTATTGGCTCGTTTAGAGATACAGGAGCCATAACCAGTCAAAACAAAGCTCTCGGTGAGTTCTACGGCTTTGACGGCAGTAAGCCGTCAATGGATAGTTTCATACCCAAAAAAGGCTATCCGAACCCCAATCGGGTCTCTGATGTTTTTTGGCCTTCTTTTTTCCATCACGTGAATATTTACGTTAAAACGGGATCACCGTGCCTTGTCTTCGATTTACCTTCCCTGGAGAGTGGTGCACCATGGTACTGTTCCATTTCAAATCCCTGCACCCACATCTAAAAGTCGAACGGCGCTGTTTCGGCTTTTTGGACGAATGTTGCACCTTGCACCGTGGATGTTACACCCTGTGCATATCGATTCTTCGGACGGCC
Source organism: Allium fistulosum (assembly GCA_030737815.1). Classification (NCBI taxonomy): domain Eukaryota; kingdom Viridiplantae; phylum Streptophyta; class Magnoliopsida; order Asparagales; family Amaryllidaceae; genus Allium; species Allium fistulosum. The sequence goes on from JASFAW010000011.1 coordinate 25,827,844, forward strand.
ATAACCGTTGGATCGTTTAGAGTTACGGGAGCCATAACCAGTCAAAATGAAGCTCTCGGTGAGTTCTACGGCTTTGACGGCTGTAAGCCATCAATGGACAGTTTTTTACCTAAAAAAGGATATCTGACCTCAATCGGGTCTTTGATGTTTTTTGGCCTTCTTTTTTCCATCACGTGAATTCTTACGTTAAACCGGGATCACCGTGGCTGGTCTTCGATTTACCTTCCCTGGAGAGTGGTGCACCATGGTACTATTCCATTTCAAATCCCTGCACCCACATCTAAAAGTCGAACGGCGCTGTTTCGGCTTTTTGGACGAATGTTGCACCTTGCACCGCGGATGTTGCACCTTGTGGATATCGATTCTTTGGACGGCCATAACTGTTGGCTCGTTTAGATTTACGGAAGCCATAACCAGACAAAACGAAGCTCTTAGTGAGTTCTACGACTTTGACAGCTGTAAGCCTCCAATGGATAGTTTCATACCAAAAAAAGGCTATCCGAACCTCAGTCGAGTCTCTGAAGTTTTTTGGCCTTCTCTTTTCCATCTCGTGAATTTTTACGTTAAAATGGGATCACCGTGTCTTGTCTTCGATTTACCTTCCTTGGAGAGTGGTGCACCATGGTACTGTTCCATTTCAAATCCCTGCACCCACTTCTAAAAGTCGAACGGCGTTGTTTCGGCTTTTTGGACGAATGTTGTACCTTGCACCGTGGATGTTGCACCCTGTGGATATCGATTCTTCGGACGGCCATAACTGTTGGCTCGTTTAGATTTACGGGAGCCATAACCAGTAAAAACGAAGCTCTCAGTGAGTTCTATGGCTCTGACAGCTGTAAGCCGTTAATGGATAGTTTCATACCAAAAAAAGGCTATCCGAACCTCAATCGAGTCTTTGAAGTTTTTTGGCCTTCTCTTTTCCATCACGTGAATTTTTACGTTAAAACGCGATCACCGTGGCTTGTCTTTGATTTAACTTCCTTGGAGAGTGGTGCACCATGGTACTGTTCCATTTCAAATCCCTGCACCCACTTCTAAAAGTCGAACGGCGCTGTTTCGGCTTTTTGGACAAATGTTGCACCTTGCACCGCGGATGTTGAACCCTATGGATATCGATTCTTCGGACGGCCATAAATGTTTGCTCGTTTAGAGTTACGGGAGCCATAACCAGTAACAACGAATCTCTCAGTGAGTTCTACGGCTTTGACAGCTTTAATCCGTCAATGGATAGTTTCATACCCAAAAAAGGCTATCCGAACCTCAGTCGGGTCTCTGATGTTTTTTGGCCTTCTTTATTCCATCACGTGAATATTTACGTTAAAACGGGATCGCCGTGGCTTGTCTTCGATTTACCTTCCCTGGAGAGTGGTGCACCATGGTACTGTTCCATTTCAAATCCCTGCACCTACATCTAAAAGTCGAACGGCGCTGTTTTGGCTTTTTGGACGAATGTAGCACCTTGCACCGTGGATGTTGCACCCTGTGGATATCGATTCTTCGGACGGCCATAATTGTTGGCTCGTTTAGAGTTACGGGAGCCATAACCAGTCAAAACAAAGCTCTCAGTTAGTTCTACGGCTTTGACTGCTGTAAGCCATCAATGGATAGTTTCATACCTAAAAAGGCTATCCGAACCTCAATCGGGTCTCTGAAGTGTTTTGGTTTTCTTTTTTCCATCACGTGAATATTTACGTTAAAACAGGATCACCGTGGCTGGTCTTCGATTTACCTTCCCTGGAGAGTGGTGCACCATGGTACTGTTCCATTTCAAATCCCTACACCCACATCTAAAAGTCGAACGGCGTTGTTTCGGCTTTTTGGACGAATGTTGCACCTTGCACCGTGGATGTTGCACCCTGTGCATATCGATTCTTCGGATGGCCATAACTGTTGGCTCGTTTAGAGTTAGGGGAGCCATAACCAGTCAAAACAAAGCTTTCAGTTAGTTTTACGGCTTTGACGGCTGTAAGCCGTCAATGGATAGTTTCATACCCAAAAAAGGCTATCCGAACCCCAATCGGGTCTCTGATGTTTTTTGGCCTTCTTTTTTCCATCACGTGAATATTTACGTTAAAACGGGATCACCGTGGCTTGTCTTCGATTTACCTTCCCTGGAGAGTGGTGCACCATAGTACTGTCCCATTTCAAATCCCTGCACCCACATCTAAAAGTCTAACGGCGTTGTTTCGGCTTTTTGGACGAATGTTGCACCTTGCACCGCGGATGTTGCACCCTGTGCATATCGATTCTTCGGACGGCCATAACTGTTGGCTCGTTTAGAGTTACGGGAGCCATAACCAGTCAAAACGAAGCTCTCGGTGAGTTCTACGGCTTTGAGGGCTGTAAGCCATCAATGGATAGTTTCATACCTAAAAAAGGATATCCGAACCTCAATCGGGTTTCTGATGTTTTTTGGCCTTCTTTTTTCCATCACGTGCATTTTTACGTTAAAACGGGATCACCGTGGCTTGTCTTCGATTTACCTTCCCTGGAGAGTGGTGCACCATAGTACTGTCCCATTTCAAATCCCTGCACCCACATCTAAAAGTCTAACGACGTTGTTTCGGCTTTTTGGACAAATGTTGCACCTTGCACCGCGGATGTTGCACCCTGTGCATATCGATTCTTCGGATGACCATAACTGTTGGCTCGTTTAGACTTACGGGAGCCATAACCAGTCAAAACGAAGCTCTCGGTGAGTTCTACGGCTTTGACGGCTGTAAGCCGTCAATGGATAGTTTCATACCCAAAAAAGGCTATCTGAACCCCAATCGGGTCTTTGATGTTTTTTGGCCTTCTTTTTTCCATCACGTGAATATTTACGTTAAAACGGGATCACCGTGGATTGTCTTCGATTTACCTTCCCTGGAGAGTGGTGCACCATAGTACTGTCCCATTTCAAATCCCTGCACCCACATCTAAAAGTCTAACGGCGTTGTTTCGGCTTTTTGGACGAATGTTGCACCTTGCACCGCGGGTGTTGCACCCTGTGCATATCGATTCTTCGGATGGCCATAACTGTTGGCTCGTTTAGAGTTAGGGGAGCCATAACCAGTCAAAACAAAGCTTTCAGTTAGTTTTACGGCTTTGACGGCTGTAAGCAGTCAATGGATAGTTTCATACCCAAAAAAGGCTATCCGAACCCCAATCGGGTCTCTGATGTTTTTTGGCCTTCTTTTTTCCATCACGTGAATATTTACGTTAAAACGGGATCACCGTGGCTTGTCTTCGATTTACCTTCCCTGGAGAGTGGTGCACCATAATACTGTCCCATTTCAAATCCCTGCACCCACATCTAAAAGTCTAACGGCGTTGTTTCGGCTTTTTGGACGAATGTTGCACCTTGCACCGCGGATGTTGCACCCTGTGCATATCGATTCTTCGGACGGCCATAACTGTTGGCTCGTTTAGAGTTACGGGAGCCATAACCAGTCAAAACGAAGCTCTCGGTGAGTTCTACGGCTTTGAGGGCTGTAAGCCATCAATGGATAGTTTCATACCCAAAAAAGGATATCCGAACCTCAATCGGGTTTCTGATGTTTTTTGGCCTTCTTTTTTCCATCACGTGCATTTTTACGTTAAAACGGGATCACCGTGGCTTGTCTTCGATTTACCTTCCCTGGAGAGTGGTGCACCATAGTACTGTCCCATTTCAAATCCCTGCACCCACATCTAAAAGTCTAACGACGTTGTTTCGGCTTTTTGGACAAATGTTGCACCTTGCACCGCGGATGTTGCACCCTGTGCATATCGATTCTTCGGATGACCATAACTGTTGGCTCGTTTAGACTTACGGGAGCCATAACCAGTCAAAACGAAGCTCTCGGTGAGTTCTACGGCTTTGACGGCTGTAAGCCGTCAATGGATAGTTTCATACCCAAAAAAGGCTATCTGAACCCCAATCGGGTCTTTGATGTTTTTTGGCCTTCTTTTTTCCATCACGTGAATATTTACGTTAAAACGGGATCACCGTGGATTGTCTTCGATTTACCTTCCCTGGAGAGTGGTGCACCATAGTACTGTCCCATTTCAAATCCCTGCACCCACATCTAAAAGTCTAACGGCGTTGTTTCGGCTTTTTGGACGAATGTTGCACCTTGCACCGCGGGTGTTGCACCCTGTGCATATCGATTCTTCGGACGGCCATAACTGTTGGCTCGTTTAGTTACGGGAGCCATAACTAGTCAAAACGAAGCTCTCGGTGAGTTCTACGGCTTTGAGGGCTGTAAGCCATCAATGGATAGTTTCATACCTAAAAAAGGATATCCGAACCTCAATCGGGTCTCTGATGTTTTTTGGCCTTCTTTTTTCCATCACGTGAATTTTTACGTTAAAACGGGATCACTGTGGCTGGTCTTCGATTTACCTTCCCTGGATAGTGGTGCACCATGGTACTATTCCATTTCAAATCCCTGCACCCACTTCTAAAAGTCGAACGGCGCTGTTTTTGCTTTTTGGACGAATGTAGCACCTTGCACCGTGGATGTTGCACCCTGTGGATATCGATTCTTCAGACGGCCATAACTGTTGGCTCGTTTAGAGTTACGGGAGCCATAACCAGTCAAAACGAAGCTCTCAGTTAGTTCTACGGCTTTGACTGCTGTAAGCCATCAATTGATAGTTTCATACCTAAAAAAGGCTATCCGAACCTCAATCGGGTCTCTGAAGTGTTTTGGTTTTCTTTTTTCCATCACGTGAATATTTACGTTAAAACGGGATCACCGTGGCTGGTCTTCGATTTACCTTCCCTGGAGAGTGGTGCACCATGGTACTATTCCATTTCAAATCCCTACACCCACTTCTAAAAGTCGAATGGCGTTGTTTCGGCTTTTTGGACGAATGTTGCACCTTGCACCGCGGATGTTGCACCTTGTGGATATCGATTCTTCGGACGGCCATAACTGTTGGCTCGTTTAGATTTACGGGAGCCATAACCAGTCAAAACGAAGCTTTCAGTGAGTTATACGGCTTTGACAGCTGTAAGCCGTTAATGAATAGTTTCATACCAAAAAAAGGCTACCTGAACCTCAATCGGGTCTTTGAAGTTTTTTGGCCTTCTCTTTTCCATCACGTAAATTTTTACGTTAAACCTGGATCACCGTGGCTTGTCTTCGATTTACCTTCCTTGGAGAGTGGTGCACCATGGTACTGTTCCATTTCAAATCCCTGCACCCACTTCTAAAAGTCGAACGGCGCTGTTTCGGCTTTTTGGACAAATGTTGCACCTTGCACCGCGGATGTTGAACCCTGTGGATATCGATTCTTCGGACGGCCATAAATGTTTGCTCGTTTAGAGTTACGGGAGCCATAACCAGTAAAAACGAATCTCTCAGTGAGTTCTACGGCTTTGACAGCTGTAATCCGTCAATGGATAGTTTCATACCCAAAAAAGGCTATCCGAACCTCAGTCGGGTCTCTGATGTTTTTTGGCCTTCTTTTTTCCATCACGTGAATATTTACGTTAAAACGGGATCGCCGTGGCTTGTCTTCGATTTACCTTCCCTGGAGAGTGGTGCACCATGGTACTGTTCCATTTCAAATCCCTGCACCTACATCTAAAAGTCGAACGGCGCTGTTTTGGCTTTTTGGACGAATGTAGCACCTTGCACCGTGGATGTTGCACCCTGTGGATATCGATTCTTCGGACGGCCATAACTGTTGGCTCGTTTAGAGTTACGGGAGCCATAACCAGTCAAAACAAAGCTCTCAGTTAGTTCTACGGCTTTGACTGCTGTAAGCCATCAATGGATAGTTTCATACCTAAAAAAGGCTATCCGAACCTCAATCGGGTCTCTGATGTTTTTTGGCCTTCTTTTTTCCATCACGTGAATATTTACGTTAAAACGGGATCGCCGTGGCTTGTCTTCGATTTACCTTCCCTGGAGAGTGGTGCACCATGGTATTGTTCCATTTCAAATCCCTGCACCTACATCTAAAAGTCGAACGGCGCTGTTTTGGCTTTTTGGACGAATGTAGCACCTTGCACCGTGGATGTTGCACCCTGTGGATATCGATTCTTCGGACGGCCATAACTGTTGGCTCGTTTAGAGTTACGGGAGCCATAACCAGTCAAAACAAAGCTCTCAGTTAGTTCTACGGCTTTGACTGTTGTAAGCCATCAATGGATAGTTTCATACCTAAAAAAGGCTATCCGAACCTCAATCGGGTCTCTGAAGTGTTTTGGTTTTCTTTTTTCCATCACGTGAATATTTACGTTAAAACGGGATCACCATGGCTGGTCTTCGATTTACCTTCCCTGGAGAGTGGTGCACCATGGTACTGTTCCATTTCAAATCCCTACACCCACATCTAAAAGTCGAACGGCGTTGTTTCGGCTTTTTGGACGAATGTTGCACTATGCACCGTGGATGTTGCACCCTATGGATATCGATTCTTCGGACGGCCATAACTGTTGGCTCGTTTAGAGTTACGGGAGCCATAACCAGTCAAAACAAAGCTCTCAGTTAGTTCTACGGCTTTGACGGCTGTAAGCCGTCAATGGATAGTTTCATACCCAAAAAAGGCTATCCGAACCCCAATCGGGTCTCTGATGTTTTTTGGCCTTCTTTTTTCCATCACGTGAATATTTACGTTAAAACGGGATCACCGTGGCTTGTCTTCGATTTACCTTCCCTGGAGAGTGGTGCATCATAGTACTGTCCCATTTCAAATCCCTGCACCCACATCTAAAAGTCTAACGGCGTTGTTTCGGCTTTTTGAACGAATGTTACACCTTGCACCGCGGATGTTGCACCCTGTGCATATCGATTCTTTGGATGGCCATAACTGTTGGCTCGTTTAGAGTTACGGGAGCCATAACCAGTCAAAACGAAGCTCTCGGTGAGTTCTACGGCTTTGAGGGCTGTAAGCCATCAATGGATAGTTTCATACCTAAAAAAGGATATCCGAACCTCAATCGGATTTCTGGTGTTTTTTGGCCTTCTTTTTTCCATCACGTGAATTTTTACGTTAAAACGGGATCACCGTGGCTTGTCTTCGATTTACCTTCCTTGGAGAGTGGTGCACCATAGTACTGTCACATTTCAAATCCCTGCACCCACATCTAAAAGTCTAACGGCGTTGTTTCGGCTTTTTGGACGAATGTTGCACCTTGCACCGCGGATGTTGCACCCTGTGCATATCGATTCTTCGGATGACCATAACTGTTGGCTCGTTTAGAGTTACGGGAGCCATAACCAGTCAAAACGAAGCTCTCGCTGAGTTCTACGGCTTTGACGGCTGTAAGCCGTCAATGGATAGTTTCATACCCAAAAAAGGCTATCCGAACCCCAATCGGGTCTCTGATGTTTTTTGGCCTTCTTTTTTCCATCACGTGAATATTTACGTTAAAACGGGATCACCGTGGCTTGTCTTCGATTTACCTTCCCTGGAGAGTGGTGCACCATAGTACTGTCCCATTTCAAATCCCTGCACCCACATCTAAAAGTCTAACGGCGTTGTTTCGGCTTTTTGGATGAATGTTGCACCTTGCACCGCGGATGTTGCACCCTGTGCATATCGATTCTTCGGACGGCCATAACTGTTGGCTCGTTTAGAGTTACGGGAGCCATAACTAGTCAAAACGAAGCTCTCGGTGAGTTCTACGGCTTTGAGGGCTCTAAGCCATCAATGGATAGTTTCATACCTAAAGAAGGATATCCGAACCTCAATCGGGTCTCTGATGTTTTTTGGCCTTCTTTTTTCCATCACGTGAATTTTTACGTTAAAACGGGATCACTATGGCTGGTCTTCGATTTACCTTCCCTGGAGAGTGGTGCACCATGGTACTATTCCATTTCAAATCCCTGCACCCACTTCTAAAAGTCGAACGGTGCTGTTTTGGCTTTTTGGACGAATGTAGCACCTTGCACCGTGGATGTTGCACCCTGTGGATATCGATTCTTCGGACGGCCATAACTGTTGGCTCGTTTAGAGTTACGGGAGCCATAACCAGTCAAAACGAAACTCTCAGTTAGTTCTACGGCTTTGACTGCTGTAAGCCATCAATTGATAGTTTCATACCTAAAAAAGGCTATCCGAACCTCAATCGGGTCTCTGAAGTGTTTTGGTTTTCTTTTTTCCATCACGTGAATATTTACGTTAAAACGGGATCACCGTGGCTGGTCTTCGATTTACCTTCCCTGGAGAGTGGTGCACCATGGTACTATTCCATTTCAAATCCCTGCACCCACTTCTAAAAGTCGAACGGCGCTGTTTCGGCTTTTTGGACGAATGTTGCACCCTGTGGATATCGATTCTTCGGACGGCCATAACTGTTGGCTCGTTTAGATTTACGGGAGCCATAACCAGTCAAAACGAAGCTTTCAGTGAGTTCTACGGCTTTGACAGCTGTAAGCCGTCAATGAATAGTTTCATACCAAAAAAAGGCTATCCGAACCTCAATCGGGTCTCTGAAGTTTTTTGGCCTTCTCTTTTCCATCACGTAAATTTTTACGTTAAAACTGGATCACCGTAGCTTGTCTTCGATTTACCTTCCTTGGAGAGTGGTGCACCATGGTACTGTTCCATTTCAAATCCCTGCACCCACTTCTAATAGTCGAACGGCGCTGTTTCGGCTTTTTGGACGAATGTTGCACCTTGCACCGCGGATGTTGCACCCTGTGGATATCGATTCTTCGAACGACCATAACTGTTGGCTCGTTTAGATTTACGGGAGCCATAACCAGTCAAAACGAAGCTTTCAGTGAGTTCTACGGCTTTGACAGCTGTAAGCCGTCAATGAATAGTTTCATACCAAAAAAAGGCTATCCGAACCTCAATCGGGTCTCTGAAGTTTTTTGGCCTTCTCTTTTCCATCACGTAAATTTTTACGTTAAAACTGGATCACCGTGGCTTGTCTTCGATTTACCTTCCTTGGAGAGTGGTGCACCATGGTACTGTTCCATTTCAAATCCCTGCACCCACTTCTAATAGTCGAACGGCGTTGTTTCGGCTTTTTGGACGAATGTTGCACCTTGCACCACGGATGTTGCACCCTGTGGATATCGATTCTTCGGACGGCCATAAATGTTTGCTCGTTTAGAGTTACGGGAGCCATAACCAGTCAAAATGAATCTCTCAGTGAGTTCTACGGCTTTGACAGCTGTAATCCGTCAATGGATAGTTTCATACCCAAAAAAGGCTATCCGAACCTCAATCGAGTCTCTGATGTTTTTTGGCCTTCTTTTTTCCATCACGTGAATATTTACGTTAACGGGATCACTGTGGCTTGTCTTCGATTTACCTTCCCTGGAGAGTGGTGCACCATGGTACTGTTCCATTTCAAATCCCTGCACCTACATCTAAAAGTCGAACGGCGCTGTTTTGGCTTTTTGGACGAATGTAGCACCTTGCACCGTGGATGTTGCACCCTGTGGATATCGATTCTTCGGACGGCCATAACTGGTTGCTCGTTTAGATTTACGGGAGCCATAACCAATCAAAACGAAGCTCTCAGTTAGTTCTACGGCTTTGACTGCTGTAAGCCATCAATGGATAGTTGCATACCTAAAAAAGGCTATCCGAACTTCCATCGGGTCTCTGAAGTGTTTTGGTTTTCTTTTTTCCATCACGTGAATATTTACGTTAAAACGGGATCACCGTGGCTGGTCTTCGATTTACCTTCCCTGGAGAGTGGTGCACCATGGTACTGTTCCATTTCAAATCCCTACACCCACATCTAAAAGTCGAACGGCGTTGTTTCGGCTTTTTGGACGAATGTTGCACCTTGCACCGTGGATGTTGCACCCTGTGCATATCGATTCTTCGGACGGCCATAACTGTTGGCTCGTTTAGAGATACAGGAGCCATAACCAGTCAAAACGAAGCTCTCGGTGAGTTCTACGGCTTTGACGGCTGTGAGCCATCAATGGATAGTTTCATACCCAAAAAAGGCTATCCGAACCCCAATCGGGTCTCTGATGTTTTTTGGCCTTCTTTTTTCCATCACGTGAATATTTACGTTAAAACGGGATCACCGTGGCTTGTCTTCGATTTACCTTCCCTGGAGAGTGGTGCACCATGGTACTGTTCCATTTCAAATCCCTGCACCCACATTTAAAAGTCGAACGGCGCTGTTTAGGCTTTTTGGACGAATGTTGCACCTTGCACCGCGGATGTTGCACCCTGTGCATATCGATTCTTCGGACGGCCATAACTGTTGGATCGTTTAGAGTTACGGGAGCCATAACCAGTCAAAATGAAGCTCTCGGTGAGTTCTACGGCTTTGAGGGCTGTAAGCCATCAATGGATAGTTTCATACCTAAAAAAGGATATCCGAACCTCAATCGGGTCTCTGATGTTTTTTGGCCTTCTTTTTTCCATCACGTGAATATTTACGTTAAAACGGGATCACCGTGGCTTGTCTTCGATTTACCTTCCCTGGAGAGTGGTGCACCATGGTACTGTCCCATTTCAAATCCCTGCACCCACATCTAAAAGTCTAACGGCGTTGTTTCGGCTTTTTGGACGAATGTTGCACCTTGCACCGCGGATGTTGCACCCTATGCATATCGATTCTTCGGACGGCCATAACTGTTGGCTCGTTTAGAATTACGGGAGCCATAACTAGTCAAAACGAAGCGCTCGGTAAGTTCTACGGCTTTGAGGGCTGTAAGCCATCAATGGATAGTTTCATACCTAAAAAAGGATATCCGAACCTCAATCGGGTCTCTGATGTTTTTTGGCCTTCTTTTTTCCATCACGTGAATTTTTACGTTAAAACGGGATCACCGTGGCTGGTCTTCGATTTACCTTCCCTGGAGAGTGGTGCACCATGGTACTATTCCATTTCAAATCCCTGCACCCACTTCTAAAGTCGAACGGCGCTGTTTCGGCTTTTTGGACGAATGTTGCACCTTGCACCGCGGATGTTGCACCCTGTGGATATCGATTCTTCGGACGGCCATAACTGTTGGCTCGTTTAGATTTACGGGAGCCATAACCAGTCAAAACGAAGCTTTCAGCGAGTTCTACGGCTTTGACAACTGTAAGCCGTCAATGGATAGTTTCATACCAAAAAAAGGCTATCCGAACCTCAATCGGGTCTCTGAAGTTTTTTGGCCTTCTCTTTTCCATCGCGTAAATTTTTACGTTAAAACGGGATCACCGTGGCTTGTCTTCGATTTACCTTCCTTGGAGAGTGGTGCACCATGGTACTGTTCCATTTCAAATCCCTGCACCCACTTCTAAAAGTCGAACGGCGTTGTTTTGGCTTTTTGGACGAATGTTGCACCTTGCACCGCGGATGTTGCACCCTGTGGATATCGATTCTTCGGACGGCCATAAATGTTGGCTCCTTTAGAGTTACAGGAGCCATAACCAGTAAAAACGAATCTCTCAGTGAGTTCTACGGCTTTGACAGCTGTAATCCGTCAATGGATAGTTTCATACCCAAAAAAGGCTATCCGAACCTCAGTCGGGTCTCTGATGTTTTTTGGCCTTCTTTTTTCCATCACGTGAATATTTACGTTAAAACGGGATCGCCGTGGCTTGTCTTCGATTTACCTTCCCTGGAGAGTGGTGCACCATAGTACTGTTCCATTTCAAATCCCTGCACCTACATCTAAAAGTCGAACGATGCTGTTTTGGCTTTTTGGACGAATGTAGCACCTTGCACCGTGGATGTTACACCCTGTGGATATCGAGTCTTCGGACGGCCATAACTGTTGGCTCGTTTAGAGTTTCGGGAGCCATAACCAGTCAAAACGAAGCTCTCAGTTAGTTCTACGGCTTTGACAGCTGTAAGCCATCAATGGATAGTTTCATACCTAAAAAAGGCTATCCGAACATCAATCGGGTGTCTGAAGTTTTTTGGCCTTCTTTTTTCCATCACGTGAATTTTTACGTTAAAACGGGATCACCATGGTTGGTCTTCTATTTACCTTCCCTGGAGAGTGGTGCACCATGGTACTGTTCCATTTCAAATCCCTGCACCCACATCTAAAAGTCGAACGGCGATGTTTTGGCTTTTTGGACGAATGTTGCACCTTGCACCGTGGATGTTGCACCCTGTGCATATCGATTCTTCGGACGGCCATAACTGTTGGCTCGTTTAGAGATACAGGAGCCATAACCAGTCAAAACGAAGCTCTCGGTGAGTTCTACGGCTTTGACGGCTGTGAGCCATCAATGGATAGTTTCATACCCAAAAAAGGCTATCCGAACCCCAATCGGGTCTCTGATGTTTTTTGGCCTTCTTTTTTCCATCACGTGAATATTTACGTTAAAACGGGATCACCGTGGCTTGTCTTCGATTTACCTTCCCTGGAGAGTGGTGCACCATGGTACTGTTCCATTTCAAATCCCTGCACCCACATTTAAAAGTCGAACGGCGCTGTTTCGGCTTTTTGGACGAATGTTGCACCTTGCACCGCGGATGTTGCACCCTGTGCATATCGATTCTTCGGACGGCCATAACTGTTGGATCGTTTAGAGTTACGGGAGCCATAACCAGTCAAAATGAAGCTCTCGGTGAGTTCTACGGCTTTGATGGCTGTAAGCCATCAATGGATAGTTTCATACCTAAAAAAGGATATTTGACCTCAATCGGGTCTTTGATGTTTTTTGGCCTTCTTTTTTCCATCACGTGAATTCTTACGTTAAACCGGGATCACCGTGGCTAGTCTTCGATTTACCTTCCCTGGAGAGTGGTGCACCATGGTACTATTCCATTTCAAATCCCTGCACCCACTTCTAAAAGTCGAACGGCACTGTTTCGGCTTTTTGGACGAATGTTGCACCTTGCACCGCGGATGTTGCACCCTGTGGATATCGATTCTTTGGACGGCCATAACTGTTGGCTCGTTTAGATTTACGGAAGCCATAACCAGTCAAAACGAAGCTCTTAGTGAGTTCTACGACTTTGACAGCTGTAAGCCGTCAATGGATAGTTTCATACCAAAAAAAGGCTATCCGAACCTCAATCGAGTCTCTGTAGTTTTTTGGCCTTCTCTTTTCCATCACGTGAATTTTTACGTTAAAACGGGATCACCGTGTCTTGTCTTCGATTTACCTTCCTTGGAGAGTGGTGCACCATGGTACTGTTCCATTTCAAATCCCTGCACCCACTTCTAAAAGTCGAACGGCATTGTTTCGGCTTTTTGGACGAATGTTGTACCTTGCACCGTGGATGTTGCACCCTGTGGATATCGATTCTTCGGACGGCCATAACTGTTGGATCGTTTAGATTTACGGGAACCATAACCAGTAAAAATGAAGCTCTCGGTGACTTCTACGGCATTGACAGCTGTAAGCCGTTAATGGATAGTTTCATACCAAAAAAAGGCTATCCGAACCTCAATCGAGTCTTTGAAGTTTTTTGGCCTTCTCTTTTCCATCACGTGAATTTTTACATTAAAACGGGATCACCGTGGCTTGTCTTTGATTTAACTTCCTTGGAGAGTGGTGCACCATGGTACTGTTCCATTTCAAATCCCTGCACCCACTTCTAAAAGTTGAACGGCGCTGTTTCGGCTTTTTGGACAAATGTTGCACCTTGCACCGCGGATGTTGAACCCTGTGGATATCGATTCTTCGGACGGCCATAAATGTTTGCTCGTTTAGAGTTACGGGAGCCATAACCAGTAAAAAGGAATCTCTCAGTGAGTTCTACGGCTTTGACAGCTGTAATCCGTCAATGGATAGTTTCATACCCAAAAAAGGCTATCCGAACATCAGTCGGGTCTCTGATGTTTTTTGGCCTTCTTTTTTCCATCAGGTGAATATTTACGTTAAAACGGTATCGTCGTGGCTTGTCTTCGATTTACCTTCCCTGGAGAGTGGTGCACCATGGTACTGTTCCATCTCAAATCCCTGCACCTACATCTAAAAGTCGAACGGCGCCGTTTTGGCTTTTTGGACGAATGTAGCACCTTGCACCGTGGATGTTGCACCCTGTGGATATCGATTCTTCGGACGGCCATAACTGTTGGCTCGTTTAGAGTTACGGGAGCCATAACCAGTCAAAACAAAGCTCTTAGTTAGTTCTACGGCTTTGACTGCTGTAAGCCATCAATGGATAGTTTCATACCTAAAAAAGGCTATCCGAACCTCAATCGGGTCTCTGAAGTGTTTTGGTTTTCTTTTTTCCATCACGTGAATATTTACGTTAAAACGGGATCACCGTGGCTGGTCTTCGATTTACCTTCCCTGAAGAGTGGTGCACCATGGTACTGTTCCATTTCAAATCCCTACACCCACATCTAAAAGTCGAACGGCGTTGTTTCGGCTTTTTGGACGAATGTTGCACCTTGCACCGTGGATGTTGCACCCTGTGGATATCGATTCTTCGGACGGCCATAACTGTTGGCTCGTTTAGAGTTACGGGAGCCATAACCAGTCAAAACAAAGCTCTCAGTTAGTTCTACGGCTTTGACGGCTGTAAGCCGTCAATGGATAGTTTCATACCCAAAAAAGGCTATCCGAACCCCAATCGGGTCTCTGATGTTTTTTGGCCTTCTTTTTTCCATCACGTGAATATTTACGTTAAAACGGGATCACCGTGGCTTGTCTTCGATTTACCTTCCCTGGAGAGTGGTGCACCATAGTACTGTCCCATTTCAAATCCCTGCACCCACATCTAAAAGTCTAACGGCGTTGTTTCGGCTTTTTGGACGAATGTTGCACCTTGCACCGCGGATGTTGCACCCTGTGCATATCGATTCTTCGGACGGCCATAACTGTTGGCTCGTTTAGAGTTACGGGAGCCATAACCAGTCAAAACGAAGCTCTCGGTGAGTTCTACGGCTTTGAGGGCTGTAAGCAATCAATGGATAGTTTCATACCTAAAAAGGATATTCGAACCTCAATCGGGTTTCTGATGTTTTTTGGCCTTCTTTTTTCCATCACGTGAATTTTTACGTTAAAACGGGATCACCGTGGCTTGTCTTCGATTTACCTTCCCTGGAGAGTGGTGCACCATAGTACTATCCCATTTCAAATCCCTGCACCCACATCTAAAAGTCTAACGGCGTTGTTTCGTCTTTTTGGACGAATGTTGCACCTTGCACCGCGGATGTTGCACCCTGTGCATATCGATTCTTCGGATGACCATAACTGTTGGCTCGTTTAGAGTTACGGGAGCCATAACCAGTCAAAACGAAGCTCTCGGTGAGTTCTACAGCTTTGACGGCTGTAAGCCGTCAATGGATAGTTTCATACCCAAAAAAGGCTATTCGAACCCCAATCGGGTCTTTGATGTTTTTTGGCCTTCTTTTTTCCATCACGTGAATATTTACGTTAAAACGGGATCACCGTGGCTTGTCTTCGATTTACCTTCCCTGGAGAGTGGTGCACCATAGTACTGTCCCATTTCAAATCCTTGCACCCACATCTAAAAGTCTAACGGCGTTGTTTCGGCTTTTTGGACGAATGTTGCACCTTGCACCGCGGATGTTGCACCCTGTGCATATCGATTTTTCGGACGGCCATAACTGTTGGCTTGTTTAGAGTTACGAGAGCCATAACTAGTCAAAACGAAGCTCTCGGTGAGTTCTACGGCTTTGAGGGCTGTAAGCCATCAATGGATAGTTTCATACCTAAAAAAGGATATCCGCACCTCAATCGGGTCTCTGATGTTTTTTGGCCTTCTTTTTTCCATCACGTGAATTTTTACGTTAAAACGGTATCACTGTGGCTGGTCTTCGATTTACCTTCCCTGGAGAGTGGTGCACCATGGTACTATTCCATTTCAAATCCCTGCACCCACTTCTAAAATTCGAACGGCGCTGTTTTGGCTTTTTGGACGAATGTAGCACCTTGCACCATGGATGTTCCACCCTGTGGATATCGATTCTTCGGACGGCCATAACTGTTGGCTCGTTTAGAGTTACGGGAGCCATAACCAGTCAAAACGAAGCTCTCAGTTAGTTCTACGGCTTTGACTGCTGTAAGCCATCAATGGATAGTTTCATACCTAAAAAAGGCTATCCAAACCTCAATCGGGTCTCTGAAGTGTTTTGGTTTTCTTTTTTCCGTCACGTGAATATTTACGTTAAAACGGGATCACCGTGGCTGGTCTTCGATTTACCTTCCCTGGAGAGTGGTGCACCATGGTACTATTCCATTTCAAATCCCTGCACCCACTTCTAAAAGTCGAACGGCGCTGTTTCGGCTTTTTGGACGAATGTTGCACCTTGCACCGCGGATGTTGCACCCTGTGGATATCGATTCTTTGGACGGCCATAACTGTTGGCTCGTTTAGATTTACGGGAGCCATAACCAGTCAAAACGAAGCTTTCAGTGAGTTCTACGGCTTTGACAGCTGTAAGCCGTCAATGAATAGTTTCATACCAAAAAAAGGCTATCCGAACCTCAATCGGGTCTCTGAAGTTTTTTGGCCTTCTCTTTTCCATCACGTAAATTTTTACGTTAAAACTGGATCACCGTGGCTTGTCTTCGATTTACCTTCCTTGGAGAGTGGTGCACCATGGTACTGTTCCATTTCAAATCCCTGCACCCACTTCTAATAGTCGAACGGCGCTGTTTCGGCTTTTTGGACGAATGTTGCACCTTGCACCGCGGATGTTGCACCCTGTGGATATCGATTCTTCGGACGGCCATAAATGTTGGCTCGTTTAGAGTTACAGGAACCATAACCAGTAAAAACAAATCTCTCAGTGAGTTCTACGGCTTTGACAGCTGTAATCCGTCAATGGATAGTTTCATACCCAAAAAAGGCTATCCGAACCTCAGTCGGGTCTCTGATGTTTTTTGGCCTTCTTTTTTCCGTCACGTGAATATTTACGTTAAAACGGGATCGCCGTGGCTTGTCTTGATTTACCTTCCCTGGAGAGTGGTGCACCATGGTACTGTTCCATTTCTAATCCCTGCACCTACATCTAAAAGTCGAACGATGCTGTTTTGACTTTTTGGACGAATGTAGCACCTTGCACCGTGGATGTTACACCCTGTGGATATCGATTCTTCGGACGGCCATAACTGTTGGCTCGTTTAGAGTTTCGGGAGCCATAACCAGTCAAAATGAAGCTCTCAGTTAGTTCTACGGCTTTGACAGCTGTAAGCCATCAATGGATAGTTTCATACCAAAAAAAGCCTATCCGAACCTCAATCGGGTGTTTGAAGTTTTTGGCCTTCTTTTTTCCATCACGTGAATATTTACGTTAAAACGGGATCACCGTGGCTGGTCTTCTATTTACCTTCCCTGGAGAGTGGTGCACCATGGTACTGTTCCATTTCAAATCCCTGCAGCCACATCTAAAAGTCGAACGACGCTGTTTTGGCTTTTTGGACGAATGTTGCACCTTGCACCGTGGATGTTGCACCCTGTGCATATCGATTCTTCGGACGGCCATAACTGTTGGCTCGTTTAGATTTACGGGAGCCATAACCAGTAAAAACGAAGCTCTCAGTGAGTTCTACGGCTTTGACAGCTGTAAGCCATTAATGGATAGTTTCATACCAAAAAAAGGCTATCCGAACCTCAATCGAGTCTTTGAAGTTTTTTGGCCTTCTCTTTTCCATCACGTGAATTTTTACGTTAAAACGGGATCACCGTGGCTTGTCTTTGATTTAACTTCCTTGGAGAGTGGTGCACCATGGTACTGTTCCATTTCAAATCCCTGCACCCACTTCTAAAAGTCGAACGGCGCTGTTTCAGCTTTTTGGACAAATGTTGCACCTTGCACCGCGGATGTTGCACCCTGTGGATATCGATTCTTCGGACAGCCATAAATGTTTGCTCGTTTAGAGTTACGGGAGCCATAACCAGTCAAAATGAATCTCTCCGTGAGTTCTACGGCTTTGACAGCTGTAATCCGTCAATGGATAGTTTCATACCCAAAAAAGGCTATCCGAACCTCAATCGGGTCTCTGATGTTTTTTGGCCTTCTTTTTTCCATCACGTGAATATTTACGTTAAAACAGGATCACCATGGCTTGTATTCGATTTACCTTCCCTGGAGAGTGGTGCACCATGGTACTGTTCCATTTCAAATCCCTGCACCTACATCTAAAAGTCGAACGGCACTGTTTTAGCTTTTTGGACGAATGTAGCACCTTGCACCGTGGATGTTGCACCCTGTGGATATCGATTCTTCGGACGGCCATAACTGTTGGCTCGTTTAGAGTTACGGGAGCCATAACCAGTCAAAACGAAGCTCTCAGTTAGTTCTACGGCTTTGACTGCTGTAAGCCATCAATGGATAGTTTCATACCTAAAAAAGGCTATCCGAACTTCAATCGGGTCTCTGAAGTGTTTTGGTTTTCTTTTTTCCATCACGTGAATATTTACGTTAAAACGGGATCACCATGGCTGGTCTTCGATTTACCTTCCCTGGAGAGTGGTGCACCATGGTACTGTTCCATTTCAAATCCCTACACCCACATCTAAAAGTCGAACGGCGTTGTTTCGGCTTTTTGGACGAATGTTGCACCTTGCACCGTGGATGTTGCACCCTGTGCATATCGATTCTTCGGATGGCCATAACTGTTGGCTCGTTTAGAGTTACGGGAGCCATAACCAGTCAAAACGAAGCTCTCGGTGAGTTCTACGGCTTTGACGGCTGTAAGCCATCAATGGATAGTTTCATACCCAAAAAAGGCTATCCGAACCCCAATCGGGTCTCTGATGTTTTTTGGCCTTCTTTTTTCCATCACGTGAATATTTACGTTAAAACGGGATCACCGTGGCTTCTCTTCGATTTACCTTCCCTGGAGAGTGGTGCACCATAGTACTGTCCCATTTCAAATCCCTACACCCACATCTAAAAGTCTAACGGCGTTGTTTCGGCTTTTTGGACGAATGTTGCACCTTGCACCGCGGATGTTGCACCCTGTGCATATCGATTCTTCGGACGGCCATAACCGTTGGCTCGTTTAGAGTTACGGGAGCAATAACTAGTCAAAACGAAGCTCTCGGTGAGTTCTACGGATTTGAGGGCTGTAAGCCATCAATGGATAGTTTCATACCTAAAAAAAGATATCCGAAACTCAATCGGGTCTCTGATGTTTTTTGGCCTTCTTTTTTCCATCACGTGAATATTTACGTTAAAACGGGATCACCGTGGCTGGTCTTCGATTTACCTTCCCTGGAGAGTGGTGAACCATGGTACTATTCCATTTCAAATCCCTGCACCTACATCTAAAAGTCGAATGGCGCTGTTTTGGCTTTTTGGACGAATGTAGCACCTTGCACCGTGGATGTTGCACCCTGTGGATATCGATTCATAGGACGGCCATAACTGTTCCCTCGTTTAGAGATACAGGAGCCATAACCAGTCAAAACGAAGCTCTCGGTGAGTTCTACGGCTTTGACGGCTGTAAGCCGTCAATGGATAGTTTCATACCCAAAAAAGGCTATCCGAACCCCAATCGGGTCTCTGATGTTTTTTGGCCTTCTTTTTTCCATCACGTGAATATTTACGTTAAAACGGGATCACCGTGGCTTGTCTTCGATTTACCTTCCCTGGAGAGTGGTGCAACATGGTACTGTTCCATTTCAAATCCCTGCACCCACATCTAAAAGTCGAACGGCGCTGTTTCGGCTTTTTGGACGAATGTTGCACCTTGCACCGCGGATGTTGCACCCTGTGCATATCGATTCTTCGGACGGCCATAACTGTTGGATCGTTTAGAGTTACGGGAGCCATAACCAGTCAAAACGAAGCCCTCGGTGAGTTCTACGGCTTTGACGGCTGTAAGCCATCAATGGATAGTTTCATACCTAAAAAAGGCTATCCAAACCTCAAACGGATCTCTGAAGTTTTTTGGCCTTCTTTTTTCCATCACTTGAATATTTACGTTAAAACGGGATCACCGTGGCTTGTCTTCGATTTACCTTCCCTGGAGAGTGGTGCACCATGGTACTGTTCCATTTCAAATCCCTGCACCCACATCTAAAAGTCGAACGGCGCTGTTTCGGCTTTTTGGACGAATGTTGCACCTTGCACCGCGGATGTTGCACCCTGTGCATATCGATTCTTCGGACGGCCATAACTGTTGGATCGTTTAGAGTTACGGGAGCCATAACCAGTCAAAACGAAGCTCTCGGTGAGTTCTACGGCTTTGACGGCTGTAAGCCATCAATGGATAGTTTCATACCTAAAAAAGGATATCTGAACCTCAATCGGGTCTTTGATGTCTTTTGGCCTTCTTTTTTCCATCACGTGAATTTTTACGTTAAACCGGGATCACCGTGGCTGGTCTTCGATTTACCTTCCCTGGAGAGTGGTGCACCATGGTACTGTTCCATTTCAAATCCCTGCACCTACATCTAAAAGTCGAACGGCACTGTTTTAGCTTTTTGGACGAATGTAGCACCTTGCACCGTGGATGTTGCACCCTGTGGATATCGATTCTTCGGACGGCCATAACTGTTGGCTCGTTTAGAGTTACGGGAGCCATAACCAGTCAAAACGAAGCTCTCAGTTAGTTCTACGGCTTTGACTGCTGTAAGCCATCAATGGATAGTTTCATACCTAAAAAAGGCTATCCGAACTTCAATCGGGTCTCTGAAGTGTTTTGGTTTTCTTTTTTCCATCACGTGAATATTTACGTTAAAACGGGATCACCATGGCTGGTCTTCGATTTACCTTCCCTGGAGAGTGGTGCACCATGGTACTGTTCCATTTCAAATCCCTACACCCACATCTAAAAGTCGAACGGCGTTGTTTCGGCTTTTTGGACGAATGTTGCACCTTGCACCGTGGATGTTGCACCCTGTGCATATCGATTCTTCGGATGGCCATAACTGTTGGCTCGTTTAGAGTTACGGGAGCCATAACCAGTCAAAACGAAGCTCTCGGTGAGTTCTACGGCTTTGACGGCTGTAAGCCATCAATGGATAGTTTCATACCCAAAAAAGGCTATCCAAACCCCAATCGGGTCTCTGATGTTTTTTGGCCTTCTTTTTTCCATCACGTGAATATTTACGTTAAAACGGGATCACCGTGGCTTGTCTTCGATTTACCTTCCCTGGAGAGTGGTGCAACATGGTACTGTTCCATTTCAAATCCCTGCACCCACATCTAAAAGTCGAACGGCGCTGTTTCGGCTTTTTGGACGAATGTTGCACCTTGCACCGCGGATGTTGCACCCTGTGCATATCGATTCTTCGGACGGCCATAACTGTTGGATCGTTTAGAGTTACGGGAGCCATAACCAGTCAAAACGAAGCCCTCGGTGAGTTCTACGGCTTTGACGGCTGTAAGCCATCAATGGATAGTTTCATACCTAAAAAAGGCTATCCAAACCTCAAACGGATCTCTGAAGTTTTTTGGCCTTCTTTTTTCCATCACTTGAATATTTACGTTAAAACGGGATCACCGTGGCTTGTCTTCGATTTACCTTCCCTGGAGAGTGGTGCACCATGGTACTGTTCCATTTCAAATCCCTGCACCCACATCTAAAAGTCGAACGGCGCTGTTTCGGCTTTTTGGACGAATGTTGCACCTTGCACCGCGGATGTTGCACCCTGTGCATATCGATTCTTCGGACGGCCATAACTGTTGGATCGTTTAGAGTTACGGGAGCCATAACCAGTCAAAACGAAGCTCTCGGTGAGTTCTACGGCTTTGACGGCTGTAAGCCATCAATGGATAGTTTCATACCTAAAAAAGGATATCTGAACCTCAATCGGGTCTTTGATGTTTTTTGGCCTTCTTTTTTCCATCACGTGAATTTTTACGTTAAACCGGGATCACCGTGGCTGGTCTTCGATTTACCTTCCCTGGAGAGTGGTGCACCATGGTACTGTTCCATTTCAAATCCCTGCACCTACATCTAAAAGTCGAACGGCACTGTTTTAGCTTTTTGGACGAATGTAGCACCTTGCACCGTGGATGTTGCACCCTGTGGATATCGATTCTTCGGACGGCCATAACTGTTGGCTCGTTTAGAGTTACGGGAGCCATAACCAGTCAAAACGAAGCTCTCAGTTAGTTCTACGGCTTTGACTGCTGTAAGCCATCAATGGATAGTTTCATACCTAAAAAAGGCTATCCGAACTTCAATCGGGTCTCTGAAGTGTTTTGGTTTTCTTTTTTCCATCACGTGAATATTTACGTTAAAACGGGATCACCATGGCTGGTCTTCGATTTACCTTCCCTGGAGAGTGGTGCACCATGGTACTGTTCCATTTCAAATCCCTACACCCACATCTAAAAGTCGAACGGCGTTGTTTCGGCTTTTTGGACGAATGTTGCACCTTGCACCGTGGATGTTGCACCCTGTGCATATCGATTCTTCGGATGGCCATAACTGTTGGCTCGTTTAGAGTTACGGGAGCCATAACCAGTCAAAACGAAGCTCTCGGTGAGTTCTACGGCTTTGACGGCTGTAAGCCATCAATGGATAGTTTCATACCCAAAAAAGGCTATCCAAACCCCAATCGGGTCTCTGATGTTTTTTGGCCTTCTTTTTTCCATCACGTGAATATTTACGTTAAAACGGGATCACCGTGGCTTCTCTTCGATTTACCTTCCCTGGAGAGTGGTGCACCATAGTATTGTCCCATTTCAAATCCCTACACCCACATCTAAAAGTCTAACGGCGTTGTTTCGGCTTTTTGGACGAATGTTGCACCTTGCACCGCGGATGTTGCACCCTGTGCATATCGATTCTTCGGACGGCCATAACTGTTGGCTCGTTTAGAGTTACGGGAGCAATAACTAGTCAAAACGAAGCTCTCGGTGAGTTCTACGGATTTGAGGGCTGTAAGCCATCAATGGATAGTTTCATACCTAAAAAAAGATATCCGAAACTCAATCGGGTCTCTGATGTTTTTTGGCCTTCTTTTTTCCATCACGTGAATATTTACGTTAAAACGGGATCACCGTGGCTGGTCTTCGATTTACCTTCCCTGGAGAGTGGTGAACCATGGTACTATTCCATTTCAAATCCCTGCACCTACATCTAAAAGTCGAATGGCGCTGTTTTGGCTTTTTGGACGAATGTAGCACCTTGCACCGTGGATGTTGCACCCTGTGGATATCGATTCTTAGGACGGCCATAACTGTTCGCTCGTTTAGAGATACAGGAGCCATAACCAGTCAAAACGAATCTCTCGGTGAGTTCTACGGCTTTGACGGCTGTAAGCCGTCAATGGATAGTTTCATACCCAAAAAAGGCTATCCGAACCCCAATCGGGTCTCTGATGTTTTTTGGCCTTCTTTTTTCCATCACGTGAATATTTACGTTAAAACGGGATCACCGTGGCTTGTCTTCGATTTACCTTCCCTGGAGAGTGGTGCAACATGGTACTGTTCCATTTCAAATCCCTGCACCCACATCTAAAAGTCGAACGGCGCTGTTTCGGCTTTTTGGACGAATGTTGCACCTTGCACCGCGGATGTTGCACCCTGTGCATATCTATTCTTCGGACGGCCATAACTGTTGGATCGTTTAGAGTTACGGGAGCCATAACCAGTCAAAACGAAGCCCTCGGTGAGTTCTACGGCTTTGACGGCTGTAAGCCATCAATGGATAGTTTCATACCTAAAAAAGGCTATCCGAACCTCAAACGGATCTCTGAAGTTTTTTGGCCTTCTTTTTTCCATCACTTGAATATTTACGTTAAAACGGGATCACCGTGGCTTGTCTTCGATTTACCTTCCCTGGAGAGTGGTGCACCATGGTACTATTCCATTTCAAATCCCTGCACCCACATCTAAAAGTCGAACGGCGCTGTTTCGGCTTTTTGGACGAATGTTGCACCTTGCACCGCGGATGTTGCACCCTGTGCATATCGATTCTTCGGACGGCCATAACTGTTGGATCGTTTAGAGTTACGGGAGCCATAACCAGTCAAAACGAAGCTCTCGGTGAGTTCTACGGCTTTGACGGCTGTAAGCCATCAATGGATAGTTTCATACCTAAAAAAGGATATCTGAACCTCAATCGGGTCTTTGATGTTTTTTGGCCTTCTTTTTTCCATCACGTGAATTTTTACGTTAAACCGGGATCACCGTGGCTGGTCTTCGATTTACCTTCCCTGGAGAGTGGTGCACCATGGTACTATTCCATTTCAAATCCCTGCACCCACTTCTAAAAGTCGAACGGCGCTGTTTCGGCTTTTTGGACGAATGTTGCACCTTGCACCGCGGATGTTGCACCCTGTGGATATCGATTCTTTGGACGGCCATAACTGTTCGCTCGTTTAGATTTACGGAAGCCATAACCAGTCAAAACGAAGCTCTCAGTGAGTTCTACGACTTTGACAGCTGTAAGCCGTCAATGGATAGTTTCATACCAAAAAAAGGCTATCCGAACCTCAATCGAGTCTTTGAAGTATTTTGGCCTTCTCTTTTCCATCACGTGAATTTTTACGTTAAAACGGGATCACCGTGTCTTGTCTTCGATTTACCTTCCTTGGAGAGTGGTGCACCATGGTACTGTTCCATTTCAAATCCCTGCACCCACTTCTAAAAGTCGAACGGCGTTGTTTCGGCTTTTTGGACGAATGTTGTACCTTGCACCGCGGATGTTGCACCCTATGGATATCGATTCTTCGGACGGCCATAACTGTTGGCTCGTTTAGATTTACGGGAGCCATAACCAGTAAAAATGAAGCTCTCAGTGAGTTCTACGGCTTTGACAGCTGTAAGCCATTAATGGATAGTTTCATACCAAAAAAAGGCTATCCGAACCTCAATCGAGTCTTTGAAGTTTTTTGGCCTTCTCTTTTCCATCACGTGAATTTTTACATTAAAACGGGATCACCGTGGCTTGTCTTTGATTTAACTTCCTTGGAGAGTGGTGCACCATGGTACTGTTCCATTTCAAATCCCTGCACCCACTTCTAAAAGTCGAACGGCGCTGTTTCAGCTTTTTGGACAAATGTTGCACCTTGCACCGAGGATGTTGCACCCAATGGATATCGATTCTTCGGACGGCCATAAATGTTTGCTCGTTTAGAGTTACGGGAGCCATAACCAGTCAAAATGAATCTCTCAGTGAGTTCTACGGCTTTGACAGCTGTAATCCATCAATGGATAGTTTCATACCCAAAAAAGGCTATCCGAACCTCAATCGGGTCTCTGATGTTTTTTGGCCTTCTTTTTTCCATCACGTGAATATTTACGTTAAAACGGGATCACCGTGGCTTCTCTTCGATTTACCTTCCCTGGAGAGTGGTGCACCATAGTACTGTCCCATTTCAAATCCCTACACCCACATCTAAAAGTCTAACGGCGTTGTTTCGGCTTTTTGGACGAATGTTGCACCTTGCACCGCGGATGTTGCACCCTGTGCATATCGATTCTTCGGACGGCCATAACTGTTGGCTCGTTTAGAGTTACGGGAGCAATAACTAGTCAAAACGAAACTCTCGGTGAGTTCTACGGATTTGAGGGCTGTAAGCCATCAATGGATAGTTTCATACCTAAAAAAAGATATCCGAAACTCAATCGGGTCTCTGATGTTTTTTGGCCTTCTTTTTTCCATCACGTGAATATTTACGTTAAAACGGGATCACCGTGGCTGGTCTTCGATTTACCTTCCCTGGAGAGTGGTGAACCATGGTACTATTCCATTTCAAATCCCTGCACCTACATCTAAAAGTCGAATGGCGCTGTTTTGGCTTTTTGGACGAATGTAGCACCTTGCACCGTGGATGTTGCACCCTGTGGATATCGATTCTTAGGACGGCCATAACTGTTCGCTCGTTTAGAGATACAGGAGCCATAACCAGTCAAAACGAAGCTCTCGGTGAGTTCTACGGCTTTGACGGCTGTAAGCCGTCAATGGATAGTTTCATACCCAAAAAAGGCTATCCGAACCCCAATCGGGTCTCTGATGTTTTTTGGCCTTCTTTTTTCCATCACGTGAATATTTACGTTAAAACGGGATCACCGTGGCTTGTCTTCGATTTACCTTCCCTGGAGAGTGGTGCAACATGGTACTGTTCCATTTCAAATCCCTGCACCCACATCTAAAAGTCGAACGGCGCTGTTTCGGCTTTTTGGACGAATGTTGCACCTTGCACCACGGATGTTGCACCCTGTGCATATCGATTCTTCGGACGGCCATAACTGTTGGATCGTTTAGAGTTACGGGAGCCATAACCAGTCAAAACGAAGCCCTCGGTGAGTTCTACGGCTTTGACGGCTGTAAGCCATCAATGGATAGTTTCATACCTAAAAAAGGCTATCCGAACCTCAAACGGATCTCTGAAGTTTTTTGGCCTTCTTTTTTCCATCACTTGAATATTTACGTTAAAACGGGATCACCGTGGCTTGTCTTCGATTTACCTTCCCTGGAGAGTGGTGCACCATGGTACTGTTCCATTTCAAATCCCTGCACCCACATCTAAAAGTCGAACGGCGTTGTTTCGGCTTTTTGGACGAATGTTGCACCTTGCACCGCGGATGTTGCACCTTGTGCATATCGATTCTTCGGACGGCCATAACTGTTGGATCGTTTAGAGTTACGGGAGCCATAACCAGTCAAAACGAAGCTCTCGGTGAGTTCTACGGCTTTGACGGCTGTAAGCCATCAATGGATAGTTTCATACCTAAAAAAGGATATCTGAACCTCAATCGGGTCTTTGATGTTTTTTGGCCTTCTTTTTTCCATCACGTGAATTTTTACGTTAAACCGGGATCACCGTGGCTGGTCTTCGATTTACCTTCCCTGGAGAGTGGTGCACCATGGTACTATTCCATTTCAAATCCCTGCACCCACTTCTAAAAGTCGAACGGCGCTGTTTCGGCTTTTTGGACGAATGTTGCACCTTGCACCGCGGATGTTGCACCCTGTGGATATCGATTCTTTGGACGGCCATAACTGTTCGCTCGTTTAGATTTACGGAAGCCATAACCAGTCAAAACGAAGCTCTCAGTGAGTTCTACGACTTTGACAGCTGTAAGCCGTCAATGGATAGTTTCATACCAAAAAAAGGCTATCCGAACCTCAATCGAGTCTTTGAAGTATTTTGGCCTTCTCTTTTCCATCACGTGAATTTTTACGTTAAAACGGGATCACCGTGTCTTGTCTTCGATTTACCTTCCTTGGAGAGTGGTGCACCATGGTACTGTTCCATTTCAAATCCCTGCACCCACTTCTAAAAGTCGAACGGCGTTGTTTCGGCTTTTTGGACGAATGTTGTACCTTGCACCGCGGATGTTGCACCCTATGGATATCGATTCTTCGGACGGCCATAACTGTTGGCTCGTTTAGATTTACGGGAGCCATAACCAGTAAAAATGAAGCTCTCAGTGAGTTCTACGGCTTTGACAGCTGTAAGCCATTAATGGATAGTTTCATACCAAAAAAAGGCTATCCGAACCTCAATCGAGTCTTTGAAGTTTTTTGGCCTTCTCTTTTCCATCACGTGAATTTTTACATTAAAACGGGATCACCGTGGCTTGTCTTTGATTTAACTTCCTTGGAGAGTGGTGCACCATGGTACTGTTCCATTTCAAATCCCTGCACCCACTTCTAAAAGTCGAACGGCGCTGTTTCAGCTTTTTGGACAAATGTTGCACCTTGCACCGAGGATGTTGCACCCAATGGATATCGATTCTTCGGACGGCCATAAATGTTTGCTCGTTTAGAGTTACGGGAGCCATAACCAGTCAAAATGAATCTCTCAGTGAGTTCTACGGCTTTGACAGCTGTAATCCATCAATGGATAGTTTCATACCCAAAAAAGGCTATCCGAACCTCAATCGGGTCTCTGATGTTTTTTGGCCTTCTTTTTTCCATCACGTGAATATTTACGTTAAAACGGGATCACCGTGGCTTCTCTTCGATTTACCTTCCCTGGAGAGTGGTGCACCATAGTACTGTCCCATTTCAAATCCCTACACCCACATCTAAAAGTCTAACGGCGTTGTTTCAGCTTTTTGGACGAATGTTGCACCTTGCACCGCGGATGTTGCACCCTGTGCATATCGATTCTTCGGACGGCCATAACTGTTGGCTCGTTTAGAGTTACGGGAGCAATAACTAGTCAAAACGAAACTCTCGGTGAGTTCTACGGATTTGAGGGCTGTAAGCCATCAATGGATAGTTTCATACCTAAAAAAAGATATCCGAAACTCAATCGGGTCTCTGATGTTTTTTGGCCTTCTTTTTTCCATCACGTGAATATTTACGTTAAAACGGGATCACCGTGGCTGGTCTTCGATTTACCTTCCCTGGAGAGTGGTGAACCATGGTACTATTCCATTTCAAATCCCTGCACCTACATCTAAAAGTCGAATGGCGCTGTTTTGGCTTTTTGGACGAATGTAGCACCTTGCACCGTGGATGTTGCACCCTGTGGATATCGATTCTTAGGACGGCCATAACTGTTCGCTCGTTTAGAGATACAGGAGCCATAACCAGTCAAAACGAAGCTCTCGGTGAGTTCTACGGCTTTGACGGCTGTAAGCCGTCAATGGATAGTTTCATACCCAAAAAAGGCTATCCGAACCCCAATCGGGTCTCTGATGTTTTTTGGCCTTCTTTTTTCCATCACGTGAATATTTACGTTAAAACGGGATCACCGTGGCTTGTCTTCGATTTACCTTCCCTGGAGAGTGGTGCAACATGGTACTGTTCCATTTCAAATCCCTGCACCCACATCTAAAAGTCGAACGGCGCTGTTTCGGCTTTTTGGACGAATGTTGCACCTTGCACCGCGGATGTTGCACCCTGTGCATATCGATTCTTCGGACGGCCATAACTGTTGGATCGTTTAGAGTTACGGGAGCCATAACCAGTCAAAACGAAGCCCTCGGTGAGTTCTACGGCTTTGACGGCTGTAAGCCATCAATGGATAGTTTCATACCTAAAAAAGGCTATCCGAACCTCAAACGGATCTCTGAAGTTTTTTGGCCTTCTTTTTTCCATCACTTGAATATTTACGTTAAAACGGGATCACCGTGGCTTGTCTTCGATTTACCTTCCCTGGAGAGTGGTGCACCATGGTACTGTTCCATTTCAAATCCCTGCACCCACATCTAAAAGTCGAACGGCGTTGTTTCGGCTTTTTGGACGAATGTTGCACCTTGCACCGCGGATGTTGCACCTTGTGCATATCGATTCTTCGGACGGCCATAACTGTTGGATCGTTTAGAGTTACGGGAGCCATAACCAGTCAAAACGAAGCTCTCGGTGAGTTCTACGGCTTTGACGGCTGTAAGCCATCAATGGATAGTTTCATACCTAAAAAAGGATATCTGAACCTCAATCGGGTCTTTGATGTTTTTTGGCCTTCTTTTTTCCATCACGTGAATTTTTACGTTAAACCGGGATCACCGTGGCTGGTCTTCGATTTACCTTCCCTGGAGAGTGGTGCACCATGGTACTATTCCATTTCAAATCCCTGCACCCACTTCTAAAAGTCGAACGGCGCTGTTTCGGCTTTTTGGACGAATGTTGCACCTTGCACCGCGGATGTTGCACCCTGTGGATATCGATTCTTTGGACGGCCATAACTGTTCGCTCGTTTAGATTTACGGAAGCCATAACCAGTCAAAACGAAGCTCTCAGTGAGTTCTACGACTTTGACAGCTGTAAGCCGTCAATGGATAGTTTCATACCAAAAAAAGGCTATCCGAACCTCAATCGAGTCTTTGAAGTATTTTGGCCTTCTCTTTTCCATCACGTGAATTTTTACGTTAAAACGGGATCACCGTGTCTTGTCTTCGATTTACCTTCCTTGGAGAGTGGTGCACCATGGTACTGTTCCATTTCAAATCCCTGCACCCACTTCTAAAAGTCGAACGGCGTTGTTTCGGCTTTTTGGACGAATGTTGTACCTTGCACCGCGGATGTTGCACCCTATGGATATCGATTCTTCGGACGGCCATAACTGTTGGCTCGTTTAGATTTACGGGAGCCATAACCAGTAAAAATGAAGCTCTCAGTGAGTTCTACGGCTTTGACAGCTGTAAGCCATTAATGGATAGTTTCATACCAAAAAAAGGCTATCCGAACCTCAATCGAGTCTTTGAAGTTTTTTGGGCTTCTCTTTTCCATCACGTGAATTTTTACATTAAAACGGGATCACCGTGGCTTGTCTTTGATTTAACTTCCTTGGAGAGTGGTGCACCATGGTACTGTTCCATTTCAAATCCCTGCACCCACTTCTAAAAGTCGAACGGCGCTGTTTCAGCTTTTTGGACAAATGTTGCACCTTGCACCGAGGATGTTGCACCCAATGGATATCGATTCTTCGGACGGCCATAAATGTTTGCTCGTTGAGAGTTACGGGAGCCATAACCAGTCAAAATGAATCTCTCAGTGAGTTCTACGGCTTTGACAGCTGTAATCCATCAATGGATAGTTTCATACCCAAAAAAGGCTATCCGAACCTCAATCGGGTCTCTGATGTTTTTTGGCCTTCTTTTTTCCATCACGTGAATATTTACGTTAAAACGGGATCACCGTGGCTTCTCTTCGATTTACCTTCCCTGGAGAGTGGTGCACCATAGTACTGTCCCATTTCAAATCCCTACACCCACATCTAAAAGTCTAACGGCGTTGTTTCGGCTTTTTGGACGAATGTTGCACCTTGCACCGCGGATGTTGCACCCTGTGCATATCGATTCTTCGGACGGCCATAACTGTTGGCTCGTTTAGAGTTACGGGAGCAATAACTAGTCAAAACGAAACTCTCGGTGAGTTCTACGGATTTGAGGGCTGTAAGCCATCAATGGATAGTTTCATACCTAAAAAAAGATATCCGAAACTCAATCGGGTCTCTGATGTTTTTTGGCCTTCTTTTTTCCATCACGTGAATATTTACGTTAAAACGGGATCACCGTGGCTGGTCTTCGATTTACCTTCCCTGGAGAGTGGTGAACCATGGTACTATTCCATTTCAAATCCCTGCACCTACATCTAAAAGTCGAATGGCGCTGTTTTGGCTTTTTGGACGAATGTAGCACCTTGCACCGTGGATGTTGCACCCTGTGGATATCGATTCTTAGGACGGCCATAACTGTTCGCTCGTTTAGAGATACAGGAGCCATAACCAGTCAAAACGAAGCTCTCGGTGAGTTCTACGGCTTTGACGGCTGTAAGCCGTCAATGGATAGTTTCATACCCAAAAAAGGCTATCCGAACCCCAATCGGGTCTCTGATGTTTTTTGGCCTTCTTTTTTCCATCACGTGAATATTTACGTTAAAACGGGATCACCGTGGCTTGTCTTCGATTTACCTTCCCTGGAGAGTGGTGCAACATGGTACTGTTCCATTTCAAATCCCTGCACCCACATCTAAAAGTCGAACGGCGCTGTTTCGGCTTTTTGGACGAATGTTGCACCTTGCACCGCGGATGTTGCACCCTGTGCATATCGATTCTTCGGACGGCCATAACTGTTGGATCGTTTAGAGTTACGGGAGCCATAACCAGTCAAAACGAAGCCCTCGGTGAGTTCTACGGCTTTGACGGCTGTAAGCCATCAATGGATAGTTTCATACCTAAAAAAGGCTATCCGAACCTCAAACGGATCTCTGAAGTTTTTTGGCCTTCTTTTTTCCATCACTTGAATATTTACGTTAAAACGGGATCACCGTGGCTTGTCTTCGATTTACCTTCCCTGGAGAGTGGTGCACCATGGTACTGTTCCATTTCAAATCCCTGCACCCACATCTAAAAGTCGAACGGCGCTGTTTCGGCTTTTTGGACGAATGTTGCACCTTGCACCGCGGATGTTGCACCTTGTGCATATCGATTCTTCGGACGGCCATAACTGTTGGATCGTTTAGAGTTACGGGAGCCATAACCAGTCAAAACGAAGCTCTCGGTGAGTTCTACGGCTTTGACGGCTGTAAGCCATCAATGGATAGTTTCATACCTAAAAAAGGATATCTGAACCTCAATCGGGTCTTTGATGTTTTTTGGCCTTCTTTTTTCCATCACGTGAATTTTTACGTTAAACCGGGATCACCGTGGCTGGTCTTCGATTTACCTTCCCTGGAGAGTGGTGCACCATGGTACTATTCCATTTCAAATCCCTGCACCCACTTCTAAAAGTCGAACGGCGCTGTTTCGGCTTTTTGGACGAATGTTGCACCTTGCACCGCGGATGTTGCACCCTGTGGATATCGATTCTTTGGACGGCCATAACTGTTCGCTCGTTTAGATTTACGGAAGCCATAACCAGTCAAAACGAAGCTCTCAGTGAGTTCTACGACTTTGACAGCTGTAAGCCGTCAATGGATAGTTTCATACCAAAAAAAGGCTATCCGAACCTCAATCGAGTCTTTGAAGTATTTTGGCCTTCTCTTTTCCATCACGTGAATTTTTACGTTAAAACGGGATCACCGTGTCTTGTCTTCGATTTACCTTCCTTGGAGAGTGGTGCACCATGGTACTGTTCCATTTCAAATCCCTGCACCCACTTCTAAAAGTCGAACGGCGTTGTTTCGGCTTTTTGGACGAATGTTGTACCTTGCACCGCGGATGTTGCACCCTATGGATATCGATTCTTCGGACGGCCATAACTGTTGGCTCGTTTAGATTTACGGGAGCCATAACCAGTAAAAATGAAGCTCTCAGTGAGTTCTACGGCTTTGACAGCTGTAAGCCATTAATGGATAGTTTCATACCAAAAAAAGGCTATCCGAACCTCAATCGAGTCTTTGAAGTTTTTTGGGCTTCTCTTTTCCATCACGTGAATTTTTACATTAAAACGGGATCACCGTGGCTTGTCTTTGATTTAACTTCCTTGGAGAGTGGTGCACCATGGTACTGTTCCATTTCAAATCCCTGCACCCACTTCTAAAAGTCGAACGGCGCTGTTTCAGCTTTTTGGACAAATGTTGCACCTTGCACCGAGGATGTTGCACCCAATGGATATCGATTCTTCGGACGGCCATAAATGTTTGCTCGTTGAGAGTTACGGGAGCCATAACCAGTCAAAATGAATCTCTCAGTGAGTTCTACGGCTTTGACAGCTGTAATCCATCAATGGATAGTTTCATACCCAAAAAAGGCTATCCGAACCTCAATCGGGTCTCTGATGTTTTTTGGCCTTCTTTTTTCCATCACGTGAATATTTACGTTAAAACGGGATCACCGTGGCTTCTCTTCGATTTACCTTCCCTGGAGAGTGGTGCACCATAGTACTGTCCCATTTCAAATCCCTACACCCACATCTAAAAGTCTAACGGCGTTGTTTCGGCTTTTTGGACGAATGTTGCACCTTGCACCGCGGATGTTGCACCCTGTGCATATCGATTCTTCGGACGGCCATAACTGTTGGCTCGTTTAGAGTTACGGGAGCAATAACTAGTCAAAACGAAACTCTCGGTGAGTTCTACGGATTTGAGGGCTGTAAGCCATCAATGGATAGTTTCATACCTAAAAAAAGATATCCGAAACTCAATCGGGTCTCTGATGTTTTTTGGCCTTCTTTTTTCCATCACGTGAATATTTACGTTAAAACGGGATCACCGTGGCTGGTCTTCGATTTACCTTCCCTGGAGAGTGGTGAACCATGGTACTATTCCATTTCAAATCCCTGCACCTACATCTAAAAGTCGAATGGCGCTGTTTTGGCTTTTTGGACGAATGTAGCACCTTGCACCGTGGATGTTGCACCCTGTGGATATCGATTCTTAGGACGGCCATAACTGTTCGCTCGTTTAGAGATACAGGAGCCATAACCAGTCAAAACGAAGCTCTCGGTGAGTTCTACGGCTTTGACGGCTGTAAGCCGTCAATGGATAGTTTCATACCCAAAAAAGGCTATCCGAACCCCAATCGGGTCTTTGATGTTTTTTGGCCTTCTTTTTTCCATCACGTGAATATTTACGTTAAAACGGGATCACCGTGGCTTGTCTTCGATTTACCTTCCCTGGAGAGTGGTGCAACATGGTACTGTTCCATTTCAAATCCCTGCACCCACATCTAAAAGTCGAACGGCGCTGTTTCGGCTTTTTGGACGAATGTTGCACCTTGCACCGCGGATGTTGCACCCTGTGCATATCGATTCTTCGGACGGCCATAACTGTTGGATCGTTTAGAGTTACGGGAGCCATAACCAGTCAAAACGAAGCCCTCGGTGAGTTCTACGGCTTTGACGGCTGTAAGCCATCAATGGATAGTTTCATACCTAAAAAAGGCTATCCGAACCTCAAACGGATCTCTGAAGTTTTTTGGCCTTCTTTTTTCCATCACTTGAATATTTACGTTAAAACGGGATCACCGTGGCTTGTCTTCGATTTACCTTCCCTGGAGAGTGGTGCACCATGGTACTGTTCCATTTCAAATCCCTGCACCCACATCTAAAAGTCGAACGGCGCTGTTTCGGCTTTTTGGACGAATGTTGCACCTTGCACCGCGGATGTTGCACCCTGTGCATATCGATTCTTCGGACGGCCATAACTGTTGGATCGTTTAGAGTTACGGGAGCCATAACCAGTCAAAACGAAGCTCTCGGTGAGTTCTACGGCTTTGACGGCTGTAAGCCATCAATGGATAGTTTCATACCTAAAAAAGGATATCTGAACCTCAATCGGGTCTTTGATGTTTTTTGGCCTTCTTTTTTCCATCACGTGAATTTTTACGTTAAACCGGGATCACCGTGGCTGGTCTTCGATTTACCTTCCCTGGAGAGTGGTGCACCATGGTACTATTCCATTTCAAATCCCTGCACCCACTTCTAAAAGTCGAACGGCGCTGTTTCGGCTTTTTGGACGAATGTTGCACCTTGCACCGCGGATGTTGCACCCTGTGGATATCGATTCTTTGGACGGCCATAACTGTTCGCTCGTTTAGATTTACGGAAGCCATAACCAGTCAAAACGAAGCTCTCAGTGAGTTCTACGACTTTGACAGCTGTAAGCCGTCAATGGATAGTTTCATACCAAAAAAAGGCTATCCGAACCTCAATCGAGTCTCTGAAGTATTTTGGCCTTCTCTTTTCCATCACGTGAATTTTTACGTTAAAACGGGATCACCGTGTCTTGTCTTCGATTTACCTTCCTTGGAGAGTGGTGCACCATGGTACTGTTCCATTTCAAATCCCTGCACCCACTTCTAAAAGTCGAACGGCGTTGTTTCGGCTTTTTGGACGAATGTTGTACCTTGCACCGCGGATGTTGCACCCTATGGATATCGATTCTTCGGACGGCCATAACTGTTGGCTCGTTTAGATTTACGGGAGCCATAACCAGTAAAAATGAAGCTCTCAGTGAGTTCTACGGCTTTGACAGCTGTAAGCCATTAATGGATAGTTTCATACCAAAAAAAGGCTATCCGAACCTCAATCGAGTCTTTGAAGTTTTTTGGCCTTCTCTTTTCCATCACGTGAATTTTTACATTAAAACGGGATCACCGTGGCTTGTCTTTGATTTAACTTCCTTGGAGAGTGGTGCACCATGGTACTGTTCCATTTCAAATCCCTGCACCCACTTCTAAAAGTCGAACGGCGCTGTTTCAGCTTTTTGGACAAATGTTGCACCTTGCACCGAGGATGTTGCACCCAATGGATATCGATTCTTCGGACGGCCATAAATGTTTGCTCGTTTAGAGTTACGGGAGCCATAACCAGTCAAAATGAATCTCTCAGTGAGTTCTACGGCTTTGACAGCTGTAATCCGTCAATGGATAGTTTCATACCCAAAAAAGGCTATCCGAACCTCAATCGGGTCTCTGATGTTTTTTGGCCTTCTTTTTTCCATCACGTGAATATTTACGTTAAAACGGGATCACTGTGGCTTGTCTTCGATTTACCTTCCCTAGAGAGTGGTGCACCATGGTACTGTTCCATTTCAAATCACTGCACCTACATCTAAAAGTCGAACAGCGCTGTTTTGGCTTTTTGGATGAATGTAGCACCTTGCACCGTGGATGTTGCACCCTGTGGATATCGATTCTTCGGACGGCCATAACTGTTGGCTCGTTTAGAGTTACGGGAGCCATAACCAGTCAAAACGAAGCTCTCAGTTAGTTCTACGGCTTTGACTGCTGTAAGCCATCAATGGATAGTTTCATACCTAAAAAAAGCTATCCGAACCTCAATCGGGTCTCTGAAGTGTTTTGGTTTACTTTTTTCCATCACGTGAATATTTACGTTAAAACGGGATCACCATGGCTGGTCTTCGATTTACCTTCCCTGGAGGGTGGTGCACCATGGTACTGTTCCTTTTCAAATCCCTACACCCACATCTAAAAGTCGAACGGCGTTGTTTCGGCTTTTTGGACGAATGTTGCACCTTGCACCGTGGATGTTGCACCCTGTGCATATCGATTCTTCGGATGGCCATAACTGTTGGCTCGTTTAGAGTTACGGGAGCCATAACCAGTCAAAACGAAGCTCTCGGTGAGTTCTACGGCTTTGACGGCTGTAAGCCGTCAATGGATAGTTTCATACCCAAAAAAGGCTATCCGAACCCCAATCGGGTCTCTGATGTTTTTTGGCCTTCTTTTTTCCATCACGTGAATATTTACGTTAAAACGGGATCACCGTGGCTTGTCTTCGATTTACCTTCCCAAGAGAGTGGTGCACCATAGTACTGTCCCATTTCAAATCCCTGCACCCACATCTAAAAGTCTAACGGCGTTGTTTCGGCTTTTTGGACGAATGTTGCACCTTGCACCGCGGATGTTGCACCCTGTGCATATCGATTCTACGGACGGCCATAACTGTTGGCTCGATTAGAGTTACGGGAGCAATAACTAGTCAATACGAAGCTCTCGGTGAGTTCTACGGATTTGAGGGCTGTAAGCCATCAATGGATAGTTTCATACCTAAAAAAGGATATCCGAACCTCAACCGGGTCTTTGATGTATTTTGGCCTTCTTTTTTCCATCACGTGAATATTTACGTTAAAACGGGATCACCGTGGCTGGTCTTCGATTTACCTTCCCTGGAGAGTGGTGCACCATGGTACTATTCCATTTCAAATCCCTGCACCCACTTCTAAAAGTCGAACGACGCTGTTTCGGCTTTTTGGATGAATGTTGCACCTTGCACCGCGGATGTTGCACCCTATGGATATCGATTCTTCGGACGGCCATAACTGTTGGCTCGTTTAGATTTACGGGAGCCATAACCAGTCAAAACGAAGCTTTCAGTGAGCTCTACGGCTTTGACAGCTGTAAGCCGTCAATGGATAGTTTCATACCAATAAAAGGCTATCCGAACCTTAATCGGGTCTCTGAAGTTTTTTGGCCTTCTCTTTTCCATCACGTAAATTTTTACGTTAAAACGGGATCACCGTGGCTTGTCTTCGATTTACCTTCCTTGGAGAGTGGTGCACCATGGTACTGTTCCATTTGAAATCCCTGCACCCACTTCTAAAAGTCGAACGGCGCTGTTTCGGCTTTTTGGACGAATGTTGCACCTTGCACCGCGGATGTTGCACCCTGTGGATATCGATTCTTTGGAAGGCCATAACTGTTGGCTCGTTTAGATTTACGGAAGCCATAACCAGTCAAAACGAAGCTCTTAGTGAGTTCTACGACTTTGACAACTGTAAGTTGTCAATGGATAGTTTCATACCAAAAAAAGGCTATCCGAACCTCAATCGAGTCTCTGAAGTTTTTTGGCCTTCTCTTTTCCATCACGTGAATTTTTACGTTAAAACGGGATCACCGTGGCTTGTCTTTGATTTAACTTCCTTGGAGAGTGGTGCACCATGGTACTATTCCATTTCAAATCCCTGCACCCACTTCTAAAAGTCGAACGGCGCTGTTTCGGCTTTTTGGACAAATGTTGCACCTTGCACCGCGGATGTTGCACCCTGTGGATATCGATTCTTCGGACGGCCATAAATGTTTGCTCGTTTAGAGTTACGGGAGCCATAACCAGTCAAAATGAATCTCTCAGTGAGTTCTACGGCTTTGACAGCTGTAATCCATCAACGGATAGTTTCATACCCAAAAAAGGCTATTCGAACCTCTATCGGGTCTCTGATGTATTTTGGCCTTCTTTTTTCCATCACGTGAATATTTACGTTAAAACGGGATCAATGTGGCTTGTCTTCGATTTACCTTCCCTGGAGAGTGGTGCACCATGGTACTGTTCCATTTCAAATCCCTGCACCTACATCTAAAAGTCGAACGGCGCTGTTTTGGCTTTTTGGACGAATGTAGCACCATGCACGGTGGATGTTGCACCCTGTGGATATCGATTCTTCGGACGGCCAAAACTGTTGGCTCGTTTAGAGTTACGGGAGCCATAACCAGTCAAAACGAAGCTCTCAGTTAGTTCTACGGCTTTGACTGCTGTAAGCCATCAATGGATAGTTTCATTCCTAAAAAAGGCTATCCGAACCTCAATCGGGTCTCTGAAGTGTTTTGGTTTTCTTTTTTCCATCACGTGAATATTTACGTTAAAACGGGATCACCGTGGCTAGTCTTCGATTTACCTTCCCTGGAGAGTGGTGCACCATGGTACTGTTCCATTTCAAATCCCTACACCCAAATCTAAAAGTCGAACGGCGTTGTTTCGGCTTTTTGGACGAATGTTTCACCTTGCACCGTGGATGTTGCACCCTGTGCATATCGATTCTTCGGATCGCCATAACTGTTGGCTCGTTTAGAGTTACGGGAGCCATAACCAGTCAAAACGAAGCTCTCGGTGAGTTCTACGGCTTTGACGGCTGTAAGCCGTCAATGGATAGTTTCATACCCAAAAAAGGCTATCCGAACCCCAATCGGGTCTCTGATGTTTTTTGGCCTTCTTTTTTCCATCACGTGAATATTTACGTTAAAACGGGATCACCGTGGCTTGTCTTCGATTTACCTTCCCTGGAGAGTGGTGCACCATAGTACTGTCCCATTTCAAATCCCTGCACCCACATCTAAAAGTCTAACGGCGTTGTTTCGGCTTTTTGGACGAATGTTGCACCTTGCACCGCGGATGTTGCACCCTGTGCATATCGATTCTACGGACGGCCATAACTGTTGGCTCGATTAGAGTTACGGGAGCAATAACTAGTCAATACGAAGCTCTCGGTGAGTTCTACGGATTTGAGGGCTGTAAGCCATCAATGGATAGTTTCATACCTAAAAAAGGATATCCGAACCTCAACCGGGTCTCTGATGTTTTTTGGCCTTCTTTTTTCCATCACGTGAATTTTTATGTTAAAACGGGATCACCGTGGCTGGTTTTCGATTTACCTTCCCTGGAGAGTGGTGCACCATGGTACTATTCCATTTCAAATCCCTGCAACCACTTCTAAAAGTCGAACGGCGCTGTTTCGGCTTTTTGGACGAATGTTGCACCTTGCACCGCGGATGTTGCACCCTGTGAATATCGATTCTTCGGACGGCCATAACTGTTGGCTTGTTTAGATTTACGGGAGCCATAACCAGTCAATACGAAGCTTTCAGTGAGTTCTACGGCTTTGACAGCTGTAAGCGGTCAATGGATAGTTTCATACCAAAAAAAGGCTATCCGAACCTCAATCGGGTCTCTGAAGTTTTTTGGCCTTCTCTTTTCCATCACGTAAATTTTTACGTTAAAACGGGATCACCGTGGCTTGTCTTCGATTTACCTTCCTTGGAGAGTGGTGCACCATGGTACTGTTCCATTTGAAATCCCTACACCCACTTCTAAAAGTCGAACGGCGCTGTTTCGGCTTTTTGGACGAATGTTGCACCTTGCACCGCGGATGTTGCACCCTGTGGATATCGATTCTTCGGACGAAATGTTGGCTCGTTTAGAGTTACAGGAGCCATAACCAGTAAAAACAAATCTCTCAGTGAGTTCTACGGCTTTGACAGCTGTAATCCGTCAATGGATAGTTTCATACCCAAAAAAGGCTATCCGAACCTTAGTCGGGTCTCTGATGTTTTTTGGCCTTCTTTTTTCCATCACGTGAATATTTACGTTAAAACGGGATCGCCGGGGCTTGTCTTCGATTTACCTTCCCTGGAGAGTGGTGCACCATGGTACTGTTCCATTTCAAATCCCTGCACCTACATCTAAAAGTCGAACGACGCTGTTTTGGCTTTTTGGACGAATGTAGCACCTTGCACCGTGGATGTTACACCCTGTGGATATCGATTCTTCGGACGGCCATAACTGTTGGCTCGTTTAGAGATACAGGAGCCATAACCAGTCAAAACGAAGCTCTCGGTGAGTTCTACGGCTTTGACGGTTGTAAGCCGTCAATGGATAGTTTCATACCCAAAAAAGGCTATCCGAACCCCAATCGGGTCTCTGATGTTTATTGGCCTTCTTTTTTCCATCACGTGAATATTTACGTTAAAACAGGATCACCGTGGCTTTTCTTCGATTTACCTTCCCTGGAGAGTGGTGCACCATGGTATTGTTCCATTTCAATTCCCTGCACCCACATCTAAAAGTCGAACGGCGCTGTTTCGGCTTTTTGGACGAATGTTGCACCTTGCACCGCGGATGTTGCACCCTGTGCATATCGATTCTTCGGATGGCCATAACTGTTGGCTCGTTTAGAGTTACGGGAGTCATAACCAGTCAAAACGAAGCTCTCGGTGAGTTCTACGGCTTTGACGGCTGTAAGCCATCAATGGATAGTTTCATACCTAAAAAAGGATATCTGAACCTCAATCGGGTCTTTGATGTTTTTTGGCCTTCTTTTTTCCATCACGTGAATTAGTACGTTAAACCGGGATCACCGTGGCTGGTCTTCGATTTACCTTCCCTGGAGAGTGGTGCACCAAGGTACTATTCCATTTCAAATCCCTGCACCCACTTCTAAAAGTCGAACGGCGTTGTTTCGGCTTTTTGGACGAATGTTGCACCTTGCACCGCGGATGTTGCACCCTGTTTATATCGATTCTTTGGACGGCCATAACTGTTGGCTCGTTTAGATTTACGGAATCCATAACCAGTCAAAACGAAGCTCTCAGTGAGTTCTACGACTTTGACAGCTGTAAGCCGTCAATGTATAGTTTCATACCAAAAAACGGCTATCCGAACCTCAATCGAGTCTCTGAAGTTTTTTTGCCTTCTCTTTTCCATCACGTGAATTTTTACGTTAAAACGGGATCACCGTGTCTTGTCTTCGATTTACGTTCCTTGGAGAGTGGTGTACCATGGTACTGTTCCATTTCAAATCCCTGCACCCACTTCTAAAAGTCGAACGGGGCTGTTTCGGCTTTTTGGACGAATGTTGCACCTTGCACCGCGGATGTTGCACCCTGTGGATATCGATTCTTCGGACGGCCATAAATGTTGGCTCGTTTAGAGTTACGGGAGCCATAACCAATCAAAACAGATATCTTAGTGAGTTCTACGGCTTTGACAGCTGTAAGCCGTCAATGGATAGTTTCATACCCAGAAAAGGCTATCCGAACCTCAATCGGGTCTCTTAACTTGTTTGGCCTTCTTTTTTCCATCACGTGAATTTTTACGTTAAAACGGGATCACCGTGGCTTGTCTTCGATTTACCTTCTCTGGAGAGTGGTGCACCATGGTACTGTTCCATTTCAAATCCCTACAACCACATCCAAAAGTCGAACGGCGCTGTTTCGGCTTTTTGGACGAATGTTGCACCTTGCACCGCGGATGTTGCATCCGGTGGATATCGATTCTTCGGACGGCCATAACTGTTGGCTCGTTTAGATTTACGGGAGCCATAACCAGTCAAATCGAAGCTCTCAGTGAGTTCTATGGCTTTGACAGCTGTAAACCATCAATGGATAGTTTCATACCCAAAAAAGGCTATCCGAACCTCAATCGGGTCTCTGAAGTTTTTTGGCCTTCTCTTTTCCATCACATGAATTTTTACGTTAAAATGGGATCACCGTGGCTTGTCTTCGATTTACCTTCCTTGGAGAGTGGTTCACCATGGTACTGTTCCATTTCAAATCCCTGCACCCACTTCTAAAAGTCGAACGGCGCAGTTTCGGCTTTTTGGACGAATGTTGCACCATGCACCGCGGATGTTGCACCCTATGGATATCGATTCTTTGGACGGCCATAAATGTTGGCTCGTTTAGAGTTACGGGAGCCATAACTAGTAAAAACGAATCTCTTAGTGAGTTCTACGGCTTTGACAGCTGTAATCCGTCAATTGATAGTTTCATACCCCGAAAAGGCTATCTGAACCTCAATTGGCTCTCTGATGTTTTTTGGCCTTTTTTCCATCACGTGAATTTTTACGTTAAAACGGGATCACCGTGGCTGGTCTTCGATTTACATTCCCTGGAGAGTGGTGCACCATGGTACTATTCCATTTCAAATCCCTGCTCCTACATCTAAAAGTCGAACGGTGCTGTTTCGGCTTTTTTAACGAATGTAGCACCTTGCACCATGGATGTTGCACCTTGTGGATATCGATTCTTCGGACGGCCATAACTGTTGGCTCGTTTAGAGTTACGGGAGCCATAACCAGTCAAAACGAAGCTCTCAGTTAGTTATACGGCTTTGACGGCTGTAAGCCATCAATGGATAGTTTCATACCTAAAAAAGGCTATCCGAACCTCAATCGGGTCTCTGAAGTTTTTTGGCCTTCTTTTTTCCATCACGTGATTATTTACGTTAAAACGGGATCACCGTGGCTTGTCTTCGATTTACCTTCCCTGGAGAGTGGTGCACCATGGTACTGTTCCATTTCAAATCCCTGCACCCACATCTAAAAGTCGAATGGCGCTGTTTTGGCTTTTTGGACGAATGTTGCACCTTGCACCGCGGATGTTGCACCATGTGCATATCGATTCTTCGGACGGCCATAACTGTTGGCTCGTTTAGAGTTACGGGAGCCATAACCAGTCAAAAAGAAGCTCTCGGTGAGTTCTACGGCTTTGACGGCTGTAAGCCGTTAATGGATAGTTTCATACCCAAAAAAGGCTATCCGAACCCCAATCGGGTCTTTGATGTTTTTTAACCTTCCTTTTTCCACCACATGAATATTTACGTTAAAACGGGATCACCGTGGCTTGTCTCCGATTTACCTTCCCTGGAGAGTGGTGCGCCATGGTACTGTTCCATTTCAAATCCATGCACCCACATCTAAAAGCCGAACTGCGCTGTTTCGGCTTTTTGGACGAATGTTGCACCTTGCACCGCGGATGTTGCACCCTGTGCATATCGATTCTACGGACGGCCATAACTGTTGGCTCGATTAGAGTTATGGGAGAAATAACTAGTCAAAACGAAGCTCTCGGTGAGTTCTACGGATTTGAGGGCTGTAAGCCATCAATGTATAGTTTCATACCTAAAAAAGGATATCCGAACCTCAACCGGGTCTCTGATGTTTTTTGGCCTTCTTTTTTCTATCACGTGAATATTTACGTTAAAACGGGATCACCGTGGCTGGTCTTCGATTTACCTTCCCTGGAGAGTGGTGCACCATGGTACTATTCCATTTCAAATCCCTGCACCCACTTCTAAAAGTCGAACGACGCTGTTTCTGCTTTTTGGACGAATGTTGCACCTTGCACCGCGGATGTTGCACCCTATGGATATCGATTCTTCGGACGGCCATAACTGTTGGCTCGTTTAGATTTACGGGAGCCATAACCAGTCAAAACGAAGCTTTCAGTGAGCTCTACGGCTTTGACAGCTGTAAGCCGTCAATGGATAGTTTCATACCAAAAAAAGGCTATCCGAACCTCAATCGGGTCTCTGAAGTTTTTTGGCCTTCTCTTTTCCATCACGTAAATTTTTACGTTAAAACGGGATCACCGTGGCTTGTCTTCGATTTACCTTCCTTGGAGAGTGGTGCACCATGGTACTGTTCCATTTGAAATCCCTGCACCCACTTCTAAAAGTCGAACGGCGCTGTTTCGGCT
The DNA here is from genome assembly GCA_030737815.1 of Allium fistulosum. Taxonomy (NCBI): domain Eukaryota; kingdom Viridiplantae; phylum Streptophyta; class Magnoliopsida; order Asparagales; family Amaryllidaceae; genus Allium; species Allium fistulosum. Next base: position 25,871,468 of record JASFAW010000011.1, read on the forward strand.
TTTTGGACGAATGTTGCACCTTGCACCGCGGATGTTGCACCCTGTGGATATCGATTCTTTGGAAGGCCATAACTGTTGGCTTGTTTAGATTTATGGAAGCCATAACCAGTCAAAACGAAGCTCTCAGTGAGTTCTACGACTTTGACAACTGTAAGTTGTCAATTGATAGTTTCATACCAAAAAAAGGCTATCCGAACCTCAATCGAGTCTCTGAAGTTTTTTGGCCTTCTCTTTTCCATCACGTGAATTTTTACGTTAAAACGGGATCACCGTGGCTTGTCTTTGATTTAACTTCCTTGGAGAGTGGTGCACCATGGTACTGTTCCATTTCAAATCCCTGCACCCACTTCTAAAAGTCGAACGGCGCTGTTTCGGCTTTTTGGACAAATGTTGCACCTTGCACCGCGGATGTTGCACCCTGTGGATATCGATTCTTCGGACGGCCATAAATGTTTGCTCGTTTAGAGTTACGGGAGCCATAACCAGTCAAAATGAATCTCTCAGTGAGTTCTACGGCTTTGACAGCTGTAATCCATCAATGGATAGTTTCATACCCAAAAAAGGCTATCCGAACCCCAATCGGGTCTCTGATGTTTTTTGGCCTTCTTTTTTCCATCACGTGAATATTTACGTTAAAACGGGATCACTGTGGCTTGTCTTCGATTTACCTTCCCTGGAGAGTGGTGCACCATGGTACTGTTCCATTTCAAATCCCTGCACCCACATCTAAAAGTCGAACGGCGTTGTTTCGGCTTTTTGGACGAATGTTGCACCTTGCACCGTGGATGTTGCACCCTGTGCATATCGATTCTTCGGATGGCCATAACTGTTGGCTCGTTTAGAGTTACGGGAGCCATAACCAGTCAAAACGAAGCTCTCGGTGAGTTCTACGGCTTTGACGGCTGTAAGCCGTCAATGGATAGTTTCATACCCAAAAAAGGCTATCCGAACCCCAATCGGGTCTCTGATGTTTTTTGGCCTTCTTTTTTCCATCACGTGAATATTTACGTTAAAACGGGATCATCGTGGCTTGTCTTCGATTTACCTTCCCTGGAGAGTGGTGCACCATCGTACTGTCCCATTTCAAATCCCTGCACCCACATCTAAAAGTCTAACGGCGTTGTTTCGGCTTTTTGGACGAATGTTGCACCTTGCACCGCGGATGTTGCACCCTGTGCATATCGATTCTTCGGACGGCCATAACTGTTGGCTCGTTTAGAGTTACGGGAGCAATAACTAGTCAAAACGAAGCTCTCGGTGAGTTCTACGGCTTTGAGGGCTGTAAGCCATCAATGGATAGTTTCATACCTAAAAAAGGATATCCGTACCTCAATCGGGTCTCTGATGTTTTTTGGCCTTCTTTTTTCCATCATGTGAATTTTTATGTTAAAACGGGATCACCGTGGCTGGTTTTTGATTTACCTTCCCTGGAGAGTGGTGCACCATGGTACTATTCCATTTCAAATCCCTGCAACCACTTCTAAAAGTCGAACGGCGCTGTTTCGGCTTTTTGGACGAATGTTGCACCTTGCACCGCGGATGTTGCACCCTGTGGATATCGATTCTTCGGACGGCCATAACTGTTGGCTCGTTTAGATTTACGGGAGCCATAACCAGTCAAAACGAAGCTTTTAGTGAGTTCTACGGCTTTGACAGCTGTAAGCGGTCAATGGATAGTTTCATACCAAAAAAAGGCTATCCGAACCTCAATCGGGTCTCTGAAGTTTTTTGGCCTTTTCTTTTCCATCACGTAAATTTTTACGTTAAAACGGGATCACCGTGGCTTGTCTTCGATTTACCTTCCTTGGAGAGTGGTGCACCATGGTACTGTTCCATTTGAAATCCCTGCACCCACTTCTAAAAGTCGAACGGCGCTGTTTCGGCTTTTTGAACGAATGTTGCACCTTGCACCGCGGATGTTGCACCCTGTGGATATCGATTCTTCGGACTGCCATAAATGTTGGCTCGTTTAGAGTTACAGGAGCCATAACCAGTAAAAACAAATCTCTCAGTGAGTTCTACGGCTTTGACAGCTGTAATCCGTCAATGGATAGTTTCATACCCAAAAAAGGCTATCCGAACCTTAGTCGTGTCTTTGATGTTTTTTGGCCTTCTTTTTTCCATCACGTGAATATTTACGTTAAAACGGGATCGCCGTGGCTTGTCTTCGATTTACCTTCCCTGGAGAGTGGTGCACCATGGTACTGTTCCATTTCAAATCCCTGCACCTACATCTAAAAGTCGAACGACGCTGTTTTGGCTTTTTGGACGAATGTAGCACCTTGCACCGTGGATGTTACACCCTGTGGATATCGATTCTTCGGACGGCCATAACTGTTGGCTCGTTTAGAGATACAGGAGCCATAACCAGTCAAAACGAAGCTCTCGGTGAGTTCTACGGCTTTGACGGCTATAAGTCGTCAATGGATAGTTTCATACCCAAAAAAGGCTATCCGAACCCCTATCGGGTCTCTGATGTTTATTGGCCTTCTTTTTTCCATCACGTGAATATTTACGTTAAAACATGATCACCGTGGCTTGTCTTCGATTTACCTTCCCTGGAGAGTGGTGCACCATGGTATTGTTCCATTTCAATTCCCTACACCCACATCTAAAAGTCGAACGGCGCTGTTTCGGCTTTTTGGACGAATGTTGCACCTTGCACTGCGGATGTTGCACCCTGTGCATATCGATTCTTCGGATGGCCATAAGTGTTGGCTCGTTTAGAGTTACGGGAGTCATAACCAGTCAAAACGAAGCTCTCGGTGAGTTCTACGGCTTTGACGGCTGTAAGCCATCAATGGATAGTTTCATACCTAAAAAAGGATATCTGAACCTCAATCGGGTCTTTGATGTTTTTTGGCCTTCTTTTTTCCATCACGTGAATTAGTACGTTAAACCGGGATCACCGTGGCTGGTCTTCGATTTACCTTCCTTGGAGAGTGGTGCACCATGGTACTATTCCATTTCAAATCCCTGCACCCACTTCTAAAAGTCGAACGGCGTTGTTTCGGCTTTTTGGACGAATGTTGCACCTTGCACCGCGGATGTTGCACCCTGTGGATATCGATTCTTTGGACGGCCATAACTGTTGGCTCGTTTAGATTTACGGAAGCCATAACCAGTCAAAATGAAGCTCTGAGTGAGTTCTACGACTTTGACAGCTGTAAGCCGTCAATGGATAGTTTCATACCAAAAAACGGCTATCCGAACCTCAATCGAGTCTCTGAAGTTTTTTGGCCTTCTCTTTTCCATCACGTGAATTTTTACGTTAAAACGGGATCACCGTGTCTTGTCTTCGATTTACCTTCCTTGGAGAGTGGTGCACCATGGTACTGTTCCATTTCAAATCCCTGCACCCACTTCTAAAAGTCGAACGGGGCTGTTTCGGCTTTTTGGACGAATGTTGCACCTTGCACCGCGGATGTTGCACCCTGTGGATATCGATTCTTCGGACGGCCATAAATGTTGGCTCGTTTAGAGTTACGGGAGCCATAACCAATCAAAACAAATCTCTTAGTGAGTTCTACGGCTTTGACAGCTGTAAGCCGTCAATGGATAGTTTCATACCTAGAAAAGGCTATCCGAACCTCAATCGGGTCTCTGAACTTGTTTGGCCTTCTTTTTTCCATCACGTGAATTTTTACGTTAAAACGGGATCACCGTGGCTTGTCTTCGATTTACCTTCTCTGGAGAGTGGTGCACCATGGTACTGTTCCATTTCAAATCCCTACAACCACATCCAAAAGTCGAACGGCGCTATTTCGGCTTTTTGGAAGAATGTTGCACCTTGCACCGCGGATGTTGCATCCGGTGGATATCGATTCTTCGGACGGCCATAACTGTTGGCTCGTTTAGATTTACGGGAGCCATAACCAGTCAAATCGAAGCTCTCAGTGAGTTCTATGGCATTGACAGCTGTAAACCATCAATGGATAGTTTCATACCCAAAAAAGGCTATCCGAACCTCAATCGGGTCTCTGAAGTTTTTTGGCATTCTCTTTTCCATCACGTGAATTTTTACGTTAAAATGGGATCACCGTGGCTTGTCTTCGATTTACCTTCCTTGGAGAGTGGTGCACCATGGTACTGTTCCATTTCAAATCCCTACACCCACTTCTAAAAGTCGAACGGCGCAGTTTCGGCTTTTTGGACGAATGTTGCACCATGCACCGCGGATGTTGCACCCTATGGATATCGATTCTTTGGACGGCCATAAATGTTGGCTCGTTTAGAGTTACGGGAGCCATAACTAGTAAAAACGAATCTCTCAGTGAGTTCTACGGCTTTGACAGCTGTAATCCGTCAATTGATAGTTTCATACCCCGAAAAGGCTATCTGAACCTCAATCGGGTCTCTGATGTTTTTTGGCCTTTTTTTTCCATCACGTGAATTTTTACGTTAAAACGGGATCACCGTGGCTGGTCTTCGATTTACATTCCCTGGAGAGTGGTGCACCATGGTTCTATTCCATTTCAAATCCCTGCTCCTACATCTAAAAGTCGAACGGTGCTGTTTCGGCTTTTTTAACGAATGTAGCACCTTGCACCGTGGATGTTGCACCTTGTGGATATTGATTCTTCGGACGGCCATAACTGTTGGCTCGTTTAGAGTTACGGGAGCCATAACCAGCCAAAACGAAGCTCTCAGTTAGTTCTACGGCTTTGACAGCTGTAAGCCATCAATGGATAGTTTCATACCTAAAAAAGGCTATCCGAACCTCAATCGGGTCTCTGAAGTTTTTTGGCCTTCTTTTTTCCATCACGTGATTATTTACGTTAAAACGGGATCGCCGTGGCTTGTCTTCGATTTACCTTCCCTGGAGAGTGGTGCACCATGGTACTGTTCCATTTCAAATCCCTGCACCCACATCTAAAAGTCGAATGGCGCTGTTTTGGCTTTTTGGACGAATGTTGCACCTTGCACCGCGGATGTTGCACCATGTGCATATCGATTCTTCGGGCGGCCATAACTGTTGGCTCGTTTAGAGTTACGGGAGCCATAACCAGTCAAAACGAAGCTCTCCGTGAGTTCTACGGCTTTGACGGCTGTTAGCCATTAATGGATAGTTTCATACCCAAAAAAGGCTATCCGAACCCCAATCGGGTCTTTGATGTTTTTTAACCTTCCTTTTTCCACCACGTGAATATTTACGTTAAAACGGGATCACCGTGGCTTGTCTCCGATTTACCTTCCCTGGAGAGTGGTGCGCCATGGTACTTTTCCATTTCAAATCCATGCACCCACATCTAAAAGCCGAACTGCGCTGTTTCGGCTTTTTGGACGAATGTTGCACCTTGCACCGCGGATGTTGCACCCTGTGCATATCGATTCTTCGGACGGCCATAACCGTTGGCTCATTTAGAGTTACGGCAGCCATAACCAGTCAAAACGAAGCTCTCGGTGAGTTCTACGGATTTGACGGTTGTAAGCCATCAATGGATAGTTTCATACCTAAAAAAGGATATCCAAACCTCAATCGGGTCTCTGATGTTTTTGGCCTTTTTTTTCCATCACGTGAATTTTTACGTTAAAACGGGATCACCGTGGCTGGTCTTCGATTTACCTTCCCTGGAGAGTGGTGCACCATGGTACTATTCCATTTCAAATACCTGCACCCACTTCTAAAAGTCGAACGGCGATGTTTCGTCTTTTTGGACGAATGTTGCACCTTGCACCGCGGATGTTGCACCCTGTGGATATCGATTCTTCGGATGGCCATTACTGTTGGCTCGTTTAGATTTACGGGAGCCATAACCAGTCAAAACGAAGCTCTCAGTGAGTTCTACGGCTTTGATAGTTGAAAGCCGTCAATGGATAGTTTCATACCTAAAAAAGGCTATCCGAACCTCAATCGGGTCTCTGAAGTTTTTTGGCCTTCTTTTTTCCATCACGTGAATATTTACGTTAAAACGGGATCACCGTGGCTGGTCTTCGATTTACCTTCCCTGGAGAGTGGTGCACCATGGTACTGTTCCATTTCAAATCCCTGCACCCACATCTAAAAGTCGAACGGCGCTGTTTTGGCTTTTTGGACGAATGTTGCACCTTGCACCGTGGATGTTGCACCCTATGCATATTGATTCTTTGGATGGCCATAACTGTTGGCTCGTTTAGAGTTACGGGCGCCATAACTAGTCAAAACGAAGCTCTCGGTGAGTTCTACGGCTTTGACGGTTGTAAGCCGTCAATGGATAGTTTCATACCCAAAAAAGGCTATCCGAACCCCAATCGGGTCTTTGATGTTTTTTTGCCTTCTTTTTTCCATCACGTGAATATTTACGTTAAAACGGGATTACCGTGGCTTGTCTTCGATTTACCTTCCCTGGAGAGTGGTGCACCATGGTACTGTTCCATTTCAAATCCCTGCACCCACACCTAAAAGTCGAACGGTGCTGTTTCGGTTTTTTGGACGAATGTTGCACCTTGCACTGCGGATGTTGCACCCTGTGCATATCGATTCTTCGGACGGCCATAACTGTTGGCTCGTTTAGGATTACGGGAGCCAAAACCAGTCAAAACGAATCACTCGGTGAGTTCTACGGCCTTGACGGCTGTAAGCCATCAATGGATAGTCTCAAACCCAAAAAAGGCTATCCGAACATCAATCGGGTCTCTGAAGTTTTTTGGCCTTCTTTTTTCCATCACGTGAATTTTTACGTTAAAACGGGATCACCGTGGCTGGTCTTCGATTTACCTTCCCTGGAGAGTGGTGAACCATGGTAATATTCCATTTCAAATACCTGCACCCACTTCTAAAAGTCGAACGGTGCTGTTTCGGCTTTTTGGACGAATGTTGCACCTTGCACCGCGGATGTTGCACCCTGTGGATATCGATTCTTCGGACGGCCATAAATGTTGGCTCGTTTAGAGTTACGGGAGCCATAACCAATCAAAACGAATCTCTTAGTGAGTTCTACGGCTTTGATAGCTGTAAGCCGTCAATGGATAGTTTCATACCCAGAAAAGGCTATCCGAACCTCAATCGGGTCTCTGAACTTTTTTGGCCTTCTTTTTTCCATCACGTGAATTTTTACGTTAAAACGGGATCACCGTGGCTTGTCTTCGATTTACCTTCTCTGGAGAGTGGTGAACCATGGTACTGTTCAATTTCAAATCCCTACACCCACTTCTATAAGTCGAACGGCGCTGTTTCGGCTTTTTGGACGAATGTTGCACCTTGCACCGCGGATGTTGCATCCGGTGGATATCGATTCTTCGGACGGCCATAACTGTTGGCTCGTTTAGATTTACGGGAGCCATAACCAGTCAAAACGAAGCTCTCAGTGAGTTCTATGGCTTTGACAGCTGTAAACCATCAATGGATAGTTTCATACCCAAAAAAGGCTATCTGAACCTCAATCGGGTCTCTGAAGTTTTTTGGCCTTCTCTTTTCCATCACGTGAATTTTTACGTTAAAATGGGATCACCGTGGCTTGTCTTCGATTTACCTTCCTTGGAGAGTGGTGCACCATGGTACTGTTCCATTTCAAATCCTTGCACCCACTTCTAAAAGTCGAACGGCGCAGTTTCGGCTTTTTGGACGAATGTTGCACCATGCACCGTGGATGTTGCACCCTGTGGATTTCGATTCTTTGGACCACCATAAATGTTGGCTCGTTTAGAGTTACGGGAGCCCTAACTAGTAAAAACGAATCTCTCAGTGAGTTCTACGGCTTTGCCAGCTGTAATCCATCAATTGATAGTTTCATACCCCGAAAAGGCTATCTGAACCTCAATCGGGTCTCTGATGTTTTTTGGTCTTTTTTTTCCATCACGTGAATTTTTACGTTAAAACGGGATCACCGTGGCTGGTCTTCGATTTACCTTCCCTGGAGAGTGGTGCACCATGGTACTATTCCATTTCAAATCCCTGCTCCTACATCTAAAAGTCGAACGGTGCTGTTTCGGCTTTTTGGACGAATGTAGCACCTTGCACCGTGGATGTTGCACCTTGTGGATATCGATTCTTCGGACGCCCATAACTGTTGGCTCGTTTAGAGTTACGGGAGCCATAACCAGTCAAAATGAAGCTCTCAGTTAGTTCTACGGCTTTGACAGCTGTAAGCCATCAATGGATAGTTTCATACCTAAAAAAGGATATCTGAACCTCAATCGGGTCTTTGATGTTTTTTGGCCTTCTTTTTTCCATCACGTGAATTTTTACGTTAAAACGGGATCACCGTGGCTGGTCTTCGATTTACCTTCCCTGGAGAGTGGTGCACCATGGTAATATTCCATTTCAAATCCCTGCACCCACTTCTAAAAGTCGAACGGTGCTGTTTCGGCTTTTTGGACGAATGTTGCACCTTGCACCGCGGATGTTGCACCCTGTGGATATCGATTCTTCGGACGGCCATAAATGTTGGCTCGTTTAGAGTTACGGGAGCCATAACCAATCAAAACGAATCTCTTAGTGAGTTCTACGGCTTTGATAGCTGTAAGCCGTCAATGGATAGTTTCATACCCAGAAAAGGCTATCCGAACCTCAATCGGGTCTCTGAACTTTTTTGGCCTTCTTTTTTCCATCACGTGAATTTTTACGTTAAAACGGGATCACTGTGGCTTGTCTTCGATTTACCTTCTCTGGAGAGTGGTGAACCATGGTACTGTTCCATTTCAAATCCCTACACCCACTTCTATAAGTCGAACGGCGCTGTTTCGGCTTTTTGGACGAATGTTGCACCTTGCACCGCGGATGTTGCATCCGGTGGATATCGATTCTTCGGACGGCCATAACTATTGGCTCGTTTAGATTTACGGGAGCCATAACCAGTCAAAACGAAGCTCTCAGTTAGTTCTATGGCTTTGATAGCTGTAAACCATCAATGGATAGTTTCATACCCAAAAAAGGCTATCTGAACCTCAATCGGGTCTCTGAATTTTTTTGGCCTTCTCTTTTCCATCACGTGAATTTTTACGTTAAAATGGGATCACCGTGGCTTGTCTTCGATTTACCTTCCTTGGAGAGTGGTGCACCATGGTACTGTTCCATTTCAAATCCCTGCACCCACTTCTAAAAGTCGAACGGCGCAGTTTCGGCTTTTTGGACGAATGTTGCACCATGCACCGTGGATGTTGCATCCTGTGGATATTGATTCTTTGGACCGCCATAAATGTTGGCTTGTTTAGAGTTATGGGAGCCCTAACTAGTAAAAACGAATCTCTCAGTGAGTTCTACGGCTTTGCCAGCTGTAATCCGTCAATTGATAGTTTCATACCCCGAAAAGGCTATCTGAACCTCAATCGGGTCTCTGATGTTTTTTGGTCTTTTTTTTTCCATCACGTGAATTTTTACGTTAAAACGGGATCACCGTGGCTGGTCTTCGATTTACCTTCCCTGGAGAGTGGTGCACCATGGTACTATTCCATTTCAAATCCCTGCTCCTACATCTAAAAGTCGAACGGTGCTGTTTCGGCTTTTTGGACGAATGTAGCACCTTGCACCGTGGATGTTGCACCTTGTGGATATCGATTCTTCGGACGGCCATAACTGTTGGCTCGTTTAGAGTTACGGGAGCCATAACCAGTCAAAACGAAGCTCTCAGTTAGTTCTACGGCTTTGACAGTTGTATGCCATCAATGGATAGTTTCATACCTAAAAAAGGCTATCCGAAGCTCAATCGGGTCTCTGAAGTTTTTTGGCCTTCTTTTTTCCATCACGTGATTATTTAAGTTAAAACGGGATCACCGTGGCTTGTCTTCGATTTACCTTCCCTGGAGAGTGGTGCACCATGGTACTGTTCCATTTCAAATCCCTGCACCCACATCTAAAAGTCGAATGGCGCTGTTTTGGCATTTTGGACGAATGTTGCACCTTGCACCGCGGATGTTGCACCATGCGCATATCGATTCTTCGGACGGCCATAACTGTTGGCTCGTTTAGAGTTACGGGAGCCATAACCAGTCAAAACGAAGCTCTCGGTGAGTTCTACGGCTTTGACGGCTGTAAGCCGTCAAGGGATAGTTTCATACCCAAAAAAGGCTATCCGAACCCCAATCGGGTCTTTGATGTTTTTTAACCTTCCTTTTTCCACCACGTGAATATTTACGTTAAAACGGGATCACCGTGGCTTGTCTCCGATTTACCTTCCCTGGAGAGTGGTGCTCCATGGTACTGTTCCATTTCAAATCCATGCACCCACATCTAAAAGCCGAACTGCGCAGTTTCGGCTTTTTGGACGAATGTTGCACCTTGCACCGCGGATGTTGCACCCTGTGCATATCGATTCTTCGGACGGCCATAACCGTTGGCTCATTTAGAGTTACGGGAGCCATAACCAGTCAAAACGAAGCTCTCGGTGAGTTCTACGGGTTTGACGGTTGTAAGCCATCAATGGATAGTTTCATACCTAAAAAAGGATATCCAAACCTCAATCGGGTCTTTGATGTTTTTTGGCCTTCTTTTTTCCATCACGTGAATTTTTACGTTAAAACGGGATCACCATGGCTGGTCTTCGATTTAACTTCCCTAGAGAGTGGTGCACCATGGTACTATTCCATTTCAAATACCTGCACCCACTTCTAAAAGTCGAACGGCGCTGTTTCGGCTTTTTGGACGAATGTTGCACCATGCATCGCGGATATTGCACCTTGTGGATATCGATTCTTCGGACGGCCATTACTGTTGGCTCGTTTAGATTTACGGGAGCCATAACCAGCCCAAACGAAGCTCTTAGTGAGTTCTACGGCTTTGATAGTTGTAAGCCGTCAATGGATAGTTTCATACCTAAAAAAGGCTATCCGAACCTCAATCGGGTCTCTGAAGTTTTTTGGCCTTCTTTTTTCCATCACGTGAATATTTACGTTAAAACGGGATCACCGTGGCTGGTCTTCGATTTACCTTCCCTGGAGAGTGGTGCACCATGGTACTGTTCCATTTCAAATCCCTGCACCCACATCTAAAAGTCGAACGGCGCTGTTTTGGCTTTTTGGACGAATGTTGCACCTTGCACCGTGGATGTTGCACCCTGTGCATATCGATTCTTCGGACGGCCATAACTGTTGGCTCGTTTAGAGTTACGGGAGCTATAACCAGTCAAAACGAAGCTCTCGGTGAGTTCTACGGCTTTGACGGCTGTAAGCCGTCAATGGATAGTTTCATACCCAAAAAAGGCTATCCGAACCCCAATCGGGTCTCTGATGTTTTTTGGCCTTCTTTTTTCCATCACGTGAATATTTACGTTAAAACGGGATCACCGTGGCTTGTCTTCGATTTACCTTCCCTGGAGAATGGTGCACCATGGTACTATTCCATTTCAAATCCCTGCACCCACATCTAAAAGTCGAACGGCGCTGTTTCGGCTTTTTGGACGAATGTTGCACCTTGCACCGCGGATGTTGCACCCTGTGCATATCGATTCTTCGGACGGCCATAACTATTGGCTCGTTTAGAGTTACGGGAGCCATAACCAGTCAAAACGAAGCTCTCGGTGAGTTCTACGGCTTTGACGGCTGTAAGCCATCAATGGATAGTTTCATACCTAAAAAAGGATATCTGAACCTCAATCGCGTCTTTGATGTTTTTTGGCCTTCTTTTTTCCATCACGTGAATTTTTACGTTAAAACGGGATCACCGTGGCTGGTCTTCGATTTACCTTCCCTGGTGAGTGGTGCACCATGGTACTATTCCATTTCAAATACCTGCACCCACTTCTAAAAGTCGAACGGCGATGTTTCGTCTTTTTAGACGAATGTTGCACCTTGCACCGCGGATGTTGCACCCTGTGGATATCGATTCTTCGGATGGCCATTACTGTTGGCTCGTTTAGATTTACGGGAGCCATAACCAGTCAAAACGAAGCTCTCAGTGAGTTCTACGGCTTTGATAGTTGTAAGCCGTCAATGGATAGTTTCATACCTAAAAAAGGCTATCCGAACCTCAATCGGGTCTCTGAAGTTTTTTGGCCTTCTTTTTTCCATCACGTGAATATTTACGTTAAAACGGGATCACCGTGGCTGGTCTTCGATTTACCTTCCCTGGAGAGTGGTGCACCATGGTACTGTTCCATTTCAAATCCTTGCACCCACATCTAAAAGTCGAACGGCGCTGTTTTGGCTTTTTGGACGAATGTTGCACCTTGCACCGTGGATGTTGCACCCTGTGCATATCGATTCTTCGGACGGCCATAACTGTTGGCTCGTTTAGAGTTACGGGAGCTATAACCAGTCAAAACGAAGCTCTCGGTGAGTTCTACGGCTTTGACGGCTGTAAGCCGTCAATGGATAGTTTCATACCCAAAAAAGGCTATCCGAACCCCAATCGGGTCTCTGATGTTTTTTGGCCTTCTTTTTTCCATCACGTGAATATTTACGTTAAAACGGGATCACCGTGGCTTGTCTTCGATTTAACTTCCCTGGAGAATGGTGCACCATGGTACTATTCCATTTCAAATCCCTGCACCCACATCTAAAAGTCGAACGGCGTTGTTTCGGCTTTTTGGACGAATGTTGCACCTTGCACCGCGGATGTTGCACCCTGTGCATATCGATTCTTCGGACGACCATAACTATTGGCTCGTTTAGAGTTACGGGAGCCATAACCAGTCAAAACGAAGCTCTCGGTGAGTTCTACGGCTTTGACGGCTGTAAGCCATCAATGGATAGTTTCATACCTAAAAAAGGATATCTGAACCTCAATCGCGTCTTTGATGTTTTTTGGCCTTCTTTTTTCCATCACGTGAATTTTTACGTTAAAACGAGATCACCGTGGCTGGTCTTCGATTTACCTTCCCTGGAGTGTGGTGCACCATGGTAATATTCCATTTCAAATCCCTGCACCCACTTCTAAAAGTCGAACGGTGCTGTTTCGGCTTTTTGGACGAATGTTGCACCTTGCACCGTGGATGTTGCACCCTGTGGATATCGATTCTTTGGACGGCCATAACTGTTGGCTCGTTTAGATTTACGGGAGCCATAACCAGTCAAAACGAAGCTCTCAGTGAGTTCTACGACTTTGACAGCTGTAAGCCGTCAATGGATAGTTTCATACCAAAAAAAGGCTATCCGAACCTCAATCGAGTCTCTGAAGTTTTTTGGCCTTCTCTTTTCCATCACGTGAATTTTTACGTTAAAACGGGATCACCGTGTCTTCTCTTCGATTTACCTTCCTTGGAGAGTGGAGCACCATGGTACTGTTCCATTTCAAATCCCTGCACCCACTTCTAAAAGTCGAACGGGGCTGTTTCGGCTTTTTGAATGAATGTTGCACCTTGCACCGCGGATGTTGCACCCTGTGGATATCGATTCTTCGGACGGCCATAAATGTTGGCTCGTTTAGAGTTACGGGAGCCATAACCAATCAAAACGAATCTCTTAGTGAGTTCTACGGCTTTGACAGCTGTAAGCCGTCAATGTATAGTTTCATACCCAGAAAAGGCTATCCGAACCGCAATCGGGTCTCTGAACTTTTTTGGCCTTCTTTTTTCCATCACGTGAATTTTTACGTTAAAACGGGATCACCGTGGTTTGTCTTCGATTTACCTTCTCTGGAGAGTGGTGCACCATGGTACTGTTCCATTTCAAATCCCTGCATCCACTTCTAAAAGTCGAACGGCGCTATTTCGGCTTTTTGGACGAATGTTGCACCTTGCACCGCGGATGTTGCATCCGGTGGATATCGATTCTTCGGACGGCCATAACTGTTGGCTCGTTTAGATTTACAGGAGCCATAACCAGTCAAAACGAAGCTCTCAGTGAGTTATATGGCTTTGACAGCTGTAAACCATCAATGGATAGTTTCATACCCAAAAAAGGCTATCCGAACCTCAATCGGGTCTCTGAAGTTTTTTGGCTTTCTCTTTTCCATCACGTGAATTTTTACGTTAAAACAGGATCACCGTGGCTTGTCTTCGATTTACCTTCCTTGGAGAGTGGTGCACCATGGTACTGTTCTATTTCAAATCCCTGCACCCACTTCTAAAAGTCGAACGGCGCAGTTTTGGCTTTTTGGAGGAATGTTGCACCATGCACCGCGGATGTTGCACCCTGTGGATATCGATTCTTTGGACGGCCATAAATGTTGGCTCGTTTAGAGTTACGGGAGCCATAACCAGTAAAAACGAATCTCTCAGTGAGTCCTACGGCTTTGACAGCTGTAATACGTCAATTGATTGTTTCATACCCCGAAAAGGCTATCCGAACCTCAATCGGGTCTTTGATGTTTTTTGGCCTTCTTTTTTCCATCACGTGAATTTTTACGTTAAAACGGGATCACCGTGGCTGGTCTTCGATTTACCTTCCCTGGAGAGTGGTGCACCATGGTACTATTCCATTTCAAATCCCTGCACCTACATCTAAAAGTCGAACGGCGCTATTTCGGCTTTTTGGACGAATGTAGGACCTTGCACCGTGGATGTTGCACCCTGTGGATATCGATTCTTCGGACGACCATAACTGTTGGCTCGTTTAGAGTTACGGGAGCCATAACCAGTCAAAACGAAGCACTCAGTTAGTTCTACGGCTTTGACAGCTGTAATCCATCAATGGATAGTTTCATACCTAAAAAAGGCTATCCGGACCTCAATCGGGTCTTTGAAGTTTTTTGGCCTTCTTTTTTCCATCACGTGAATATTTACGTTAAAACGGGATCACCGTGGCTTGTCTTCGATTTACCTTCCCTGGAGAGTGGTGCACCATGGTACTGTTCCATTTCAAATCCCTGCACCCACATCTAAAAGTCGAATGGCGCTGTTTCTGCTTTTTGGACGAATGTTGCACCTTGCACCGCGGATGTTGCACCATGTGCATATCGATTCTTCGAACGGCCATAACTGTTGGCTCGTTTAGAGTTACGGGAGCCATAACCAATCAAAACGAAGCTCTCGGTGAGTTCTACGGCTTTGACGGCTGTAAGCCGTCAATGCATAGTTTCATACCCAAAAAAGGCTATCCGAACCCCTATCGGGTCTCTGATGTTTTTTAACCTTCTTTTTTCCACCACGTGAATATTTACGTTAAAACGGGATCACCGTGGCTTGTGTTCGATTTACCTTCCCTGGAGAGTGGTGCACCATGGTACCGTTCCATTTCAAATCCATGCACCCACATCTAAAAGTCGAACGGCGATGTTTCGATATTTTGGACGAATGTTGCACCTTGCACCTCGGATGTTGCACCCTGTGCATATCGATCCTTCAGACGGCCATAACCGTTGGCTCATTTAGAGTTACGGGTGCCATAACCAGTCAAAACGAAGCTCTCGGTGAGTTCTACGGCTTTGACGGCTGTAAGCCATCAATGGATAGTTTCATACCAAAAAAAAGATATCCAAACCTCAATCGGGTCTCTGATGTTTTTTGGCCTTCTTTTTTCCATCACGTGAATTTTTACGCTAAAACGCGATCACCGTGGCTGGTCTTCGATTTACCTTCCTTGGAGAGTTGTGCACCATGGTACTATTCCATTTCAAATACCTGCACCCACTTCTAAAAGTCGAACGGCGCTGTTTCGGCTTTTTGGACGAATGTTGCACCTTGCACCGCGGATGTTGCACCCTGTGGATATCGATTCTTCGGACGGCCATTACTGTTGGCTCGTTTAGATTTACGGGAGCCATAACCAGTCAAAACGAAGCTCTCAGTGAGTTGTACGGCTTTGACAGGTGTAAGCTGTCAATGGATAGTTTCATACCAAAAAAGGCTATCCGAACCTCAATCGAGTCTCTGAAGTTTTTTGGCCTTCTCTTTTCCATCACGTGAATTTTTACGTTAAAACGGGATCACCGTGGCTTGTTTTCGATTTACCTTCCTTGGAGAGTGGTGCACCATGGTACTGTTCCATTTCTAATACCTGCACCCACTTCTAAAAGTCGAACGACGCTGTTTCGGCTTTTTGGACGAATGTTGCACCTTGCACCGCGGATGTTGCACCTTGTGGATGTCGATTCTTCGGACGGCCATAAATGTTGGCTCGTTTAGAGTTACGGGAGCCATAACCAGTCAAAACGAATCTCTCAGTGAGTTCTACGGCTTTGACAGCTGTAATCCGTCAATTGATAGTTTCATACCCCGAAAAGGCTATCCAAACCTCAATCGGGTCTCTGATGTTTTTTGGCCTTCTTTTTTCCATCACGTGAATTTTTACGTTAAAACGGGATCACCGTGGCTGGTCTTCGATTTACCTTCCCTGGAGAGTGGTGCACCATGGTACTATTCCATTTCAAATCCCTGCACCTACATCTAAAAGTCGAACGTCGCTGTTTCGGCTTTTTGGACGAATGTAGCACCTTGCATCGTAAATGTTGCACCCTATGGATATCGATTCTTCGGACGGCCATAACTGTTGGCTCGTTTAGAGTTACGGGAGCCATAACCAGTCAAAACGAAGCTCTCAGTTAGTTCTACGGCTTTGACAGCTGTAATCCATCAATGGATAGTTTCATACCTAAAAAAGGCTATCCGAACCTCAATCGGGTCTTTGAAGTTTTTTGGCCTTCTTTTTTCCATCACGTGAATATTTACGTTAAAACGGGATCACCGTGGCTTGTCTTCGATTTACCTTCCCTAGAGAGTGGTGCACCATGGTACTGTTCCATTTCAAATCCCTGCACCCACATCTAAAAGTCGAATGGCGCTGTTTCGGCTTTTTGGACGAATGTTGCACCTTGCACCGCGGATGTTGCACCATGTGCATATCGATTCTTCGAACGGCCATAACTGTTGGCTCGTTTAGAGTGACGGGAGCCATAACCAGTCAAAACGAAGCTCTTGGTGAGTTCTACGGCTTTGACGGCTGTAAGCCGTCAATGGATAGTTTCATACCCAAAAAAGGCTATCCGAACCCCAATCGGGTCTTTGATGTTTTTTAACCTTCTTTTTTCCACCACGTGAATATTTACGTTAAAATGGGATCACCGTGGCTTGTCTTCGATTTACCTTCCCTGGAGAGTGGTGCACCATGGTACTGTTCCATTTCAAATCCATGCACCCACATCTAAAAGCCGAACGGCGCTGTTTCGGCTTTTTGGATGAATGTTGCACCTTGCACCGCGGATGTTGCACCCTGTGCATATCGATTCTTCGGACGGCCATAACCGTTGGCTCATTTAGAGTTACGGGAGCCATAACCAGTCAAAACGAAGCTCTCGGTGAGTTCTACGGCTTTGACGGCTGTAAGCCATCAATGGATAGTTTCATACCTAAAAAAGGATATCCGAACCTCAATCGTGTCTCTAATGTTTTTTGGCCTTCTTTTTTCCATCACGTGAATTTTTACGTTAAAACGGGATCACCGTGGCTGGTCTTCGATTTACCTTCCCTGGAGAGTTGTACACCATGGTACTATTCCATTTCAAATACCTGCACCCACTTCTAAAAGTCGAACGGCGCTGTTTCGGCTTTTTGGACGAATGTTGCACCTTGCACCGCGGATGTTGCACCCTGTGGATATCGATTCTTCGGACGGCCATTACTGTTGGCTCGTTTAGATTTATAGGAGCCATAACCAGTCAAAACGAAGTTCTCAGTGAGTTGTACGGCTTTGACAGTTGTAAGCCGTCAATGGATAGTTTCATACCAAAAAAAGGCTATCCGAACCTCAATCGAGTCTCTGAAGTTTTTTGGCCTTCTCTTTTCCATCACGTGAATTTTTACGTTAAAACGGGATCACCGTGGCTTGTCTTCGATTTACCTTCCTTGGAGAGTGGTGCACCAAGGTACTGTTCCATTTCTAATACCTGCACCCACTTCTAAAAGTCGAACGACGCTGTTTCGGCTTTTTGGACGAATGTTGCACCTTGCACCGCGGATGTTGCACCTTGTGGATGTCGATTCTTCGGACGGCCATAAATGTTGGCTCGTTTAGAGTTACGGGAGCCATAACCAGTCAAAACGAATCTCTTAGTGAGTTCTACGGCTTTGACAGCTGTTATCCGTCAATTGATAGTTTCATACCCCGAAAAGGCTATCCGAACCTCAATCGGGTCTCTGATGTTTTTTGGCCTTCTTTTTTCCATCACGTGAATTTTTACGTTAAAACGGGATCACCGTGGCTGGTCTTCGATTTACCTTCCATGGAGAGTGGTGCACCATGGTACTATTCCATTTCAAATCCCTGCACCTACATCTAAAAGTCGAACGGCGCTATTTCGGCTTTTTGGACGAATGTAGCACCTTGCACCGTGGATGTTGCACCCTGTGGATATCGATTCTTCGGACGGCCATAACTGTTGGCTCGTTTAGAGTTACGGGAGCCATAACCAGTCAAAATGAAGCTCTCAGTTAGTTCTACGGCTTTGATAGCTGTAATCCATCAATGGATAGTTTCATACCTAAAAAAGGCTATCCGAACCTCAATCGGGTCTTTGAAGTTTTTTGGCCTTCTTTTTTCCATCACATGAATATTTACTTTAAAACGGGATCACCGTGGCTTGTCTTCGATTTACCTTCCCTGGAGAGTGGTGCACCATGGTACTGTTCCATTTCAAATCCCTGCACCCACATCTAAAAGTCGAATGGCGCTGTTTCGGCTTTTTGGACGAATGTTGCACCTTGCACCGCGGATGTTGCACCATGTGCATATCGATTCTTCGAACGGCCATAACTGTTGGCTCGTTTAGAGTTACGGGAGCCATAACCAGTCAAAACGAAGCTCTCGGTGAGTTCTACGGCTTTGACGGCTGTAAGCCGTCAATGGATAGTTTCATACCCAAAAAAGGCTATCCGAACCCTAATCGGGTCTTTGATCTTTTTTAACCTTCTTTTTTCCACCACGTGAATATTTACGTTAAAATGGGATCATCGTGGCTTGTCTTCGATTTACCTTCCCTGGAGAGTGGTGCACCATGGTACTGTTCCATTTCGAATCCATGCACCCACATCTAAAAGCCGAACGGCGCTGTTTCGGCTTTTTGGACGAATGTTGCACCTTGCACCGCGGATGTTGCACCCTGTGCATATCGATTCTTCGGACGACCATAACCGTTGGCTCATTTAGAGTTACGGGAGCCATAACCAGTCAAAACGAAGCTCTCGGTGAGTTCTACGGCTTTGACGGCTGTAAGCCATCAATGGATAGTTTCATACCTAAAAAAGGATATCCGAACCTCAATCGGGTCTCTGAGGTTTTTTGGCCTTCTTTTTTCCATCACGTGAATTTTTACGTTAAAACGGGATCACCGTGGCTGGTCTTCGATTTACCTTCCCTGGAGAGTTGTGCACCATGGTACTATTCCATTTCAAATACCTGCACCCACTTCTAAAAGTCGAACGGTGCTGTTTCGGCTTTTTGGACGAATGTTGCACCTTGCACCGTGGATGTTGCACCCTGTGGATATCGATTCTTCGGACGGCCATTACTGTTGGCTCGTTTAGATTTACGGGAGCCATAACCAGTCAAAACGAAGCTCTCAGTGAGTTGTACGTCTTTGACAGTTGTAAGCCGTCAATGAATAGTTTCATACCAAAAAAAGGCTATCCAAACCTCAATCGAGTCTCTGAAGTTTTTTGGCCATCTCTTTTCCATCACGTGAATTTTTACGTTAAAACGGGATCACCGTGGCTTGTCTTCGATTTACCTTCCTTGGAGAGTGGTGCACCATGGTACTGTTCCATTTCTAATACTTGCACCCACTTCTAAAAGTCGAACAACGCTGTTTCGGCTTTTTGGACGAATGTTGCACCTTGCACAGCGGATGTTGCACCTTGTGGATGTCGATTCATCGGACGGCCATAAATGTTGGCTCGTTTAGAGTTACGGGAGCCATATCCAGTCAAAACGAATCTCTCAGTGAGTTCTACGGCTTTGACAGCTGTAATCCATCAATTGATAGTTTCATACCCCGAAAAGGCTATCCGAACCTCAATCGGGTCTCTGATGTTTTTTGGCCTTCTTTTTTCCATCACCTGAATTTTTACGTTAAAACGGGATCACCGTGGCTGGTCTTCGATTTACCTTACCTGGAGAGTGGTGCACCATGGTACTATTCCATTTCAAATCCCTACACCTACATTTAAAAGTCGAACGACGTTGTTTCGGCTTTTTGTACGAATGTAGCAGCTTGCACCGTGGATGTTGCACCCTGTGGATATCGATTCTTCGGACGGCCATAACTGTTGGCTCGTTTAGAGTTACGGGAGCCATAACCAGTCAAAACGAAGCTCTCAGTTAGTTCTACGGCTTTGACAGCTGTAATCCATCAATGGATAGTTTCATACCTAAAAAAGGCTATCTGAACCTCAATCGGGTCTTTGAAGTTTTTTGGCCTTCTTTTTTCCATCACGTGAATATTTACGTTAAAACGGGATCACCGTGGCTTGTCTTCGATTTACCTTCCCTGGAGAGTGGTGCACCATGGTACTGTTCCATTTCAAATCCCTGCACCCACATCTAAAAGTCGAATGGCGCTGTTTGGGCTTTTTGGACGAATGTTGCACCTTGCACCGCGGATGTTGCACCATGTGCATATCGATTCTTCGAACGGCCATAACTGTTGGCTCGTTTAGAGTTACGGGAGCCATAACCAGTCAAAACAAAGATCTCGGTGAGTTCTATGGCTTTGATGGCTGTAAGCCGTCAATGGATAGTTTCATACCCAAAAAAGGCTATCCGAACCCCAATCGGGTCTCTGATGTTTTTTAACCTTCTTTTTTCCACCACGTGAATATTTACGTTAAAACGGGATCACCGTGGCTTGTGTTCGATTTACCTTCCCTGGAGAGTGGTGCACCATGGTACTGTTCCATTTCAAATCCATGCACCCACATCTAAAAGCCGAACGGCGCTGTTTCGGTATTTTGGACGAATGTTGCACCTTGCACCGCGGATGTTGCACCCTGTGCATATCGATTCTTCGGACAGCCATAACCGTTGGCTCATTTAGAGATACGGGTGCCATAACCAGTCAAAACGAAGCTCTCGGTGAGTTCTACGGCTTTGACGGCTGTAAGCCATCAATGGATAGTTTCATACCTAAAAAAGGATATCCAAACCTCAATCGGGTCTCTGATGTTTTTTGGCCTTCTTTTTCCATCACGTGAATTTTTACGTTAGAACGGGATCACCGTGGCTGGTCTTCGATTTACCTTCCCTGGAGAGTTGTGCACCATGGTATTATTCCATTTCAAATACCTGCACCCACTTCTAAAAGTCGAACGGCGCTGTTTCGGCTTTTTGGACGAATGTTGCACCTTGCACCGCGGATGTTGCACCCTGTGGATATCGATTCTTCGGACGGCCATTACTGTTGGCTCGTTTAGATTTACGGGAGCCATAACCAGTCAAAACGAAGCTCTCAGTGAGTTGTACGGCTTTGACAGTTGTAAGCCGTCAATGGATAGTTTCATACAAAAAAAAGGCTATCCGAACCTCAATCGAGTCTCTGAAGTTTTTTGGCCTTCTCTTTTCCATCACGTGAATTTTTACGTTAAAACGGGATCACCGTGGCTTGTCTTCGATTTACCTTCCTTGGAGAGTGGTGCACCATGGTACTGTTCCATTTCTAATACCTGCACCCACTTCTAAAAGTCGAACGATGCTGTTTCGGCTTTTTGGACGAATGTTGCACCTTGCACCGCGGATGTTGCACCTTGTGGATGTCGATTCTTCGGACGGCCATAAATGTTGGCTCGTTTAGAGTTACGGGAGCCATAACCAGTCAAAACGAATCTCTCAGTGAGTTCTACGGCTTTGACAGCTGTAATCCGTCAATTGATAGTTTCATACCCGAAAAGGCTATCCGAACCTCAATCGGGTCTCTGATGTTTTTTGGCCTTCTTTTTTCCATCACGTGAATTTTTACGTTAAAACGGGATCACCGTGGCTGGTCTTCGATTTACCTTCCCTGGAGAGTGGTGCACCATGGTACTATTCCATTTCAAATCCCTACACCTACATCTAAAAGTCGAACGGCGTTGTTTCGGCTTTTTGGACGAATGTAGCAGCTTGCACCGTGGATGTTGCACCCTGTGGATATCGATTCTTCGGACGGCCATAACTGTTGGCTCGTTTAGAGTTACGGGAGCCATAACCAGTCAAAACGAAGCTCTCAGTTAGTTCTACGGCTTTGATAGCTCTAATCCATCAATGGATAGTTTCATACCTAAAAAAGGCTATCCGAACCTCAATCGGGTCTTTGAAGTTTTTTGGCCTTCTTTTTTCCATCACGTGAATATTTACGTTAAAACGGGATCACCGTGGCTTGTCTTCGATTTACCTTCCCTGGAGAGTGGTGCACCATGGTACTGTTCCATTTCAAATCCCTGCACCCACATCTAAAAGTCGAATGGCGCTGTTTCGGCTTTTTGGACGAATGTTGCACCTTGCACCGCGGATGTTGCACCATGTGCATATCGATTCTTCGAACGGCCATAACTGTTGGCTCGTTTAGAGTTACGGGAGCCATAACCAGTCAAAACGAAGCTCTCGGTGAGTTCTATGGCTTTGATGGCTGTAAGCCGTCAATGGATAGTTTCATACCCAAAAAAGGCTATCCGAACCCCAATCGGGTCTTTGATGTTTTTTAACCTTCTTTTTTCCACCACGTGAATATTTACGTTAAAACGGGATCACCGTGGCTTGTGTTCGATTTACCTTCCCTGGAGAGTGGTGCACCATGGTACTGTTCCATTTCAAATCCATGCACCCACATCTAAAAGCCGAACGGCGCTGTTTCGGTATTTTGGACGAATGTTGCACCTTGCACCGCGGATGTTGCACCCTATGCATATCGATTCTTCGGACGGCCATAACCGTTGGCTCATTTAGAGTTACGGGTGCCATAACCAGTCAAAACGAAGCTCTCGGTGAGTTCTACGGCTTTGACGGCTGTAAGCCATCAATGGATAGTTTCATACCTAAAAAAGGATATCCAAACCTCAATCGGGTCTCTGATGTTTTTTGGCCTTCTTTTTTCCATCACGTGAATTTTTACGTTAGAACGGGATCACCGTGGCTGGTCTTCGATTTACCTTCCCTGGAGAGTTGTGCACCATGGTATTATTCCATTTCAAATATCTGCACCCACTTCTAAAAGTCGAACGGCGCTGTTTCGGCTTTTTGGACGAATGTTGCACCTTGCACCGCGGATGTTGCACCCTGTGGATATCGATTCTTCGGACGGCCATTACTGTTGGCTCGTTTAGATTTACGGGAGCCATAACCAGTCAAAACGAAGCTCTCAGTGAGTTGTACGGCTTTGACAGTTGTAAGCCGTCAATGGATAGTTTCATACAAAAAAAAGGCTATCCGAACCTCAATCGAGTCTCTGAAGTTTTTTGGCCTTCTCTTTTCCATCACGTGAATTTTTACGTTAAAACGGGATCACCGTGGCTTGTCTTCGATTTACCTTCCTTGGAGAGTGGTGCACCATGGTACTGTTCCATTTCTAATACCTGCACCCACTTCTAAAAGTCGAACGATGCTGTTTCGGCTTTTTGGACGAATGTTGCACCTTGCACCGCGGATGTTGCACCTTGTGGATGTCGATTCTTCGGACGGCCATAAATGTTGGCTCGTTTAGAGTTACGGGAGCCATAACCAGTCAAAACGAATCTCTCAGTGAGTTCTACGGCTTTGACAGCAGTAATCCGTCAATTGATAGTTTCATACCCCGAAAAGGCTATCCGAACCTCAATCGGGTCTCTGATGTTTTTTGGCCTTCTTTTTTCCATCACGTGAATTTTTACGTTAAAACGGGATCACCGTGGCTGGTCTTCGATTACCTTCCCTGGAGAGTGGTGCACCATGGTACTATTCCATTTCAAATCTCTGCACCTACATCTAAAAGTCGAACGGCGCTGTTTTGGCTTTTTGGATGAATGTAGCACCTTGCACCGTGGATGTTGCACCCTGTGGATATCGATTCTTCGGACGGTCATAACT
Organism: Allium fistulosum; assembly: GCA_030737815.1. Classification (NCBI taxonomy): domain Eukaryota; kingdom Viridiplantae; phylum Streptophyta; class Magnoliopsida; order Asparagales; family Amaryllidaceae; genus Allium; species Allium fistulosum. The sequence continues at coordinate 25,895,285 of JASFAW010000011.1, forward strand.
GTTGGCTCGTTTAGAGTTACGGGAGCCATAACCAGTCAAAACGAAGCTCTCAGTTAGTTCTACGGCTTTGACAGCTCTAATCCATCAATGGATAGTTTCATACCTAAAAAAGGCTATCCGAACCACAATCGGGTCTTTGAAGTTTTTTGGCCTTCTTTTTTCCATCACGTGAATATTTACGTTAAAACGGGATCACCGTGGCTTGTCTTCAATTTACCTTCCCTGGAGAGTGGTGCACCATGGTACTGTTCCATTTCAAATCCCTACACCCACATATAAAAGTCGAATGGCGTTGTTTCGGCTTTTTGGACGAATGTTGCACCTTGCACCGCGGATGTTGCACCATGTGCATATCGATTCTTCGAACGGCCATAACTGTTGGCTCGTTTAGAGTTACGGGAGCCATAACCAGTCAAAACGAAGCTCTCGGTGAGTTCTACGGCTTTGACGGCTGTAAGTCGTCAATGGATAGTTTCATACCCAAAAAAGGCTATCCGAACCGCAATCGGGTCTTTGATGTTGTTTAACCTTCTTTTTTCCACCACGTGAATATTTACGTTAAAATGGGATCACCGTGGCTTGTCTTCGATTTACCTTCCCTAGAGAGTGGTGCACCATGGTACTGTTCCATTTCAAATCCATGCACCCACATCTAAAAGCCGAACGGCGCTGTTTCGGCTTTTTGGACGAATGTTGCACCTTGCACCGCGGATGTTGCACCCTGTGCATATCGATTCTTCAGATGGCCATAACCGTTGGCTCATTTAGAGTTACGGGAGCCATAACCAGTCAATACGAAGCTTTCGGTGAGTTCTACGGCTTTGACGGCTGTAAGCCATCAATGGATAGTTTCATACCTAAAAAAGGATATTCGAACCTCAATCGGGTCTTTAATGTTTTTTGGCCTTCTTTTTTCCATCACGTGAATTTTTACGTTTAAACGGGGTCACCGTGGCTGGTCTTCTATTTACCTTCCCTGGAGAGTTGTGCACCGTGGTACTATTCCATTTCAAATACCTGCACCCACTTCTAAAAGTCGAACGGCGCTGTTTCGGCTTTTTGGACGAATGTTGCACCTTGCACCACGGATGTTGCACCCTGTGGATATCGATTCTTCGGACGACCATTACTGTTGGCTCGTTTAGATTTACGGGAGCCATAACCAATCAAAACGAATCTCTCAGTGAGTTTTACGGCTTTGACAGCTGTAAGCCGTCAATTGATAGTTTCATACCCCGAAAAGGCTATCCGAACCTCAATCGGGTCTCTGATGTTTTTTGGCTTCTTTTTTCCATCACGTGAATTTTTATGTTAAAACGGGATCACCGTGGCTGGTCTTCGATTTACCGTCCCTGGAGAATGGTGCACCATGGTACTATTCCATTTCAAGTCCCTACACCTACATCTAAAAGTCGAACGGCACTGTTTCGGCTTTTTGGACGAATGTAGCACCTTGCACCGTGGATGTTGCACCCTGTGGATATCGATTCTTCGGACGGCCATAACTGTTGGCTCGTTTAGACTTACGGGAGCCATAACCAGTCAAAACGAAGCTCTCAGTTAGTTCTACGGCTTTGACAGCTGTAATCGATCAATGGATAGTTTCATACCTAAAAAAGGCTATCCGAACCTCAATCGGGTCTTTGAAGTTTTTTGGCCTTCTTTTTTCCATCACGTGAATATTTACGTTAAAACGGGATCACCGTGGCTTGTCTTCGATTTACCTTCCCTGGTGAGTGGTGCACCATGGTACTGTTCCATTTCAAATCCCTGCACCCACATCTAAAAGTCGAACGGCGCTGTTTCAGCTTTTTGGACGAATGTTGCACCTTGCACCGTGGATGTTGCACCCTGTGGATATCGATTCTTCGGACGGCTATTACTGTTGGCTCGTTTAGATTTACGGGAGCCATAACCAGTCAAAATGAAGCTCTCAGTGAGTTCTACGGCTTTGACAGTTGTAAGCCGTCAATGGATAGTTTCATACCAAAAAAAGGATATCCGAACCTCAATCGAGTCTCTGAAGTTTTTTGGCCTTTTCTTTTCCATCACGTGAATTTTTACCTTAAAACGGGATCACCGTGGCTTGTCTTCGATTTACCTTCCTTGGAGAGTGGTGCACCATGGTACTGTTCCATTTCTAATACCTGCACCCACTTCTAAAAGTCGAACGACGCTGTTTCGGCTTTTTCGACGAATGTTGCACCTTGCACCGCGGATGTTGCACCTTGTGGATGTCGATTCTTCGGACGGCCATAAATGTTGGCTCGTTTAGAGTTAGGGAGCCATAACCAGTCAAAACGAAACTCTCAGTGAGTTCTACGGCTTTGACAGCTGTAAGCCGTCAATGGATAGTTTCATACCCAAAAAAGGCTATCCGAACCTCAATCGGGTCTCTGATGTTTTTTGGCCTTCTTTTTTCCATCACGTGAATTTTTACGTTAAAACGGGATCACCGTGGCTGGTCTTTGATTTACCTTCCCTGGAGAGTGGTGCACCATGGTACTGTTCCAATTCAAATCCCTGCACCCACATCTAAAAGTCGAACGGTGTTGTTTCGGCTTTTTGGACGAATGTAGCACCTTGCACCGCGGATGTTGCACCCTGTGGATATCGATTCTTCGGATGGCCATAACTGTAGGCTCGTTTAGAGTTACGGGAGCCATAACCAATCAAAACGAATCTCTCAGTAAGTTCTACGGCTTTGACAACTGTAAGCCGTCAATGGATAGTTTCATACCCAAAAAAGGCTATCCGAACCTCAATCTGGTCTCTGAAGTTTTTTGGCCTTCTTTTTTCCATCACGTGAATTTTTACGTTAAAACGGGATCACCGTGGCTTGTCTTCGATTTACCTTCCCTGAAGAGTGGAGCACCATGGTACTGTTCCATTTCAAATCCCTGCACCCACTTCTAAAAGTCGAACGACGCTGTTTTGGCTTTTTGGACGAATGTTGCACCTTGCACCGTGGATGTTGCACCCTGTGGATATCGATTCTTCGGACGACAATAACTGCTAGCTCGTTTAGAGTTACAGGAGCCTTAACCAGTCAAAACGAATCTCTCAGTGAGTTCTACGGCTTTGACAGCTGTAAGCCTTCGATGGATAGTTTCATACCCAAAAAAGGCTATCCGAACTTCAATCGGGTCTCTGAAGTTTTTTAGACTTCTTTTTTCCATCACGTGAATTTTTACGTTAAAATGGGATCACCGTGGCTGGTCTTCGATTTACCTTCCCTAGAGAGTGGTGCACCATTGTACTGTTCCATTTCAAATCCCTGCACCCACTTCTAAAAGTCGAACGGCGCTGTTTCGGCTTTTTGGACGAATGTAGCACCTTGCACCGTGGATGTTGCACCCTGTGGATATCGATTCTTTGGACGGCCATAACTGTTGGCTCGTTTAGAGTTACGGGAGCCATAACCAGTCAAAATGAAGCTCTCAGTTAGTTCTACGGCTTTGACTGCTGTAAGCCATCAATGGATAGTTTCATACCTAAAAAAGGCTATCCGAACCTCTATCGGGTCTTTGAAGTTTTTTGGCCTTCTTTTTTCCATCACGTAAATTTTTACGTTAAAACGGGATCACCGTGGCTGGTCTTCGATTTACCTTCCCTGGAGAGTGGTGCACCATGGTACTATTCCATTTTAAATCCCTGCACCAACTTCTAAAAGTCGAACGGCGCTGTTTCGGCTTTTTGGACGAATGTTGCACCTTGCACCGCGGATGTTGCACCCTGTGGATATCGATTCTTTGGACGGCCATAAATGTTGGCTCGTTTAGAGTTATGGGAGCCATAACCAGTAAAAACGAATCTCTCAGTGATTTCTACGGCTTTGATAGCTGTAATCCGTCAATGGATAGTTTCATACCCAGAAAAGGCTATCCGAACCTCAATCGGGTCTCTGATGTTTTTTGGCCTTCTTTTTTCCATCACGTGAATTTTTACGTTGAAACGGGATCACCGTGGCTGGTCTTCGATTTACCTTCCCTGGAGAGTGGTGCACCATGGTACTTTTCCATTTCAAATCCCTGCACCTACATCTAAAAGTCGAACGACACTATTTTGGCTTTTTGGACGAATGTAGCACCTTGCACCGTGGATGTTGCACCCTGTGGATATCGATTCTTTGGACGGCCATAAATGTTGGCTCGTTTAGAGTTACGGGAGCCAGAACCAGTAAAAACGAATCTCTCAGTGAGTTCTACTGCTTTGACAGCTGTAATCCGTCAATGGATAGTTTCATACCCAGAAAAGACTATCCGAACCTCAATCGGGTCTCTGATTTTTTTTGGCCTTCTTTTTTCCATCACGTGAATTTTTACGTTAAAACGGGATCACCGTGGCTGGTCTTCAATATACCTTCCATGGAGAGTGGTGCACCATGGTACTATTCCATTTCAAATCCCTGCACCCACTTCTAAAAGTCGAACGGCGCTGTTTCGGCTTTTTGGACGAATGTTGCACCTTGCACCGCGGATGTTGCACCCTGTGGATATCGATTCTTTGGACGGCCATAAATGTTGGCTCGTTTAGAGTTATGGGAGCCATAACCAGTAAAAACGAATCTCTCAGTGATTTCTACGGCTTTGATAGCTGTAATCCGTCAATGGATAGTTTCATACCCAGAAAAGGCTATCCGAACCTCAATCGGGTCTCTGATGTTTTTTGGCCTTCTTTTTTCCATCACGTGAATTTTTACGTTAAAACTGGATCACCGTGGCTGGTCTTCGATTTACCTTCCCTGTTGAGTGGTGCACCATGGTACTATTCCATTTCAAATCCCTGCACCTACATCTAAAAGTCGAACGGCGCTGTTTCGGCTTTTTGGACGAATGTAGCACCTTGCACCGTGGATGTTGCACCCTGTGGATATCGATTCTTTGGACGGACATAAATGTTGGCTCATTTAGAGTTACGGGAGCCATAACCAGTAAAAACGAATCTCTCAGTTAGTTCTACGGCTTTGACAGCTGTAATCCGTCAATGGATAGTTTCATACCAAGAAAAGGCTATCCGAACCTCAATCGGGTCTTTGATGTTTTTGGCCTTCATTTTTCCATCACGTGAATTTTTACGTTAAAACGGGATCACCGTGGCTGGTCTTCGATTTACCTTCCCTGGAGAGTGGTGCACCATGGTACTATTCCATTTCAAATCCCTTCACCCACTTCTAAAAGTCGAACGGCGCTGTTTCGGCTTTTTGGACGAATGTTGCACCTTGCACCGCGGATGTTGCACCCTGTGGATATCGATTCTTCGGACGGCCATAACTGTTGGCTCGTTTGGATTTAAGGGAGCCATAACTAGTCAAAACGAAGCTCTCAGTGAGTTCTACGGCTTTGATAGCTGTAAGACAACAATGGATAGTTTCATACCCAAAAAAGTCTATCTGAACTTTAATCGGGTCTCTGAAGTTTTTTGGCCTTCTCTTTTCCATCACGTGAATTTTTATGTTAAAACGGGATCACCGTGGCTTGTCTTCGATTTACCTTCCCTGGGGAGTGGTGCACCATGGTATTGTTCCATTTCAAATCCTTGCACCCACTTCTAAAAGTTGAACGGCGCTGTTTCGGCTTTTTGGACGAATGTTGCACCTTGCACCGCGGATGTTGCACCCTGTGGATATCGATTCTTCGGACGGCCATAACTGTTGGCTCGTTTAGAGTTACGGGAGCCATAACTAGTCAAAACGAAGCTCTTAGTGAGTTATACGGCTTTGACAGCTGTAAGCCGTCAATGGATAGTTTCAAACCCAAAAAAGGCTATTCGAACCTCAATTGGGTCTCTGATGTTTTTTGGTATTCTTTTTTCCATCACGTGAATTTTTACGTTAAAACGGGATCACCGTGGCTGGTCTTCGATTTACCTTCCTTGGAGAGTGTTGCACCGTGGTACTGTTCCATTTCAAATCCCTGCACCCACTTCTAAAAGTCGAACGACGGTGTTTCGGCTTTTTAGACGAATATAGCACCTTGCACCGCGAATGTTGCACCCTGTGGATATCGATTCTTCGGACGGCCATAACTGTTGGCTCGTTTAGAGTTACGGGAGCCATAACCAGTCAAAACGAAGCTCTCAGTTAGTTCTACGGTTTTGACAGCTGTAAGCCATCAATGGATAGTTTCATACCCAAAAATGGCTATCCGAACCTCAATCGGGTCTCTAAAGTTTTTTGGCCTTCTGTTTTCCATCACGTGAATTTTTACGTTAAAACGGGATCACCGTGGCTGGTCTTTGATTTACCTTCCCTGGAGAGTGGTGCACCATGGTACTGTTCCATTTCAAATCCATGCACCCACATCTAAAAGTCGAACGACGCCGTTTCGGCTTTTTGGACGAATGTAGCACCTTGCACCGCGGATGTTGCACCCTATGGATATGGATTCTTCGGACGGCCATAACTGTTGGCTCGTTTAGAGTTACGGGAGCAATAACCAGTCAAAATGAAGCCCTCAGTTAGTTTTACGGCTTTGACAGCTGCAAGCCATCAAAGAATAGTTTCATACCTAAAAAAGGCTATCCGAACCTCAATCGGGTCTTTGAAGCTTTTTGGCCTTCTTTTTCCATCACATGAATTTTTACGTTAAAACGTGATCACCGTGGCTTGTCTTCGATTTACCTTTTCTATAGAGTGGTGCACCATGGTACTGTTCCATTTCAAATCCCTGCACCCACTTCTAAAAGTCGAACGGCGTTGTTTCGGCTTTTTGGACGAATGTTGCACCTTGCACCGCGGATGTTGCACCCTGTGCATATCGATTCTTCGGACGGCCATAACTGTTGGCTCGTTTAGAGTTACGGGAGCCATAACTAGTCAAAACGAAGCTCTTAGTGAGTTCTACGGCTTTGACAGCTGTAAGCCGTCAATGGATAGTTTCAAACCCAAAAAAGGATATCCGAACCTCGATTGGGTCTTTGATGTTTTTTGGTATTCTTTTTTCCATCACGTTAATTTTTACGTTAAAACGGGATCACCGTGGCTGGTCTTCGATTTACCTTCCTTGGAGAGTGTTGCACCGTGGTACTGTTCCATTTCAAATCCCTGCACCCACTTCTAAAAGTCGAACGACGGTGTTTCGGCTTTTTAGACGAATATAGCACCTTGCACCGCGAATGTTGCACCCTGTGGATATCGATTCTTCGGACGGCCATAACTGTTGGCTCGTTTAGAGTTACGGGAGCCATAACCAGTCAAAACGAAGCTCTCAGTTAGTTCTACGGCTTTGACAGCTGTAAGCCATCAATGGATAGTTTCATACCCAAAAATGGCTATCCGAACCTCAATCGGGTCTCTAAAGTTTTTTGGCCTTCTGTTTTCCATCACGTGAATTTTTACGTTAAAACGGGATCACCGTGGCTGGTCTTTGATTTACCTTCCCTGGAGAGTGGTGCACCATGGTACTGTTCCATTTCAAATCCATGCACCCACATCTAAAAGTCGAACGACGCCGTTTCGGCTTTTTGGACGAATGTAGCACCTTGCACCGCGGATGTTGCACCCTATGGATATGGATTCTTCGGACGGCCATAACTGTTGGCTCGTTTAGAGTTACGGGAGCAATAACCAGTCAAAATGAAGCCCTCAGTTAGTTTTACGGCTTTGACAGCTGCAAGCCATCAAAGAATAGTTTCATACCTAAAAAAGGCTATCCGAACCTCAATCGGGTCTTTGAAGCTTTTTGGTCTTCTTTTTCCATCACATGAATTTTTACGTTAAAACGTGATCACCGTGGCTTGTCTTCGATTTACCTTTTCTATAGAGTGGTGCACCATGCTACTGTTCCATTTCAAATCCCTGCACCCACTTCTAAAAGTCGAACGGCGTTGTTTCGGCTTTTTGGACGAATGTTGCACCTTGCACCGCGGATGTTGCACCCTGTGCATATCGATTCTTCGGACGGCCATAACTGTTGGCTCGTTTAGAGTTACGGGAGCCATAACTAGTCAAAACGAAGCTCTTAGTGAGTTCTACGGCTTTGACAGCTGTAAGCCGTCAATGGATAGTTTCAAACCCAAAAAAGGATATCCGAACCTCAATTGGGTCTTTGATGTTTTTTGGTATTCTTTTTTCCATCACGTTAATTTTTAGGTTAAAACGGGATCACCGTGGCTGGTCTTCGATTTACCTTCCCTAGAGAGTGGTGCATCGTGGTACTGTTCCATTTCAAATCCCTGCACCCACTTCTAAAAGTCGAACGGCGGTGTTTCGGCTTTTTAGACGAATATAACACCTTGCACCGCGAATGTTGCACCCTGTGGATATCGATTCTTCGGACGGCCATAACTGTTGGCTCGTTTAGAGTTACGGGAGCCATAACCAGTCAAAACGAAGCTCTCAGTTAGTTCTACGGCTTTGACAACTGTAAGCCATCAATGGATAGTTTCATACCCACAAAAGGCTATCCGAACCTCAATCGGGTCTCTGAAGTTTATTGGCCTTCTTTTTTCCATCACGTGAATTTTTACGTTAAAACGGGATCACCGTGGCTGGTCTTTGATTTACCTTCCCTAGAGAGTGGTGCACCATGGTACTGTTCCTTTTCAAATCCCTGCACCCACATCTAAAAGTCGAACGACGCTGTTTCGGCTTTTTGGACGAATGTAGCACCTTGCACCGCGGATGTTGCACCCTATGGATATCGATTCTTCGGACGGCCATAACTGTTGGCTCGTTTAGAGTTACGGGAGCCATAACCAGTCAAAACGAAACCCTCAGTTAGTTTTACGGCTTTGACAGCTGCAAGCCATCAATGGATAGTTTCATACCTAAAAAAGGCTATCCGAACCTCAATCGGGTCTCTGAAGTTTTTTGGCCTTCTTTTTCCATCATGTGAATTTTTACGTTAAAACGGGATCACCGTGGCTTGTCTTCGATTTACCTTCTCTATAGAGTGGTGCACTATGGTACTGTTCCATTTCAAATCCCTGCACCCACTTCTAAAAGTCGAACGGCGTTGTTTCGGCTTTTTGGACGAATGTTGCACCTTGCACCGCGGATGTTACACCCTGTGCAAATCGATTCTTCTTACGGCCATAACTGTTGGCTCGTTTAGAGTTACGGGAGCCATAACCAGTCAAAACAAAGCTCTCAGTGAGTTCTACAGCATTAACTGCTATAAGCCGTCAATGGATAGTTTCATACCCAAAAAAGCCTATCCGAACCTCAATCGGGTCTCTGATGTTTTTTGGCCTTCTTTTTTCCATCACGTGAATTTTTACGTTAAAACGGGATCACCGTGGCTGGTCTTCGATTTACCTTCCATGGATAGTGGTGCACCATGGTACTGTTCCATTTCAAATCTCTGCACCCACTTCTAAAAGTCGAACGGCACTGTTTCGAGTTTTTGGACGAATGTAGCACCTTGCTCCGCGGATGTTGCACCCTGTGGATATCGATTCTTCGGCCGGCCATAACTGTTGGCTGGTTTAGAGTTACGAGAGCCATAACCGGTCAAAATGAAGCTCTCAGTTTGGTCTACGGCTTTGACAGCTGTAAGCCATCAATGGATAGTTTCATACCCAAAAGAGGCTATCCGAACCTCAATCGGGTCTCTGAAGTTTTTTGGCCTTCTTTTTTCCATCACGTGAATTTTTACGTTAAAACGGGATCACCGTGGCTGGTCTTTGATTTACGTTCCCTGGAGAGTGGTGCACCATGGTACTGTTTCATTTCAAATCCCTGCACCCACATCTAAAAGTCGAACGGCGCTATTTCGGCTTTTTGGACGAATGTAGCACCTTGCACCGCGGATGTTGCACCCTATGGATATGGATACTTCGGACGACCATAACTGTTGGCTCGTTTAGAGTTACGGGAGCCATAACCAGTCAAAACGAAGCCCTTAGTTAGTTTTACGGCTTTGACAGCTGCAAGGCATCAATGGATAGTTTCATACCTAAAAAAGGCTATCCGAACCTCAATCGGGTCTTTGAAGTTTTTTGGCCTTCTTTTTCCATCACGTGAATTTTTACGTTAAAACGGGATCACCGTGGCTTGTCTTCGATTTACCTTTTCTATAGAGTGGTGCACCATGGTACTGTTCCATTTCAAATCCCTGCACCCACTTCTAAATGTCGAACGACGTTGTTTCGGCTTTTTGGACGAATGTTGCACCTTGCACCGTGGATGTTGCACCCTGTGCATATCGATTCTTCGGATGGCCATAACTGTTGGGTTGTTTAGAGTTACGGGAGCCATAACTAGTCAAAACGAAGCTCTTAGTGAGTTCTACGGCTTTGACAGCTGTAAGCCGTCAATGGATAGTTTCAAACCCAAAAAAGGATATCCGAACCTCAATTGGGTCTTTGATGTTTTTTGGTATTCTTTTTTCCATCACGTGAATTTTTACGTTAAAACGGGATCACCGTGGCTGGTCTTCGATTTACCTTCCCTGGAGAGTGGTGCACCGTGGTACTGTTCCATTTCAAATCCCTGCATCCACTTCTAAAAGTCGAACGACGGTGTTTCGGCATTTTAGACGAATATATCACCTTGCACCGCGAATGTTGCACCCTGTGGATATCGATTCTTCGGACGGCCATAACTGTTGGCTCGTTTAGAGTTACGGGAGCCATAACCAGTCAAAATGAAGCTCTCAGTTAGTTCTACGGCTTTGACAACTGTAAGCCATCAATGGATAGTTTCATACCCATAAAAGGCTATCCGAACCTCAATCGGGTCTCTGATGTTTTTTGGCCTTCTTTTTTCCATCACGTGAATTTTTACGTTAAAACGGGATCACCGTGGCTAGTCTTTGATTTACCTTCCCTAGAGAGTGGTGCACCATGGTACTGTTCCATTTCAAATCCCTGCACCCACATCTAAAAGTCGAACGGCGCTGTTTCGGCTTTTTGGACGAATGTAGCACCTTGCACCGCGGATGTTGCACCCTATGGATATCGATTCTTCGGACGGCCATAACTGTTGGCTCGTTTAGAGTTACGGGAGCCATAACCAGTCAAAACGAAGCCCTCAAATAGTTTTACGTCTTTGACAGCTGCAAGCCATCAATTGATAGTTTCATACCTAAAAAAGGCTATCCGAACCTCAATCGGGTCTCTTAAGTTTTTTGGCCTTCTTTTTCCATCACGTGAATTTTTACGTTAAAACGAGATCACCGTGGCTTGTCTTCGATTTACCTTCTCTATAGAGTGGTGCACTATGGTACTGTTCCATTTCAAATCCCTGCACCCACTTCTAAAAGTCGAACGGCGTTGTTTCGGCTTTTTGGACGAATGTTGCACCTTGCACCGCGGATGTTGCACCCTGTGCAAATCGATTCTTCTTACGGCCATAACTGTTGGCTCGTTTAGAGTTACGGGAGCCATAACCAGTCAAAACAAAGCTCTCAGTGAGTTCTACAGCATTGACTGCTGTAAGCCGTCAATGGATAGTTTCATACCCAAAAAAGCCTATCCGAACCTCAATCGGGTCTCTGATGTTTTTTGGCCTTCTTCTTTCCATCACGTGAATTTTTACGTTAAAACGGGATCACCGTGGCTGGTCTTCGATTTACCTTCCATGGAGAGTGGTGCACCATGGTACTGTTCCATTTCAAATCCCTGCACCCACTTCTAAAAGTCGAACGGCACTGTTTCGAGTTTTTGGACGAATGTAGCACCTTGCACCGCGGATGTTGCACCCTGTGGATATCGATTCTTCGGCCGGCCATAACTGTTGGCTGGTTTAGAGTTACGAGAGCCATAACCGGTCAAAATGAAGCTCTCAGTTTGGTCTACGGCTTTGACAGCTGTAAGCCATCAATGGATAGTTTCATACCCAAAAGAGGCTATCCGAACCTCAATCGGGTCTCTGAAGTTTTTTGGCCTTCTTTTTTCCATCACGTGAATTTTTACGTTAAAACGGGATCACCGTGGCTGGTCTTTGATTTACGTTCCCTGGAGAGTGGTGCACCATGGTACTGTTTCATTTCAAATCCCTGCACCCACATCTAAAAGTCGAACGGCGCTATTTCGGCTTTTTGGACGAATGTAGCACCTTGCACCGCGGATGTTGCACCCTATGGATATGGATACTTCGGACGGCCATAACTGTTGGCTCGTTTAGAGTTACGGGAGCCATAACCAGTCAAAACGAAGCCCTCAGTTAGTTTTACGGCTTTGACAGCTGCAAGGCATCAATGGATAGTTTCATACCTAAAAAAGGCTATCCGAACCTCAATCGGGTCTTTGAAGTTTTTTGGCCTTCTTTTTCCATCACGTGAATTTTTACGTTAAAACGGGATCACCGTGGCTTGTCTTCGATTTACCTTTTCTATAGAGTGGTGCACCATGGTACTGTTCCATTTCAAATCCCTGCACCCACTTCTAAATGTCGAACGACGTTGTTTCGGCTTTTTGGACGAATGTTGCACCTTGCACCATGGATGTTGCACCCTGTGCATATCGATTCTTCGGATGGCTATAACTGTTGGGTTGTTTAGAGTTACGGGAGCCATAACTAGTCAAAACGAAGCTCTTAGTGAGTTCTACGGCTTTGACAGCTGTAAGCCGTAAATGGATAGTTTCAAACCCAAAAAAGGATATCCGAACCTCAATTGGGTCTTTGATGTTTTTTGGTATTCTTTTTTCCATCACGTGAATTTTTACGTTAAAACGGGATCACCGTGGCTGGTCTTCGATTTACCTTCCCTGGAGAGTGGTGCACCGTGGTACTGTTCCATTTCAAATCCCTGCATCCACTTCTAAAAGTCGAACGACGGTGTTTCGGCATTTTAGACGAATATATCACCTTGCACCGCGAATGTTGCACCCTGTGGATATCGATTCTTCGGACGGCCATAACTGTTGGCTCGTTTAGAGTTACGGGAGCCATAACCAGTCAAAATGAAGCTCTCAGTTAGTTCTACGACTTTGACAACTGTAAGCCATCAATGGATAGTTTCATACCCATAAAAGGCTATCCGAACCTCAATCGGGTCTCTGATGTTTTTTGGCCTTCTTTTTTCCATCACGTGAATTTTTACGTTAAAACGGGATCACCGTGGCTAGTCTTTGATTTACCTTCCCTAGAGAGTGGTGCACCATGGTACTGTTCCATTTCAAATCCCTGCACCCACATCTAAAAGTCGAACGGCGCTGTTTCGGCTTTTTGGACGAATGTAGCACCTTGCACCGCGGATGTTGCACCCTATGGATATCGATTCTTCGGACGGCCATAACTGTTGGCTCGTTTAGAGTTACGGGAGCCATAACCAGTCAAAACGAAGCCCTCAAATAGTTTTACGTCTTTGACAGCTGCAAGCCATCAATTGATAGTTTCATACCTAAAAAAGGCTATCCGAACCTCAATCGGGTCTCTGAAGTTTTTTGGCCTTCTTTTTCCATCACGTGAATTTTTACGTTAAAACGAGATCACCGTGGCTTGTCTTCGATTTACCTTCTCTATAGAGTGGTGCACTATGGTACTGTTCCATTTCAAATCCCTGCACCCACTTCTAAAAGTCGAACGGCGTTGTTTCGGCTTTTTGGACGAATGTTGCACCTTGCACCGCGGATGTTGCACCCTGTGCAAATCGATTCTTCTTACGGCCATAACTGTTGGCTCGTTTAGAGTTACGGGAGCCATAACCAGTCAAAACAAAGCTCTCAGTGAGTTCTACAGCATTGACTGCTGTAAGCCGTCAATGGATAGTTTCATACCCAAAAAAGCCTATCCGAACCTCAATCGGGTCTCTGATGTTTTTTGGCCTTCTTTTTTCCATCACGTGAATTTTTACGTTAAAACGGGATCACCGTGCCTGGTCTTCGATTTACCTTCCATGGAGAGTGGTGCACCATGGTACTGTTCCATTTCAAATCCCTGCACCCACTTCTAAAAGTCGAACGGCACTGTTTCGAGTTTTTGGACGAATGTAGCACCTTGCACCGCGGATGTTGCACCCTGTGGATATCGATTCTTCGGCCGGCCATAACTGTTGGCTGGTTTAGAGTTACGAGAGCCATAACCGGTCAAAATGAAGCTCTCAGTTTGGTCTACGGCTTTGACAGCTGTAAGCCATCAATGGATAGTTTCATACCCAAAATAGGCTATCCGAACCTCAATCGGGTCTCTGAAGTTTTTTGGCCTTCTTTTTTCCATCACGTGAATTTTTACGTTAAAACGGGATCACCGTGGCTGGTCTTTGATTTACGTTCCCTGGAGAGTGGTGCACCATGGTACTGTTTCATTTCAAATCCCTGCACCCACATCTAAAAGTCGAACGGCGCTATTTCGGCTTTTTGGACGAATGTAGCACCTTGCACCGCGGATGTTGCACCCTATGGATATGGATACTTCGGACGGCCATAACTGTTGGCTCGTTTAGAGTTACGGGAGCCATAACCAGTCAAAACGAAGCCCTCAGTTAGTTTTACGGCTTTGACAGCTGCAAGGCATCAATGGATAGTTTCATACCTAAAAAAGGCTATCCGAACCTCAATCGGGTCTTTGAAGTTTTTTGGCCTTCTTTTTCCTTCACGTGAATTTTTACGTTAAAACGGGATCACCGTGGCTTGTCTTCGATTTACCTTTTCTATAGAGTGGTGCACCATGGTACTGTTCCATTTCAAATCCCTGCACCCACTTCTAAATGTCGAACGACGTTGTTTCGGCTTTTTGGACGAATGTTGCACCTTGCACCATGGATGTTGCACCCTGTGCATATCGATTCTTCGGATGGCTATAACTGTTGGGTTGTTTAGAGTTACGGGAGCCATAACTAGTCAAAACGAAGCTCTTAGTGAGTTCTACGGCTTTGACAGCTGTAAGCCGTAAATGGATAGTTTCAAACCCAAAAAAGGATATCCGAACCTCAATTGGGTCTTTGATGTTTTTTGGTATTCTTTTTTCCATCACGTGAATTTTTACGTTAAAACGGGATCACCGTGGCTGGTCTTCGATTTACCTTCCCTGGAGAGTGGTGCACCGTGGTACTGTTCCATTTCAAATCCCTGCATCCACTTCTAAAAGTCGAACGACGGTGTTTCGGCTTTTTAGACGAATATATCACCTTGCACCGCGAATGTTGCACCCTGTGGATATCGATTCTTCGGACGGCCATAACTGTTGGCTCGTTTAGAGTTACGGGAGCCATAACCAGTCAAAACGAAGCTCTCAGTTAGTTCTACGGCTTTGACAACTGTAAGCCATCAATGGATAGTTTCATACCCATAAAAGGCTATCCGAACCTCAATCGGGTCTCTGATGTTTTTTGGCCTTCTTTTTTCCATCACGTGAATTTTTACGTTAAAACGGGATCACCGTGGCTAGTCTTTGATTTACCTTCCCTAGAGAGTGGTGCACCATGGTACTGTTCCATTTCAAATCCCTGCACCCACATCTAAAAGTCGAACGGCGCTGTTTCGGCTTTTTGGACGAATGTAGCACCTTGCACCGCGGATGTTGCACCCTATGGATATCGATTCTTCGGACGGCCATAACTGTTGGCTCGTTTAGAGTTACGGGAGCCATAACCAGTCAAAACGAAGCCCTCAAATAGTTTTACGTCTTTGACAGCTGCAAGCCATCAATGGATAGTTTCATACCTAAAAAAGGCTATCCGAACCTCAATCGGGTCTCTGAAGTTTTTTGGCCTTCTTTTTCCATCACGTGAATTTTTACGTTAAAACGAGATCACCGTGGCTTGTCTTCGATTTACCTTCTCTATAGAGTGGTGCACTATGGTACTGTTCCATTTCAAATCCCTGCACCCACTTCTAAAAGTCGAACGGCGTTGTTTCGGCTTTTTGGACGAATGTTGCACCTTGCACCGCGGATGTTGCACCCTGTGCAAATCGATTCTTCTTACGGCCATAACTGTTGGCTCGTTTAGAGTTACGGGAGCCATAACCAGTCAAAACAAAGCTCTCAGTGAGTTCTACAGCATTGACTGCTGTAAGCCGTCAATGGATAGTTTCATACCCAAAAAAGGCTATCCGAACCTCAATCGGGTCTCTGATGTTTTTTGGCCTTCTTTTTTCCACCACGTGAATTTTTACGTTAAAACGGGATCACCTTGGCTGGTCTTCGATTTACCTTCCATGGAGAGTGGTGCACCATGGTACTGTTTCATTTCAAATCCCTGCACCCACATCTAAAAGTCGAACGGCGCTATTTCGGCTTTTTGGACGAATGTAGCACCTTGCACCGCGGATGTTGCACCCTATAGATATGGATACTTCGGACGGCCATAACTGTTGGCTCGTTTAGAGTTACGGGAGCCATAACCAGTCAAAACGAAGCCCTCAGTTAGTTTTACGGCTTTGACAGCTGCAAGGCATCAATGGATAGTTTCATACCTAAAAAAGGCTATCCGAACCTCAATCGGGTCTTTGAAGTTTTTTGGCCTTCTTTTTCCATCACGTGAATTTTTACGTTAAAACGGGATCACCGTGGCTTGTCTTCGATTTACCTTTTCTATAGAGTGGTGCACCATGGTACTGTTCCATTTCAAATCCCTGCACCCACTTCTAAATGTCGAACGACGTTGTTTCGGCTTTTTGGACGAATGTTGCACCTTGCACCGTGGATGTTGCACCCTGTGCATATCGATTCTTCGGATGGCCATAACTGTTGGGTTGTTTAGAGTTACGGGAGCCATAACTAGTCAAAACGAAGCTCTTAGTGAGTTCTACGGCTTTGACAGCTGTAAGCCGTAAATGGATAGTTTCAAACCCAAAAAAGGATATCCGAACCTCAATTGGGTCTTTGATGTTTTTTGGTATTCTTTTTTCCATCACGTGAATTTTTACGTTAAAACGGGATCACCGTGGCTGGTCTTCGATTTACCTTCCCTGGAGAGTGGTGCACCGTGGTACTGTTCCATTTCAAATCCCTGCATCCACTTCTAAAAGTCGAACGACGGTGTTTTGGCTTTTTAGACGAATATATCACCTTGCACCGCGAATGTTGCACCCTGTGGATATCGATTCTTCGGACGGCCATAACTGTTGGCTCGTTTAGAGTTACGGGAGCCATAACCAGTCAAAACGAAGCTCTCAGTTAGTTCTACGGCTTTGACAACTGTAAGCCATCAATGGATAGTTTCATACCCATAAAAGGCTATCCGAACCTCAATCGGGTCTTTGATGTTTTTTGGCCTTCTTTTTTCCATCACGTGAATTTTTACGTTAAAACGGGATCACCGTGGCTAGTCTTTGATTTACCTTCCCTAGAGAGTGCTGCACCATGGTACTGTTCCATTTCAAATCCCTGCACCCACATCTAAAAGTCGAACGGCGCTGTTTCGGCTTTTTGGACGAATGTAGCACCTTGCACCGCGGATGTTGCACCCTATGGATATCGATTCTTCGGACGGCCATAACTGTTGGCTCGTTTAGAGTTACGGGAGCCATAACCAGTCAAAACGAAGCCCTCAAATAGTTTTACGTCTTTGACAGCTGCAAGCCATCAATGGATAGTTTCATACCTAAAAAAGGCTATCCGAACCTCAATCGGGTCTCTGAAGTTTTTTGGCCTTCTTTTTCCATCACGTGAATTTTTACGTTAAAACGAGATCACCGTGTCTTGTCTTCGATTTACCTTCTCTATAGAGTGGTGCACTATGGTACTGTTCCATTTCAAATCCCTGCACCCACTTCTAAAAGTCGAACGGCGTTGTTTCGGCTTTTTGGACGAATGTTGCACCTTGCACCGCGGATGTTGCACCCTGTGCAAATCGATTCTTCTTACGGCCATAACTGTTGGCTCGTTTAGAGTTACGGGAGCCATAACCAGTCAAAACAAAGCTCTCAGTGAGTTCTACAGCATTGACTGCTGTAAGCCGTCAATGGATAGTTTCATACCCAAAAAAGGCTATCCGAACCTCAATCGGGTCTCTGATGTTTTTTGGCCTTTTTTTTTCCACCACGTGAATTTTTACGTTAAAACGGGATCACCTTGGCTGGTCTTCGATTTACCTTCCATGGAGAGTGGTGCACCATGGTACTGTTTCATTTCAAATCCCTGCACCCACATCTAAAAGTCGAACGGCGCTATTTCTGCTTTTTGGACGAATGTAGCACCTTGCACCGCGGATGTTGCACCCTATGGATATGGATACTTCGGACGGCCATAACTGTTGGCTCGTTTAGAGTTACGGGAGCCATAACCAGTCAAAACGAAGCCCTCAGTTAGTTTTACGGCTTTGACAGCTGCAAGGCATCAATGGATAGTTTCATACCTAGAAAAGGCTATCCGAACCTCAATCGGGTCTTTGAAGTTTTTTGGCCTTCTGTTTCCATCACGTGAATTTTTACGTTAAAACGGGATCACCGTGGCTTGTCTTCGATTTACCTTTTCTATAGAGTGGTGCACCATGGTACTGTTCCATTTCAAATCCCTGCACCCACTTCTAAATGTCGAACGACGTTGTTTCGGCTTTTTGGACGAATGTTGCACCTTGCACCGTGGATGTTGCACCCTGTGCATATCGATTCTTCGGATGGCCATAACTGTTGGGTTGTTTAGAGTTACGGGAGCCATAACTAGTCAAAACGAAGCTCTTAGTGAGTTCTACGGCTTTGACAGCTGTAAGCCGTCAATGGATAGTTTCAAACCCAAAAAAGGATATCCGAACCTCAATTGGGTCTTTGATGTTTTTTGGTATTCTTTTTTCCATCACGTGAATTTTTACGTTAAAACGGGATCACCGTGGCTGGTCTTCGATTTACCTTCCCTGGAGAGTGGTGCACCGTGGTACTGTTCCATTTCAAATCCCTGCATCCACTTCTAAAAGTCGAACGACGGTGTTTCGGCTTTTTAGACGAATATATCACCTTGCACCGCGAATGTTGCACCCTGTGGATATCGATTCTTCGGACGGCCATAACTGTTGGCTCGTTTAGAGTTACGGGAGCCATAACCAGTCAAAATGAAGCTCTCAGTTAGTTCTACGGCTTTGACAACTGTAAGCCATCAATGGATAGTTTCATACCCATAAAAGGCTATCCGAACCTCAATCGGGTCTCTGATGTTTTTTGGCCTTCTTTTTTCCATCACGTGAATTTTTACGTTAAAACGGGATCACCGTGGCTAGTCTTTGATTTACCTTCCCTAGAGAGTGGTGCACCATGGTACTGTTCCATTTCAAATCCCTGCACCCACATCTAAAAGTCGAACGGCGCTGTTTCGGCTTTTTGGACGAATGTAGCACCTTGCACCGCGGATGTTGCACCCTATGGATATCGATTCTTCGGACGGCCATAACTGTTGGCTCGTTTAGAGTTACGGGAGCCATAACCAGTCAAAACGAAGCCCTCAAATAGTTTTACGTCTTTGACAGCTGCAAGCCATCAATTGATAGTTTCATACCTAAAAAAGGCTATCCGAACCTCAATCGGGTCTCTGAAGTTTTTTGGCCTTCTTTTTCCATCACGTGAATTTTTACGTTAAAACGAGATCACTGTGGCTTGTCTTCGATTTACCTTCTCTATAGAGTGGTGCACTATGGTACTGTTCCATTTCAAATCCCTGCACCCACTTCTAAAAAGTCGAACGGCGTTGTTTCGGCTTTTTGGACGAATGTTGCACCTTGCACCGTGGATGTTGCACCCTGTGCAAATCGATTCTTCTTACGGCCATAACTGTTGGCTCGTTTAGAGTTACGGGAGCCATAACCAGTCAAAACAAAGCTCTCAGTGAGTTCTACAGCATTGACTGCTGTAAGCCGTCAATGGATAGTTTCATACCCAAAAAAGCCTATCCGAACCTCAATCGGGTCTCTGATGTTTTTTGGCCTTCTTTTTTCCATCACGTGAATTTTTACGTTAAAACGGGATCACCGTGGCTGGTCTTCGATTTACCTTCCATGGAGAGTGGTGCACCATGGTACTGTTCCATTTCAAATCCCTGCACCCACTTCTAAAAGTCGAACGGCACTGTTTCGAGTTTTTGGACGAATGTAGCACCTTGCACCGCGGATGTTGCACCCTGTGGATATCGATTCTTCGGCCGGCCATAACTGTTGGCTGGTTTAGAGTTACGAGAGCCATAACCGGTCAAAATGAAGCTCTCAGTTTGGTCTACGGCTTTGACAGCTGTAAGCCATCAATGGATAGTTTCATACCCAAAAGAGGCTATCCGAACCTCAATCGGGTCTCTGAAGTTTTTTGGCCTTCTTTTTTCCATCACGTGAATTTTTACGTTAAAACGGGATCACCGTGGCTGGTCTTTGATTTACGTTCCCTGGAGAGTGGTGCACCATGGTACTGTTTCATTTCAAATCCCTGCACCCACATCTAAAAGTCGAACGGCGCTATTTCGCCTTTTTGGACGAATGTAGCACCTTGCACCGCGGATGTTGCACCCTATGGATATGGATACTTCGGACGGCCATAACTGTTGGCTCGTTTAGAGTTACGGGAGCCATAACCAGTCAAAACGAAGCCCTCAGTTAGTTTTACGGCTTTGACAGCTGCAAGGCATCAATGGATAGTTTCATACCTAAAAATGGCTATCCGAACCTCAATCGGGTCTTTGAAGTTTTTTGGCCTTCTTTTTCCATCACGTGAATTTTTACGTTAAAACGGGATCACCGTGGCTTGTCTTCGATTTACCTTTTCTATAGAGTGGTGCACCATGGTACTGTTCCATTTCAAATCCCTGCACCCACTTCTAAATGTCGAACGACGTTGTTTCGGCTTTTTGGACGAATGTTGCACCTTGCACCATGGATGTTGCACCCTGTGCATATCGATTCTTCGGATGGCTATAACTGTTGGGTTGTTTAGAGTTACGGGAGCCATAACTAGTCAAAACGAAGCTCTTAGTGAGTTCTACGGCTTTGACAGCTGTAAGCCGTAAATGGATAGTTTCAAACCCAAAAAAGGATATCCGAACCTCAATTGGGTCTTTGATGTTTTTTGGTATTCTTTTTTCCATCACGTGAATTTTTACGTTAAAACGGGATCACCGTGGCTGGTCTTCGATTTACCTTCCCTGGAGAGTGGTGCACCGTGGTACTGTTCCATTTCAAATCCCTGCATCCACTTCTAAAAGTCGAACGACGGTGTTTCGGCTTTTTAGACGAATATATCACCTTGCACCGCGAATGTTGCACCCTGTGGATATCGATTCTTCGGACGGCCATAACTGTTGGCTCGTTTATAGTTACAGGAGCCATAACCAGTCAAAACGAAGCTCTCAGTTAGTTCTACGGCTTTAACAACTGTAAGCCATCAATGGATAGTTTCATACCCATAAAAGGCTATCCGAACCTCAATCGGGTCTCTGATGTTTTTTGGCCTTCTTTTTTCCATCACGTGAATTTTTACGTTAAAACGGGATCACCGTGGCTAGACTTTGATTTACCTTCCCTAGAGAGTGGTGCACCATGGTACTGTTCCATTTCAAATCCCTGCACCCACATCTAAAAGTCGAACGGCGCTGTTTCGGCTTTTTGGACGAATGTAGCACCTTGCACCGCGGATGTTGCACCCTATGGATATCGATTCTTCGGACGGCCATAACTGTTGGCTCGTTTAGAGTTACGGGAGCCATAACCAGTCAAAACGAAGCTCTCAGTTAGTTCTACAGCTTTGACAATTGTCATCCATCAATGGATAGTTTCATACCTAAAAAAGGCTATACAAACCTCAATCGGGTCTCTGAAGTTTTTTGGCCTTCTTTTTTCCATCACGTGAATTTTTACGTTAAAACGGGATCACCGTGGCTGGTCTTCGATTTACCTTCCATGGAGAGTGGTGCACCATGGTACTGTTGCATTTCAAATTACTGCACCCACTTCTAAAAGTCGAACGGCGCTTTTTCGGCTTTTTGGACGAATGTTGCACCTTGCACCGCGGATGTTGCACCTTGTGGATATCGATTCTTCAAACGGCCATAACTGTTGGCTCGTTTAGATTTACGGGAGCCATAACCAGTCAAAACGAAGCTCTCAGTGAGTTCTACGGCTTTGACGGCTGTAAGCCGTCAATGGATAGTTTCATACCCAAAAAAGGCTATCTGAACCTCAATCGGGTCTCTGAAGTTTTTTCGCCTTCTCTTTTCCATCACGTGAATTTTTACGTTAAAACGGGATCACCGTGGCTGGTCTTCGATTTACCTTCCCTAGAGAGTGGTGCACCATGATACTATTCTATTTCAAATCAATGCACCCACTTCTAAAAGTCGAACGGCGCTGTTTCGGCTTTTTGGACGAATGTTGCACCTTGCACCGCGGATGTTGCACCCTGTGGATATCGATTCTTCGGACGGCCATAATAGTTGGCTCGTTTAGAGTTACGAGAGCCATAACCAGTCAAAACGAAGCTCTCAGTGAGTTCTACGGCTTTGACAGCTGTAAGCCGTCAATGGATAGCTTCATACCCAAAAAAGGCTATCCGAACCTCAATCGAGTCTTTGATGTTTTTTGGCCTTCTCTTTTCCATCACGTGAATTTTTACGTTAAAACGGGATCACCGTGGCTAGTCTTCGATTTACCTTCCCTAGAGAGTGGTACACCATTGTACTGTTCCATTTCAAATCCTCGCACCCACTTCAAAAAGTCGAACGGCGTTGTTTTGGCTTTTCGGACGAATGTAGCACCTTGCACCGTGGATGTTGCACCCTGTGGATATCGATTCTTCGGACGACCATAACTGTTGGCTCGTTTAGAGTTACGGGACCCATAACCAGTCAAAACGAAGCTCTCAGTTAGTTCTACAGCTTTGACAATTGTCATCCATCAATGGATAGTTTCATACCTAAAAAAGGCTATACAAACCTCAATCGGGTCTCTGAAGTTTTTTGGCCTTCTTTTTTCCATCACGTGAATTTTTACGTTAAAACGGGATCACCGTGGCTGGTCTTCGATTTACCTTCCATGGAGAGTGGTGCACCATGGTACTGTTGCATTTCAAATTACTGCACCCACTTCTAAAAGTCGAACGGTGCTTTTTCGGCTTTTTGGACGAATGTTGCACCTTGCACCGCGGATGTTGCACCTTGTGGATATCGATTCTTCAAACGGCCATAACTGTTGGCTCGTTTAGATTTACGGGAGCCATAACCAGTCAAAACGAAGCTCTCAGTGAGTTCTACGGCTTTGACGGCTGTAAGCCGTCAATGGATAGTTTCATACCCAAAAAAGGCTATCTGAACCTCAATCGGGTCTCTGAAGTTTTTTCGCCTTCTCTTTTCCATCACGTGAATTTTTACGTTAAAACGGGATCACCGTGGCTGGTCTTCGATTTACCTTCCCTAGAGAGTGGTGCACCATTGTACTGTTCCATTTCAAATCCCCGCCCCCACTTCAAAAAGTAGAACGGCGTTGTTTCGGCTTTTCGGACGAATGTAGCACCTTGCACCGCGGATGTTGCACCCTGTGGATATCGATTCTTCGCACGACCATAACTGTTGGCTCGTTTATAGTTACGGGAGCCATAACCAGTCAAAACAAAGCTCTCAGTTAGTTCTACGGCTTTGACAGCTGTAAGCCATCAATGGATAGTTTCATACCTAAAAAAGGCTATCCGAACCTCAATCGGGTCTTTGAAGTTTTTTGGCCTTCTTTTTTCCATCACGTGAATTTTTACTCTAAAACGGGATCGCCGTGGCTGGTCTTCGATTTACCTTCCCTAGAGAGTGGTGCACCATGGTACTGTTCCATTTCAAATCACTGCACCCACTTCTAAAAGTCGAACGGCGCTTTTTCGGCTTTTTGGACGAATGTTGCACCTTGCACCGCGGTTGTTGCATCCTGTGGATATCGATTCTTCGAACGGCCATAACTGTTGGCTCGTTTAGATTTACGGGAGCCATAACCAGTCAAAACGAAGCTCTCAACGAGTTCTACGGCTTTGACAGCTGTAAGCCATCAATGGATAGTTTCATACCCAAAAAAGGCTATCCGAACCTCAATCGGGTCTCTGAAGTTTTTTGTCCTTCATTTTTCGATCAAGTGAATTTTTACGTTAAAACGGGATCACGGTGGCTTGTCTTCGATTTTTTTTCCCTGAAGAGTGGTGCACCATGGTACTGTTCCATTTCAAATCCCTGCACCCACTTCTAAAAGTCGAACGGCGCTGTTTCGGCTTTTTGGACGAATGTTGCACCTTGTACCGCGGATGTTGCACCTTGTGGATATCGATTCTTCGAACGGCCATAACTGTTGGCTCGTTTAGATTTATGCGAGCCATAACCAGTCAAAACGAAGCTCTCAGCGAGTTCTACGGCTTTGACAGCTGTAAGCCATCAATGGATAGTTTCATACCCAAAAAAGGCTATCCGAACCTCAATCGGGTCTCTGATGTTTTTTGGCCTTCATTTTTCCATCACGTGAATTTTTACGTTAAAACGGGATCACCGTGGCTTGTCTTCGATTTACCTTCCCTGAAGAGTGGTGCACCATGGTACTGTTCCATTTCAAATCCCTGCACACACTTCTAAAAGTCGAACGGCACTGTTTCGGCTTTTTGGACGAATGTTGCACCTTGCACTGCGGATGTTGCACCCTGTGGATATCGATTCTTCGGACGGCCATAACTGTTGGCTCGTTTAGATTTACAGGAGCCATAACTAGTCAAAACGAAGCACTCAGTGAGTTCTACGGCTTTGACAGCTGTAAGCCGTCAATGGATAGTTTCATACCCAAAAAAGGCTATCCGAACCTCAATCGGGTCTTTGGAGTTTTTTGGCCTTCTCTTTTCCATCACGTGAATTTTTAACGTTAAAACGGGATCACCGTGGCTGGTCTTCGATTTACGTTCCCTGGAGAGTGGTGCACCATGGTACTGTTCCATTTCAAATCCCTGCACCCACTTCTAAATATCGAACGGCGCTGTTTCGGCTTTTTGGACGAATGTTGCACCTTGCACCGCGGATGTTGCACCCTGTGGATATTGATTCTTCGGACGGCCATAACTGTTGGCTCGTTTTGAGTTACGGGAGCCATAACCACTTAAAACGAAGCTCTCAGTGAGTTCTATGGCATTGACCACTGTAAGCCGTTAATGGATAGTTTCATATCCAAAAAAGGCTATCTGAACCTCAATCGGGTCTCTGAAGTTTTTTGGCCTTCTCTTTTCCATCACGTGAATTTTTACGTTAAAACGGGATCACCATGGCTGGTTTTCGATTTACCTTCCCTAAAGAGTGATGCACCATTGTACTGTTCCATTTCAAATCCCTGCACCCACTTCTAAAACTCAAACGACGCTGTTTCGGCTTTTTGGACGAATGTAGCACCTTGCACCGTGGATGTTGCACCTTGTGGGTATCGATTCTTCGGACGACCATAACTGTTGGCTCGTTTAGATTTACGGGAGCCATAACCAGTCAAAACGAATCTCTCAGTGAGTTTTATGGCTTTGACGGCTGTAAGTCGTCAATGGATAGTTTCAGACCCAAAAAAGGCTATCTGAACCTCAATCGGGTCTCTGAAGTTTTTTGGCCTTCTCTTTTCCATCACGTTAATTTTTACGTTAAAACGGGATCACCATGGCGGGTCTTCGATTTACCTTCCCTAGAGAGTGGTGCACCATTGTACTGTTCCATTTCAAATCCCTGCACCCACTTCTAAAAGTCGAACGGCGCTGTTTCGGCTTTTTGGACGAATGTAGCACCTTGCACCGTGGATGTTGCACCCTGTGGATATCAATTCTACGGACGGCCATAACTGTTGGCTCGTTTAGATTTATGAGAGCCATAACCAGCCAAAACGAAGCTCTCAGTGAGTTCTACGGCTTTGACAGCTGTAAGCCGTCAATGGATAGTTTCATACCCAAAAAAGGCTATCCGAACCTCAATCGGGTCTCTGGAGTTTTTTGGCCTTCTCTTTTCCATCACGTGAATTTTTATGTTCAAACGGGATCACCGTGGCTGGTCTTCGATTTACCTTCCCTGGAGAGTGGTGCAGCATGGTACTATTCTATTTCAAATCCCTACATCCAGTTCTAAAAGTCGAACGGCGCTGTTTCGGCTTTTTGTACGAATGTTGCACCTTGCACCGCGGATGTTGCACCCTGTGGATTTCGATTCTTCGGACGGCCATAAATGTTGGCTCGTTTAGAGTTACGGGAGCCATAACCAGTCAAAACGAAGCTCTCAGTGAGTTCTACGGCTTTGACAGCTGTAAGCCGTCAATGGATAGTTTCATACCTAAAAAATGCTATCCAAACCACAATCGGGTCTCTGAAATTTTTTGGCCTTCTTTTTTCAATCACGTGAATTTTTATGTTAAAACGGGATCACCGTGGCTGGTTTTCGATTTACCTTCCCTGGAGTGTGGTGCACCATGGTACTTTTCCATTTCAAATCCCTGCACCCACTTATAAAAGTCGAACGGCGCTGTTTCGGCTTTTTGGACGAATGTTGAACCTTGCACCGCGGATGTTGCACCCTGTGGATATCGATTCTTCGGACGGCCATAACTGTTGGCTCGTTAAGAGTTACTGGAGCCATAACCAGTCAAAACGAAGCTCTCAGTGAATTCTACGGCTTTGACGGCGGTAAGCCGTCAATGGATAGTTTCATACCTAAAAAAGGCTATCCGAACCTCAATCGGGTCTCTGAAGTTTTTTGGCCTTCTCTTTTCCATCACGTGAATTTTTACGTTAAAACGGGATCACCGTGGCTGGTCTTCGATTTACCTTCCCTATAGAGTGGTGCACCATTGTACTGTTCCATTTCAAATCCCTACACCCACTTATAAAAGTCGAACGGCGCTGTTTCGGCTTTTTGGACGAATGTAGCACCTTGCACCGCGGATGTTGCACCTTGTGGATATCGATTCTTCGGACGGCCATAACTGTTGGCTCGTTTAGAGTTACGGGAGCCATAACCAGTCAAAATGAAGCTCTCAGTTAGTTCTACGGCTTGTACAGCTGTAAGCCATCAATGGATAGTTTCATACCCAAAAAAGGCTATCCGAATCTCAATCGGGTCTTTGAAGTTTTTTGGCCTTCTCTTTTCCATCACGTGAATTTTTACGTTAAAATGGGATCACCGTGACTGGTCTTCGATTTACCTTCCCTAGAGAGTGGTGCACCATTGTACTGTTCCATTTCAAATCCCCGCCCCCACTTCAAAAAGTTGAACGGCGTTGTTTCGGCTTTTCGGACGAATGTAGCACCTTGCACCGCGGATGTTGCACCCTGTGGATATCGATTCTTCGGACAACCATAACTGTTGGCTCGTTTAGAGTTACGGGAGCCATAACCAGTCAAAACGAAGCTCTCAGTTAGTTCTACGGCTTTGACAGCTGTAAGCCATCAATGTATAGTTTCATACCTAAAAAAGGCTATCCGAACCTCAATTGGGTCTCTGAAGTTTTTTAGCCTTCTTTTTTCCATCACGTGAATTTTTACGTTAAAACGGGATCACCGTAGCTGGTCTTCGATTTACCTTCCCTGGAGAGTGGTGCACCATGGTACTGTTCCATTTCAAATCACTGCTCCCACTTCTAAAAGTCGAACGGCGCTTTTTCGGCTTTTTGGACGAATGTTGCACCTTGCACCACGGATGTTGCACCCTGTGGATATCTATTCTTCGAACGGCCATAACTGTTGGCTCTTTTAGATTTACGGGAGCCATAACCAATCAAAATGAAGCTCTCAGCGAGTTCTACGGCTTTGACAGCTGTAAGCCATCAATGGATAGTTTCATACCCAAAAAAGGATATCCGAACCTCAATCAGGTCTCTGAAGTTTTTTGGCCTTCATTTTTCCATCACGTGAATTTTTACGTTAAAACGGGATCACCGTGGCTTGTCTTCGATTTACCTTCCCTGAAGAGTGGTGCATCAT
Source organism: Allium fistulosum (assembly GCA_030737815.1). Classification (NCBI taxonomy): domain Eukaryota; kingdom Viridiplantae; phylum Streptophyta; class Magnoliopsida; order Asparagales; family Amaryllidaceae; genus Allium; species Allium fistulosum. The sequence continues at coordinate 25,923,032 of JASFAW010000011.1, forward strand.
GGTACTGTTCCATTTCAAATCCCTGCACCCAGTTCTAAAAGTCGAACGGCGCTGTTTCGGCTTTTTGGACGAATGTTGAACCTTGCACCGCGGATGTTGCACCCTGTGGATATCGATTCTTCGGACGGCCATAACTGTTGGCTCGTTAAGAGTTACGGGAGCCATAACCAGTCAAAATGAAGCTCTCAGTGAATTCTACGGCTTTGACGGCTGTAAGCCGTCAATGGATAGTTTCATACCTAAAAAAGGCTATCCGAACCTCAATCGGGTCTCTGAAGTTTTTTGGCCTTCTCTTTTCCATCACGTGAATTTTTACGTTAAAACGGGATCACCGTGGCTGGTCTTCGATTTACCTTCCCTAGAGAGTGGTGCACCATTGTACTGTTCCATTTCAAATCCCTACACCCACTTATAAAAGTCGAACGGCGCTGTTTCGGCTTTTTGGACGAATGTAGCACCTTGCACCGCGGATGTTGCACCCTGTGGATATCGATTCTTCGGACGGCCATAACTGTTGGCTCGTTTAGAGTTACGGGAGCCATAACCAGTCAAAACGAAGCTCTCAGTTAGTTCTACAGCTTGTACAGCTGTAAGCCATCAATGGATAGTTTCATACCCAAAAAAGGCTATCCGAACCTCAATCGGGTCTTTGAAGTTTTTTGGCCTTCTCTTTTCCATCACGTGAATTTTTACGTTAAAATGGGATCACCGTGACTGGTCTTTGATTTACCTTCCCTAGAGAGTGGTGCACCATTGTACTGTTCCATTTCAAATCCCCGCCCCCACTTCAAAAAGTTGAACGGCGTTGTTTCGGCTTTTCGGACGAATGTAGCACCTTGCACCGCGGATGTTGCACCCTGTGGATATCGATTCTTCGGACGACCATAACTGTTGGCTCGTTTAGAGTTACGGGAGCCATATCCAGTCAAAACGAAGCTCTCAGTTAGTTCTACGGCTTTGACAGCTGTAAGCCATCAATGGATAGTTTCATACCTAAAAAAGGCTATCCGAACCTCAATTGGGTCTCTGAAGTTTTTTGGCCTTCTTTTTTCCATCACGTGAATTTTTACGTTAAAACGGGATCACCATAGCTGGTCTTCGATTTACCTTCCCTGGAGAGTGGTGCACCATGGTACTGTTCCATTTCAAATCACTGCACCCACTTCTAAAAGTCGAACGGCGCTTTTTCGGCTTTTTGGACGAATGTTGCACCTTGCACCACGGATGTTGCACCCTGTGGATATCGATTCTTCGAACGGCCATAACTGTTGGCTCTTTTAGATTTACGGGAGCCATAACCAGTCAAAACGAAGCTCTCAGCGAGTTCTACGGCTTTGACAGCTGTAAGCCATCAATGGATAGTTTCATACCCAAAAAAGGATATCCAAACCTCAATCAGGTCTCTGAAGTTTTTTGGCCATCATTTTTCCATCACGTGAATTTTTACCTTAAAACGGGATCATCGTGGCTTGTCTTCGATTTAACTTCCCTGAAGAGTGGTGCACCACGATACTGTTCCATTTCAAATCCCTGCACCCACTTCTAAAAGTCGAACGGCGCTGTTTCGGCTTTTTGGACGAATGTTGCACCTTGCACCGCGGATGTTGCACCTTGTGGATATCGATTCTTCGGACGACCATAACTGTTGGCTCGTTTAGATTTACGGGAGCCATAACCAGTCAAAACGAAGCTCTCAGTGAGTTCTACGGCATTGACAGCTGTAAGCCGTCAATGGATAGTTTCATACCCAAAAAAGGCTATCCGAACCTCAATCGGGTCTCTGGAGTTTTTTGGCCTTCTCTTTTCCATCACGTGAATTTTTACGTTCAAACGGGATCACCGTGGCTGGTCTTCGATTTACCTTCCCTGGAGAGTGGTGCAGCATGGTACTATTCTATTTCAAATCCCTACATCCAGTTCTAAAAGTCGAACGGCGCTGTTTCGGCTTTTTGTACGAATGTTGCACCTTGCACCGCGGATGTTGCACCCTGTGGATTTCGATTCTTCGGACGGCCATAACTGTTGGCTCGTTTAGAGGTACGGGAGCCATAACCAGTCAAAACGAAGCTCTCAGTGAGTTCTACGGCTTTGACAGCTGTAAGCCGTCAATGGATAGTTTCATACCTAAAAAATGCTATCCAAACCACAATCGGGTCTCTGAAATTTTTTGGCCTTCTTTTTTCAATCACGTGAATTTTTATGTTAAAACGGGATCACCGTGGCTGGTTTTCGATTTACCTTCCCTGGAGTGTGGTGCACCATGGTACTTTTCCATTTCAAATCCCTGCACCCACTTCTAAAAGTCGAACGGCGCTGTTTCGGCTTTTTGGACGAATGTTGAACCTTGCACCGCGGATGTTGCACCCTGTGGATATCGATTCTTCGGACGGCCATAACTGTTGGCTCGTTAAGAGTTACGGGAGCCATAACCAGTCAAAACGAAGCTCTCAGTGAATTCTACGGCTTTGACGGCTGTAAGCCGTCAATGGATAGTTTCATACCTAAAAAAGGCTATCCGAACCTCAATCGGGTCTCTGAAGTTTTTTGGCCTTCTCTTTTCCATCACGTGAATTTTTACGTTAAAACGGGATCACCGTGGCTGGTCTTCGATTTACCTTCCCTAGAGAGTGGTGCACCATTGTACTGTTCCATTTCAAATCCCTACACCCACTTATAAAAGTCGAACGGCGCTGTTTCGGCTTTTTGGACGAATGTAGCACCTTGCACCGCGGATGTTGCACCCTGTGGATATCGATTCTTCGGACGGCCATAACTGTTGGCTCGTTTAGAGTTACGGGAGCCATAACCAGTCAAAACGAAGCTCTCAGTTAGTTCTACGGCTTGTATAGCTGTAAGCCATCAATGGATAGTTTCATACCCAAAAAAGGCTATCCGAACCTCAATCGGGTCTTTGAAGTTTTTTGGCCTTCTCTTTTCCATCACGTGAATTTTTACGTTAAAATGGGATCACCGTGACTGGTCTTCGATTTACCTTCCCTAGAGAGTGGTGCACCATTGTACTGTTCCATTTCAAATCCCCGCCCCCACTTCAAAAAGTTGAACGGCGTTGTTTCGGCTTTTCGGACGAATGTAGCACCTTGCACCGCGGATGTTGCACCCTGTGGATATCGATTCTTCGGACGACCATAACTGTTGGCTCATTTAGAGTTACGGGAGCCATAACCAGTCAAAACGAAGCTCTCAGTTAGTTCTACGGCTTTGACAGCTGTAAGCCGTCAATGGATAGTTTCATACCTAAAAAAGGCTATCCGAACCTCAATTGGGTCTCTGAAGATTTTTGGCCTTCTTTTTTCCATCACGTGAATTTTTACGTTAAAACGGGATCACCGTAGCTGGTCTTCGATTTACCTTCCCTGGAGAGTGGTGCACCATGGTACTGTTCCATTTCAAATCACTGCACCCACTTCTAAAAGTCGAACGGCGCTTTTTCGGCTTTTTGGACGAATGTTGCACCTTGCACCACGGATGTTGCACCCTGTGGATATCGATTCTTCGAACGGCCATAACTGTTGGCTCTTTTAGATTTACGGGAGCCATAACCAGTCAAAACGAAGCTCTCAGCGAGTTCTATGGCTTTGACAGCTGTAAGCCATCAATGGATAGTTTCATACCCAAAAAAGGATATCCGAACCTCAATCAGGTCTCTGAAGTTTTTTGGCCTTCATTTTTCCATCACGTGAATTTTTACGTTAAAACGGGATCACCGTGGCTTGTCTTCGATTTACCTTCCCTGAAGAGTGGTGCACCATGGTACTATTCCATTTCAAATCCCTGCACCCACTTCTAAAAGTCGAACGGCGCTGTTTCGGCTTTTTGGACGAATGTTGAACCTTGCACCGCGGATGTTGCACCCTGTGGATATCGATTCTTCGGACGGCCATAACTGTTGGCTCGTTAAGAGTTACGGGAGCCATAACCAGTCAAAACGAAGCTCTCAGTGAGTTCTACGGCTTTGACGGCTGTAAGCCGTCAATGGATAGTTTCATACCTAAAAAAGGCTATCCGAACCTCAATCGGGTCACTGAAGTTTTTTGGCCTTCTCTTTTCCATCACGTGAATTTTTACGTTAAAACGGGATCACCGTGGCTGGTCTTCGATTTACCTTCCCTAGAGAGTGGTGCACCATTGTACTGTTCCATTTCAAATCCCTACACCCACTTATAAAAGTCGAACGGCGCTGTTTCGGCTTTTTGGACGAATGTAGCACCTTGCACCGCGGATGTTGCACCCTGTGGATATCGATTCTTCGGACGGCCATAACTGTTGGCTCGTTTAGAGTTACGGGAGCCATAACCAGTCAAAACGAAGCTCTCAGTTAGTTCTACGGCTTGTACAGCTGTAAGCCATCAATGGATAGTTTCATACCCAAAAAAGGCTATCCGAACCTCAATCGGGTCTTTGAAGTTTTTTGGCCTTCTCTTTTCCATCACGTGAATTTTTACGTTAAAATGGGATCACCGTGACTGGTCTTCGATTTACCTTCCCTAGAGAGTGGTGCACCATTGTACTGTTCCATTTCAAATCCCCGCCCCCACTTCAAAAAGTTGAACGGCGTTGTTTCGGCTTTTCGGACGAATGTAGCACCTTGCACCGCGAATGTTGCACCCTGTGGATATCGATTCTTCGGACGACCATAACTGTTGACTCGTTTAGAGTTACGGGAGCCATAACCAGTCAAAACGAAGCTCTCAGTTAGTTCTACGGCTTTGACAGCTGTAAGCCATCAATGGATAGTTTCATACCTAAAAAAGGCTATCCGAACCTCAATTGGGTCTCTGAAGTTTTTTGGCCTTCTTTTTTCCATCACGTGAATTTTTACGTTAAAACGGGATCACCGTAGCTGGTCTTCGATTTACCTTCCCTGGAGAGTGGTGCACCATGGTACTGTTCCATTTCAAATCACTGCACCCACTTCTAAAAGTCGAACGGCGCTTTTTCGGCTTTTTGGACGAATGTTGCACCTTGCACCACGGATGTTGCACCCTGTGGATATCGATTCTTCGAACGACCATAACTATTGGCTCTTTTAGATTTACGGGAGCCATAACCAGTCAAAACGAAGCTCTCAGCGAGTTCTACGGCTTTGACAGCTGTAAGCCATCAATGGATAGTTTCATACCGAAAAAAGGATATCCGAACCTCAATCAGGTCTCTGAAGTTTTTTGGCCTTCATTTTTCCATCACGTGAATTTTTACGTTAAAACGGGATCACCGTGGTTTGTCTTCGATTTACCTTCCCTGAAGAGTGGTGCACCACGGTACTGTTCCATTTCAAATCCCTGCACCCACTTCTAAAAGTCGAACGGCGCTGTTTCGGCTTTTTGGACAAATGTTGCACCTTGCACCGCGGATGTTGCACCTTGTGGATATCGATTCTTCGGACGACCATAACTGTTTGCTCGTTTAGATTTACGGGAGCCATAACCAGTCAAAACGAAGCTCTTAGTGAGTTCTACGGCATTGACAGCTGTAAGCCGTCAATGGATAGTTTCATACCCAAAAAAGGCTATCCGAACCTCAATCGGGTCTCTGGAGTTTTTTGGCCTTCTCTTTTCCATCACGTGAATTTTTTACGTTAAAACGGGATCACCGTGGCTGGTCTTCGATTTACCATCCCTAGAGAGTGGTGCACCATGGTACTGTTCCATTTCAAATCCCTGCACCCACTTCTAAAAGTCGAACGGCGCTGTTTCGGCTTTTTGGACGAATGTTGCACCTTGCACCGCGGATGTTGCACCCTGTGGATATCGATTCTTCGGACGGCCATAACTGTTGGCTCGTTTAGAGTTACGGAAGCCATAACCACTCAAAACGAAGCTCTTAGTGAGTTCTATGGCATTGACAGCTGTAAGCCGTCAATGGATAGTTTCATACCCAAAAAAGGCTATCCGAACCTCAATCGGGTCTTTGAAGTTTTTTGGCCTTCTCTTTTCCATCACGTGAATTTTACGTTAAAACGGGATCACCATGGCTGGTCTTCGATTTACCTTCCCTAGAGAGTGGTGCACCATTGTACTGTTCCATTTCAAATCCCTGTACCCACTTCTAAAAGTCGAACGGCGCTGTTTCGGCTTTTTGGACGAATGTAGCACCTTGCACCGCGGATGTTGCACCCTGTGGATATCGATTCTTCGGACGGCCATAACTATTGGCTCGTTTAGATTTATGGGAGCCATAACCAGTCAAAACGAAGCTCTCAGTGAGTTCTACGGCTTTGACAGCTGTAAGCCGTCAATGGATAGTTTCATACCCAAAAAAGGCTATCCGAACCTCAATCGGGTCTTTGAAGTTTTTTGGCCTTCTCTTTTCCATCACGTGAATTTTTACATTAAAACGGGATCACCGTGGCTGGTCTTCGATTTACCTTCCCTGGTGAGTGGTGCACCATGGTACTATTCTATTTCAAATCCCTGCACCCACTTCTAAAAGTCGAACGGCGCTGTTTCTGCTTTTTGTACGAATGTTGCACCTTGCACCGCGGATGTTGCACCCTGTGTATATCGATTCTTCGGACGGCCATAACTGTTGGCTCGTTTAGAGTTACGGGAGCCATAACCAGTCAAAACGAAACTCTCAGTGAGTTCTACGGGTTTGACAGCTGTAAGCCATCAATGGATAGTTTCATACCTAAAAAAGGCTATCCGAACCTCAATCGGGTCTTTGACGTTTTTTGGCATTCTTTTTTCCATCACGTGAATTTTTACGTTAAAACGGGATCATCGTGGCTGGTTTTCGATTTACCTTCCCTGGAGAGTGGTGCACCATGGTACTTTTTCATTTCAAATCCCTGCACCCACTTCTAAAAGTCGAACGGCGCTTCTATGGCTTTTTGGACGAATGTTGAATCTTGCACCGCGAATGTTGCACCCTGTGGATATCGATTCTTCGGACGGCCATAACTATTGGCTCGTTTAGAGTTACGGGAGCCATAACCAGTCAAAATGAAGCTCTCAGTGAATTCTATGGCATTGACAGCTGTAAGCCGTCAATGGATAGTTTCATACCCAAAAAAGGCTATCCGAACCTCCATCGGGTCTCTAAAGTTTTTTGGCCTTCTCTTTTCCATCACGTGAATTTTTACGTTAAAACGGGATCACCGTGGCTAGTCTTCGATTTACCTTCCCTAGAGAGTGGTGCACCATTGTACTGTTCCATTTCAAATCCCCGCACCCACTTCAAAAAGTCGAACGGCGTTGTTTCGGCTTTTCGGACGAATGTAGCACCTTTCACCGCGGATGTTGCACCCTATGGATATCGATTCTTCGGACGACCATAACTGTTGGCTCGTTTAGAGTTACGGGAGCCATAACCAGTCAAAATGAAGCTCTCAGTTAGTTCTACGGCTTTGACAGCTGTAATCCATCAATGGATAGTTTCATACCTAAAAAAGGCTATCCGAACCTAAATCGGGTCTCTGAAGTTTTTTGGCCTTCTTTTTTCCATCACGTGAATTTTTACGTTAAAACGGGATCACCGTGGCTGGTCTTCGATATACCTTCCCTGAAGAGTGGTGCACCATGGTACTGTTCCATTTCAAATACCTGCACCCACTTCTAAATGTCGAACGGCGTTGTTTCGGTGTTTTGGACGAATGTTGCACTTTGCACCGCGGATGTTGCACCCTGTGGATATCGATTCTTCGGACGGCCATAACTGTTGGCTCATTTAGATTTACGGGAGCCATAACCAGCCAAAACGAAGCTCTTAGTGAGTTCTACGGCTTTGACAGCTGTAAGCCGTCAATGGATAGTTTCATACCCATAAAGGCTATCCGAACCTCAATCGGGTCTCTGGAGTTTTTTGTCCTTCTCTTTTCCATCACGTGAATTTTTTACGTTAAAACGGGATCACCGTGGCTGGTCTTCGATTTACCTTCCCTGGAGAGTGGTGCACCATGGTACTGTTCCATTTCAAATCCCTGCACCCACTTCTAAAAGTCGAACGGCGCTGTTTCGGCTTTTTGGACGAATGTTGCACCTTGCACCGTGGATTTTGCACCCTGTGGATATCGATTCTTCGGACGGCCATAACTGTTGGTTCGTTTAGAGTTACGAGAGCCATAACCACTCAAAACGAAGCTCTCAGTGAGTTCTATGGCATTGACGGCTGTAAGCCGTCAATGGATAGTTTCATACCCAAAAAAGGCTATCTGAACCTCAATCGGGTCTCTGAAGTTTTTTGGCCTTCTCTTTTCCATCACGTGAATTTTTACGTTAAAACGGGATCACCATGGCTGGTCTTCGATTTACCTTCCCTAGAGAGTAGTGCACCATTGTACTGTTCCATTTCAAATCCCTGCACCCACTTCTAAAAGTCGAACGGCGCTGTTTCGGCTTTTTGGACGAATGTAGCACCTTGCACCGCGGATGTTGCACCCTGTGGATATCGATTCTTCGGACGGCCATAACTGTTGGCTCGTTTAGATTTATGGGAGCCATAACCAGTCAAAACGAAGCTCTCAGTGAGTTCTACGGCTTTGACGGCTGTAAGCCGTCAATGGATAGTTTCATACCCAAAAAAGGCTATCCGAACCTCAATCGGGTCTCTGAAGTTTTTTGGCCTTCTCTTTTCCATCACGTGAATTTTTACGTTAAAACGGGATCACCATGGCTGGTCTTCGATTTACCTTCCCTAGAGAGTGGTGCACCATTGTACTGTTCCATTTCAAATCCCTGCACCCACTTCTAAAAGTCGAACGACGCTGCTTCGGCTTTTTGGACGAATGTAGCACCTTGCACCGCGGATGTTGCACCCTGTGGATATCGATTCTTCGGACGGCCATAACTGTTGGCTCGTTTAGATTAATGGGAGCCATAACCAGTCAAAACGAAGCTCTCAGTGAGTTCTACGGCTTTGACAGCAGTAAGCCATCAATGGATAGTTTCATACCCAAAAAATGCTATCCGAACCTCAATCGGGTCTTTGGAGTTTTTTGGCCTTCTCTTTTCCATCACGTGAATTTTTACGTTAAAACGGGATCACCGTGGCTGGTCTTTGATTTACCTTCCCTAGAGAGTGGTGCACCATTGTACTGTTCCATTTCAAATCTCCGCACCCACTTCAAGAAGTCGAATGGCGTTGTTTCGGCTTTTCGGACGAATGTAGCACCTTGCACCGTGGATGTTGCACCCTGTGGATATCGATTCTTCGGACGACCATAACTGTTGGCTCGTTTAGAGTTACGGGAGCCATAACCAGTCAAAACGAAGCTCTCAGTTAGTTCTACGGCTTTGACAGCTGTAAGCCATCAATAGATAGTTTCATACCTAAAAAAGGCTATCCGAACCTCAATCGGGTCTCTGAAGTTTTTTGGCCTTCTTTTTTCCATCACGTGAATTTTTGCGTTAAAACGGGATCACCGTGGCAGGTCTTCGATTTATCTTTCCTGGAGAGTGGTGCACCATGGTACTGTTCCATTTCAAATCACTGCACCCACTTCTAAAAGTCGAACGGCGCTTTTTCGGCTTTTTGGACGAATGTTGCACCTTGCACCGCGGATGTTGCACCCTGTGGATATCGATTCTTCGAACGGCCATAACTGTTGGCTCGTTTAGATTTACGGGAGCCATAACCAGTCAAAACAAAGCTATCAGCGAGTTCTACGGCTTTGACAACTGTAAGCCATCAATGGATAGTTTCATACCCAAAAAAGGCTATCCGAACCTCAATCGGATCTTTGAAGTTTTTTGGCCTTCATTTTTCCATCACGTGAATTTTTACGTTAAAACGGGATCACCGTGGCTAGTCTTCGATTTACCTTCCCTAGAGAGTGGTGCACCATTGTACTGTTCCATTTCAAATCCCCGCACCCACTTCAAAAAGTCGAACGGCGCTGTTTCGGCTTTTTGGACGAATGTTGCACCTTGCACCGCGGATGTTGCACCCTGTGGATATTGATTCTTTGGACGGCCATAACTGTTGGCTTGTTTAGATTTACGGGACCCATAACCAGTCAAAACGAAGCTCTCAGTGAGTTCTACGGCTTTGACAGCTGTAAGCCGTCAATGGATAGTTTCATACCCAAAAATGGCTATCCGAACCTCAATCGGGTCTCTGGAGTTTTTTGGCCTTCTCTTTTCCATCACGTGAATTTTTTACGTTAAAACGGGATCACCGTGGCTGGTCTTCGATTTCCCTTCCTTGGAGAGTGGTGCACCAAGGTACTGTTCCATTTCAAATCCCTGCACCCACTTCTAAAAGTCGAACGGCACTGTTTCGGCTATTCGGACGAATGTAGCACCTTGCACCGTGGATGTTGCACACTTTGGATATCGATTCTTCGGACGGCCATAATTGTTGGCTAGTTTAGATTTACGGGAGCCATAACCAGTCAAAACGAAACTCTCAGTGAGTTTTATGGCTTTGACGGCTGTAAATCGTCAATGGATAGTTTCAGACCCAAAAAAGGCTATCTGAACCTCAATCGGGTCTCTGAAGTTTTTTGGCCTTCTCTTTTCCAACATGTGAATTTTTACGTTAAAACGGGATCACCATGGCTGGTCTTCGATTTACCTTCCCTAGAGAGTGGTGCACCATTGTACTGTTCCATTTCAAATCCCTGCACCCACTTCTAAAAGTCGAACGACGTTGTTTCGGCTTTTTGGACGAATGTAGCACCTTGCACCGCGGATGTTGCACCCTGTGGATATCTATTCTTCGGACGACCATAATTGTTGGCTCGTTTAGATTTATGGGAGCCATAACCAGTCAAAACGAAGCTCTCAGTGAGTTCTACGGCTTTGACAGTTGTAAGCCGTCAATGGATAGTTTCATACCCAAAAAAGGCTATCCGAACCTCAATCGGGTCTCTGAAGTTTTTTGGCCTTCTCTTTTCCATCATGTGAATTTTTACGTTAAAACGGGATCACCGTGGCTTGTCCTCGATTTACCTTCCCTAGAGAGTGGTGCACCATGGTACTGTTCTATTTCAAATCCCTGCGCCCACTTCTAAAAGTCGAACGGCGCTGTTTCGGCTTTTTGGACGAATGTTGCACCTTGCACCGCGGATGTTGCACCCTGTGGATATCGATTGTTCGGACGGCCATAACTGTTGGCTCGTTTAGAGTTACGGGAGCCATAACCAGTCAAAACGAAGCTCTCAGTGAGTTCTACGGCTTTGACATCTGTAAGCCGTCAATGGATAGTTTCATACCTAAAAAAGGCTATCCGAACCTCAATCGGGTCTCTGAAGTTTTTTGGCCTTCTTTTTTCCATCACGTGAATTTTTACGTTAAAACGGGATCACCGTGGCTGGTTTTCGATTTACCTTCCCTAGAGAGTGGTGCACCATGGTACTTTTCCATTTCAAATCCCTACACCCACTTCTAAAAGTCGAACGGCGCTATTTCGGCTTTTTGGACGAATGTTGAACCTTACACCGCGGATGTTGCACCCTGTGGATATCGATTCTTCGGACGGCCATAACTGTTGGCTCGTTTAGAGTTACGGGAGCCATAACCAGTCAAAACGAAGCTCTCAGTGAATTCTATGGTTTTGACAGCTGTAAGACGTCAATGGATAGTTTCATACCCAAAAAGGGCTATCTGAACCTCAATCGGGTCTTTGAAGTTTTTTGGCCTTCTCTTTTCCATCACGTGAATTTTTACGTTAAAACGGGATCACCATGGCTGGTCTTCGATTTAGCTTCCCTAGATAGTGGTGCACCATTATACTGTTCCATTTCAAATCCCTGCACCCACTTCTAAAAGTCGAACGGCGCTGTTTCGGCTTTTTGGACGAATGTTGAACCTTACACCGCGGATGTTGCACCCGGTGGATATCGATTCTTCGGACGGCCATAACTGTTGGCTCGTTTAGAGTTACGGGAGCCATAACCAGTCAAAACGAAGCTCTCAGTGAATTCTATGGCTTTGACAGCTGTAAGACGTCAATGGATAGTTTCATACCCAAAAAGGGCTATCTGAACCTCAATCGGGTCTTTGAAGTTTTTTGGCCTCCTCTTTTCCATCACGTGAATTTTTACGTTAAAACGGGATCACCATGGCTGGTCTTCGATTTACCTTCCCTAGAGAGTGGTGCACCATTATACTGTTCCATTTCAAATCCCTGCACCCACTTCTAAAAGTCGAACGACGCTGCTTCGGCTTTTTGGACGAATGTAGCACCTTGCACCGCGGATGTTGCACCCTATGGATATCGATTCTTCGGACGGCCATAACTGTTGGCTCGTTTAGATTTATGGGAGCCATAACCAGTCAAAACGAAGCTCTCAGTGAGTTCTATGGCTTTGATGGCTGTAAGCCGTCAATGGATAGTTTCATACCCAAAAAAGGCTATCCGAACCTCAATCGGGTCTTTGGAGTTTTTTGGCCTTCTCTTTTCCATCACGTGAATTTTTACGTTAAAACGGGGTCACCGTGGCTGGTCTTCGATTTACCTTCCCTAGAGAGTGGTGCACCATTGTACTGTTCCATTTCAAATCCCCGCACCCACTTCAAAAAGTCGAACGGCGTTGTTTCGGCATTTCGGATGAATGTAGCACCTTGCACCACGGATGTTGCACCCTGTGGATATCGATTCTTCGGACGGCCATAACTGTTGGCTCGTTTAGAGTTACGGGAGCCATAACCAGTCAAAACGAATCTCTCAGTGAGTTTTATGGCTTTGACGGCTGTAAGCCGTCAATGGATAGTTTCAGACCTAAAAAAGGCTATCTGAACCTCAATTGGGTCTCTGAAGTTTTTTGGCCTTCTCTTTTCCATCACGTGAATTTTTACGTTAAAACGGGATCACCATGGATGGTCTTCGATTTACCTTCCCTAGAGAGTGGTGCACCATTGTACTGTTCCATTTCAAATCCCTGCACCCACTTCTAAAAGTCGAACGGCGCTGTTTCGGCTTTTTGGACGAATGTAGCACCTTGCACCGCGAATGTTGCACCCTGTGGATATCGATTCTTCGGACGGCCATAACTGTTGGCTCGTTTAGATTTATGGGATCCATAACCAGTCAAAACGAAGCTCTCAGTGATTTCTACGGCTTTGACAGTTGTAAGCCGTCAATGGATAGTTTCATGCCCAAAAAAGGCTATCCGAAGCTCAATCGGGTCTTTGGAGTTTTTTGGCCTTCTCTTTTCCATCACGTGAATTTTTACGTTAAAACGGGATCACCGTGGCTGGTCTTCGATTTACCATCCCTGGAGAGTGGTGCACCATGGTACAGTTCTATTTCAAATCCGTGCACCCACTTCAAAAAGTCGAACGGTGTTGTTTCGTCTTTTTATACGAATGTTGCACCTTGCACCGCGGAAGTTGCACCCTGTGGATATCGATTCTTCGGACGGCCATAACTGTTGGCTCGTTTAGAGTTACGGGAGCCATAACCAGTCAAAACGCAGCTCTCAGTGAGTTCTACGGCTTTGACAGCTGTAAGCCGTCAATAGATAGTTTCATACCTAAAAAAGGCTATCCGAATCTCAATCGGGTCTCTGAAGTTTTTTGGCCTTCTTTTTTCCATCACGTGAATTTTTACGTTAAAACGGGATCACCGTGGCTGGTCTTCGATTTAGCTTCCCTATAGAATGGTGCACCATGGTACTATTCCATTTCAAATCCCTGCACCCACTACTAAAAGTCGAACGGCGCTGTTTCGGCTTTTTGGATGAATGTTGCACCTTGCACCACGGATGTTGCACCCTGTGGATATCGATTCTTCGGACGGCCATAACTGTTGGCTCGTTTAGAGTTACGGGAGCCATAACCAGTCAAAACGAAACTCTTAGTGAGTTCTATGGCTTTGACAGCTGTAAGCCATCAATGGATAGTTTCATACCCAAAAAAGGCTATCTGAACCTCAATCAGGTCTCTGAAGTTTTTTGGCCCTCTCTTTTCCATCACGTGAATTTTTACGTTAAAAGGGGATCACCATGGCTGGTCTTCAATTTACCTTCCCTCGAGAGTGGTGCACCATTGTACTGTTCCATTTCAAATCCCTGCACCCACTTCTAAAAGTCGAACGGCGCTGTTTCGGCTTTTTGGACGAATGTAGCACCTTGCACCGCGGATGTTGCACCCTGTGGATATCGATTCTTCGGACGGCCATAACTGTTGGCTCGTTTAGATTTATGGGAGCCATAACCAGTCAAAACGAAGCTCTCAGTGAGTTCTACGGCTTTGACAGCTGTAAGCCGTCAATGGATAGTTTCATACCCAAAAAAGGATATCCAAACCTCAATCGGGTCTCTAGAGTTTTTTGGCCTTCTCTTTTCCGTAACGTGAATTTTTACGTTAAAACGGGATCACCGTGGCTGGTCTTCGATTTACCTTCCCTGGAGAGTGGTGCACCATGGTACTGTTCTATTTCAAATCCCTGCACCCACTACTAAAAGTCGAACGGCGCTGTTTCGGCTTTTTGGACGAATGTTGCACCTTGCACCACGGATGTTGCACCCTGTGGATATCGATTCTTCGGACGGCCATAACTGTTGGCTCGTTTAGAGTTACGGGAGCCATAACCAGTCAAAACGAAACTCTCAGTGAGTTCTATGGCTTTGACAGCTGTAAGCCGTCAATGGATAGTTTCATACCCAAAAAAGGCTATCTGAACCTCAATCAGGTCTCTGAAGTTTTTTAGCCTTCTCTTTTCCATCACGTGAATTTTTACGTTAAAACGGGATCACCATGGCTGGTCTTCAATTTACCTTCCCTAGAGAGTGGTGAACCATTGTACTGTTCCATTTCAAATCCCTGCACCCACTTCAAAAAGTCGAATGGCGCTGTTTCGGCTTTTTGGACGAATGTAGCACCTTGCACCGCGGATGTTGCACCCTGTGGATATCGATTGTTCGGACGGCCATAACTGTTGGCTCGTTTAGAGTTACGGGAGCCATAACCAGTCAAAACGAAGCTCTTAGTGAGTTCTACGGCTTTGACAGCTGTAAGCCGTCAATGGATAGTTTCATACCCAAAAAAGGCTATCCAAACCACAATCGGGTCTCTAGAGTTTTTTGGCCTTCTCTTTTCCATCACGTGAATTTTTACGTTAAAACGGGATCACCGTGGCTAGTCTTCGATTTACCTTGCCTAGAGAGTGGTGCACCATTGTACTGTTCCATTTCAAATCCCCGCACCCACTTTAAAAAGTCGAACGGCGTTGTTTCGGCTTTTCGGACGAATGTAGCACCTTGCACCACGGATGTTGCACCCTGTGGATATCGATTCTTCGGACGGCCATAACTGTTGGCTCGTTTAGAGTTACGGGAGCCATAACTAGTCAAAACGAATCTCTCAGTGAGTTTTATGGCTTTGACGGCTGTAAGCCGTCAATGGATAGTTTCAGACCTAAAAAAGGCTATCCGAATCTCAATCGGGTCTTTGAAGTTTTTTGGCCTTCTCTTTTCCATCACGTGAATTTTTACGTTAAAACGGGATCACCATGGCTGGTCTTCGATTTACCTTCCCTAGAGAGTGGTGCACCATTGTACTGTTCCATTTCAAATCCCTACACCCACTTCTAAAAGTCGAACGGCGCTGTTTCGGCTTTTTGGAAGAATGTAGCACCTTGCACCGCGGATGTTGCACCCTGTGGATATCGATTCTTCAGACGACCATAACTGTTGGCTCGTTTAGAGTTACGGGAGCCATAACCAGTCAAAACGAAGCTCTCGGTTAGTTCTACGACTTTGACAGCTGTAAGCCATCAATGGATAGTTTCATACCTAAAAAAGGCTATACGAACCTCAATCGGGTCTCTAAATATTTTTTAGCCTTCTCTTTTCCATCACGTGAATTTTTACGTTAAAACGGGATCACCATGGCTGGTCTTCGATTTACCTTCCCTGGAAAATGGTGCACCATGGTACTGTTCCATTTCAAATCCCTGCACCCACTTGTAAAAGTCGAACGGTGCTGTTTCGGCTTTTTGGACGAATGTTGCACCTTGCACCGCGGATGTTGCACCCAGTGGATATCGATTCTTCGGACGGCCATAACTGTTGGCTCGTTTAGATTTACAGGAGCCATAACCAGTCAAAATGAAGCTCTCAGTTAGTTCTACGGCTTTGACAGCTGTAAGCCGTCAATGGATAGTTTCATACCTAAAAAAGGCTATCCGAACCTCAATCGGGTCTTTGAAGTTTTTTGGCCTTCTCTTTTCCATCACGTGAATTTTTACGTTAAAACGGGATCACCGTGGCTGGTCTTCGATTTACCTTCCCTAGAGAGTGGTGCACCATTGTACTGTTCCATTTCAAATCCCCGCACCCACTTCAAAAAGTCGAACGGCGTTGTTTCGGCTTTTCGGACGAATGTAGCACCTTGCACCACGGATGTTGCACCCTGTGGATATCGATTCTTCGGACGGCCATAACTGTTGGCTCGTTTAGAGTTACGGGAGCCATAACCAGTCAAAACGAATCTCTCAGTGAGTTTTATGGCTTTGACGGCTGTAAGCCGTCAATGGATAGTTTCAGACCTAAAAAAGGCTATCTGAACCTCAATCGGGTCTTTGACGTTTTTTGGCCTTCTCTTTTCCATCACGTGAATTTTTACGTTAAAACGGGATAACCATGGCTGGTCTTCGATTTACCTTCCCTAGAGAGTGGTGCACCATTGTACTGTTCCATTTCAAATCCCTACACCCACTTCTAAAAGTCGAACGGCGCTGTTTCGGCTTTTTGGACGAATGTAGCACCTTGCACCGCGGATGTTGCACCCTGTGGATATCGATTCTTCGGACGGCCATAACTGTTGGCTCATTTAGATTTATGGGAGCCATAACCTGTCAAAACGAAACTCTCAGTGAGTTCTACGGCTTTGACAGCTGTAAGCCGTCAATGGATAGTTTCATGCCCAAAAAAGGCTATCCGAACCTCAATCGGGTCTTTGTAGTTTTTTGGCCTTCTCTTTTCCATCACGTGAATTTTTACGTTAAAACGGGATCACCGTGGCTGGTCTTCGATTTACCATCCCTGGAGAGTGTTGCACCATGGTACTTTTCTATTTCAAATCCCTGCACCCACTTCTAAAAGTCGAACGGTGTTGTTTCGTCTTTTTGTACGAATGTTGCACCTTGCACCGCGGAAGTTGCACCCTGTGGATATCGATTTTTCGGACGGCTATAACTGTTGGCTCGTTTAGAGTTACGGGAGCCATAACCATTTAAAAAGAAGCTCTCAGTGAGTTCTACGGCTTTTGACAGCTGTAAGCCGTCAATGGATAGTTTCATACCTAAAAAAGGCTATCCGAATCTCAATCGGGTCTCTGAAGTTTTTTGGCCTTCTTTTTTTCATCACGTGAATTTTTACGTTAAAACGGGATCACCGTGGCTGGTCTTCGATTTACCTTCCCTGAAGAGTGGTGCACCATGGTACTATTCCATTTCAAATCCCTGCACCCACTACTAAAAGTCGAACGGCGCTGTTTCGGCTTTTTGGACGAATGTTGCACCTTGCACCACGGATGTTGCACCCTGTGGATATCGATTCTTCGGACGGCCATAACTGTTGGCTCGTTTAGAGTTACGGGAGCCATAACCAGTCAAAACGAAACTCTCAGTGAGTTCAATGGCTTTGACAGCTGTAAGCCGTCAATGGATAGTTTCATACCCAAAAAAGGCTATCTGAACCTCAATCAGGTCTCTGAAGTTTTTTGGCCTTCTCTTTTCCATCACGTGAATTTTTACGTTAAAACGGGATCACCATGGATGGTCTTCAATTTACCTTCCCTAGAGAGTGGTGCACCATTGTACTGTTCCATTTCAAATCCCTGCACCCACTTCTAAAAGTCGAACGGCGCTGTTTCGGCTTTTTGGACGAATGTAGCACCTTGCACCGCGGATGTTGCACCCTGTGGATATCGATTCTTCGGACGGCCATAATTGTTGGCTCGTTTAGATTTATGGGAGCCATAACCAGTCAAAACGAAGCTCTCAGTGAGTTCTACGGCTTTGACAGCTGTAAGCCATCAATGGATAGTTTCATACCCAAAAAAGGCTATCCAAACCTCAATCGGGTCTCTAGAGTTTTTTGGCCTTCTCTTTTCCATCACGTGAATTTTTACGTTAAAACGGGATCACCGTGGCTGGTCTTCGATTTACCTTCCCTGGAGAGTGGTGCACCATGGTACTGTTCTATTTCAAATCCCTGCACCCACTTCTAAAAGTCGAACGGCGCTGTTTCGTCTTTTTGTACGAATGTTGCACCTTGCACCGCGGATGTTGAACCCTGTGGATATCGATTCTTCGGACGGCCATAACTGTTGGCTCATTTAGAATTACGGGAGCCATAACCAGTCAAAACGAAGCTCTCAGTGAGTTATATGGCTTTGATAGTTGTAAGCCGTCAATGGATAGTTTCATACCTAAAAAAGGCTATCTGAATCTCAATCGGGTCTCTGAAGTTTTTTGGCCTTCTTTTTTCCATCACGTGAATTTTTACGTTAAAACGGGATCACCGTGGCTGGTCTTCGATTTACCTTCCCTGGAGAGTGGTGCACCATGGTACTTTTCCATTTCAAATCCCTGCACCCACTTCTAAAAGTCGAACGGCGCTGTTTCGGCTTTTTGGACGAATGTTGAACCTTGCACCGCGGATGTTGCACCCTGTGGATATCGATTCTTCGGACGGCCATAACTGTTGGCTCGTTTAGAGTTACGGGAGCCATAACCAGTCAAAATGAAGCTCTCAGTGAATTCTATGGCTTTGACAGGTGTAAGCCGTCAATTTATAGTTTCATACCCAAAAAATGCTCTCTAAACCTCAATCGGGTCTCTGAAGTTTATTGGCCTTCTCTTTTCCATCACGTGAATTTTTACGTTAAAACGGGATCACCGTGGCTGGTCTTCGATTTACCTTCCCTAGAGAGTGTTGCACCGTTGTACTGGTCCATTTCAAATCCCTGCACCCACTTATAAAAGTCGAACGGCGTTGTTTCTGCTTTTTGGACGAATGTAGCACCTTGCACCGCGGTTGTTGCACCCTGTGGATATCGATTCTTCGGACGGCCATAACTGTTGGCTCGTTTAGAGTTACGGGAGCCATAACCAGGAAAAACGAAGCTCTTAGTGAGTTCTATGTCTTTGATAGCTGTAAGGCGTCAATGGATAGTTTCATACCTAAAAAGGCTATCCGAACCTCAATCGAGTCTCTGAAGTTTTTTGTCCTTCTTTTTCCATCACGTGAAATTTTACGTTAAAACGGGATCTCCGTGGCAGGTCTTCGATTTACCTTCCCTAGAGAGTGGTGCACCATGGTACTGTTCCATTTCAAATCCCTGCACCCACTTCTAAAAGACGAACGGCGTTGTTTCGGCTTTTTGGACGAATGTTGCACCTTGCACGCGGATATCGATTCTTCGGACGGCCATAACTGTTGGCTCGTTTAGAGTTATGGTAGCCATAACCAGTCAAAACGAATATCTCAGTGAGTTCTATGGCTTTGACAGCTGTAAGCCGTCAATGGATAGTTTCATACCCAAAAAAGGCTATCCGAACCTCAATCGGGTCTCTGAAGTTTTTTGGCCTTCTTTTTTCCATCACGTGAATTTTTACGTTAAAACGGGATCACCGTGGCTGGTCTTCGATTTACCTTCCCTGGAGAGTGGTGCACCATTGTACTGTTCCATTTCAAATCCCTGCACCCACTTCTAAATGTCGAACGGCGATGTTTCGGCTTTTTGGACAAATGTAGCACCTTGCACCGCGGATGTTGCACCCTGTGGATATCGATTCTTCGGACGGCCATAACTGTTTGCTCGTTTAGATTTACGGGAGCCATAACCAGTCGAAAGGAAGCTGTTCGTTAGTTCTACGGCTTTGACAGCTGTAAGCCATCAATGGATAGTTTTATACCTAAAAAAGGATATCCGAACCTCAATCGGGTCTCTGAAGTTTTTTGGCCTTCTTTTTTCCGTCACGTGAATTTTTACGTTAAAACGGGATCACCGTGGCTGGTCTTCGATTTACCTTCCTTGGAGAGTGGTGCACCATGGTACTGTTCCATTTCAAATCCCTACACCCACTTCTAAAAGTCGAACGGCGCTTTTTCGGCTTTTTGGACGAATGTTGCACCTTGCACCGTAGATGTTGCACCCTGTGGATATCGATTCTTCGGACGACCATAACTGTTGGCTTGTTTAGAGGTACGAGAGCCATAACCTGTCAAAACGAATCTCTCAGTGAGTTCTACGGCTTTGACAGTTGTAAGCCGTCAATGGATAGTTTCATACCCAAAAAAGGATATCCGAACCTCAATCGGGTCTCTGAAGTTTTTTGGCCTTCTTCTTTCCATCACGTGAATTTTTACGTTAAAACGGGATCACCGTGGCTAGTCTTCGATTTACCTTCCCTAGAGAGTGGTGCACCATTGTACTGTTCCATTTCAAATCCCTGCACCCACTTCTAAAAGTCGAACGTCGCTGTTTCGGCTTTTTGGACGAATATAGCACCTTGCACCGCGGATGTTGCACCCTGTGGATATCGATTCTTCGGACGGCCATAACTGTTGGCTCGTTTAGAGTTACGAGAGCCATAACTAGTCAAAACGAAGCTCTCAGTTAGTTCTACGCCTTTGACAGCTGTAAGCCGTCAATGGATTGTTTCATACCTAAAAAAGGCTATCAGAACCTCAATCGGGTCTTTGACGTTTTTTGGCCTTCTTTTTTCCATCACGTGAATTTTTACGTTAAAACGGGATCACCGTGGCTGGTCTTCGATTTACCTTCCCTAGAGAGTGGTGCACCATGTTACTGTTCCATTTCAAATCCCTGCACCACTTCTAAAAGTCGAACGGCGCTGTTTCGGCTTTTTGGACGAATGTTGCACCTTGCACCGTGGATGTTGCACCCAGTGGATATCGATTCTTCGGACAGCCATAACTATTGGCTCGTTTAGAGTTACGGGAGCCATAACCAGTCAAAACGAAGCTATTAGTGAGTTCTACGGCTTTGATGGCTGTAAGCCATCAATGGATAGTTTCATACCCAAAAAATGCTATCCGAACCTCAATCGGGTCTTTGATGTTTTTTGGCCTTCTTTTTTCCATCACATGAATTTTTACGTTAAAACGGGATCACCGTGGCTGGTCTTCGATTTACCTTTCCTGGAGAGTGGTGCACCGTGGTATTGTTCCATTTCAAATCCCTGCACCCACTTCTAAAAGTCGAACGGCGTTGTTTCGGCTTTTTGGATGAATGTTGCACCTTGCACCACGGATGTTGCATCCTGTGGATATCGATTCTCCGGACAGCCATAACTGCTGGCTCGTTTAGATTTATGGGAGCCATAACCAGTCAAAACGAATCTCTCAGTGAGTTCTACGGCTTTGACTGCTGTAAGCCGTCAATGGATAGTTTCATACCCAAAAAAGGCTATCTGAACCTCAATCGGGTCTTTGAAGTTTTTTGGCCTTCTCTTTTCCATCACGTGAATTTTTACGTTAAAATGGGATCATCGTGGCTGGTCTTTGATTTACCTTCCCTGGAGAGTGGTGTACCATGGTACTGTTCCATTTCAAATCCCTGCACCCACATCTAAAAGTCGAACAGCGCTGTTTCGGCTTTTTGGACGAATGTAGCACCTTGCACCGCGGATGTTGCACCCTGTGGATATCGATTCTTTGAACGTCCATAACTGTTGGCTCGTTTAGATTTATGGGAGCCATAACCAGTCAAAACGAAGCTCTCAGTGAGTTCTACGGCGTTGACAGCTGTAAGCCGTCAATGGATAGTTTCATACCCAAAAAAGGCTATCCGAACTTCAATCGGGTCTTTGGAGTTTTTTGGCCTTCTCTTTTCCATCACGTGAATTTTTACGTTAAAACGGGATCACCGTAGCTGGTCTTCGATTTACCTTCCCTGGAGAGTGGTGCACCATGGTACTGTTCTATTTCAAATCCCTGCACCCACTTCTAAAAGTCGAACGACGCTATTTCGTCTTTTTGTACGAATGTTGCACCTTGCACCCTGGAAGTTGCACCCTGTGGATATCTATTCTTCGGACGGCCATAACTGTTGGCTCGTTTAGAGTTACGGGAGCCATAACCAGTCAAAACGAAGCTCTCAGTGAGTTCTATGGCTTTGACAGCTGTAAGCCGTCAATGGATAGTTTCATACCTAAAAAAGGCTATCCGAACCTCAATCGGGTCTTTGAAGTTTTTTGGCCTTCTTTTTTCCATCACGTGAATTTTTACGTTAAAACGGGATCACCGTGGCTGGTCTTCGATTTACCTTTCCTGGAGAGTGGTGCACCGTGGTATTGTTCCATTTCAAATCCCTGCACCCACTTCTAAAAGTCGAACGGCATTGTTTCGGCTTTTTGGATGAATGTTGCACCTTGCACCACGGATGTTGCATCCTGTGGATATCGATTCTTCGGACAGCCATAACTGCTGGCTCGTTTAGATTTATGGGAGCCATAACCAGTCAAAACGAAGCTCTCAGTGAGTTCTACGGCTTTGACAGCTGTAAGCCGTCAATGGATAGTTTCATACCCAAAAAAGGCTATCCGAACTTCAATCGGGTCTCTGGAGTTTTTTGGCCTTCTCTTTTCCATCACGTGAATTTTTACGTTAAAACGAGATCACCGTAGCTGGTCATCGATTTACCTTCCCTGAAGAGTGGTGCACCATGGTACTGTTCCATTTCAAATCCCTGCACCCACTTCTAAAAGTCGAACGGCGCTGTTTCGGCTTTTTGGATGAATGTTGCACCTTGCACCACGGATGTTGCACCCTGTGGATATCGATTCTTCGGACGGCCATAACTGTTGCCTCGTTTAGATTTACGGGAGCCATAACCAGTCAAAACAAAACTCTCAGTGAGTTCTATGTCTTTGACAGCTGTAAGCCGTCAATGGATAGTTTCATACCCAAAAAAGGCTATCTGAACCTCAATCGGGTCTTTGAAGTTTTTTTGCCTTCTCTTTTCCATCACGTGAATTTTTACGTTAAAACGGGATCACCTTGGCTGGTCTTCGATTTACCTTCCCTAGAGAGTGGTGCACCATTGTACTGTTCCATTTCAAATCCCTGCACCCACTTCTAAAAGTCGAACGGCGTTGTTTCGGCTTTTTGGATGAATGTTGCACCTTGCACCACGGATGTTGCATCCTATGGATATCGATTCTTCGGACAGCCATAACTGCTGGCTCGTTTAGATTTATGGGAGCCATAACCAATCAAAACGAAGCTCTCAGTGAGTTCTACGGCTTTGATGGCTGTAAGCCGTCAATGGATAGTTTCATACCCAAAAAAGGCTATCCAAACCTCAATCGGGTCTCTGGAGTTTTTTGGCCTTCTCTTTTCCATCACGTGAATTTTTACGTTAAAACGGGATCATCGTGGCTGGTCTTCGATTTACCTTCCCTGGACAGTGGTGCACCATGGTACTGTTCTATTTCAAATCCCTGCACCCACTTATAAAAGTCGAACGACGCTGTTTTGGCTTTTTGGACGAATGTAGCACCTTGCACCGCGGATGTTGCACCCTGTGGATATCGAATCTTCGGACGGCCATAACTGTTGGCTCGTTTAGAGTTACGGGAGCCATAACCAGGCAAAACGAAGCTCTTGGTGAGTTCTATGGCTTTGACCGTTGTAAGCCGTCAATGGATAGTTTCATACCTAAAAAAGGCTATACGAACCTCAATCGAGTCTCTGAAGTTTTTTGGCCTTCTTTTTCTATCACGTGAAATTTTACGTTAAAACGTGATCTCCGTGGCTGGTCTTCGATTTACCTTCCCTAGAGTGTGGTGCACCATGGTACTGTTCCATTTCAAATCCCTGCACCCACTTCTAAAAGACGAACGGCGTTGTTTCGGCTTTTTGGACGAATGTTGCACCTTGCACGCGGATGTTGCACCCTGCAGATATCGATTCTTCGGACGGCCATAACTGTTGGCTCGTTTAGAGTTCGGTAGCTATAACCAGTCAAAACGAATCTCTCAGTGAGTTCTACAGCTTTGACTGCTGTAAGCCGTCAATGGATAGTTTCATACCCAAAAAAGGCTATCCGAACCTCAATCGGGTCTCTGAAGTTTTTTGGCCTTCTTTTTTCCATCACGTGAATTTTTACGTTAAAACGGGATCACCGTGGCTGGTCTTCGATTTACCTTCCCTGGAGAGTGGTGCACCATTGTACTGTTCCATTTCAAATCCCTGCACCCACTTCTAAATGTCGAACGGCGCTGTTTCGGCTTTTTGGACGAATGTAGCACCTTGCACCGCGGATGTTGCACCCTGTGGATATCGATTCTTCGGACGGCCATAACTGTTTGCTCGTTTAGAGTTACGGGAGCCATAACCAGTCGAAACGAAGCTGTCAGTTACTTCTACAGCTTTGACAGCTGTAAGCCATCAATGGATAGTTTCATACCTAAAAAAGGATATCCGAACCTCAATCGGGTCTCTGAAGTTTTTTGGCCTTCTTTTTTCCATCACGTGAATTTTTACGTTAAAACGGGATCACCGTGGCTGGTCTTCGATTTACCTTCCTTGGAGAGTGGTGCACCATGGTACTGTTCCATTTCAAATCCCTGCACCCACTTCTAAAAGTCGAACGGCGCTGTTTCGGCTTTTTGGACGAATGTTGCACCTTGTACCGCAGATGTTGCACCTTGTGGATATCGATTCTTCGGACGGCCATAACTGTTGGCTTGTTTAGAGGTACGGGAGCCATAACCAGTCAAAACGAATCTCTCAGTGAGTTCTACGGCTTTGACAGCTGTAAGCCGTCAATGGATAGTTTCATACCCAAAAAAGGCTATCCGAACCTCAATCGGGTCTCTGAAGTTTTTTGGCCTTCTTCTTTCCATCACGTGAATTTTTACGTTAAAACGGGATCACCGTGGCTAGTCTTCGATTTACCTTCCCTAGAGAGTGGTGCACCATTGTACTGTTCCATTTCAAATCACTGCACCCACTTCTAAAAGTCGAACGGCGCTGTTTCGGCTTTTTGGACGAATATAGCACCTTGCACCGCGGATGTTGCACCCTGTGGATATCGATTCTTCGGACGGCCATAACTGTTGGCTCGTTTAGAGTTACGAGAGCCATAACCAGTCAAAACAAAGCTCTCAGTTAGTTCTACGCCTTTGACAGCTGTAAGCCATCAATGGATTGTTTCATACTTAAAAAAGGCTATCCGAACCTCAATCGGGTCTTTGACGTTTTTTGGCCTTCTTTTTTCCATCACGTGAATTTTTACGTTAAAACAGGATCACCGTGGCGGGTCTTCGATTTACCTTCCCTAGAGAGTGGTGCACCATGTTACTGTTCCATTTCAAATCCCTGCACCCACTTCTAAAAGTCGAACGGCGCTGTTTCGGCTTTTTGGACGAATGTTGCACCTTGCACCGTGGATGTTGCACCCTGTGGATATCGATTCTTCGGACGGCCATAACTGTTGGCTCGTTTAGAGTTACGGGAGCCATAACCAGTCAAAACGAAGCTATCAGTGAGTTCTACGGCTTTGATGGCTATAAGCCATCAATGGATAGTTTCATACCCAAAAAAGGCTATCCGAACCTCAATCGGGTCTCTGAAGTTTTTTGGCCTTCTTTTTTCCATCACGTGAATTTTTACGTTAAAACGGGATCACCGTGGCTGGTCTTCGATTTACCTTCCCTGGAGAGTGGTGCACCGTGGTACTGTTCTATTTCAAATCCCTGCACCCACTTCTAAAAGTCGAACGGCGCTGTTTCGGCTTTTTGGACGAGTGTTGCACCTTGCACCGCGGATGTTGCACCCTGTGGATATCTATTCTTCGGACGGTCATAACTGTTGGCTCGTTTAGAGTTACGGGAGCCATAACCAGTCAAAACGAATCTCTTAGTGAGTTCTACGGCTTTGACTGCTGTAAGCCGTCAATGGATAGTTTCATACCCAAAAAAGGCTAACTGAACCTCAATCGGGTCTTTGAAGTTTTTTGGCCTTCTCTTTTCCATCCCGTGAATTTTTACGTTAAAACGGGATCACCGTGGCTGGTCTTCGATTTACCTTCCCTGGAGAGTGGTGTACCATGGTACTGTTTCATTTCAAATCCCTGCACCCACTTCTAAAAGTCGAACGGCGCTGTTTCGGCTTTTTGGACGAATGTAGCACCTTGCACCGCGGATGTTGCACCCTGTGGATATCGATTCTTCGGACGGCCATAACTGTTGGCTCGTTTAGAGTTGCGGGAGCCATAACCAGTCAAAACGAAGCTCTCAGTGAGTTCTATGGCTTTGACAGCTGTAAGCCATCAATGGATAGTTTCATACCCAAAAAAGGCTATCCGAACCTCAATCGGGTCTTTGAAGTTTTTTGGCCTTCTCTTTTCCATCACACGAATTTTTACGTTAAAACGGGATCACCGTGGCTAGTCTTCGATTTACCTTTCCTGGAGAGTGCTGCACCATGGTACTATTCCATTTTAAATCCATGCACCCACTTCTAAAAGTCGAACGACATTGTATCGGCTTTTTGGACGAATGTTGCACCTTGCACCGCGGATGTTGCACCCTGTGGATATCGATTCTTCGGAGGGCCATAACTTTTGGCTCGTTTGGATTTACGGGAGCCATAACCATTCAAAATGAAGCTCTCAGTGAGTTCTACGGCTTTGACAGCTGTAAGCCATCAATGGATAGTTTCATACCTAAAAAAGGCTATCCGAACCTCAATCCGGTCTCCGAAGTTTTTTGGCCTTCTTCTTTCCATCACGTGAATTTTTACGTTAAAATGGGATCACCTTGCTTGTCTTCGAATTACCTTCCTTGGACAGTGGTGCACCATTGTACTGTTCCATTTCAAATCCCTGCACCCACTTCTAAAAGTCGAACGGCGCTGTTTCGGCTTTTTGGACGAATATAGCACCTTGCACCGCGGATGTTGCACCCTGTGGATATCGATTCTTCGGACGGCCATAACTGTTGGCTCGTTTAGAGTTACGAGAGCCATAACCAGTCAAAACAAAGCTCTCAGTTAGTTCTACGTCTTTGACACCTGCAAGCCATCAATGGATTGTTTCATACTTAAAAAAGGCTATCCGAACCTCAATCGGGTCTTTGACGTTTTTTGGCCTTCTTTTTTCCATCACGTGAATTTTTACGTTAAAACGGGATCACCGTGGCTGGTCTTCGATTTACCTTCCCTAGAGAGTGGTGCACCATGTTACTATTCCATTTCAAATCCCTGCACCCACTTCTAAAAGTCGAACGGCGCTGTTTCGGCTTTTTGGACGAATGTTGCACCTTGCACCGTGGATGTTGCACCCTGTGGATATCGATTCTTCGGACGGCCATAACTGTTGGCTCGTTTAGAGTTACGGGAGCCATAACCAGTCAAAACGAAGCTATCAGTGAGTTCTACGGCTTTGATGGCTATAAGCCGTCAATGGATAGTTTCATACCCAAAAAAGGCTATCCGAACCTCAATCGGGTCTCTGAAGTTTTTTGGCCTTCTTTTTTCCATCACGTGAATTTTTACGTTAAAACGGGATCACCGTGGCTGGTCTTCGATTTACCTTCCCTGGAGAGTGGTGCACCGTGGTACTGTTCTATTTCAAATCCCTGCACCCACTTCTAAAAGTCGAACGGCGCTGTTTCGGCTTTTTGGACGAGTGTTGCACCTTGCACCGCGGATGTTGCACCCTGTGGATATCTATTCTTCGGACGGTCATAACTGTTGGCTCGTTTAGAGTTACGGGAGCCATAACCAGTCAAAACGAATCTCTTAGTGAGTTCTACGGCTTTGACTGCTGTAAGCCGTCAATGGATAGTTTCATACCCAAAAAAGGCTAACTGAACCTCAATCGGGTCTTTGAAGTTTTTTGGCCTTCTCTTTTCCATCACGTGAATTTTTACGTTAAAACGGGATCACCGTGGCTGGTCTTCGATTTACCTTCCCTGGAGAGTGGTGTACCATGGTACTGTTCCATTTCAAATCCCTGCACCCACTTCTAAAAGTCGAACGGAGCTGTTTCGGCTTTTTGGACGAATGTAGCACCTTGCACCGCGGATGTTGCACCCTGTGGATATCGATTCTTCGGACGGCCATAACTGTTGGCTCGTTTAGAGTTGCGGGAGCCATAACCAGTCAAAACGAAGCTCTCAATGAGTTCTACGGCTTTGACAGCTGTAAGCCATCAATGGATAGTTTCATACCCAAAAAAGGCTATCCGAACCACAATCGGGTCTTTGAAGTTTTTTGGCCTTCTCTTTTCCATCACATGAATTTTTACGTTAAAACGGGATCACCTTGGCTGGTCTTCGATTTAC
Organism: Allium fistulosum; assembly: GCA_030737815.1. Lineage (NCBI taxonomy): Eukaryota > Viridiplantae > Streptophyta > Magnoliopsida > Asparagales > Amaryllidaceae > Allium > Allium fistulosum. The sequence goes on from JASFAW010000011.1 coordinate 25,951,262, forward strand.
CTTTCCTGGAGAGTGCTGCACCATGGTACTATTCCATTTTAAATCCATGCACCCACTTCTAAAAGACGAACGGCGTTGTATCGGCTTTTTGGACGAATGTTGCACCTTGCACCGCGGATGTTGCACCCTTTGGATATCGATTCTTCGGAGGGCCATAACTGTTGGCTAGTTTGGATTTACGGGAGCCATAACCAGTCAAAATGAAGCTCTCAGTGAGTTCTACGGCTTTGACAGCTGTAAGCCATCAATGGATAGTTTCATACCTAAAAAAGGCTATCCGAACCTCAATCCGGTCTCCGAAGTTTTTTTGGCCTTCTTCTTTCCATCACGTGAATTTTTACGTTAAAATGGGATCACCTTGGCTAGTCTTCGAATTACCTTCCTTGGAGAGTGGTGCACCATTGTACTGTTCCATTTCAAATCCCTGCACCCACTTCTAAAAGTCGAACGGCGCTGTTTCGTCTTTTTGGACGAATGTTGCACCTTGCACCGCGGATGTTGCACCCTGTGGATATCGATTCTTCGGACGGCCATAACTGTTGGCTCGTTTAGAGTTACGGGAGCCATAACCAGTCAAAACGAAGCTATCAGTGAGTTCTACGACTTTCACGGCTGTAAGCCGTCAATGGATAGTTTCATACCCAAAAAAGGCTATCCGAACCTCAATCGGGTCTCTGATGTTTTTTAGCCTTCTCTTTTCCATCACGTGAATTTTTACGTTAAAACGGGATCATCGTGGCTGGTCTTCGATTTACCTTCCCTGGAGAGTGGTGTACCATGATACTGTTCCATTTCAAATCCCTGCACCCACTTCTAAAAGTCGAACGGCGCTGTTTCGGCTTTTTGGACGAATGTAGCACCTTGCACCGCGGATGTTGCACTCTGTGGATATCGATTCTTCGGACGGCCATAACTGTTGGCTCGTTTAGATTTACGGGAGCCATAACCAGTCAAAACGAAGCTCTCAGTTAGTTCTACGGCTTTGACAGCTGTAAGCCATCAATGGATAGTTTCATACCCAAAAAAGGCTATCCGAACCTCAATCGGGTCTCTGAAGTTTTTTGGCCTTCTCTTTTCCATCACGTGAATTTTTACGTTAAAACAGGATCACCGTGGCTGGTCTTCGATTTACCTTCCCTGGAGAGTGGTGCACCATGGTACTGTTCCATTTCAAATCCCTGCACCCACTTCTAAAAGTCGAACGGCGTTATTTCGGCTTTTTGGACGAATGTTACACCTTGCACCACGAATGTTGCACCCTGTGGATATCGATTCTTCGGACGGCCATAACTGTTTGCTCGTTTAGAGTTACGGGATCCATAACCAGTCAAAACAAAGCTTTCAGTGAGTTCAATGGCTTTGATGGCTATAAGCCATCAATGGACAGTTTCATACCCAAATAAGGCTATCCGAACCTCAATCGGGTCTCTGAAGTTTTTTGGCCTTATGTTTTCCATCACGTGAATTTTTACGTTAAAACGGGATCACCGTTGCTGGTCTTCGATTTACCTTCCCTGGAGAGTGGTGCACCATGGTACTGTTCCATTTCAAATCCCTGCACCGACTTTTAAAAGTCGAACGGCGCTGTTTCGGCTTTTTGGACGAACGTTGCACCTTGCACCGTGGATGTTGCACCCTGTGGATATCGATCCTTCGAACAACCATAACAGTTGGCTCGTTTAGAGTTACGAGAGCCATAACCAGTCAAAACGAAGCTCTCAGTGAGTTATACGGCTTTGACCACTGTAAGCCGTCAATGGATAGTTTCATACCCAAAAAAGGCTATCCGAACCTCAATCGGGTCTTTGAAGTTTTTTGGCCTTCGGTTTTCATCACGTGAATTTTTACGTTAAAACGGGATCACCGTGGCTGATCTTCGATTTACCTTCCCTAGAGAGTGGTGCACCATGGTACTATTGCATTTAAAATCCCTGCACCCACATCTAAAAGTCGAACGGCGCTGTTTCGGCTTTTTGGACGAATGTTGCACCTTGCACCGTGGATGTTGCACCCTGTGGATATCGATCCTACGGACGACCATAACTGTTGGCTCGTTTAGTGTTACGGGAGTCATAACCAGTCAAAACGAAGGTCTTAGTGAGTTCTACGGCTTTGACAGCTGTAAGCCGTCAATGGATAGTTTCATACCCAAAAAAGGCTATCCGAACCTAAATCGGGACTCTGAAGTTTTTTGGCCTTCTCTTTTCCATCACGTGAATTTTTACGTTAAAACGGGATCACCGTGGCTGGTCTTCGATTTACCTTCCCTGGAGAGTGGTGCACCATTGTACTGTTCCATTTCAAATCCCTGCACCCACTTCTAAAAGTCGATCGGCGCTGTTTCGTCTTTTTAGACGAATGTAGCACCTTGCACCGCGGATGTTGCACCCTGTGGATATCGATTCTTCGGACGACCATAACTGTTGGCTCGTTTAGAGTTACGGGAGCCATAACCAGTCAAAACTAAGCTCTCAGTTAGTTCTACGGCTTTGACAGCTGTAATCCGTCAATGGATAGTTTCATACCTAAAAAAGGCTATCAGAACCTCAATCGGGTCTCTGAAGTTTTTTGGCCTTCTCTTTTCCATCACGTGAATTTTTACGTTAAAACGGGATCACCGTGGCTGGTCTTCGATTTACCTTCCCAAGAGAGTGGTGCACTATGGTACTGTTCCATTTCAAATCCCTGCACCCACTTCTAAAAGTCGAACGGCGCTGTTTCGGCCTTTTGGACGAATGTTGCACCTTGCACCGTGGATGTTGCACCCTGTGTATATCGATTCTTCGGACGGCCATAACTGTTGGCTCGTTTAGAGTTACGGGAGCCATAACCAGTCAAAACGAAGCTATCAGTGAGTTCTACGGCTTTGATGGCTATAAGCCGTCAATGGATAGTTTCATACCCAAAAAAGGCTATCCGAACCTCAATCGGGTCTCTGATGTTTTTTGGCCTTCTTTTTTCCGTCACGTGAATTTTTACGTTAAAACGGGATCACCGTGGCTGGTCTTCGATTTACCTTCCCTGGAGAGTGGTGCACCGTGGTACTGTTCTATTTCAAATCCATGCACCCACTTCGAAAAGTCGAACGGCGCTGTTTCGGCTTTTTGGACGAGTGTTGCACCTTGCACCGCGGATGTTGCACCCTGTGGATATCTATTCTTCGGACGGCCATAACTGTTGGCTCGTTTAGAGTTACGGGAGCCATAACCAGTCAAAACGAATCTCTTAGTGAGTTCTACGGCTTTGACTACTGTAAGCCATCAATGGATAGTTTCATACCCAAAAAAGGCTAACTGAACCTCAATTGGGTCTTTGAAGTTTTTTGGCCTTCTCTTTTCCATCACGTGAATTTTTACGTTAAAACGGGATCACCGTGGCTGGTCTTCGATTTACCTTCCCTGGAGAGTGGTGTACCATGGTACTGTTCCATTTCAAATCCCTGCACCCACTTCTAAAAGTCGAACGGCGCTGTTTCGGCTTTTTGTACGAATGTAGCACCTTGCACCGCGGATGTTGCACCTTGTGGATATCGATTCTTCGGACGACCATAACTGTTGGCTCGTTTAGAGTTGCGGGAGCCATAACCAGTCAAAACGAAGCTCTCAGTGAGTTCTACGGCTTTGACAGCTGTAAGCCGTCAATGGATAGTTTCATACCCCAAAAAGGCTATCCGAACCTCAATCGGGTCTTTGAAGTTTTTTGGCCTTCTCTTTTCCATCACATGAATTTTTACGTTAAAACGGGATCACCGTGGCTGGTTTTTGATTTACCTTTCCTGGAGAGTGCTGCACCATGGTACTATTCCATTTTAAATCCATGCACCCACTTCTAAAAGTCGAACGGCGTTGTTTCGGCTTTTTGGACGAATGTTGCACCTTGCACCGCGGATGTTGCACCCTGTGGATATCGATTCTTCGGAGGGCCATAACTGTTGGCTCGTTTGGATTTACGGGAGCCATAACCAGTCAAAATGAAGCTCTCAATGAGTTCTACGGCTTTGACAGCTGTAAGCCAACAATGGATAGTTTCATACCTAAAAAAGGCTATCCGAACCTCAATCCGGTCTCCGAAGTTTTTTGGCCTTCTTCTTTCCATCACGTGAATTTTTACGTTAAAATGGGATCACCTTGGCTAGTCTTCGAATTACCTTCCTTGGAGAGTGGTGCACCATTGTACTGTTCCATTTCAAATCCCTGCACCCACTTCTAAAAGTCGAACGGCGTTGTTTCGTCTTTTTGGACGAATGTTGCACCTTGCACCGCGGATGTTGCACCCTGTGGATATCGATTCTTCGGACGGCCATAACTGTTGGCTCGTTTAGAGTTACGGGAGCCATAACCAGTCAAAACGAAGCTATCAGTGAGTTCTACGACTTTCACGGCTGTAAGCCATCAATGGATAGTTTCATACCCAAAAAAGGCTATCCGAACCTCAATCGGGTCTCTGATGTTTTTTGGCCTTCTCTTTTCCATCACGTGAATTTTTACGTTAAAACGGGATCATCATGGCTGGTCTTCGATTTACCTTCCCTGGAGAGTGGTGTACCATGGTACTGTTCCATTTCAAATCCCTGCACCCACTTCTAAAAGTCGAACGGCGCTGTTTCAGCTTTTTGGACGAATGTAGCACCTTGCACCGCGGATGTTGCACTCTGTGGATATCGATTCTTCGGACGGCCATAACTGTTGGCTCGTTTAGATTTACGGGAGCCATAACCAGTCAAAACGAAGATCTCAGTTAGTTCTACGGCTTTGACAGCTGTAAGCCATCAATGGATAGTTTCATACCCAAAAAAGGCTATCCGAACCTCAATCGGGTCTTTGAAGTTTTTTGGCCTTCTCTTTTCCATCACGTGAATTTTTACGTTAAAACAGGATCACCGTGGCTGGTCTTCGATTTACCTTCCCTGGAGAGTGGTGCACCATGGTACGGTTCCATTTCAAATCCCTGCACCCACTTCTAAAAGTCGAACGGCGTTGTTTCGGCTTTTTGGACGAATGTTACACCTTGCACCGCGAATGTTGCACCCTGTGGATATCGATTCTTCGGACGGCCATAACTGTTTGCTCGTTTAGAGTTACGGGAGCCATAACCAGTCAAAACAAAGCTTTCAGTGAGTTCAACGGCTTTGATGGCTATAAGCCATCAATGGACAGTTTCATACCCAAAAAAGGCTATCCGAACCTCAATCGGGTCTCTGAAGTTTTTTGGCCTTATGTTTTCCATCACGTGAATTTTTACATTAAAACGGGATCACCGTTGCTGGTCTTCGATTTACCTTCCCTGGAGAGTGGTGCACCTTGGTACTGTTCCATTTCAAATCTCTGCACCCACTTTTAAAAGTCGAACGGAACTGTTTCGGCTTTTTGGACGAATGTTGCACCTTGCACCGTGGATGTTGCACCCTGTGGATATCGATCCTTCGAACGGCCATAACAGTTGGCTCGTTTAGAGTTACGAGAGCCATAACCAGTCAAAACGAAGCTCTCAGTGAGTTATACGGGTTTGACCACTGTAAGCCGTCAATGGATAGTTTCATACCCAAAAAAGGCTATCCGAACCTCAATCGGGTCTTTGAAGTTTTTTGGCCTTCGGTTTTCATCACGTGAATTTTTACGTTAAAACGGGATCACCGTGGCTGATCTTCGATTTACCTTCCATGGAGAGTGGTGCACCATGGTACTATTGCATTTAAAATCCCTGCACCCACTTCTAAAAGTCGAACGGTGCTGTTTCGGCTTTTTGGACGAATGTTGCACCTTGCACCGCGGATGTTGCACCCTATGGATATCGATCCTACGGACGACCATAACTGTTGGCTCGTTTAGTGTTACGGGAGTCATAACCAGTCAAAACGAAGGTCTTAGTGAGTTCTACGGCTTTGACAGATGTAAGCCGTCAATGGATAGTTTCATACCCAAAAAAGGCTATCCGAACCTAAATTGGGACTCTGAAGTTTTTTGGCCTTCTCTTTTCCATCACGTGAATTTTTACGTTAAAACGGGATCACCGTGGCTGGTCTTCGATTTACCTTCCCTAGAGAGTGGTGCACCATTGTACTGTTCCATTTCAAATCCCTGCACCCACTTCTAAAAGTCGATCGGCGCTGTTTCGGCTTTTTGGACGAATGTAGCACCTTGCACCGCGGATGTTGCACCCTGTGGATATCGATTCTTCGGACGGCCATAACTGTTGGCTCGTTTAGAGTTACGGGAGCCATAACCAGTCAAAACGAAGCTCTCAGTTAGTTCTACGGCTTTGACAGCTGTAATCCGTCAATGGATAGTTTCATACCTAAAAAAGGCTATCAGAACCTCAATCGGGTCTTTGAAGTTTTTTGGCCTTCTCTTTTCCATCACGTGAATTTTTACGTTAAAACGGGATCACCGTGGCTGGTCTTCGATTTACCTTCCCAAGAGAGTGGTGCACTATGGTACTGTTCCATTTCAAATCCCTGCACCCACTTCTAAAAGTAGAACGGCGCTGTTTCGGCTTTTTGGACGAATGTTGCACCTTGCACCGTGGATGTTGCACCCTGTGGATATCGATTCTTCGGACGACCATAACTGTTGGCTCGATTAGATTTACGGGAGCCATAACAAGTCAAAATGAAGCTCTCAGTGAGTTCTACGGCTTTGACAGCTGTAAGCCATCAATGGATAGTTTCATACCTAAAAAAGTCTATCCGAACCTCAATCGGGTCTCTAAATATTTTTGGCCTTCTCTTTTCCATCACGTGAATTTTTACGTTAAAACGGGATCACCGTGGCTGATCTTCGATTTACCATCCCTAGAGAGTGGTGCACCATGGTACTATTGCATTTAAAATCCCTGCACCCACTTCTAAAAGTCGAACGACGCTGTTTCGGCTTTTTGGACGAATGTTGTACCTTGCACCGCGGATGTTGCACCCTGTGGATATCGATCCTACGGATGACCATAACTGTTGGCTCGTTTAGTGTTACGGGAGTCATAACCAGTCAAAACGAAGGTCTTAGTGAGTTCTACGGCTTTGACAGCTGTAAGCCGTCAATGGATAGTTTCATACCCAAAAAAGGCTATCCGAACCTAAATCGGGACTCTGAAGTTTTTTGGCCTTCTCTTTTCCATCATGTGAATTTTTACGTTAAAACGGGATCACCGTGGCTGGTCTTCGATTTACCTTCCCTGGAGAGTGGTGCACCATTGTACTGTTCCATTTCAAATCCCTGCACCCACTTCTAAAAGTCGAACGGCGCTGTTTCGGCTTTTTGGACGAATGTAGCACCTTGCACCGCGGATGTTGCACTCTGTGGATATCGATTCTTCGGACGGCCATAACTGTTGGCACGTTTAGATTTACGGGAGCCATAACCAGTCAAAATGAAGCTCTCAGTTAGTTCTACGGCTTTGACAGCTGTAAGCCATCAATGGATAGTTTCATACCCAAAAAAGGCTATCCGAACCTCAATCGGGTCTTTGAAGTTTTTTGGCCTTCTCTTTTCCATCACGTGAATTTTTACGTTAAAACAGGATCACCGTGGCTGGTCTTCGATTTACCTTCCCTGGAGAGTGGTGCACCATGGTACTGTTCCATTTCAAATCCCTGCACCCACTTCTAAAAGTCGAACGGCGTTGTTTCGGCTTTTTGGACGAATGTTACACCTTGCACCGCGAATGTTGCACCCTGTGGATATCGATTCTTCGGACGGCCATAACTGTTTGCTCGTTTAGAGTTACGGGAGCCATAACCAGTCAAAACAAAGCTTTCAGTGAGTTCAACGGCTTTGATGGCTATACGCCATCAATGGACAGTTTCATACCCAAAAAAGGCTATCCGAACCTCAATCGGGTCTCTGAAGTTTTTTGGCCTTATGTTTTCCATCACGTGAATTTTTACGTTAAAACGGGATCACCGTTGCTGGTCTTCGATTTACCTTCCCTGGAGAGTGGTGCACCATGGTACTGTTCCATTTCAAATCCCTGCACCCACTTTTAAAAGTCGAACGGCGCTGTTTCGGCTTTTTGGACGAATGTTGCACCTTGCACCGTGGATGTTGCACCCTGTGGATATCGATCCTTCGAACGGCCATAACAATTGGCTCGTTTAGATTTACGAGAGCCATAACCAGTCAAAACGAAGCTCTCAGTGAGTTATACGGGTTTGACCACTGTAAGCCGTCAATGGATAGTTTCATACCCAAAAAAGGCTATCCGAACCTCAATCGGGTCTTTGAAGTTTTTTGGCCTTCGGTTTTCATCACGTGAATTTTTACGTTAAAACGGGATCACCGTGGTTGATCTTCGATTTACCTTCCATGGAGAGTGGTGCACCATGGTACTATTGCATTTAAAATCCCTGCACCCACTTCTAAAAGTCGAACGGCGCTGTTTCGGCTTTTTGGACGAATGTTGCACCTTGCACCGCGGATGTTGCACCCTATGGATATCGATCCTACGGACGACCATAACTGTTGGCTCGATTAGTGTTACGGGAGTCATAACCAGTCAAAACGAAGGTCTTAGTGAGTTCTACGGCTTTGACAGGTGTAAGCCGTCAATGGATAGTTTCATACCCAAAAAAGGCTATCCGAACCTAAATCGGGACTCTGAAGTTTTTTGGCCTTCTCTTTTCCATCACGTGAATTTTTACGTTAAAACGGGATCACCGTGGCTGGTCTTCGATTTACCTTCCCTAGAGAGTGGTGCACCATTGTACTGTTCCATTTCAAATCCCTGCACCCACTTCTAAAAGTCGATCGGCGCTGTTTCGGCTTTTTGGACGAATGTAGCACCTTGCACCGCGGATGTTGCACCCTGTGGATATCGATTCTTCAGACGGCCATAACTATTGGCTCGTTTAGAGTTACGGGAGCCATAACCAGTCAAAACGAAGCTCTCAGTTAGTTCTACGGCTTTGACAGCTGTAATCCGTCAATGGATAGTTTCATACCTAAAAAAGGCTATCAGAACCTCAATCGGGTCTCTGAAGTTTTTTGGCCTTCTCTTTTCCATCACGTGAATTTTTACGTTAAAACGGGATCACCGTGGCTGGTCTTCGATTTACCTTCCCAAGAGAGTGGTGCACTATGGTACTGTTCCATTTCAAATCCCTGCACCCACTTCTAAAAGTCGAACGACGCTGTTTCGGCTTTTTGGACGAATGTTGCACCTTGCACCGTGGATGTGGCACCCTGTGGATATCGATTCTTCGGACGACCATAACTGTTGGCTCGATTAGATTTACGGGAGCCATAACAAGTCAAAATGAAGCTCTCAGTGAGTTCTACGGCTTTGACAGCTGTAAGCCATCAATGGATAGTTTCCTACCTAAAAAAGTCTATCCGAACCTCAATCGGGTCTCTAAATATTTTTGGCCTTCTCTTTTCCATCACGTGAATTTTTACGTTAAAACGGGATCACCGTGGCTGATCTTCGATTTACCTTCCCTAGAGAGTGGTGCACCATGGTACTATTGCATTTAAAATCCCTGCACCCACTTCTAAAAGTCGAACGGCGCTGTTTCGGCTTTTTGGACGAATGTTGCACCTTGCACCGCGGATGTTGCACCCTATGGATATCGATCCTACGGACGACCATAACTGTTGGCTCGTTTAGTGTTACGGGAGTCATAACCAGTCAAAACGAAGGTCTTAGTGAGTTCTACGGCTTTGACAGCTATAAGCCGTCAATGGATAGTTTCATACCCAAAAAAGGCTATCCGAACCTAAATCGGGACTCTGAAGTTTTTTGGCCTTCTCTTTTCCATCATGTGAATTTTTACGTTAAAACGGGATCACCGTGGCTGGTCTTCGATTTACCTTCCCTGGAGAGTGGTGCACCATTGTACTGTTCCATTTCAAATCCCTGCACCCACTTCTAAAAGTCGATCGGCGCTGTTTCGGCTTTTTGGACGAATGTAGCACCTTGCACCGCGGATGTTGCACCCTGTGGATATCGATTCTTCGGACGACCATAACTGTTGGCTCGTTTAGAGTTACGGGAGCCATAACCAGTCAAAACTAAGCTCTCAGTTAGTTCTACGATTTGACAGCTGTAATCCGTCAATGGATAGTTTCATACCTAAAAAAGGCTATCAGAACCTCAATCGGGTCTCTGAAGTTTTTTGGCCTTCTCTTTTCCATCACGTGAATTTTTACGTTAAAACGGGATCACCGTGGCTGGTCTTCGATTTACCTTCCTAAGAGAGTGGTGCACTATGGTACTGTTCCATTTCAAATCCCTGCACCCACTTCTAAAAGTCGAACGGCGCTGTTTCGGCCTTTTGGACGAATGTTGCACCTTGCACCGTGGATGTTGCACCCTGTGGTTATCGATTCTTCGGACGGCCATAACTGTTGGCTCGTTTAGAGTTACGGGAGCCATAACCAGTCAAAACGAAGCTATCAGTGAGTTCTATGGCTTTGATGGCTATAAGCCGTCAATGGATAGTTTCATACCCAAAAAAGGCTATCCGAACCTCACTCGGGTCTCTGATGTTTTTTGGCCTTCTTTTTTCCGTCACGTGAATTTTTACGTTAAAACGGGATCACCGTGGCTGGTCTTCGATTTACCTTCCCTGGAGAGTGGTGCACCGTGGTACTGTTCTATTTCAAAACCCTGCACCCACTTCTAAAAGTCGAACGGCGCTGTTTCGGCTTTTTGGACGAGTGTTGCACCTTGCACCGCGGATGTTGCACCCTGTGGATATCTATTCTTCGGACGGCCATAACTGTTGGCTCGTTTAGAGTTACGGGAGCCATAACCAGTCAAAACGAATCTCTTAGTGAGTTCTACGGCTTTGACTACTGTAAGCCGTCAATGGATAGTTTCATACCCAAAAAAGGCTAACTGAACCTCAATTGGGTCTTTGAAGTTTTTTGGCCTTCTCTTTTCCATCACGTGAATTTTTACGTTAAAACGGGATCACCGTGGCTGGTCTTCGATTTACCTTCCCTGGAGAGTGGTGTACCATGGTACTGTTCCATTTCAAATCCCTGCACCCACTTCTAAAAGTCGAACGGCGCTGTTTCGGCTTTTTGTACGAATGTAGCACCTTGCACCGCGGATGTTGCACCCTGTGGATATCGATTCTTCGGACGGCCATAACTGTTGGCTCGTTTAGAGTTGCGGGAGCCATAACCAGTCAAAACGAAGCTCTCAGTGAGTTCTACGGCTTTGACAGCTGTAAGCCGTCAATGGATAGTTTCATACCCAAAAAAGGCTATCCGAACCTCAATCGGGTCTTTGAAGTTTTTTGGCCTTCTCTTTTCCATCACATGAATTTTACGTTAAAACGGGATCACCGTGGCTGGTCTTCGATTTACCTTTCCTGGAGAGTGCTGCACCATGGTACTATTCCATTTTAAATCCATGCACCCACTTCTAAAAGTCGAACGGCGTTGTTTCGGCTTTTTGGACGAATGTTGCACCTTGCACCGCGGATGTTGCACCCTGTGGATATCGATTCTTCGGAGGGCCATAACTGTTGGCTCGTTTGGATTTACGGGAGCCATAACCAGTCAAAATGAAGCTCTCAATGAGTTCTACGGCTTTGACAGCTATAAGCCAACAATGGATAGTTTCATACCTAAAAAAGGCTATCCGAACCTTAATCCGGTCTTCGAAGTTTTTTGGCCTTCTTCTTTCCATCACGTGAATTTTTACGTTAAAATGGGATCACCTTGGCTAGTCTTCGAATTACCTTCCTTGGAGAGTGGTGCACCATTGTACTGTTCCATTTCAAATCCCTGCACCCACTTCTAAAAGTCGAACGGCGCTGTTTCGGCTTTTTGGACGAATGTAGCACCTTGCACCGCGGATGTTGCACTCTGTGGATATCGATTCTTCGGACGGCCATAACTGTTGGCTCGTTTAGATTTACGGGAGCCATAACCAGTCAAAACGAAGCTCTCAGTTAGTTCTACGGCTTTGACAGCTGTAAGCCATCAATGGATAGTTTCATAACCAAAAAAGGCTATCCGAACCTCAATCGGGTCTTTGAAGTTTTTTGGCCTTCTCTTTTCCATCACGTGAATTTTTACGTTAAAACAGGATCACCGTGGCTGGTCTTCGATTTACCTTCCCTGGAGAGTGGTGCACCATGGTACTGTTCCATTTCAAATCCCTACACCCACTTCTAAAAGTCGAATGGCGTTGTTTCGGCTTTTTGGACGAATGTTACACCTTGCACCGCGAATGTTGCACCCTGTGGATATCGATTCTTCGGACGGCCATAACTGTTTGCTCGTTTAGAGTTACGGGAGCCATAACCAGTCAAAACAAAGCTTTCAGTGAGTTCAACGGCTTTGATGGCTATAAGCCATCAATGGACAGTTTCATACCCAAAAAAGGCTATCCGAACCTCAATCGGGTCTCTGAAGTTTTTTGGCCTTATGTTTTCCATCACGTGAATTTTTACGTTAAAACGGGATCACCGTTGCTGGTCTTCGATTTACCTTCCCTGGAGAGTGGTGCACCATGGTACTATTCCATTTCAAATCCCTGCACCCACTTTTAAATGTCGTACGACGCTGTTTCGGCTTTTTGGACGAATGTTGCACCTTGCACCGTGGATGTTGCACCCTGTGGATATCGATCCTTCGAACGGCCATAACAGTTGGCTCGTTTAGAGTTACGAGAGCCATAACCAGTCAAAACGAAGCTCTCAGTGAGTTATACGGGTTTGACCACTGTAAGCCGTCAATGGATAGTTTCCTACCCAAAAAAGGCTATCCGAACCTCAATCGGGTCTTTGAAGTTTTTTGGCCTTCGGTTTTCATCACGTGAATTTTTACGTTAAAACGGGATCACCGTGGCTGATCTTCGATTTACCTTCCATGGAGAGTGGTGCACCATGGTACTATTGCATTTAAAATCCCTGCACCCACTTCTAAAAGTCGAACGGCGCTGTTTCGGCTTTTTGGACGAATGTTGCACCTTGCACCGCGGATGTTGCACCCTATGGATATCGATCCTACGGACGACCATAACTGTTGGCTCGTTTAGTGTTACGGGAGTCATAACCAGTCAAAACGAAGGTCTTAGTGAGTTCTACGGCTTTGACCGCTGTAAGCCGTCAATGGATAGTTTCATACCCAAAAAAGGCTATCCGAACCTCAATCGGGTGTCTGAAGTTTTTTGGCCTTCTCTTTTCCATCACGTGAATTTTTACGTTAAAACGGGATCACCGTGGCTGGTCTTCGATTTACCTTCCCTAGAGAGTGGTGCACCATTGTACTGTTCCATTTCAAATCCCTGCACCCACTTTTAAAAGTCGATCGGCGCTGTTTCGGCTTTTTGGACGAATGTAGCACCTTGCACCGCGGATGTTGCACCCTGTGGATATCGATTCTTCGGACGGCCATAACTGTTGGCTCGTTTAGAGTTACGGGAGCCATAACCAGTCAAAACGAAGCTCTTAGTTAGTTCTACGGCTTTGACAGCTGTAATCCGTCAATGGATAGTTTCATACCTAAAAAAGGCTATCAGAACCTCAATCGGGTCTCTGAAGTTTTTTGGCCTTCTCTTTTCCATCACGTGAATTTTTACGTTAAAACGGGATCACCGTGGCTGGTCTTCGATTTACCTTCCCAAGAGAGTGGTGCACTATGGTACTGTTCCATTTCAAATTCCTGCACCCACTTCTAAAAGTCGAACGGCGCTGTTTCGGCTTTTTGGACGAATGTTGCACCTTGCACCGTGGATGTTGCACCCTGTGGATATCGATTCTTCGGACGGCCATAACTGTTGGCTCGATTAGATTTACGGGAGCCATAACAAGTCAAAATGAAGCTCTCAGTGAGTTCTACGGCTTTGACAGGTGTAAGCCATCAATGGATAGTTTCATACCTAAAAAAGTCTATCCGAACCTCAATCGGGTCTCTAAATATTTTTGGCCTTCTCTTTTCCATCACGTGAATTTTTAAGTTAGAACGAGATCACCGTGGCTGGTCTTCGATTCACCTTCCCTGGAAAATGGTGCACCATGGTACTGTTCCATTTCAAATCCCTGCACCCACTTGTAAAAGTCGAACGGTGCTGTTTCGGCTTTTTGGACGAATGTTGCACCTTGCACCGCGGATGTTGCACCCTGTGGATATCGATTCTACGGACGGCCATAACTGTTGGCTCGTTTAGAGTTACGGGAGCCATAACCAGTCAAAACGAAGGTCTTAGTGAGTTCTACGGCTTTGATAGCTGTAAGCCATCAATGGATAGTTTCATACCCAAAAAAGGCTATCCGAACCTCAATCGGGTCTCTGAAGTTTTTTGGCCTTCTCTTTTCCATCACGTGAATTTTTACGTTAAAACGGGATCACCGTGGCTGGTCTTCGATTTACCTTCCCTGGAGAGTAGTGCACCATTGTACTGTTCCATTTCAAATCCCTGCACCCACTTCTAAAAGTCGATCGGCGCTTTTTCGGCTTTTTGGACGAATGTAGCACCTTGCACCGCGGATGTTGCACCCTGTGGATATCGATTCTTCGGACGGCCATAACTGTTGGCTCGTTTAGATTTACAGGAGCCATAACCAGTCAAAATGAAGCTCTCAGTTAGTTCTACGGCTTTGACAGCTGTAAGCCATCAATGGATAGTTTCATACCTAAAAAAGGCTATCCGAACCTCAATCGGGTCTCTGAAGTTTTTTGGCCTTCTCTTTTCCATCACGTGAATTTTTACGTTAAAATGGGATCACCGTGGCTGGTCTTCGATTTACCTTCCCTGGAGAGTGGTGCACCATGGTACTGTTCCATTTCAAATCCCTGCACCCACTTCTAAAAGTCGAACGGCGCTGTTTCGGCTTTTTGGACGAATGTTGCACCTTGCACCGCGGATGTTGCACCCTGTGGATATCGATTCTACGGACGGCCATAACTGTTGGCTCGTTTAGAGTTACGGGAGCCATAACCAGTCAAAACGAAGGTCTTAGTGAGTTCTACGGCTTTGATAGCTGTAAGCCATCAATGGATAGTTTCATACCCAAAAAAGGCTATCCGAACCTCAATCGGGTCTTTGAAGTTTTTTGGCCTTCTCTTTTCCATCACGTGAATTTTTACGTTAAAACGGGATCACCGTGGCTGGTCTTCGATTTACCTTCCCTGGAGAGTAGTGCACCATTGTACTGTTCCATTTCAAATCCCTGCACCCACTTCTAAAAGTCGATCGGCGCTGTTTCGGCTTTTTGGACGAATGTAGCACCTTGCACCGCGGATGTTGCACCCTGTGGATATCGATTCTTCGGACGGCCATAACTGTTGGCTCGTTTAGAGTTACGGGAGCCATAACCAGTCAAAACGAAGCTCTCAGTTAGTTCTACGGCTTTGACAGTTGTAATCCGTCAATGGATAGTTTCATACCTAAAAAAGGCTATCAGAACCTCAATCGGGTCTCTGAAGTTTTTTGGCCTTCTCTTTTCCATCACGTGAATTTTTACGTTAAAACGGGATCACCGTGGCTGGTCTTCGATTTACCTTCCCTGGAGAGTGGTGCACCATGGTACTGTTCCATTTCAAATCCCTGCACCCACTTCTAAAAGTCGAACGGCGCTGTTTCGGCTTTTTGGACGAATGTTGCACCTTGCATCGCGGATGTTGCACACTGTGGATATCGATTCTTCGGACGGCCATAACTGTTGGCTCGTTTAGATTTTTGGGAGCCATAACCAGTCAAATCGAAGCTCTCAGTGAGTTCTACGGCTTTGACAGCTCTAAGCCGTCAACGGATAGTTTCATACCCAAAAAAGGCTATCTGAACCTCAATCGGGTCTCTGAAGTTTTTTGGCCTTCTTTTTTCCATCACGTGAATTTTTACGTTAAAACGGGATCACCGTGGCTTGTCTTCGATTTACCTTACCTGAAGAGTGGTGCACCATGGTACTGTTCCATTTCAAATCCCTGCACCCACTTCTAAAAGTCGATCGGCGCTGTTTCGGCTTTTTGGACGAATGTAGCACCTTGCACCGCGGATGTTGCACCCTGTGGATATCGATTCTTCGGACGGCCATAACTGTTGGCTCGTTTAGAGTTACGGGAGCCATAACCAGTCAAAACGAAGCTCTCAGTTAGTTCTACGGCTTTGACAGCTGTAATCCATCAATGGATAGTTTCATACCTAAAAAAGGCTATAAGAACCTCAATCGGGTCTCTGAAGTTTTTTGGCCTTCTCTTTTCCATCACGTGAATTTTTACGTTAAAACGGGATCACCGTGGCTGGTCTTCGATTTACCTTCCCTGGAGAGTGGTGCACCATGGTACTGTTCCATTTCAAATCCCTGCACCCACTTCTAAAAGTCGAACGGCGCTGTTTCGGCTTTTTGGACGAATGTTGCACCTTGCATCGCGGATGTTGCTCAATGTGGATATCGATTCTTCGGACGGCCATAACTGTTGGCTCGTTTAGATTTTTGGGAGCCATAACCAGTCAAATCGAAGCTCTCAGTGAGTTCTACGGCTTTGACAGCTCTAAGCCGTCAACGGATAGTTTCATACCCAAAAAGGCTATCTGAACCTCAATCGGGTCTCTGAAGTTTTTTGGCCTTCTTTTTTCCATCACGTGAATTTTTACGTTAAAACGGGATCACCGTGGCTTGTCTTCGATTTACCTTACCTGAAGAGTGGTGCACCATGGTACTGTTCCATTTCAAATCCCTGCACCCACTTCTAAAAGACGAACGGCGCTGTTTCGGCTTTTTGGACGAATGTTGCACCTTGCACCGCGGATGTTGCACTCGGTGGATATCGATTCTTCGGACGGCCATAACTGTTGGCTCGTTTAGATTTACGGGATCCATATCCGGTCAAAACGAAGCTCTCAGTGAGTTCTACGGCTTTGACAGCTGTAAGCCGTCAATGGATGCTTTCATACCTAAAAAAGGCTATCCGAACGTCAATCGGGTCTTTGAAGTTTTTTGGCCTTCTCTTTTCCATCACGTGAATTTTTACATTAAAACGGGATCACCGTGGCTGGTCTTCGATTTACCTTCCCTGGAGAGTGGTGCAACATGGTACTGTTCAATTTCAAATCCCTGCACCCACTTCTAAAAGTCGAACGGCGCTGTTTCGGCTTTTTGGACGAATGTTGCACCTTGCACCGCGGATGTTGCACCCTGTGGATATCGATTCTTCGGACGGCCATAACTGTTGGCTCGTTTAGATTTACGGGAGCCATAACCAGTCAAAAGGAAGCTCTCAGTGAGTTCTACAGCTTTGACAGCTGTAAGCCGTCAATGGATAGTTTCATACCTAAAAAAGGCTATCCGAACCTCAATCGGGTCTCTGAAGTTTTTTGGCCTTCTCTTTTCCATAACGTGAATTTTTACGTTAAAACGAGACACCGTGGCTGGTATTCGATTTACCTTCCCTCGAGAGTGGTACACCATGGTACTGTTCCATTTCAAATCCCTGCAGCCACTTCTAAAAGTCGAACGGCGCTGTTTCGGCTTTTGGACGAATGTTGCAGCTTGCACCGCGGATGTTGCACCCTATGGATATTGATTCTTCGGACGGCCATAACTGTTGGATCGTTTAGATTTACGGGAGCCAGAACCAGTCAAAACGAAGCTCTTAGTGAGTTCTACGGCTTTGATTGCTGCAAGCCGTCAATGGATAGTTTCATACCCAAAAAAGGCTATCCGAACCTCATTAGGGTCTCTGAAGTTTTTTGGTCTTCTCTTTTCCATCACGTGAATTTTTACATTAAAACGGGATCACCGTGGCTGGTCTTCGATTTACCTTCCCTGGAGAGTGGAGCAACATGGTACTGTTCAATTTCAAATCCCTGCACCCACTTCTAAAAGTCGAACGGCGCTGTTTCGGCTTTTTGGACGAATGTTGCACCTTGCACCGCGGATGTTGCACCCTGTGGATATCGATTCTTCGGACGGCCATAACTGTTGGCTTGTTTAGATTTACGGGAGCCATAACCAGTCAAAAGGAAGCTCTCAGTGAGTTCTACAGCTTTGACAGCTGTAAGCCGTCAATGGATAGTTTCATACCTAAAAAAGGCTATCCGAACCTCAATCGGGTCTCTGAAGTTTTTTGGCCTTCTCTTTTCCATAACGTGAATTTTTACGTTAAAACGAGACACCGTGGCTGGTATTCGATTTACCTTCCCTCGAGAGTGGTACACCATGGTACTGTTCCATTTCAAATCCCTGCAGCCACTTCTAAAAGTCGAACGGCGCTGTTTCGGCTTTTGGACGAATGTTGCACCTTGCACCGCGGATGTTGCACCTTGTGGATATCGATTCTTCGGACGACCATAACTGTTGGCTCGTTTAGATTTACGAAAGCCATAACCAGTCAAAACGAAGCTCTCAGTGAGTTCTACGTCTTTGACCGCTGTAAGCCGTCAATGGATAGTTTCATACCCAAAAAAGGCTATCCGAACCTCAATCGGGTCTCTGAAGTTTTTTGGCCTTCTCTTTTCCATCACGTGAATTTTTACGTTAAAACGGGATCACCGTGGCTGGTCTTCGATTTACCTTCCCTGGAGAGTGGTGCGCCATGGTACTGTTCCATTTCAAATCCCTGCACCCACTTCTAAAAGTCGAACGGCGCTATTTCGGCTTTTTGGACGAATGTTGCACCTTGCACCGCGGATGTTGCACCCTGTGGATATCGATTCTTCGGACGGCCATAACTGTTGGCTCGTTTAGATTTACGGGAGCCATAACCAGTCAAAACGAAGCACTCGGTTAGTTCAACGGCTTTGATAGCTGTAAGCCGTTAATGGATAGTTTCATACCCAAAAAATGTTATCCGAACCTCAATCGGGTCTCTGAAGTTTTTTGGCCTTCTCTTTTCCATCACGTGAATTTTTACGTTAAAACGGGATCACGTGGCTGGTCTTCGATTTACCTTCCCTGGAGAGTGGTGCACCCTGGTACTGTTCCATTTCAAAACCCTGCACCCACTTCTAAAAGTCGAACGGCGTTGTTTAGACTTTTTGGACGAATGTTGCACCTTGCATCGCAAACGTTGCACCCTGTGGATATCGATTCTTCGGACGACCATAACTGTTGGCTCATTTAGATTTAAGGGAGCCATAACCAGTCAAAACGAAGCTCTCAGTGAGTTCTACGGCTTTGACAGCTGTAAGCCGTCAATGGATAGTTTCATACCCAAAAAAGGCTATCCGTACCTCAATCGGGTCTCTGAAGTTTTTTGGCCTTCTCTTTTCCATCATGTGAATTTTTACGTTAAAACGGGATCACCGTGGCTGGTCTTCGATTTAACTTCCCTGGAGAGTGGTGCACCATGGTACTGTTCCATTTCAAATCCCTTAACCCACTTCTAAAAGTCGAACGGCGCTATTTCGGCCTTTTGGACGAATGTTGCACCTTGCACTGCGGATGTTGCACCCTGTGGATATCGATTCTTCGGACGGCCATAACTTTTGGCTTGTTTAGATTTACGGGAGCCATAACCAGTCAAAACGAAGCTGTCAGTGAGTTCTACGGCTTTGACAGCTGTAAGTAGTCAATGGATAGTTTCATACCAAAAAAAGGCTATCCGAACCTCAATCGGGTCTCTGAAGTTTTTTGGCCTTCTCTTTTCCATCATGTGAATTTTTACGTTAAAACGGGATCACTGTGGCTGGTCTTCGATTTATCTTCCCTGGAGAGTGGTGCACCATGGTACTGTTCCATTTCAAATCCCTGCACCCACTTCTAAAAGTCGAATGGCGCTGTTTCGGCTTTTTGGACGAATGTTGCACCTTGCACCGCGGATGTTGCACCCTGTGGATATCGATTCTTCGGACGGCCATAACTGTTGGCTCGTTTAGATTTACGGGAGCCATAACCAGTCAAAATGAAGCTCTTAGTTAGTTCTACGGCTTTGACAGCGGTAAGCCGTCAATGGATAGTTTCATACCTAAAAAAGGCTATCCGAACCTCAATCGGGTCTCTGAAGTTTTTTGGCCTTCTCTTTTCCATCACGTGAATTTTTACGTTAAAACGGGATCACCGTGGATGGTCTTCAATTTACCTTCCCTGGAGAGTGGTGCACCATGGTACTGTTCCATTTCAAATCCCTGTACCCACATCTAAAAGTCGAACGGCGCTGTTTTGGCTTTTTGGACGAATGTTGCACCTTGCACTGCGGATGTTGCACCCTGTGGATATCGATTCTTCGGACGGCCATAACTGTTGGCTTGTTTAGATTTACGGGAGCCATAACCAGTCAAAATGAAGCTCTCAGTGAGTTCTATGGCTTTGATAGCTGTATGCAGTCAATGGATAGTTTCATACCCAAAAAAGGCTATCCGAACCTCAATCGGGTCTCTGAAGTTTTTTGGCCTTCTCTTTTCCATCACGTGAATTTTTACGTTAAAACGGGATCACCGTGGCTGGTCTTCGATTTACCTTCCCTGGAGAGTGGTGCACCATGGTACTGTTCCATATCAAATCCCTGCACCCACTTCTAAAAGTCGAACAGCGCTGTTTCGGCTTTTTGGACGAATGTTGCACCTTGCACCGCGGATGTTGCACCCTGTGGATATCGATTCTTCGGACGGCCATAACTGTTGGCTCGTTTAGATTTACGGGAGTCAAAACCAGTCAAAAGGAAGCTCTCAGTGAGTTCTATGGCTTTGACAGCTGTAAGCCGTCAATGGATAGTTTCATACCTAAAAAAGGCTATCCGAACCTCAATCGGGTCTCTGAAGTTTTTTGGCCTTCTCTTTTCCATCACGTGAATTTTTACGTTAAAACGAGACACCGTGGCTGGTATTCGATTTACCTTCCCTAGAGAGTGGTACACCATGGTACTGTTCCATTTCAAATCCCTGCAGCCACTTCTAAAAGTCGAACGGCGCTGTTTCGGCTTTTTGGACGAATGTTTCACCTTGCACCGCGGATGTTGCACCCTGTGGATATCGATTCTCCGGACGGCCATAACTGTTGGCTCGTTTAGATTTACGGGATCCATATCCGGTCAAAACGAAGCTCTTAGTGAGTTCTACGGCTTTGACAGCTGTAAGCCGTCAATGGATGGTTTCATACCTAAAAAAGGCTATCCGAACCTCAATCGGGTCTCGGAAGTTTTTTGGCCTTCTCTTTTCCATCACGTGAATTTTTTCGTTAAAACGGGATCACCGTGGCTGGTCTTCGATTTAACTTCCCTGGAGAGTGGTGCACCATGGTACTGTTCCATTTCAAATCCCTGCACCTACTTCTAAAAGTCGAACGGCGCTGTTTCGGCTTTTTGGACGAATGTTGCACCTTGCACCGTGGATGTTGCACCCTGTGGATATCGATTCTTCGGACGGCCATAACTGTTGACTCGTTTAGATTTACGGGAGCCAAAATTAGTCAAAAGGAAGCTCTCATTGAGTTCTACGGCTTTGACAGCTGTAAGCCGTCAATGGATAGTTTCATACCTAAAAAAGGCTATTCGAACCTCAATCGGGTCTCTGAAGTTTTTTGGCCTTCTCTTTTCCATAACGTGAATTTTTACGTTAAAACGAGACACCGTGGTTGGTATTCGATTTACCTTCCCTGGAGAGTGGTACACCATGGTACTGTTCCATTTCAAATCCCTGCAGCCACTTCTAAAATTCGAACGGCGCTGTTTCGGCTTTTTGGACGAAAGTTGCACCTTGCACCGCGGATGTTGCACCCTATGGATATTGATTCTTCGGACGGCCATAACTGTTGGATCGTTTAGATTTACGGGAGCCAGAACCAGTCAAAACGAAGCTCTTAGTGAGTTCTACGGCTTTGATTGCTGCAAGCCGTCAATGGATAGTTTCATACCCAAAAAAGGCTATCCGAACCTCATTAGGGTCTCTGAAGTTTTTTGGCCTTCTCTTTTCCATCACGTGAATTTTTACATTAAAACGGGATCACCGTGGCTGGTCTTCGATTTACCTTCCCTGGAGAGTGGAGCAACATGGTACTGTTCAATTTCAAATCCCTGCACCCACTTCTAAAAGTCGAACGGCGCTGTTTCGGCTTTTTGGACGAATGTTGCACCTTGCACCGCGGATGTTGCACCCTGTGGATATCGATTCTTCGGACGGCCATAAGTGCTGGCTCGTTTAGATTTACGGGAGCCATAACCAGTCAAAACGAAGCTCTTAGTTAGTTCTACGGCTTTGACAACTGTAAGCCGTCAATGGATAGTTTCATACCCAAAAAAGGCTATCCGAACCTCAATCGGGTCTCTGAAGTTTTTTGGCCTTCTCTTTTCCATCACGTGAATTTTTACGTTAAAACGGGATCACCGTGGCTGGTCTTCGATTTACCTTCCCTGGAGAGTGGTGCGCCATGGTACTGTTCCATTTCAAATCCCTGCACCCACTTCTAAAAGTCGAACGGCGCTATTTCGGCTTTTTGGACGAATGTTGCACCTTGCACCGCGGATGTTGCACCCTGTGGATATCGATTCTTCGGACGGCCATAACTGTTGGCTCGTTTAGATTTACGGGAGCCATAACCAGTCAAAACGAAGCACTCGGTTAGTTCAACGGCTTTGATAGCTGTAAGCCGTTAATGGATAGTTTCATACCCAAAAAATGTTATCCGAACCTCAATCGGGTCTCTGAAGTTTTTTGGCCTTCTCTTTTCCATCACGTGAATTTTTACGTTAAAACGGGATCACGTGGCTGGTCTTCGATTTACCTTCCCTGGAGAGTGGTGCACCCTGGTACTGTTCCATTTCAAAACCCTGCACCCACTTCTAAAAGTCGAACGACGTTGTTTAGACTTTTTGGACGAATGTTGCACCTTGCATCGCAGATGTTGCACCCTGTGGATATCGATTCTTCGGACGACCATAACTGTTGGCTCATTTAGATTTAAGGGAGCCATAACCAGTCAAAACGAAGCTCTCAGTGAGTTCTACGGCTTTGACAGCTGTAAGCCGTCAATGGATAGTTTCATACCCAAAAAAGGCTATCCGTACCTCAATCGGGTCTCTGAAGTTTTTTGGCCTTCTCTTTTCCATCATGTGAATTTTTACGTTAAAACGGGATCACCGTGGCTGGTCTTCGATTTAACTTCCCTGGAGAGTGGTGCACCATGGTACTGTTCCATTTCAAATCCCTTCACCGACTTCTAAAAGTCGAACGGCGCTATTTCGGCCTTTTGGACGAATGTTGCACCTTGCACTGCGGATGTTGCACCCTGTGGATATCGATTCTTCGGACGGCCATAACTTTTGGCTTGTTTAGATTTACGGGAGCCATAACCAGTCAAAACGAAGCTGTCAGTGAGTTCTACGGCTTTGACAGCTGTAAGTAGTCAATGGATAGTTTCATACCAAAAAAAGGCTATCCGAACCTCAATCGGGTCTCTGAAGTTTTTTGGCCTTCTCTTTTCCATCATGTGAATTTTTACGTTAAAACGGGATCACCGTGGCTGGTCTTCGATTTACCTTCCCTGGAGAGTGGTGCACCATGGTACTGTTCCATTTCAAATCCCTGCACCCACTTCTAAAAGTCGAACGGCGCTGTTTCGGCTTTTTGGACGAATGTTGCACCTTGCACCGCGGATGTTGCACCCTATGGATATCGATTCTTCGGACGGCCATAACTGTTGGCTCGTTTAGATTTACGGGAGCCATAACCAGTCAAAATGAAGCTCTCAGTTAGTTCTACGGCTTTGACAGCTGTAAGTAGTCAATGGATAGTTTCATACCTAAAAAAGGCTATCCGAACCTCAATCGGGTCTCTGAAGTTTTTTGGCCTTCTCTTTTCCATCACGTGAATTTTTACGTTAAAACGGGATCACCGTGGATGGTCTTCAATTTACCTTCCCTGGAGAGTGGTGCACCATGGTACTGTTCCATTTCAAATCCCTGTACCCACTTCTAAAAGTCGAACGGCGCTGTTTTGGCTTTTTGGACGAATGTTGCACCTTGCACTGCGGATGTTGCACCCTGTGGATATCGATTCTTCGGACGGCCATAACTGTTGGCTTGTTTAGATTTACGGGAGCCATAACCAGTCAAAACGAAGCTCTCAGTGAGTTCTACGGCTTTGATAGCTGTATGCAGTCAATGGATAGTTTCATACCCAAAAAAGGCTATCCGAACCTCAATCGGGTCTCTGAAGTTTTTTGGCCTTCTCTTTTCCATCACGTGAATTTTTACGTTAAAACGGGATCACCATGGCTGGTCTTCGATTTACCTTCCCTGGAGAGTGGTGCACCATGGTACTGTTCCATATCAAATCCCTGCACCCACTTCTAAAAGTCGAACAGCGCTGTTTCGGCTTTTTGGACGAATGTTGCACCTTGCACCGCGGATGTTGCACCCTGTGGATATCGATTCTTTGGACGGCCATAACTGTTGGCTCGTTTAGATTTACGGGAGTCAAAACTAGTCAAAAGGAAGCTCTCAGTGAGTTCTACGGCTTTGACAGCTGTAAGCCGTTAATGGATAGTTTCATACCTAAAAAAGGCTATCCGAACCTCAATCGGGTCTCTGAAGTTTTTTGGCCTTCTCTTTTCCATCACGTGAATTTTTACGTTAAAACGAGACACCGTGGCTGGTATTCGATTTACCTTCCCTAGAGAGTGGTACACCATGGTACTGTTCCATTTCAAATCCCTGCAGCCACTTCTAAAAGTCGAACGGCGCTGTTTCGGCTTTTTGGACGAATGTTTCACCTTGCACCGCGGATGTTGCACCCTGTGGATATCGATTCTCCGGATGGCCATAACTGTTGGCTCGTTTAGATTTACGGGATCCATATCCGGTCAAAACGAAGCTCTTAGTGAGTTCTACGGCTTTGACAGCTGTAAGCCGTCAATGGATGGTTTCATACCTAAAAAAGGGTATCCGAACCTCAATCGGGTCTCGGAAGTTTTTTGGCCTTCTCTTTTCCATCACGTGAATTTTTTCGTTAAAACGGGATCACCGTGGCTGGTCTTCGATTTAACTTCCCTGGAGAGTGGTGCACCATGGTACTGTTCCATTTCAAATCCCTACACCTACTTCTAAAAGTCGAACGGCGCTGTTTCGGCTTTTTGGACGAATGTTGCACCTTGCACCGCGGATGTTGCACCCTGTGGATATCGATTCTTCGGACGGCCATAACTGTTGACTCGTTTAGATTTACGAGAGCCAAAATTAGTCAAAAGGAAGCTCTCATTGAGTTCTACGGCTTTGACAGCTGTAAGCCGTCAATGGATAGTTTCATACCTAAAAAAGGCTATCCGAACCTCAATCGGGTCTCTGAAGTTTTTTGGCCTTCTCTTTTCCATAACGTGAATTTTTACGTTAAAACGAGACACCGTGGTTGGTATTCGATTTACCTTCCCTGGAGAGTGGTACACCATGGTACTGTTCCATTTCAAATCCCTGCAGCCACTTCTAAAAGTCGAACGGCGCTGTTTCGGCTTTTTGGACGAAAGTTGCACCTTGCACCGCGGATGTTGCACCCTGTGGATATCGATTCTTCAGACGGCCATAAGTGCTGGCTCGTTTAGATTTATGGGAGCCATAACCAGTCAAAACGAAGCTCTCAGTTAGTTCTACGGCTTTGACAACTGTAAGTCGTCAATGGATAGTTTCATACCTAAAAAAGGCTATCCGAACCTCAATCGGGTCTCTGAAGTTTTTTGGCCTTCTCTTTTCCATCACGTGAATTTTTACGTTATAACGGGATCACCGTGGCTGGTCTTCAATTTACCTTCCCTGGAGATTGGTGCACCATGGTACTGTTCCATTTCAAATCCCTGCAACCACTTCTAAAAGTCGAACGGCGCTGTTTCGGCTTTTTGGACGAATGTTGCACCTTGCACCGCGGATGTTGCACCTTGTGGATATCGATTCTTCGGACGGCCATAACTGTTGGCTTTGACAGCTGTAAGCCGTCAATGGATAGTTTCATACCTAAAAAAGGCTATCCGAACCTCAATCGGGTCTCTGAAGTTTTTTGGCCTTCTCTTTTCCATCACGTGAATTTTTACGTTAAAACGGGATCACCGTGGCTGGTCTTCGATTTACCTTCCCTGGAGAGTGGTGCGCCATGGTACTGTTCCATTTCAAATCCCTGCACCCACTTCTAAAAGTCGAACGGCACTGTTTCGGCTTTTTGGACGAATGTTGCACCTTGCACCGCAGATGTTGCACCCTGTGGATATCGATTCTTCGGACGGCCATAACTGTTGGCTCGTTTAAAGTTACGGGAGCCATAACCAATCAAAACGAAGCTCTCAGTTAGTTCTACGGCTTTGACAGCTGTAATCCATCAATGGATAGTTTCATACCTAAAAAAGGCTATCCGAACCTCAATCGGGTCTCTGAAGTTTTTTGGCCTTCTTTTTTCCATCACATGAATTTTTACGTTAAAACGGGATCACCGTGGCTTGTCTTCGATTTACCTTCCCTGAAGAGTGTTGCACCATGGTACTGTTCCGTTTCAAATCCCTGCACCCACTTCTAAAAGTCGAACGGCGCTGTTTCGGCTTTTTGGACAAATGTTGCACCTTGCACAGCGGATGTTGCACCCTATGGATATCGATTCTTCGGACGGCCATAACTGTTGGCTCGTTTAGATTTACGGGAGCCATAACCAGTCAAAACGAAGCTCTCAGTGAGTTCAACGGCTTTGATAGCTGTAAGCCGTTAATGGATAGTTTCATACCCAAAAAAGGTTATCCGAACCTCAATCGGGTCTCTGAAGTTTTTTGGCCTTCTCTTTTCCATCACGTGAATTTTTACGTTAAAACGGGATCACCGTGGCTGGTCTTCGATTTACCTTCCCTGGAGAGTGGTGCACCATGGTACTATTCCATTTCAAATCCCTACACCCACTTCTAAAAGTCGAACGGCGCTGTTTCGTCTTTTTGGACGAATGTTGCACCTTGCATCGCGGATGTTGCACCCTGTGGATATCGATTCTTCGGACGACCATAACTGTTGGCTCATTTAGATTTACGGGAGCCATAACCAGTCAAAACAAAGCTCTCGGTGAGTTCTACGGCTTTGACAGCTGTAAGCAGTCAATGGATAGTTTCATACCCAAAAAAGGCTATCCGAACCACAATCGGGTATCTGAAGTTTTTTGGCCTTCTCTTTTCCATCACGTGAATTTTTACGTTAAAACGGGATCACCGTGGCTGGTCTTCGATTTACCTTCCCTGGAGAGTGGTGCGCCATGGTATTGTTCCATTTCAAATCCCTGCACCCACTTTTAAAAGTCGATCGGCGCTATTTCGGCTTTTTGGACGAATGTTGCACCTTGCACTGCGGATGTTGCACCCTGTGGATATCGATTCTTCGGACGGCCATAACTGTTGGCTCGTTTAGAGTTACGGGAGCCATAACCAGTCAAAACGAAGGTCTCAGTGAGTTCTACGGCTTTGACAGCTGTAAGCAGTCAATGGATAGTTTCATACCCAAAAAAGGCTATCCGAACCTCAATCGGGTCTCTGAAGTTTTTTGGCCTTCTCTTTTCCATCACGTGAATTTTTACGTTAAAACGTGATCACCGTGGTGGTCTTCGATTTACCTTCCCTGGAGAGTGGTGCACCATGGTACTGTTCCGTTTCAAATCCCTGCACCCACTTCTAAAAGTCGAACGGCGCTGTTTCGGCTTTTTGGCCGAATGTTGCACCTTGCACCGCGGATGTTGCACCCTGTGGATATCGATTCTTCGGACGGCCATAACTGTTGGCTCGTTTAGAGTTACGGGAGCCATAACCAGTCAAAACGAAGCTCTCAGTTAGTTCTACGGCTTTGACAGCTGTAAGCCGTTAATGGATAGTTTCATACCTAAAAAAGGCTATCTGAACCTCAATCGGGTCTCTGAAGTTTTTTGGCCTTCTCTTTTTCATCACGTGAATTTTTATGTTAAAACGGGATCACCGTGGCTGGTCTTCGATTTACCTTCCCTGGAGAGTGGTGCACCATGGTACTGTTCCATTTCAAATCCCTGCACCCACTTCTAAAAGTCGAACGGCGCTGTTTCGGCTTTTTGGACGAATGTTGCACCTTGCACCGCGGATGTTGCACCCTGTGGATATCGATTCTTCGGACGGCCATAACTGTTGGCTTTGACAGCTGTAAGCCGTCAATGGATAGTTTCATATCTAAAAAAGGCTATCCGAACCTCAATCGGGTCTCTGAAGTTTTTTGGCCTTCTCTTTTCCATCACGTGAATTTTTACGTTAAAACGGGATCACCGTGGCTGGTCTTCGATTTACCTTCCCTGGAGAGTGGTACGCCATGGTACTGTTCCATTTCAAATCCCTGCACCCACTTCTAAAAGTCGAACGGCGCTGTTTCGGCTTTTTGGACGAATGTTGCACCTTGCACCGCAGATGTTGCACCCTGTGGATATCGATTCTTCGGACGGCCATAACTGTTGGCTCGTTTAAAGTTACGGGAGCCATAACCAATCAAAACGAAGCTCTCAGTTAGTTCTACGGCTGTGACAGCTGTAATCCATCAATGGATAGTTTCATACCTAAAAAAGGCTATCCGAACCTCAATCGGGTCTCTGAAGTTTTTTGGCCTTCTTTTTTCCATCACGTGAATTTTTACGTTAAAACGGGATCACCGTGGCTTGTCTTCGATTTACCTTCCCTGAAGAGTGTTGCACCATGGTACTGTTCCGTTTCAAATCCCTGCACCCACTTCTAAAAGTCGAACGGCGCTGTTACGGCTTTTTGGACGAATGTTGCACCTTGCACAGCGGATGTTGCACCCTGTGGATATCGATTCTTCGGACGGCCATAACTGTTGGCTCGTTTAGATTTACGGGAGCCATAACCAGTCAAAACGAAGCTCTCAGTTAGTTCAACGGCTTTGATAGCTGTAAGCCATTAATGGATAGTTTCATACCCAAAAAAGGGTATCCGAACCTCAATCGGGTCTCTGAAGTTTTTTGGCCTTCTCTTTTCCATCACGTGAATTTTTACGTTAAAACGGGATCACCGTGGCTGGTCTTCGATTTACCTTCCCTGGAGAGTGGTGCACCATGGTACTGTTCCATTTCAAATCCCTACACCCACTTCTAAAAGTCGAACGGCGCTGTTTCGGCTTTTTGGACGAATGTTGCACCTTGCATCGCGGATGTTGCACCCTGTGGATATCGATTCTTCGGACGACCATAACTGTTGGCTCATTTAGATTTACGGGAGCCATAACCAGTCAAAACAAAGCTCTCAGTGAGTTCTACGGCTTTGACAGCTATAAGCAGTCAATGGATAGTTTCATACCCAAAAAAGGCTATCCGAACCACAATCGGGTCTCTGAAGTTTTTTGGCCTTCTCTTTTCCATCACGTGAATTTTTACGTTAAAACGGGATCACCGTGGCTGGTCTTCGATTTACCTTCCCTGGAGAGTGGTGCGCCATGGTACTGTTCCATTTCAAATCCCTGCACCCACTTTTAAAAGTCGATCGGCGCTATTTCGGCTTTTTGGACGAATGTTGCACCTTGCACTGCGGATGTTGCACCCTGTGGATATCGATTCTTCGGACGGCCATAACTGTTGGCTTCTTTAGATTTACGGGAGCCATAACCAGTCAAAACGAAGCTCTCAGTGAGTTCTACGGCTTTGACAGCTGTAAGCAGTCAATGGATAGTTTCATACCCAAAAAAGGCTATCCGAACCTCAATCGGGTCTCTGAAGTTTTTTGGCCTTCTCTTTTCCATCACGTGAATTTTTACGTTAAAACGAGATCACCGTGGTGGTCTTCGATTTACCTTCCCTGGAGAGTGGTGCACCATGGTACTGTTCCGTTTCAAATCCCTGCACCCACTTCTAAAAGTCGAACGGCGCTGTTTCGGCTTTTTGGCCGAATGTTGCACCTTGCACCGCGGATGTTGCACCCTGTGGATATCGATTCTTCGGACGGCCATAACTGTTGGCTTGTTTAGAGTTACGGGAGCCATAACCAGTCAAAACGAAGCTCTCAGTTAGTTCTACGGCTTTGACAGCTGTAAGCCGTTAATGGATAGTTTCATACCTAAAAAAGGCTATCTGAACCTCAATCGGGTCTCTGAAGTTTTTTGGCCTTCTCTTTTCCATCACGTGAATTTTTATGTTAAAACGGGATCACTGTGGCTGGTCTTCGATTTACCTTCCCTGGAGAGTGGTGCACCATGGTACTGTTCCATTTCAAATCCCTGCACCCACTTCTAAAAGTCGAACGGCGCTGTTTCGGCTTTTTGGACGAATGTTGCACCTTGCACCGCGGATGTTGCACCCTGTGGATATCGATTCTTCGGACGGCCATAACTGTTGGCTTTGACAGCTGTAAGCCGTCAATGGATAGTTTCATACCTAAAAAAGGCTATCCGAACCTCAATCGGGTCTCTGAAGTTTTTTGGCCTTCTCTTTTCCATCACGTGAATTTTTACGTTAAAACGGGATCACCGTGGCTGGTCTTCGATTTACCTTCCCTGGAGAGTGGTGCGCCATGGTACTGTTCCATTTCAAATCCCTGCACCCACTTCTAAAAGTCGAACGGCGCTGTTTCGGCTTTTTGGACGAATGTTGCACCTTGCACCGCAGATGTTGCACCCTGTGGATATCGATTTTTCGGACGGCCATAACTGTTGGCTCGTTTAAAGTTACGGGAGCCATAACCAATCAAAACGAAGCTCTCAGTTAGTTCTACGGCTTTGACAGTTGTAATCCATCAATGGATAGTTTCATACCTAAAAAAGGCTATCCGAACCTCAATCGGGTCTTTGAAGTTTTTTGGCCTTCTTTTTTCCATCACGTGAATTTTTACGTTAAAACGGGATCACCGTGGCTTGTCTTCGATTTACCTTCCCTGAAGAGTGTTGCACCATGGTACTGTTCTGTTTCAAATCCCTGCACCCACTTCTAAAAGTCGAACGACGCTGTTTCGGCTTTTTGAACGAATGTTGCACCTTGCACAGCGGATGTTGCACCCTGTGGATATCGATTCTTCGGACGGCCATAACTGTTGGCTCGTTTAGATTTACAGGAGCCATAACCAGTCAAAACGAAGCTCTCAGTGAGTTCAACGGCTTTGATAGCTGTAAGCCGTTAATGGATAGTTTCATACCCAAAAAAGGTTATCCGAACCTCAATCGGGTCTCTGAAGTTTTTTGGCCTTCTCTTTTCCATCACGTGAATTTTTACGTTAAAACGGGATCACCGTGGCTGGTCTTCGATTTACCTTCCCTGGAGAGTGGTGCGCCATGGTACTGTTCCATTTCAAATCCATACACCCACTTCTAAAAGTCGAACGGCGCTGTTTCGGCTTTTTGGACGAATGTTGCACCTTGCATCGCGGATGTTGCACCCTGTGGATATCGATTCTTCGGACGACCATAACTGTTGGCTCATTTAGATTTACGGGAGCCATAACCAGTCAAAACAAAGCTCTCAGTGAGTTCTACGGCTTTGACAGATGTAAGCAGTCAATGGATAGTTTCATACCCAAAAAAGGCTATCCGAACCTCAATCGGGTCTCTGAAGTTTTTTGGCCTTCTCTTTTCCATCACGTGAATTTTTACGTTAAAACGGGATCACCGTGGCTGGTCTTCGATTTACCTTCCCTGGAGAGTGGTGCGCCATGGTACTGTTCCATTTCAAATCCCTGCACCCACTTTTAAAAGTCGATCGGCGCTATTTCGGCTTTTTGGACGAATGTTGCACCTTGCACTGTGGATGTTGCACCCTGTGGATATCGATTCTTCGGACGGCCATAACTGTTGGCTTGTTTAGATTTACGGGAGCCATAACCAGTCAAAACGAAGCTCTCAGTGAGTTCTACGGCTTTGACAGCTGTAAGCAGTCAATGGATAGTTTCATACCCAAAAAAGGCTATCCGAACCTCAATCGGGACTCTGAAGTTTTTTGGCCTTCTCTTTTCCATCACGTGAATTTTTACGTTAAAACGTGATCACCGTGGTGGTCTTCGATTTACCTTCCCTGGAGAGTGGTGCACCATGGTACTGTTCCGTTTCAAATCCCTGCACCCACTTCTAAAAGTCGAACGGCGCTGTTTCGGCTTTTTGGACGAATGTTGCACCTTGCACCGCGGATGTTGCACCCTGTGGATATCGATTCTTCGGACGGCCATAACTGTTGGCTCGTTTAGAGTTACGGGAGCCATAACCAGTCAAAACGAAGCTCTCAGTTAGTTCTACGGCTTTGACAGCTGTAAGCCGTTAATGGATAGTTTCATACCTAAAAAAGACTATCTGAACCTCAATCGGGTCTCTGAAGTTTTTTGGCCTTCTCTTTTCCATCACGTGAATTTTTACGTTAAAACGGGATCACCGTGGCTGGTCTTCGATTTACCTTCCCTGGAGAGTGGTGCACCATGGTACTGTTCCATTTCAAATCCCAGCACCCACTTCTAAAAGTCGAACGGCGCTGTTTCGGCTTTTTGGACGAATGTTGCACCTTGCATCGCGGATGTTGCACCCTGTGGATATCGATTCTTCGGACGACCATAACTGTTGGCTCATTTAGATTTACGGGAGCCATAAACAGTCAAAACGAAGCTCTCAGTGGGTTCTACGGCTTTGACAGCTGTAAGCCATCAATGGATAGTTTCATACCCAAAAAAGGCTATCCGAACCTCAATCGGGTCTCTGAAGTTTTTTGGCCTTCTCTTTTCCATCACGTGAATTTTTACGTTAAAACGGGATCACCGTGGCTGGTCTTCGATTTACCTTCCCTGGAAAGTGGTGCACCATGGTACTGTTCCATTTCAAATCCCTACACCCACTTCTAAAAGTCGAACGGCGCTATTTCGGCTTTTTGGACGAATGTTGCACCTTGCATCGCGGATGTTGCACCCTGTGGATATCGATTCTTCGGACAACCATAACTGTTGGCTCATTTAGATTTACGGGAGCCATAACCAGTCAAAACAAAGCTCTCAGTGAGTTCTACGGCTTTGACAGCTGTAAGCCGTCAATGGATAGTTTCATACCCAAAAAAGGCTATCCGAACCTCAATCGGGTCTCTGAAGTTTTTTGGCCTTCTCTTTTCCATCACGTGAATTTTTACGTTAAAACGGGATCACCGTGGCTGGTCTTCGATTTACCTTCCCTGGAGAGTGGTGCGCCATGGTACTTTTCCATTTCAAATCCCTGCACCCACTTCTAAAAGTCGATCGGCGCTATTTCGGCTTTTTGGACGAATGTTGAACCTTGCACTGAGGATGTTGCACCCTGTGGATATCGATTCTTCGGACGGCCATAACTGTTGGCTTGTTTAGATTTACGGGAGCCATAACCAGTCAAAACGAAGCTCTCAGTGAGTTCTACGGCTTTGACAGCTGTAAGCAGTCAATGGATAGTTTCATACCCAAAAAAGGCTATCCGAACCTCAGTCGGGTCTCTGAAGTTTTTTGGCCTTCTCTTTTCCATCACGTGAATTTTTACGTTAAAACGTGATCACCGTGGTGGTCTTCGATTTACCTTCCCTGGAGAGTGGTGCACCATGGAACTGTTCCGTTTCAAATTCCTGCACCCACTTCTAAAAGTCGAACGGCGCTGTTTCGGCTTTTTGGACGAATGTTGCACCTTGCACCGCGGATGTTGCACCCTGTGGATATCGATTCTTCGGACGGCCATAACTGTTGGCTCGTTTAGAGTTACAGGAGCCATAACCAGTCAAAACGAAGCTCTCAGTTAGTTCTACGGCTTTGACAGCTATAAGCCGTTAATGGATAGTTTCATACCTAAAAAAGGCTATCTGAACCTCAATCGGGTCTCTGAAGTTTTTTGGCCTTCTCTTTTCCATCACGTGAATTTTTACGTTAAAACGGGATCACCGTGGCTGGTCTTCGATTTACCTTCCCTGGAGAGTGGTGCACCATGGTACTGTTCCATTTCAAATCCCAGCACCCACTTCTAAAAGTCGAACGGCGCTGTTTCGGCTTTTTGGACGAATGTTGCACCTTGCATCGCGGATGTTGCACCCTGTGGATATCGATTCTTCGGACGACCATAACTGTTGGCTCATTTAGATTTACGGGAGCCATAACCAGTCAAAACGAAGCTCTCAGTGGGTTCTACGGCTTTGACAGCTGTAAGCCGTCAATGGATAGTTTCATACCCAAAAAAGGCTATCCGAACCTCAATCGGGTCTCTGAAGTTTTTTGGCCTTCTCTTTTCCATCACGTGAATTTTTACGTTAAAACGGGATCACCGTGGCTGGTCTTCGATTTACCTTCCCTGGAAAGTGGTGCACCATGGTACTGTTCCATTTCAAATCCCTACACCCACTTCTAAAAGTCGAACGGCGCTATTTCGGCTTTTTGGACGAATGTTGCACCTTGCATCGCGGATGTTGCACCCTGTGGATATCGATTCTTCGGACAACCATAACTGTTGGCTCATTTAGATTTACGGGAGCCATAACCAGTCAAAACAAAGCTCTCAGTGAGTTCTACGGCTTTGACAGCTGTAAGCCGTCAATGGATAGTTTCATACCCAAAAAAGGCTATCCGAACCTCAATCGGGTCTCTGAAGTTTTTTGGCCTTCTCTTTTCCCTCACGTGAATTTTTACGTTAAAACGGGATCACCGCGGCTGGTCTTCGATTTACCTTCCCTGGAGAGTGGTGCGCCATGGTACTGTTCCATTTCAAATCCCTGCACCCACTTCTAAAAGTCGATCGGCGCTATTTCGGCTTTTTGGACGAATGTTGAACCTTGCACTGCGGATGTTGCACCCTGTGGATATCGATTCTTCGGACGGCCATAACTGTTGGCTTGTTTAGATTTACGGGAGCCATAACCAGTCAAAACGAAGCTCTCAGTAAGTTCTACGGCTTTGACAGCTGTAAGCAGTCAATGGATAGTTTCATACCCAAAAAAGGCTATCCGAACCTCAATCGGGTCTCTGAAGTTTTTTGGCCTTCTTTTTTCCATCACGTGAATTTTTACGTTAAAACGTGATCACCGTGGTGGTCTTCGATTTACCTTCCCTGGAGAGTGGTGCACCAAGGAACTGTTCCGTTTCAAATCCCTGCACCCACTTCTAAAAGTCGAACGGCGCTGTTTCGGCTTTTTGGACGAATGTTGCACCTTGCACCGCGGATGTTGCACCCTGTGGATATCGATTCTTCGGACGACCATAACTGTTGGCTCGTTTAGAGTTACGGGAGCCATAACCAGTCAAAACGAAGCTCTCAGTTAGTTCTACGGCTTTGACAGCTGTAAGCCGTTAATGGATAGTTTCATACCTAAAAAAGGCTATCTGAACCTCAATCGGGACTCTGAAGTTTTTTGGCCTTCTCTTTTCCATCACGTGAATTTTTACGTTAAAACGGGATCACCGTGGCTGGTCTTCGATTTACCTTCCCTGGAGAGTGGTGCACCATGGTACTGTTCCATTTCAAATCCCAGCACCCACTTCTAAAAGTCGAACGGCGCTGTTTCGGCTTTTTGGACGAATGTTGCACCTTGCATCGCGGATGTTGCACCCTGTGGATATCGATTCTTCGGACGACCATAACTGTTGGCTCATTTAGATTTACGGGAGCCATAACCAGTCAAAACGAAGCTCTCAGTGGGTTCTACGGCTTTGACAGCTGTAAGCCGTCAATGGATAGTTTCATACCCAAAAAAGGCTATCCGAACCTCAATCGGGTCTCTGAAGTTTTTTGGCCTTCTCTTTTCCATCACGTGAATTTTTACGTTAAAACGGGATCACCATGGCTGGTCTTCGATTTACCTTCCCTGGAGAGTGGTGCACCATGGTACTGTTCCATTTCAAATCCCTACACCCACTTCTAAAAGTCGAACGGCGCTGTTTCGGCTTTTTGGACGAATGTTGCACCTTGCATCGCGGATGTTGCACCCTGTGGATATCGATTCTTCGGACGACCATAACTATTGGCTCATTTAGATTTACGGGAGCCATAACCAGTCAAAACAAAGCTCTCAGTGAGTTCTACGGCTTTGACAGCTGTAAGCCGTCAATGGATAGTTTCATACCCAAAAAAGGCTATCCGAACCTCAATCGGGTCTCTGAAGTTTTTTGGCCTTCTCTTTTCCATCACGTGAATTTTTACGTTAAAACGGGATCACCGCGGCCTATCTTC
Source organism: Allium fistulosum (assembly GCA_030737815.1). Lineage (NCBI taxonomy): Eukaryota > Viridiplantae > Streptophyta > Magnoliopsida > Asparagales > Amaryllidaceae > Allium > Allium fistulosum. Next base: position 25,987,246 of record JASFAW010000011.1, read on the forward strand.
GATTTACCTTCCCTGGAGAGTGGTGCGCCATGGTACTGTTCCATTTCAAATCCCTGCACCCACTTCTAAAAGTCGATCGGCGCTATTTCGGCTTTTTGGACGAATGTTGAACCTTGCACTGCGGATGTTGCACCCTGTGGATATCGATTCTTCGGACGACCATAACTGTTGGCTTGTTTAGATTTACGGGAGCCATAACCAGTCAAAACGAATCTCTCAGTGAGTTCTACGGCTTTGACAGCTGTAAGCAGTCAATGGATAGTTTCATACCCAAAAAAGGCTATCCGAACCTCAATCGGGTCTCTGAAGTTTTTTGGCCTTCTCTTTTCCATCACGTGAATTTTTACGTTAAAACGTGATCACCGTGGTGGTCTTCGATTTACCTTCCCTGGAGAGTGGTGCACCATGGTACTGTTCCGTTTCAAATCCCTGCACCCACTTCTAAAAGTCGAACGGCGCTGTTTCGGCTTTTTGGACGAATGTTGCACCTTGCACCGCGGATGTTGCACCATGTGGATATCGATTCTTCGGACGGCCATAACTGTTGGCTCGTTTAGAGTTACGGGAGCCATAACCAGTCAAAACGAAGCTCTCAGTTAGTTCTACGGCTTTGACAGCTGTAAGCCATTAATGGATAGTTTCATACCTAAAAAAGGCTATCTGAACCTCAATCGGGTCTCTGAAGTTTTTTGGCCTTCTCTTTTCCATCACGTGAATTTTTACGTTAAAACAGGATCACCGTGGCTGGTCTTCGATTAACCTTCCCTGGAGAGTGGTGCACCATGGTACTGTTCCATTTCAAATCCCAGCACCCACTTCTAAAAGTCGAACAGCGCTGTTTCGGCTTTTTGGACGAATGTTGCACCTTGCATCGCGGATGTTGCACCCTGTGGATATCGATTCTTCGGACGACCATAACTGTTGGCTCATTTAGATTTACGGGAGCCATAACCAGTCAAAACGAAGCTCTCAGTGGGTTCTACGGCTTTGACAGCTGTAAGCCGTCAATGGATAGTTTCATACCCAAAAAAGGCTATCCGAACCTCAATCGGGTCTCTGAAGTTTTTTGGCCTTCTCTTTTCCATCACGTGAATTTTTACGTTAAAACGGGATCACCGTGGCTGGTCTTCGATTTGCCTTCCCTGGAGAGTGGTACGCCATGGTACTGTTCCATTTCAAATCCCTGCACCCACTTTTAAAAGTCGATCGGCGCTATTTCGGCTTTTTGGACGAATGTTGCACCCTGTGGATATCGATTCTTCGGACGGCCATAACTGTTGGCTTGTTTAGATTTACGGGAGCCATAACCAGTCAAAACGAAGCTCTTAGTGAGTTCTACGGCTTTGACAGCTTTAAGCAGTCAATGGATAGTTTGATACCCAAAAAAGGCTATCCGAACCTCAATCGGGTCTCTGAAGTTTTTTGGCCTTCTCTTTTCCATCACGTGAATTTTTACGTTAAAACGAGATCACCGTGGCTGGTCTTCGATTTACCTTCTGTGGAGAGTGGTGCACCATGGTACTGTTCCATTTCAAATCCCTGCACCCACTTCTAAAAGTCGAACGGCGCTGTTTTGGCTTTTTGGACGAATGTTGCACCTTGCACCGCGGTTGTTGCACCCTGTGGATATCGATTCTTCGGACGGCCATAACTATTGGCTCGTTTACAGTTACGGGAGCCATAACCAGTCAAAACGAAGCTCTCAGTTAGTTCTACGGCTTTGACAGCTGTAAGCCGTCAATGGATAGTTTCATACCTAAAAAAAGCTATCTGAACCTCAATCGGGTCTCTGAAGTTTTTTGGCTTTCTCTTTTCCATCACGTGAATTTTTACGTTAAAACGGGATCACCGTGGCTGGTCTTCGATTTACCTTCCCTGTAGAGTGGTGCACCATGGTACTGTTCCATTTCAAATCCCAGCACCCACTTCTAAAAGTCGAACGGCGCTGTTTCGGCTTTTTGGACGAATGTTGCACCTTGCATCGCGGATGTTGCACCCTGTGGATATCGATTCTACGGATGACCATAACTGTTGGCTCATTTAGATTTATGGGAGCCATAACCAGTCAAAACGAAGCTCTCAGTGAGTTCTACGGCTTTGACAGCTGTAAGCCGTCAATGGATAGTTTCATACCCAAAAAAGCCTATTCGAACCTCAATCAGGTCTCTGAAGTTTTTTGGCCTTCTCTTTTCCATCACGTGAATATTTACGTTAAAACGGGATCACCGTGGCTGGTCTTCGATTTACCTTCCCTGGAGAGTGGTGTGCCATGGTACTGTTCCATTTCAAATCCCTGCACCCACTTCTAAAAGTCGAACGGCGCTATTTCGGCTTTTTGGACGAATGTTGCACCTTGCACCGCGGATGTTGCACCCTGTGGATATCGATTCTTCGGACGGCCATAACTGTTGGCTTGTTTAGATTTACGGGAGCCATAACCAGTCAAAACGAAGCTCTCAGTGAGTTCTACGGCTTTGACAGTTGTAAGCAGTCTATGGATAGTTTCATACCCAAAAAAGGCTATCCGAACCTCAATCGGGTCTCTGAAGTTTTTTGGCCTTCTCTTTTCCATCACGTGAATTTTTACGTTAAAACGAGATCACCGTGGCTGGTCTTCGATTTACCTTCCCTGGAGAGTGGTGCACCATGGTACTGTTCCATTTCAAATCCCTGCACCGACTTCTAAAAGTCGAACGACCCTGTTTCGGCTTTTTGGATGAATGTTAAACCTTGCACCGCGGATGTTGCACCCTGTGGATATCGATTCTTCGGACGGCCATAACTGTTGGCTCGTTTAGAGTTATGGGAGCCATAACCAGTCAAAACGAAGCTCTCAGTTAGTTCTACGGCTTTGACAGCTGTAAGCCATCAATGGATAGTTTCATACCTAAAAAAGGCTATCTGAACCTCAATCGGGTCTTTGAAGTTTTTTGGCCTTCTCTTTTCCATCACGTGAATTTTTACGTTAAAACGGGATCACCGTGGCTGGTCTTCGATTTACCTTCCCTGGAGAGTGGTGCACCATGGTACTGTTCCATTTCTAATCCCAGCACCCACTTCTAAAAGTCGAACGGCGCTGTTTCGGCTTTTTGGACGAATGTTGCACCTTGCATCGCGGATGTTGCACCCTGTGGATATCGATTCTTCGGACGACCATAACTGTTGGCTCATTTAGATTTACTGGAGCCATAACCAGTCAAAACGAAGCTCTCAGTGAGTTCTACGGCTTTGACAGCTGTAAGCAGTCAATGGATAGTTTCATACCCAAAAAAGGCTATCCGAACCTCAATCGGGTCTCTGAAGATTTTTGGCCTTCTCTTTTCCATCACGTGAATTTTTACGTTAAAACGGGATCACCGTGGCTGGTCTTCGATTTACCTTCCCTAGAGAGTGGTACGCCATGGTACTGTTCCATTTCAAATCCCTGCACCCACTTCTAAAAGTCGAACGGTGCTATTTTGGCTTTTTGGACGAATGTTGCACATTGCACCGCGGATGTTGCACCCAATGGATATCGATTCTTCGAACGGCCATAACTGTTGGCTTGTTTAGATTTACGGGAGCCTTAACCAGTCAAAACGAACCTCTTAGTGAGTTCTACGGCTTTGACAGCTGTAAGCAGTCAATGGATAGTTTCATACCCAAAAAAGGCTATCCGAACCTCAATCGGGTCTCTGAAGTTTTTTGGCCTTCTCTTTTCCATCACGTGAATTTTTACGTTAAAACGAGATCACCGTGGCTGATCTTCGATTTACCTTCCCTGGAGAGTGGTGCACCATGGTACTGTTCCATTTCAAATCCCTGCACCCACTTCTAAAAGTCGAACGGCGCTGTTTCGGCTTTTTGGACGAATGTTGCACCTAGCACCGCGGATGTTGCACCCTGTGGATATCGATTCTTCGGACGGCCATAACTGTTGGCTCGTTTAGAGTTACGGGAGCCATAACCAGTCAAAACGAAGCTCTCAGTTAGTTCTACGGCTTTGACAGCTGTAAGCCGTCAATGGATAGTTTCATACCTAAAAAAGGCTATCTGAACCTCAATCGGGTCTCTGAAGTTTTTTGGCCTTCTCTTTTCCATCACGTGAATTTTTACGTTAAAACGGGATCACCGTGGCTGGTCTTCGATTTACCTTCCCTGGAGAGTGGTGCACCATGGTACTGTTCCATTTCAAATCCCAGCACCCACTTCTAAAAGTCGAACGGCGCTGTTTCGGCTTTTTGGACGAATGTTGCACCTTGCATCGCGGATGTTGCACCCTGTGGATATCGATTCTTCGGACGACCATAACTGTTGGCTCATTTAGATTTACGGGAGCCATAACCAGTCAAAACGAAGCTCTCAGTGAGTTCTACGGCTTTGACCGCTGTAAGCCGTCAATGGATAGTTTCATACCCAAAAAAGGCTATCCGAACCTCAATTGGGTCTTTGAAGTTTTTTGGCCTTCTCTTTACCATCACGTGAATTTTTACGTTAAAACGGGATCACCGTGACTGGTCTTCGATTTACCTTCCCTGGAGAGTGGTGCGCCATGGTACTGTTCCATTTCAAATCCCTGCACCCACTTCTAAAAGTCGAACGGCGCTATTTCGGCTTTTTGGACGAATGTTGCACCTTGCACCGCGGATGTTGCACCCTGTGGATATCGATTCTTCGGACGGCCATAACTGTTGGCTTGTTTAGATTTACGGGAGCCATAACCAGTCAAAACGAAGCTCTCAGTGAGTTCTATGGCTTTGACAGCTGTAAGCAGTCAATGGATAGTTTCATACCCAAAAAAGGCTAGCCGAACCTCAATCGGGTCTTTGAAGTTTTTTGGCCTTCTCTTTTCCATCACGTGAATTTTTACGTTAAAACGAGATCACCGTGGCTGGTCTTCGATTTACCTTCCGTGGAGAGTGGTGCACCATGGTACTGTTCCATTTCAAATCCCTGCACCCACTTCTAAAAGTCCAACGACGCTGTTTCGGCTTTTTGGACGAATGTTGCACCTTGCACCGCGGATGTTGCACCCTGTGGATATCGATTCTTCGGACGGCCATAACTGTTGGCTCGTTTACAGTTACGGGAGCCATAACTAGTCAAAACGAAGCTCTAAGTTAGTTCTACGGCTTTGACAGCTGTAAGTCGTCAATGGATAGTTTCATACCTAAAAAAAGCTATCTGAACCTCAATCGGGACTCTAAAGTTTTTTGGCCTTCTCTTTTCCATCACGTGAATTTTTACGTTAAAACGGGATCACCGTGGCTGGTCTTCAATTTACCTTCCCTGGAGAGTGGTGCGCCATGGTACTGTTCCATTCCAAATCCCAGCACCCACTTCTAAAAGTCGAACGGCGCTGTTTTGGCTTTTTGGACGAATGTTGTATCTTGCATCGCGGATGTTGCACCCTGTGGATATCGATTCTTCGGACGACCATAACTGTTGGCTCATTTAGATTTACGGGAGCCATAACCAGTCAAAACGAAGCTCTCAGCGAGTTCTACGGCTTTGACAGCTTTAAGCCGTCAATGGATAGTTTCATACCCAAAAAAGGCTATCCGAACCTCAATCGGGTCTCTAAAGTTATTTGGCCTTCTCTTTTCCATCACGTGAATTTTTACGTTAAAACGGGATCACCGTGGCTGGTCTTCGATTTATCTTCCCTGGAGAGTGGTGTGCCATGGTACTGTTCCATTTCAAATCCCTGCACCCACTTCTAAAAGTCGAACGGCGCTATTTCGGCTTTTTGGACGAATGTTGCACCTTGCACCGTGGATGTTGCACCCTATGGATATCGATTCTTCCGACGGCCATAACTGTTGGCTTGTTTAGATTTACGGGAGCCATAAACAGTCAAAACGAAGCTCTCAGTGAGTTCTACGGCTTTGATAGCTGTAAGCAGTCAATGGATAGTTTCATACCCAAAAAAGGCTATCCGAACCTTAATCGGGTCTCTGAAGTTTTTTGGCCTTCTCTTTTCCATCATGTGAATTTTTACGTTAAAACGAGATCACCGTGGCTGGTCTTCGATTTACCTTCCCTGGAGAGTGGTGCACCATGGTACTGTTCCATTTCAAATCCCTGCACCCACTTCTAAAAGTCGAACGGCGCTGTTTCGGCTTTTTGGACGAATGTTAAACCTTGCACCGCGGATGTTGCACCCTATGGATATCGATTCTTCAGACGACCATAACTGTTGGCTCGTTTAGAGTTACGGGAGCCATAACCAGTCAAAACGAAGCTCTCAGTTAGTTCTACGACTTTGACAGCTGTAAGCCGTCAATGGATAGTTTCATACCTAAAAAAGGCTATCTGAACCTCAATCGGGTCTCTGAAGTTTTTTGGCCTTCTCTTTTCCATCACGTGAATTTTTTCGTTAAAACGGGATCACCGTGGCTGGTCTTCGATTTACCTTCCCTGGAGAGTGATGCACCATGGTACTGTTCCATTTCAAATCCCAGCACCCACTTCTAAAAGTCGAACGGCGCTGTTTCAGCTTTTTGGACGAATGTTGCACCTTGCATCGCGGATGTTGCACCCTGTGGATATCGATTCTTCGGACGACCATAACTGTTGGCTCATTTAGATTTACGGGAGCCATAACCAGTCAAAACGAAGCTCTCAGTGAGTTCTACGGCTTTGACCGCTGTAAGCCGTCAATGGATAGTTTCATACCCAAAAAAGGCTATCCGAACCTCAATTGGGTCTTTGAAGTTTTTTGGCCTTCTCTTTACCATCACGTGAATTTTTACGTTAAAACGGGATCACCGTGACTGGTCTTCGATTTACCTTCCCTGGAGAGTGGTGCGCCATGGTACTGTTCCATTTCAAATCCCTGCACCCACTTCTAAAAGTCGAACGGCGCTATTTCGGCTTTTTGGACGAATGTTGCACCTTGCACCGCGGATGTTGCACCCTGTGGATATCGATTCTTCGGACGGCCATAACTGTTGGCTTGTTTAGATTTACGGGAGCCATAACCAGTCAAAACGAAGCTCTCAGTGAGTTCTATGGCTTTGACAGCTGTAAGCAGTCAATGGATAGTTTCATACCCAAAAAAGGCTAGCCGAACCTCAATCGGGTCTTTGAAGTTTTTTGGCCTTCTCTTTTCCATCACGTGAATTTTTACGTTAAAACGAGATCACCGTGGCTGGTCTTCGATTTACCTTCCGTGGAGAGTGGTGCACCATGGTACTGTTCCATTTCAAATCCCTGCACCCACTTCTAAAAGTCCAACGACGCTGTTTCGGCTTTTTGGACGAATGTTGCACCTTGCACCGCGGATGTTGCACCCTGTGGATATCGATTCTTCGGACGGCCATAACTGTTGGCTCGTTTACAGTTACGGGAGCCATAACTAGTCAAAACGAAGCTCTAAGTTAGTTCTACGGCTTTGACAGCTGTAAGTCGTCAATGGATAGTTTCATACCTAAAAAAAGCTATCTGAACCTCAATCGGGACTCTAAAGTTTTTTGGCCTTCTCTTTTCCATCACGTGAATTTTTACGTTAAAACGGGATCACCGTGGCTGGTCTTCAATTTACCTTCCCTGGAGAGTGGTGCGCCATGGTACTGTTCCATTCCAAATCCCAGCACCCACTTCTAAAAGTCGAACGGCGCTGTTTTGGCTTTTTGGACGAATGTTGTATCTTGCATCGCGGATGTTGCACCCTGTGGATATCGATTCTTCGGACGACCATAACTGTTGGCTCATTTAGATTTACGGGAGCCATAACCAGTCAAAACGAAGCTCTCAGCGAGTTCTACGGCTTTGACAGCTTTAAGCCGTCAATGGATAGTTTCATACCCAAAAAAGGCTATCCGAACCTCAATCGGGTCTCTAAAGTTATTTGGCCTTCTCTTTTCCATCACGTGAATTTTTACGTTAAAACGGGATCACCGTGGCTGGTCTTCGATTTATCTTCCCTGGAGAGTGGTGTGCCATGGTACTGTTCCATTTCAAATCCCTGCACCCACTTCTAAAAGTCGAACGGCGCTATTTCGGCTTTTTGGACGAATGTTGCACCTTGCACCGCGGATGTTGCACCCTATGGATATCGATTCTTCCGACGGCCATAACTGTTGGCTTGTTTAGATTTACGGGAGCCATAAACAGTCAAAACGAAGCTCTCAGTGAGTTCTACGGCTTTGATAGCTGTAAGCAGTCAATGGATAGTTTCATACCCAAAAAAGGCTATCCGAACCTTAATCGGGTCTCTGAAGTTTTTTGGCCTTCTCTTTTCCATCATGTGAATTTTTACGTTAAAACGAGATCACCGTGGCTGGTCTTCGATTTACCTTCCCTGGAGAGTGGTGCACCATGGTACTGTTCCATTTCAAATCCCTGCACCCACTTCTAAAAGTCGAACGGCGCTGTTTCGGCTTTTTGGACGAATGTTAAACCTTGCACCGCGGATGTTGCACCCTATGGATATCGATTCTTCAGACGACCATAACTGTTGGCTCGTTTAGAGTTACGGGAGCCATAACCAGTCAAAACGAAGCTCTCAGTTAGTTCTACGACTTTGACAGCTGTAAGCCGTCAATGGATAGTTTCATACCTAAAAAAGGCTATCTGAACCTCAATCGGGTCTCTGAAGTTTTTTGGCCTTCTCTTTTCCATCACGTGAATTTTTTCGTTAAAACGGGATCACCGTGGCTGGTCTTCGATTTACCTTCCCTGGAGAGTGATGCACCATGGTACTGTTCCATTTCAAATCCCAGCACCCACTTCTAAAAGTCGAACGGCGCTGTTTCAGCTTTTTGGACGAATGTTGCACCTTGCATCGCGGATGTTGCACCCTGTGGATATCGATTCTTCGGACGACCATAACTGTTGGCTCATTTAGATTTACGGGAGCCATAACCAGTCAAAATGAAGCTCTCAGTGAGTTCTACGGCTTTGACAACTGTAAGCAGTCAATGGATAGTTTCATACCCAAAAAAGGCTATCCGAACCTCAATCGGGTCTTTGAAGTTTTTTGGCCTTCTCTTTTCCATCACGTGAATTTTTTCGTTAAAACGGGATCACCGTGGCTGGTCTTCGATTTACCTTCCCTAAAGAGTGGTGCGCCATGGTACCGTTCCATTTCAAATCCCTGCACCCACTTCTAAAAGTCGAACGGCGCTATTTCGGCTTTTTGGACGAATGTTGCACCTTGCACCGCGGATGTTGCACCCTATGGATATCGATTCTTCGGACGGCCATAACTGTTGGCTTGTTTAGATTTACGGGAGCCATAACCAGTCAAAACGAAGCTCTCGGTGTGTTTTACGGCTTTGACAGCTGTAAGCAGTCAATGGATAGTTTCATACCCAAAAAAGGCTATCCGAACCTCAATCGTGTCTCTGAAGTTTTTTGGCCTTCTCTTTTCCATGACGTGAATTTTTACGTTAAAACAAGATCACCGTGGCTGGTCTTCGATTTACCTTCCCTGGAGAATGGTGCACAATGGTAGTGTTCCATTTCAAATCCCTGCACCCACTTCTAAAAGTCGAACGGCGTTGTTTCGGCTTTTTGGACGAATGTTGCACCTTGCACCGCGGATGTTGCACCCTGTGGATATCGATTCTTCGGACGGCCATAACTGTTGGCCCGTTTAGAGTTACGGGAGCCATAACTAGTCAAAACGAAGCTCTCAGTTAGTTCTACGGATTTGACAGCTGTAAGCCGTCAATGGATAGTTTCATACCTAAAAAAGGCTATCTGAACCTCAATCGGGTCTCTGAAGTTTTTTGGCCTTCTCTTTTCCATCACGTGAATTTTTACGTTAAAACGGGATCACCGTGGTTGGTCTTCGATTTACCTTCCCTGGAGAGTGGTGCACCATGGTATTGTTCCATTTCAAATCCCAGCACCCACTTCTAAAAGTCGAACGGCGCTGTTTCGGCTTTTTGGACGAATGTTGCACCTTGCATCGCGGATGTTGCACCCTGTGGATATCGATTCTTCGGACGACCATAACTGTTGGCTCATTTAGATTTACGGGATCCATAACCAGTCAAAACGAATCTCTCAGTGAGTTCTACGGCTTTAACAGCTGTAAGCCATCAATGGATAGTTTCATACCCAAAAAAGGCTATCCGAACCTCAATCGGGTCTTTGAAGTTTTTTGGCCTTCTCTTTTCCATCACGTGAATTTTTACGTTAAAACGGGATCACCGTCACTGGTCTTCGATTTACCTTCCCTGGAGAGTGGTGCGCCATGGTACTGTTCCATTTCAAATCCCTGCACACACTTCTAAACGTCGAACGGCGCTATTTCGGCTTTTTGGACGAATGTTGCACCTTGCACCGCGGATGTTGCACCCTGTGGATATCGATTCTTCGGATGGCCATAACTGTTGGCTTGTTTAGATTTACGGGAGCCATAACCAACCAAAACGATGCTCTCAGTGAGTTCTACGGCTTTGACAGCTGTAAGCAGTCAATGGATAGTTTCATACCCAAAAAAGGCTATCCGAACCTCAATCGGGTCTCTGAAGTTTTTTGGCCTTCTCTTTTCCATCACGTGAATTTTTACGTTAAAACGAGATCACCGTGGCTGGTCTTCGATTTACCTTCCGTGGAGAGTGGTGCACCATGGTACTGTTCCATTTCAAATCCCTGCACCCACTTCTAAAAGTCGAACGGCGCTGTTTCGGCTTTTTGGACGAATGTTGCACCTTACACCGCGGATGTTGCACCCTGTGGATATCGATTCTTCGGACGGCCATAACTGTTGGCTCGTTTACAGTTACGGGAGCCATAACTAGTCAAAACGAAGCTCTCAGTTAGTTCTATGGCTTTGACAGCTGTAAGCCGTCAATGGATAGTTTCATACCTAAAAAAAGCTATCTAAACCTCAATCGGGTATCTGAAGTTTTTTGGCCTTCTCTTTTCCATCACGTGAATTTTTACGTTAAAACGGGATCACCGTGGCTGGTCTTCGATTTACCTTCCCTGGAGAGTGGTGCACCATGGTACTATTCCATTTCAAATCCCAGCACCCACTTCTAAAAGTCGAACGGCGCTGTTTCGGCTTTTTGGACGAATGTTGCACCTTGCAACGCGTATGTTGCACCCTGTGGATATCGATTCTTCGGACGACCATAACTGTTGGCTCATTTAGATTTAAGGGAGCCATAACAAGTCAAAACGAAGCTCTTAGTGAGTTCTACGGCTTTGACAGCTGTAAGCCATCAATGGATAGTTTCATACCCAAAAAAGGCTATCCGAACCTCAATCGGGTCTCTGAAGTTTTTTGGCCTTCTCTTTTCCATCACGTGAATTTTTACGTTAAAAAGGGATCACCGTGGCTGGTCTTCGATTTACCTTCCCTGGAGAATGGTGTGCCATGGTACTGTTCCATTTCAAATCCCTGCACCCACTTCTAAAAGTCGAACGGCGCTATTTCGGCTTTTTGGACGAATGTTGCACCTTGCACCGCGGATGTTGCACACTGTGGATATCGATTCTTCGGACGGCCATAACTGTTGGCTTGTTTAGATTTACGGGAGCCATAACCAGTCAAAACGAAGCTCTTAGTGAGTTCTACGGCTTTGACAGCTGTAAGCAGTCAATGGATAGTTTCATACCCAAAAAAGGCTATCCGAACCTCAATCGGGTCTCTGAAGTTTTTTGGCCTTCTCTTTTCCATCACGTGAATTTTTACGTTAAAACGAGATCACCGTAGCTGGTCTTCGATTTACCTTCCCTGGAGAGTGGTGCACCATGGTACTGTTCCATTTCAAATCCCTGCACCCACTTCTAAAAGTCGAACGGCGATGTTTCGGCTTTTTGGATGAATGTTAAACCTTGCACCGCGGATGTTGCACCCTGTGGATATCGATTCTTCGGACGGCCATAACTGTTGGCTCGTTTAGAGTTACGGGAGCCATAACCAGTCAAAACGAAGCTCTCAGTTAGTTCTATGGCTTTGACAACTGTAAGCCATCAATGGATAGTTTCATACCTAAAAAAGGCTATCTGAACCTCAATCGGGTCTCTGAAGTTTTTTGGCCTTCTCTTTTCCATCACGTGAATTTTTACGTTAAAACGGGATCACCGTGGCTGGTCTTCGATTAACCTTCCCTGGAGAGTGGTGCACCATGGTACTGTTCCATTTCAAATCCCAGCACCCACTTCTAAAAGTCGAACGGCGCTGTTTCGGCTTTTTGGACGAATGTTGCACCTTACACCGCGGATGTTGCACCCTGTGGATATCGATTCTTCGGACGGCCATAACTGTTGGCTCGTTTACAGTTATGGGAGCCATAACCAGTCAAAACGAAGCTCTCAGTTAGTTCTATGGCTTTGACAGCTGTAAGCCGTCAATGGATAGTTTCATACCTAAAAAAAGCTATCTAAACCTCAATAGGGTATCTGAAGTTTTTTGGCCTTGTCTTTTCCATCACGTGAATTTTTACGTTAAAACGGGATCACCGTGGCTGGTCTTCGATTTACCTTCCCTGGAGAGTGGTGCACCATGGTACTATTCCATTTCAAATCCCAGCACCCACTTCTAAAAGTCAAACGGCGCTGTTTCGGCTTTTTGGACGAATGTTGCACCTTGCAACGCGTATGTTGCACCCTGTGGATATCGATTCTTCGGACGACCATAACTGTTGGCTCATTTAGATTTAAGGGAGCCATAACTAGTCAAAACGAAGCTCTTAGTGAGTTCTACGGCTTTGACAGCTGTAAGCCATCAATGGATAGTTTCATACCCAAAAAAGGCTATCCGAACCTCAATCGGGTCTCTGAAGTTTTTTGGCCTTCTCTTTTCCATCACGTGAATTTTTACGTTAAAAAGGGATCACCGTGGCTGGTCTTCGATTTACCTTCCCTGGAGAATGGTGTGCCATGGTACTGTTCCATTTCAAATCCCTGCACCCACTTCTAAAAGTCGAACGGCGCTATTTCGGCTTTTTGGACGAATGTTGCACCTTGCACCGCGGATGTTGCACCCTGTGGATATCGATTCTTCGGACGGCCATAACTGTTGGCTTGTTTAGATTTACGGGAGCCATAACCAGTCAAAACAAAGCTCTTAGTGAGTTCTACGGCTTTGACAGCTGTAAGCAGTCAATGGATAGTTTCATACCCAAAAAAGGCTATCCGAACCTCAATCGGGTCTTTGAAGTTTTTTGGCCTTCTCTTTTCCATCACGTGAATTTTTACGTTAAAACGAGATCACCGTAGCTGGTCTTCGATTTACCTTCCCTGGAGATTGGTGCACCATGGTACTGTTCCATTTCAAATCCCTGCACCCACTTCTAAAAGTCGAACGGCGATGTTTCGGCTTTTTGGATGAATGTTAAACCTTGCACCGCGGATGTTGCACCCTGTGGATATCGATTCTTCGGACGGCCATAACTGTTGGCTCGTTTAGAGTTACGGGAGCCATAACCAGTCAAAACGAAGCTCTCAGTTAGTTCTATGGCTTTGACAGCTGTAAGCCATCAATGGATAGTTTCATACCTAAAAAAGGCTATCTGAACCTCAATCGGGTCTCTGAAGTTTTTTGGCCTTCTCTTTTCCATCACGTGAATTTTTACGTTAAAACGGGATCACCGTGGCTGGTCTTCGATTAACCTTCCCTGGAGAGTGGTGCACCATGGTACTGTTCCATTTCAAATCCCAGCACCCACTTCTAAAAGTCGAACGGCGCTGTTTCGGCTTTTTGGACGAATGTTGCACCTTGCATCGCGGATGTTGCACCATGTGGATATCGATTCTTCGGACGACCATAACTGTTGGCTCATTTAGATTTACGGGAGCCATAACCAGTCAAAACGAAGCTCTTAGTGAGTTCTACGGCTTTGACAGCTGTAAGCAGTCAATGGATAGTTTCATACCCAAAAAAGGCTATCCGAACCTCAATCGGGTCTTTGAAGTTTTTTGGCCTTCTCTTCTCCATCACGTGAATTTTTACGTTAAAACGGGATCACCGTGGCTGGTCTTCGATTTACCTTCCCTAGAGAGTGGTGCGCCATGGTACTGTTCCATTTCAATTCCCTGCACCCACTTCTAAAAGTTGAACGGCGCTATTTCGGCTTTTTGGACGAATGTTGCACCTTGCACCGCGGATGTTGCACCCTATGGATATCGATTCTTCGGACGGCCATAACTGTTGGCTTGTTTAGATTTACGGGAGCCATAACCAGTCAAAACGAAGCTCTTAGTGAGTTCTACGGCTTTGACATCTGTAAGCAGTCAATGGATAGTTTCATACCCAAAAAAGGCTATCCGAACCTCAATCGGGTCTCTGAAGTTTTTTGGCCTTCTCTTTTCCATCACGTGAATTTTTACGTTAAAACGAGATCACCGTGGCTGGTCTTCGATTTACCTTCCCTGGAGAGTGGTGCACCATGGTACTGTTCCATTTCAAATCCCTGCACCCACTTCTAAAAGTCGAACGACGCTGTTTCGGCTTTTTGGACGAATGTTGCACCTTGCACCGCGGATGTTGCACCCTCTGGATATCGATTCTTCGGACGGCCATAACTGTTGGCTCGTTTAGAGTTACGGGAGCCATAACCAGTCACAACGAAGCTCTCAGTTAGTTCTACGGCTTTGACAACTGTAAGCCGTCAATGGATAGTTTCATACCTAAAAAAGGCTATCTGAACCTCAATCGGGTCTCTGAAGTTTTTTGGCCTTCTCTTTTCCATCACGTGAATTTTTACGTTAAAACGGGATCACCGTGGCTGGTCTTCGATTTACCTTCCCTGGAGAGTGGTGCACCATGGTACTGTTCAATTTCAAATCCCAGCACCCACTTCTAAAAGTCGAACGGCGCTGTTTGGCTTTTTGGACGAATGTTGCACCTTGCATCGCGGATGTTGCACCTTGTGGATATCGATTCTTCGGACGACCATAACTATTGGCTCATTTAGATTTACGGGAGCCATAACCAGTCAAAACGAAGCTCTCAGTGAGTTCTACGGCTTTGATAGCTGTAAGCCGTCAATGGATAGTTTCATACCCAAAAAAGGCTATCCGAACCTCAATCCGGTCTTTGAAGTTTTTTGGCCTTCTCTTTTCCATCACGTGAATTTTTACGTTAAAACGGGATCACCGTGGCTGGTCTTCGATTTACCTTCCCTGGAGAGTGGTGCACCATGGTACTGTTCAATTTCAAATCCCAGCACCCACTTCTAAAAGTCGAACGGCGCTGTTTGGCTTTTTGGACGAATGTTGCACCTTGCATCGCGGATGTTGCACCTTGTGGATATCGATTCTTCGGACGACCATAACTATTGGCTCATTTAGATTTACGGGAGCCATAACCAGTCAAAACGAAGCTCTCAGTGAGTTCTACGGCTTTGACAGCTGTAAGCCGTCAATGGATAGTTTCATACCCAAAAAAGGCTATCCGAACCTCAATCCGGTCTTTGAAGTTTTTTGGCCTTCTCTTTTCCATCACGTGAATTTTTACGTTAAAACGGGATCACCGTGGCTGGTCTTCGATTTACCTTCCCTGGAGAGTGGTGCGCCATGGTACTGTTCCATTTCAAATCCCTGCACCCACTTCTAAAAGTCGAACGGCGCTATTTCGGCTTTTTGGACGAATGTTGCACCTTGCACCGCGGATGTTGCACCCTGTGGATATCGATTCTTCGGACGGCCATAACTGTTGGCTTGTTTAGATTTACGGGAGCCATAACCAGTCAAAACGAAGCTCTCAGTGAGTTCTACGGCTTTGACAGCTGTAAGCAGTCAATGGATAGTTTCATACCCAAAAAAGGCTATCTGAACCTCAATCGGGTCTCTGAAGTTTTTTGGCCTTCTCTTTTCCATCACGTGAATTTTTACGTTAAAACGAGATCACCGTGGCTGGTCTTCGATTTACCTTCCCTGGAGAGTGGTGCACCATGGTACTGTTCCATTTCAAATCCCTGCACCCACTTCTAAAAGTCGAACGGCGCTGTTTCGGCTTTTTGGATGAATGTTGCACCTTGCACCGCGGATGTTGCACCCTGTGGATATCGATTCTACGGATGGCCATAACTGTTGGCTCGTTTAGAGTTACGGGAGCCATAACCAGTCAAAACGAAGCTCTCAGTTAGTTCTATGGCTTTGATAGCTGTAAGACGTCAATGGATAGTTTCATACCTAAAAAAGGCTATCCGAACCTCAATCGGGTCTCTGAAGTTTTTTGGCCTTCTCTTTTCCATCACGTGAATTTTTACGTTAAAACGGGATCACCGTGGCTGGTCTTCGATTAACCTTCCCTGGAGAGTGGTGCACCATGGTACTGTTCCATTTCAAATCCCAGCACCCACTTCTAAAAGTCGAACGGCGCTGTTTCGGCTTTTTGGATGAATGTTGCACCTTGCATCGCGGATGTTGCACCATGTGGATATCGATTCTTCGGACGACCATAATTGTTGGCTCATTTAGATTTACGGGACCCATAACCAGCCAAAACGAAGCTCTTAGTGAGTTCTACGGCTTTGACAGCTGTAAGCCGTCAATGGATAGTTTCAGACCGAAAAAATGCTATCCGAACCTCAATTGGGTCTTTGAAGTTTTTTGGCCTTCTCTTTTCCATCACGTGAATTTTTACGTTAAAACGGGATCACCGTGGCTGGTCTTCGATTTACCTTCCCTGGAGAGAGGTGCGCCATGGTACTGTTCCATTTCAAATCCCTGCACCCACTTCTAAAAGTCGAACGGCGCTATTTCGGCTTTTTGGATGAATGTTGCACCTTGCACCGCGGATGTTGCACCCTGTGGATATCGATTCTTCGGACGGCCATAACTGTTGGCTTGTTTATATTTACGGGAGCCATAACCAGTCGAAACGAAGCTCTCAGTGAGTTCTACGGCTTTGACAGCTGTAAGCAGTCAATGGATAGTTTCATACCCAAAAAAGGCTATCTGAACATCAATCGGGTCTCTGAAGTTTTTTGGCCTTCTCTTTTTCCATCACGTGAATTTTTACGTTAAAACGAGATCACCGTGGATGGTCTTCGATTTACCTTCCCTGGAGAGTGGTGCACCATGGTATTGTTCCATTTCAAATCCCTGCACCCACTTCTAAAAGTCGAACGGCGCTGTTTCGGCTTTTTGGACGAATGTTGCACCTTGCACCGTGGATGTTGCACCCTGTGGATATCGATTCTTCGGACGGCCATAACTGTTGGCTCGTTTAGAGTTACGGGAGCCATAACCAGTCAAAACGAAGCTCTCAGTTAGTTCTACGGCTTTGATAGCTGTAAGCCGTGAATGGATAGTTTCATACCTAAAAAAGGCTATCCGAACCTCAATCGGGTCTCTGAAGTTTTTTGGCCTTCTCTTTTCCATCACGTGAATTTTTACGTTAAAACGGGATCACCGTGGCTGGTCTTTGATTTACCTTCCCTAGAGAGTGGTGCACCATAGTACTGTTCCATTTCCAATCCCTGCACCCACTTCTAAAAGTCGAACGGCGCTGTTTCGGCTTTTTGGACGAATGTTGCACCTTGCACCGCGGATGTTGCACCCTGTGGATATCGATTCTTCGGACGGCCATAACTGTTGGCTCGTTTAGATTTATGGGAGCCATAACCAGTCAAAACGAAGCTCTCAGTGAGTTCTACGACTTTGATAGTTGTAAGCCGTCAATGGATAGTTTCATACCCAAAAAAGGCTATCCGAACCTCAATCGGGTCTTTGAAGTTTTTTGGCCTTCTCTTTTCCATCACGTGAATTTTTACGTTAAAACGGGATCACCTTGGCTGGTCTTTGATTTACCTTCCCTGGAGAGTGGTGCTCCATGGTACTGTTCCATTTCAAATCTCTGCACCCACTTCTAAAAGTCGAACGGCGCTGTTTCGGCTTTTTGGATGAATGTTGCACCTTGCATCGCGGATGTTGCACCCTGTGGATATCGATTCTTCGGACGACCATAACTGTTAGCTCATTTAGATTTACGGGAGCCATAACCAGTCAAAACGAAGCTCTCAGTGAGTTCTACGGCTTTGACAGCTGTAAGCCGTCAATGGATAGTTTCATACCCAAAAAAGGCTATCCGAACCTCAATCGGGTCTTTGAAGTTTTTTGGCCTTCTCTTTTCCATCACGTGAATTTTTACGTTAAAACGGGATCACCGTGGCTGGTCTTCGATTTACCTTCCCTGGAGAGTGGTGCGCCATGGTACTATTCCATTTCAAATCCCTGCACCCACTTCTAAAAGTCGAACGGCGCTATTTCGGCTTTTTGGACGAAAGTTGCACCTTGCACCGCGGATGTTGCACCCTGTGGATATCGATTCTTCGGACGGCCATAAGTGTTGGCTTGTTTAGATTTACGGGAGCCATAACCAGTCAAAACGAAGCTCTCAGTGAGTTCTACGGCTTTGACAGCTGTAAGCCGTCTGGATAGTTTCATACCCAAAAAAGGCTATCTGAACCTCAATCGGGTCTTTGAAGTTTTTTGGCCTTCTCTTTTCCATCACGTGAATTTTTACGTTAAAACGAGATCACCGTGGCTGGTCTTCGATTTACCTTCCCTGGAGAGTGGTGCACCATGGTACTGTTCCATTTCAAATCCCTGCACCCACTTCTAAAAGTCGAACGGCGCTGTTTCGGCTTTTTGGACGAATGTTGCACCTTGCACCACGGATGTTGCACCCTGTGGATATCGATTCTTCGGACGGCCATAACTATTGGCTCGTTTAGAGTTACGGGAGCCATAACCAGTCAAAACGAAGCTCTCAGTTAGTTCTACGGCATTAATAGCTGTAAGCTGTCAATGGATAGTTTCATAACTAAAAAAGGCTATCCGAACCTCAATCGGGTCTCTGAAGTTTTTTGGCCTTCTCTTTTCCATCACTTGAATTTTTACGTTAAAACGGGATCACCGTGGCTGTTCTTTGATTTACCTTCCCTAAAGAGTGGTGCACCATAGTACTGTTCCATTTCCAATCCCTGCACCCACTTCTAAAAGTCGAACGGTGCTGTTTCGGCTTTTTGGACGAATGTTGCACCTTGCACCGTGGATGTTGCACCCTGTGGATATCGATTCTTCGGACGGCCATAACTGTTGGCTCGTTTAGATTTATGGGAGCCATAACCAGTCAAAACGAAGCTCTCAGTGAGTTCTACGGCTTTGATAGTTGTAAGCCGTCAATGGATAGTTTCATACCCAAAAAAGGCTATCCGAACCTCAATCGGGTCTTTGAAGTTTTTTGGCCTTCTCTTTTCCATCACGTGAATTTTTACGTTAAAACGGGATCACCGTGGCTGGTCTTTGATTTACCTTCCCTGGAGAGTGGTGCTCCATGGTACTGTTCCATTTCAAATCTCAACACCCACTTCTAAAAGTCGAACGGCGCTGTTTCGGCTTTTTGGATGAATGTTGCACCTTGCATCGCGGATGTTGCACCCTGTGGATATCGATTCTTCGGACGACCATAACTGTTAGCTCATTTAGATTTACGGGAGCCATAACCAGTCAAAACGAAGCTCTCAGTGAGTTCTACGGCTTTGACAGCTGTAAGCCGTCAATGGATAGTTTCATACCCAAAAAAGGCTATCCGAACCTCAATCGGGTCTTTGAAGTTTTTTGGCCTTCTCTTTTCCATCACGTGAATTTTTACGTTAAAACGGGATCACCATGGCTGGTCTTCGATTTACCTTCCCTGGAGAGTGGTGCGCCATGGTACTGTTCCATTTCAAATCCCTGCACCCACTTCTAAAAGTCGAACGGCGCTATTTCGGCTTTTTGGACGAATGTTGCACCTTGCACCGCGGATGTTGCACCCTGTGGATATCGATTCTTCGGACGGCCATAACTGTTGGCTTGTTTAGATTTACGGGAGCCATAACCAGTCAAAACGAAGCTCTCAGTGAGTTCTACGGCTTTGACAGCTGTAAGCCGTCAATGGATAGTTTCATACCCAAAAAAGGCTATCTGAACCTCAATCGGGTCTTTGAAGTTTTTTGGCCTTCTCTTTTCCATCACGTGAATTTTTACGTTAAAACGAGATCACCGTGGCTGGTCTTCGATTTACCTTCCCTGGAGAGTGGTGCACCATGGTACTGTTCCATTTCAAATCCCTGCACCCACTTCTAAAAGTCGAACGGCGCTGTTTCGGCTTTTTGGACGAATGTTGCACCTTGCACCACGGATGTTGCACCCTGTGGATATCGATTCTTCGGACGGCCATAACTATTGGCTCGTTTAGAGTTACGGGAGCCATAACCAGTCAAAACGAAGATCTCAGTTAGTTCTACGGCATTGATAGCTGTAAGCTGTCAATGGATAGTTTCATACCTAAAAAAGGCTATCCGAACCTCAATCGGGTCTCTGAAGTTTTTTGGCCTTCTCTTTTCCATCACTTGAATTTTTACGTTAAAACGGGATCACCGTGGCTGTTCTTTGATTTACCTTCCCTAGAGAGTGGTGCACCATAGTACTGTTCCATTTCCAATCCCTGCACCCACTTCTAAAAGTCGAACGGTGCTGTTTCGGCTTTTTGGACGAATGTTGCACCTTGCACCGTGGATGTTGCACCCTGTGGATATTGATTCTTCGGACGGCCATAACTGTTGGCTCGTTTAGATTTATGGGAGCCATAACCAGTCAAAACGAAGCTCTCAGTGAGTTCTACGGCTTTGATAATTGTAAGCCGTCAATGGATAGTTTCATACCCAAAAAAGTCTATCCGAACCTCAATCGGGTCTCTGAAGTTTTTTGGCCTTCTCTTTTCCATCACGTGAATTTTTATGTTAAAACGGGATCACCGTGGCTGGTCTTTGATTTACCTTCCCTGGAGAGTGGTGCACCATGGTACTGTTCCATTTCAAATCCCTGCACCCACTTCTAAAATTCGAACGGCGCTGTTTCGGCTTTTTAGATGAATGTTGCACCTTGCATCGCAGATGTTGCACCCTATGGATATCGATTCTTCGGACGACCATAACTGTTGGCTCATTTAGATTTACGGGAGCCATAACCAGTCCAAACGAAGCTCTCGGTGAGTTCTACGGCTTTGACAGCTGTAAGCCGTCAATGGATAGTTTCATACCCTAAAAAGGCTATCCGAACCTCAATCAGGTCTCTGAAGTTTTATGGCCTTCTCTTTTCCATCACGTGAATTTTTACGTTAAAACGGGATCACCGTGGCTGGTCTTCGATTTACCTTCCCAGGAGAGTGGTGCGCCATGGTATTGTTCCATTTCAAATCCCTGCACCCACTTCTAAAAGTCGAACGGTGCTATTTTGGCTTTTTGGACGAATGTTGCACCTTGCACCGCGGATGTTGCACCCTGTGGATATCGATTCTTCGGACGGCCATAACTGTTGGCTTGTTTGGATTTACGGGAGCCATAACCAGTCAAAACGAAGCTCTCAGTGAGTTCTACGGCTTTGACAGCTATAAGCAGTCAATGGATAGTTTCATACCCAAAAAAGGCTATCCGAACTTCAATCGGGTCTCTGAAGTTTTTTGGCCTTCTCTTTTCCATCACGTGAATTTTTACGTTAAAACGAGATCACCGTGGCTGGTCTTCGATTTACCTTCCCTGGAGAGTGGTGCACCGTGGTACTGTTCCATTTCAAATCCCTACACCCACTTCTAAAAGTCGAACGGCACTGTTTCGGCTTTTTGGACGAATGTTGCACCTTGCACTGCGAATGTTGCACCCTGTGGATATCGATTCTTCGGACGGCCATAACTGTTGGCTCGTTTAGAGTTACGGGAGCCATAACCAGTCAAAATGAAGCTCTTAGTTAGTTCTACAGCTTTGACGGCTGCAAGCCGTCAATGGATAGTTTCATACCTAAAAAAGGCTATCCGAACCTCAATCGGGTCTCTGAAGTTTTTTGGCCTTCTCTTTTCCATCACGTGAATTTTTACGTTAAAACGGGATCACCGTGGCTGGTCTTTGATTTA
The DNA here is from genome assembly GCA_030737815.1 of Allium fistulosum. NCBI lineage: Eukaryota > Viridiplantae > Streptophyta > Magnoliopsida > Asparagales > Amaryllidaceae > Allium > Allium fistulosum. The sequence continues at coordinate 26,009,093 of JASFAW010000011.1, forward strand.
CCTTCCCTAGAGAGTGGTGCACCATGGTACTGTTCCATTTCCAATCCCTGCACCCACTTCTAAAAGTCGAACGGCGCTGTTTCGGCTTTTTGGACGAATGTTGCACCTTGCACCGCGGATGTTCTACCCTGTGGATATCGATTCTTCGTACGGCCATAACTGTTGGCTTGTTTAGATTTACGGGAGCCATAACCCGTCAAAATGAAGCTCTCGGTGAGTTCTACGGCTTTGATAGCTGTAAGCAGTCAATGGATAGTTTCATACCCAAAAAAGGCTATTCGAACCTCAATCGGGTCTCTGAAGTTTTTTGGCCTTCTCTTTTCCATCACGTGAATTTTTACGTTAAAACGGGATCACCGTGGCTGGTCTTCGATTTACCTTCCCTAGAGAGTGGTGCACCATGGTACTGTTCCATTTCCAATCCCTGCACCCACTTCTAAAAGTCGAACGGTGCTGTTTCGGCTTTTTGGACGAATGTTGCACCTTGCACCGCGGATGTTGCACCCTGTGGATATCGATTCTTCGGACGACCATAACTGTTGGCTCGTTTAGATTTACGGGAGCCAGAACCTGTCAAAACGAAGCTCTCAGTGAGTTCTACGGCTTTGACAGCTGTAAGCCGTCAATTGATAGTTTCATACCCCAAAAACGCTATCCGAACCACAATCGGGTCTCTGAAGATTTTTGGCCTTCTCTTTTCCATCACGTGAATTTTTACGTTAAAACGGGATCACCGTGGCTGGTCTTCGATTTACCTTCCCTGGAGAGTGGTGCGCCATAGTACTGTTCCATTTCAAATCCCTGCACCCACTTCTAAAAGTCGAACGGCGCTATTTCGGCTTTTTGGACGAATGTTGCACCTTGCACCGCGGATGTTCCACCCTATGGATATCGATTCTTCGGATGGCCATAACTGTTGACTTGTTTAGATTTACGGGAGCCATAACCAGTCAAAACGAAGCTCTCAGTGAGTTCTACGGCTTTGACGGCTGTAAGCAGTCAATGGATAGTTTCATACCCAAAAAAAGGCTATCCGAACCTTAATCGGGTCTCTGAAGTTTTTTGGCCTTCACTTTTCCATCACATGAATTTTTACGTTAAAACGAGATCACCGTGGCTGGTCTTCGATTTACCTTCCCTGGAGAGTGGTGCACCATGGTACTGTTCCATTTCAAATCCATGCACCCACTTCTAAAAGTCGAACGGCGCTGTTTCGGCTTTTTGGACGAATGTTGCACCTTGCACCGCGGATGTTGCACCCTGTGGATATCGATTTTTCGGACGGCCATAACTGTTGGCTCGTTTAGAGTTACGGGAGCCATAACCAGTCAAAACGAAGCTCTCAGTTAGTTATACGGCTTTGACGGCTGTAAGCCGTCAATGGATAGTTTCATACACCAAAAAGGCTATCCGAACCTCAATCGGGTCTTTGAAGTTTTTTGGCCTTCTCTTTTCCATCACGTGAATTTTTACGTTAAAACGGGATCATCGTGGCTGGTCTTTGATTTACCTTCCCTGGAGAGTGGTGCACCATGGTACTGTTCCATTTCAAATCCCTGCACCCACTTCAAAAAGTCGAACTGCGCTGTTTTGGCTTTTTGGATGAATGTTGCACCTTGCACCGCGGATGTTGCACCCTATGGATATTGATTCTTCAGACGGCCATAACTGTTGGCTCGTTTAGATTTACGGGAGCCATAACCAGTCAAAACGAAGCTCTCATTGAGTTCTACGGCTTTGACAGTTGTAAGCCGTCAATGGATAGTTTCATACCCAAAAAAGGCTATCTGAACCTCAATCGGGTCTTTGAAGTTTTTTGGCCTTCTCTTTTCCATCACGTAAATTTTTACGTTAAAACGGGATCACCGTTGCTGGTCTTCGATTTACCTTCCCTGGAGAGTGGTGCGCCATGGTACTGTTCCATTTCAAATCCCTGCACCCACTTCTAAAAGTCGAACGGCGCTATTTCGGCTTTTTGGACGAATGTTGCACCTTGCACCGCGGATGTTGCACCCTGTGGATATCGATTCTTCGGACGGCCATAACTGTTGGCTCGTTTAGATTTACGGGAGCCATTACCAGTCAAAACGAAGCTCTCAGTGAGTTCTACGGCTTTGACAGCTGTAAGCAGTCAATGGATAGTTTCATACCCAAAAAAGGCTATCCGAACCTCAATCGGGTCTCTGAAGTTTTTTGGCCTTCTCTTTTCCATCACGTGAATTTTTACGTTAAAACGGGATCACCGTGGCTGGTCTTCGATTTACCTTCCCTTGAGAGTGGTGCGCCATGGTATTGTTCCATTTCAAATCCCTGCACCCACTTCTAAAAGTCGAACGGCGCTATTTCGGCTTTTTGGACGAATGTTGCACCTTGCACCGCGGATGTTCCACCCTGTGGATATCGATTCTTCGGACGGCCATAACTGTTGGCTTGTTTATATTTACGGGAGCCATAACCAGTCAAAACGAAGCTCTCAGTGAGTTCTACGGCTTTGACAGTTGTAAGCCGTCAATGGATAGTTTCATACCCCAAAAAGGCTATCCGAACCTCAATCGGGTCTCTGAAGTTTTTTGGCCTTTTCTTTTCCATCACGTGAATTTTTTCGTTAAAACGGGATCACCGTGGCTGGTCTTCGGTTTACCTTCCCTGGAGAGTGGTGCGCCATAGTACTGTTCCATTTCAAATCCCTGCACCCAGTTCTAAAAGTCGAATGGCGCTATTTCGGCTTTTTGGACGAATGTTGCACCTTGCACCGCGGATGTTCCACCCTGTGGATATCGATTCTTCGGATGGCCATAACTGTTGGCTTGTTTAGATTTACGGGAGCCATAACCAGTCAAAACGAAGCTCTCAGTGAGTTCTACGGCTTTGACAGCTGTAAGCAGTCAATGGATAGTTTCATACCCAAAAAAAGGCTATCCGAACCTCAATCGGGTCTCTGAAGTTTTTTGGCCTTCACTTTTCCATCACATGAATTTTTACGTTAAAACAAGATCACCGTGGCTGGTCTTCGATTTACCTTCCCTGGAGAGTGGTGCACCATGGTACTGTTCCATTTCAAATCCCTGCACCCACTTCTAAAAGTCGAACGGCGCTGTTTCGGCTTTTTGGACGAATGTTGCACCTTGCACCGCGGATGTTGCACCCTGTGGATATTGATTCTTCGGACGGCCATAACTGTTGGCTCGTTTAGAGTTACGGGAGCCATAACCAGTCAAAACGAAGCTCTCAGTTAGTTCTACGGCTTTGACGGCTGTAAGCCGTCAATGAATAGTTTCATACCCCAAAAAGGCTATCCGAACCTCAATCGGGTCTCTGAAGTTTTTTGGCCTTCTCTTTTCCATCACGTGAATTTTTACGTTAAAACGGGATCACCGTGGCTGGTCTTTGATTTACCTTCCCTGGAGAGTGGTGCACCATGGTACTGTTCCATTTCAAATCCCTGCACCCACTTCAAAAAGTCGAACAACGCTGTTTTGGCTTTTTGGATGAATGTTGCACCTTGCACCGCGGATGTTGCACCCTGTGGATATCGATTCTTCAGACGGCCATAACTGTTGGCTCGTTTAGATTTACGGGAGCCATAACCAGTCAAAACAAAGCACTCGGTGAGTTCTACGGCATTGACAGTTGTAAGCCGTCAATGGATAGTTTCATACCCAAAAAAGGCTATCCGAACCTCAATCGGGTTTCTGAAGTTTTTTGGCCTTCTCTTTTCCATCACGTAAATTTTTACGTTAAAACGGAATCACCGTGGCTGGTCTTCGATTTACCTTCCCTGGAGAGTGGTGCGCCATGGTACTATTCCATTTCAAACCCCTCCACCCACTTCTTAAAGTCGAACGGCGCTATTTCGGCTTTTTGGACGAATGTTGCACCTTGCACCGCGGATGTTGCACCCTGTGGATATCGATTCTTCGGACGGCCATAACTGTTGGCTCGTTTAGATTTACGGGAGCCATTACCAGTCAAAACGAAGCTCTCAGTGAGTTCTACGGCTTTGACAGCTGTAAGCAGTCAATGGATAGTTTCATACCCAAAAAAGGCTATCCGAACCTCAATCGGGTCTCTGAAGTTTTTTGGCCTTCTCTTTTCCATCACGTGAATTTTTACGTTAAAACGGGATCACCGTGGCTGGTCTTCGATTTACCTTCCCTGGAGAGTGGTGCGCCATGGTACTGTTCCATTTCAAATCCCTGCACCCACTTCTAAAAGTCGAACGGCGCTATTTCGGCTTTTTGGACGAATGTTGCACCTTGCACCGCGGATGTTGCACCCTGTGGATATCGATTCTTCGGACGGCCATAACTGTTGGCTCGTTTAGATTTACGGGAGCCATTACCAGTCAAAACGAAGCTCTCAGTGAGTTCTACGGCTTTGACAGCTGTAAGCAGTCAATGGATAGTTTCATACCCAAAAAAGGCTATCCGAACCTCAATCGGGTCTCTGATGTTTTTTGGCCTTCTCTTTTCCATCACGTGAATTTTTACGTTAAAACGGGATCACCGTGGCTGGTCTTCGATTTACCTTCCCTTGAGAGTGGTGCGCCATGGTATTGTTCCATTTCAAATGCCTGCACCCACTTCTAAAAGTCGAACGGCGCTATTTCGGCTTTTTGGACGAATGTTGCACCTTGCACCGCGGATGTTCCACCCTGTGGATATCGATTCTTCGGACGGCCATAACTGTTGGCTTGTTTATATTTACGGGAGCCATAACCAGTCAAAACGAAGCTCTCAGTGAGTTCTACGGCTTTGACAGCTGTAAGCCGTCAATGGATAGTTTCATACCCCAAAAAGGCTATCCGAACCTCAATCGGGTCTTTGAAGTTTTTTGGCCTTTTCTTTTCCATCACGTGAATTTTTTCGTTAAAACGGGATCACCGTGGCTGGTCTTCGATTTACCTTCCCTGGAGAGTGGTGCGCCATAGTACTGTTCCATTTCAAATCCCTGCACCCAGTTCTAAAAGTCGAATGGCGCTATTTCGGCTTTTTGGATGAATGTTGCACCTTGCACCGAGGATGTTCCACCCTGTGGATATCGATTCTTCGGATGGACATAACTGTTGGCTTGTTTAGATTTACGGGAGCCATAACCAGTCAAAACGAAGCTCTCAGTGAGTTCTACGGCTTTGACAGCTGTAAGCAGTCAATGGATAGTTTCATACCCAAAAAAAGGCTATCCGAACCTCAATCGGGTCTCTGAAGTTTTTTGGCCTTCACTTTTCCATCACATGAATTTTTACGTTAAAACAAGATCACCGTTGCTGGTCTTCGATTTACCTTCCTTGGAGAGTGGTGCACCATGGTACTGTTCCATTTCAAATCCCTGCACCCACTTCTAAAAGTCGAACGGCGTTGTTTTGGCTTTTTGGACGAATGTTGCACCTTGCACCGCGGATGTTGCACCCTGTGGATATTGATTCTTTGGACGGCCATAACTGTTGGCTCGTTTAGAGTTACGGGAGCCATAACCAGTCAAAACGAAGCTCTTAGTTAGTTCTACGGCTTTGACGGCTGTAAGCCGTCAATGGATAGTTTCATACCCCAAAAAGGCTATCCGAACCTCAATCGGGTCTCTGAAGTTTTTTGGCCTTCTCTTTTCCATCACGTGAATTTTTACGTTAAAACGGGATCACCGTGGCTGGTCTTTGATTTACCTTCCCTGGAGAGTGGTGCACCATGGTACTGTTCCATTTCAAATCCCTGCACCCACTTCAAAAAGTCGAACAACGCTGTTTTGGCTTTTTGGATGAATGTTGCACCTTGCACCGCGGATGTTGCACCCTGTGGATATCGATTCTTCAGATGGCCATAACTGTTGGCTCGTTTAGATTTACGGGAGCCATAACCAGTCAAAACGAAGCACTCAGTGAGTTCTACGGCATTGACAGTTGTAAGCCGTCAATGGATAGTTTCATACCCAAAAAAGGCTATCCGAACCTCAATCGGGTTTCTGAAGTTTTTTGGCCTTCTCTTTTCCATCACGTAAATTTTTACGGTAAAACGGGATCACCGTGGCTGGTCTTCGATTTACCTTCCCTGGAGAGTGGTGCGCCATGGTACTGTTCCATTTCAAATCCCTGCACCCACTTCTTAAAGTCGAACGGCGCTATTTCGGCTTTTTGGACGAATGTTGCACCTTGCACCGCGGATGTTGCACCCTGTGGATATCGATTCTTCGGACGGCCATAACTGTTGGCTCGTTTAGATTTACGGGAGCCATTACCAGTCAAAACGAAGCTCTCAGTGAGTTCTACGGCTTTGACAGCTGTAAGCAGTCAATGGATAGTTTCATACCCAAAAAAGGCTATCCGAACCTCAATCGGGTCTCTGAAGTTTTTTGGCCTTCTCTTTTCCATCACGTGAATTTTTACGTTAAAACGGGATCACCGTGGCTGGTCTTCGATTTACCTTCCCTTGAGAGTGGTACGCCATGGTATTGTTCCATTTCAAATCCCTGCACCCACTTCTAAAAGTCGAACGGCGCTATTTCGGCTTTTTGGACGAATGTTGCACCTTGCACCGCGGATGTTCCACCCTGTGGATATCGATTCTTCGGACGACCATAACTGTTGGCTTGTTTAGATTTACGGGAGCCATAACCAGTCAAAACGAAGCTCTCAGTGAGTTCTACGGCTTTGACAGCTGTAAGCCATCAATGGATAGTTTCATACCCCAAAAAGGCTATCCGAACCTCAATCGGGTCTCTGAAGTTTTTTGGCCTTCTCTTTTCCATCACGTGAATTTTTACGTTAAAACGGGATCACCGTGGCTGGTCTTTGATTTACCTTCCCTGGAGAGTGGTGCACCATGGTACTGTTCCATTTCAAATCCCTGCACCCACTTCAAAAAGTCGAACAACGCTGTTTTGGCTTTTTGGATGAATGTTGCACCTTGCACCGCGGATGTTGCACCCTGTGGATATCGATTCTTCAGATGGCCATAACTGTTGGCTCGTTTAGATTTACGGGAGCCATAACCAGTCAAAACGAAGCACTCAGTGAGTTCTACGGCATTGACAGTTGTAAGCCGTCAATGGATAGTTTCATACCCAAAAAAGGCTATCCGAACCTCAATCGGGTTTCTGAAGTTTTTTGGCCTTCTCTTTTCCATCACGTAAATTTTTACGGTAAAACGGGATCACCGTGGCTGGTCTTCGATTTACCTTCCCTGGAGAGTGGTGCGCCATGGTACTGTTCCATTTCAAATCCCTGCACCCACTTCTTAAATTCGAACGGCGCTATTTCGGCTTTTTGGACGAATGTTGCACCTTGCACCGCGGATGTTGCACCCTGTGGATATCGATTCTTCGGACGGCCATAACTGTTGGCTCGTTTAGATTTACGGGAGCCATTACCAGTCAAAACGAAGCTCTCAGTGAGTTCTACGGCTTTGACAGCTGTAAGCAGTCAATGGATAGTTTCATACCCAAAAAAGGCTATCCGAACCTCAATCGGGTCTCTGAAGTTTTTTGGCCTTCTCTTTTCCATCACGTGAATTTTTACGTTAAAACGGGATCACCGTGGCTGGTCTTCGATTTACCTTCCCTTGAGAGTGGTACGCCATGGTATTGTTCCATTTCAAATCCCTGCACCCACTTCTAAAAGTCGAACGGCGCTATTTCGGCTTTTTGGACGAATGTTGCACCTTGCACCGCGGATGTTCCACCCTGTGGATATCGATTCTTCGGACGACCATAACTGTTGGCTTGTTTAGATTTACGGGAGCCATAACCAGTCAAAACGAAGCTCTCAGTGAGTTCTACGGCTTTGACAGCTGTAAGCCATCAATGGATAGTTTCATACCCCAAAAAGGCTATCCGAACCTCAATCGGGTCTCTGAAGTTTTTTGGCCTTTTCTTTTCCATCACGTGAATTTTTTCGTTAAAACGGGATCACCGTGGCTGGTCTTCGATTTACCTTCCCTGGAGAGTGGTGCGCCATAGTACTGTTCCATTTCAAATCCCTGCACCCACTTCTAAAAGTCGAACGGCGCTATTTCGGCTTTTTGGACGAATGTTGCACCTTGCACCGCGGATGTTCCACCCTGTGGATATCGATTCTTCGGATGGCCATAACTGTTAGCTTGTTTAGATTTACGGGAGCCATAACCAGTCAAAACGAAGCTCTCAGTGAGTTCTACGGCTTTGACAGCTGTAAGCAGTCAATGGATAGTTTCATACCCAAAAAAAGGCTATCCGAACCTCAATCGGGTCTCTGAAGTTTTTTGGCCTTCACTTTTCCATCACATGAATTTTTACGTTAAAACGAGATCACCGTGGCTGATCTTCGATTTACCTTCCCTGGAGAGTGGTGCACCATGGTACTGTTCCATTTCAAATCCCTGCACCCACTTCTAAAAGTCGAACGGCGCTGTTTCGGCTTTTTGGACGAATGTTGCACCTTGCACCGCGGATGTTGCACCCTGTGGATATCGATTCTTCGGACGGCCATAACTGTTGGCTCGTTTAGAGTTACGGGAGCCATAACCAGTCAAAACGAAGCTCTCAGTTAGTTCTACGGCTTTGACGGCTGTAAGCCGTCAATGGATAGTTTCATACCCCAAAAAGGCTATCCGAACCTTAATCGGGTCTCTGAAGTTTTTTGGCCTTCTCTTTTCCATCACGTGAATTTTTACGTTAAAACGGGATCACCGTGGCTGGTCTTTGATTTACCTTCCCTGCAGAGTGGTGCACCATGGTACTGTTCCATTTCAAATCCCTGCACCCACTTCAAAAAGTCGAACAGCGCTGTTTTGGCTTTTTGGATGAATGTTGCACCTTGCACCGCGGATGTTGCACCTTGTGGATATCGATTCTTCAGACGGCCATAACTGTTGGCTCGTTTAGATTTACGGGAGCCATAACCAGTCAAAACGAAGCTTTCAGTGAGTTCTACGGCTTTGATAGCTGTAAGCCGTCAATGGATAGTTTCATACCCAAAAAAGGCTATCCGAACCTCAATCGGGTCTCTGAAGTTTTTTGGCCTTCTCTTTTCCATCACGTAAATTTTTACGTTAAAACGGGATCACCGTGGCTGGTCTTCGATTTACCTTCCCTGGAGAGTGGTGCGCCATGGTACTGTTCCATTTCAAATCCCTGCACCCACTTCTAAAAGTCGAATGGCGCTATTTCGGCTTTTTGGACGAATGTTGCACCTTGCACCGCGGATGTTGCACCCTGTGGATATCAATTCTTCGGACGGCCATAACTGTTGGCTCGTTTAGATTTACGGGAGCCATTACTAGTCAAAACGAAGCTCTCAGTGAGTTCTACGGCTTTGACAGCTGTAAGCAGTCAATGGATAGTTTCATACCCAAAAAAGGCTATCCGAACCTCAATCGGGTCTCTGAAGTTTTTTGGCCTTCTCTTTTCCATCACGTGAATTTTTACGTTAAAACGCGATCACCGTGGCTGGTCTTCGATTTACCTTCCCTTGAGAGTGGTGCGCCATGGTATTGTTCCATTTCAAATCCCTGCACCCACTTCTAAAAGTCGAACGGCGCTATTTCGGCTTTTTGAACGAATGTTGCACCTTGCACCGCGGATGTTCCACCTTGTGGATATCGATTCTTCGGACGGCCATAACTGTTGGCTTGTTTAGATTTATGGGAGCCATAACCAGTCAAAACGAAGCTCTCAGTGAGTTCTACGGCTTTGACAGCTGTAAGCAGTCAATGGATAGTTTCATACCCAAAAAAGGCTATCCGAACCTCAATCGGGTCTCTGAAGTTTTTTGGACTTCTCTTTTCCATCACGTGAATTTTTACGTTAAAACGAGATCACCGTGGCTGGTCTTCGATTTACCTTCCCTGGAGAGTGGTGCACCATGGTGCTGTTCCATTTGAAATCCCTGCACCCACTTCTAAAAGTAGAACGGCGTTGTTTCGGCATTTTGGATGAATGTTGCACCTTGCACCGCGGATGTTGCACCCTGTGGATATCGATTCTTCAGACGGGCATAACTGTTGGCTCGTTTAGATTTACGGGAGCCATAACCAGTCAAAACGAAGCTCTCAGTGAGTTCTACGGCTTTGACGGCTGTAAGCCGTCAATGGATAGTTTCATACCCAAAAAAGGCTATCCGAACCTCAATCGGGTCTCTGAAGTTTTTTGGCCTTCTCTTTTCCATCACGTAAATTTTTACGTTAAAACGGGATCACCGTGGCTGGTCTTCGATTTACCTTCCCTGGAGAGTGGTGCGCCATGATACTGTTCCATTTCAAATCCCTGCACCCACTTCTAAAAGTCGAATGGCGCTATTTCGGCTTTTTGGATGAATGTTGCACCTTGCACCGCGGATGTTGCACCCTGTGGATATCGATTCTTCGGACGGCCATAACTGTTGGCTCGTTTAGATTTACGGGAGCCATTACCAGTCAAAACGAAGCTCTCAGTGAGTTCTACGGCTTTGACAGCTGTAAGCTGTCAATGGATAGTTTCATACCCAAAAAAGGCTATCCGAACCTCAATCGGGTCTCTGAAGTTTTTTGGCCTTCTCTTTTCCATCACGTGAATTTTTACGTTAAAACGGGATCACCGTGGCTGGTCTTCGATTTACCTTCCCTTGAAAGTGGTGCGCCATGGTATTGTTCCATTTCAAATCCCTGCACCCACTTCTAAAAGTCGAACGGCGCTATTTCGGCTTTTTGGACGAATGTTGCACCTTGCACCGCGAATGTTCCACCCTGTGGATATCGATTCTTCGGACGGCCATAACTGTTGGCTTGTTTAGATTTATGGGAGCCATAACCAGTCAAAACGAAGCTCTCAGTGAGTTCTACGGCTTTGACAGCTGTAAGCAGTCAATGGATAGTTTCATACCCAAAAAAGGCTATCCGAACCTCAATCGGGTCTCTGAAGTTTTTTGGACTTCTCTTTTCCATCACGTGAATTTTTACGTTAAAACGAGATCACCGTGGCTGGTCTTCAATTTACCTTCCCTGGAGAGTGGTGCACCATGGTACTGTTCCATTTCAAATCCCTGCACCCACTTCAAAAAGTCGAACAGCGCTGTTTTGGCTTTTTGGATGAATGTTGCACCTTGCACCGCGGATGTTGCACCCTGTGGATATCGATTCTTCGGACGGCCATAACTGTTGGCTCGTTTAGATTTACGGGAGCCATTACCAGTCAAAACGAAGCTCTCAGTGAGTTCTACGGCTTTGACAGCTGTAAGCAGTCAATGGATAGTTTCATACCCAAAAAAGGCTATCCGAACCTCAATCGGGTCTCTGAAGTTTTTTGGCCTTCTCTTTTCCATCACGTGAATTTTTACGTTAAAACGGGATCACCGTGGCTGGTCTTCGATTTACCTTCCCTTGAGAGTGGTGCGCCATGGTATTGTTCCATTTCAAATCCCTGCACCCACTTCTAAAAGTCGAACGGCGCTATTTCGGCTTTTTGGACGAATGTTGCACCTTGCACCGCGGATGTTCCACCCTGTGGATATCGATTCTTCGGACGGCCATAACTGTTGGCTTGTTTATATTTACGGGAGCCATAACCAGTCAAAACGAAGCTCTCAGTGAGTTCTACGGCTTTGACAGCTGTAAGCCGTCAATGGATAGTTTCATACCCCAAAAAGGCTATCCGAACCTCAATCGGGTCTCTGAAGTTTTTTGGCCTTTTCTTTTCCATCACGTGAATTTTTTCGTTAAAACGGGATCACCGTGGCTGGTCTTCGATTTACCTTCCCTGGAGAGTGGTGCGCCATAGTACTGTTCCATTTCAAATCCCTGCACCCAGTTCTAAAAGTCGAATGGCGCTATTTCGGCTTTTTGGACGAATGTTGCACCTTGCACCGCGGATGTTCCACCCTGTGGATATCGATTCTTCGGATGGCCATAACTGTTGGCTTGTTTAGATTTACGGGAGCCATAACCAGTCAAAACGAAGCTCTCAGTGAGTTCTACGGCTTTGACAGCTGTAAGCAGTCAATGGATAGTTTCATACCCAAAAAAAGGCTATCCGAACCTCAATCGGGTCTCTGAAGTTTTTTGGCCTTCACTTTTCCATCACATGAATTTTTACGTTAAAACAAGATCACCGTGGCTGGTCTTCGATTTACCTTCCCTGGAGAGTGGTGCACCATGGTACTGTTCCATTTCAAATCCCTGCACCCACTTCTAAAAGTCGAACGGCGCTGTTTTGGCTTTTTGGACGAATGTTGCACCTTGCACCGCGGATGTTGCACCCTGTGGATATTGATTCTTTGGACGGCCATAACTGTTGGCTCGTTTAGAGTTACGGGAGCCATAACCAGTCAAAACGAAGCTCTCAGTTAGTTCTACGGCTTTGACGGCTGTAAGCCGTCAATGGATAGTTTCATACCCCAAAAAGGCTATCCGAACCTCAATCGGGTCTCTGAAGTTTTTTGGCCTTCTCTTTTCCATCACGTGAATTTTTACGTTAAAACGGGATCACCGTGGCTGGTCTTTGATTTACCTTCCCTGGAGAGTGGTGCACCATGGTACTGTTCCATTTCAAATCCCTGCACCCACTTCAAAAAGTCGAACAACGCTGTTTTGGCTTTTTGGATGAATGTTGCACCTTGCACCGCGGATGTTGCACCCTGTGGATATCGATTCTTCAGACGGCCATAACTGTTGGCTCGTTTAGATTTACGGGAGCCATAACCAGTCAAAACGAAGCACTCAGTGAGTTCTACGGCATTGACAGTTGTAAGCCGTCAATGGATAGTTTCATACCCAAAAAAGGCTATCCGAACCTCAATCGGGTTTCTGAAGTTTTTTGGCCTTCTCTTTTCCATCACGTAAATTTTTACGGTAAAACGTGATCACCGTGGCTGGTCTTCGATTTACCTTCCCTGGAGAGTGGTGCGCCATGGTACTGTTCCATTTCAAATCCCTGCACCCACTTCTTAAAGTCGAACGGCGCTATTTCGGCTTTTTGGACGAATGTTGCACCTTGCACCGCGGATGTTGCACCCTATGGATATCGATTCTTCGGACGGCCATAACTGTTGGCTCGTTTAGATTTACGGGAGCCATTACCAGTCAAAACGAAGCTCTCAGTGAGTTCTACGGCTTTGACAGCTGTAAGCAGTCAATGGATAGTTTCATACCCAAAAAAGGCTATCCGAACCTCAATCGGGTCTCTGAAGTTTTTTGGCCTTCTCTTTTCCATCACGTGAATTTTTACGTTAAAACGGGATCACCGTGGCTGGTCTTCGATTTACCTTCCCTTGAGAGTGGTACGCCATGGTATTGTTCCATTTCAAATCCCTGCACCCACTTCTAAAAGTCGAACGGCGCTATTTCGGCTTTTTGGACGAATGTTGCACCTTGCACCGCGGATGTTCCACCCTGTGGATATCGATTCTTCGGACGACCATAACTGTTGGCTTGTTTAGATTTACGGGAGCCATAACCAGTCAAAACGAAGCTCTCAGTGAGTTCTACGGCTTTGACAGCTGTAAGCCATCAATGGATAGTTTCATACCCCAAAAAGGCTATCCGAACCTCAATCGGGTCTCTGAAGTTTTTTGGCCTTTTCTTTTCCATCACGTGAATTTTTTCGTTAAAACGGGATCACCGTGGCTGGTCTTCGATTTACCTTCCCTGGAGAGTGGTGCACCATGGTGCTGTTCCATTTCAAATCCCTGCACCCACTTCTAAAAGTCGAACGGCGCTATTTCGGCTTTTTGGACGAATGTTGCACCTTGCACCGCGGATGTTCCACCCTGTGGATATCGATTCTTCGGATGGCCATAACTGTTAGCTTGTTTAGATTTACGGGAGCCATAACCAGTCAAAACGAAGCTCTCAGTGAGTTCTACGGCTTTGACAGCTGTAAGCAGTCAATGGATAGTTTCATACCCAAAAAAAGGCTATCCGAACCTCAATCGGGTCTCTGAAGTTTTTTGGCCTTCACTTTTCCATCACATGAATTTTTACGTTAAAACAAGATCACCGTGGCTGATCTTCGATTTACCTTCCCTGGAGAGTGGTGCACCATATTACTGTTCCATTTCAAATCCCTGCACCCACTTCTAAAAGTCGAACGGCGCTGTTTCGGCTTTTTGGACGAATGTTGCACCTTGCACCGCGGATGTTGCACCCTGTGGATATCGATTCTTCGGACGGCCATAACTGTTGGCTCGTTTAGAGTTACGGGAGCCATAACCAGTCAAAACGAAGCTCTCAGTTAGTTCTACGGCTTTGACGGCTGTAAGCCGTCAATGGATAGTTTCATACCCCAAAAAGGCTATCCGAACCTCAATCGGGTCTCTGAAGTTTTTTGGCCTTCTCTTTTCCATCACGTGAATTTTTACGTTAAAACGGGATCACCGTGGCTGGTCTTTGATTTACCTTCCCTGGAGAGTGGTGCACCATGGTACTGTTCCATTTCAAATCCCTGCACCCACTTCAAAAAGTCGAACAGCGCTGTTTTGGCTTTTTGGATGAATGTTGCACCTTGCACCGCGGATGTTGCACCCTGTGGATATCGATTCTTCAGACGGCCATAACTGTTGGCTCGTTTAGATTTACGGGAGCCATAACCAGTCAAAACGAAGCTTTCAGTGAGTTCTACGGCTTTGACAGCTGTAAGCCGTCAATGGATAGTTTCATACCCAAAAAAGGCTATCCGAACCTCAATCGGGTCTCTGAAGTTTTTTGGCCTTCTCTTTTCCATCACGTAAATTTTTACGTTAAAACGGGATCACCGTGGCTGGTCTTCGATTTACCTTCCCTGGAGAGTGGTGCGCCATGGTACTGTTCCATTTCAAATCCCTGCACCCACTTCTAAAAGTCGAATGGCGCTATTTCGGCTTTTTGGACGAATGTTGCACCTTGCACCGCGGATGTTGCACCCTGTGGATATCAATTCTTCGGACGGCCATAACTGTTGGCTCGTTTAGATTTACGGGAGCCATAACCAGTCAAAACGAAGCTCTCAGTGAGTTCTACGGCTTTGACGGCTGTAAGCCGTCAATGGATAGTTTCATACCCAAAAAAGGCTATCCGAACCTCAATCGGGTCTCTGAAGTTTTTTGGCCTTCTCTTTTCCATCACGTAAATTTTTACGTTAAAACGGGATCACCGTGGCTGGTCTTCGATTTACCTTCCCTGGAGAGTGGTGCGCCATGATACTGTTCCATTTCAAATCCCTGCACCCACTTCTAAAAGTCGAATGGCGCTATTTCGGCTTTTTGGACGAATGTTGCACCTTGCACCGCGGATGTTGCACCCTGTGGATATCGATTCTTCGGACGGCCATAACTGTTGGCTCGTTTAGATTTACGGGAGCCATTACCAGTCAAAACGAAGCTCTCAGTGAGTTCTACGGCTTTGACAGCTGTAAGCAGTCAATGGATAGTTTCATACCCAAAAAAGGCTATCCGAACCTCAATCGGGTCTCTGAAGTTTTTTGGCCTTCTCTTTTCCATCACGTGAATTTTTTCGTTAAAACGGGATCACCGTGGCTGGTCTTCGATTTACCTTCCCTGGAGAGTGGTGCGCCATGGTATTGTTCCATTTCAAATCCCTGCACCCACTTCTAAAAGTCGAACGGCGCTATTTCGGCTTTTTGGACGAATGTTGCACCTTGCACCGCGGATGTTCCACCCTGTGGATATCGATTCTTCGGACGGCCATAACTGTTGGCTTGTTTATATTTACGGGAGCCATAACCAGTCAAAACGAAGCTCTCAGTGAGTTCTACGGCTTTGACAGCTGTAAGCCGTCAATGGATAGTTTCATACCCCAAAAAGGCTATCCGAACCTCAATCGGGTCTCTGAAGTTTTTTGGCCTTTTCTTTTCCATCACGTGAATTTTTTCGTTAAAACGGGATCACCGTGGCTGGTCTTCGATTTACCTTCCCTGGAGAGTGGTGCGCCATAGTACTGTTCCATTTCAAATCCCTGCACCCAGTTCTAAAAGTCGAATGGCGCTATTTCGGCTTTTTGGACGAATGTTGCACCTTGCACCGCGGATGTTCCACCCTGTGGATATCGATTCTTCGGATGGCCATAACTGTTGGCTTGTTTAGATTTACGGGAGCCATAACCAGTCAAAACGAAGCTCTCAGTGAGTTCTACGGCTTTGACAGCTGTAAGCAGTCAATGGATAGTTTCATACCCAAAAAAAGGCTATCCGAACCTCAATCGGGTCTCTGAAGTTTTTTGGCCTTCACTTTTCCATCACATGAATTTTTACGTTAAAACAAGATCACCGTGGCTGGTCTTCGATTTACCTTCCCTGGAGAGTGGTGCACCATGGTACTGTTCCATTTCAAATCCCTGCACCCACTTCTAAAAGTCGAACGGCGCTGTTTTGGCTTTTTGGATGAATGTTGCACCTTGCACCGCGGATGTTGCACCCTGTGGATATTGATTCTTTGGATGGCCATAACTGTTGGCTCGTTTAGAGTTACGGGAGCCATAACCAGTCAAAACGAAGCTCTCAGTTAGTTCTACGGCTTTGATGGCTGTAAGCCGTCAATGGATAGTTTCATACCCCAAAAAGGCTATCCGAACCTCAATCGGGTCTCTGAAGTTTTTTGACCTTCTCTTTTCCATCACGTGAATTTTTACGTTAAAACGGGATCACCGTGGCTGGTCTTTGATTTACCTTCCCTGGAGAGTGGTGCACCATGGTACTGTTCCATTTCAAATCCCTGCACCCACTTCAAAAAGTCGAACAACGCTGTTTTGGCTTTTTGGATGAATGTTGCACCTTGCACCGCGGATGTTGCACCCTGTGGATATCGATTCTTCAGACGGCCATAACTGTTGGCTCGTTTAGATTTACGGGAGCCATAACCAGTCAAAACGAAGCACTCAGTGAGTTCTACGGCATTGACAGTTGTAAGCCGTCAATGGATAGTTTCATACCCAAAAAAGGCTATCCGAACCTCAATCGGGTTTCTGAAGTTTTTTGGCCTTCTCTTTTCCATCACGTAAATTTTTACGGTAAAACGTGATCACCGTGGCTGGTCTTCGATTTACCTTCCCTGGAGAGTGGTGCGCCATGGTACTGTTCCATTTCAAATCCCTGCACCCACTTCTTAAAGTCGAACGGCGCTATTTCGGCTTTTTGGACGAATGTTGCACCTTGCACCGCGGATGTTGCACCCTATGGATATCGATTCTTCGGACGGCCATAACTGTTGGCTCGTTTAGATTTACGGGAGCCATTACCAGTCAAAACGAAGCTCTCAGTGAGTTCTACGGCTTTGACAGCTGTAAGCAGTCAATGGATAGTTTCATACCCAAAAAAGGCTATCCGAACCTCAATCGGGTCTCTGAAGTTTTTTGGCCTTCTCTTTTCCATCACGTGAATTTTTACGTTAAAACGGGATCACCGTGGCTGGTCTTCGATTTACCTTCCCTTGAGAGTGGTACGCCATGGTATTGTTCCATTTCAAATCCCTGCACCCACTTCTAAAAGTCGAACGGCGCTATTTCGGCTTTTTGGACGAATGTTGCACCTTGCACCGCGGATGTTCCACCCTGTGGATATCGATTCTTCGGACGACCATAACTGTTGGCTTGTTTAGATTTACGGGAGCCATAACCAGTCAAAACGAAGCTCTCAGTGAGTTCTACGGCTTTGACAGCTGTAAGCCATCAATGGATAGTTTCATACCCCAAAAAGGCTATCCGAACCTCAATCGGGTCTCTGAAGTTTTTTGGCCTTTTCTTTTCCATCACGTGAATTTTTTCGTTAAAACGGGATCACCGTGGCTGGTCTTCGATTTACCTTCCCTGGAGAGTGGTGCACCATGGTGCTGTTCCATTTCAAATCCCTGCACCCACTTCTAAAAGTCGAACGGCGCTATTTCGGCTTTTTGGACGAATGTTGCACCTTGCACCGCGGATGTTCCACCCTGTGGATATCGATTCTTCGGATGGCCATAACTGTTAGCTTGTTTAGATTTACGGGAGCCATAACCAGTCAAAACGAAGCTCTCAGTGAGTTCTACGGCTTTGACAGCTGTAAGCAGTCAATGGATAGTTTCATACCCAAAAAAAGGCTATCCGAACCTCAATCGGGTCTCTGAAGTTTTTTGGCCTTCACTTTTCCATCACATGAATTTTTACGTTAAAACAAGATCACCGTGGCTGATCTTCGATTTACCTTCCCTGGAGAGTGGTGCACCATATTACTGTTCCATTTCAAATCCCTGCACCCACTTCTAAAAGTCGAACGGCGCTGTTTCGGCTTTTTGGACGAATGTTGCACCTTGCACCGCGGATGTTGCACCCTGTGGATATCGATTCTTCGGACGGCCATAACTGTTGGCTCGTTTAGAGTTACGGGAGCCATAACCAGTCAAAACGAAGCTCTCAGTTAGTTCTACGGCTTTGACGGCTGTAAGCCGTCAATGGATAGTTTCATACCCCAAAAAGGCTATCCGAACCTCAATCGGGTCTCTGAAGTTTTTTGGCCTTCTCTTTTCCATCACGTGAATTTTTACGTTAAAACGGGATCACCGTGGCTGGTCTTTGATTTACCTTCCCTGGAGAGTGGTGCACCATGGTACTGTTCCATTTCAAATCCCTGCACCCACTTCAAAAAGTCGAACAGCGCTGTTTTGGCTTTTTGGATGAATGTTGCACCTTGCACCGCGGATGTTGCACCCTGTGGATATCGATTCTTCAGACGGCCATAACTGTTGGCTCGTTTAGATTTACGGGAGCCATAACCAGTCAAAACGAAGCTTTCAGTGAGTTCTACGGCTTTGACAGCTGTAAGCCGTCAATGGATAGTTTCATACCCAAAAAAGGCTATCCGAACCTCAATCGGGTCTCTGAAGTTTTTTGGCCTTCTCTTTTCCATCCCGTAAATTTTTACGTTAAAACGGGATCACCGTGGCTGGTCTTCGATTTACCTTCCCTGGAGAGTGGTGCGCCATGGTACTGTTCCATTTCAAATCCCTGCACCCACTTCTAAAAGTCGAATGGCGCTATTTCGGCTTTTTGGACGAATGTTGCACCTTGCACCGCGGATGTTGCACCCTGTGGATATCAATTCTTCGGACGGCCATAACTGTTGGCTCGTTTAGATTTACGGGAGCCATAACCAGTCAAAACGAAGCTCTCAGTGAGTTCTACGGCTTTGACGGCTGTAAGCCGTCAATGGATAGTTTCATACCCAAAAAAGGCTATCCGAACCTCAATCGGGTCTCTGAAGTTTTTTGGCCTTCTCTTTTCCATCACGTAAATTTTTACGTTAAAACGGGATCACCGTGGCTGGTCTTCGATTTACCTTCCCTGGAGAGTGGTGCGCCATGATACTGTTCCATTTCAAATCCCTGCACCCACTTCTAAAAGTCGAATGGCGCTATTTCGGCTTTTTGGACGAATGTTGCACCTTGCACCGCGGATGTTGCACCCTGTGGATATCGATTCTTCGGACGGCCATAACTGTTGGCTCGTTTAGATTTACGGGAGCCATTACCAGTCAAAACGAAGCTCTCAGTGAGTTCTACGGCTTTGACAGCTGTAAGCAGTCAATGGATAGTTTCATACCCAAAAAAGGCTATCCGAACCTCAATCGGGTCTCTGAAGTTTTTTGGCCTTCTCTTTTCCATCACGTGATTTTTTTCGTTAAAACGGGATCACCGTGGCTGGTCTTCGATTTACCTTCCCTGGAGAGTGGTGCGCCATGGTATTGTTCCATTTCAAATCCCTGCACCCACTTCTAAAAGTCGAACGGCGCTATTTCGGCTTTTTGGACGAATGTTGCACCTTGCACCGCGGATGTTCCACCCTGTGGATATCGATTCTTCGGACGGCCATAACTGTTGGCTTGTTTATATTTACGGGAGCCATAACCAGTCAAAACGAAGCTCTCAGTGAGTTCTACAGCTTTGACAGCTGTAAGCCGTCAATGGATAGTTTCATACCCCAAAAAGGCTATCCGAACCTCAATCGGGTCTCTGAAGTTTTTTGGCCTTTTCTTTTCCATCACGTGAATTTTTTCGTTAAAACGGGATCACCGTGGCTGGTCTTCGATTTACCTTCCCTGGAGAGTGGTGCGCCATAGTACTGTTCCATTTCAAATCCCTGCACCCAGTTCTAAAAGTCGAATGGCGCTATTTCGGCTTTTTGGACGAATGTTGCACCTTGCACCGCGGATGTTCCACCCTGTGGATATCGATTCTTCGGATGGCCATAACTGTTGGCTTGTTTAGATTTACGGGAGCCATAACCAGTCAAAACGAAGCTCTCAGTGAGTTCTACGGCTTTGACAGCTGTAAGCAGTCAATGGATAGTTTCATACCCAAAAAAAGGCTATCCGAACCTCAATCGGGTCTCTGAAGTTTTTTGGCCTTCACTTTTCCATCACATGAATTTTTACGTTAAAACAAGATCACCGTGGCTGGTCTTCGATTTACCTTCCCTGGAGAGTGGTGCACCATGGTACTGTTCCATTTCAAATCCCTGCACCCACTTCTAAAAGTCGAACGGCGCTGTTTTGGCTTTTTGGACGAATGTTGCACCTTGCACCGCGGATGTTGCACCCTGTGGATATTGATTCTTTGGACGGCCATAACTGTTGGCTCGTTTAGAGTTACGGGAGCCATAACCAGTCAAAACGAAGCTCTCAGTTAGTTCTACGGCTTTGACGGCTGTAAGCCGTCAATGGATAGTTTCATACCCCAAAAAGGCTATCCGAACCTCAATCGGGTCTCTGAAGTTTTTTGGCCTTCTCTTTTCCATCACGTGAATTTTTACGTTAAAACGGGATCACCGTGGCTGGTCTTTGATTTACCTTCCCTGGAGAGTGGTGCACCATGGTACTGTTCCATTTCAAATCCCTGCACCCACTTCAAAAAGTCGAACAACGCTGTTTTGGCTTTTTGGATGAATGTTGCACCTTGCACCGCGGATGTTGCACCCTGTGGATATCGATTCTTCAGACGGCCATAACTGTTGGCTCGTTTAGATTTACGGGAGCCATAACCAGTCAAAACGAAGCACTCAGTGAGTTCTACGGCATTGACAGTTGTAAGCCGTCAATGGATAGTTTCATACCCAAAAAAGGCTATCCGAACCTCAATCGGGTTTCTGAAGTTTTTTGGCCTTCTCTTTTCCATCACGTAAATTTTTACGGTAAAACGTGATCACCGTGGCTGGTCTTCGATTTACCTTCCCTGGAGAGTGGTGCGCCATGGTACTGTTCCATTTCAAATCCCTGCACCCACTTCTTAAAGTCGAACGGCGCTATTTCGGCTTTTTGGACGAATGTTGCACCTTGCACCGCGGATGTTGCACCCTATGGATATCGATTCTTCGGACGGCCATAACTGTTGGCTCGTTTAGATTTACGGGAGCCATTACCAGTCAAAACGAAGCTCTCAGTGAGTTCTACGGCTTTGACAGCTGTAAGCAGTCAATGGATAGTTTCATACCCAAAAAAGGCTATCCGAACCTCAATCGGGTCTCTGAAGTTTTTTGGCCTTCTCTTTTCCATCACGTGAATTTTTACGTTAAAACGGGATCACCGTGGCTGGTCTTCGATTTACCTTCCCTTGAGAGTGGTACGCCATGGTATTGTTCCATTTCAAATCCCTGCACCCACTTCTAAAAGTCGAACGGCGCTATTTCGGCTTTTTGGACGAATGTTGCACCTTGCACCGCGGATGTTCCACCCTGTGGATATCGATTCTTCGGACGACCATAACTGTTGGCTTGTTTAGATTTACGGGAGCCATAACCAGTCAAAACGAAGCTCTCAGTGAGTTCTACGGCTTTGACAGCTGTAAGCCATCAATGGATAGTTTCATACCCCAAAAAGGCTATCCGAACCTCAATCGGGTCTCTGAAGTTTTTTGGCCTTTTCTTTTCCATCACGTGAATTTTTTCGTTAAAACGGGATCACCGTGGCTGGTCTTCGATTTACCTTCCCTGGAGAGTGGTGCACCATGGTGCTGTTCCATTTCAAATCCCTTCACCCACTTCTAAAAGTCGAACGGCGCTATTTCGGCTTTTTGGACGAATGTTGCACCTTGCACCGCGGATGTTCCACCCTGTGGATATCGATTCTTCGGATGGCCATAACTGTTAGCTTGTTTAGATTTACGGGAGCCATAACCCGTCAAAACGAAGCTCTCAGTGAGTTCTACGGCTTTGACAGCTGTAAGCAGTCAATGGATAGTTTCATACCCAAAAAAAGGCTATCCGAACCTCAATCGGGTCTCTGAAGTTTTTTGGCCTTCACTTTTCCATCACATGAATTTTTACGTTAAAACAAGATCACCGTGGCTGATCTTCGATTTACCTTCCCTGGAGAGTGGTGCACCATATTACTGTTCCATTTCAAATCCCTGCACCCACTTCTAAAAGTCGAACGGCGCTGTTTCGGCTTTTTGGACGAATGTTGCACCTTGCACCGCGGATGTTGCACCCTGTGGATATCGATTCTTCGGACGGCCATAACTGTTGGCTCGTTTAGAGTTACGGGAGCCATAACCAGTCAAAACGAAGCTCTCAGTTAGTTCTACGGCTTTGACGGCTGTAAGCCGTCAATGGATAGTTTCATACCCCAAAAAGGCTATCCGAACCTCAATCGGGTCTCTGAAGTTTTTTGGCCTTCTCTTTTCCATCACGTGAATTTTTACGTTAAAACGGGATCACCGTGGCTGGTCTTTGATTTACCTTCCCTGGAGAGTGGTGCACCATGGTACTGTTCCATTTCAAATCCCTGCACCCACTTCAAAAAGTCGAACAGCGCTGTTTTGGCTTTTTGGATGAATGTTGCACCTTGCACCGCGGATGTTGCACCCTGTGGATATCGATTCTTCAGACGGCCATAACTGTTGGCTCGTTTAGATTTACGGGAGCCATAACCAGTCAAAACGAAGCTTTCAGTGAGTTCTACGGCTTTGACAGCTGTAAGCCGTCAATGGATAGTTTCATACCCAAAAAAGGCTATCCGAACCTCAATCGGGTCTCTGAAGTTTTTTGGCCTTCTCTTTTCCATCACGTAAATTTTTACGTTAAAACGGGATCACCGTGGCTGGTCTTCGATTTACCTTCCCTGGAGAGTGGTGCGCCATGGTACTGTTCCATTTCAAATCCCTGCACCCACTTCTAAAAGTCGAATGGCGCTATTTCGGCTTTTTGGACGAATGTTGCACCTTGCACCGCGGATGTTGCACCCTGTGGATATCAATTCTTCGGACGGCCATAACTGTTGGCTCGTTTAGATTTACGGGAGCCATAACCAGTCAAAACGAAGCTCTCAGTGAGTTCTACGGCTTTGACGGCTGTAAGCCGTCAATGGATAGTTTCATACCCAAAAAAGGCTATCCGAACCTCAATCGGGTCTCTGAAGTTTTTTGGCCTTCTCTTTTCCATCACGTAAATTTTTACGTTAAAACGGGATCACCGTGGCTGGTCTTCGATTTACCTTCCCTGGAGAGTGGTGCGCCATGATACTGTTCCATTTCAAATCCCTGCACCCACTTCTAAAAGTCGAATGGCGCTATTTCGGCTTTTTGGACGAATGTTGCACCTTGCACCGCGGATGTTGCACCCTGTGGATATCGATTCTTCGGACGGCCATAACTGTTGGCTCGTTTAGATTTACGGGAGCCATTACCAGTCAAAACGAAGCTCTCAGTGAGTTCTACGGCTTTGACAGCTGTAAGCAGTCAATGGATAGTTTCATACCCAAAAAAGGCTATCCGAACCTCAATCGGGTCTCTGAAGTTTTTTGGCCTTCTCTTTTCCATCACGTGAATTTTTACGTTAAAACGGGATCACCGTGGCTGGTCTTCGATTTACCTTCCCTTGAAAGTGGTGCGCCATGGTATTGTTCCATTTCAAATCCCTGCACCCACTTCTAAAAGTCGAACGGCGCTATTTCGGCTTTTTGGACGAATGTTGCACCTTGCACCGCGAATGTTCCACCCTGTGGATATCGATTCTTCGGACGGCCATAACTGTTGGCTTGTTTAGATTTATGGGAGCCATAACCAGTCAAAACGAAGCTCTCAGTGAGTTCTACGGCTTTGACAGCTGTAAGCAGTCAATGGATAGTTTCATACCCAAAAAAGGCTATCCGAACCTCAATCGGGTCTCTGAAGTTTTTTGGACTTCTCTTTTCCATCACGTGAATTTTTACGTTAAAACGAGATCACCGTGGCTGGTCTTCGATTTACCTTCCCTGGAGAGTGGTGCACCATGGTGCTGTTCCATTTGAAATCCCTGCACCCACTTCTAAAAGTCGAACGGCGTTGTTTCGGCATTTTGGATGAATGTTGCACCTTGCACCGCGGATGTTGCACCCTGTGGATATCGATTCTTCAGACGGGCATAACTGTTGGCTCGTTTAGATTTACGGGAGCCATAACCAGTCAAAACGAAGCTCTCAGTGAGTTCTACGGCTTTGACTACTTTAAGCCGTCAATGGATAGTTTCAGACCCAAAAAAGGCAATCCAAACCTCAATCGGGTCTTTGAAGTTTTTTGGCCTTCTCTTTTCCATCACGTAAATTTTTACGTTAAAACGGGATCTCCGTGGCTGATCTTCGATTTACCTTCCCTGGAGAGTGGTGCGCCATGGTACTGTTCCATTTCAAGTCCCTACACCCACTTCTAAAAGTCGAACGGCGCTGTTTCTGCTTTTTGGACGAATGTTGCACCTTGCACCGCGGATGTTGCACCCTGTGGATATCGATTCTTCGGACGGCCATAACTGTTGGCTCGTTTAGATTTACGGGAGCCATAACCAGTCAAAACGAAGCTCTCAGTGAGTTCTACGGCTTTGACAGCTGTAAGCCGTCAATGGATAGTTTCATACCCAAAAAAGGCTATCCGAACCTCAATCGGATCTCTGAAGTTTTTTGGCCTTCTCTTTTCCATCACGTAAATTTTTACGTTAAAACGGGATCACCGTGGCTGGTCTTCGATTTACCTTCCCTGGAGAGTGGTGCGCCATGGTACTGTTCCATTTCAAATCCCTACACCCACTTCTAAAAGTCGAACGGCGCTATTTCGGCTTTTTGGACGAATGTTGCACCTTGCACCGCGGATGTTGCACCCTGTGGATATCGATTCTTCGGACGGCCATAACTGTTGGCTTGTTTAGATTTACGGAAGCCATAACCAGTCAAAATGAAGCTCTCAGTGAGTTCTACGGCTTAGACAGTTGTAAGCAGTCAATGGATAGTTTCATACCCAAAAAAGGCTATCCGAACCTCAATCGGGTCTCTGAAGTTTTTTGGCCTTCTCTTTTCCATAACGTGAATTTTTACGTTAAAACGAGATCACCGTGGCTAGTCTTCGATTTACCTTCCCTGGAGAGTGGTGCACCATGGTACTGTTCCATTTCAAATCCCTGCACCCACTTCTAAAAGTCGAACGGCGCTGTTTCGGCTTTTTGGACGAATGTTGCACCTTGCACCGCGGATGTTGCACACTGTGGATATCGATTCTTCGGACGGCCATAACTATTGGCTCGTTTAGAGTTACGGGAGCCATAACCAGTCAAAACGAAGCTCTCAGTTAGTTCTACGGCTTTGGCACCTGTAAGCCGTCAATGGATAGTTTCATACGGAAAAAAAGCTATCCGAACTTCAATCGGGTCTATGAAGTTTTTTGGCCTTCTCTTTTCCATCACGTGAATTTTTACGTTAAAACGAGATCACCGTGGCTGGTCTTCGATTTACCTTCCCTGGAGAGTGGTGCACCATGGTACTGTTCCATTTCAAATCCCTGCACCCACTTCTAAAAGTCGAACGGTGCTGTTTCGGCTTTTTGGACGAATGTTGCACCTTGCACCGCGGATGTTGAACCCTATGGATATCGATTCTTCAGACGGCCATAACTATTGGCTCGTTTAGAGTTAAAGGAGCCCTAACCAGTCAAAACGAAGCTCTCAGTTAGTTCTACGGGTTTGATGGCTGTAAGCCGTCAATGGATAGTTTCATACCTAAAAAAGGCTATCCGAACCTCAATCGGGTCTCTGAAGTTTTTTGGCCTTCTCTTTTCCATCACGTGAATTTTTACGTTAAAACGGGATCACCGTGGCTGGTCTTCGATTTAACTTCCCTAGATAGTGGTGCACCATGGTACTGTTCCATTCCAATCCCTGCACCCACTTCTAAAAGTCGAACGGCGGTGTTTCGGCTTTTTGGACGAATGTTGCACCTTGCACCGCGGATGTTGCACCCTGTGGATATCGATTCTTCGGACGACCATAACTGTTGGCTCGTTTAGATTTATGGGAGCCATAACCAGTCAAAACGAAGCTCTCAGTGAGTTCTACGGCTTTGATAGTTGTAAGCCGTCAATGGATAGTTTCATACCCAAAAAAGGCTATCCGAACCTCAATCGGGTCTCTGAAGTTTTTTGGCCTTCTCTTTTCCATCACGTGAATTTTTATGTTAAAACGGGATCACCGTGGCTGGTCTTTGATTTACCTTCCCTGGAGAGTGGTGCACCATGGTACTGTTCCATTTCAAATCCCTGCACCCACTTCTAAAAGTCGAACAGCGCTGTTTCGTCTTTTTGGATGAATGTTGCACCTTGCACCGCGGATGTTGCACCCTGTGGATATCGATTCTTCGGACGACCATAACTGTTGGCTCGTTTAGATTTACGGGAGCCATAACCAGTCAAAACGAAGCTATCAGTGAGTTCTATGGCTTTGATGGCTATAAGCTGTCAATGGATAGTTTCATACCCAAAAAAGGCTATCCGAACCTCAATCGGGTCTGTGAATATTTTTGGCCTTCTCTTTTCCATCACGTAAATTTTTATGTTAAAACGGGATCACCGTGGTTGGTCTTCGATTTACCTTCCCTGGAGAGTGGTGCGCCATGGTACTGTTCCATTTCAAATCCCTGCACCCACTTCTAAAAGTCGAACGGCGCTATTTCGGCTTTTTGGACGAATGTTGCACCTTGCACCGCGGATGTTGCACCCTGTGGATATCGATTCTTCAGACGGCCATAACTGTTGGCTCGTTTAGATTTACGGGAGCCATAACCAGTCAAAACGAAGCTCTCAGTGAGTTCTATGGCTTTGACAGCTGTAAGCCGTCAATGGATAGTTTCATACCCAAAAAAGGCTATCCGAACCTCAATCGGGTCTCTGAAGTTTTTTGGCCTTCTCTTTTCCATCACGTAAATTTTTACGTTAAAACGGGATCACCGTGGCTGGTCTTCGATTTACCTTCCCTGGAGAGTGGTGAGCCATGGTACTGTTCCATTTCAAATCCCTACACCGACTTCTAAAAGTCGAACGGCGCTATTTCGGCTTTTTGAACGAATGTTGCACCTTGCACCGCGGATGTTGCACCCTGTGGATATCGATTCTTCGGACGGCCATAACTGTTGGCTCGTTTAGATTTACGGGAGCCATTACCAGTCAAAACGAAGCTCTCAGTGTGTTCTACGGCTTTGACAGCTGTAAGCAGTCAATGGATAGTTTCATACCCAAAAAAGGCTATCCGAACCTCAATCGGGTCTCTGAAGTTTTTTGGCCTTCTCTTTTCCATCACGTGAATTTTTACGTTAAAACGGGATCACCGTGGCTGGTCTTCGATTTACCTTCCCTTGAGAGTGGTGCGCCATGGTACTGTTCCATTTCAAATCCCTGCACCCACTTCTAAAAGTCGAACGGCGCTATTTCGGCTTTTTGGACGAATGTTGCACCTTGCACCGCGGATGTTCCACCCTGTGGATATCGATTCTTCGGACGGCCATAACTGTTGGCTTGTTTAGATTTATGGGAGCCATAACCAGTCAAAACGAAGCTCTCAGTGAGTTCTACGGCTTTGACAGCTGTAAGCAGTCAATGGAAAGTTTCATACCCAAAAAAGGCTATCCGAACCTCAATCGGGTCTCTGAAGTTTTTTGGACTTCTCTTTTCCATCACGTGAATTTTTACGTTAAAACGAGATCACCGTGGCTGGTCTTCGATTTACCTTCCCTGGAGAGTGGTGCACCATGGTGCTGTTCCATTTGAAATCCCTGCACCCACTTCTAAAAGTCGAACGGCGCTGTTTCGGCATTTTGGATGAATGTTGCACCTTGCACCGCGGATGTTGCACCCTGTGGATATCGATTCTTCAGACGGGCATTACTGTTGGCTCGTTTAGATTTACGGGAGCCATAACCAGTCAAAACGAAGCTCTCAGTGAGTTCTACGGCTTTGACTACTGTAAACCGTCAATGGATAGTTTCATACCCAAAAAAGTCTATCCGAACCTCAATCGGGTCTCTGAAGTTTTTTGGCCTTCTCTTTTCCATCACGTAAATTTTTACGTTAAAACGGGATCTCCGTGGCTGGTCTTCGATTTACCTTCCCTGGAGAGTGGTGCGCCATGGTACTGTTACATTTCAAGTCCCTACACCCACTTCTAAAAGTCGAACGGCGCTGTTTCGGTTTTTGGACGAATGTTGCACCTTGCACCGCGGATGTTGCACCCTGTGGATATCGATTCTTCGGACGGCCATAACTGTTGGCTCGTTTAGATTTACGGGAGCCATAACCAGTCAAAACGAAGCTCTCAGTGAGTTCTACGGCTTTGACAGCTGTAAGCCGTCAATGGATAGTTTCATACCCAAAAAAGGCTATCCGAACCTCAATCGGGTCTCTGAAGTTTTTTGGCCTTCTCTTTTCCATCACGTAAATTTTTACGTTAAAACGGGATCACCGTGGCTGGTCTTCGATTTACCTTCCCTGGAGAGTGGTGCGCCATGGTACTGTTCCATTTCAAATCCCTGCACCCACTTCTAAAAGTCGAACGGTGCTATTTCGGCTTTTTGGACGAATGTTGCACCTTGCACCGCGGATGTTGCACCCTGTGGATATCGATTCTTCGGACGGCCATAACTGTTGGCTTGTTTAGATTTACGGAAGCCATAACCAGTCAAAACGAAGCTCTCAGTGAGTTCTACGGCTTTGACAGTTGTAAGCAGTCTATGGATAGTTTCATACCCAAAAAAGGCTATCCGAACCTCAATCGGGTCTCTGAAGTTTTTTGGCCTTCTCTTTTCCATCACGTGACTTTTTACGTTAAAACGAGATCACCGTGGCTAGTCTTCGATTTACCTTCCCTGGAGAGTGGTGCACCATGGTACTGTTCCATTTCAAATCCCTGCACCCACTTCTAAAAGTCGAACGGCGCTGTTTCGGCTTTTTGGACGAATGTTGCACCTTGCACCGCGGATGTTGCACACTGTGGATATCGATTCTTCGGACGGCCATAACTGTTGGCTCGTTTAGAGTTACGGGAGTCATAACCAGTCAAAACGAAGCTCTCAGTTAGTTCTACGGCTTTGACAGCTGTAAGCCGTCAATGGATAGTTTCATACGGAAAAAAAGCTATCCGAACTTCAATCGGGTCTATGAAGTTTTTTGGCCTTCTCTTTTCCATCACGTGAATTTTTACGTTAAAACGAGATCACCGTGGCTGGTCTTCGATTTACCTTCCCTGGAGAGTGGTGCACCATGGTACTGTTCCATTTAAAATCCCTGCACCCACTTCTAAAAGTCGAACGGTGCTGTTTCGGCTTTTTGGACGAATGTTGCACCTTGCACCGCGGATGTTGAACCCTATGGATATCGATTCTTCGGACGGCCATAACTATTGGCTCGTTTAGAGTTACGGGAGCCATAACCAGTCAAAACGAAGCTCTCAGTTAGTTCTACGGCTTTGACGGTTGTAAGCCGTCAATGGATAGTTTCATACCTAAAAAAGGCTATCCGAACCTCAATCGGGTCTCTGAAGTTTTTTGGCCTTCTCTTTTCCATCACGTGAATTTTTACGTTAAAACGGGATCACCGTGGCTGGTCTTCGATTTAACTTCCCTAGAGAGTGGTGCACCATGGTACTGTTCCATTCCAATCCCTGCACCCACTTCTAAAAGTCGAACGGCGCTGTTTCGGCTTTTTGGACGAATGTTGCACCTTGCACCGCGGATGTTGCACCCTGTGGATATCGATTCTTCGGACGACCATAACTGTTGGCTCGTTTAGATTTATGGGAGCCATAACCAGTCAAAACGAACCTCTCAGTGAGTTCTACGGCTTTGATAGTTGTAAGCCGTCAATGGATAGTTCATACCCAAAAAAGGCTATCCGAACCTCAATCGGGTCTCTGAAGTTTTTTGGCCTTCTCTTTTCCATGACGTGAATTTTTATGTTAAAACGGGATCACCGTGGCTGGTCTTTGATTTACCTTCCCTGGAGAGTGGTGCACCATGGTACTGTTCCATTTCAAATCCCTACACCCACTTCTAAAAGTCGAACAGCGCTGTTTCGTCTTTTTGGATGAATGTTGCACCTTGCACCGGGGATGTTGCACCCTGTGGATATCGATTCTTCGGACGGCCATAACTGTTGGCTCGTTTAGATTTACGGGAGCCATAACCAGTCAAAACGAAGCTCTCAGTGAGTTCTACGGCTTTGACAGCTGTAAGCCGTCAATGGATAGTTTCATACCCAAAAAAGGCTATCTGAACCTCAATCGGGTCTCTGAATATTTTTGGCCTTCTCTTTTCCATCACGTAAATTTTTATGTTAAAACGGGATCACCGTGGTTGGTCTTCGATTTACCTTCCCTAGAGAGTGGTGCGCCATGGTACTGTTCCATTTCAAATCCCTGCACCCACTTCTAAAAGTCGAACGGCGCTGTTTCGGCTTTTTGGACGAATGTTGCACCCTGTGGATATCGATTCTTCAGACGGGCATAACTGTTGGCTCATTTAGATTTACGGGAGCCATAACCAGTCAAAACGAAGCTCTCAGTGAGTTCTACGGCTTTGACTGCTGTAAGCCGTCAATGGATAGTTTCATACCCAAAAAAGGCTATCCGAACCTCAATCGGGTCTCTGAAGTTTTTTGGCCTTCTCTTTTCCATCACGTAAATTTTTACGTTAAAACGGGATCTCCGTGGCTGGTCTTCGATTTACCTTCCCTGAAGAGTGGTGCGCCATGGTACTGTTCCATTTCAAGTCCCTACACCCACTTCTAAAAGTCGAACGACGCTGTTTCGGCTTTTTGGACGAATGTTGCACCTTGCACCGCGGATGTTGCACCCTGTGGATATCGATTCTTCGGACGGCCATAACTGTTGGCTTGTTTAGATTTACGGGAGCCATAACCAGTCAAAACGAAGCTCTCAGTGAGTTCTACGGCTTTGACAGCTGTAAACAGTCAATTCATAGTTTCATACCCAAAAAAGGCTATCTGAACCTCAATCGGGTCTTTGAAGTTTTTTGGCCTTCTCTTTTCCATCACGTGAATTTTTACATTAAAACGAGATCACCGTGGCTGGTCTTCGATTTACCTTCCATGGAGAGTGGTGCACCATGGTACTGTTCCATTTCAAATCCCTGCACCCACTTCTAAAAGTCGAACGGCGCTGTTTCGGCTTTTTGGACGAATGTTGCACCTTGCACCGCGGATGTTGCACCCTGTGGATATCGATTTTTCGGACGGCCATAACTGTTGGCTCGTTTAGAGTTACGGGAGCCATAACCAGTCAAAACGAAGCTCTCAGTTAGTTATACGGCTTTGACTGCTGTAAGCCGTCAATGGATAGTTTCATACCTAAAAAAAGCTATCTGAACCTCAATCGGGTCTCTGAAGTTTTTTGGCCTTCTCTTTTCCATCACGTGAATTTTTACGTTAAAACGGGATCACCATGGCTGGTCTTCGATTTACCTTCCCTAGAGAGTGGTGCACCATGGTACTGTTCCATTTCCAATCTCTGCACCCACTTCTAAAAGTTGAACGGCGCTGTTTCGGCTTTTTGGACGAATGTTGCACCTTGCACCGCGGATGTTGCACCCTGTGGATATCGATTCTTCGGACGGCCATAACTGTTGGCTCGTTTAGATTTATGGGAGCCATAACCAGTCAAAACGAAGCTCTCAGTGAGTTCTATGGCTTTGATAGCTGTAAGCCATCAATGGATAGTTTCATACCCAAAAAAGGCTATACGAACCTCAATCGGGTCTTTGAAGTTTTTTGGCCTTCTCTTTTCCATCACGTAAATTTTTACGTTAAAACGGGATCACCGTGGCTGGTCTTTGATTTACCTTCCCTGGAGAGTGGTGCACCATGGTACTGTTCCATTTCAAATCCCTGGACCCACTTCTAAAAGTCGAACAGCGCTGTTTCGGCTTTTTGGATGAATGTTGCACCTTGCACCGCGGATGTTGCACCCTATGGATATCGATTCTTCGGACGACCATAACTGTTGGCTCGTTTAGATTTACGGGAGCCATAACCAGTCAAAACGAAGCTCTCAGTGAGTTCTATGGCTTTGACAGCTGTAAGCCATCAATGGATGTTTCATACCCAAAAAAGGCTATCCGAACCTTAATCGGGTCTTTGAAGTTTTTTGGCCTTCTCTTTTCCATCACGTAAATTTTTACGTTAAAATGAGATCACCGTCGCTGGTCTTCGATTTACCTTCCCTGGAGAGTGGTGCACCATGGTACTGTTCCATTTCAAATCCCTGCACCCACTTCTAAAAGTCGAACGGCGCTGTTTCGGCTTTTTGGACGAATGTTGCACCCTGTGGATATCGATTCTTCGGACGGCCATAACTGTTGGCTCGTTTAGAGTTACGGGAGCCATAACCAGTCAAAACGAAGCTCTCAGTTAGTTCTACGGCTTTGACAGCTGTAAGCCGTCAATGGATAGTTTCATACCTAAAAAAGGCTATCCGAACCTCAATCGGGTCTCTGAAGTTTTTTGGCCTTCTCTTTTCCATCACGTGAATTTTTACGTTAAAACGGGATCACCGTGGCTGGTCTTCGATTTACCTTCCCTTGAGAATGGTGCGCCATGGTATTGTTCCATTTCAAATCCCTGCACCCACTTCTAAAAGTCGAACGGCGCTATTTCGGCTTTTTGGACGAATGTTGCACCTTGCACCGCGGATGTTCCACCCTGTGGATATCGATTCTTCGGACGGCCATAACTGTTGGCTTGTTTAGATTTATGGGAGCCATAACCAGTCAAAACGAAGCTCTCAGTGAGTTCTACGGCTTTGACAGCTGTAAGCAGTCAATGGATAGTTTCATACCCAAAAAAGGCTATCCGAACCTCAATCGGGTCTCTGAAGTTTTTTGGACTTCTCTTTTCCATCACGTGAATTTTTACGTTAAAACGAGATCACCATGGTTGGTCTTCGATTTACCTTCCCTGGAGAGTGGTGCACCATGGTGCTGTTCCATTTGAAATCCCTGCACCCACTTCTAAAAGTCGAACGGCGCTGTTTCGGCATTTTGGATGAATGTTGCACCTTGCACCGCGGATGTTGCACCCTGTGGATATCGATTCTTCAGACGGGCATAACTGTTGGCTCGTTTAGATTTACGGGAGCCATAACCAGTCAAAACGAAGCTCTCAGTGAGTTCTATGGCTTTGACTACTGTAAGCCGTCAATGGATAGTTTCATACCCAAAAAAGGCTATCCGAACCTCAATCGGGTCTCTGAAGTTTTTTGGCCTTCTCTTTTCCATCACGTAAATTTTTACGTTAAAACGGGATCTCCGTGGCTGGTCTTCGATTTACCTTCCCTGGAGAGTGGTGCGCCATGGTACTGTTCCATTTCAAGTCCCTACACCCACTTCTAAAAGTCGAACGGTGCTGTTTCGGCTTTTTGGACGAATGTTGCACCTTGCACCGCGGATGTTGCACCCTGTGGATATCAATTCTTCGGACGGCCATAACTGTTGGCTTGTTTAGATTTACGGGAGCCATAACCAGTCAAAACGAAGCTCTCAGTGAGTTCTATGGCTTTGACAGCTGTAAGCAGTCAATGGATAGTTTCATACCCAAAAAAGGCTATCTGAACCTCAATCGGGTCTTTGAAGTTTTTTGGCCTTCTCTTTTCCATCACGTGAATTTTTACATTAAAACGAGATCACCGTGGCTGGTCTTCGATTTACCTTCCCTGGAGAGTTGTGCACCATGGTACTGTTCCATTTCAAATCCCTGCACCCACTTCTAAAAGTCGAACGGCGCTGTTTCGGCTTTTTGGACGAATGTTGCACCTTGCACCGCGGATGTTGCACCCTGTGGATATCGATTTTTCGGACGGCCATAACTGTTGGCTCGTTTAGAGTTACGGGAGCCATAACCAGTCAAAACGAAGCTCTCAGTTAGTTATACGGCTTTGACTGCTGTAAGCCGTCAATGGA
This sequence comes from Allium fistulosum, assembly GCA_030737815.1. Lineage (NCBI taxonomy): Eukaryota > Viridiplantae > Streptophyta > Magnoliopsida > Asparagales > Amaryllidaceae > Allium > Allium fistulosum. The sequence continues at coordinate 26,043,239 of JASFAW010000011.1, forward strand.
TAGTTTCATACCTAAAAAAGGCTATCCGAACCTCAATCGGGTCTCTGAAGTTTTTTGGCCTTCTCTTTTCCATCACGTGAATTTTTACGTTAAAACGGGATCACCATGGCTGGTCTTCGATTTACCTTCCCTAGAGAGTGGTGCACCATGGTACTGTTCCATTTCCAATCTCTGCACTCACTTCTAAAAGTTGAACGGCGCTGTTTCGGCTTTTTGGACGAATGTTGCACCTTGCACCGCGGATGTTGCACCCTGTGGATATCGATTCTTCGGACGGCCATAACTGTTGGCTCGTTTAGATTTATGGGAGCCATAACCAGTCAAAACAAAGCTCTCAGTGAGTTCTATGGCTTTGATAGTTGTAAGCCGTCAATGGATAGTTTCATACCCAAAAAAGGCTATACGAACCTCAATCGGGTCTTTGAAGTTTTTTGGCCTTCTCTTTTCCATCACGTAAATTTTTACGTTAAAACGGGATCACCGTGGCTGGTCTTTGATTTACCTTCCCTGGAGAGTGGTGCACCATGGTACTGTTCCATTTCAAATCCCTGGACCCACTTCTAAAAGTCGAACAGCGCTGTTTCGGCTTTTTGGATGAATGTTGCACCTTGCACCGCGGATGTTGCACCCTATGGATATCGATTCTTCGGACGGCCATAACTGTTGGCTCGTTTAGATTTACGGGAGCCATAACCAGTCAAAACGAAGCTCTCAGTGAGTTCTATGGCTTTGACAGCTGTAAGCCATCAATGGATGTTTCATACCCAAAAAAGGCTATCCGAACCTCAATCGGGTCTTTGAAGTTTTTTGGCCTTCTCTTTTCCATCACGTAAATTTTTACGTTAAAACGAGATCACCATCGCTGGTCTTCGATTTACCTTCCCTGGAGAGTGGTGCACCATGGTACTGTTCCATTTCAAATCCCTGCACCCACTTCTAAAAGTCGAACGGCACTGTTTCGGCTTTTTGGACGAATGTTGCACCCTATGGATATCGATTCTTCGGATGGCCATAACTGTTGGCTCGTTTAGAGTTACGGGAGCCATAACCAGTCAAAACGAAGCTCTCAGTTAGTTCTACGGCTTTGACAGCGGTAAGCCGTCAATGGATAGTTTCATACCTAAAAAAGGCTATCCGAACCTCAATCGGGTCTCTGAAGTTTTTTGGCCTTCTCTTTTCCATCACGTGAATTTTTACGTTAAAACGGGATCACCGTGGCTGGTCTTTGATTTACCTTCCCTTGAGAGTGGTGCGCCATGGTATTGTTCCATTTCAAATCCCTGCACCCACTTCTAAAAGTCGAACGGCGCTATTTCGGCTTTTTGGACGAATGTTGCACCTTGCACCGCGGATGTTCCACCCTGTGGATATCGATTCTTCGGACGGCCATAACTATTGGCTTGTTTAGATTTATGGGAGCCATAACCAGTCAAAACGAAGCTCTCAGTGAGTTCTACGGCTTTGACAGCTGTAAGCAGTCAATGGATAGTTTCATACCCAAAAAAGGCTATCCGAACCTCAATCGGGTCTCTGAAGTTTTTTGGACTTCTCTTTTCCATCACGTGAATTTTTACGTTAAAACGAGATCACCGTGGCTGGTCTTCGATTTACCTTCCCTGGAGAGTGGTGCACCATGGTGCTGTTCCATTTGAAATCCCTGCACCCACTTCTAAAAGTCGAACGGCGCTGTTTCGGCATTTTGGATGAATGTTGCACCTTGCACCGCGGATGTTGCACCCTGTGGATATCGATTCTTCAGACGGGCATAACTGTTGGCTCGTTTAGATTTACTGGAGCCATAACCAGTCAAAACGAAGCTCTCAGTGAGTTCTACGGCTTTGACTGTTGTAAGCCGTCAATGGATAGTTTCATACCCAAAAAAGGCTATCCGAACCTCAATCGGGTCTCTGAAGTTTTTTGGCCTTCTCTTTTCCATCACGTAAATTTTTACGTTAAAACGGGATCTCCGTGGCTGGTCTTCGATTTACCTTCCCTGGAGAGTGGTGCGCCATGGTACTGTTCCATTTCAAGTCCCTACACCCACTTCTAAAAGTCGAACGGCGCTGTTTCGGCTTTTTGGACGAATGTTGCACCTTGCACCGCGGATGTTGCACCCTGTGGATATCGATTCTTCGGACGGCCATAACTGTTGGCTCGTTTAGATTTACGGGAGCCATAACCAGTCAAAACGAAGCTCTCAGTGAGTTCTACGGCTTTGACTGCTGTAAGCCGTCAATGGATAGTTTCATACCCAAAAAAGTCTATCCGAACCTCAATCGGGTCTCTGAAGTTTTTTGGCCTTCTCTTTTCCATCACGTAAATTTTTACGTTAAAACGGGATCTCCGTGGCTGGTCTTCGATTTACCTTCCCTGGAGAGTGGTGCGCCATGGTACTGTTCCATTTCAAGTCCCTACACCCACTTCTAAAAGTCGAACGGCGCTGTTTCGGCTTTTTGGACGAATGTTGCACCTTGCACCGCGGATGTTGCACCCTGTGGATATCGATTCTTCGGACGGCCATAACTGTTGGCTTGTTTAGATTTACGGGAGCCATAACCAGTCAAAACGAAGCTCTCAGTGAGTTCTACGGCTTTGACAGCTGTAAGCCATCAATGGATGTTTCATACCCCAAAAAGGCTATCCGAACCTCAATCGGGTCTCTGAAGTTTTTTGGCCTTTTCTTTTCCATCACGTGAATTTTTTCGTTAAAACGGGATCACCGTGGCTGGTCTTCGATTTACCTTCCCTGGAGAGTGGTGCACCATGGTACTGTTCCATTTCAAATCCCTGCACCCACTTCTAAAAGTCGAACGGCCCTATTTCGGCTTTTTGGACGAATGTTGCACCTTGCACCGCGGATGTTGCACCCTGTGGATATCGATTTTTCGGACGGCCATAACTGTTGGCTCGTTTAGAGTTACGGGAGCCATAACCAGTCAAAACGAAGCTCTCAGTTAGTTATACGGCTTTGACTGCTGTAAGCCGTCAATGGATAGTTTCATACCTAAAAAAAGCTATCTGAACCTCAATCGGGTCTCTGAAGTTTTTTGGCCTTCTCTTTTCCATCACGTGAATTTTTACGTTAAAACGGGATCACCATGGCTGGTCTTCGATTTACCTTCCCTAGAGAGTGGTGCGCCATGGTACTGTTCCATTTCCAATCTCTGCACCCACTTCTAAAAGTTGAACGGCGTTGTTTCGGCTTTTTGGACGAATGTTGCACCTTGCACCGCGGATGTTGCACCCTGTGGATATCGATTCTTTGGACGGCCATAACTGTTGGCTCGTTTAGATTTATGGGAGCCATAACCAGTCAAAACGAAGCTCTCAGTGAGTTCTATGGCTTTGATAGCTGTAAGCCGTCAATGGATAGTTTCATACCCAAAAAAGGCTATACGAACCTCAATCGGGTCTTTGAAGTTTTTTGGCCTTCTCTTTTCCATCACGTAAATTTTTACGTTAAAACGGGATCACCGTGGCTGGTCTTTGATTTACCTTCCCTGGAGAGTGGTGCACCATGGTACTGTTCCATTTCAAATCCCTGGACCCACTTCTAAAAGTCGAACAGCGCTGTTTCGGCTTTTTGGATGAATGTTGCACCTTGCACCGCGGATGTTGCACCCTATGGATATCGATTCTTCGGACGGCCATAACTGTTGGCTCGTTTAGATTTACGGGAGCCATAACCAGTCAAAACGAAGCTCTCAGTGAGTTCTATGTCTTTGACAGCTGTAAGCCATCAATGGATGTTTCATACCCAAAAAAGGCTATCCGAACCTCAATCGGGTCTTTGAAGTTTTTTGGCCTTCTCTTTTCCATCACGTAAATTTTTACGTTAAAACGAGATCACCGTCGCTGGTCTGCGATTTACCTTCCCTGGAGAGTGGTGCACCATGGTACTGTTCCATTTCAAATCCCTGCACCCACTTCTAAAAGTCGAACGGCGCTGTTTCGGCTTTTTGGACGAATGTTGCACCCTGTGGATATCGATTCTTCGGACGGCCATAACTGTTGGCTCGTTTAGAGTTACGGGAGCCATAACCAGTCAAAACGAAGCTCTCAGTTAGTTCTACGGCTTTGACAGCTGTAAGCCGTCAATGGATAGTTTCATACCTAAAAAAGGCTATCCGAACCTCAATCGGGTCTCTGAAGTTTTTTGGCCTTCTCTTTTCCATCACGTGAATTTTTACGTTAAAACGGGATCACCGTGGCTGGTCTTCGATTTACCTTCCCTTGAGAGTGGTGCGCCATTGTATTGTTCCATTTCAAATCCCTGCACCCACTTCTAAAAGTCGAACGGCGCTATTTCGGCTTTTTGGACGAATGTTGCACCTTGCACCGCGGATGTTCCACCCTGTGGATATCGATTCTTCGGACGTCCATAACTATTGGCTTGTTTAGATTTATGGGAGCCATAACCAGTCAAAACGAAGCTCTCAGTGAGTTCTACGGCTTTGACAGCTGTAAGCAGTCAATGGATAGTTTCATACCCAAAAAAGGCTATCCGAACCTCAATCGGGTCACTGAAGTTTTTTGGACTTCTCTTTTCCATCACGTGAATTTTTACGTTAAAACGAGATCACCGTGGCTGGTCTTCGATTTACCTTCCCTGGAGAGTGGTGCACCATGGTGCTGTTCCATTTGAAATCCCTGCACCCACTTCTAAAAGTTGAACGGCGCTGTTTCAGCATTTTGGATGAATGTTGCACCTTGCACCGCGGATGTTGCACCCTGTGGATATCGATTCTTTAGACGGGCATAACTGTTGGCTCGTTTAGATTTACGGGAGCCATAACCAGTCAAAACGAAGCTCTCAGTGAGTTCTACGGCTTTGACTGTTGTAAGCCGTCAATGGATAGTTTCATACCCAAAAAAGGCTATCCGAACCTCAATCGGGTCTCTGAAGTTTTTTGGCCTTCTCTTTTCCATCACGTAAATTTTTACGTTAAAACGGGATCTCCGTGGCTGGTCTTCGATTTACCTTCCCTGGAGAGTGGTGCGCCATGGTACTGTTCCATTTCAAGTCCTTACACCCACTTCTAAAAGTCGAACGGCGCTGTTTCGGCTTTTTGGACGAATGTTGCACCTTGCACCGCGGATGTTGCACCCTGTGGATATCGATTCTTCGGACGGCCATAACTGTTGGCTCGTTTAGATTTACGGGAGCCATAACCAGTCAAAACGAAGCTCTCAGTGAGTTATACGGCTTTGACAGCTGTAAGCCGTCAATGGATAGTTTCATACCCAAAAAAGGCTATCCGAACCTCAATCGGGTCTCTGAAGTTTTTTGGCCTTCTCTTTTCCATCACGTAAATTTTTACGTTAAAACGGGATCACCGTGGCTGGTCTTCGATTTACCTTCCCTGGAGAGCGGTGCGCCATGGTACTGGTCCATTTCAAGTCCCTGCACCCACTTCTAAAAGTCGAACTGCGCTATTTCGGCTTTTTGGACGAATGTTGCACCTTGCACCGCGGATGTTGCACCCTTTGGATATCGATTCTTCGGACGGCCATAACTGTTGGCTTGTTTAGATTTACGGAAGCCATAACCAGTCAAAATGAAGCTCTCAGTGAGTTCTACGGCTTTGACAGTTGTAAGCAGTCAATGGATAGTTTCATACCCAAAAAAGGCTATCCGAACCTCAATCGGGTCTCTGAAGTTTTTTGGCCTTCTCTTTTCCATCACGTGAATTTTTACGTTAAAACGAGATAACCGTGGCTAGTCTTCGATTTACCTTCCCTGGAGAGTGGTGCACCATGGTACTGTTCCATTTCAAATCCCTGCACCGACTTCTAAAAGTCGAACGGCGCTGTTTCGGCTTTTTGGACGAATGTTGCACCTTGCACCGCGGATGTTGCACACTGTGGATATCGATTCTTCGGACGGCCATAACTGTTGGCTCGTTTAGAGTTACGGGAGCCATAACCAGTCAAAACAAAGCTCTCAGATAGTTCTACGGCTTTGAAAGCTGTAAGCCGTCAATGGATAGTTTCATACGGAAAAAAAGCTATCCGAACTTCAATCGGGTCTATGAAGTTTTTTGGCCTTCTCTTTTCCATCACGTGAATTTTTACGTTAATACGAGATCACCGTGGCTGGTCTTCGATTTACCTTCCCTGGAGAGTGGTGCACCATGGTACTGTTCCATTTCAAATCCCTGCACCCACTTCTAAAAGTCGAACGGTGCTGTTTCGGCTTTTTGGACGAATGTTGCACCTTGCACCGCGGATGTTGAACCCTATGGATATCGATTCTTCGGACGGCCATAACTATTGGCTCGTTTAGAGTTACGGGAGCCATAACCAGTCAAAACGAAGCTCTCAGTTAGTTCTACGGCTTTGACGGCTGTAAGCCGTCAATGGATAGTTTCATACCTAAAAAAGGCTATCCGAACCTCAATCGGGTCTCTGAAGTTTTTTGGCCTTCTCTTTTCCATCACGTGAATTTTTACGTTAAAACGGGATCACCGTGGCTGGTCTTCGATTTAACTTCCCTAGAGAGTGGTGCACCATGGTACTGTTCCATTCCAATCCCTGCACCCACTTCTAAAAGTCGAACGGCGCTGTTTCGGCTTTTTGGACGAATGTTGCACCTTGCACCGCGGATGTTGCACCCTGTGGATATCGATTCTTCGGACGACCATAACTGTTGGCTCGTTTAGATTTATGGGAGCCATAACCAGTCAAAACGAAGCTCTCAGTGAGTTCTACGGCTTTGATAGTTGTAAGCCGTCAATGGATAGTTTCATACCCAAAAAAGGCTATCCGAACCTCAATCGGGTCTCTGAAGTTTTTTGGCCTTCTCTTTTCCATCACGTGAATTTTTATGTTAAAACGGGATCACCGTGGCTGGTCTTTGATTTACCTTCCCTGGAGAGTGGTCCACCATGGTACTGTTCCATTTCAAATCCCTGCACCCACTTCTAAAAGTCGAACAGCGCTGTTTCGTCTTTTTGGATGAATGTTGCACCTTGCACCGCGGATGTTGCACCCTGTGGATATCGATTCTTCGGACGGGCATAACTGTTGGCTCGTTTAGATTTACGGGAGCCATAACCAGTCAAAACGAAGCTCTCAGTGAGTTTTACGGCTTTGACTGCAGTAAGCCGTCAATGGATAGTTTCATACCCAAAAAAGGCTATCCGAACCTCAATCGGGTCTCTGAAGTTTTTTGGCCTTCTCTTTTCCATCACGTAAATTTTTACGTTAAAACGGAATCTCCGTGGATGGTCTTCGATTTACCTTCCCTGGAGAGTGGTGCGCCATGGTACTGTTCCATTTCAAGTCCCTACACCCACTTCTAAAAGTCGAACGGCGCTGTTTCGGCTTTTTGGACGAATGTTGCACCTTGCATCGCGGATGTTGCACCCTGTGGATATCGATTCTTCGGACGGCCATAACTATTGGCTCGTTTAGATTTACGGGAGCCATAACCAGTCAAAATGAAGCTCTCAGTGAGTTATACGGCTTTGACCGCTGTAAGCCGTCAATGGATAGTTTCATACCCAAAAAAGGCTATCCGAACCTCAATCGGGTCTCTGAAGTTTTTTGGCCTTCTCTTTTCCATCACGTAAATTTTTACGTTAAAACGGGATCACCGTGGCTGGTCTTCGATTTACCTTCCCTGGAGAGTGGTGCGCCATGGTACTGTTCCATTTCAAATCCCTGCACCCACTTCTAAAAGTCGAACTGTGCTATTTTGGCTTTTTGGACGAATGTTGCACCTTGCACCGCGGATGTTGCACCCTGTGGATATCGATTCTTCGGACGGCCATAACTGTTGGCTTGTTTAGATTTACGGAAGCCATAACCAGTCAAAACGAAGCTCTCAGTGAGTTCTACGGCTTTGACAGTTGTAAGCAGTCAATGGATAGTTTCATACCCAAAAAAGGCTATCCGAACCTCAATCGGGTCTCTGAAGTTTTTTGGCCTTCTCTTTTCCATCACGTGAATTTTTACGTTAAAACGAGATCACCGTGGCTAGTCTTCGATTTACCTTCCCTGGAGAGTGGTGCACCATGGTACTGTTCCATTTCAAATCCCTGCACCGACTTCTAAAAGTCGAACGGCGCTGTTTCGGCTTTTTGGACGAATATTGCACCTTGCACCGCGGATGTTTCACACTATGGATATCGATTCTTCGGACGGCCATAACTGTTGGCTCGTTTAGAGTTACGGGAGCCATAACTAGTCAAAACGAAGCTCTCAGTTAGTTCTACGGCTTTGAAAGCTGTAAGCCGTCAATGGATAGTTTCATACGGAAAAAAAGCTATCCGAACTTCAATCGGGTCTATGAAGTTTTTTGGCCTTCTCTTTTCCATCACGTGAATTTTTACGTTAAAACGAGATCACCGTGGCTGGTCTTCGATTTACCTTCCCTGGAGAGTGGTGCACCATGGTACTGTTCCATTTCAAATCCCTTCACCCACTTCTAAAAGTCGAACGGTGTTGTTTCGGCTTTTTGGACGAATGTTGCACCTTGCACCGCGGATGTTGAACCCTATGGATATCGATTCTTCGGACGGCCATAACTATTGGCTCGTTTAGAGTTACGGGAGCCATAACCAGTCAAAACGAAGCTCTCAGTTAGTTCTACGGCTTTGACGGCTGTAAGCCGTCAATGGATAGTTTCATACCTAAAAAAGGCTATCCGAACCTCAATCGGGTCTCTGAAGTTTTTTGGCCTTCTCTTTTCCATCACGTGAATTTTTACGTTAAAACGGGATCACCGTGGCTGGTCTTCGATTTAACTTCCCTAGAGAGTGGTGCACCATGGTATTGTTCCATTCCAATCCCTGCACCCACTTCTAAAAGTCGAACGGCGCTGTTTCGGCTTTTTGGACGAATGTTGCACCTTGCACCGCGGATGTTGCACCCTGTGGATATCGATTCTTCGGACGACCATAACTGTTGGCTCGTTTAGATTTATGGGAGCCATAACCAGTCAAAACGAAGCTCTCAGTGAGTTCTACGGCTTTGATAGTTGTAAGCCGTCAATGGATAGTTTCATACCCAAAAAAGGCTATCCGAACCTCAATCGGGTCTCTGAAGTTTTTTGGCCTTCTCTTTTCCATCACGTGAATTTTTATGTTAAAACGGGATCACCGTGGCTGGTCTTTGATTTACCTTCCCTGGAGAGTGGTCCACCATGGTACTGTTCCATTTCAAATCCCAGCACCCACTTCTAAAAGTCGAACAGCGTTGTTTCGTCTTTTTGGATGAATGTTGCACCTTGCACCGCGGATGTTGCACCCTGTGGATATCGATTCTTCGGACAACCATAACTGTTGGCTCGTTTAGATTTACGGGAGCCATAACCAGTCAAAACGAAGCTCTCAGTGAGTTCTACGGCTTTGACAGCTGTAAGCCGTCAATGGATAGTTTCATACCCAAAAAAGGCTATCCGAACCTCAATCGGGTCTCTGAATATTTTTGGCCTTCTCTTTTCCATCACGTAAATTTTTATGTTAAAACGGGATCACCGTGGTTGGTCTTCGATTTACCTTCCCTGGAGAGTGGTGCGCCATGGTACTGTTCCATTTCAAATCCCTGCACCCACTTCTAAAAGTCGAACGGCGCTATTTCGGCTTTTTGGACGAATGTTGCACCTTGCACCGCGGATGTTGCACCCTGTGGATATCGATTCTTCGGACGGCCATAACTGTTGGCTTGTTTAGATTTACGGGAGCCATAACCAGTCAAAACGAAGCTCTCAGTGAGTTCTACGGCTTTGACAGCTGTAAGCAGTCAATGGATAGTTTCATACCCAAAAAAGGCTATCCGAACCTCAATCGGGTCTTTGAAGTTTTTTGGCCTTCTCTTTTCCATCACGTGAATTTTTACATTAAAACGAGATCACCGTGGCTGGTCTTCGATTTACCTTCCCTGGAGAGTGGTGTACCATGGTACTGTTCCATTTCAAATCCCTGCACCCACTTCTAAAAGTCGAACGGCGCTGTTTCGGCTTTTTGGACGAATGTTGCACCTTGCACCGTGGATGTTGCACCCTGTGGATATCGATTCTTCGGACGGCCATAACTGTTGGCTCGTTTAGAGTTACGGGAGCCATAACGAGTCAAAACGAAGCTCTCAGTTAGTTATACGGCTTTGACTGCTGTAAGCCGTCAATGGATAGTTTCATACCTAAAAAAAGCTATCTGAACCTCAATCGGGTCTCTGAAGTTTTTTGGCCTTCTCTTTTCCATCACGTGAATTTTTACGTTAAAACGGGATCACCATGGCTGTTCTTCGATTTACCTTCCCTAGAGAGTGGTGCACCATGGTACTGTTCCATTTCCAATCTCTGCACCCACTTCTAAAAGTTGAACGGCGCTGTTTCGGCTTTTTGGACGAATGTTGCACCTTGCACCGCGGATGTTGCACCCTGTGGATATCGATTCTTCGGACGGCCATAACTGTTGGCTCGTTTAGATTTATGGGAGCCATAACCAGTCAAAACGAAGCTCTCAGTGAGTTCTACGGCTTTGATAGCTGTAAGCCGTCAATGGATAGTTTCATACCCAAAAAAGGCTATACGAACCTCAATCGGGTCTTTGAAGTTTTTTGGCCTTCTCTTTTCCATCACGTAAATTTTTACGTTAAAACGGGATCACCGTGGCTGGTCTTTGATTTACCTTCCCTGGAGAGTGGTGCACCATGGTACTGTTCCATTTCAAATCCCTGGACCCACTTCTAAAAGTCGAACAGCGCTGTTTCGGCTTTTTGGATGAATGTTGCACCTTGCACCGCGGATGTTGCACCCTATGGATATCGATTCTTCGGACGGCCATAACTGTTGGCTCGTTTAGATTTACGAGAGCCATAACCAGTAAAAACGAAGCTCTCAGTGAGTTCTATGGCTTTGACAGCTGTAAGCCATCAATGGATGTTTCATACCCAAAAAACGCTATCCGAACCTCAATCGGGTCTTTGAAGTTTTTTGGCCTTCTCTTTTCCATCACGTAAATTTTTACGTTAAAACGAGATCACCGTCGCTGGTCTTCGATTTACCTTCCCTGAAGAGTGGTGCACCATGGTACTGTTCCATTTCAAATCCCTGCACCACTTCTAAAAGTCGAACGGCGCTGTTTCGGCTTTTTGGACGAATGTTGCACCCTGTGGATATCGATTCTTCGGACGGCCATAACTGTTGGCTCGTTTAGAGTTACGGGAGCTATAACAAGTCAAAACGAAGCTCTCAGTGAGTTCTACGGCTTTGACAGTTGTAAGCTGGATAGTTTCATACCTAAAAAAGGCTATCCGAACCTCAATCGGGTCTCTGAAGTTTTTTGGCCTTCTCTTTTCCATCACGTGAATTTTGACGTTAAAACGGGATCACCATGGCTGGTCTTCGATTTACCTTCCCTAGAGAGTGGTGCACCATGGTACTGTTCCATTTCCAATCTCTGCACCCACTTCTAAAAGTTGAACGGCGCTGTTTCGGCTTTTTGGACGAATGTTGCACCTTGCACCGCGGATGTTGCACCCTGTGGATATCGATTCTTCGGACGACCATAACTGTTGGCTCATTTAGATTTATGGGAGCCATAACCAGTCAAAACGAAGCTCTCAGTGAGTTCTATGGCTTTGATAGCTGTAAGCCGTCAATGGATAGTTTCATACCCAAAAAAGGCTATACGAACCTCAATCGGGTCTTTGAAGTTTTTTGGCCTTCTCTTTTCCATCACGTAAATTTTTACGTTAAAACGGGATCACCGTGGCTGGTCTTTGATTTACCTTCCCTGGAGAGTGGTGCACCATGGTACCGTTCCATTTCAAATCCCTGGACCCACTTCTAAAAGTCGAACAGCGCTGTTTCGGCTTTTTGGATGAATGTTGCACCTTGCACCGCAGATGTTGCACCCTATGGATATCGATTCTTCGGACGGCCATAACTGTTGGCTCGTTTAGATTTACGGGAGCCATAACCAGTCAAAACGAAGCTCTCAGTGAGTTCTATGGCTTTGACAGCTGTAAGCCATCAATGGATGTTTCATACCCAAAAAAGGCTATCCGAACCTCAATCGGGTCTTTGAAGTTTTTTGGCCTTCTCTTTTCCATCACGTAAATTTTTACGTTAAAACGAGATCACCGTCGCTGGTCTTCGATTTACCTTCCCTGGAGAGTGGTGCACCATGGTACTGTTCCATTTCAAATCCCTGCACCCACTTCTAAAAGTCGAACGGCGCTGTTTCGGCTTTTTGGACGAATGTTGCACCCTGTGGATATCGATTCTTCGGACGGCCATAACTGTTGGCTCATTTAGAGTTACGGGAGCTATAACCAGTCAAAACGAAGCTCTCAGTGAGTTCTACGGCTTTGACAGCTGTAAGCTGGATAGTTTCATACCTAAAAAAGGCTATCCGAACCTCAATCGGGTCTCTGAAGTTTTTTGGCCTTCTCTTTTCCATCACGTGAATTTTTACGTTAAAACGGGATCACCGTGGCTGGTCTTCGATTTACCTTCCCTGGAGAGTGGTGCACAATGGTACTGTTCCATTTCATATCCCTGCACCCACTTCTAAAAGTCGAACGGCGCTGTTTCGGCTTTTTGGACGAATGTTGCACCCTGCACCGCGGATGTTGCACCCTGTGGATATCGATTCTTCGGACGGCCATAACCGTTGGCTCGTTTAGAGTTACGGGAGCCATAACCAGTCAAAACGAAGCTCTCAGTGAGTTCTACGGTTTTGACAGCTGTAAGCCGTCAATGGATAGTTTCATACCCAAAAAAGGCTATCCGAACCTCAATCGGGTCTCTGAAGTTTTTTGGCCTTCTCTTTTCCATCACGTGAATTTTTACGTTAAAACGGGATCACCATGGCTGGTCTTCGATTTACCTTCCCTAGAGAGTGGTGCACAATGGTACTGTTCCATTTCAAATCCCTGCACACACTTCTAAAAGTCGAACGGCGCTGTTTCGGCTTTTTGGACGAATGTTGCACCTTGCACCGCGGATGTTGCACCCTGTTGATATTGATTCTTCGGACGGCCATAACTGTTGGCTCGTTTAGATTTATGGGAGCCATAACCAGTCAAAACGAAGCTCTCAGTGAGTTCTACGACTTTGATAGCTGTAAGCCGTCAATGGATAGTTTCATACCCGAAAAAGGCTATCCGAACCTCAATCGGGTCTCTGAAGTTTTTTGGCCTTCTCTTTTCCATCACGTGAATTTTTACGTTAAAACGGGATCACCATGGCTGGTCTTCGATTTACCTTCCCTAGAGAATGGTGCACCATGGTACTGTTCCATTTCCAATCACGTGAATTTTTACGTTAAAACGGGATCACCATGGCTGGTCTTTGATTTACCTTCCCTAGAGAATGGTGCACCATGGTACTGTTCCATTTCAAATCCCTTCACCGACTTCTAAAAGTCGAACGGCGCTGTTTCTGCTTTTTGGACGAATGTTGCACCTTGCACCGCGGATCTTGCACCCTGTGGATATCGATTCTTCGGACGGCCATAACTGTTGGCTCGTTTAGAGTTACGGGAGCCATAACCAGTCAAAACGAAGCTCTCAGTGAGTTCTACGGTTTTGACAGCTGTAAGCCGTCAATGGATAGTTTCATACCCAAAAAAGGCTATCCGAACCTCAATCGGGTCTCTGAAGTTTTTTGGCCTTCTCTTTTCCATCACGTGAATTTTTACGTTAAAACGGGATCACCATGGCTGGTCTTCGATTTACCTTCCCTAGAGAATGGTGCACCATGGTACTGTTCCATTTCCAATCTCTGCACCCACTTCTAAAAGTCGAACGGCGATGTTTCGGCTTTTTGGACGAATGTTGCACCTTGCACCGCGGATGTTGCACCCTGTTGATATTGATTCTTCGGACGGCCATAACTGTTGGCTCGTTTAGATTTATGGGAGCCATAACCAGTCAAAACGAAGCTCTCAGTGAGTTCTACGGCTTTGATAGCTGTAAGCCGTCAATGGATAGTTTCATACCCGAAAAAGGCTATCCGAACCTCAATCGGGTCTCTGAAGTTTTTTGGACGAATGTTGCACCCTGTGGATATCGATTCTTCGGACGGCCATAACTGTTGGCTCGTTTAGAGTTACGGGAGCCATAACCAGTCAAAACGAAGCTCTCAGTGAGTTCTATGGCTTTGACAGCTGTAAGCCATCAATGGATGTTTCATACCCAAAAAAGGCTATCTGAACCTCAATCGGGTCTCTGAAGTTTTTTGGCCTTCTCTTTTCCATCACGTGAATTTTTACGTTAAAACGAGATCACCGTCGCTGGTCTTCGATTTACCTTCCCTGGAGAGTGGTGCACCATGGTACTGTTCCATTTCAAATCCTTGCACCCACTTCTAAAAGTCGAACGGCACTGTTTCGGCTTTTTGGACGAATCTTGCACCCTGTGGATATCGATTCTTCGGACGGCCATAACTGTTGGCTCGTTTAGAGTTACGGGATCCATAACCAGTCAAAACGAAGCTCTCAGTTAGTTCTACGGCTTTGACAGCTGTAAGCCATCAATGGATAGTTTCATACCTAAAAAAGGCTATCCGAACCTCAATCGGGTCTCTGAAGTTTTTTAGCCTTCTCTTTTCCATCACGTGAATTTTTACGTTAAAACGGGATCACCGTGGCTGGTCTTCGATTTACCTTCCCTGGAGAGTGGTGGACCATGGTACTGTTTCATTTCAAATCCCTGCACCCACTTCTAAAAGTCGAACGGCGCTGTTTCGGCTTTTTGGACGAATGTTGCACATTGCACCGCGGATGTTGCACCCTATGGATATAGATTCTTCGGACGGCCATAACTGTTGGCTCGTTTAGATTTACGGGAGCCATAACCAGTCAAAACGAAGCTCTTAGTGAGTTCTATGGCTTTGATAGCTGTAAGCCGTCAATGGATAGTTTCATACCCAAAAAAGGCTATCCGAACCTCAATCGGGTCTTTGAAGTTTTTTTGCCTTCTCTTTTCCATCACTTGAATTTTTAAGTTAAAACGGGATCAACGTGGCTGGTCTTCGATTTACCTTCCCTAGAGAGTGGTGCACAATGGTACTGTTCCATTTCAAATCCCTGCACCTACTTCTAAAAGTCGAACGGCGCTGTTTCGGCTTTTTGGGCGAATGCTGCACCTTGCACCACGGATGTTGCACCCTGTGGATATCGATTCTTCGGACGGCCATAACTGTTGGCTCGTTTAGAGTTACGGGAGCCATAACCAGTCAAAACGAAGCTCTCAGTGAGTTCTACGGTTTTGACAGCTGTAAGCCGTCAATGGATAGATTCATACCCAAAAAAGGCTATCCGAACCTCAATCGGGTCTCTGAAGTTTTTTGGCCTTCTCTTTTCCATCACGTGAATTTTTACGTTAAAACGGGATCACCATGGCTGGTCTTCGATTTACCTTCCCTAGAGAGTGGTGCACCATGGTACTGTTCCATTTCCAATCTCTGCACCCACTTCTAAAAGTCGAACGACACTGTTTCGGCTTTTTGGACGAATGTTGCACCTTGCACCGCGGATGTTGCACCCTATGGATATCGATTCTTCGGACGGCCATAACTGTTGGCTCGTTTAGATTTATGGGAGCCATAACCAGTCAAAACGAAGCTCTCAGTGAGTTCTACGGCTTTGATAGCTGTAAGCCGTCAATGGATAGTTTCATACCCAAAAAAGGCTATCCGAACCTCAATCGGGTTTCTGAAGTTTTTTGGCCTTCTCTTTTCCATCACGTGAATTTTTACGTTAAAACGGGATCACCGTGGCTGGTCGTTGATTTACCTTCCCTGGAGAGTGGTGCACCATGGTACTGTTCCATTTCAAATCCCTGGACCCACTTCTAAAAGTCGAACGGCGCTATTTCGGCTTTTTGGATGAATGTTGCACCTTGCACCGCGGATGTTGCACCCTATGGATATCGATTCTTCGGACGGCCATAACTGTTGGCTCGTTTAGATTTACGGGAGCCATAACCAGTCAAAACCAAGCTCTCGGTGAGTTCTATGGCTTTGACAGCTGTAAGCCATCAATGGATGTTTCATACCCAAAAAAGGCTATCCGAACCTCAATCGAGTCTTTGAAGTTTTTTGGCCTTCTCTTTTCCATCACGTGAATTTTTACGTTAATACGAGATCACCGTCGCTGGTCTTCGATTTACCTTCCCTGGAGAGTGGTGCACCATGGTACTATTCCATTTCAAATCCCTGCACCCACTTCTAAAAGTCGAACGGCGCTGTTTCGGCTTTTTGGACGAATGTTGCACCCTGTGGATATCGATTCTTCAGACGACCATAACTGTTGGCTCGTTTAGAGTTACGGGAGCCATAACCAGTCAAAACGAAGCTCTCAGTTAGTTCTACGGCTTTGACAGTTGTAAGCCTTCAATGGATAGTTTCATACCCGAAAAAGGCTATCCGAACCTCAATCGGGTCTCTGAAGTTTTTTGGCCTTCTCTTTTCCATCACGTGAATTTTTACGTTAAAACGGGATCACCGTGGCTGGTCTTCGATTTACCTTCCCTGGAGAGTGGTGGACCATGGTACTGTTTCATTTCAAATCCCTGCACCCACTTCTAAAAGTCGAACGGCGCTGTTTCGGCTTTTTGGACGAATGTTGGACATTGCACCGCGGATGTTGCACCCTATGGATATCGATTCTTCGGACGGCCATAACTGTTGGCTCGTTTAGATTTACGGGAGCCATAACCAGTCAAAACGAAGCTCTCAGTGAGTTCTATGGATTTGATAGCTATAAGCCGTCAATGGATAGTTTCATACCCAAAAAAGGCTATCCGAACCTCAATCGGGTCTTTGAAGTTTTTTGGCCTTCTCTTTTCCATCACTTGAATTTTTACGTTAAAACGGGATCACCGTGGCTGGTCTTCGATTTACCTTCCCTAGAGAGTGGTGCACAATGGTACTGTTCCATTTTAAATCCTTGCACCCACTTCTAAAAGTCGAACGGCGCTGTTTCGGCTTTTTGGACGAATGTTGCACCTTGCACCACGGATGTTGGACCCTATGGATATCGTTCTTCGAACGGCCATAACTGTTGGCTCGTTTAGATTTACGGGAGCTATAACCAGTCAAAACGAAGCTCTCAGTGAGTTCTACGGCTTTGACAGCTGTAAGCCGTCAATGGATAGTTTCATACCCAAAAAAGGCTATCCGAACCTTAATCGGGTCTCTGAAGTTTTTTGGCCTTCTCTTTTCCATCACTTGAATTTTTACGGTAAAACGGGATCACCGTGGCTGGTCTTCGATTTACCTTCCCTAGAGAGTGGTGCACAATGGTACTGTTCCATTTCATATCCCTGCACCCACTTCTAAAAGTCGAACGGCGCTGTTTCGGCTTTTTGGACGAATGTTGCACCTTGCACCGTGGATGTTGCACCCTGTGGATATCGATTTTTCGGACGGCCATAACTGTTGGCTCGTTTAGAGTTACGGGAGCCATAACCAGTCAAAACGAAGCTCTCAGTGAGATCTACGGTTTTGACAGCTGTAAGCCGTCAATGGATAGTTTCATACCCAAAAAAGGCTATCTGAACCTCAATCGGGTCTCTGAAGTTTTTTGGCCTTCTCTTTTCCATCACGTGAATTTTTACGTTGAAACGGGATCACCATGGCTGGTCTTCGATTTACCTTCCCTAGAGAATGGTGCACCATGGTACTGTTCCATTTCCAATCTTTGCACCCACTTCTAAAAGTCGAACGGCGATGTTTCGGCTTTTTGGACGAATGTTGCACCTTACACCGCGGATGTTGCACCCTGTTGATATTGATTCTTCGGACGGCCATAACTGTTGGCTCGTTTAGATTTATGGGAGCCATAACCAGTCAAAACGAAGCTCTCAGTGAGTTCTACGACTTTGATAGCTGTAAGCCGTCAATGGATAGTTTCATACCCGAAAAAGGCTATCCGAACCTCAATCGGGTCTCTGAAGTTTTTTGGCCTTCTCTTTTCCATCACGTGAATTTTTACGTTAAAACGGGATCACCATGGCTGGTCTTCGATTTACCCTCCCTAGAGAATGGTGCACCATGGTACTGTTCCATTTCAAATCCCTGGACCCACTTCTAAAAGTCGAACGGCGCTGTTTCGGCTTTTTGGATGAATGTTGCACCTTGCACCGCGGATGTTGCACCCTATGGATATCGATTCTTCGGACGACCATAACTGTTGGCTCGTTTAGATTTACGGGAGCCATAACCAGTCAAAACGAAGCTCTCAGTGAGTTCTATGGCTTTGACAGCTGTAAGCCATCAATGGATGTTTCATACCCAAAAAAGGCTATCCGAACCTCAATCGGGTCTCTGAAGTTTTTTGGCCTTCTCTTTTCCATCACGTGAATTTTTACGTTAAAACGAGATCACCGTCGCTGGTCTTCGATTTACCTTCCCTGGAGAGTGGTGCACCATGGTACTGTTCCATTTCAAATCCTTGCACCCACTTCTAAAAGTCGAACGGCGCTGTTTCGGCTTTTTGGACGAATGTTGCACCCTGTGGATATCGATTCTTCGGACGGCCATAACTGTTGGCTCGTTTAGAGTTACGGGAGCCATAACCAGTCAAAACGAAGCTCTCAGTTAGTTCTACGGCTTTGACAGCTGTAAGCCATCAATGGATAGTTTCATACCTAAAAAAGGCTATTCGAACCTCAATCGGGTCTCTGAAGTTTTTTGGCCTTCTCTTTTCCATCACGTGAATTTTTACGTTAAAATGGGATCACCGTGGCTGGTCTTCGATTTACCTTCCCTGGAGAGTGGTGGACCATGGTACTGTTTCATTTCAAATCACTGCACCCACTTCTAAAAGTCGAACGGCGCTGTTTCGGCTTTTTGGACGAATGTTGCACATTGCACCGCGGATGTTGCACCCTATGGATATCGATTCTTCGGACGGCCATAACTGTTGGCTCGTTTAGATTTACGGGAGCCATAACCAGTCAAAACGAAGCTCTCAGTGAGTTCTATGGCTTTGATAGCTGTAAGCTGTCAATGGATAGTTTCATACCCAAAAAAGGCTATCCGAACCTCAATCGGGTCTTTGAAGTTTTTTGGCCTTCTCTTTTCCATCACTTGAATTTTTACGTTAAAACGGGATCACCGTGGCTGGTCTTCGATTTACCTTCCCTAGAGAGTGGTGCACAATGGTACTGTTCCATTTTAAATCCCTGCACCCACTTCTAAAAGTCGAACGGCGCTGTTTCGGCTTTTTGGACGAATGTTGCACCTTGCACCACGGATGTTGGACCCTATGGATATCGTTCTTCGAACGGCCATAACTGTTGGCTCGTTTAGATTTACGGGAGCTATAACCAGTCAAAACGAAGCTCTCAGTGAGTTCTACGGCTTTGACAGCTGTAAGCCGTCAATGGATAGTTTCATACCCAAAAAAGGCTATCCGAACCTTAATCGGGTCTCTGAAGTTTTTTGGCCTTCTCTTTTCCATCACTTGAATTTTTACGGTAAAACGGGATCACCGTGGCTGGTCTTCGATTTACCTTCCCTAGAGAGTGGTGCACAATGGTACTGTTCCATTTCATATCCCTGCACCCACTTCCAAAAGTCGAACGGCGCTGTTTCGGCTTTTTGGACGAATGTTGCACCTTGCACCGCGGATGTTGCACCCTGTGGATATCGATTCTTCAGACGGCCATAACTGTTGGCTCGTTTAGAGTTACGGGAGCCATAACCAGTCAAAACGAAGCTCTCAGTGAGATCTACGGTTTTGACAGCTGTAAGCCGTCAATGGATAGTTTCATACCCAAAAAGGGCTATCCGAACCTCAATCGGGTCTCTGAAGTTTTTTGGCCTTCTCTTTTCCATCACGTGAATTTTTACGTTGAAACGGGATCACCATGGCTGGTCTTCGATTTACCTTCCCTAGAGAATGGTGCACCATGGTACTGTTCCATTTCCAATCTTTGCACCCACTTCTAAAAGTCGAACGGCGATGTTTCGGCTTTTTGGACGAATGTTGCACCTTACACCGCGGATGTTGCACCCTGTTGATATTGATTCTTCGGACGGCCATAACTGTTGGCTCGTTTAGATTTATGGGAGCCATAACCAGTCAAAACGAAGCTCTCAGTGAGTTCTACGATTTTGATAGCTGTAAGCCGTCAATGGATAGTTTCATACACGAAAAAGGCTATCCGAACCTCAATCGGGTCTCTGAAGTTTTTTGGCCTTCTCTTTTCCATCACGTGAATTTTTACGTTAAAACGGGATCACCATGGCTGGTCTTCGATTTACCCTCCCTAGAGAATGGTGCACCATGGTACTGTTCCATTTCAAATCCCTGGACCCACTTCTAAAAGTCGAACGGCGCTGTTTCGGCTTTTTGGATGAATGTTGCACCTTGCACCGCGGATGTTGCACCCTATGGATATCGATTCTTCGGACGACCATAACTGTTGGCTCGTTTAGATTTACGGGAGCCATAACCAGTCAAAACGAAGCTCTCAGTGAGTTCTATGGCTTTGACAGCTGTAAGCCATCAATGGATGTTTCATACCCAAAAAAGGCTATCCGAACCTCAATCGGGTCTCTGAAGTTTTTTGGCCTTCTCTTTTCCATCACGTGAATTTTTACGTTAAAACGAGATCACCGTCGCTGGTCTTCGATTTAACTTCCCTGGAGAGTGGTGCACCATGGTATTGTTCTATTTCAAATCCTTGCACCCACTTCTAAAAGTCGAACGGCGCTGTTTCGGCTTTTTGGACGAATCTTGCACCCTGTGGATATCGATTCTTCGGACGGCCATAACTGTTGGCTCGTTTAGAGTTACGGGAGCCATAACCAGTCAAAACGAAGCTCTCAGTTAGTTCTACGGCTTTGACAGCTGTAAGCCATCAATGGATAGTTTCATACCTAAAAAAGGCTATCCGAACCTCAATCGGGTCTCTGAAGTTTTTTGGCCTTCTCTTTTCCATCACGTGAATTTTTACGTTAAAACGGGATCACCGTGGCTGGTCTTCGATTTACCTTCCATGGAGAGTGGTGGACCATGGTACTGTTTCATTTCAAATCCCTGCACCCACTTCTAAAAGTCGAACGGCGCTGTTTCGGCTTTTTGGACGAATGTTGCACATTGCACCGCGGATGTTGCACCCTATGGATATCGATTCTTCGGACGGCCATAACTGTTGGCTCGTTTAGATTTACGGGAGCCATAACCAGTCAAAACGAAGCTCTTAGTGAGTTCTATGGCTTTGATAGCTGTAAGCCATCAATGGATAGTTTCATACCCAAAAAAGGCTATCCGAACCTCAATCGGGTCTTTGAAGTTTTTTTGCCTTCTCTTTTCCATCACTTGAATTTTTAAGTTAAAACGGGATCAACGTGGCTGGTCTTCGATTTACCTTCCCTAGAGAGTGGTGCACAATGGTACTGTTCCATTTCAAATCCCTGCACCTACTTCTAAAAGTCGAACGGCGCTGTTTCGGCTTTTTGGACGAATGTTGCACCTTGCACCGCGGGTGTTGCACCCTATGGATATCGTTCTTCGAACGGCCATAACTGTTGGCTCGTTTAGATTTACGGGAGCCATAACCAGTCAAAACGAAGCTCTCAGTGAGTTCTACGGTTTTGACAGCTGTAAGCCGTCAATGGATAGATTCATACCCAAAAAAGGCTATCCGAACCTCAATCGGGTCTCTGAAGTTTTTTGGCCTTCTCTTTTCCATCACGTGAATTTTTACGTTAAAACGGGATCACCATGGCTGGTCTTCGATTTACCTTCCCTAGAGAGTGGTGCACCATGGTACTGTTCCATTTCCAATCTCTGCACCCACTTCTAAAGGTCGAACGGCGCTGTTTCGGCTTTTTGGACGAATGTTGCACCTTTCACCGCGGATGTTGCACCCTATGGATATCGATTCTTCGGACGGCCATAACTGTTGGCTCGTTTAGATTTATGGGAGCCATAACCAGTCAAAACGAAGCTCTCAGTGAGTTCTACGGCTTTGATAGCTGTAAGCCGTCAATGGATAGTTTCATACCCAAAAAAGGCTATCCGAACCTCAATCGGGTCTCTGAAGTTTTTTGGCCTTCTCTTTTCCATCACGTGAATTTTTACGTTAAAACGGGATCACCGTGGCTGGTCTTTGATTTAACTTCTCTGGAGAGTGGTGCACCATGGTACTGTTCCATTTCAAATCCCTGGACCCACTTCTAAAAGTCGAACGGCGCTGTTTCGGCTTTTTGGATGAATGTTGCATCTTGCACCGCGGATGTTGCACCCTATGGATATCGATTCTTCGGACGGCCATAACTGTTGGCTCGTTTAGATTTACGGGAGCCATAACCAGTCAAAACCAAGCTCTCGGTGAGTTCTATGGCTTTGACAGCTGTAAGCCATCAATGGATGTTTCATACCCAAAAAAGGCTATCCGAACCTCAATCGGGTCTCTGAAGTTTTTTGGCCTTCTCTTTTCCATCACGTGAATTTTTACGTTAATACGAGATCACCGTCGCTGGTCTTCGATTTACCTTCCCTGGAGAGTGGTGCACCATGGTACTATTCCATTTCAAATCCCTGCACCCACTTCTAAAAGTCGAACGGCGCTGTTTCGGCTTTTTGGACGAATGTTGCACCCTGTGGATATCGATTCTTCAGACGACCATAACTGTTGGCTCGTTTAGAGTTACGGGAGCCATAACCAGTCAAAACGAAGCTCTCAGTTAGTTCTACGGCTTTGACAGTTGTAAGCCTTCAATGGATAGTTTCATACCCGAAAAAGGCTATCCGAACCTCAATCGGGTCTCTGAAGTTTTTTGGCCTTCTCTTTTCCATCACGTGAATTTTTACGTTAAAACGGGATCACCGTGGCTGGTCTTCGATTTACCTTCCCTGGAGAGTGGTGGACCATGGTACTGTTTCATTTCAAATCCCTGCACCCACTTCTAAAAGTCGAACGGCGCTGTTTCGGCTTTTTGGACGAATGTTGGACATTGCACCGCGGATGTTGCACCCTATGGATATCGATTCTTCGGACGGCCATAACTGTTGGCTCGTTTAGATTTACGGGAGCCATAACCAGTCAAAACGAAGCTCTCAGTGAGTTCTATGGATTTGATAGCTATAAGCCGTCAATGGATAGTTTCATACCCAAAAAAGGCTATCCGAACCTCAATCGGGTCTTTGAAGTTTTTTGGCCTTCTCTTTTCCATCACTTGAATTTTTACGTTAAAACGGGATCACCGTGGCTGGTCTTCGATTTACCTTCCCTAGAGAGTGGTGCACAATGGTACTGTTCCATTTTAAATCCCTGCACCCACTTCTAAAAGTCGAACGGCGCTGTTTCGGCTTTTTGGACGAATGTTGCACCTTGCACCACGGATGTTGGACCCTATGGATATCGTTCTTCGAACGGCCATAACTGTTGGCTCGTTTAGATTTACGGGAGCTATAACCAGTCAAAATGAAGCTCTCAGTGAGTTCTACGGCTTTGACAGCTGTAAGCCGTCAATGGATAGTTTCATACCCAAAAAAGGCTATCCGAACCTTAATCGGGTCTCCGAAGTTTTTTGGCCTTCTCTTTTCCATCACTTGAATTTTTACGGTAAAACGGGATCACCGTGGCTGGTCTTCGATTTACCTTCCCTAGAGAGTGGTGCACAATGGTACTGTTCCATTTCATATCCCTGCACCCACTTCTAAAAGTCGAACGGCGCTGTTTCGGCTTTTTGGACGAATGTTGCACCTTGCACCGCGGATGTTGCACCCTGTGGATATCGATTCTTCGGACGGCCATAACTGTTGGCTCGTTTAGAGTTACGGGAGCCATAACCAGTCAAAACGAAGCTCTCAGTGAGATCTACGGTTTTGACAGCTGTAAGCCGTCAATGGATAGTTTCATACCCAAAAAAGGCTATCCGAACCTCAATCGGGTCTCTGAAGTTTTTTGGCCTTCTCTTTTCCATCACGTGAATTTTTACGTTGAAACGGGATCACCATGGCTGGTCTTCGATTTACCTTCCCTAGAGAATGGTGCACCATGGTACTGTTCCATTTCCAATCTTTGCACCCGCTTCTAAAAGTCGAACGGCGATGTTTCGGCTTTTTGGACGAATGTTGCACCTTACACCGCGGATGTTGCACCCTGTTGATATTGATTCTTCGGACGGCCATAACTGTTGGCTCGTTTAGATTTATGGGAGCCATAACCAGTCAAAACGAAGCTCTCAGTGAGTTCTACGACTTTGATAGCTGTAAGACGTCAATGGATAGTTTCATACCCGAAAAAGGCTATCCGAACCTCAATCGGGTCTCTGAAGTTTTTTGGCCTTCTCTTTTCCATCACGTGAATTTTTACGTTAAAACGGGATCACCATGGCTGGTCTTCGATTTACCCTCCCTAGAGAATGGTGCACCATGGTACTGTTCCATTTCAAATCCCTGGACCCACTTCTAAAAGTCGAACGGCGCTGTTTCGGCTTTTTGGATGAATGTTGCACCTTGCACCGCGGATGTTGCACCCTATGGATATCGATTCTTCGGACGACCATAACTGTTGGCTCGTTTAGATTTACGGGAGCCATAACCAGTCAAAACGAAGCTCTCAGTGAGTTCTATGGCTTTGACAGCTGTAAGCCATCAATGGATGTTTCATACCCAAAAAAGGCTATCCGAACCTCAATCGGGTCTCTGAAGTTTTTTGGCCTTCTCTTTTCCATCACGTGAATTTTTACGTTAAAACGAGATCACCGTCGCTGGTCTTCGATTTACCTTCCCTGGAGAGTGGTGCACCATGGTACTGTTCCATTTCAAATCCTTGCACCCACTTCTAAAAGTCGAACGGCGCTGTTTCGGCTTTTTGGACGAATGTTGCACCCTGTGGATATCGATTCTTCGGACGGCCATAACTGTTGGCTCGTTTAGAGTTACGGGAGCCATAACCAGTCAAAACGAAGCTCTCAGTTAGTTCTACGGCTTTGACAGCTGTAAGCCATCAATGGATAGTTTCATACCTAAAAAAGGCTATTCGAACCACAATCGGGTCTCTGAAGTTTTTTGGCCTTCTCTTTTCCATCACGTGAATTTTTACGTTAAAACGGGATCACCGTGGCTGGTCTTCGATTTACCTTCCCTGGAGAGTGGTGGACCATGGTACTGTTTCATTTCAAATCCCTGCACCCACTTCTAAAAGTCGAACGGCGCTGTTTCGGCTTTTTGGACGAATGTTGCACATTGCACCGCGGATGTTGCACCCTATGGATATCGATTCTTCGGACGGCCATAACTGTTGGCTCGTTTAGATTTACGGGAGCCATAACCAGTCAAAACGAAGCTCTCAGTGAGTTCTATGGCTTTGATAGCTGTAAGCTGTCAATGGATAGTTTCATACCCAAAAAAGGCTATCCGAACCTCAATCGGGTCTTTGAAGTTTTTTGGCCTTCTCTTTTCCATCACTTGAATTTTTACGTTAATACGGGATCACCGTGGCTGGACTTCGATTTACCTTCCCTAGAGAGTGGTGCACAATGGTACTGTTCCATTTTAAATCCCTGCACCCACTTCTAAAAGTTGAACGGCGCTGTTTCGGCTTTTTGGACGAATGTTGCACCTTGCACCGCGGGTGTTGCACCCTATGGATATCGTTCTTCGAACGGCCATAACTGTTGGCTCGTTTAGATTTACGGGAGCTATAACCAGTCAAAACAAAGCTCTCAGTGAGTTCTACGGTTTTGACAGCTGTAAGCCGTCAATGGATAGTTTCATACCCAAAAAAGGCTATCTGAACCTCAATCCGGTCTCTGAAGTTTTTTGGCCTTCTCTTTTCCATCACGTGAATTTTTACGTTAAAACGGAATCACCATGGCTGGTCTTCGATTTACCTTCCCTAGAGAGTGGTGCACCATGGTACTGTTCCATTTCCAATCTCTGCACCCACTTCTAAAAGTCGAACGGCGCTGTTTCGGCTTTTTGGACGAATGTTGCACCTTGCACCGCGGATGTTGCACCCTATGGATATCGATTCTTCGGACGGCCATAACTGTTGGCTCGTTTAGATTTATGGGAGCCATAACCAGTCAAAACGAAGCTCTCAGTGAGTTCTACGGCTTTGATAGCTATAAGCCGTCAATGGATAGTTTCATACCCAAAAAAGGCTATCCGAACCTCAATCGGGTCTCTGAAGTTTTTTGGCCTTCTCTTTTCCATCACGTGAATTTTTACGTTAAAACGGGATCACCGTGGCTGGTCTTTGATTTACCTTCCCTGGAGAGTGGTGCACCATGGTACTGTTCCATTTCAAATCCCTGGACCCACTTCTAAAAGTCGAACGGCGCTGTTTCGGCTTTTTGGATGAATGTTGCACCTTGCACCGCGGATGTTGCACCCTATGGATATCGATTCTTCGGACGGCCATAACTGTTGGCTCGTTTAGATTTACGGGAGCCATAACCAGTCAAAACGAAGCTCTCGGTGAGTTCTATGGCTTTGACAGCTGTAAGCCATCAATGGATGTTTCATACCCAAAAAAGGCTATCCGAACCTCAATCGGGTCTCTGAAATTTTTTGGCCTTCTCTTTTCCATCACGTGAATTTTTACGTTAATACGAGATCACCGTCGCTGGTCTTCGATTTACCTTCCCTGGAGAGTGGTGCACCATGGTACTATTCCATTTCAAATCCCTGCACCCACTTCTAAAAGTCGAACGGCGCTGTTTCGGCTTTTTGGACGAATGTTGCACCCTGTGGATATCGATTCTTCAGACGACCATAACTGTTGGCTCGTTTAGAGTTACGGGAGCCATAACCAGTCAAAACGAAGCTCTCAGTTAGTTCTACGGCTTTGACAGTTGTAAGCCATCAATGGATAGTTTCATACCTAAAAAAGGCTATCCGAACCTCAATCGGGTCTCTGAAGTTTTTTGGCCTTCTCTTTTCCATCACGTGAATTTTTACGTTAAAACGGGATCACCGTGGCTGGTCTTCGATTTACCTTCCCTGGAGAGTGGTGGACCATGGTACTGTTTCATTTCAAATCCCTGCACCCACTTCTAAAAGTCGAACGGCGCTGTTTCGGCTTTTTGGACGAATGTTGGACATTGCACCGCGGATGTTGCACCCTATGGATATCGATTCTTCGGACGGCCATAACTGTTGGCTCGTTTAGATTTACGGGAGCCATAACCAGTCAAAACGAAGCTCTCAGTGAGTTCTATGGCTTTGATAGCTATAAGCCGTCAATGGATAGTTTCATACCCAAAAAAGGCTATCCGAACCTCAATCGGGTCTTTGAAGTTTTTTGGCCTTCTCTTTTCCATCACTTGAATTTTTACGTTAAAACGGGATCACCGTGGTTGGTCTTCGATTTACCTTCCCTAGAGAGTGGTGCACAATGGTACTGTTCCATTTTAAATCCCTGCACCCACTTCTAAAAGTCGAACGACGCTGTTTCGGCTTTTTGGACGAATGTTGCACCTTGCACCGCGGATGTTGGACCCTATGGATATCGTTCTTCGAACGGCCATAACTGTTGGCTCGTTTAGATTTACGGGAGCTATAACCAGTCTAAACGAAGCTCTCAGTGAGTTCTACGGCTTTGACAGCTGTAAGCCGTCAATGGATAGTTTCATACCCAAAAAAGGCTATCCGAACCTTAATCGGGTCTCTGAAGTTTTTTGGCCTTCTCTTTTCCATCACTTGAATTTTTACGGTAAAACGGGATCACCGTGACTGGTCTTCGATTTACCTTCCCTAGAGAGTGGTGCACAATGGTACTGTTCCATTTCATATCCCTGCACCCACTTCTAAAAGTCGAACGGCGCTGTTTCGGCTTTTTGGACGAATGTTGCACCTTGCACCGCAGATGTTGCACCCTATGGATATCGATTCTTCGGACGGCCATAACTGTTGGCTCGTTTAGAGTTACGGGAGCCATAACCAGTCAAAACGAAGCTCTCAGTGAGTTCTACGGTTTTGACAGCTGTAAGCCGTCAATGGATAGTTTCATACCCAAAAAAGGCTATCCGAACCTTAATCGGGTCTCCGAAGTTTTTTGGCCTTCTCTTTTCCATCACTTGAATTTTTACGGTAAAACGGGATCACCGTGGCTGGTCTTCGATTTACCTTCCCTAGAGAGTGGTGCACAATGGTACTGTTCCATTTCATATCCCTGCACCCACTTCTAAAAGTCGAACGGCGCTGTTTCGGCTTTTTGGACGAATGTTGCACCTTGCACCGCGGATGTTGCACCCTGTGGATATCGATTCTTCGGACGGCCATAACTGTTGGCTCGTTTAGAGTTACGGGAGCCATAACCAGTCAAAACGAAGCTCTCAGTGAGATCTACGGTTTTGACAGCTGTAAGCCGTCAATGGATAGTTTCATACCCAAAAAAGGCTATCCGAACCTCAATCGGGTCTCTGAAGTTTTTTGGCCTTCTCTTTTCCATCACGTGAATTTTTACGTTGAAACGGGATCACCATGGCTGGTCTTCGATTTACCTTCCCTAGAGAATGGTGCACCATGGTACTGTTCCATTTCCAATCTTTGCACCCGCTTCTAAAAGTCGAACGGCGATGTTTCGGCTTTTTGGACGAATGTTGCACCTTACACCGCGGATGTTGCACCCTGTTGATATTGATTCTTCGGACGGCCATAACTGTTGGCTCGTTTAGATTTATGGGAGCCATAACCAGTCAAAACGAAGCTCTCAGTGAGTTCTACGACTTTGATAGCTGTAAGACGTCAATGGATAGTTTCATACCCGAAAAAGGCTATCCGAACCTCAATCGGGTCTCTGAAGTTTTTTGGCCTTCTCTTTTCCATCACGTGAATTTTTACGTTAAAACGGGATCACCATGGCTGGTCTTCGATTTACCCTCCCTAGAGAATGGTGCACCATGGTACTGTTCCATTTCAAATCCCTGGACCCACTTCTAAAAGTCGAACGGCGCTGTTTCGGCTTTTTGGATGAATGTTGCACCTTGCACCGCGGATGTTGCACCCTATGGATATCGATTCTTCGGACGACCATAACTGTTGGCTCGTTTAGATTTACGGGAGCCATAACCAGTCAAAACGAAGCTCTCAGTGAGTTCTATGGCTTTGACAGCTGTAAGCCATCAATGGATGTTTCATACCCAAAAAAGGCTATCCGAACCTCAATCGGGTCTCTGAAGTTTTTTGGCCTTCTCTTTTCCATCACGTGAATTTTTACGTTAAAACGAGATCACCGTCGCTGGTCTTCGATTTACCTTCCCTGGAGAGTGGTGCACCATGGTACTGTTCCATTTCAAATCCTTGCACCCACTTCTAAAAGTCGAACGGCGCTGTTTCGGCTTTTTGGACGAATGTTGCACCCTGTGGATATCGATTCTTCGGACGGCCATAACTGTTGGCTCGTTTAGAGTTACGGGAGCCATAACCAGTCAAAACGAAGCTCTCAGTTAGTTCTACGGCTTTGACAGCTGTAAGCCATCAATGGATAGTTTCATACCTAAAAAAGGCTATTCGAACCACAATCGGGTCTCTGAAGTTTTTTGGCCTTCTCTTTTCCATCACGTGAATTTTTACGTTAAAACGGGATCACCGTGGCTGGTCTTCGATTTACCTTCCCTGGAGAGTGGTGGACCATGGTACTGTTTCATTTCAAATCCCTGCACCCACTTCTAAAAGTCGAACGGCGCTGTTTCGGCTTTTTGGACGAATGTTGCACATTGCACCGCGGATGTTGCACCCTATGGATATCGATTCTTCGGACGGCCATAACTGTTGGCTCGTTTAGATTTACGGGAGCCATAACCAGTCAAAACGAAGCTCTCAGTGAGTTCTATGGCTTTGATAGCTGTAAGCTGTCAATGGATAGTTTCATACCCAAAAAAGGCTATCCGAACCTCAATCGGGTCTTTGAAGTTTTTTGGCCTTCTCTTTTCCATCACTTGAATTTTTACGTTAATACGGGATCACCGTGGCTGGACTTCGATTTACCTTCCCTAGAGAGTGGTGCACAATGGTACTGTTCCATTTTAAATCCCTGCACCCACTTCTAAAAGTTGAACGGCGCTGTTTCGGCTTTTTGGACGAATGTTGCACCTTGCACCGCGGGTGTTGCACCCTATGGATATCGTTCTTCGAACGGCCATAACTGTTGGCTCGTTTAGATTTACGGGAGCTATAACCAGTCAAAACAAAGCTCTCAGTGAGTTCTACGGTTTTGACAGCTGTAAGCCGTCAATGGATAGTTTCATACCCAAAAAAGGCTATCTGAACCTCAATCCGGTCTCTGAAGTTTTTTGGCCTTCTCTTTTCCATCACGTGAATTTTTACGTTAAAACGGAATCACCATGGCTGGTCTTCGATTTACCTTCCCTAGAGAGTGGTGCACCATGGTACTGTTCCATTTCCAATCTCTGCACCCACTTCTAAAAGTCGAACGGCGCTGTTTCGGCTTTTTGGACGAATGTTGCACCTTGCACCGCGGATGTTGCACCCTATGGATATCGATTCTTCGGACGGCCATAACTGTTGGCTCGTTTAGATTTATGGGAGCCATAACCAGTCAAAACGAAGCTCTCAGTGAGTTCTACGGCTTTGATAGCTATAAGCCGTCAATGGATAGTTTCATACCCAAAAAAGGCTATCCGAACCTCAATCGGGTCTCTGAAGTTTTTTGGCCTTCTCTTTTCCATCACGTGAATTTTTACGTTAAAACGGGATCACCGTGGCTGGTCTTTGATTTACCTTCCCTGGAGAGTGGTGCACCATGGTACTGTTCCATTTCAAATCCCTGGACCCACTTCTAAAAGTCGAACGGCGCTGTTTCGGCTTTTTGGATGAATGTTGCACCTTGCACCGCGGATGTTGCACCCTATGGATATCGATTCTTCGGACGGCCATAACTGTTGGCTCGTTTAGATTTACGGGAGCCATAACCAGTCAAAACGAAGCTCTCGGTGAGTTCTATGGCTTTGACAGCTGTAAGCCATCAATGGATGTTTCATACCCAAAAAAGGCTATCCGAACCTCAATCGGGTCTCTGAAATTTTTTGGCCTTCTCTTTTCCATCACGTGAATTTTTACGTTAATACGAGATCACCGTCGCTGGTCTTCGATTTACCTTCCCTGGAGAGTGGTGCACCATGGTACTATTCCATTTCAAATCCCTGCACCCACTTCTAAAAGTCGAACGGCGCTGTTTCGGCTTTTTGGACGAATGTTGCACCCTGTGGATATCGATTCTTCAGACGACCATAACTGTTGGCTCGTTTAGAGTTACGGGAGCCATAACCAGTCAAAACGAAGCTCTCAGTTAGTTCTACGGCTTTGACAGTTGTAAGCCATCAATGGATAGTTTCATACCTAAAAAAGGCTATCCGAACCTCAATCGGGTCTCTGA
This sequence comes from Allium fistulosum, assembly GCA_030737815.1. Taxonomy (NCBI): domain Eukaryota; kingdom Viridiplantae; phylum Streptophyta; class Magnoliopsida; order Asparagales; family Amaryllidaceae; genus Allium; species Allium fistulosum. The sequence continues at coordinate 26,074,562 of JASFAW010000011.1, forward strand.
AGTTTTTTGGCCTTCTCTTTTCCATCACGTGAATTTTTACGTTAAAACGGGATCACCGTGGCTGGTCTTCGATTTACCTTCCCTGGAGAGTGGTGGACCATGGTACTGTTTCATTTCAAATCCCTGCACCCACTTCTAAAAGTCGAACGGCGCTGTTTCGGCTTTTTGGACGAATGTTGGACATTGCACCGCGGATGTTGCACCCTATGGATATCGATTCTTCGGACGGCCATAACTGTTGGCTCGTTTAGATTTACGGGAGCCATAACCAGTCAAAACGAAGCTCTCAGTGAGTTCTATGGCTTTGATAGCTATAAGCCGTCAATGGATAGTTTCATACCCAAAAAAGGCTATCCGAACCTCAATCGGGTCTTTGAAGTTTTTTGGCCTTCTCTTTTCCATCACTTGAATTTTTACGTTAAAACGGGATCACCGTGGTTGGTCTTCGATTTACCTTCCCTAGAGAGTGGTGCACAATGGTACTGTTCCATTTTAAATCCCTGCACCCACTTCTAAAAGTCGAACGACGCTGTTTCGGCTTTTTGGACGAATGTTGCACCTTGCACCGCGGATGTTGGACCCTATGGATATCGTTCTTCGAACGGCCATAACTGTTGGCTCGTTTAGATTTACGGGAGCTATAACCAGTCAAAACGAAGCTCTCAGTGAGTTCTACGGCTTTGACAGCTGTAAGCCGTCAATGGATAGTTTCATACCCAAAAAAGGCTATCCGAACCTTAATCGGGTCTCTGAAGTTTTTTGGCCTTCTCTTTTCCATCACTTGAATTTTTACGGTAAAACGGGATCACCGTGACTGGTCTTCGATTTACCTTCCCTAGAGAGTGGTGCACAATGGTACTGTTCCATTTCATATCCCTGCACCCACTTCTAAAAGTCGAACGGCGCTGTTTCGGCTTTTTGGACGAATGTTGCACCTTGCACCGCAGATGTTGCACCCTATGGATATCGATTCTTCGGACGGCCATAACTGTTGGCTCGTTTAGAGTTACGGGAGCCATAACCAGTCAAAACGAAGCTCTCAGTGAGTTCTACGGTTTTGACAGCTGTAAGCCGTCAATGGATAGTTTCATACCCAAAAAAGGCTATCCGAACCTCAATCGGGTCTCTGAAGTTTTTTGGCCTTCTCTTTTCCATCACGTGAATTTTTACGTTAAAACGGGATCACCATGGCTGGTCTTCGATTTACCTTCCCTAGAGAATGGTGCACCATGGTACTGTTCAATTTCCAATCTCTTCACCCACTTCTAAAAGTCGAACGGCGATGTTTCGGCTTTTTGGACGAATGTTGCACCTTGCACCGCGGATGTTGCACCCTATGGATATCGATTCTTCGGACGGCCATAACTGTTGGCTCGTTTAGATTTACGGGAGCCATAACCAGTCAAAACGAAGCTCTTAGTGAGTTCTATGGCTTTGATAGCTGTAAGCCGTCAATGGATAGTTTCATACCCAAAAAAGGCTATCCGAACCTCAATCGGGTCTTTGAAGTTTTTTGGCCTTCTCTTTTCCATCACTTGAATTTTTACGTTAAAACGGGATCACCGTGGCTGGTCTTCGATTTTCCTTCCCTAGAGAGTGGTGCACAATGGTACTGTTCCATTTTAAATCCCTGCACCCACTTCTAAAAGTCGAACGGCGCTGTTTCGGCTTTTTGGACGAATGTTGCACCTTGCACCGCGGATGTTGCACCCTATGGATATCGTTCTTCGAACGGCCATAACTGTTGGCTCGTTTAGATTTACGGGAGCTATAACCAGTCAAAACGAAGCTCTCAGTGAGTTCTACGGTTTTGGCAGCTGTAAGCCGTCAATGGATAGTTTCATACCCAAAAAAGGCTATCCGAACCTCAATCGGGTCTCTAAAAATTTTTGGCCTTCTCTTTTCCATCACGTGAATTTTTACGTTAAAACGGGATCACCGTGGCTGGTCTTCGATTTGCCTTCCCTGGAGAGTGGTGCACCATGGTACTGTTCCATTTCAAATCTCTACACCCACTTCTAAAAGTCGAACGGCGCTGTTTCGGCTTTTTGGACGAATGTTGCACCTTGCACCGCGGATGTTGCACCCTGTGGATATCGATTTTTCGGACGGCCATAACTGTTGGCTCGTTTAGATTTACGGGAGCCATAACCCGTCAAAACAAAGCTCTCAGTTAGTACTACGGCTTTGACAGCTGTAAGCCATCAATGGATAGTTTCATGCCTAAAAAGGCTATCCGAACCTCAATCGGGTCGCTGAAGTTTTTTGGCCCCTCTCTTTTCCATCACGTGAATTTTTACGTTAAAACGGGATCACCGTGGCTGGTCTTCGATTTACCTTCCCTAGAGAGTGGTGCACCATGGTACTGTTCCATTTCAAATCCCTGCACCCATTTCTAAATGTCGAACGGCGCTGTTTCGGCTTTTTGGACGAATGTTGCACCTTGCACCGCGGATGTTGCACCCTGTGGATATCGATTCTTCGGTCGGCCATGACTGTTGGTTCGTTTAGATTTATCGGAGCCATAACCAGTTAAAACGAAGCTCTCAGTGAGTTCTACAGGTTTGATAGCTGTAAGCCGTCAATGGATAGTTTCATACCCAAAAAGGGCTATCCGAACCTCAATCGGGTCTCTGATGTTTTTTGGCCTTCTCTTTTCCATCACGTGAATTTTTACGTTAAAACGAGATCACTGTGGCTGGTCTTCGATTTACCTTCCCTGGAGAGTGGTGCACCATGGTACTGTTCCATTTCAAATCCCTGCACCCACTTCTAAAAGTTGAACAGCGCTGTTTCGGCTTTTTGGACGAATGTTGCACCTTGCACCGCGGATGTTGCACCCTGTGGATATCGATTCTTCGGACGGCCATAACTGTTGGCTCGTTTAGATTTACGGGAGCCATAACCAGTCAAAACAAAGCTCTCAGTAATTTCTACGGCTTGGCAGCTGTAAGCCGTCAATGGATAGTTTCATACCCAAAAAAGGCTATCCGAACCTCAATCGGGTCTTTGAAGTTTTTTGGCTTCTCTTTTCCATCACCTGAATTTTTACGTTAAAACCGGATCACCGTGGCTAGTCTTCGATTTACCTTCCCTGGAGAGTGGTGAACCATGGTACTGTTCCATTTCAAATCCCTGCACCCACTTCTAAAAGTTGAACAGCGCTGTTTCGGCTATTTGGACGAATGTTGCACCTTGCACCGCGGATGTTGCACCCTGTGGATATCGATTCTTTGGACGACCATAACTGTTGGCTCGTTTAGAGTTACGGGAGCCATAACCAGTCAAAACGAAGCTCTCAGTTTGTTCTACGTCTTTGACAGCTGTAACCCATTAATGGATAGTTTCATACCTAAAAAAGGCTATCCGAACCTCAATCGTGTCTCTGAAGTTTTTTGGCCTTCTTTTTTCCATCACGTGAATTTTTACGTTTAAACGAGAACACCGTGGCTTGTCTTCCATTTACCTTCCTTGAAGAGTTGTGCACCATGGTACTGTTCCATTTCAAATCCCTGCACCCACTTCTAAAAGTCGAACGGCGCTGTTTCAACTTTTTGGACGAATGTTGCACCTTGCACCGCGGATGTTGCACCCTATGGATATCGATTCCTCGGACGGCCATTACTGTTTGCTCGTTTAGAGTTACGGGAGCCATAACCAGTCAAAACGAAGCTCTTAGTGAGTTCTACGGCTTTGATGGCTACAAGCCATCAATGGATAGTTTCATACCCAAAAAAGGCTATCCGAACCTCAATCGGGTCTCTGAAGTTTTTTGGCCTTCTCTTTTCCATCACGTGAATTTTTACGTTAAAACGGGATCACCGTGGCTGGTCTTTGATTTACCTTCCCTGGAGAGTGGTGCACCATGGTACTGCTCCATTTCAAATCCCTGCACCCAATTCTAATAGTCGAACGGCGCTGTTACGGCTTTTTGGATGAATGTTGCACCTTGCACCGCGGATGTTGCACCCTATGGATATCGATTCTTCGGATGGCCGTAACTGTTGGCTCGTTTAGATTTACGGGAGCCATAACCAGTCAAAACGAAGCTCTCAGTGAGTTCTACGGTTTTGACGGCTGTAAGCCGTCAATGGATAGTTTCATACCTAAAAAAAGCTATCCGAACCTCAATCGGGTCTCTGAAGTTTTTTGGCCTTCTCTTTTCCATCACGTGAATTTTTACGTTAAAACGGGATCACCATGGCTAGTCTTCGATTTACCTTCCCTAGAGAGTGGTGCACCATGGTACTGTTCCATTTCCAATCCCAACACCCACTTATAAAAGTCGAACGACGCTGTTTCGGCTTTTTGGACGAATGTTGCACCTTGCACCACGGATGTTGCACCCTGTGGATATCGATTCTTCGGACGGCCATAACTGTTGGCTCGTTTAGATTTATGGGAGCCATAACCAGTCAAAACGAAGCTCTCAGTGAGTTCTACAGGTTTGATAGCTGTAAGCCGTCAATGGATAGTTTCATACCCAAAAAAGGCTATCTGAACCTCAATCGGGTCTCTGAAGTTTTTTGGCCTTCTCTTTTCCATCACGTGAATTTTTACGTTAAAACGGAATCACCATGGCTGGTCTTCGATTTACCTTCCCTAGAGAGTGGTGCACCATGGTACTGTTCCATTTCCAATCTCTGCACCCACTTCTAAAAGTCGAACGGCGCTGTTTCGGCTTTTTGGACGAATGTTGCACCTTGCACCGCGGATGTTGCACCCTATGGATATCGATTCTTCGGACGGCCATAACTGTTGGCTCGTTTAGATTTATGGGAGCCATAACCAGTCAAAACGAAGCTCTCAGTGAGTTCTACGGCTTTGATAGCTATAAGCCGTCAATGGATAGTTTCATACCCAAAAAAGGCTATCCGAACCTCAATCGGGTCTCTGAAGTTTTTTGGCCTTCTCTTTTCCATCACGTGAATTTTTACGTTAAAACGGGATCACCGTGGCTGGTCTTTGATTTACCTTCCCTGGAGAGTGGTGCACCATGGTACTGTTCCATTTCAAATCCCTGGACCCACTTCTAAAAGTCGAACGGCGCTGTTTCGGCTTTTTGGATGAATGTTGCACCTTGCACCGCGGATGTTGCACCCTATGGATATCGATTCTTCGGACGGCCATAACTGTTGGCTCGTTTAGATTTACGGGAGCCATAACCAGTCAAAACGAAGCTCTCGGTGAGTTCTATGGCTTTGACAGCTGTAAGCCATCAATGGATGTTTCATACCCAAAAAAGGCTATCCGAACCTCAATCGGGTCTCTGAAATTTTTTGGCCTTCTCTTTTCCATCACGTGAATTTTTACGTTAATACGAGATCACCGTCGCTGGTCTTCGATTTACCTTCCCTGGAGAGTGGTGCACCATGGTACTATTCCATTTCAAATCCCTGCACCCACTTCTAAAAGTCGAACGGCGCTGTTTCGGCTTTTTGGACGAATGTTGCACCCTGTGGATATCGATTCTTCAGACGACCATAACTGTTGGCTCGTTTAGAGTTACGGGAGCCATAACCAGTCAAAACGAAGCTCTCAGTTAGTTCTACGGCTTTGACAGTTGTAAGCCATCAATGGATAGTTTCATACCTAAAAAAGGCTATCCGAACCTCAATCGGGTCTCTGAAGTTTTTTGGCCTTCTCTTTTCCATCACGTGAATTTTTACGTTAAAACGGGATCACCGTGGCTGGTCTTCGATTTACCTTCCCTGGAGAGTGGTGGACCATGGTACTGTTTCATTTCAAATCCCTGCACCCACTTCTAAAAGTCGAACGGCGCTGTTTCGGCTTTTTGGACGAATGTTGGACATTGCACCGCGGATGTTGCACCCTATGGATATCGATTCTTCGGACGGCCATAACTGTTGGCTCGTTTAGATTTACGGGAGCCATAACCAGTCAAAACGAAGCTCTCAGTGAGTTCTATGGCTTTGATAGCTATAAGCCGTCAATGGATAGTTTCATACCCAAAAAAGGCTATCCGAACCTCAATCGGGTCTTTGAAGTTTTTTGGCCTTCTCTTTTCCATCACTTGAATTTTTACGTTAAAACGGGATCACCGTGGTTGGTCTTCGATTTACCTTCCCTAGAGAGTGGTGCACAATGGTACTGTTCCATTTTAAATCCCTGCACCCACTTCTAAAAGTCGAACGGCGCTGTTTCGGCTTTTTGGACGAATGTTGCACCTTGCACCGCGGATGTTGGACCCTATGGATATCGTTCTTCGAACGGCCATAACTGTTGGCTCGTTTAGATTTACGGGAGCTATAACCAGTCAAAACGAAGCTCTCAGTGAGTTCTACGGCTTTGACAGCTGTAAGCCGTCAATGGATAGTTTCATACCCAAAAAAGGCTATCCGAACCTTAATCGGGTCTCTGAAGTTTTTTGGCCTTCTCTTTTCCATCACTTGAATTTTTACGGTAAAACGGGATCACCGTGGCTGGTCTTCGATTTACCTTCCCTAGAGAGTGGTGCACAATGGTACTGTTCCATTTCATATCCCTGCACCCACTTCTAAAAGTCGAACGGCGCTGTTTCGGCTTTTTGGACGAATGTTGCACCTTGCACCGCAGATGTTGCACCCTGTGGATATCGATTCTTCGGACGGCCATAACTGTTGGCTCGTTTAGAGTTACGGGAGCCATAACCAGTCAAAACGAAGCTCTCAGTGAGTTCTACGGTTTTGACAGCTGTAAGCCGTCAATGGATAGTTTCATACCCAAAAAAGGCTATCCGAACCTCAATCGGGTCTCTGAAGTTTTTTGGCCTTCTCTTTTCCATCACGTGAATTTTTACGTTAAAACGGGATCACCATGGCTGGTCTTCGATTTACCTTCCCTAGAGAATGGTGCACCATGGTACTGTTCAATTTCCAATCTCTTCACCCACTTCTAAAAGTCGAACGGCGATGTTTCGGCTTTTTGGACGAATGTTGCACCTTGCACCGCGGATGTTGCACCCTATGGATATCGATTCTTCGGACGGCCATAACTGTTGGCTCGTTTAGATTTACGGGAGCCATAACCAGTCAAAACGAAGCTCTTAGTGAGTTCTATGGCTTTGATAGCTGTAAGCCGTCAATGGATAGTTTCATACCCAAAAAAGGCTATCCGAACCTCAATCGGGTCTTTGAAGTTTTTTGGCCTTCTCTTTTCCATCACTTGAATTTTTACGTTAAAACGGGATCACCGTGGCTGGTCTTCGATTTTCCTTCCCTAGAGAGTGGTGCACAATGGTACTGTTCCATTTTAAATCCCTGCACCCACTTCTAAAAGTCGAACGGCGCTGTTTCGGCTTTTTGGACGAATGTTGCACCTTGCACCGCGGATGTTGCACCCTATGGATATCGTTCTTCGAACGGCCATAACTGTTGGCTCGTTTAGTTTACGGGAGCTATAACCAGTCAAAACGAAGCTCTCAGTGAGTTCTACGGTTTTGGCAGCTGTAAGCCGTCAATGGATAGTTTCATACCCAAAAAAGGCTATCCGAACCTCAATCGGGTCTCTAAAATTTTTTGGCCTTCTCTTTTCCATCACGTGAATTTTTACGTTAAAACGGGATCACCGTGGCTGGTCTTCGATTTGCCTTCCCTGGAGAGTGGTGCACCATGGTACTGTTCCATTTCAAATCTCTACACCCACTTCTAAAAGTCGAACGGCGCTGTTTCGGCTTTTTGGACGAATGTTGCACCTTGCACCGCGGATGTTGCACCCTGTGGATATCGATTCTTCGGACGGCCATAACTGTTGGCTCGTTTAGATTTACGGGAGCCATAACCCGTCAAAACAAAGCTCTCAGTTAGTACTACGGCTTTGACAGCTGTAAGCCATCAATGGATAGTTTCATGCCTAAAAAGGCTATCCGAACCTCAATCGGGTCGCTGAAGTTTTTTGGCCCCTCTCTTTTCCATCACGTGAATTTTTACGTTAAAACGGGATCATCGTGGCTGGTCTTCGATTTACCTTCCCTAGAGAGTGGTGCACCATGGTACTGTTCCATTTCAAATCCCTGCACCCATTTCTAAATGTCGAACGGCGCTGTTTCGGCTTTTTGGACGAATGTTGCACCTTGCACCGCGGATGTTGCACCCTGTGGATATCGATTCTTCGGTCGGCCATGACTGTTGGTTCGTTTAGATTTATCGGAGCCATAACCAGTTAAAACGAAGCTCTCAGTGAGTTCTACAGGTTTGATAGCTGTAAGCCGTCAATGGATAGTTTCATACCCAAAAAGGGCTATCCGAACCTCAATCGGGTCTTTGATGTTTTTTGGCCTTCTCTTTTCCATCACGTGAATTTTTACGTTAAAACGAGATCACTGTGGCTGGTCTTCGATTTACCTTCCCTGGAGAGTGGTGCACCATGGTACTGTTCCATTTCAAATCCCTGCACCCACTTCTAAAAGTTGAACAGCGCTGTTTCGGCTTTTTGGACGAATGTTGCACCTTGCACCGCGGATGTTGCACCCTGTGGATATCGATTCTTCGGACGGCCATAACTATTGGCTCGTTTAGATTTACGGGAGCCATAACCAGTCAAAACAAAGCTCTCAGTAATTTCTACGGCTTGGCAGCTGTAAGCCGTCAATGGATAGTTTCATACCCAAAAAAGGCTATCCGAACCTCAATCGGGTCTTTGAAGTTTTTTGGCTTCTCTTTTCCATCACCTGAATTTTTACGTTAAAACCGGATCAGCGTGGCTAGTCTTCGATTTACCTTCCCTGGAGAGTGGTGAACCATGGTACTGTTCCATTTCAAATCCCTGCACCCACTTCTAAAAGTTGAACAGCGCTGTTTCGGCTATTTGGACGAATGTTGCACCTTGCACCGCGGATGTTGCACCCTGTGGATATCGATTCTTTGGACGACCATAACTGTTGGCTCGTTTAGAGTTACGGGAGCCATAACCAGTCAAAACGAAGCTCTCAGTTTGTTCTACGTCTTTGACAGCTGTAACCCATTAATGGATAGTTTCATACCTAAAAAAGGCTATCCGAACCTCAATCGTGTCTCTGAAGTTTTTTGGCCTTCTTTTTTCCATCACGTGAATTTTTACGTTAAAACGAGAACACCGTGGCTTGTCTTCCATTTACCTTCCTTGAAGAGTTGTGCACCATGGTACTGTTCCATTTCAAATCCCTGCACCCACTTCTAAAAGTCGAACGGCGCTGTTTCAACTTTTTGGACGAATGTTGCACCTTGCACCGCGGATGTTGCACCCTATGGATATCGATTCCTCGGACGGCCATTACTGTTTGCTCGTTTAGAGTTACGGGAGCCATAACCAGTCAAAACGAAGCTCTTAGTGAGTTCTACGGCTTTGATGGCTACAAGCCATCAATGGATAGTTTCATACCCAAAAAAGGCTATCCGAACCTCAATTGGGTCTCTGAAGTTTTTTGGCCTTCTCTTTTCCATCACGTGAATTTTTACGTTAAAACGGGATCACCGTGGCTGGTCTTTGATTTACCTTCCCTGGAGAGTGGTGCACCATGGTACTGCTCCATTTCAAATCCCTGCACCCACTTCTAATAGTCGAACGGCGCTGTTACGGCTTTTTGGATGAATGTTGCACCTTGCACCGCGGATGTTGCACCCTATGGATATCGATTCTTCGGATGGCCGTAACTGTTGGCTCGTTTAGATTTACGGGAGCCATAACCAGTCAAAACGAAGCTCTCAGTGAGTTCTACGGCTTTGACGGCTGTAAGCCGTCAATGGATAGTTTCATACCTAAAAAAAGCTATCCGAACCTCAATCGGGTCTCTGAAGTTTTTTGGCCTTCTCTTTTCCATCACGTGAATTTTTACGTTAAAACGGGATCACCATGGCTAGTCTTCGATTTACCTTCCCTAGAGAGTGGTGCACCATGGTACTGTTCCATTTCCAATCCCAACACCCACTTATAAAAGTCGAACGACGCTGTTTCGGCTTTTTGGACGAATGTTGCACCTTGCACCACGGATGTTGCACCCTGTGGATATCGATTCTTCGGACGGCCATAACTGTTGGCTCGTTTAGATTTATGGGAGCCATAACCAGTCAAAACGAAGCTCTCAGTGAGTTCTACAGGTTTGATAGCTGTAAGCCGTCAATGGATAGTTTCATACCCAAAAAAGGCTATCTGAACCTCAATCGGGTCTCTGAAGTTTTTTGGCCTTCTCTTTTCCATCACGTGAATTTTTACGTTAAAACGGGATCACCGTGGCTGGTCTTCGATTTACCTTCCCTGGAGAGTGGTGGACCATGGTACTGTTTCATTTCAAGTCCCTGCACCCACTTCTAAAAGTCGAACGGCGCTGTTTCGGCTTTTTGGACGAATGTTGCACATTGCACCGCGGATGTTGCACCCTGTGGATATCGATTCTTCGGACGGCCATAACTGTTGGCTCGTTTAGATTTACGGGAGCCATAACCAGTCAAAACGAAGCTCTCAGTGAGTTCTATAGCTTTGACAGCTGTAAGCCATCAATGGATGTTTCATACCCAAAAAAGGCTATTCGAACCTCAATCGGGTCTCTGAAGTTTTTTGGCCTTCTCTTTTCCATCACGTGAATTTTTACGTTAAAACGGGATCACCGTGGCTGGTCTTCGATTTACCTTCCCTGGAGAGTGGTGGACCATGGTACTGTTTCATTTCAAATCCCTGCACCCACTTCTAAAAGTCGAACAGCGCTGTTTCGGCTTTTTGGACGAATGTTGCACATTGCACCGCGGATGTTGCACCCTATGGATATCGATTCTTCGGACGGCCATAACTGTTGGCTCGTTTAGATTTACGGGAGCCATAACCAGTCAAAACGAAGCTCTCAGTGAGTTCTATGGCTTTGATAGCTGTAAGCCGTCAATGGATAGTTTCATACCCAAAAAAGGCTATCCGAACCTCAATCGGGTTTTTGAAGTTTTTTGGCCTTCTCTTTTCCTTCACTTGAATTTTTACGTTAAAATGGGATCACCGTGGCTGGTCTTCGATTTACCTTCCCTAGAGAGTGGTGCACAATGGTACTGTTCCATTTTAAATCCCTGCACCCACTTCTAAAAGTCGAACGACGCTGTTTCGGCTTTTTGGACGAATGTTGCACCATGCACCGCGGATGTTGCACCCTGTGGATATCGATCCTTCGGACGTCATAACTGTTGGCTCGTTTAGAGTTACAGGATCCATAACAAGTCAAAACGAAGCTCTCAGTGTGTTCTACGGCTTTGATAGTTGTAAGCCGTCAATGGATAGTTTCATACCCAAAAAAGGCTATCCGAACCTCAATCGGGTCTCTGAAGTTTTTTGGTTTTTTTTTTTCATCACGTGAATTTTTATGTTAAAACGGGATCACCGTGGCTGGTCTTCGATTTACATTCCCTGGAGAGTGGTGCACCATGGTACTGTTCCATTTCAAATACCTGCACCCACTTCTAAAAGTCGAACGGCGTTGTTTCGGCTTTTTGGACGAATGTTGCACCTTGCACCGCGGATGTTGCACCCTATGGATATCGATTCTTCGGACGGCCATAACTGTTGGCTCGTTTAGATTTACGGGAGCCATAACCCGTCAAAACAAAGCTCTCAGTTAGTACTACGGCTTTGACAGCTGTAAGCCATCAATGGATAGTTTCATACCTAAAAAGGCTATCCGAACATCAATCGAATCGCTGAAGTTTTTTGGCCTTCTCTTTTCCATCACGTGAATTTTTACGTTAAATTGGGATCACCGTGGCTGGTCTTCGATTTACCTTCCCTAGAGAGTGGTGCACCATGGTACTGTTCCATTTCAAATCCCTGCACCCACTTCTAAAAGTCGAACGGCGCTGTTTCGGCTTTTTCGACGAATGTTGCACCTTGCACCGCAGATGTTGCACCCTGTGGATATCGATTCTTCGGACGGCCATAACTGTTGGCTCGTTTAGATTTATGGGAGCCATAACCAATTAAAACGAAGCTCTCAGTGAGTTCGACAGGTTTGATAGCTGTAAGCCGTCAATGGATAATTTCATACCCAAAAAGGGCTATCCGAACCTCAATCGGGTCTCTGAAGTTTTTTGGCCTTATCTTTTCCATTACGTGAATTTTTACATTAAAACGGGATCACTGTGGCTGGTCTTCGATTTACCTTCCCTGGAGAGTGGTGCACCATGAAACTGTTCCATTTCAAATCCCTGCACCCACTTCTAAAAGTTGAACAGCGCTTTTTCGGCTTTTTGGACGAATGTTGCACCTTGCACCGCGGATGTTGCACCCTGTGGATATCGATTCTTCGGACGGCCATAACTGTTGGCTCGTTTAGATTTACGGGAGCCATAACCAGTCAAAACAAATCTCTTAGTGAGTTCTACGGCTTTGACAGCTGTAAGCCGTCAATGGATAGTTTCATACCCAAAAAAGGCTATCCGAACCTCAATCGGGTCTTTGAAGTTTTTTGGCCTTCTCTTTTCCATCACGTGAATTTTTCCGTTAAAACCGGATCACCGTGGCTGGTCTTCGATTTACCTTCCCTGGAGAGTGGTGCACCATGGTACTGTTCCATTTCAAATCCCTGCACCCACTTCTAAAAGTTGAACAGCGCTGTTTCGGCTTTTTGGACGAATGTTGCACCTTGCACCGCGGATGTTGCACCCTGTGGATATCGATTCTTCGGACGACCATAACTGTTGGCTCGTTTAGAGTTACGGGAGCCATAACCAGTCAAAACGAAGCTCTCAGTTTGTTCTACGTCTTTGACAGCTGTAACCCATCAAATGGATAGTTTCATACCTAAAAAAGGCTATCCGAACCTCAATCGTGTCTCTGAAGTTTTTTGGCCTTCTTTTTTCCATCACGTTAATTTTTACGTTAAAACGAGAACACCGTGGCTTGTCTTCCATTTACCTTCCCTGAAGAGTTGTGCACCATGGTACTGTTCCATTTCAAATCCTGGCACCCACTTCTAAAAGTCGAACGGCGCTGTTTCGACTTTTTGGACGAATGTTGCACCTTGCACCGCGGATGTTGCACCCTATGGATATCGATTCCTCGGATGGCCATTACTGTTTGCTCGTTTAGAGTTACGGGAGCCATAACCAGTCAAAACGAAGCTCTCAGTGAGTTCTACGGCTTTGATGGCTACAAGCCATCAATGTATAGTTTCATACCAAAAAAAGGCTATCCGAACCTCAATCGGGTCTCTGAAGTTTTTTGGCCTTCTCTTTTCCATCACGTGAATTTTTACGTTAAAACGGGATCACCGTGGCTGGTCTTTGATTTACCTTCCCTGGAGAGTGGTGCACCATGGTACTGTTCCATTTCAAATCCCTGCACCCACTTCTAAAAGTCGAACGGCGCTGTTACGGCTTTTTGGATGAATGTTGCACCTTGCACCGCGGATGTTGCACCCTATGGATATCGATTCTTCGGACGGCCGTAACTGTTGGCTCGTTTAGATTTACGGGAGCCATAACCAGTCAAAACGAAGCTCTCAGTGAGTTCTACAGCTTTGACAACTGTAAGCCGTCAATGGATAGTTTCATACCTAAAAAAAGCTATCCGAACCTCAATCGGGTCTCTGAAGTTTTTTGGCCTTCTCTTTTCCATCACTTGAATTTTTACGTTAAAACGGGATCACCATGGCTGGTCTTCGATTTACCTTCCCTAGAGAGTGGTGCACCATGGTACTGTTCCATTTCCAATCCCTGCACCCACTTCTAAAAGTCGAACGACGCTGTTTCGGCTTTTTGGACGAATGTTGCACCTTGCACCGCGGATGTTGCACCCTGTGGATATCTATTCTTCGGACGGCCATAACTGTTGGCTCGTTTAGATTTACGGGAGCCATAACCAGTCAAAACGAAGCTCTCTGTGAGTTCTACGGCTTTGACAGCTGTAAGCCGTCAATGGATGTTTCATACCCAAAAAAGGCTATCCGAACCTCAATCGGGTCTTTGAAGTTTTTTGGCCTTCTCTTTTCCATCACGTGAATTTTTACGTTAATACGAGATCACCGTCGCTGGTCTTCGATTTACCTTCCCTGGAGAGTGGTGCACCATGGTACTGTTCCATTTCAAAACCCTGCACCCACTTCTAAAAGTCGAACGGCGCTGTTTCGGCTTTTTCGACGAATGTTGCACCTTGTGGATATCGATTCTTCGGACAGCCATAACTGTTGGCTCGTTTAGAGTTACGGGAGCCATAACTAGTCAAAACGAAGCTCTCAGTTAGTTCTACGGCTTTGACAGCTGTAAGCCATCAATGGATAGTTTCATACCTAAAAAAGGATATCCGAACCTCAATCGGGTCTCTGAAGTTTTTTGGCCTTCTCTTTTCCATCACGTGAATTTTTACGTTAAAACGGGATCACCGTGGCTGGTCTTCGATTTACCTTCCCTGGAGAGTGGTGGACCATGGTACTATTTCATTTCAAATCCCTGCACCCACTTCTAAAAGTCGAACGGCGCTGTTTTGGCTTTTTGGACGAATGTTGCACATTGCACCGCGGATGTTGCACCCTCTGGATATCGATTCTTCGGACGGCCATAACTATTGGCTCTTTTAGATTTACGGGAGCCATAACCAGTCAAAACGAAGCTCTCAGTGAGTTCTATGGCTTTGACAGCTGTATGCCTTCAATGGATGTTTCATACCCAAAAAAGGCTACCCGAACCTCAATCGGGTCTCTGAAGTTTTTTGGCCTTCTCTTTTCCATCACGTGAATTTTTACGTTAAAACGGGATCACCGTGGCTGGTCTTCGATTTACCTTCCCTGGAGAGTGGTTGACCATGGTACTGTTTCATTTCAAATCCCTGCACCCACATCTAAAAGTCGAACGGCGCTGTTTCGGCTTTTTGGACGAATGTTGCACATTGCACCGCGGATGTTGCAATCTATGGATATCGATTCTTCGGACGGCCATAACTGTTGGCTCGTTTAGATTTACGGGAGCCATAACCAGTCAAAACTAAGCTCTCAGTGAGTTCTATGGCTTTGATAGCTGTAAGCCGTCAATGGATAGTTTCATACCCAAAAAAGGCTATCCGAACCTCAATCGGGTCATTGAAGTTTTTTGGCCTTCTCTTTTCCATCACTTGAATTTTTACGTTAAAACGGGATCACCGTGGCTGGTCTTCGATTTACCTTCCCTAGAGAGTGGTGCACAATGGTACTGTTCCATTTTAAATCTCTGCACCCACTTCTAAAAGTCGAACGGCGCTGTTTCGGCTTTTTGGACGAATGTTGCACCTTGCACCGCGGATGTTGCACCATATGGATATCGTTCTTCGAACGGCCATAACTGTTGGCTCGTTTAGATTTACGGGAGCTATAACCAGTCAAAACGAAGCTCTCAGTGAGTTCTACGGTTTTGACAGCTGTAAGCCGTCAATGGATAGTTTCATACCCAAAAAAGGCTATCCGAACCTCAATCGGGTCTCTAAAGTTTTTTGGCCTTCTCTTTTCCATCACGTAAATTTTTACGTTAAAACGGGATCACCGTGGCTGGTCTTCGATTTACCTTCCCTGGAGATTGGTGCACCATGGTACTGTTCCATTTCAAATCCCTGCACCCACTTCTAAAAGTCTAACGGCGCTGTTTCGGCTTTTTGGACGAATGTTGCACCTTGCACCGCGGATGTTGCACCTTGTGGATATCGATTCTTCGGACGGCCATAACTGTTGGCTCGTTTAGATTTACGGGAGCCATAACCCGTCAAAACAAAGCTCTCAGTTAGTACTACGGCTTTGACAGATGTAAGCCATCAATGGATAGTTTCATACCTAAAAAGGCTATCCGAACCTCAATCGGGATGCTGAAGTTTTTTGTCCTTCTCTTTTCCATCACGTGAATTTTTACGTTAAAACGGGATCACATTGGCTGGTCTTCGATTTACCTTCCCTAGAGAGTGGTGCACCATGGTACTGTTCCATTTCAAATCCCTGCACCCACTTCTAAAAGTCGAACGGCGCTGTTTCGGCTTTTTGGACGAATGTTGCACCTTGCACCGCGGATGTTGCACCCTGTGGATATCGATTCTTCGGACGGCCATAACTGTTGGCTCGTTTAGATTTATGGGAGCCATAACCAGTTAAAACGAAGCTCTCAGTGAGTTCTACAGGTTTGATAGCTGTAAGCCGTCAATGGATAGTTTCATACCCAAAAAGGGCTATCCGAACCTCAATCTGGTCTCTGAAGTTTTTTGGCCTTATCTTTTCCAACACGTGAATTTTTACGTTAAAACGGGATCACTGTGGCTGGTCTTCGATTTACCTTCCCTGGAGAGTGGTGCACCATGGTACTGTTCCATTTCAAATCCCTGCACCCACTTTTAAAAGTTGAACAGCGCTGTTTCGGCTTTTTGGACGAATGTTGCACCTTGCACCGCGGATGTTGCACCCTGTGGATATCGATTCTTCGGACGGCCATAACTGTTGGCTCGTTTAGATTTACGGGAGCCATAACCAGTCAAAACAAAGCTCTCAGTGAGTTCTATGGCTTTGACAGCTGTAAGCCGTCAATGGATAGTTTCATACCCAAAAAAGGCTATCCGAACCTCAATCGGGTCTTTGAAGTTTTTTGGCCTTCTCTTTTCCATCACGTGAATTTTTACGTTAAAACCGGATCACCGTGGCTGGTCTTCGATTTACCTTCCCTGGAGAGTGGTGCACCATGGTACTATTCCATTTCAAATCCCTGCACCCACTTCTAAAAGTTGAACAGCGCTGTTTCGGCTTTTTGGACGAATGTTGCACCTTGCACCGCGGATGTTGCACCCTGTGGATATCGATTCTTTGGACGACCATAACTGTTGGCTCGTTTAGAGTTACGGGAGCCATAACCAGTCAAAACGAAGTTCTCAGTTTGTTCTACGTCTTTGACAGCTGTAACCCATCAATGGATAGGTTCATACTTAAAAAAGGCTATCCGAACCTCAATCGTGTCTCTGAAGTTTTTTGGCCTTCTTTTTTCCATCACGTGAATTTTTACGTTAAAACGAGAACACCGTGGCTTGTCTTCCATTTACCTTCCCTGAAGAGTTGTGCACCATGGTACTGTTCCATTTCAAATCCCTGCACCCACTTCTAAAAGTTGAACGGCGCTGTTTCGACTTTTTGGACGAATGTTGCACCTTGCACCGCGGATGTTGCACCCTATGGATATCGATTCCTCGGACGGCCATTATTGTTTGCTCGTTTAGAGTTACTGGAGCCATAACCAGTCAAAACGAAGCTCTCAGTGAGTTCTACGGCTTTGATGGCTACAAGCCATCAATGGATAGTTTCATACCCAAAAAAGGCTATCCGAACGTCAATCGGGTCTCTGAAGTTTTTTGGCCTTCTCTTTTCCATCACGTGAATTTTTACGTTAAAACGGGATCACCGTGGCTGGTCTTTGATTTACCTTCCCTGGAGAGTGGTGCACCATGGTACTGTTCCATTTCAAATCCCTGCACCCACTTCTGAAAGTCGAACGGCGCTGTTACGGCTTTTTGGATGAATGTTGCACCTTGCACCGCGGATGTTGCACCCTATGGATATCGATTCTTCGGACGGCCATAACTGTTGGCTCGTTTAGATTTACAGGAGCCATAACCAGTCAAAACGAAGCTCTCAGTGAGTTCTACGGCTTTGACAGCTGTAAGCCGTCAATGGATGTTTCATACCCAAAAAAGGCTATCCGAACCTCAATCGGGTCTCTGAAGTTTTTTGGCCTTCTCTTTTCCATCACGTGAATTTTTACGTTAAAACGAGATCACCGTCGCTGGTCTTCGATTTACCTTCCCTGGAGAGTGGTGCACCATGGTACTGTTCCATTTCAAATCCCTGCACCCACTTCTAAAAGTCGAACGGCGCTGTTTCGGCTTTTTCGACGAATGTTGCACCTTGCACCGCGGATGTTGCACCCTGTGGATATCGATTCTTCGGACGGCCATGACTGTTGGCTCGTTTAGATTTACGGGATCCATAACCAGTCAAAATGAAGCTCTCAGTTAGTACTACGGCTTTGACAGCTGTAAGCCGTCAATGGATAGTTTCATACCTAAAAAGGCTATCCGAACCTCAATCGGGTTGCTGAAGTTTTTTGGCCTTCTCTTTTCCATCACGTGAATTTTTACGTTAAAACGGGATCACCGTGGCTGGTCTTCGATTTACCTTCCCTAGAGAGTGGTGCACCATGGTACTGTTCCATTTCAAATCCCTGCACCCACTTCTAAAAGTCGAACGGCGATGTTTCGGCTTTTTGGACGAATGTTGCACCTTGCACCGCGGATGTTGCACCCTGTGGATATCGATTCTTCGGACGGCCATAACTGTTGGCTCGTTTAGATTTATGGGAGCCATAACCAGTCAAAATGAAGCTCTTAGTGAGTTCTACAGGTTTGATAGCTGTAAGCCGTCAATGGATAGTTTCATACCCAAAAAGGGCTATCCGAACCTCAATCGGGTGTCTGAAGTTTTTTGGCCTTCTCTTTTCCATCACGTGAATTTTTACGTTAAAACGGGATCACCGTGGCTGGTCTTCGATTTACCTTCCATGGAGAGTGGTGCTCCATGGTACTGTTCCATTTCAAATCCCTGCACCCACTTCTAAAAGTCGAACGGCGCTGTTTCGGCTTTTTGGACGAATGTTGCACCTTGTACCGCAGATGTTGCACCCTGTGGATATCGATTCTTCGGACGGCCATAACTGTTGGCTCGTTTAGATTTACGGGAGCCATAACCAGTAAAAACAAAGCTCTCAGTTTGTTCTACGGCTTTGACAGCTGTAAGCTGTCAATGGATAGTTTCATACCTAAAAAAGGCTATCCGAACCTCAATCGGGTCTCTGAAGTTTTTTGGCCTTCTCTTTTCCATCACGTGAATTTTTACATTAAAACGGGATCACCGTGGCTGGTCTTCGATTTACCTTCCATGGAGAGTGGTGCTCCATGGTACTGTTCCATTTCAAATCCCTGCACCCACTTCTAAAAGTCGAACGGCGCTGTTTCGACTTTTTGGACGAATGTTGCACCTTGCACCGCGGATGTTGCACCCTATGGATATCGATTCCTCGGACGGCCATTACTGTTTGCTCGTTTAGAGTTACGGGAGCCATAAACAGTCAAAACGAAGCTCTCAGTGAATTCTACGGCTTTGATGGCTGCATGCCATCAATGGATAGTTTCATACCCAAAAAAGGCTATTCGAACCTCAATCGGGTCTCTGAAGTTTTTTGGCCTTCTCTTTTCCATCACGTGAATTTTTACGTTAAAACGGGTTCACCGTGGCTGGTCTTTGATTTACCTTCCCTGGAGAGTGGTGCACCATGGTACTGTTCCATTTCAAATCCCTGCACCCACTTCTAAAAGTCGAACGGCGCTGTTTCGGCTTTTTGGATGAATGTTGCACCTTGCACCGCGGATGTTGCACCCTATGGATATCGATTCTTCGGACGGCCATAACTGTTGGCTCGTTTAGATTTACGGGAGCCATAACCAGTCAAAACGAAGCTCTCAGTGAGTTCTACGGCTTTGACAGCTGTAAGCCGTCAATGGATGTTTCATACCCAAAAAAGGCTATCCGAACCTCAATCGTGTCTCTGAAGTTTTTTGGCCTTCTCTTTTCCATCACGTGAATTTTTACGTTAAAACGAGATCACCGTCGCTGGTCTTCGATTTACCTTCCCTGGAGAGTGGTGCACCATGGTACTGTTCCATTTCAAATCCCTGCACCCACTTCTAAAAGTCGAACGGCGCTGTTTCGGCTTTTTGGACGAATGTTGCACCCTGTGGATATCGATTCTTCGGACGGCCATATCTGTTGGCTCGTTTAGAGTTACGGGAGCCATAACCAGTCAAAACGAAGCTCTCAGTTAGTTCTACATCTTTGACAGATGTAAGCCATCAATGGATAGTTTCATACCTAAAAAAGGCTATCCGAACCTCAATCGGGTCTTTGAAGTTTTTTGGCCTTCTCTTTTCCATCACGTGAATTTTTACGTTAAAACGGGATCACCGTGGCTGGTCTTCGATTTACCTTCCCTGGAGAGTGGTGGACCATGGTACTGTTTCATTTCAAATCCCTGCACCCACTTCTAAAAGTCGAACGGCGCTGTTTCGGCTTTTTGGACGAATGTTGCACCTTGCACCGCGGATGTTGCACCCTGTGGATATCGATTCTTCAGACGACCATAACTGTTGGCTCGTTTAGATTTACGGGAGCCATAACCAGTCAAAACGAAGCTCTTAGTGAGTTCTATGGCTTTGATAGCTGTAAGCCGTCAATGGATAGTTTAATACCCAAAAAAGGCTATCCGAACCTCAATCGGGTCTTTGAAGTTTTTTGGCCTTCTCTTTTCCATCACTTGAATTTTTACGTTAAAACGGGATCACCGTGGCTGGTCTTCGATTTACCTTCCCTAGAGAGTGGTGCACAATGGTACTGTTCCATTTTAAATCCCTGCACCCACTTCTAAAAGTCGAACGGCGCTGTTTCGGCTTTTTGGACGAATGTTGCACCTTGCACCGCGGATGTTGCACCCTATGGATATCGTTCTTCGAACGGCCATAACTGTTGGCTCGTTTAGATTTACGGGAGCTATAACCAGTCAAAACAAAGCTCTCAGTGAGTTCTACGGCTTTGACAGCTGTAAGCCATCAATGGATAGTTTCATACCCAAAAAAGGCTATCCGAACCCCAATCGGGTCTCTAAAGTTTTTTGGCCTTCTCTTTTCCATCACGTGAATTTTTACGTTAAAACGGGATCACCGTGGCTGGTCTTCGATTTACCTTCCCTGGAGAGTGGTGCCCCATGGTACTGTTCCATTTCAAATCCCTGCACCAACTTCTAAAAGTCGAACGGCGCTGTTTCGGCTTTTTGGACGAATGTTGCACCTTGCACCGCGGATGTTGCACCCTGTGGATATCGATTCTTCGGACGACCATAATTGTTGGCTCGTTTAGATTTACGGGAGCCATAACCAGTCAAAACGAAGCTCTCAGTCAGTACTACGGCTTTGACAGCTGTAAGCCGTCAATGGATAGTTTCATACCTAAAAAGGCTATCCGAACCTCAATCGGGTCGCTGAAGTTTTTTGGCCTTCTCTTTTCCATCACGTGAATTTTTACGTTAAAACGGGATCACCGTGGCTGGTCTTTGATTTACCTTCCCTAGAGAGTGGTGCACCATGGTACTGTTCCATTTCAAATCCCTGCACCCACTTCTAAAAGTCGAAAGGCGCTGTTTCGGCTTTTTGGACGAATGTTGCACCTTGCACCGCGGATGTTGCACCCTATGGATATCGATTCTTCGGACGGCCATAACTGTTGGCTCGTTTAGATTTATGGGAGCCATAACTAGTCAAAACGAAGCTCTCAATGAGTTCTACAGGTTTGATAGCTGTAAGCCGTCAATGGATAGTTTCATACCCAAAAATGGCTATCCGAACCTCAATCGGGTCTCTGAAGTTTTTTGGCCTTCTCTTTTCCATCACGTGAATTTTTACGTTAAAACGGGATTACTATGGCTGGTCTTCGATTTACCTTCCCTGGAGAGTGGTGCACCATGGTACTGTTCCATTTCAAATCCCTGCACCCACTTCTAAAAGTTGAACCGCGCTATTTCGGCTTTTTGGACGAATGTTGCACCTTGCACCGCGGATGTTGCACCCTGTGGATATCGATTCTTCGGACGGCCATAACTGTTGGCTCGTTTAGATTTACGGGAGCCATAACCAGTCAAAACAAAGCTCTCAGTGAGTTCTACGGCTTTGACAGCTGTAAGCCGTCAAAGGATAGTTTCATACCCAAAAAAGGCTATCCGAACCTCAATCGGGTCTTTGAAGTTTTTTGGCATTCTCTTTTCCATCACGTGAATTTTTACGTTAAAACCTGATCACCGTGGCTGGTCTTCGATTTACCTTCCCTGGAGAGTGGTGCACCATGGTTCTGTTCCATTTCAAATCCCTGCACCCACTTCTAAAAGTTGAGCAGCGCTGTTTCGGCTTTTTGGACGAATGTTGCACCTTGCACCGCGGATGTTGCACCCTGTGGATATCGATTCTTCGGACGGCCATAACTTTTGGCTCGTTTTGAGTTACGGGAGCCATAACCAGTCAAAACGAAGCTCTCAGTTTGTTCTACGGCTTTGACAGTTGTAACCCATCAATGGATAGTTTCATACCTAAAAAAGGCTATCCGAACCTCAATCGGGTCTCTGTAGTTTTTTGGCCTTCTTTTTTCCATCACGTAAATTTTTACGTTAAAACGAGATCACCGTGGCTTGTCTTCGATTTACCATCCCTGAAGAGTTGTGCACCATGGTACTGTTCCATTTCAAATCCCTGCACCCACTTCTAAAAGTCGAACGACACTGTTTCGACTTTTTGGACGAATGTTGCACCTAGCACCGCGGATGTTGCACCCTATGGATATCGATTCCTCGGACGGCCATTACTGTTTGCTCGTTTAGAGTTACGGGAGCCATAACCAGTCAAAACGAAGCTCTCAGTGAGTTCTACGGCTTTGACGACTACAAGCCATCAATGGATAGTTTCATACCCAAAAAAGGATATCCGAACCTCAATCGGGTCTTTGAAGTTTTTTGGCCTTCTCTTTTCCATCACGTGAATTTTTACGTTAAAACGGGATCACCGTGGCTGGTCTTCGATTTACCTTCCCTGGAGAGTGCTGCACCATGGTATTGTTCCATTTCAAATCCCTGCACCCACTTCTAAAAGTCGAACGGCGATGTTTCAGCTTTTTGGACGAATGTTGCACCTTGCACCGCGGATATTGCACCCTGTGGATATCGATTCTTCGGACGGCCATAACTGTTGGCTCGTTTAGATTTACGGGAGCCATAACCAGTCAAAACGAAGCTCTCAGTGAGTTCTATGGCTTTGACAGCTGTAAGCCGTCAATGGATAGTTTCATACCAAAAAAAGGCTATCCGTACCTCAATCGGGTCTCTGAAGATTTTTGGCCTTCTCTTTTCCATCACGTGAATTTTTACGTTAAAACAGGATCACCGTGGCTGGTCTTCGATTTAACTTCCCTGGAGAGTGGTGCACCGTGGTACTGTTCCATTTCAAATCCCTGCACCCACTTCTAAAAGTCGAACGACGCTGTTTCGGCTTTTTGGACGAATGTTCCACCTTGCACCGCGAATGTTGCACCCTTTGGATATCGATTCTTCGGACGGCCATAACTGTTGGCTCGTTTAGAGTTACGGGAGCCATAACCAGTCAAAACGAAGCTCTCAGTTAGTTCTACGGCTTTGATAGCTGTAACCCATCAATGGATAGTTTCATACCCAAAAAAGGCTATCCGAACCTCAATCGGGTCTCAGAAGTTTTTTGGCCTTCTCTTTTCCATCACGTGAATTTTTACGTTAAAGCGGGATCACCGTGGATGGACTTCGATTTATCTTCCCTGGAGAGTGGTGCACCATGGTACTGTTCCATTTCAAATCCCTGCACTCACTTCTAAAAGTCGAACGGCGCTGTTTCGGCTTTTTGGACGAATGTTGCACCTTGCACCGCGGATGTTGCACCCTGTGGATATCAATTCTTCGGACGTCCATAACTGTTGGCTCGTTTAGATTTACGGGAGCCATAACCAGTCAAAACAAAGCTCTCAGTGAGTTATACGGCTTTGACTGCTGTAAGCTGTCAATGGATAGTTTCATACCTTGAATTTTTGGCCTTCTCTTTTCCATCACTTGAATTTTTACGTTAAAACCGGATCACCGTGGCTGGTCTTCGATTTACCTTCCCTGGAGAGTGGTGCACCATGGTACTGTTCCATTTCAAATCCCTACACCCACTTCTAAAAGTTGAACGGCGCTGTTTCGGCTTTTTGGACGAATGTTGCACCTTGCACCGCGGATGTTGCACCCTGTGGATATCGATTCTTCGGACGGCCATAACTGTTGGCTCGTTTAGATTTACGGGAGCCATAACCAGTCAAAACGAAGCTCTCAGTGAGTTCTACAGGTTTGACAGCTGTAAGCCGTCAATGGATAGTTTCATACCCAAAAAAGGCTCTCCGAACCTCAATCGGGTCTTTGAAGTTTTTTGGCCTTCTCTTTTCCATCACGTGAAATTTACGTTAAAACCGGATCACCGTGGCTGGTCTTCGATTTACCTTCCCTGGAGATTGGTGCACCATGGTTCTGTTCCATTTCAAATCCCTGCACCCACTTCTCGAAGTTGAACAGCGCTGTTTCGGCTTTTTGGACGGATGTTGCACCTTGCACCACGGATGTTGCACCCTGTGGATATCGATTCTTCGGACGGCCATAACTGTTGGCTCGTTTAGAGTTACAGGAGCCATAACCAGTCAAAACGAAGCTCTCAGTTTGTTCTACGGCTTTGACAGCTGTAACCCATCAATGGATAGTTTCATACCTAAAAAAGGCTATCCGAACCTCAATCGGGTCTCTGTAGTTTTTTGGCCTTCTTTTTTCCATCACGTGAATTTTTACGTTAAAACGAGATCACCGTGGCTTGTCTTCGATTTACCTTCCCTGAAGAGTTGTGCACCATGGTACTGTTCCATTTCAAATCCCTGCACCCACTTCTAAAAGTCGAACGGCGCTGTTTCGACTTTTTGGACGAATGTTGCACCTTGCACCGCGGATGTTGCACCCTATGGATATCGATTCCTCGGACGGCCATTACTGTTTGCTCGTTTAGAATTACGGGAGCCATAACCAGTCAAAACGAAGCTCTTAGTGAGTTCTACGGCTTTGACGGCTACAAGCCATAAATGGATAGTTTCATACCCAAAAAAGGCTATCCGAACCTCAATCGAGTCTCTGAAGTTTTTTGGCCTTCTCTTTTCCATCACGTGAATTTTTACGTTAAAACGGGATCACCGTGGCTGGTCTTCGATTTACCTTCCCTGGAGAGTGGTGCACCATGGTACTGTTCCATTTCAAATCCCTGCACCCACTTCTAAAAGTCGAACGGCGCTGTTTCGGCTTTTTGGATGAATGTTGCACCTTGCACCGCGGATGTTGCACCCTATGGATATCGATTCTTCGGACGGCCATAACTGTTGGCTCGTTTAGATTTACGGGAGCCATAACCAGTCAAAACGAAGCTCTCAGTGAGTTCTACGGCTTTGACAGCTGTAAGCCGTCAATGGATGTTTCATACCCAAAAAAGGCTATCCGAACCTCAATCGTGTCTCTGAAGTTTTTTGGCCTTCTCTTTTCCATCACGTGAATTTTTACGTTAAAACGAGATCACCATCGCTGGTCTTCGATTTACCTTCCCTGGAGAGTGGTGCACCATGGTACTGTTCCATTTCAAATCCCTGCACCCACTTCTAAAAGTCGAACGGCGCTGTTTCGGCTTTTTGGACGAATGTTGCACCCTGTGGATATCGATTCTTCGGACGGCCATATCTGTTGGCTCGTTTAGAGTTATGGGAGCCATAACCAGTCAAAACGAAGCTCTCAGTTAGTTCTACATCTTTGACAGATGTAAGCCATCAATGGATAGTTTCATATCTAAAAAAGGCTATCCGAACCTCAATCGGGTCTTTGAAGTTTTTTGGCCTACTCTTTTCCATCACGTGAATTTTTACGTTAAAACGGGATCACCGTGGCTGGTCTTCGATTTACCTTCCCTGGAGAGTGGTGGACCATGGTACTGTTTCATTTCAAATCCCTGCACCTACTTCTAAAAGTCGAACGGCGCTGTTTCGGCTTTTTGGACGAATGTTGCACCTTGCACCGCGGATGTTGCACCCTGTGGATATCGATTCTTCGGACGACCATAACTGTTGGCTCGTTTAGATTTACGGGAGCCATAACCAGTCAAAACGAAGCTCTTAGTGAGTTCTATGGCTTTGATAGCTGTAAGCCGTCAATGGATAGTTTAATACCCAAAAAAGGCTATCCGAACCTCAATCGGGTCTTTGAAGTTTTTTGGCCTTCTCTTTTCCATCACTTGAATTTTTACGTTAAAACGGGATCACCGTGGCTGGTCTTCGATTTACCTTCCCTAGAGAGTGGTGCACAATGGTACTGTTCCATTTTAAATCCCTGCACCCACTTCTAAAAGTCGAACGGCGCTGTTTCGGCTTTTTGGACGAATGTTGCACCTTGCACCGCGGATGTTGCACCCTATGGATATCGTTCTTCGAACGGCCATAACTGTTGGCTCGTTTAGATTTACGGGAGCTATAACCAGTCAAAACAAAGCTCTCAGTGAGTTCTACGGCTTTGACAGCTGTAAGCCATCAATGGATAGTTTCATACCCAAAAAAGGCTATCCGAACCCCAATCGGGTCTCTAAAGTTTTTTGGCCTTCTCTTTTCCATCACGTGAATTTTTACGTTAAAACGGGATCACCGTGGCTGGTCTTCGATTTACCTTCCCTGGAGAGTGGTGCCCCATGGTACTGTTCCATTTCAAATCCCTGCACCAACTTCTAAAAGTCGAACGGCGCTGTTTCGGCTTTTTGGACGAATGTTGCACCTTGCACCGCGGATGTTGCACCCTGTGGATATCGATTCTTCGGACGACCATAATTGTTGGCTCGTTTAGATTTACGGGAGCCATAACCAGTCAAAACGAAGCTCTCAGTCAGTACTACGGCTTTGACAGCTGTAAGCCGTCAATGGATAGTTTCATACCTAAAAAGGCTATCCGAACCTCAATCGGGTCGCTGAAGTTTTTTGGCCTTCTCTTTTCCATCACGTGAATTTTTACGTTAAAACGGGTTCACCGTGGCTGGTCTTTGATTTACCTTCCCTAGAGAGTGGTGCACCATGGTACTGTTCCATTTCAAATCCCTGCACCCACTTCTAAAAGTCGAAAGGCGCTGTTTCGGCTTTTTGGACGAATGTTGCACCTTGCACCGCGGATGTTGCACCCTGTGGATATCGATTCTTCGGACGGCCATAACTGTTGGCTCGTTTAGATTTATGGGAGCCATAACTAGTCAAAACGAAGCTCTCAATGAGTTCTACAGGTTTGATAGCTGTAAGCCGTCAATGGATAGTTTCATACCCAAAAATGGCTATCCGAACCTCAATCGGGTCTCTGAAGTTTTTTGGCCTTCTCTTTTCCATCACGTGAATTTTTACGTTAAAACGGGATTACTATGGCTGGTCTTCGATTTACCTTCCCTGGAGAGTGGTGCACCATGGTACTGTTCCATTTCAAATCCCTGCACCCACTTCTAAAAGTTGAACCGCGCTATTTCGGCTTTTTGGACGAATGTTGCACCTTGCACCGCGGATGTTGCACCCTGTGGATATCGATTCTTCGGACGGCCATAACTGTTGGCTCGTTTAGATTTACGGGAGCCATAACCAGTCAAAACAAAGCTCTCAGTGAGTTCTACGGCTTTGACAGCTGTAAGCCGTCAAAGGATAGTTTCATACCCAAAAAAGGCTATCCGAACCTCAATCGGGTCTTTGAAGTTTTTTGGCATTCTCTTTTCCATCACGTGAATTTTTACGTTAAAACCTGATCACCGTGGCTGGTCTTCGATTTACCTTCCCTGGAGAGTGGTGCACCATGGTTCTGTTCCATTTCAAATCCCTGCACCCACTTCTAAAAGTTGAGCAGCGCTGTTTCGGCTTTTTGGACGAATGTTGCACCTTGCACCGCGGATGTTGCACCCTGTGGATATCGATTCTTCGGACGGCCATAACTGTTGGCTCGTTTTGAGTTACGGGAGCCATAACCAGTCAAAACGAAGCTCTCAGTTTGTTCTACGGCTTTGACAGTTGTAACCCATCAATGGATAGTTTCATACCTAAAAAAGGCTATCCGAACCTCAATCGGGTCTCTGTAGTTTTTTGGCCTTCTTTTTTCCATCACGTAAATTTTTACGTTAAAACGAGATCACCGTGGCTTGTCTTCGATTTACCATCCCTGAAGAGTTGTGCACCATGGTACTGTTCCATTTCAAATCCCTGCACCCACTTCTAAAAGTCGAACGACACTGTTTCGACTTTTTGGACGAATGTTGCACCTAGCACCGCGGATGTTGCACCCTATGGATATCGATTCCTCGGACGGCCATTACTGTTTGCTCGTTTAGAGTTACGGGAGCCATAACCAGTCAAAACGAAGCTCTCAGTGAGTTCTACGGCTTTGACGGCTACAAGCCATCAATGGATAGTTTCATACCCAAAAAAGGATATCCGAACCTCAATCGGGTCTTTGAAGTTTTTTGGCCTTCTCTTTTCCATCACGTGAATTTTTACGTTAAAACGGGATCACCGTGGCTGGTCTTCGATTTACCTTCCCTGGAGAGTGGTGCACCATGGTATTGTTCCATTTCAAATCCCTGCACCCACTTCTAAAAGTCGAACGGCGATGTTTCAGCTTTTTGGACGAATGTTGCACCTTGCACCGCGGATATTGCACCCTGTGGATATCGATTCTTCGGACGGCCATAACTGTTGGCTCGTTTAGATTTACGGGAGCCATAACCAGTCAAAACGAAGCTCTCAGTGAGTTCTATGGCTTTGACAGCTGTAAGCCGTCAATGGATAGTTTCATACCAAAAAAAGGCTATCCGTACCTCAATCGGGTCTCTGAAGATTTTTGGCCTTCTCTTTTCCATCACGTGAATTTTTACGTTAAAACAGGATCACCGTGGCTGGTCTTCGATTTAACTTCCCTGGAGAGTGGTGCACCGTGGTACTGTTCCATTTCAAATCCCTGCACCCACTTCTAAAAGTCGAACGACGCTGTTTCGGCTTTTTGGACGAATGTTCCACCTTGCACCGCGAATGTTGCACCCTTTGGATATCGATTCTTCGGACGGCCATAACTGTTGGCTCGTTTAGAGTTACGGGAGCCATAACCAGTCAAAACGAAGCTCTCAGTTAGTTCTACGGCTTTGATAGCTGTAACCCATCAATGGATAGTTTCATACCCAAAAAAGGCTATCCGAACCTCAATCGGGTCTCAGAAGTTTTTTGGCCTTCTCTTTTCCATCACGTGAATTTTTACGTTAAAGCGGGATCACCGTGGATGGACTTCGATTTATCTTCCCTGGAGAGTGGTGCACCATGGTACTGTTCCATTTCAAATCCCTGCACTCACTTCTAAAAGTCGAACGGCGCTGTTTCGGCTTTTTGGACGAATGTTGCACCTTGCACCGCGGATGTTGCACCCTGTGGATATCAATTCTTCGGACGTCCATAACTGTTGGCTCGTTTAGATTTACGGGAGCCATAACCAGTCAAAACAAAGCTCTCAGTGAGTTATACGGCTTTGACTGCTGTAAGCTGTCAATGGATAGTTTCATACCTTGAATTTTTGGCCTTCTCTTTTCCATCACTTGAATTTTTACGTTAAAACCGGATCACCGTGGCTGGTCTTCGATTTACCTTCCCTGGAGAGTGGTGCACCATGGTACTGTTCCATTTCAA
This sequence comes from Allium fistulosum, assembly GCA_030737815.1. NCBI lineage: Eukaryota > Viridiplantae > Streptophyta > Magnoliopsida > Asparagales > Amaryllidaceae > Allium > Allium fistulosum. The sequence continues at coordinate 26,103,909 of JASFAW010000011.1, forward strand.
ATCCCTACACCCACTTCTAAAAGTTGAACGGCGCTGTTTCGGCTTTTTGGACGAATGTTGCACCTTGCACCGCGGATGTTGCACCCTGTGGATATCGATTCTTCGGACGGCCATAACTGTTGGCTCGTTTAGATTTACGGGAGCCATAACCAGTCAAAACGAAGCTCTCAGTGAGTTCTACAGGTTTGACAGCTGTAAGCCGTCAATGGATAGTTTCATACCCAAAAAAGGCTCTCCGAACCTCAATCGGGTCTTTGAAGTTTTTTGGCCTTCTCTTTTCCATCACGTGAAATTTACGTTAAAACCGGATCACCGTGGCTGGTCTTCGATTTACCTTCCCTGGAGATTGGTGCACCATGGTTCTGTTCCATTTCAAATCCCTGCACCCACTTCTCGAAGTTGAACAGCGCTGTTTCGGCTTTTTGGACGGATGTTGCACCTTGCACCACGGATGTTGCACCCTGTGGATATCGATTCTTCGGACGGCCATAACTGTTGGCTCGTTTAGAGTTACAGGAGCCATAACCAGTCAAAACGAAGCTCTCAGTTTGTTCTACGGCTTTGACAGCTGTAACCCATCAATGGATAGTTTCATACCTAAAAAAGGCTATCCGAACCTCAATCGGGTCTCTGTAGTTTTTTGGCCTTCTTTTTTCCATCACGTGAATTTTTACGTTAAAACGAGATCACCGTGGCTTGTCTTCGATTTACCTTCCCTGAAGAGTTGTGCACCATGGTACTGTTCCATTTCAAATCCCTGCACCCACTTCTAAAAGTCGAACGGCGCTGTTTCGACTTTTTGGACGAATGTTGCACCTTGCACCGCGGATGTTGCACCCTATGGATATCGATTCCTCGGACGGCCATTACTGTTTGCTCGTTTAGAGTTACGGGAGCCATAACCAGTCAAAACGAAGCTCTTAGTGAGTTCTACGGCTTTGACGGCTACAAGCCATAAATGGATAGTTTCATACCCAAAAAAGGCTATCCGAACCTCAATCGAGTCTCTGAAGTTTTTTGGCCTTCTCTTTTCCATCACGTGAATTTTTACGTTAAAACGGGATCACCGTGGCTGGTCTTCGATTTACCTTCCCTGGAGAGTGGTGCACCATTGTACTGTTCCATTTCAAATCCCTGCACCCACTTCTAAAAGTCGAACGGCGCTGTTTCAGCTTTTTGGACGAATGTTGCACCTTGCACCGCAGATGTTGCACCCTGTGGATATCGATTCTTCGGACGGCCATAACTGTTGGCTCGTTTAGATTTACGGGAGCCATAACCAGTCAAAACGAAGCTCTCAGTGAGTTCTATGGCTTTGACAGCTGTAAGCCATCAATGGATAGTTTCATACCCAAAAAAGGCTAATCGTACCTCAATCGGGTCTCTAAAGTTTTTTGGCCTTCTCTTTTCCATCACGTGAATTTTTACATTAAAAGAGGATCACCGTGGCTGGTCTTCGATTTAACTTCCCTGGAGAGTGGTGCACCGTGGTACTGTTCCATTTCAAATCCCTGCACCCACTTCTAAAAGTCGAACGACGCTGTTTCGGCTTTTTGGACGAATGTTGCACCTTGCACCGCGGATGTTGCACCCTGTGGATATCAATTCTTCGGACGGCCATAACTGTTGGCTCGTTTAGATTTACGGGAGCCATAACCAGTCAAAACAAAGCTCTCAGTGATTTCTACGGCTTTGACAGCTGTAAGCTGTCAATGGATAGTTTCATACCTAAAAAAGGCTATCCGAACCTCAATCGGGTCTTTGAAGTTTTTTGGCCTTCTCTTTTCCATCACGTGAATTTTTACATTAAAATGGGATCACCGTGGCTGGTCTTCGATTTACCTTCCATGGAGAGTGGTGCTCCATGGTATTGTTCCATTTCAAATCCCTGCACCCACTTCTAAAAGTCGAACGGCGCTGTTTTGGCTTTTTGGACGAATGTTGCACCTTGCACCGCGGATGTTGCACCCTGTGGATATCGATTCTTCGGACGACCATAACTGTTGGCTCGTTTAGATTTACGGGAGCCATAACCAGTCAAAAAGAAGCTCTCAGTGAGTTCTACGGCTTCGATAGCTGTAAGCCGTCAATGGATAGTTTCATACCCAAAAAGGCTATCCGAACCTCAATCGGGTCTCTGAAGTTTTTTGGCCTTCTCTTTTCCATCACTTGAATTTTTACGTTAAAATGGGATCACCGTGGCTGGTCTTCGATTTACCTTCCCTAGAGAGTGGTGCACAATGGTACTGTTCCATTTTAAATCCCTGCACCCACTTCTAAAAGTCGAACGGCGCTGTTTTGGCTTTTTGGACGAATGTTGCACCTTGCACTACGGATGTTGCACCATATGGATATCGATTCTTCGAACGGCCATAACTGTTGGCTCGTTTAGATTTACGGGAGCCATAACCAATCAAAATGAAGCTCTCAGTGAGTTCTACGGCTTTGACAGCTGTATGCCATCAATGGATAGTTTCATACCCAAAAAAGGCTATCCGAACCTCAATCGAGTCTTTGAAGTTTTTTGGCCTTCTCTTTTCCATCACGTGAATTTTTACGTTAAAACGGGATCACCGTGGCTGGTCTTCGATTTACCTTCCCTGGAGAGTGGTACACCATGGTACTGTTCCATTTCAAATCCCTGCACCCACTTCTAAAAGTCGAACGGCGCTGTTTCGGCTTTTTGGACGAATGTAGCACCTTGCACCGCGGATGTTGCACCCTATGCATATCGATTCTTCCGAAGGCCATAACTGTTGGCTCGTTTAGATTTACGGGAGCCATAAACAGTCAAAACGAAGCTCTCAGTTAGTACTACGGCTTTGACAGCTGTAAGCCGTCAATGGATAGTTTCATACCTAAAAAGGCTATCCGAACCTCAATCGGGTCGCTGAAGTTTTTTGGCCTTCTCTTTTCCATCACGTGAATTTTAACGTTAAAACGGGATCACCGTGGCTGGTCTTCGATTTACCATCCCTAGAGAGTGGTGCACCATGGTACTGTTCCATTTCAAATCCCTGCACCCACTTCTAAAAGTCGAACGGCGCTGTTTCGGCTTTTTGGACGAATGTTGCACCTTGCACCGCGGATGTTGCACCTTGTGGATATCGATTCTTCGGACGGCCATAACTGTTGGCTCGTTTAGATTTACGGGAGCCATAACCCGTCAAAAGGAATCTCTCAGTGAGTTCTACGGCTTTGACAGCTGTAAGCCGTCAATGGATAGTTTCATACCCAAAAAAGGCTATCCGAACCTCAATCGGGTCTCTAAAGTTTTTTGGCCTTCTCTTTTCCATCACGTGAATTTTTACGTTAAAACGGGATCACCGTGGCTGGTCTTCGATTTACCTTCCCTAGAGAGTGGTGCACCATGGTACTGTTCCATTTCAAATCCCTCCACCTACTTCTAAAAGTCGAACGGCGCTGTTTTGGCTTTTTGGACGAATGTTGCACCTTGCACCGCGGATGTTGAACCCTGTGGATATCGATTCTTCGGACGGCCATAATTGTTGGCTCGTTTAGATTTACGGGAGCCATAACCAGTCAAAACGAAGCTCTCAGTTAGTACTACGGCTTTGACAGCTGTAAGCCGTCAATGGATAGTTTCATACCTAAAAAGGCTATCCGAACCTCAATCGGGTCGTTGAAGTTTTTTGGCCTTCTCTTTTCCATCACGTGAATTTTTACGTTAAAACGGGATCACCGTGGCTGGTCTTCGATTTACCATCCCTAGAGAGTGGTGCACCATGGTACTGATCCATTTCAAATCCCTGCACCCACTTCTAAAAGTCGAACGGCGCTGTTTCGGCTTTTTGGACGAATGTTGCACCTTGCACCGCGGATGTTGCACCCTGTGGATATCGATTCTTCGGACGGCCATAACTGTTGGCTCGTTTAGATTTACGGGAGCCATAACCCGTCAAAATGAATCTCTCAGTGAGTTCTACGGCTTTGACAGCTGTAAGCCGTCAATGGATAGTTTCATACCCAAAAAAGGCTATCCGAACCTCAATCGGGTCTCTAAAGTTTTTTGGCCTTCTCTTTTCCATCACGTGAATTTTTATGTTAAAACGGGATCACCGTGGCTGGTCTTCGATTTACCTTCCCTGGAGAGTGGTGCACCATGGTACTATTCCATTTCAAATCCCTGCACCCACTTCTAAAAGTCGAACGGCGCTGTTTCGGCTTTTTGGACGAATGTTGCACCTTGCACCGCGGATGTTGCACCCTGTGGATATCGATTTTTCGGACGGCCATAAATGTTGGCTCGTTTAGATTTACGGGAGCCATAACCAGTCAAAACGAAGCACTCAGTTAGTACTACGGCTTTGACAGCTGTAAGCCGTCAATAGATAGTTTCATACCTAAAAAGGCTATCCGAACCTCAATCGGGTCGCTGAAGTTTTTTGGCCTTCTCTTTTCCATCACGTGAATTTTTACGTTAAAACGGGATCACCGTGGCTGGTCTTCGATTTACCTTCCCTAGAGAGTGATGCACCATGGTACTGTTCCATTTCAAATCCCTGCACCCACTTCTAAAAGTCGAACGGCGCTGTTTCGGCTTTTTGGACGAATGTTGCACCTTGCACCGCGGATGTTGCACCCTGTGGATATCGATTCTTCGGACGGCCATAACTATTGGCTCGTTTAGATTTAGGGAGCCATAACCAGTCAAAATGAAGCTCTTAGTGAGTTCTACTGCTTTGATAGCTGTAAGCCGTCAATGGATAGTTTCATACCCAAAAAAGGCTATCTGAACCTCAATCGGGTCTCTGAAGTTTTTTGGCCTTCTCTTTTCCATCACGTGAATTTTTACATTAAAACGAGATCACCGTGGCTGGTCTTCGATTTACTTTCCCTGGAGAGTGGTGCACCATGGTACTGTTCCATTTCAAATCCCTGCACCCACTTCTAAAAGTTGAACAGCGCTGTTTCGGCTTTTTGGACGAATGTTGCACCTTGCACCGCGGATGTTGCACCCTGTGGATATCGATTCTTCGGACGGCCATAACTGTTGGCTCATTTAGATTTACGGGAGACATAACCAGTCAAAACAAAGCTCTCAGTGAGTTCTACGGCTTTGACAGTTGTAAGCCGTCAATGGATAGTTTCATACCCAAAAAAGGCTATCCGAACCTCAATCGGGTCTCTGAAGTTTTTTGGCCTTCTCTTTTCTATCACGTGAATTTTTACGTTAAAACCAGATCACCGTGGCTGGTCTTCGATTTACCTTCCCTGGAGAGTGGTGCACCATTGTACTGTTCCATTTCAAATCCCTGCACCCACTTCTAAAAGTCGAAAGGCGCTGTTTCAGCTTTTTGGACGAATGTTGCACCTTGCACCGCAGATGTTGCACCCTGTGGATATCGATTCTTCGGACGGCCATAACTGTTGGCTCGTTTAGAGTTACGGGAGCCATAACCAGTCAAAACGAAGCTCTCAGTTTGTTCTACGGCTTTGACAGCTATAACCCATCAATGGAAAGTTTCATACCTAAAAAAGACTATCCGAACTTCAATCGGGTCTTTGAAGTTTTTTGCCTTCTTTTTTCCATCACGTGAATTTTTACGTTAAAACGAGATCACCGTGGCTTGTCTTCGATTTACCTTCCCTGAAGAGTTGTGCACCACGGTACTGTTCCATTTCAAATCCCTGCACCCACTTCTAATAGTCGAACGGCGCTGTTTCGACTTTTTGGACGAATATTGCACCTTGCACCGCGGATGTTGCACCCTGTGGATATCGATTCCTCGGACGGCCATTATTGTTTGCTCGTTTAGAGTTACGGGAGCCATAACCAGTCAAAACGAAGCTCTCAGTGAGTTCTACGGCTTTGACGGCTACAAGCCATCAATGGATAGTTTCATACCCAAAAAAGGCTATCCGAACCTCAATCCGGTCTCTGAAGTTTTTTAGCCTTCTCTTTTCCATCACGTGAATTTTTACGTTAAAATGGGATCACCGTGGATGACTTCGATTTATCTTCCCTGGAGAGTGGTGCACCATGGTACTGTTCCATTTCAAATCCCTGCACCCACTTCTAAAAGTCGAACGGCGCTGTTTCGGCTTTTTGGACGAATGTTGCACCTTGCACCGCGGATGTTGCACCCTGTGGATATCGATTCTTCGGACGGCCATAACTGTTAGCTCGTTTAGATTTATGGGAGCCATAACCAGTCAAAACGAATATCTCAGTGAGTTCTACGACTTTGATAGCTGTAAGCCATCAATGGATAGTTTCATACCCTAAAAAGGCTATCCGAACCTCAATCGGGTCTCTGAAGTTTTTTGGCCTTCTCTTTTCCATCACGTGAATTTTTACGTTAAAACGGGATCACCGTGGCTGGTCTTCGATTTACCTTCCCTGGAGAGTGGTGCACCATGGTACTGTTCCATTTCAAATCCTTGCACCCACTTCTAGAAGTCGAACATCGCTGTTAAGGCTTTTTGGACGAATATTGCACCTTGCACCACGGATGTTGCACCCTATGGATATTGATTCTTCGGACGGCCATAACTGTTGGCTCATTTAGATTTACGGGAGCCATAACCAGTCAAAACAAAGCTCTTAGTGAGTTCTACGGCTTTGACAGCTATAAGCCGTCAATGGATAGTTTCATACCCAAAAAAGGCTATCCGAACCTCAATCGGGTCTTTGAAGTTTTTTGGCCTTCTCTTTTCCATCACGTGAATTTTTACGTTAAAACCGGATCACCATGGCTGGTCTTCGATTTACCTTCCCTGGGGAGTGGTGCACCATGGTACTGTTCCATTTCAAATCCCTGCACCCACTTCTAAAAGTCGAAAGGCGCTGTTTCGGCTTTTTGGATGAATGTTGCACCTTGCACCGCGGATGTTGCACCCAGTGGATATCGATTCTTCGGACGGCCATAACTATTGGCTCGTTTAGAGTTACGGGAGCCATAACCAGTCAAAACGAAGCTCTCAGTTAGTTCTATGGCTTTGACAGCTGTAACCCATCAATGGATAGTTTCATACCTAAAAAAGGCTATCCGAACCTCAATCGGGTCTCTGAAGTTTTTTGGCCTTCTTTTTTACATCACGTGTATTTTTACGTTAAAACGGGATCACTGTGGCTTGTCTTCGATTTACCTTCCCTGAAGAGTGGTGCACCATGGTACTGTTCCATTTCAAATCCTTGCACCCACTTCTAAAAGTCGAACGGCGCTGTTTCGGCTTTTTGGACGAATGTTGCACCTTGCACCGCGGATGTTGCACCCTGTGGATATCGATTCTTCGGGCGTCCATTACTGTTGGCTCGTTTAGAGTTACGGGAGCCATAACCAGTCAAAACAAAGCTCTCAGTGAGTTCTACGGCTTTGACGGCTAGAAGCCGTCAATGGATAGTTTCATACCCAAAAAAGGCTATCCGAACCTCAATCGGGTCTCTGATGTTTTTTGGCCTTCTCTTTTCAATCACGTGAATTTTTACGTTAAAACGGGATCACCGTGGCTGGTCTTCGATTTACCTTCCCTAGAGAGTGGTGCACGATGGTACTGTTCCATTACAAATCCTTGCACCCACTACTAAAAGTCGAACGGCGCTGTTTCCCCTTTTTGGACGAATGTTGCACCTTGCACCGCAGATGTTGTACCTTGTGGATATCGATTCTTCGGACGGCCATAACTGTTGGCTCGTTTAGATTTACGGCAGCCATAACCAGTCAAAACGAAGCTCTCAGTTAGTACTAAGGCTTTGACAGCTGTAAGCCGTCAATGGATAGTTTCATACCTAAAAAGGCTATTCGAACCTCAATTGGGTCGCTGAAGTTTTTTGGCCTTCTCTTTTCCATCACGTGAATTTTTACGTTAAAACGGGATCACCGTGGCTGGTCATCGATTTACCTTCCTTGGAGAGTGGTGCACCGTGGTACTGTTCCATTTCAAATCCCTGCACCCACTTCTAAAAGTCGAACGGTGCTGTGTCGGCTTTTTGGACGAATGTTGCACCTTGCACCGCGGATGTTGCACCCTGTGGATATTGATTCTTCAGACGGCCATAACTGTTGGCTCGTTTAGAGTTACGGGAGCCATAACCAGTCAAAACGAAGCTCTCAGTTAGTTCTACGGCTTTGACAGCTGTAACCCATCAATGGATAGTTTCATACCCAAAAAAGGCTATCCGAACCTCAATCGGGTCTCTGAAATTTTTTGGCCTTCTCTTTTCCATCACGTGAATTTTTACGTTAAAACGGGATCACCGTGGATGGTCTTCGATTTATCTTCCCTGGAGAGTGGTGCACCATGGTACAGTTCCATTTCAAATCCCTTCACCCACTTCTAAAAGTCGAACGGCGCTGTTTCCGCTTTTTTGACGAATGTTGCACCTTGCACCGCGGATGTTGCACCCTGTGGATATCGATTCTTCGGACGGCCATAACTGTTGGCTCGTTTAGATTTACAGGAGCTATAACCAGTCAAAACGAATCTCTCAGTGAGTTCTACGGCTTTGATAGCTGTAAGCCGTCAATGGATTGTTTCATACCCAAAAAAGGCTATCCAAACCTCAGTCGGGTCTCTGAAGTTTTTTGGCCTTCTCTTTTCCATCACGTGAATTTTTACGTTAAAACGGGATCACCGTGGCTGGTCTTCGATTTACCTTCCCTGAAGAGTGGTGCACCGTGGTACTGTTCCATTTCAAATCCCTGCACCCACTTCTAAAAGTCGAACGGCGCTGTCTCGTCTTTTTGGACGAATGTTGCACCTTGCACCGCGGATGTTGCACCCTGTGGATATCGATTCTTCGGACGGCCATAACCGTTGGCTCGTTTAGAGTTACGGGAGCCATAACCAGGCAAAACGAAGCTCTCAGTTAGTTCTACGGCTTTGACAACTGTAACCCATCAATGGATAATTTCATACCCAAAAAAGGCTATCTGAACCTCAATCGGGTCTCTGAAGTTTTTTGGCCTTCTCTTTTCCATCACGTGAATTTTTACGTTAAAACGGGATCACCGTGGCTGGTCCTCGATTTACCTTCCCTGGAGAGTGGTGCACCATGGTACTGTTCCATTTCAAATCCCTGCACCCACTTCTAAAAGTCGAACGGCGCTGTTTCGGGTTTTTGGACGAATGTTGCACCTTGCACCGCGGATGTTGCACCCTATGGATATCGATTCTTCGAACGGCCATAACTGTTGGCTCGTTTAGATTTACGGGAGCCATAACCAGTCAAAACAAAGCTCTCAGTGATTTCTACGGCTTTGACTGCTGTAGGTCGTCAATGGATAGTTTCATACCCAAAAAAGGCTATCCGAACCTCAATCGGGTCTCTAAAGTTTTTTGGCCTTCTCTTTTCCATCACGTGAATTTTTACGTTAAAACCGGATCGCCGTGGCTGGTCTTCGATTTACCTTCCCTGGAGAGTGGTGCACCATGGTACTGTTCCATTTCACATCCCTGCACCCACTTCTAAAAGTCGAACGGCGTTGTTTCGGCTTTTTGGACGAATGTTGCAGCTTGCACCGCGGATGTTGCACCCTGTGGATATCGATTCTTTGGACGGCCATAACTGTTGGCTCGTTTACAGTTACGGGAGCCATAACCAGTCAAAACGAAGCTCTAAGTGAGTTCTACGGCTTTGACAGCTGTAAGCTGTCAATGGATAGTTTCATACCCAAAAAGGGCTATCCGAACCTCAATCGGGTCTCTGAAGTTTTTTGGACTTCTCTTTTCCATCACGTGAATTTTTACGTTAAAACGGGATCACCATGGCTGGTCTTCGATTTACCTTCCCTAGAGAGTGGTGCACCATTGTACTGTTCCATTTCAAATCCCTGCACCCAATTCTAAAAATCGAATGGCGCTGTTTCGGCTTTTTGGATGATTGTTGCACCTTGCACCGCGGATGTTGCACCCTGTGGATATCGATTCTTCGGACGGCCATAACTGTTGGCTCGTTTAGATTTACGGGAGCCGTAACCTGTCAAAACGAAGCTCTTAGTGAGTTCTACGGCTTTGACTGCTGTAAGCCGTCAATGGATAGTTTCATACCCAAAAAAGGCTATCCGAACCTCAATCGGGTCTCTGAAGTTTTTTGGCCTTCTCTTTTCCATCACGTGAATTTTTTCGTTAAAACGGGATCACTGTGGCTGGTCTTCGATTTACCTTCCCTGGAGAGTGGTGCACCATGGTACTGTTCCCTGCACCCACTTCTAAAAGTCGAACGGCGTAGTTTCGGCTTTTTTGGACAAATGTAGCACCTTGCACCGCGGAAGTTGCACCCTGTGGATATCGATTCTTTCGGACGGCCATAACTGTTGGCTCGTTTAGAATTACGGTAGCCATAACCAGTCAAAACGAAGCTCTTAGTGAGTTCAACTGCTTTGACAGCTGTAAGCCGTCAATGGATAGTTTCATACCCAAAAAAGGCTATCGGAACCTCAATCGGGTCTCTGATGTTTTTTGACCTTCTTTTTCCATCACGTGAATTTTTACGTTAAAACGGGATCACCGTGGCTTGTCTTCGATTTACCTTCCCTGTAGAGTTGTGCACCATGGTACTGTTCCATTTCAAATCCATGCACCCACTTCTAAAAGTCGAACGGCGCAGTTTTGGCTTTTTGGACGAATGTTGCACATTGCACCGCGGATGTTGCACCCTATGGATATCGATTCTTCGGACGGCCATAACTGTTGGCTCGTTTATATTTACGGGAGCCATAACCAGTCAAAACAAAGCTCTTAATGAGTTCTACGGCTTTGACGGCTGTAAGCCGTCAATGGATAGTTTCATACCCAAAAAAGGCTATCCGAACCTCAATCGGGTCTATGAAGTTTTTTGGCCTTCTCTTTTCCATCACGTGAATTTTTACGTTAAAACGGGATCCCCGTGGTTGGACTTCGATTTACCTTCCCTGGAGAGTGGTGCACCATGGTTCTGTTCCATTTCAAATCCCTGCACCCACTTCTAAAAGTCGAACGGCGCTGTTTCGGCTTTTTGGACGAATGTGGCACCTTGCACCGCGGATGTTGCACCCTGTGGATATCGATTCTTCGGACGGCCATAACTGTTGGCTCATTTAGAGTTACGGGAGCCATAACCAGTCAAAATGAAGCTCTCAGTGAGTTCTACGGCTTTGACAGCTGTAAGCCGTCAATGGATAGTTTCATAAACAAAAAAGGCTATCCGAACCTCAATCGGGTCTTTGAAGTTTTTTGGCCTTCTCTTTTCCATCACGTTAATTTTTACGTTAAAACGGGATCAACGTGGTTGGTCTTCGATTTACCTTCCCTAGAGAGTGGTGCACCATTGTACTGTTCCATTTCAAATCCCTGCACCCACTTCTAAAAGTCGAACGGCGCTGTTTCGGCTTTTTGGACGAATGTTGCACCTTGCTCCGCTGATGTTGCACCCTGTGGATATCGATTCTTCGGACAGCCATAACTGTTGGCTCGTTTAGATTTACGGGAGCCATAACCAGTCAAAACGAAGCTCTCAGTGAGTTCTACGGCTTTGACAGCTGTAAGCCGCCAGTGGATAGTTTCATACCCAAAAAAGGCTATCCGAACCTCAATCGGGTCTCTGAAGTTTTTTGGCCTTCTCTTTTCCATCACGTGAATTTTTACGTTAAAACGGGATCACCGTGGCTGGTCTTCAATTTACCTTCCCTGGAGAGTGGTGCACCATGGTACTGTTCCATTTCAAAACCCTGCACCCACTTCTAAAAGTCGAACGGCGCTGTTTCGGCTTTTTGGACGAATGTTGCACCTTGCACCGCGGATGTTGCACCCTGTGGATATCGATTCTTCGGACGGCCATAACTGTTGGCTCGTTTAGATTTACGGGAGCCGTAACCTGTCAAAACGAAGCTCTCAGTGAGTTCTACGGCTTTGACTGGTGTAAGCCGTCAATGGATAGTTTCATACCCAAAAAAGGCTATACGAACCTCAATCGGGTCTCTGAAGTTTTTTGGCCTTCTCTTTTCCATCACGTGAATTTTTACGTTAAACCGGGATCACCGTGGCTGGTCTTCGATTTACCTTCCCTGGAGAGTGGTGCACCATGGTACTGTTCCATTTCAAATCCCTGTACCCACTTTTAAAAGTCGAACAGCGCTGTTTCAGCTTTTTGGACGAATGTTGCACCTTGCACCGCGGATGTTGCACCCTATGGATAACGATTCTTCGGACGGCCATAACTGTTGGCTCGTTTAGAGTTACGGGTGCCATAACCAGTCAAAACGAAGCTCTCTGTGAGTTCTACGGCTTTGACTGCTGTAAACCGTCAATGGATAGTTTCATACCAAAAAAAGGCTATCCGAACCTCAATCGGGTCTCTGAAGTTTTTTGGCCTTCTCTTTTCCATCACATGAATTTTTACGTTAAAACGGGATCACCGTGGCTAGTCTTCGATTTACCTTCCCTGGAGAGTGGTGCACCATGGTACTGTTCCATTTCAAATCCCTGCACCCACTTCTAAATGACGAACGGCGATGTTTCAGCTTTTTGGACGAATGTTGCACCTTGCACCGCGGATGTTGCACCCTGTGCATATCGATTCTTCCGACGGCCATAACTGTTGGCTCGTTTAGATTTACGGTAGCCATAACCAGTCAAAACGAAGCTCTCAACGAGTTCTACGGCTTTGACCTCAGAAGTTTTTTGGCCTTCTCTTTTCCATCACGTGAATTTTTACGTTAAAATGGGATCACCGTGGCTGGTCTTCGATTTACCTTCCCTAGAGAGTGGTGCACCATGGTACTGTTCCATTTCAAATCCCTGCACCCACTTCTAAAAGACGAACGACGCTGTTTTGTCTTTTGGACGAATGTTGCACCTTGCACCGCGGATGTTGAACCCGGTGGATATCGATTCTTTGGACGGCCATAACTGTTGGCTCGTTTAAATTTACGGGATCCATATCCGGTCAAAACGAAGATTTCAGTGAGTTCTACGGCTTTGACAGCTGTAAGCCGTCAATGGATGGTTTCATACCTAAAAAAGGCTATCCGAACCTCAATCGGGTATCTGAAGTTTTTTGGCCTTCTCTTTTCCATCACGTGAATTTTTACGTTAAAACGGGATCACCGTGGCTGGTCTTCGATTTACCTTCCCTGGAGAGTGGTGCACCATGGTACTGTTCCATTTCAAATCCCTGCACCCACTTCTAAAAGTCGAACGGCGCTGTTTTGGCTTTTTGGACGAATGTTGCACCTTGCACCGCGGATGTTGCACCATGTGGATATCGATTCTTCGGACGGCCATAACTGTTGGCTCGTTTAGATTTACGGGAGCCATAACTAGTCAAAAGGAAGCTCTCAGTGAGTTCTACGGCTTTGACAGCTGTAAGCCGTCAATGGATAGTTTCATACATAAAAAAGTCTATCCGAACCTCAATCGGGTCTCTGAAGTTTTTTGGCCTTCTCTTTTCCATCAGGTGAATTTTTACGTTAAAACGAGACACCGTGGCTGGTATTCGATTTACCTTCCCTGGAGAGTGGTACACCATGGTACTGTTCCATTTCAAATCTCTGCAACCACTTCTAAAAGTCGAACGGCGCTGTTTCGGCTTTTTGGACGAATGTTGCACCTTGCACCGCGGATGTTGCACCCTATGGATATCGATTCTTCGGACGGCCATAACTGTTGGCTCGTTTAGATTTACGGGAGCCATAACCAGTCAAAACAAAGCTCTCAGTTAGTTCTACGGCCTTGACAGCTGTAAGCCGTTAATGGATAGTTTCATACCTAAAAAAGGCTATCCGAACCTCAATCGGGTCTCTGAAGTTTTTTGGCCTTCTCTTTTCCATCACGTGAATTTTTACGTTAAAACGGGATCACCGTGGCTGGTCTTCGATTTACCTTCCCTGGAGAGTGGTGCACCATGGTACTGTTCCATTTCAAAACCCTGCACCCACTTCTAAAAGTCGAACGGCGCTGTTTCGGCTTTTTGGACGAATGATGCACCTTGCACCGCGGATGTTGCACCTTGTGGATATCGATTCTTCGGACGGCCATAACTGTTGGCTTTGACAGCTGTAAGCCGTCAATGGATAGTTTCATACCTAAAAAAGGCTATCCGAACCTCAATCGGGTCTCTGAAATTTTTTGGCCTTCTCTTTTCCATCACGTGAATTTTTACGTTAAAACGGGATCACCGTGGCTGGTCTTCGATTTACCTTCCCTGGAGTGTGGTGCACCATTGTACTGTTCCATTTCGAATCCCTGCACCCACTTCTAAAAGTTGAACGGCGCTGTTTCGGCTTTTTGGACGAATGTAGCACCTTGCACCGCGGATGTTGCACCCTGTGGATATCGACTCTTCGGACGGCCATAACCGTTGGCTCGTTTAGAGTTACGGGAGCCATAACCAGTCAAAACGAAGCTCTTAGTGAGTTCTACGGCTTTGACAGCTGTAACCCATCAATGGATAGTTTCATACCTAAAAAAGGCTATCCGAACCTCAATCGGGTCTTTGAAGTTTTTTCGCCTTCTTTTTTCCATCACGTGAATTTTTACGTTAAAACGGGATCACCGTGGCTTGTCTTCGATTTACCTTCCCTGAAGAGTGGTGCACCATGGTACTGTTCCATTTCAAATCCCTGCACCCACTTTTAAAAGTCGAACGGCGCTGTTTCGGCTTTTTGGACGAATGTTGCACCTTGCACTGCGGATGTTGCACCTTGTGGATATCGATTCTTCGAACGGCCATAACTATTGGCTCGTTTAGATTTACGGGACCCATAACCAGTCAAAACGAAGCTCTTAGTGAGTTCTACGGCTTTGATAGCTATAAGCCGTCAATGGATAGTTTCATACCCAAAAAAGGCTATCCGAACCTCAATCGGGTCTTTGAAGTTTTTTGGCCTTCTCTTTTCCATCACGTGAATTTTTACGTTAAAACGGAATCACCGTGGCTGGTCTTCGATTTACCTTCCCTGGAGAGTGGTGCGCCATGGTACTGTTCCATTTTAAATCCATGCACCCACTTCTAAAAGTCGAACGGCGCTGTTTCGGCTTTTTGGACGAATGTTGCACCTTGCACCGCGGATGTTGCACCCTGTGGATATCGATTCTTCGGACGGCCATAACTGTTGGCTCGTTTAGATTTACGGGAGCCCTAACCAGTCAAAACGAAGATCTCAGTGAGTTCTACGGCTTTGACTGCTGTAAGCTGTCAATGGATAGTTTCATACCCAAAAAAGGCTATCCGAACCTCAATCGGGTCTCTGAAGTTTTTTGGCCTTCTCTTTTCCATCACGTGAATTTTTACGTTAAAACGGGATCACCGTGGCTGGTCTTCGATTTACCTTCCCTGGAGAGTGGTGCACCATGGTACTGTTCCATTTCAATTCCCTGCACCCACTTCTAAAAGTCGAACGGCGCTGTTTCGGCTTTTTGGACGAATGTTGCACCTTGCACCGTAGATGTTGCACCCTGTGGATATCGATTCTTTGGACGGCCATAACTGTTGGCTCGTTTAGAGTTACGGGAGCCATAACCAATCAAAACGAAGCTCTTAGTTAGTTCTACGGCTTTGACAGCTGTAATCCATCAATGGATAGTTTCAAACCTAAAAAAGGCTATCCGAACCTCAATCGGGTCTCCGAAGTTTTTTGGCCTTCTTTTTTCCATCACGTGAATTTTTACGTTAAAACGGAATCACCGTGGCTGGTCTTCGATTTACCTTCCCTGGAGAGTGGTGCGCCATGGTACTGTTCCATTTTAAATACCTACACCCACTTTTAAAAGTCGAACGGCGCTGTTTCGGCTTTTTGGACGAATGTTGCACCTTGCACCGCGGATGTTGCACCCTGTGGATATCGATTCTTCGGACGGCCATAACTGTTGGCTCGTTTAGATTTACGGGAGCCATAACTAGTCAAAACGAAGCTCTCAGTGAGTTCTACGGCTTTGACTGCTGTAAACCATCAATGGATAGTTTCATACCCAAAAAAGGCTATCCGAACCTCAATCGGGTCTCTGAAGTTTTTTGGCCTTCTCTTTTCCATCACGTGAATTTATACGTTAAAACGGGATCACCGTGGCTGGTCTTCGATTTACCTTCCCTGGCGAGTGGTGCACCATGGTACTGTTCCATTTCAAATCCCTGCACCCACTTCTAAAAGTCGAACGGCGCTGTTTCGGCTTTTTGGACGAATGTTGCACCTTGCATCGCAGATGTTGCACCCTGTGGATATCGATTCTTCGGACGACCATAATTGTTGGCTCATTTAGATTTACGGGAGCCATAACCAGTCAAAACGAAGCTCTCAGTGAGTTCTACGGCTTTCACAGCTGTAAGCCGTCAATGGATAGTTTCATACCCAATAAAGGCTATCCGAACCTCAATCGGGTCTTTGAAGTTTTTTGGCCCTCTCTTTTCCATCACGTGAATTTTTACGTTAAAACTGGATCACCGTGGCTGGTCTTCGATTTACCTTCCTAGAGAGTGGTGCGCCATGGTACTGTTCCATTTCAAATCCCTGCACCCACTTCTAAAAGTCGAACGGCGCTATTTTGGCTTTTTGGACGAATATTGCACCTTGCACTACGGATGTTTCACACTGTGGATATCTATTCTTCAGACGGACATAACTGTTGGCTTGTTTAGATTTACGGGAGCCATAACCAGTTAAAACGAAGCTCTCAGTGAGTTCTACGGCTTTGACAGCTGTAAGCAGTCAATGGATAGTTTCATACCCAAAAAAGGCTATCCGAACCTCAATCGGGTCTCTGAAGTTTCTTGGCCTTCTATTTTCCATCACGTGAATTTTTACGTTAAAACGGGATCACCATGGCTGGTCTTCGATTTACCTTCCCTGGAGAGTGGTGCACCATGGTACTGTTCCATTTCAAATCCCTGCACCCACTTCTAAAAGTCGAACGGCGCTGTTTCGGCTTTTTGGACGAATGTTGCACCTTGCACCGTGGATGTTGCACCCTGTGGATATCGATTCTTTGGACGGCCATAACTGTTGGCTCGTTTAGATTTACGGGAGCCATAACCAGTCAAAAGGAAGCTCTCAGTGAGTTCTACGGCTTTGATAGCTGTAAGCCGTCAATGGATAGTTTCATACCTTAAAAAGGCTATCCGAACCTCAATCGGGTCTCTGAAGTTTTTTGGCCTTCTCTTTTCCATCACGTGAATTTTTACGTTAAAACGAGACACCGTGGCTGGTATTCGATTTACCTTCCCTGGAGAGTGGTACACCATGGTACTGTTCCATTTCAAATCCCTGCAGCCACTTCTAAAAGTCGAACGGCGCTGTTTCGGCTTTTTGGACGAATGTTGCACCTTGCACCGCGGATGTTGCACCCTGTGGATATCGATTCTTCGGACGGCCATAACTGTTGGCTCGTTTAGATTTACGGGAGCCATAACCAGTCAAAAGGAAGCTCTCAGTGAGTTCTACGGCTTTGATAGCTGTAAGCCGTCAATGGATAGTTTCATACCTTAAAAAGGCTATCCGAACCTCAATCGGGTCTCTGAAGTTTTTTGGCCTTCTCTTTTCCATCACGTGAATTTTTACGTTAAAACGAGACACCGTGGCTGGTATTCGATTTACCTTCCCTAGAGAGTGGTCCACCATGGTACTGTTCCATTTCAAATCCCTGCAGCCACTTCTAAAAGTCGAACGGCGCTGTTTCGGCTTTTTGGACGAATGTTGCACCTTGCACCGCGGATGTTGCATCCTGTGGAAATCGATTCTTCGGACGGCCATAACTGTTGGCTCGTTTAGATTTATGGGAGCCATAACCAGTCAAAACGAAGCTCTCAGTGAGTTCTACGGCTTTGATAGTTGTAAGCCGTCAATGGATAGTTTCATACCCAAAAAGGCTATCCGAACCTCAATCGGGTCTCTGAAGTTTTTTGGCCTTCTCTTTTCCATCACGTGAATTTTTAGGTTAAAACGAGATCACCGTGGCTGGTCTTCGATTTACCTTCCCTGGAGAGTGGTGCACCATTGTACTGTTCCATTTCGAATCTCTGCACCCACTTCTAAAAGTCGAACGGCGCTGTTTCGGCTTTTTGGACGAATGTTGCACCTTGCACCGCGGATGTTGCACCCTGTGGATATAGATTCTTCGGACGGCCATAACTGTTGGCTCGTTTTGATTTACGGGAGCCATAACCAGTCAAAACAAAGCTCTCAGTGATTTCTACGGCTTTGACTGCTGTAGGCCGTCAATGGATAGTTTCATACCCAAAAAAGGCTATCCGAACCTCAATCGGGTCTCTGAAGTTTTTTGGCTTTCTCTTTTCCATCACGTGAATTTTTACGTTAAAACCGGATCGCCGTGGCTGGTCTTCGATTTACCTTCCCTGGAGAGTGGTGCACCATGGTACTGTTCCATTTCACATCCCTGCACCCACTTCTAAAAGTCGAACGGCGCTGTTTCGGCTTTTTGGACGAATGTTGCACCTTGCACCGCGGATGTTGCACCCTATGGATATCGATTCTTTGGACGGCCATAACTGTTGGCTCGTTTAGAGTTACGGGAGCCATAACCAGTCAAAACGAAGCTCTCAGTGAGTTCTATGGCTTTGACAGCTGTAAGCTGTCAATGGATAGTTTCATACCCAAAAAAGGCTATCCGAACCTCAATCGGGTCTTTGAAGTTTTTTGGCCTTCTCTTTTCCATCACGTGAATTTTTACGTTAAAACGGGATCACCGTGGCTGGTCTTTGATTTAACTTCCCTAGAGAGTGGTGCACCATTGTAGTGTTCCATTTCAAATCCCTGCACCTACTTCTAAAAGTCGAATGGCGCTGTTTTGGCTTTTTGGACGAATGTTGCACCTTGCACCGCGGATGTTGCACCCTGTGGATATCGATTCTTCGGACGGCCATAACTGTTGGCTCGTTTAGATTTACGGGAGCCGTAACCTGTCAAAACGAAGCTCTCAGTGAGTTCTACGGCTTTGACTGCTGTAAGCCGTCAATGGATAGTTTCATACCCAAAAAAGGCTATCCGAACCTCAATCGGGTCTCTGAAGTTTTTTGGCCTTCTCTTTTCCATCACGTGAATTTTTACGTTAAAACGGGATCACCGTGGCTGGTCTTCGATTTACCTTCCCTGGAGAGTGGTGCGCCATGGTACTGTTCCATTTCAAATCCCTGCACCCACTTCTAAAATTCGAACGGCGCTATTTCGGCTTTTTGGATGAATGTTGCACCTTGCACTACGGATGTTGCACCCTATGGATATCGATTCTTCGGACGGCCATAACTGTTGGCTTGTTTAGATTTACGGGAGCCATAACCAGTCAAAACGAAGCTCTCAGTGATTTCTACGGCTTTGACAGCTGTAAGCAGTCAATGGATAGTTTCATACCCAAAAAGGCTATCCGAACCTCAATCGGGTCTCTGAAGTTTTTTGGCCTTCTATTTTCCATCACGTGAATTTTTACGTTAAAACGGGATCACCATGGCTGGTCATCGATTTACCTTCCCTGGAGAGTGGTGCACCATGGTACTGTTCCATTTCAAATCCCTGCACTCACTTCTAAAAGTCGAACGGCGCTGTTTCGGCTTTTTGGACGAATGTTGCACCTTGCACCGCGGATGTTGCACTCTGTGGATATCGATTCTTCGGACGGCCATAACTGTTGGCTCGTTTAGATTTACGGGAGCCATAACCAGTCAAAAGGAAGCTCTCAGTGAGTTCTACGGCTTTGACAGCTGTAAGCCGTCAATGGATAGTTTCATACCTAAAAAAGGCTATCCGAACCTCAATCGGGTCTTTGAAGTTTTTTGGCCTTCTCTTTTCCATCACGTGAATTTTTACGTTAAAACGAGACACCGTGGCTGGTATTCGATTTACCTTCCCTGGAGAGTGGTACACCATGGTACTGTTCCATTTCAAATCCCTGCCGCCACTTCTAAAAGTCGAACGACGCTGTTTCGGCTTTTTGGACGAATGTTGCACCTTGCACCGCGGATGTTGCACCCTGTGGATATCGATTCTTCGGACGGCCATAACTGTTGGCTCGTTTAGATTTACGGGAGCCATAACCAGTCAAAACGAAGCTCTCAGTGAGTTCTACGGCTTTGTTAGCTGTAAGTCGTCAATGGATAGTTTCATACCTAATAAAGGCTATCCGAACCTCAAACGGGTCTGTGAAGTTTTTTGGCCTTCTCTTTTCCATCACGTGAATTTTTACGTTAAAACGGGATCACCGTGGCTGGTCTTCGATTTACCTTCCCTGGAGAGTGGTGCACCATTGTACTGTTCCATTTCGAATCCCTGCACCCACTTCTAAAAGTCGAACGGCGATGTTTCGGCTTTTTGGACGAATGTTGCACCCTGTGGATATTGATTCTTCGGACGGCCAAAACTGTTGGCTCGTTTAGATTTACGGGAGCCATAAACAGTCAAAACAAAGCTCTCAGTGATTTCTACGGCTTTGACTGTTGTAGGCCGTCAATGGATAGTTTCATACCCAAAAAAGGCTATCCGAACCTCAATCGGGTCTCTGAAGTTTTTTGGCCTTCTCTTTTCCATCACGTGAATTTTTACGTTAAAACCGAATCACTGTGGCTGGTCTTCGATTTACCTTCCCTGGAGAGTGGTGCACCATGGTACTGTTCCATTTCACATCCCTGCACCCACTTCTAAAAGTCGAACGGCGTTGTTTCGGCTTTTTGGACGAATGATGCACCTTGCACCGCGGATGTTGCACCCTGTGGATATCGATTCTTTTGACGGCCATAACTGTTGGCTCGTTTAGAGTTACGGGAGCCATAACCAGTCAAAATGAAGCTTTCAGTGAGTTCTACGGCTTTGACAGCTGTAAGCTGTCAATGGATAGTTTCATACCCAAAAAAGGCTATCCGAACATCAATCGGGTCTCTGAAGTTTTTTGGCCTTCTCTTTTCCATCACGTGAATTTTTACGTTAAAACGGGATCACCGTGGCTAGTCTTCGATTTACCTTCCCTAGAGAGTGGTGCATCATTGTACTGTTCCATTTCAAATCCCTGCACCCACTTCTAAAAGTCGAACGGCGCTGTTTCGGCTTTTTGGACGAATGTTGCACCTTGCACCGCAGATGTTGCACCCTGTGGATATCGATTCTTCGGACGGCCATAACTGTTGGCTCGTTTAGATTTACGGGAGCCGTAACCTGTCAAAACGAAGCTCTCAGTGAGTTCTACGGCTTTTACTGCTGTAAGCCGTCAATGGATAGTTTCATACCCAAAAAAGGCTATCCGAACCTCAATCGGGTCTCTGAAGTTTTTTGGCCTTCTCTTTTCCATCACGTGAATTTTTTCGTTAAAACGGGATCACTGTGGCTGGTCTTCGATTTACCTTCCCTGGAAAGTGGGGCACTAGGGTACTGTTCCCTGCACCCACTTCTAAAAGTCGAACGGCGCAGTTTCGGCTTTTTTGGACAAATGTAGCACCTTGCACCGCGGATGTTGCACCCTGTGGATATCGATTCTTTCAGACGGCCATAACTGTTGGCTCGTTTAGAATTACGGGAGCCATAACCAGTCAAAACGAAGCTCTTAGTGAGTTCAACGGCTTTGACAGCTGTAAGCCGTCAATGGATAATTTCATACCCAAAAAAGGCTATCCGAACCTCAATCGGGTCTCTGATGTTTTTTGACCTTCTTTTTCCATCACGTGAATTTTTACGTTAAAACGAGATCACCGTGGCTTGTCTTCGATTTACCTTCCCTATAGAGTGGTGCACCATGGTACTGTTCCATTTCAAATCCATGCACCCACTTCTAAAAGTCGAACGGCGCTGTTTCGGCTTTTTCGACGAATGTTGCACCTTGCACCGCGGATGTTGCACCCTATGGATATCGATTCTTCGGACGGCCATAACTGTTGGCTCGTTTAGATTTACGGGAGCCATAACCAGTCAAAACAAAGCTCTCAATGAGTTATATGGCTTTGACGGCTGTAAGCCGTCAATGGATAGTTTCATACCCAAAAAAGGCTATCTGAACCTCAATCGGGTCTATGAAGTTTTTTGGCCTTCTCTTTTCCATCAAGTGAATTTTTACGTTAAAACGGGATCCCCGTGGCTGGTCTTCGATTTACCTTCCCTGGAGAGTGGTGCACCATGGTACTGTTCCATTTCAAATCCCTGCACCCACTTCTAAAAGTCGAACGGCGCTGTTTCGGCTTTTTGGACGAATGTAGCACCTTGCACCGCGGATTTTGCACCCTGTGGATATCGATTCTTCGGACGGCCATTACTGTTGGCTCGTTTAGATTTACGGGAGCCATAACCAGTCAAAACGAAGCTCTCAGTAAGTTCTACGGCTTTGACAGCTGTAAGCCGCCAATGGATAGTTTCATACCCAAAAAAGGCTAGCCGAACCTCAATCGGGTCTCTGAACTTTTTTGGCCTTCTCTTTTCCATCACGTGAATTTTTACGTTAAAACGGGATCACCGTGGCTGGTCTTCGATTTACCTTCCCTGGAGAGTGGTGCACCTTGGTACCGTTCCATTTCAAATCCCTGCACCCACTTCTAAAAGTCGAACGGCGCTGTTTCGGCTTTTTGTACGAATGTTGCACCTTGCACCGCGGATGTTGCACCCTGTGGATATCGATTCTTCGGACAGCCATAACTGTTGGCTCGTTTAGATTTACGGGAGCCATAACCAGTCAAAACGAAGCTCTCAGTGAGTTCTACGGCTTTGACAGCTATAAGCCGTCAATGGGTAGTTTCATACCCAAAAAAGGCTATCCGAACCTCAATCGGGTCTCTGAAGTTTATTGGCCTTCTCTTTTCCATCACGTGAATTTTTACGTTAAACCGGGATCACCGTGGCTGGTCTTCGATTTACCTTCCCTGGAGAGTGGTGCACCATGGTACTGTTCCATTTCAAATCCCTGTACCCACTTTCAAAAGTCGAACGGCGCTGTTTCGGCTTTTTGGACGAATGTTGCTCCTTGCACCGCGGATGTTGCACCCTATGGATATCGATTCTTCGGACGGCCATAACTGTTGGCTCGTTTAGAGTTACATGTGCCAAAACCAGTCAAAACGAAGCTCTTAGTGAGTTCTACGGCTTTGACTGCTGTAAGCCGTCAATGGATAGTTTCATACCCAAAAAAGGCTATCCGAACCTCAATCGGGTCTCTGAAGTTTTTTGGCCTTCTCTTTTCCATCACGTGAATTTTTACGTTAAAACGGGATCACCGTGGCTGGTCTTCGATTTACCTTCCCTGGAGAGTGGTGCACCATGGTACTATTCCATTTCAAATCCCTGCACCCACTTCTAAATGACGAACGGCGATGTTTCAGCTTTTTGGACGAATGTTGCACCTTGCACCGCGGATGTTGCACCCTGTGCATATCGATTCTTCCGTCGGCCATAAATGTTGGCTCGTTTAGATTTACAAAAGCCATAACCAGTCAAAATGAAGCTCTCAACGTGTTCTACGGCTTTGACCGCTGTAAGCCGTCAATGGATTGTTTCATACCCAAAAAAGGCTATCCGAACCTCAATCGGGTCTTTGAAGTTTTTTGGCCTTCTCTTTTCCATCACGTGAATTTTTACGTTAAAACGGGATCACCGTGGCTGGTCTTCGATTTACCTTCCCTAGAGAGTGGTGCACCATGGTACTGTTCCATTTCAAATCCCTGCACCCACTTCTAAAAGACGAACGGCGCTTTTTCGGCTTTTTGGACGAATGTTGCACCTTGCACCGCGGATATGAACCCGTTGGATATCGATTCTTTGGACGGCCATAACTGTTGGCTCATTTAGATTTACGGGATCCATATCCGGTCAAAACGAAGCTTTCAGTGAGTTCTACGGCTTTGACAGCTGTAAGCCGTCAATGGATGGTTTCATACCTAAAAAAGGCTATCCGAACCTCAATTGGGTATCTGAAGTTTTTTGGCCTTCTCTTTTCCATCACGTGAATTTTTACGTTAAAACGGGATCACCGTGGCTGGTCTTCGATTTACCTTCCCTGTAGAGTGGTGCACCATGGTACTGTTCCATTTCAAATCCCTGCACCCACTTCTAAAAGTCGAACGGCGCTGTTTTGGCTTTTTGGACGAATGTTGCACCTTGTACTGCGGATGTTGCACCCTGTGGATATCGATTCTTCGGACGGTCATAACTGTTGGCTCGTTTAGATTTACGGGAGCCATAACTAGTCAAAAGGAAGCTCTCAGTGAGTTCTACGGCTTTGACAGCTGTAAGCCGTCAATGGATAGTTTCATACATAAAAAAGGCTATCCGAACCTCAATCGGGTCTCTGAAGTTTTTTGGCCTTCTCTTTTCCATCAGGTGAATTTTTACGTTAAAACGAGACACCGTGGCTGGTATTCGATTTACCTTCCCTGGAGAGTGGTACACCATGGTACTGTTCCATTTCAAATCCCTGCAGCCACTTCTAAAAGTCGAACGGCGCTGTTTCGGCTTTTTGGACGATTGTTGCACCTTGCACCGCGGATGTTGCACCCTATGGATATCGATTCTTCGGACGGCCATAACTGTTGGCTCGTTTAGATTTACGGGAGCCAAAACCAGTCAAAACAAAGCTCTCAGTTAGTTCTACGGCTTTGACAGCTATAAGCCGTCAATGGGTAGTTTCATACCCAAAAAAGGCTATCCGAACCTCAATCGGGTCTCTGAAGGTTTTTGGCCTTCTCTTTTCCATCACGTGAATTTTTACGTTAAACCGGGATCACCGTGGCTGGTCTTCGATTTACCTTCCCTGGAGAGTGGTGCACCATGGTACTGTTCCATTTCAAATCCCTGTACCCACTTTAAAAAGTCGAACGGCGCTGTTTCGGCTTTTTGGACGAATGTTGCACCTTGCACCGCGGATGTTGCACCCTATGGATATCGATTCTTCGGACGGCCATAACTGTTGTCTCGTTTAGAGTTACGGGTGCCATAACCAGTCAAAACGAAGCTCTTAGTGATTTCTATGGCTTTGACTGCTGTAAGCCATCAATGGATAGTTTCATACCCAAAAAAGGCTATCCGAACCTCAATCGGTTCTCTGAAGTTTTTTGGCCTTCTCTTTTCCATCACGTGAATTTTGACGTTAAAACGGGATCACCGTGGCTGGTCTTCGATTTACCTTCCCTGGAGAGTGGTGCACCATGGTATTGTTCCATTTCAAATCCCTGCACCCACTTCTAAATGACGAACGGCGATGTTTCAGCTTTTTGGACGAATATTGCACCTTGCACCGCGGATGTTGCACCCTGTGCATATCGATTCTTCCGACGGCCATAAATGTTGGCTCGTTTAGATTTACAAAAGCCATAACCAGTCAAAACGAAGCTCTCAACGAGTTCTATGGCTTTGACCGCTGTAAGCCGTCAATGGATTGTTTCATACCCAAAAAAGGCTATCCGAACCTCAATCGGGTCTCTGAAGTTTTTTGGCCTTCTCTTTTCCATCACGTGAATTTTTACGTTAAAACGGGATCACAGTGGCTGGTCTTCGATTTACCTTCCCTAGAGAGTGGTGCACCATGGTACTGTTCCATTTCAAATCCCTGCACCCACTTCTAAAAGACAAACGGCGCTTTTTCGGCTTTTTGGACGAATGTTGCACCTTGCACCGCGGATGTTGAACCCGGTGGATATCGATTCTTTGGACGGCCATAACTGTTGGCTCATTTAGATTTACGGGATCCATATCCGGTCAAAACGAAGCTTTCAGTGAGTTCTACGGCTTTGACAGCTGTAAGCCGTCAATGGATGGTTTCATACCTAAAAAAGGCTATCCGAACCTCAATTGGGTATCTGAAGTTTTTTGGCCTTCTCTTTTCCATCACGTGAATTTTTACGTTAAAACGGGATCACCGTGGCTGGTCTTCGATTTACCTTCCCTGGAGAGTGGTGCACCATGGTACTGTTCCATTTCAAATCCCTGCACCCACTTTTAAAAGTCGAACGGCGCTATTTTGGCTTTTTGGACGAATGTTGCACCTTGTACTGCGGATGTTGCGCCCTGTGGATATCGATTCTTCGGACGGTCATAACTGTTGGCTCGTTTAGATTTACAGGAGCCATAACTAGTCAAAAGGAAGCTCTCAGTGAGTTCTACGGCTTTGACAGCTGTAAGCCGTCAATGGATAGTTTCATACATAAAAAAGGCTATCCGAACCTCAATCGGGTCTCTGAAGGTTTTTAGCCTTCTCTTTTCCATCAGGTGAATTTTTACGTTAAAACGAGACACCGTAGCTGGTATTCGATTTACCTTCCCTGGAGAGTGGTACACCATGGTACTGTTCCATTTCAAATCCCTGCAGCCACTTCTAAAAGTCGAACGGCGCTGTTTCGGCTTTTTGGACGATTGTTGCACCTTGCACCGCGGATGTTGCACCCTGTGGATATCGATTCTTCGGACGGCCATAACTGTTGGCTCGTTTAGATTTACGGGAGCCAAAACCAGTCAAAACAAAGCTCTCAGTTAGTTCTACGGCTATGACAGCTATAAGCCGTCAATGGGTAGTTTCATACCCAAAAAAGGCTATCCGAACCTCAATCGGGTCTCTGAAGTTTTTTGGCCTTCTCTTTTCCATCACGTGATTTTTTACGTTAAACCGGGATCACCGTGGCTGGTCTTCGATTTACCTTCCCTGGAGAGTGGTGCACCATGGTACTGTTCCATTTCAAATCCCTGTACCCACTTTCAAAAGTCGAACGGCGCTGTTTCGGCTTTTTGGACGAATGTTGCACCTTGCACCGCGGTTGTTGCACCCTATGGATATCGATTCTTCGGACGGCCATAACTGTTGTCTCGTTTAGAGTTACGGGTGCCATAACCAGTCAAAACGAAGCTCTTAGTGATTTCTA
Source organism: Allium fistulosum (assembly GCA_030737815.1). Taxonomy (NCBI): domain Eukaryota; kingdom Viridiplantae; phylum Streptophyta; class Magnoliopsida; order Asparagales; family Amaryllidaceae; genus Allium; species Allium fistulosum. Next base: position 26,130,673 of record JASFAW010000011.1, read on the forward strand.
TGGCTTTGACTGCTGTAAATCGTCAATGGATAGTTTCATACCCAAAAAAGGCTATCCGAACCTCAATCGGGTCTCTGAAGTTTTTTGGCCTTCTCTTTTCCATCACGTGAATTTTGACGTTAAAACGGGATCACCATGGCTGGTCTTCGATTTACCTTCCCTGGAGAGTGGTGCACCATGGTACTATTCCATTTCAAATCCCTGCACCCACTTCTAAATGACGAACGGCGATGTTTCAGCTTTTTGGACGAATATTGCACCTTGCACCGTGGATGTTGCACCCTGTGCATATCGATTCTTCCGACGGCCATAAATGTTGGCTCGTTTAGATTTACAAAAGCCATAACCAGTCAAAACGAAGCTCTCAACGAGTTCTATGGCTTTGACCGCTGTAAGCCGTCAATGGATTGTTTCATACCCAAAAAAGGCTATCCGAACCTCAATCGGGTCTCTGAAGTTTTTTGGCCTTCTCTTTTCCATCACGTGAATTTTTACGTTAAAACGGGATCACAGTGGCTGGTCTTCGATTTACCTTCCCTAGAGAGTGGTGCACCATGGTACTGTTCCATTTCAAATCCCTACACCCACTTCTAAAAGACGAACGGCGCTTTTTCGGCTTTTTGGACGAATGTTGCACCTTGCACCGCGGATGTTGAACCCGATGGATATCGATTCTTTGGACGGCCATAACTGTTGGCTCATTTAGATTTACGGGATCCATATCCGGTCAAAACGAAGCTTTCAGTGAGTTCTACGGCTTTGACAGCTGTAAGCCGTCAATGGATGGTTTCATACCTAAAAAAGGCTATCCGAACCTCAATTGGGTATCTGAAGTTTTTTGGCCTTCTCTTTTCCATCACGTGAATTTTTACGTTAAAACGGGATCACCGTGGCTGGTCTTCGATTTACCTTCCATGGAGAGTGGTGCACCATGGTACTGTTCCATTTCAAATCCCTGCACCCACTTCTAAAAGTCGAACGGCGCTGTTTTGGCTTTTTGGACGAATGTTGCACCTTGTACTGCGGATGTTGCGCCCTGTGGATATCGATTCTTCGGACGGTCATAAATGTTGGCTCGTTTAGATTTACGGGAGCCATAACTAGTCAAAAGGAAGCTCTCAGTTAGTTCTACGGCTTTGACAGCTGTAAGCCGTCAATGGATAGTTTCATACATAAAAAAGGCTATCCGAACCTCAATCGGGTCTCTGAAGTTTTTTGGCCTTCTCTTTTCCATCAGGTGAATTTTTACGTTAAAACGAGACACCGTGGCTGGTATTCGATTTACCTTCCCTGGAGAGTGGTACACCATGGTACTGTTCCATTTCAAATCCCTGCAGCCACTTCTAAAAGTCGAACGGCGCTGTTTCGGCTTTTTGGACGATTGTTGCACCTTGCACCGCGGATGTTGCACCCTGTGGATATCGATCCTTCGGACGGCCATAACTGTTGGCTCGTTTAGATTTACGGGAGCCAAAACCAGTCAAAACAAAGCTCTCAGTTAGTTCTACGGCTTTGACAGCTATAAGCCGTCAATGGGTAGTTTCATACCCAAAAAAGGCTATCCGAACCTCAATCGGGTCTCTGAAGTTTTTTGGCCTTCTCTTTTCCATCACGTGAATTTTTACGTTAAACCGGGATCACCGTGGCTGGTCTTCGATTTACCTTCCCTGGAGAGTGGTGCACCATGGTACTGTTCCATTTCAAATCCCTGTACCCACTTTTAAAAGTCGAACGGCGCTGTTTCGGCTTTTTGGCCGAATGTTGCACCTTGCACCGCGAATGTTGCACCCTATGGATATCGATTCTTCGGACGGCCATAACTGTTGGCTTGTTTAGAGTTACGGGTGCCATAACCAGTCAAAACGAAGCTCTCAGTGAGTTCTACAGCTTTGACTGCTGTAAGCCGTCAATAGATAGTTTCATACCCAAAAAAGGCAATCCGAACCTCAATCGGGTCTCTGAAGTTTTTTAGCCTTCTCTTTTCCATCACGTGAATTTTTACGTTAAAACGGGATCACCGTGGCTGGTCTTCGATTTACCTTCCCTGGAGAGTGGTGCACCATGGTACTGTTCCATTTCAAATCCCTGCACCCACTTCTAAATGACGAACGGCGATGTTTCAGCTTTTTGGACGAATGTTGCACCTTGCACCGCGGATGTTGCACCCTGTGCATATCGATTCTTCCGACGGCCATAACTGTTGGCTCGTATAGATTTACGAGAGCCATAACCAGTCAAAACGAAGCTCTCAACGAGTTCTACGGCTTTGACCGCTGTAAGCCGTCAATGGATCGTTTCATACCCAAAAAAGGCTATCTGAACCTCAATCGGGTCTCTGAAGTTTTTTGGCCTTCTCTTTTCCATCACGTGAATTTTTACGTTAAAACGGGATCACCGTAGCTGGTCTTTGATTTACCTTCCCTAGAGAGTGTTGCACCATGGTACTGTTCCATTTCAAATCCCTGCACCCACTTCTAAAAGACGAACGGCGCTATTTCGGCTTTTTGGACGAATGTTGCACCTTGCACCGCGGATGTTGAACCCGGTGGATATCGATTCTTTGGACGGCCATAACTGTTGGCTCGTTTAGATTTACGGGATCCATATCCGGTCAAAACGATGCTTTCAGTGAGTTCTACGGCTTTGACAGCTGTAAGCCGTCAATGGATGGTTTCATACCTAAAAAAGGCTATCCGAACCTCAATCGGGTATCTGAAGTTTTTTGGCCTTCTCTTTTCCATCACGTGAATTTTTACGTTAAAACGGGATCACCGTGGCTAGTCTTCGATTTACCTTTCCTGGAGAGAGGTGCACCATGGTACTGTTCCATTTCAAATCCCTGCACCCACTTCTAAAAGTCGAACGGCGCTGTTTTGGCTTTTTGGACGAATGTTGCACCTTGCACCGCGGATGTTGCACGCTGTGGATATCGATTCTTCGGACGGCCATAACTGTTGGCTCGTTTAGATTTACGGGAGCCATAACTAGTCAAAAGGAAGCTCTCAGTGATTTCTACGGCTTTGACAGCTGTAAGCCGTCAATGGATAGTTTCATACATAAAAAAGGCTATCCGAACCTCAATCGGGTCTCTGAAGTTTTTTGGCCTTCTCTTTTCCATCACGTGAATTTTTACGCTAAAACGAGACACCGTGGCTGGTATTCGATTTACCTTCCCTGGAGAGTGGTACACCATGGTACTGTTCCATTTCAAATCCCTGCAGCCACTTCTAAAAGTCGAACGGTGCTGTTTCGGCTTTTTGGACGAATGTTGCACCTTGCACCGCGGATGTTGCACCCTGTGGATATCAATTCTTCGGACGACCATAACTGTTGGCTCGTTTAGATTTACGGGAGCCATAACCAGTCAAAACAAAGCTCTCAGTTATTTCTACGGCTTTGACAGCTGTAAGCCGTTAATGGATAGTTTCATACCTAAAATAGACTATCCGAACATCAATCGGGTATCTGAAGTTTTTTGGCCTTCTCTTTTCCATCACGTGAATTTTTACGTTAAAACGGGATCACCGTGGCTGGTTTTCGATTTACCTTCCCTGGAGAGTGGTGCACCATGGTACTGTTCCATTTCAAATCCCTGCACCCACTTCTAAAAGTCGAACGACACTGTTTCGGCTTTTTGGACGAATGATGCACCTTGCACCGCGGATGTTGCACCCTGTGGATATCGATTCTTCGGACGGCCATAACTGTTGGCTTTGACAGCTGTAAGCCGTCAATGGATAGTTTCATACCTAAAAAAGGCTATCTGAACCTCAATCGGGTCTCTGAAGTTTTTTGGCCTTCTCTTTTCCATCACGTGAATTTTTACGTTAAAACGGGATCACCGTGGCTGGTCTTCGATTTACCTTCCCTGGAGAGTGGTGCACCATTGTACTGTTCCATTTCGAATCCCTGCACCCACTTCTAAAAGTTGAACGGCGCTGTTTCGGCTTTTTGGACGAATGTAGCAACTTGCACCGCGTATGTTGCACCCTGTGGACATCGATTCTTCGGACGGCCATAACCGTTGGCTAGTTTAGAGTTACGGGAGCCATAACCAGTCAAAACGAAGCTCTTAGTTAGTTCTACGGCTTGACAGCTGTAACTTATCAATGGATAGTTTCATACCTAAAAAAGGCTATCCGAACCTCAATCGGGTCTTTGAAGTTTTTTGGCCTTCTTTTTTCCATCACGTGAATTTTTACGTTAAAACGGGATCACCGTGGCTTGTCTTCGATTTACCTTCCCTGAAGAGTGTTGCACCATGGTACTGTTCCATTTCAAATCCGTGCACCCACTTTTAAAAGTCGAACGGCGCTGTTTCGGCTTTTTGGACGAATGTTTCACCTTGCACCGCGGATGTTGCACCTTGTGGATATCGATTCTTCGAACGACCATAACTGTTGGCTCGTTTAGATTTACGGGACCCATAACCAGTCAAAACGAAGCTCTCAGTGAGTTCTACGGCTTTGATAGCTGTAAGCCGTCAATGGATAGTTTCATACCCAAAAAAGGCTATCCGAACCTCAATCGGGTCTTTGAAGTTTTTTGGCCTTCTCTTTTCCATCACGTGAATTTTTACGTTAAAACGGAATCACCGTGGCTGGTCTTCGATTTACCTTCCCTGGAGAGTGGTGCGCCATGGTACTGTTCCATTTTAAATCCCTGCACCCACTTCTAAAAGTCGAACGGCGTTGTTTCCGCTTTTTGGACGAATGTTGCACTTTGCACCGCGGATGTTGCACCCTGTGGATATCGATTCTTCGGACGGCCTTAACTGTTGTCTCGTTTAGATTTACGGGAGCCATAACCAGTCAAAACGAAGCTCTCAGTGAGTTCTACGGCTTTGACTGCTGTAAGCCGTCAATGGATAGTTTCATACCCAAAAAAGGCTATCCGAACCTCAATCGGGTCTCTGAAGTTTTTTGGCCTTCTCTTTTCCATCACGTGAATTTTTACGTTAAAACGGGATCACCGTGGCTGGTCATCGATTTACCTTCCCCGGAGAGTGGTGCACCATGGTACTGTTCCATTTCAAATCCCTGCACCCACTTCTAAAAGTCGAACGGCGCTGATTCGGCTTTTTGGACGAATGTTGCACCTTGCACCGCAGATGTTGCACCCTGTGGATATCGATTCTTTGGACGACCATTACTGTTGGCTCGTTTAGAGTTACGGGAGCCATAACCAATCAAAACGAAGCTCTTAGTTAGTTCTACGGCTTTGACAGCTGTAAGCCGTTAATGGATAGTTTCATACCTAAAAAAGGCTATCCGAACATCAATCGGGTCTCTGAAGTTTTTTGGCCTTCTCTTTTCCATCACGTGAATTTTTACGTTAAAACGGGATCACCGTGGCTGGTTTTCGATTTACCTTCCCTGGAGAGTGGTGCACCATGGTACTATTCCATTTCAAATCCCTGCACCCACTTCTAAAAGTCGAACGGCACTGTTTCGGCTTTTTGGACGAATGATGCACCTTGCACCGCGGATGTTGCACCCTGTGGATATCGATTCTTCGGACGGCCATAACTGTCAGCTTTGACAGCTGTAAGCCGTCAATGGATAGTTTCATACCTAAAAAAGGCTATCCGAACCTCAATCGGGTCTCTGAAGTTTTTTGGCCTTCTCTTTTCCATCACGTGAATTTTTACGTTAAAACGGGATCACCGTGGCTGGTCTTCGATTTACCTTCCTTGGAGAGTGGTGCACCATTGTACTATTCCATTTCGAATCCCTGCACCCACTTCTAAAAGTTGAACGGCGCTGTTTTGGCTTTTTGGACGAATGTAGCACCTTGCACCGCGTATGTTGCACCCTGTGGATATCGATTCTTCGGACGGCCATAACCGTTGGCTCGTTTAGAGTTACGGGAGCCATAACCAGTCAAAACGAAGCTCTTAGTTAGTTCTACGGCTTTGACAGCTGTAACCCATCAATGGATAGTTTCATACCTAAAAAAGGCTATCCGAACCACAATCGGGTCTTTGAAGTTTTTTGGCCTTCTTTTTTCCATCACGTGAATTTTTACGTTAAAACGGGATCACCGTGGCTTGTCTTCGATTTACCTTCCCTGAAGAGTGTTGCACCATGGTACTGTTCCATTTCAAATCCCTGCACCCACTTTTAAAAGTCGAACGGCGCTGTTTCGGCTTTTTGGACGAATGTTGCACCTTGCACCGCGGATGTTGCACCTTGTGGATATCGATTCTTCGAACGGCCATAACTGTTGGCTCGTTTAGATTTACGGGACCCATAACCAGTCAAAACGAAGCTCTCAGTGAGTTCTACGGCTTTGATAGCTATAAGCCGTTAATGGATAGTTTCATAGCCAAAAAAGGCTATCCGAACCTCAATCGGGTTTTTGAAGTTTTTTGGCCTTCTCTTTTCCATCACGTGAATTTTTACGTTAAAACGGAATCACCGTGGCTGGTCTTCGATTTACCTTCCCTGGAGAGTGGTGCGCCATGGTACTGTTCCATTTTAAATCCCTGCACCCACTTCTAAAAGTCGAACGGCGTTGTTTCGGCTTTTTGGACGAATGTTGCACTTTGCACCGCGGATGTTGCACCCTGTGGATATCGATTCTTCGGACGGCCATAACTGTTGGCTCGTTTAGATTTACGGGAGCCATAACCAGTCAAAACGAAGCTCTCAGTGAGTTCTACGGCTTTGACTGCTGTAAGCCGTCAATGGATAGTTTCATACCCAAAAAAGGCTATCTGAACCTCAATCGGGTCTCTGAAGTTTTTTGGCCTTCTCTTTTCCATCACGTGAATTTTTACGTTAAAACGGGATCACCGTGGCTGGTCATCGATTTAACTTCCCTGGAGAGTGGTGCACCATGGTACTGTTCCATTTCAAATCCCTGCACCCACTTCTAAAAGTCGAACGACGCTGTTTCGGCTTTTTGGACGAATGTTGCACCTTGCACCGCAGATGTTGCAGCCTGTGGATATCGATTCTTTGGACGACCATTACTGTTGGCTCGTTTAGAGTTACGGGTGCCATAACCAATCAAAACGAAGCTCTTAGTTAGTTCTACGGCTTTGACAGCTGTAATCCATCAATGGATAGTTTCATACCTAAAAAAGGCTATCCGAACCTCAATCGGGTCTCCGAAGTTTTTTGGCCTTCTTTTTTCCATCACGTGAATTTTTACGTTAAAACGGAATCACCGTGGCTGGTCTTCGATTTACCTTCCCTGGAGAGTATTGCGCCATGGTACTGTTCCATTTTAAATCCCTGCACCCACTTCTAAAAGTCGAACGGCACTGTTTCGGCTTTTTGGACGAATGTTGCACCTTGCACAGCGGATGTTGCACCCTGTGGATATCGATTCTTCGGACGGCCATAACTGTTGGCTCGTTTAGATTTACGGGAGCCATAACCAGTCAAAACGAAGCTCTCAATGAGTTCAACGGCTTTGATAGCTGTAAGCCGTTAATGGATAGTTTCATACCCAAAAAAGGTTATCCGAACCTCAATCGGGTCTCTGAAGTTTTTTGGCCTTCTCTTTTCCATCACGTGAATTTTTACGTTAAAACGGGATCACCGTGGCTGGTCTTCGATTTACCTTCCCTGGAGAGTGGTGCACCATGGTACTGTTCCATTTCACATCCCTGCACCCACTTCTAAAAGTCGAACGGCGTTGTTTCGGCTTTTTGGACGAATGTTGCACCTTGCATCGCGGATGTTGCACCCAGTGGATATCGATTCTTCGGACGACCATAACTGTTGGCTCATTTAGATTTACAGGAGCCATAACCAGTCAAAATGAAGCTCTTAGTGAGTTCTACGGCTTTGATAGCTGTAAGCCGTCAATGGATAGTTTCATACCCAAAAAAGGCTATCCGAACCTCAATCGGGTCTCTGAAGTTTTTTGGCCTTCTCTTTTCCATCACGTGAATTTTTACGTTAAAACGGGATCACCGTGGATGGTCTTCGATTTACCTTCCCTGGAGAGTGGTGCGCCATGGTACTGTTCCATTTCAAATCCCTGCACCCAATTCTAAAAGTCGAACGGCGCTATTTCGGCTTTTTGGACGAATGTTGCACCTTGCACTACGGATGTTGCACCCTGTGGATATCGATTCTTCGGACGTCCCTAACTGTTGGCTTGTTTAGATTTATGGGAGCCATAACCAGTCAAAACGAAGCTCTCAGTGAGTTCTACGGCTTTGACAGCTGTAAGCAGTCAATGGATAGTTTCATACCCAAAAAAGGCTATCCAAACATCAATCGGGTCTCTGAAGTTTTTTGGCCTTCTATTTTCCATCACTTGAATTTTTACGTTAAAACGGGATCACCATGGCTGGTCTTCGATTTACCTTCCCTGGAGAGTGGTGCACCATGGTACTGTTCCATTTCAAATCCCTGCACCCACTTCTAAAAGTCGAACGGCGCTGTTTCGGCTTTTTGGACGAATGTTGCACCTTGCACCGCGGATGTTGCACCCTGTGGATATCGATTCTTCGGACGGCCATAACTGTTGGCTCGGTTAGATTTACGGGAGCCATAACCAGTCAAAAGGAAGCTCTTAGTGAGTTCAACGGCTTTGACAGCTGTAAGCCATCAATGGATAGTTTCATACCTAAAAATGGCTATCCGAACCTCAATCGGGTCTCTGAAGTTTTTTGGCCTTCTCTTTTCCATCACGTGAATTATTACGTTAAAACGAGACACCGTGGCTGGTATTCGATTTACCTTCCCTGGAGAGTGGTACACCATGGTATTGTTCCATTTCAAATCCCTGCAGCCACTTCTAAAAGTCGAACGACGCTGTTTCGGCTTTTTGGACGAATGTTGCACCTTGCACCGCGGTTGTTGCACCCTATGGATATCGATTCTTCGGACGGCCATAACTGTTGGTTCGTTTAGATTTACGGGAGCCATAACCAGTCAAAACGAAGCTCTCAGTGAGTTCTACGACTTTGTTAGCTGTGAGTCGTCAATGGATAGTTTCATACCTAAAAAAGGCTATCCGAACCTCAATCGGGTCTCTGAAGTTTTTTGGCCTTCTCTTTTCCATCACGTGAATTTTTACGTTAAAACGGGATCACCGTGGCTGGTCTTCGATTTACCTTCCCTAGAGAGTGGTGCACCATTGTACTGTTCCATTTCGAATACCTGCACCCACTTCTAAAAGTCGAACGGCGCTGTTTCGGCTTTTTGGACGAATGTAGCACCTTGCACCGCGGATGTTGCACCCTATGGATATCGATTCTTCGGACGGCCATAACTGTTGGCTCGTTTAGAGTTACGGGAGCCATAACCAGTCAAAACGAAGATCTTAGTTAGTTCTACGGCTTTGACAGTTGAAACCCATCAATGGATAGTTTCATACCTAAAAAAGGCTATCCGAACCTCAATCGGGTCTTTGAAGTTTTTTGGCCTTCTTTTTTCCATCACGTGAATTTTTACGTTAAAACGGGATCACCGTGGCTTGTCTTCGATTTACCTTCCCTGAAGAGTGTTGCACCATGGTACTGTTCCATTTCAAATCCCTGCACCCACTTTTAAAAGTCGAACGGCGCTGTTTCGGCTTTTTGGACGAATGTTGCACCTTGCACCGCGGATGTTGCACCTTATGGATATCGATTCTTCGGAAGGCCATAACTGTTGGCTCGTTTAGATTTACGGGACCCATAACCAGTCAAAACGAAGCTCTCAGTGAGTTCTACGGCTTTGATTGCTGTAAGCCGTCAATGGATAGTTTCATACACAAAAAAGGCTATCCGAACCTCAATCGGGTCTTTGAAGTTTTTTGGCCTTCTCTTTTCCATCACGTGAATTTTTACGTTAAAACGTGATCACCGTGGCTGGTCTTCGATTTACCTTCCCTGGAGAGTGGTGCGCCATGGTACTGTTCCATTTTAAATCCCTGCACCCACTTCTAAAAGTCGAACGGCGCTGTTTTGGCTTTTTGGACGAATGTTGCACCTTGCACCGCGGATGTTGCACCCTGTGGATATCGATTCTTCGGACGGCCATAACTGTTGGCTCGTTTAGATTTACGGGAGCCATAACCAGTCAAAACGAAGCTCTCAGTGAGTTCTACGGCTTTGACTGCTGTAAGCCGTCCATGGACAGTTTCATACCCAAAAAAGGCTATCCGAACCTCAATCGGGTCTCTGAAGTTTTTTGGCCTTCTCTTTTCCATCACGTGAATTTTTACGTTAAAACGGGATCACCGTGGCTGGTCTTCGATTTACCTTCCCTGGAGAGTGGTGCACCATGGTACTGCTCCATTTCAAATCCCTGCACCCACTTCTAAAAGTCGAACGGCGCTGTTTCGGCTTTTTGGACGAATGTTGCACCTTGCACCGCAGATGTTGCACCATGTGGATATCGATTCTTCGTACGGCCATAACTGTTGGCTCGTTTAGAGTTACGGGAGCCATAACCAATCAAAATGAAGCTCTTAGTTAGTTCTACGGCTTTGACAGCTGTAATCCATCAATGTATAGTTTCATACCTAAAAAAGGCTATCCGAACCTCAATCGGGTCTCCAAAGTTTTTTGGCCTTCTTTTTTCCATCACGTGAATTTTTACGTTAAAACGGGATCACCGTGGCTTTTCTTCGATTTACCTTCCCTAAAGAGTGGTGCACCATGGTACTGTTCCATTTCAAATCCCTGCACCCACGTCTAAAAGTCGAACGGCGCTGTTTCGGCTTTTTGGACGAATGTTGCACCTTGCACAGCGGATGTTGCACCCTTTGGATATCGATTCTTCGGACGGCCATAACTGTTGGCTCGTTTAGATTTACGGGAGCCATAACCAGTCAAAACGAAGCTCTCAGTGAGTTCAACGGCTTTGATAGCTATAAGCCGTTAATGGATAGTTTCATACCCAAAAAAGGTTATCCGAACCTCAATCGGGTCTCTGAAGTTTTTTGGCCTTCTCTTTTCCATCACGTGAATTTTTACGTTAAAACGGGATCACCGTGGCTGGTATTCAATTTACCTTCCCTGGAGAGTGGTGCACCATGGTACTGTTCCATTTCAAATCCCTGCACCCACTTCTAAAAGTCGAACGGCACTGTTTCGACTTTTTGGACGAATGTTGCACCTTGCACCGCGGATGTTGCACCCTATGGATATCGATTCTTCGGACGGCCATAACTGTTGGCTCGTTTAGATTTACGGGAGCCATAACCAGTCAAAACGAAGCTCTCAGTTAGTTGTACGGCTTTGTCAGCTGTAAGCCGTCAATGGATAGTTTCATACCTAAATAAGGCTATCCGAACCTCAATCGGGTCTCTAAAGTTTTTTGGCCTTCTCTTTTCCATCACGTGAATTTTTACGTTAAAACGGGATCACCGTGGCTGGTATTCGATTTACCTTCCCTGGAGAGTGGTGCACCATGGTACTGTTCCATTTCAAATCCCTGCACCCACTTCTAAAAGTCGAACGGCGCTGTTATGGCTTTTTGGACGAATGTTGCACCTTGCACCGCGGATGTTGCACCCAGTGGATATCGATTCTTCGGATGGCCATAACTGTTGGCTTTGACAGATGTAAGCCGTCAATGGATAGTTTCATACCTAAAAAAGGCTATCTGAACCTCAATCGGGTCTCCGAAGTTTTTTGGCCTTCTCTTTTCCATCACGTGAATTTTTACGTTAAAACGGGATCACCGTGGCTGGTCTTCGATTTACCTTCCCTGGAGAGTGGTGCACCATTGTACCGTTCCATTTCGAATCCCTGCACCCACTTCTAAAAGTCGAACGGCACTGTTTCGGCTTTTTGGACGAATGTAGCACCTTGCACCGCGGATGTTGCACCCTGTGGATATCGATTCTTCGAACGGCCATAACTTTTGGCTCGTTTAGAGTTACGGGAGCCATAACCAGTCAAAACGAAGCTCTTAGTTAGTTCTACGGCTTTGACAGCTGTAACCCATCAATGGATAGTTTCATACCTAAAAAAGGCTATCCGAACCTCAATCGGGTCTTTGAAGTTTTTTGGCCTTCTTTTTTCCATCACGTGAATTTTTACGTTAAAACGGGATCACCGTGGCTTGTCTTCGATTTACCTTCCCTGAAGAGTGGTGCACCATGGTACTGTTCCATTTCAAATCCCTGCACCCACTTTTAAAAGTCGAACGGCGCTGTTTCGGCTTTTTGGATGAATGTTGCACCTTGCACCGCGGATGTTGCACCCTGTGGATATCGATTCTTCGGACGGCCATAACTGTTGGCTCGTTTAGATTTACGGGAGCCATAACCAGTCAAAACGAAGCTCTTAGTTAGTTCTACGGCTTTGTCAGCTGTAAGCCGTCAATGGATAGTTTCATACCTAAAAAAGGCTATCCGAACCTCAATCGGGTCTCTGAAGTTTTTTGGCCTTCTCTTTTCCATCACGTGAATTTTTACGTTAAAACGGGATCACCATGGCTGGTCTTCGATTTACCTTCCCTGGAGAGTGGTGCACCATGGTACTGTTCCATTTCAAATCCCTGCACCCACTTCTAAAAGTCGAACGGCGCTTTTATGGCTTTTTGGACGAATGTTGCACCTTGCACCGCGGATGTTGCACCCTGTGGATATCGATTCTTCGGATGGCCATAACTGTTGGCTTTGACAGATGTAAGCCGTCTATGGATAGTTTCATACCTAAAAAAGGCTATTCGAACCTCAATCGGGTCTCCGAAGTTTTTTGGCCTTCTCTTTTCCATCACGTGAATTTTTACGTTAAATCGGGATCACCGTGGCTGGTCTTCGATTTACCTTCCCTGGAGAGTGGTGCACCATTGTACTGTTCCATTTCGAATCCCTGCACCCAATTCTAAAAGTCGAACGGCACTGTTTCGACTTTTTGGACGAATGTAGCACCTTGCACCGCGGATGTTGCACCCTGTGGATATCGATTCTTCGAACGGCCATAACTGTTGGCTCGTTTAGAGTTACGGGAGCCATAACCAGTCAAAACGAAGCTCTTAGTTAGTTCTACGGCTTTGACAGCTGTAACCCATCAATGGATAGTTTCATACCTAAAAAAGGCTATCCGAACCTCAATCGGGTCTTTGAAGTTTTTTGGCCTTCTTTTTTCCATCACGTGAATTTTTACGTTAAAACGGGATCACCGTGGCTTGTCTTCGATTTACCTTCCCTGGAGAGTGGTGCACCATGGTACTGTTCCATTTCAAATCCCTGCACCCACTTTTAAAAGTCGAACGGCGCTGTTTCGGCTTTTTGGACGAATGTTGCACCTTGCACCGCGGATGTTGCACCCTGTGGATATCGATTCTTCGGACGGCCATAACTGTTGGCTCGTTTAGATTTACGGGAGCCATAACCAGTCAAAACGAAGCTCTCAGTTAGTTCTACGGCATTGTCAGCTGTAAGCCGTCAATGGATAGTTTCATACCTAAAAAAGGCTATCCGAACCTCAATCGGGTCTCTGAAGTTTTTTGGCCTTCTCTTTTCCATCACGTGAATTTTTACGTTAAAACGGGATCACCGTGGCTGGTCTTCGATTTACCTTCCCTGGAGAGTGGTGCACCATGGTCCTGTTCCATTTCAAATCCCTGCACCCACTTCTAAAAGTCGAACGGCGCTGTTATGGCTTTTTGGACGAATGTTGCACCTTGCACCGCGGATGTTGCACCCTGTGGATATCGATTCTTCGGATGGCCATAACTGTTGGCTTTGACAGATGTAAGCCGTCAATGAATAGTTTCATACCTAAAAAAGGCTATCTGAACCTCAATCGGGTCTCCGAAGTTTTTTGGCCTTCTCTTTTCCATCACTTGAATTTTTACGTTAAAACGGGATCACCGTGGCTGGTCTTCGATTTACCTTCCCTGGAGAGTGGTGCACCATTGTACTGTTCCATTTCGAATCACTGCACCCACTTCTAAAAGTCGAACGGCGCTGTTTCGGCTTTTTGGACGAATGTTGCACCTTGCATCGCGGATGTTGCACCCTGTGGATATCGATTCTTCGGACGACCATAATTGTTGGCTCATTTAGATTTACGGGAGCCATAACCAGTCAAAACGAAGCTCTCAGTGAGTTCTACGGCTTTGACCGCTGTAAGCCGTCAATGGATAGTTTCATACCTAAAAAAGGCTATCCGAACCTCAATCGGGTCTCTGAAGTTTTTTTGCCTTCTCTTTTCCATCACGTGAATTTTTACGTTAAACGGGATCACCGTGGCTGGTCTTCGATTTACCTTCCCTGGAGAGTGGTGCACCATGGTACTGTTCCATTTCAAATCCCTGCACCCACTTCTAAAAGTCGAATGGCGCTGTTTCGGCTTTTTGGACGAATGTTGCACCTTGCACCGCGGATGTTGCACCCTGTGGATATCGATTCTTCGGACGACCATAACTGTTGGCTCATTTAGATTTACGGGAGCCATAACCAGTCAAAACGAAGCTCTCAGTGAGTTCTACGGCTTTGACCACTGTAAGCCGTCAATGGATAGTTTCATACCTAAAAAAGGCTATCCGAACCTCAATAGGGTCTCTGAAGTTTTTTGGCCTTCTCTTTTCCATCACGTGAATTTTTACGTTAAAACGGGATCACCGTGGCTGGTCTTCGATTTACCTTCCCTGGAGAGTGGTGCACCATGGTACTGTTCCATTTCAAATCACTGCACCCACTTCTAAAAGTCGAACGCCGCTGTTTCGGCTTTTTGGACGAATGTTGCACCTTGCACCGCGGATGTTGCACCCTGTGGATATCGATTCTTTGGACAGCCATAACTGTTGGCTTGTTTAGATTTATGGGAGCTATAACCAGTCAAAACGAAGCTCTCAGTGAGTTCTACGGCTTTGACAGCTGTAAGCAGTCAATGGATAGTTTCATACCCAAAAAAGGCTATCCGAACCTCAATCGGGTCTCTGAAGTATTTTTTGGCCTTCTCTTTTCCATCACGTGAATTTTTACGTTAAAACGGGATCATCGTGGCTGGTCTTCGATTTACCTTCCCTGGAGAGTGGTGCACCATGGTACTGTTCCATTTCAAATCCCTACACCCACTTCTAAAAGTCGAACGGCGCTGTTTCGGCTTTTTGGACGAATGTTGCACCTTGCACCGCGGATGTTGCACCCTGTGGATATCGATTCTTCGGACGGCCATAACTGTTGGCTCGTTTAGAGTTACGGGAGCCATAACCAGTCAAAACGAAGCTCTCAGTTAGTTCTACGGCTTTGACAGCTGTAAGCCGTCAATGGATAGTTTCATACCTAAAAAAGTCTATCCGAACCTCAATCGGGTCTCTGAAGTTTTTTGGCCTTCTCTTTTCCATCACGTGAATTTTTACGTTAAAACGGGATCACCGTTGCTGGTCTTCGATTTACCTTCCCTAGAGAGTGGTGCACCATGGTACTGTTCCATTTCCAATCCCTGCACCCACTTCTAAAAGTCGAACGGCGCTGTTTCGGCTTTTTGGATGAATGTTGCACCTTGCACCGCGGATGTTGCACCCTGTGGATATCGATTCTTCGGACGGCCATAACTGTTGGCTCGTTTAGATTTATGGGAGCAATAACCAGTCAAAACGAAGCTCTCAGTGAGTTCTACGGCTTTGATAGCTGTAAGCCGTCAATGGATAGGTTCATACCCAAAAAAGGCTATCTGAACCTCAATCGGGTCTCTGAAGTTTTTTGGCCTTCTCTTTTCCATCACGTGAATTTTTACGTTAAAACGGGATCACCGTGGCTGGTCTTTGATTTACCTTCCCTGGAGAGTGGTGCACCATGGTACTGTTCCATTTCAAATCCCTGCACCCACTTCTAAAAGTCGAACGGCGCTGTTTCGGCTTTTTGGATGAATGTTGCACCTTGCACCATGGATGTTGCACCCTGTGGATATCGATTCTTCGGACGGCCATAACTGTTGGCTCGTTTAGATTTACGGGAGCCATAACCAGTCAAAACGAAGCTCTCAGTGAGTTCTACAGCTTTGATAGCTGTAAGCCGTCAATGGATGTTTCATACCCTAAAAAGGCTATCCGAACCTCAATCGGGTCTTTGAAGTTTTTTGGCCTTCTCTTTTCCATCACGTGAATTTTTACGTTAAAACGGGATCACCGTGGCTGGTCTTTGATTTAACTTCCTTGGAGAGTGGTGCACCGTGGTACTGTTCCATTTCAAATCCCTGCACCCACTTCTAAAAGTCGAACGGCGCTGTTTCATCTTTTTAGACGAATATTGCACCTTGCACCGCGGATGTTGCACCCTGTGGATATCTATTCTTCGGACGGCCATAACTGTTGGCTCGTTTAGAGTTACGGGAGCCATAACCAGTCAAAACGAAGCTCTCAGTAAGTTCTACGGTTTTGACAGCTGTAACCCATCAATGGATTGTTTCATACCTAAAAAATGCTATCTGAACCTCAATAGGGTCTTTGAAGTTATTTGGCCTTCTCTTTTCCATCATGTGAATTTTTACGTTAAAACGGGATCACCGTGGCTGGTCTTCGATTTACCTTCCCTGGAGAGTGGTGCACCATGGTACTGTTCCATTTCAAATCCCTGCACCCACTTCTAAAAGTCGAACGGCGCTGTTTCGGCTTTTTGGACGAATGTTGCACCTTGCACCGCGGATGTTGCACCCTGTGGATATCGATTCTTCGGATGGCCATAACTGTTGGCTCGTTTAGAGTTACGGGAGCCCTAACCAGTCAAAACGAAGCTCTCTGTTAGTTCTACGGCTTTGACGGCTGTAACCCATCAATGGATTGTTTCATACCCAAAAAAGGCTATTCGAACCTCAGTAGGGTCTCTTAAGTTTTTTGGCCTTCTATTTTCCATCACGTGAATTTTTACGTTAAAACGGGATCTCCGTGGATGGTCTTCGATTTATCTTCCCTGGAGAGTGGTGCACCATGGTACTGTTCCATTTCAAATCCCTGCACCCACTTCTAAAAGTCGAATGGCGCTGTTTCGGCTTTTTGGACGAATGTTGCACCTTGCACCGCGGATGTTGCACCCTGTGGATATCGATTCTTCGGACGGCCATAACTGTTTGCTCGTTTAGAGTTACGGGAGCCATAACTAGTCAAAACGAAGCTCTCAGTTTGTTCTATGGCTTTGACAGCTGTAACCCATCAATGGATAGTTTCATACCTAAAAAAGGCTATCTGAACCTCAATCGGGTCTCTGAAGTTTTTGGCCTTCTTTTTTACATCACGTGAATTTTTACGTTAAAACGAGATCACCGTGTCTTGTCTTTGATTTACCTTCCCTCAAGAGTGGTGCACCATGGTACTGTTCCATTTCAAATCCCTGCACACACTTCTAAAAGTCGAACGGCGCTGTTTTGACTTTTTGGACGAATGTTGAACCTTGCACCGCGGATGTTGCACCCTGTGGATATCGATTCTTCGGACGGCCATTACTGTTGGCTCGTTTAGAGTTACGGGAGCCATAACAAGTCAGAACGAAGCTCTCAGTGAGTTCTACGGCTTTGACGACTACAAGCCATCAATGGATAGTTTCATACCCAAAAAAGGCTATCCGAACCTCAATCGGGTCTCTAAAGTTTTTTGGCCTTCTCTTTTCCATCACGTGAATTTTTACGTTAAAACGGGATCACCGTGGCTGGTCTTCAATTTACCTTCCCTGGAGAGTGGTGCACCATGGTACTGTTCCATTTCGAATCCCTGCACCCACTTCTAAAAGTCGAACGACGCTGTTTCAGCTTTTTGGACGAATGTTGCACCTTGCACCGCGGATGTTGCACCTTGTGGATATCGATTCTTCGGACGCCATAACTGTTGACTCGTTTAGATTTATGGGAGCCATAACCAGTCAAAACGAAGCTCT
Organism: Allium fistulosum; assembly: GCA_030737815.1. Taxonomy (NCBI): domain Eukaryota; kingdom Viridiplantae; phylum Streptophyta; class Magnoliopsida; order Asparagales; family Amaryllidaceae; genus Allium; species Allium fistulosum. The sequence continues at coordinate 26,148,451 of JASFAW010000011.1, forward strand.
CAGTGAGTTCTACGGCTTTGACGGCTGTAAGCCATCAATGGATAGTTTCATACCCAAAAAAGGCTATCCGTACCTCAATCGGGTCTCTGAAGTTTTTTGGCCTTCTCTTTTCCATCACGTGAATTTTTACGTTAAAACAGGATCACCGTGGGTGGTCTTCGATTTAACTTCCCTGGAGAGTGGTGCACCGTGGTACTGTTCCATTTCAAATCCCTGCACCCACTTCTAAAAGTCGAACGGCGCTGTTTCGGCTTTTTGGACGAATGTTGCACCTTGCACCACGGATGTTGCACCCTGTGGATATCGATTCTTCGGACGGCCATAACTGTTGGCTCGTTTAGAGTTACGGGAGCCATAACCAGTCAAAACGAAGCTCTCAGTTAGTTCTACGGCTTTGACAGGTGTAACCCATCAATGGATTGTTTCATACCCAAAAAAGGCTATCCGAACCTCAATAGGGTCTCTGAAGTTTTTTGGCCCTCTCTTTTCCATCACGTGAATTTTTACGTTAAAACGGGATCACCGTGGCTGGTCTTCGATTTACCTTCCCTGGAGAGTGGTGCACCATGGTACTGTTATATTTCAAATCCCTGCACCCACTTTTAAAAGTCGAACGGCGCTGTTTCGGCTTTTTGGACGAATGTTGCACCTTGCACCGCGGATGTTGCACCCTGTGGATATCGATTCTTCGGACGGCCATAACTGTTGGCTCGTTTAGAGTTACGAGAGCCATAACCAGTCAAAACGAAGCTCTCAGTTAGTTCTACGGCTTTGACAGCTGTAACCCATCAATGGATTGTTTCATACCCAAAAAAGGCTATCCGAACCTCAATAGGGTCTCTGAAGTTTTTTGGCCTTCTCTTTTCCATCACGTGAATTTTTACGTTAAAACGGGATCACCATGGCTGGTCTTCGATTTACCTTCCCTGGAGAGTGGTGCACCATGGTACTGTTCCATTTCAAATCCCTGCACCCACTTCTAAAAGTCGAACGGCGGTGTTTCGGCTTTTTGGACGAATGTTGCACCTTGCACCGCGGATGTTGCACCCTGTGGATATCGATTCTTTGGACGGCCATAACTGTTGGCTCGTTTAGAGTTACGGGAGCCCTAACCAGTCAAAACGAAGCTCTCAGTTAGTTCTACGGCTTTGACAGCTGTAACCCATCAATGGATTGTTTCATACCCAAAAAAGGCTATCCGAACCTCAATAGGGTCTCTGAAGTTTTTTGGGCTTCTCTTTTCCATCACGTGAAATTTTACGTTAAAACGGGATCACCGTGGCTGGTCTTCGATTTACCTTCCCTAGAGAGTGGTGCACCATGGTACTGTTCCATTTCAAATCCCTGCACCCACTTGTAAATGTCGAAAGGCGCTGTTTTGGCTTTTTGGACGAATGTTGCACCTTGCACCGCAGATGTTGCACCCTGTGGATATCGATTCTTCGTACGGCCATAACTGTTGGCTCGTTTAGAGTTACGGGAGCCATATCCAATCAAAACGAAGCTCTCAGTTAGTTCTACGGCTTTGACAGCTGTAATCCATCAATGTATAGTTTCATACCTAAAAAAGGCTATCCGAACCTCAATCGGGTCTCCGAATTTTTTTGGCCTTCTTTTTTCCATCACGTGAATTTTTACGTTAAAACGGGATCACCGTGGCTTTTCTTCGATTTACCTTCCCTAAAGAGTGGTGCACCATGGTACTGTTCCATTTCAAATCCCTGCACCCACTTCTAAAAGTCGAACGGCGCTGTTTCGGCTTTTTGGACGAATGTTGCACCTTGCACAGCGGATGTTGCAATTGTGGATATCGATTCTTTGGACGGCCATAACTGTTGGCTCGTTTAGATTTACGGGAGCCATAACCAGTCAAAATGAAGCTCTCAGTGAGTTCAACGTCTTTAATAGCTGTAAGCCGTTAATGGATAGTTTCATACCCAAAAAAGGTTATCCGAACCTCAATCGGGTCTCTGAAGTTTTTTGGCCTTCTCTTTTCCATCACGTGAATTTTTACGTTAAAACGGGATCACCGTGGCTGGTATTCGATTTACCTTCCCTGGAGAGTGGTGCACCATGGTACTGTTCCATTTCAAATCCCTGCACCCACTTCTAAAAGTCGAACGGCGCTGTTGCGGCTTTTTGGACGAATGTTGCACCTTGCACCGCGGATGTTGCACCCTGTGGATATCGATTCTTCGAATGGCCATAACTGTTGGCTTTGACAGATGTAAGCCATCAATGGATAGTTTCAAACCTTAAAAAGGCTATCCGAACCTCAATCGGGTCTCCGAAGTTTTTTGGCCTTCTCTTTTCCATTACGTGAATTTTTACGTTAAAACGGGATCACCGTGGCTGGTCTTCGATTTACCTTCCCTGGAGAGGGGTGCACCATTGTACTGTTCCATTTCGAATCCCTGCAACCACTTCTAAAAGTCGAACTGCGCTGTTTCGGCTTTTTGGACGAATGTAGCACCTTGCACCGCGGATGTTGCACCCTGTGGATATCGATTCTTCGAACGACCATAACTGTTGGCTCGTTTAGAGTTACGGGAGCCATAACCAGTCAAAACGAAGCTCTTAGTTAGTTCTACGGCTTTGACAGCTGTAACCCATCAATTGATAGTTTCATACCTAAAAAAGGCTATCCGAACCTCAATCGGGTCTTTGAAGTTTTTTGGCCTTCTTTTTTCCATCACGTGAATTTTTACGTTAAAACGGGATCACCGTGGCTTGTCTTCGATTTACCTTCCCTGAAGAGTGGTGCAGCATGGTACTGTTCCATTTCAAATCCCTGTACCCACTTTTAAAAGTCGAACGGCGCTGTTTCTGCTTTTTGGATGAATTTTGCACCTTGCACCGCGGATGTTGCACCTTGTGGATATCGATTCTTCGGACGGCCATAACTGTTGGCTCGTTTAGATTTACGGGACCCATAACCAGTCAAAACAAAGCTCTCAGTGAGTTCTATGGCTTTGATAGCTGTAAGCCGTCAATGGATAATTTCATACCCAAAAAAGGCTATCCGAACCTCAATCGGGTCTTTGAAGTTTTTTGGCCTTCTCTTTTCCATCACGTGAATTTTAACATTAAAACGGGATCACCGTGGCTGGTCTTCGATTTACCTTAATTGGAGAGTGGTGTGACATGGTACTGTTCCATTTTAAATCCCTGCACCCACTTCTAAAAGTCGAACGACGCTGTTTCGGCTTTTTGGATGAATGTTGCACCTTACACCGCGGATGTTGCACCCTGTGGATATCGATTCTTCGGACGGCCATAACTGTTGGCTCGTTTAGATTTACGGGAGCCAATACCAGTTAAAACGAAGCTCTCAGTGAGTTCTACGGATTTGACTGCTGTAAGCCATCAATGGATAGTTTCATACCCAAAAAAGGCTATCCGAACCTCAATCGGGTCTTTGAAGTTTTTTGGCCTTCTCTTTTCCATCACGTGAATTTTTACGTTAAAACGGGATCACCGTGGCTGGTCTTCGATTTACCTTCCCCGGAGAGTGGTGCACCATGGTACTGTTCCATTTCAAATCCCTGCACCCACTTCTAAAAGTCGAACGGCGCTGTTTCGGCTTTTTGGACGAATGTTGCACCTTGCACCGCAGATGTTGCACCCTGTGGATATCGATTCTTCGGACGGCCATAACTGTTGGCTCGTTTAGAGTTACGGGAGCCATAACCAATCAAAACGAAGCTCTCAGTTAGTTCTACGGCTTTGACAGCTGTAATCCATCAATGTATAGTTTCATACCTAAAAAAGGCTATCCGAACCTCAATCGGGTCTCCGAAGTTTTTTGGCCTTCTTTTTTCCATCACGTGAATTTTTACGTTAAAACGGGATCACCGTGGCTTTTCTTCGATTTACCTTCCCTGAAGAGTGGTGCACCATGGTACTGTTCCATTTCAAATCCCTGCACCCACTTCTAAAAGTCGAACGGCGCTGTTTCGGCTTTTTGGACGAATTTTGCACCTTGCACCGCTGATGTTGCACCCTATGGATATCGATTCTTCGGACGGCCATAACTGTTGGCTCGTTTAGATTTACGGGAGCCATAACCAGTCAAAACGAAGCTCTCAGTTAGTTCTACGGCTCTGTCAGCTGTAAGCCGTCAATGGATAGTTTCATACCTAAAAAAGGCTATCCGAACCTCAATCGGGTCTCTGAAGTTTTTTGGCCTTCTCTTTTCCATCACGTGAATTTTTACGTTAAAACGGGATCACCGTGGCTGGTCTTCGATTTACCTTCCCTGGAGAGTTGTGCACCATGGTACTGTTCCATTTCAAATCCCTTCACCCACTTCTAAAAGTCGAACGGCGCTGTTACGGCTTTTTGGACGAATGTTGCACCTTGCACCGCGGATGTTGCACCCTGTGGATATCGATTCTTCGAATGGCCATAACTGTTGGCTTTGACAGATGTAAGCCATCAATGGATAGTTTCAAACCTTAAAAAGGCTATCCGAACCTCAATCGGGTCTCCGAAGTTTTTTGGCCTTCTCTTTTCCATTACGTGAATTTTTACGTTAAAACGGGATCACCGTGGCTGGTCTTCGATTTACCTTCCCTGGAGAGGGGTGCACCATTGTACTGTTCCATTTCGAATCCCTGCAACCACTTCTAAAAGTCGAACTGCGCTGTTTCGGCTTTTTGGACGAATGTAGCACCTTGCACCGCGGATGTTGCACCCTGTGGATATCGATTCTTCGAACGACCATAACTGTTGGCTCGTTTAGAGTTACGGGAGCCATAACCAGTCAAAACGAAGCTCTTAGTTAGTTCTACGGCTTTGACAGCTGTAACCCATCAATGGATAGTTTCATACCCAAAAAAGGTTATCCGAACCTCAATCGGGTCTCTGAAGTTTTTTGGCCTTCTCTTTTCCATCACGTGAATTTTTACGTTAAAACGGGATCACCGTGGCTGGTATTCGATTTACCTTCCCTGGAGAGTGGTGCACCATGGTACTGTTCCATTTCAAATCCCTGCACCCACTTCTAAAAGTCGAACGGCGCTGTTGCGGCTTTTTGGACGAATGTTGCACCTTGCACCGCGGATGTTGCACCCTGTGGATATCGATTCTTCGAATGGCCATAACTGTTGGCTTTGACGGATGTAAGCCATCAATGGATAGTTTCAAACCTTAAAAAGGCTATCCGAACCTCAATCGGGTCTCCGAAGTTTTTTGGCCTTCTCTTTTCCATTACGTGAATTTTTACGTTAAAACGGGATCACCGTGGCTGGTCTTCGATTTACCTTCCCTGGAGAGGGGTGCACCATTGTACTGTTCCATTTCGAATCCCTGCAACCACTTCTAAAAGTCGAACTGCGCTGTTTCGGCTTTTTGGACGAATGTAGCACCTTGCACCGCGGATGTTGCACCCTGTGGATATCGATTCTTCGAACGACCATAACTGTTGGCTCGTTTAGAGTTACGGGAGCCATAACCAGTCAAAACGAAGCTCTTAGTTAGTTCTACGGCTTTGACAGCTGTAACCCATCAATTGATAGTTTCATACCTAAAAAAGGCTATCCGAACCTCAATCGGGTCTTTGAAGTTTTTTGGCCCTCTTTTTTCCATCATGTGAATTTTTACGTTAAAACGGGATCACCGTGGCTTGTCTTCGATTTACCTTCCCTGAAGAGTGGTGCAGCATGGTACTGTTCCATTTCAAATCCCTGTACCCACTTTTAAAAGTCGAACGGCGCTGTTTCTGCTTTTTGGATGAATTTTGCACCTTGCACCGCGGATGTTGCACCTTGTGGATATCGATTCTTCGGACGGCCATAACTGTTGGCTCGTTTAGATTTACGGGACCCATAACCAGTCAAAACGAAGCTCTCAGTGAGTTCTATGGCTTTGATAGCTGTAAGCCGTCAATGGATAATTTCATACCCAAAAAAGGCTATCCGAACCTCAATCGGGTCTTTGAAGTTTTTTGGCCTTCTCTTTTCCATCACGTGAATTTTAACGTTAAAACGGGATCACCGTGGCTGGTCTTCGATTTACCTTAATTGGAGAGTGGTGCGACATGGTACTGTTCCATTTTAAATCCCTGCACCCACTTCTAAAAGTCGAACGACGCTGTTTCGGCTTTTTGGATGAATGTTGCACCTTACACCGCGGATGTTGCACCCTGTGGATATCGATTCTTCGGACGGCCATAACTGTTGGCTCGTTTAGATTTACGGGAGCCAATACCAGTTAAAACGAAGCTCTCAGTGAGTTCTACGGATTTGACTGCTGTAAGCCATCAATGGATAGTTTCATACCCAAAAAAGGCTATCCGAACCTCAATCGGGTCTTTGAAGTTTTTTGGCCTTCTCTTTTCCATCACGTGAATTTTTACGTTAAAACGGGATCACCGTGGCTGGTCTTCGATTTACCTTCCCCGGAGAGTGGTGCACCATGGTACTGTTCCATTTCAAATCCCTGCACCCACTTCTAAAAGTCGAACGGCGCTGTTTCGGCTTTTTGGACGAATGTTGCACCTTGCACCGCAGATGTTGCACCCTGTGGATATCGATTCTTCGGACGGCCATAACTGTTGGCTCGTTTAGAGTTACGGGAGCCATAACCAATCAAAACGAAGCTCTCAGTTAGTTCTACGGCTTTGACAGCTGTAATCCATCAATGTATAGTTTCATACCTAAAAAAGGCTATCCGAACCTCAATCGGGTCTCCGAAGTTTTTTGGCCTTCTTTTTTCCATCACGTGAATTTTTACGTTAAAACGGGATCACCGTGGCTTTTCTTCGATTTACCTTCCCTGAAGAGTGGTGCACCATGGTACTGTTCCATTTCAAATCCCTGCACCCACTTCTAAAAGTCGAACGGCGCTGTTTCGGCTTTTTGGACGAATGTTGCACCTTGCACCGCTGATGTTGCACCCTATGGATATCGATTCTTCGGACGGCCATAACTGTTGGCTCGTTTAGATTTACGGGAGCCATAACCAGTCAAAACGAAGCTCTCAGTTAGTTCTACGGCTCTGTCAGCTGTAAGCCGTCAATGGATAGTTTCATACCTAAAAAAGGCTATCCGAACCTCAATCGGGTCTCTGAAGTTTTTTGGCCTTCTCTTTTCCATCACGTGAATTTTTACGTTAAAACGGGATCACCGTGGCTGGTCTTCGATTTACCTTCCCTGGAGAGTTGTGCACCATGGTACTGTTCCATTTCAAATCCCTTCACCCACTTCTAAAAGTCGAACGGCGCTGTTACGGCTTTTTGGACGAATGTTGCACCTTGCACCGCGGATGTTGCACCCTGTGGATATCGATTCTTCGAATGGCCATAACTGTTGGCTTTGACAGATGTAAGCCATCAATGGATAGTTTCAAACCTTAAAAAGGCTATCCGAACCTCAATCGGGTCTCCGAACTTTTTTGGCCTTCTCTTTTCCATTACGTGAATTTTTACGTTAAAACGGGATCACCGTGGTTGGTCTTCGATTTACCTTCCCTGGAGAGGGGTGCACCATTGTACTGTTCCATTTCGAATCCCTGCAACCACTTCTAAAAGTCGAACGGCGCTGTTTCGGCTTTTTGGACGAATGTAGCACCTTGCACCGCGGATGTTGCACCCTGTGGATATCGATTCTTCGAACGACCATAACTGTTGGCTCGTTTAGAGTTACGGGAGCCATAACCAGTCAAAACGAAGCTCTTAGTTAGTTCTACGGCTTTGACAGCTGTAACCCTTCAATTGATAGTTTCATACCTAAAAAAGGTTATCCGAACCTCAATCGGGTCTTTGAAGTTTTTTGGCCTTCTTTTTTCCATCACGCGAATTTTTACGTTAAAACGGGATCACCGTGGCTTGTCTTCGATTTACCTTCCCTGAAGAGTGGTGCAGCATGGTACTGTTCCATTTCAAATCCCTGCACCCACTTTTAAAAGTCGAACGGCGCTGTTTCGGCTTTTTGGATGAATTTTGCACCTTGCACCGCGGATGTTGCACCTTGTGGATATCAATTCTTCGGACGGCCATAACTGTTGGCTCGTTTAGATTTACGGGACCCATAACCAGTCAAAACGAAGCTCTCAGTGAGTTCTATGGCTTTGATAGCTGTAAGCCGTCAATGGATAATTTCATACCCAAAAAAGGCTATCCGAACCTCAATCGGGTCTTTGAAGTTTTTTGGCCTTCTCTTTTCCATCACGTGAATTTTAACGTTAAAACGGGATCACCGTGGCTGGTCTTCGATTTACCTTCCCTGGAGAGTGGTGCGCCATGGTACTGTTCCATTTTAAATCCCTGCACCCACTTCTAAAAGTCGAACGATGCTGTTTCGGCTTTTTGGACGAATGTTGCACCTTACACCGCGGATGTTGCACCATGTGGATATCGATTCTTCGGACGGCCATAACTGTTGGCTCGTTTAGATTTACGGGAGCCATAACCAGTTAAAACGAAGCTCTCAGTGAGTTCTACGGATTTGACTGCTGTAAGCCATCAATGGATAGTTTCATACCCAAAAAAGGCTATCCGAACCTCAATCGGGTCTTTGAAGTTTTTTGGCCTTCTCTTTTCCATCACGTGAATTTTTACGTTAAAACGGGATCACCGTGGCTGGTCTTCGATTTACCTTCCCCGGAGAGTGGTGCACCATGGTACTGTTCCATTTCAAATCCCTGCACCCACTTCTAAAAGTCGAACGGCGCTGTTTCGGCTTTTTGGACGAATGTTGCACCTTGCACCGCAGATGTTGCACCCTGTGGATATCGATTCTTCGGACGGCCATAACTGTTGGCTCGTTTAGAGTTACGGGAGCCATAACCAATCAAAACGAAGCTCTCAGTTAGTTCTACGGCTTTGACAGCTGTAATCCATCAATGGATAGTTTCATACCTAAAAAAGGCTATCCGAACCTCAATCGGGTCTCTGAAGTTTTTTGGCTTTCTTTTTTCCATCACGTGAATTTTTACGTTAAAACGGGATCTCCGTGGCTTGTCTTCGATTTACCTTCCCTGAAGAGTGGTGCACCATGGTACTGTTCCATTTGAAATCCCTGCACCCACTTCTAAAAGTCGAACGGCGCTGTTTCGGCTTTTTGGACGAATGTTGCACCTTGCACAGCGGATGTTGCACCCTGTGGATATCGATTCTTCGGACGGCCATAACTGTTGGCTCGTTTAGATTTACGGGAGCCATAACCAGTCAAAACGAAGCTCTAAGTGAGTTCAATGGCTTTGATAGTTGTAAGCCGTTAATGGATAGTTTCATACCCAAAAAAGGTTATCCGAACCTTAATCGGGTCTTTGAAGTTTTTTGGCCTTCTCTTTTCCATCACTTGAATTTTTACGTTAAAACGGGATCACCGTGGCTGGTCTTCGATTTACCTTCCCTGGAGAGTGGTGCACCATGGTACTGTTCCATTTCAAATCCCTGCACCCACTTCTAAAAGTCGAACGGCGCTGTTACGGCTTTTTGGACGAATGTTGCACCTTGCATCGCGGATGTTGCACCCTGTGGATATCGATTCTTCGGACGACCATAACTGTTGGCTCATTTAGATTTATGGGAGCCATAACCAGTCAAAACGAAGCTCTTAGTGAGTTCTACGGCTTTGACAGCTGTAAGCAGTCAATGGATAGTTTCATACCCAAAAAAGGCTATCCGAACCTCAATTGGGTCTCAGAAGTTTTTTGGCCTTCTCTTTTCCATCACGTGAATTTTTACGTTAAAACGAGATCACCGTGGCTGATCTTCGATTTATCTTCCCTGGAGAGTGGTGCACCATGGTACTGTTCCATTTCAAATCCCAGCACCCACTTCTAAAAGTCGAACGGCGCTGTTTCGGCTTTTTGGACGAATGTTGCACCTTGCACCGCGGATGTTGCACCCTGTGGATATCGATTCTTCGGACGGCCATAACTGTTGGCTCGTTTAGAGTTACGGGAGCCATAATCAGTCAAAACGAAGCTCTCAGTGAGTTCTATGGCTTTGACAGCTGTAAGCCGTCAATGGATAGTTTCATACCTAAAAAAGGTTATCCGAACCTCAATCGGGTCTTTGAAGTTTTTTGGCCTTCTTTTTTCCATCACGCGAATTTTTACGTTAAAACGGGATCACCGTGGCTTGTCTTCGATTTACCTTCCCTGAAGAGTGGTGCAGCATGGTACTGTTCCATTTCAAATCCCTGCACCCACTTTTAAAAGTCGAACGGCGCTGTTTCGGCTTTTTGGATGAATTTTGCACCTTGCACCGCGGATGTTGCACCTTGTGGATATCAATTCTTCGGACGGCCATAACTGTTGGCTCGTTTAGATTTACGGGACCCATAACCAGTCAAAACGAAGCTCTCAGTGAGTTCTATGGCTTTGATAGCTGTAAGCCGTCAATGGATAATTTCATACCCAAAAAAGGCTATCCGAACCTCAATCGGGTCTTTGAAGTTTTTTGGCCTTCTCTTTTCCATCACGTGAATTTTAACGTTAAAACGGGATCACCGTGGCTGGTCTTCGATTTACCTTCCCTGGAGAGTGGTGCGCCATGGTACTGTTCCATTTTAAATCCCTGCACCCACTTCTAAAAGTCGAACGATGCTGTTTCGGCTTTTTGGACGAATGTTGCACCTTACACCGCGGATGTTGCACCATGTGGATATCGATTCTTCGGACGGCCATAACTGTTGGCTCGTTTAGATTTACGGGAGCCATAACCAGTTAAAACGAAGCTCTCAGTGAGTTCTACGGATTTGACTGCTGTAAGCCATCAATGGATAGTTTCATACCCAAAAAAGGCTATCCGAACCTCAATCGGGTCTTTGAAGTTTTTTGGCCTTCTCTTTTCCATCACGTGAATTTTTACGTTAAAACGGGATCACCGTGGCTGGTCTTCGATTTACCTTCCCCGGAGAGTGGTGCACCATGGTACTGTTCCATTTCAAATCCCTGCACCCACTTCTAAAAGTCGAACGGCGCTGTTTCGGCTTTTTGGACGAATGTTGCACCTTGCACCGCAGATGTTGCACCCTGTGGATATCGATTCTTCGGACGGCCATAACTGTTGGCTCGTTTAGAGTTACGGGAGCCATAACCAATCAAAACGAAGCTCTCAGTTAGTTCTACGGCTTTGACAGCTGTAATCCATCAATGGATAGTTTCATACCTAAAAAAGGCTATCCGAACCTCAATCGGGTCTCTGAAGTTTTTTGGCTTTCTTTTTTCCATCACGTGAATTTTTACATTAAAACGGGATCTCCGTGGCTTGTCTTCGATTTACCTTCCCTGAAGAGTGGTGCACCATGGTACTGTTCCATTTGAAATCCCTGCACCCACTTCTAAAAGTCGAACGGCGCTGTTTCGGCTTTTTGGACGAATGTTGCACCTTGCACAGCGGATGTTGCACCCTGTGGATATCGATTCTTCGGACGGCCATAACTGTTGGCTCGTTTAGATTTACGGGAGCCATAACCAGTCAAAACGAAGCTCTAAGTGAGTTCAATGGCTTTGATAGTTGTAAGCCGTTAATGGATAGTTTCATACCCAAAAAAGGTTATCCGAACCTTAATCGGGTCTTTGAAGTTTTTTGGCCTTCTCTTTTCCATCACTTGAATTTTTACGTTAAAACGGGATCACCGTGGCTGGTCTTCGATTTACCTTCCCTGGAGAGTGGTGCACCATGGTACTGTTCCATTTCAAATCACTGCACCCACTTCTAAAAGTCGAACGGCGCTGTTACGGCTTTTTGGACGAATGTTGCACCTTGCATCGCGGATGTTGCACCCTGTGGATATCGATTCTTCGGACGACCATAACTGTTGGCTCATTTAGATTTATGGGAGCCATAACCAGTCAAAACGAAGCTCTTAGTGAGTTCTACGGCTTTGACAGCTGTAAGCAGTCAATGGATAGTTTCATACCCAAAAAAGGCTATCCGAACCTCTATTGGGTCTCAGAAGTTTTTTGGCCTTCTCTTTTCCATCACGTGAATTTTTACGTTAAAACGAGATCACCGTGGCTGATCTTCGATTTATCTTCCCTGGAGAGTGGTGCACCATGGTACTGTTCCATTTCAAATCCCAGCACCCACTTCTAAAAGTCGAACGGCGCTGTTTCGGCTTTTTGGACGAATGTTGCACCTTGCACCGCGGATGTTGCACCCTGTGGATATCGATTCTTCGGACGGCCATAACTGTTGGCTCGTTTAGAGTTACGGGAGCCATAATCAGTCAAAACGAAGCTCTCAGTGAGTTCTATGGCTTTGACAGCTGTAAGCCGTCAATGGATAGTTTCATACCCAAAAAAGGATATCCGAACCTCAATCGGGTCTCTGAAGTTTTTTGGCCTTCTCTTTTCCATCACGTGAATTTATACGTTAAAACGAGATCACCGTGGCTGGTCTTCGATTTACCTTCCCTGGAGAGTGGTGCACCATGGTACTGTTCCATTTCAAATCCCTGCACCCACTTCTAAAAGTCGAACGGCGCTGTTTCGGCTTTTTGGACGAATGTTGCACCTTGCACCGCGGATGTTGCACCCTGTGGATATCGATTCTTCGGACGGCCATAACTGTTGGCTCGTTTAGAGTTACGGGAGCCATAATCAGTCAAAATGAAGCTCTCAGTGAGTTCTATGGCTTTGACAGCTGTAAGCCGTCAATGGATAGTTTCATACCCAAAAAAGGCTATCCGAACCTCAATCGGGTCTCTGAAGTTTTTTGGCCTTCTCTTTTCCATCACGTGAATTTTTACGTTAAAACGGGATCAACGTGGCTGGTCTTCGATTTACCTTCCCTGGAGAGTGGTGCGCCATGGTACTGTTCCATTTCAAATCCCTGCACCCAATTCTAAAAGTCGAACGGTGCTATTTCGGCTTTTTGGACGAATGTTGCACCTTGCATCGCGGATGTTGCACCCTGTGGATATCGATTCTTCGGACGGCCATAACTGTTGGCTCGTTTAGATTTACGGGAGCCATAACCAGTCAAAACGAAGCTCTCAGTGAGTTCTACGGCTTTGATAGCTGTAAGCAGTCAATGGATAGTTTCATACCCAAAAAAGGCTATCCGAACCTCAATCGGGTCTCTGAAGATTTTTGGCCTTCTCTTTTCCATCACGTGAATTTTTACGTTAAAACGGGATCAACGTGGCTGGTCTTCGATTTACCTTCCCTGGAGAGTGGTGCGCCATGGTACTGTTCCATTTCAAATCCCTGCACCCAATTCTACAAGTCGAACGGTGCTTTTCGGCTTTTTGGACGAATGTTGCACCTTGCACCGCGGATGTTGCACCCTGTGGATATCGATTCTTCGGACGGCCATAACTGTTGGCTCGTTTAGAGTTACGGGAGCCATAATCAGTCAAAACGAAGCTCTCAGTTAGTTCTACGGCTTTGACAACTGTAAGCCGTCAATGGATAATTTCATACCTAAAAAAGGCTATCTGAACCTCAATCGGGTCTTTGAAGTTTTTTGGCCTTCTCTTTTCCATCACGTGAATTTTTACGTTAAAACGGGATCACCGTGGCTGGTCTTCGATTTACCTTCCCTGGAGAGTGGTGCACCATGGTGCTGTTCCATTTCAAATCCCAGCACCCACTTCTAAAAGTCGAACGGCGCTGTTTCGGCTTTTTGGACGAATGTTGCACCTTGCATCGCGGATGTTGCACCCTGTGGATATCGATTCTTCGGACGACCATAGCTGTTGGCTCATTTAGATTTACGGGAGCCATAACCAGTCAAAACGAAGCTCTCAGTGAGTTCTATGGCTTTGACAGCTGTAATCCGTCAATGGATAGTTTCAAACCCAAAAAAGGCTATCCGAACCTCAATCGGGTCTCTGAAGTTTTTTGGCCTTCTCTTTTCCATCACGTGAATTTTTACGTTAAAACGGGATCAACGTGGCTGGTCTTCGATTTACCTTCCCTGGAGAGTGGTGCGCCATGGTACTGTTCCATTTCAAATCCCTGCACCCAATTCTAAAAGTCGAACGGTGCTATTTCGGCTTTTTGGACGAATGTTGCACCTTGCACCGCGGATGTTGCACCTTGTGGATATCGATTCTTCGGACGGCCATAACTGTTGGCTTGTTTAGATTTACGGGAGCCATAACCAGTCAAAACGAAGCTCTTAGTGAGTTCTACGGCTTTGACAGCTGTAAGCAGTCAATGGATAGTTTCATACCTAAAAAAGGCTATCCGAACCTCAATCGGGTCTTAGAAGTTTTTTGGCCTTCTCTTTTCCATCACGTGAATTTTTACGTTAAAACGAGATCACCGTGGCTGGTCTTCGATTTATCTTCCCTGGAGAGTGGTGCACCATGGTACTGTTCCATTTCAAATCCCTGCACCCACTTCTAAAAGTCGAACGGCGCTGTTTCGGCTTTTTGGACGAATGTTGAACCTTGCACCGCGGATGTTGCACCCTGTGGATATCGATTCTTCGGACGGTCATAACTGTTGGCTCGTTTAGAGTTACGGGAGCCATAACCAGTCAAAACGAAGCTCTCAGTGAGTTCAATGGCTTTGACAGCTGTAAGCCGTCAATGGATAGTTACATACCTAAAAAAGGCTATCCGAACCTCAATCGGGTCTTTGAATTTTTTTGGCCTTCTCTTTTCAATCACATGAATTTTTACGTTAAAACGGGATCACCGTGGCTGGACTTCGATTTACCTTCCCTGGAGAGTGGTGCACCATGGTACTGTTCCATTTCAAATCCCTGCACCCACTTCTAAAAGTCGAACGGCGCTGTTACGGCTTTTTGGACGAATGTTGCACCTTGCATCGCGGATGTTGCACCCTGTGGAAATCGATTCTTCGGACGACCATAACTGTTGGCTCATTTAGATTTACAGGATCCATAACCAGTCAAAACGAAGCTCTCAGTGAGTTCTACGGCTTTGACAGCTGTAAGCCGTCAATGGATAGTTTCATACCCAAAAAAGGCTATTCGAACCTCAATCGGGTCTCTGAAGTTTTTTGGCCTTCTCTTTTCCATCACGTGAATTTTTACGTTAAAACGGGATCACCGTGGCTGGTCTTCGATTTACCTTCCCTGGAGAGTGGTGCGCCATGGTACTGTTCCATTTCAAATCCCTGCACCCACTTCTGAAAGTCGAACGGCGCTATTTCGGCTTTTTGGACGAAAGTTGCACCTTGCACTGCAGATGTTGCACCCTGTGGATATCGATTCTTCGGACGGCCATAACTATTGGCTTGTTTAGATTTACGGGAGCCATAACCAGTCAAAACGAAGCTCTCAGTGAGTTCTACGGCTTTGATAGCTGCAAGCAGTCAATGGATAGTTTCATACCCAAAAAAGGCTATCCGAACATCAATCGGGTCTCTGAAGTTTTTTGGCCTTCTCTTTTCCATCACGTGAATTTATACGTTAAAACGAGATCACCGTGGCTGGTCTTCGATTTACCTTCCCTGGAGAGTGGTGCACCATGGTACTGTTCCATTTCAAATCCCTGCACCCACTTCTAAAAGTCGAACGGCGCTGTTTCGGCTTTTTGGACGAATGTTGCACCTTGCACCGCGGATGTTGCACCCTGTGGATATCGATTCTTCGGACGGCCATAACTATTGGCTCGTTTAGAGTTACGGGAGCCATAATCAGTCAAAACGAAGCTCTCAGTTAGTTCTATGGCTTTGACAGCTGTAAGCCGTCAATGGATAGTTTCATACCTAAAAAAGGCTATCTAAACCTCTATCGGGTCTCTGAAGTTTTTTGGCCTTCTCTTTTCCATCACGTGAATTTTTACGTTAAAACGGGATCACCGTGGCTGGTCTTCGATTTACCTTCCCTGGAGAGTGGTGCACCATGGTACTGTTCCATTTCAAATCCCAGCACCCACTTCTAAAAGTCGAACGGCGCTGTTTCGGCTTTTTGGACGAATGTTGCACCTTGCATCGCGGATGTTGCACCCTGGGGATATCGATTCTTCGGACGACCATAACTGTTGGCTCATTTAGATTTACGGGAGCCATAACTAGTCAAAACGAAGCTCTCAGTGAGTTCTATGGCTTTGACAGCTGTAAGCTGTCAATGGATAGTTTCATACCCAAAAAAGGCTATCCGAACCTCAATCGGGTCTCTGAAGTTTTTTGGCCTTCTCTTTTCCATCACGTGAATTTTTACGTTAAAACGGGATCAACGTGGCTGGTCTTCGATTTACCTTCCCTGGAGAGTGGTGCGCCATGGTACTGTTCCATTTCAAATCCCTGCACCCAATTCTAAAAGTCGAACGGTGCTATTTCGGCTTTTTGGACGAATGTTGCACCTTGCACCGCGGATGTTGCACCTTGTGGATATCGATTCTTCGGACGGCCATAACTGTTGGCTTGTTTAGATTTACGGGAGCCATAACCAGTCAAAACGAAGCTCTTAGTGAGTTCTACGGCTTTGACAGCTGTAAGCAGTCAATGGATAGTTTCATACCCAAAAAAGGCTATCCGAACCTCAATTGGGTCTCAGAAGTTTTTTGGCCTTCTCTTTTCCATCACGTGAATTTTTACGTTAAAACGGGATCACCGTGGCTGGTCTTCGATTTACCTTCCCTGGAGAGTGGTGCACCATGGTACTGTTCCATTTCAAATCCCTGCACCCACTTCTAAAAGTCGAACGGCGCTGTTTCGGCTTTTTGGACGAATGTTGCACCTTGCACCGCGGATGTTGCACCCTGTGGATATCGATTCTTCGGACGGCCATAACTGTTGGCTCGTTTAGAGTTACGGGAGCCATAATCAGTCAAAACGAAGCTCTCAGTGAGTTCTATGGCTTTGACAGCTGTAAGCCGTCAATGGATAGTTTCATACCCAAAAAAGGCTATCCGAACCTCAATCGGGTCTCTGAAGTTTTTTGGCCTTCTCTTTTCCATCACGTGAATTTTTACGTTAAAACGGGATCAACGTGGCTGGTCTTCGATTTACCTTCCCTGGAGAGTGGTGCGCCATGGTACTGTTCCATTTCAAATCCCTGCACCCAATTCTAAAAGTCGAACGGTGCTATTTCGGCTTTTTGGACGAATGTTGCACCTTGCACCGCGGATGTTGCACCTTGTGGATATCGATTCTTCGGACGGCCATAACTGTTGGCTTGTTTAGATTTACGGGAGCCATACCCAGTCAAAACGAAGCTCTTAGTGAGTTCTACGGCTTTGACAGCTGTAAGCAGTCAATGGATAGTTTCATACCCAAAAAAGGCTATCCGAACCTCAATTGGGTCTCAGAAGTTTTTTGGCCTTCTCTTTTCCATCACGTGAATTTTTACGTTAAAACGAGATCACCGTGGCTGATCTTCGATTTATCTTCCCTGGAGAGTGGTGCACCATGGTACTGTTCCATTTCAAATCCCTGCACCCACTTCTAAAAGTCGAACGGCGCTGTTTCGGCTTTTTGGACGAATGTTGCACCTTGCACCGCGGATGTTGCACCCTGTGGATATCGATTCTTCGGACGGCCATAACTGTTGGCTCGTTTAGAGTTACGGGAGCCATAATCAGTCAAAACGAAGCTCTCAGTGAGTTCTATGGCTTTGACATCTGTAAGCCGTCAATGGATAGTTTCAAACCCAAAAAAGGCTATCCGAACCTCAATCGGGTCTCTGAAGTTTTTTGGCCTTCTCTTTTCCATCACGTGAATTTTTACGTTAAAACGGGATCAACGTGGCTGGTCTTCGATTTACCTTCCCTGGAGAGTGGTGCGCCATGGTACTGTTCCATTTCAAATCCCTGCACCCAATTCTAAAAGTCGAACGGTGCTATTTCGGCTTTTTGGACGAATGTTGCACCTTGCATCGAGGATGTTGCACCCTGTGGATATCGATTCTTCGGACGGCCATAACTGTTGGCTTGTTTAGATTTACGGGAGCCATAACCAGTCAAAACGAAGCTCTCAGTGAGTTCTACGGCTTTGATAGCTGTAAGCAGTCAATTGATAGTTTCATACCCAAAAAAGGCTATCCGAACCTCAATCGGGTCTCTGAAGATTTTTGGCCTTCTCTTTTCCATCACGTGAATTTTTACGTTAAAACGGGATCAACGTGGCTGGTCTTCGATTTACCTTCCCTTGAGAGTGGTGCGCCATGGTACTGTTCCATTTCAAATCCCTGCACCCAATTCTACAAGTCGAACGGTGCTTTTCGGCTTTTTGGACGAATGTTGCACCTTGCACCGCGGATGTTGCACCCTGTGGATATCGATTCTTCGGACGGCCATAACTGTTGGCTCGTTTAGAGTTACGGGAGCCATAATCAGTCAAAACGAAGCTCTCAGTTAGTTCTACGGCTTTGACAGCTGTAAGCCGTCAATGGATAGTTTCATACCTAAAAAAGGCTATCTGAACCTCAATCGGGTCTTTGAAGTTTTTTGGCCTTCTCTTTTCCATCACGTGAATTTTTACGTTAAAACGGGATCACCGTGGCTGGTCTTCGATTTACCTTCCCTGGAGAGTGGTGCACCATGGTACTGTTCCATTTCAAATCCCAGCACCCACTTCTAAAAGTCGAACGGCGTTGTTTCGGCTTTTTGGACGAATGTTGCACCTTGCATCGCGGATGTTGCACCCTGTGGATATCGATTCTTCGGACGACCATAACTGTTGGCTCATTTAGATTTACGGGAGCCATAACCAGTCAAAACGAAGCTCTAAGTGAGTTCTATGGCTTTGACAGCTGTAAGCCGTCAATGGATAGTTTCATACCCAAAAAAGGCTATCCGAACCTCAATCGGGTCTCTGAAGTTTTTTGGCCTTCTCTTTTCCATCACGTGAATTTTTACGTTAAAACGGGATCAACGTGGCTGGTCTTCGATTTACCTTCCCTGGAGAGTGGTGCGCCATGGTACTGTTCCATTTCAAATCCCTGCACCCAATTCTAAAAGTCGAACGGTGCTATTTCGGCTTTTTGGACGAATGTTGCACCTTGCACCGCGGATGTTGCACCTTGTGGATATCGATT
This sequence comes from Allium fistulosum, assembly GCA_030737815.1. Taxonomy (NCBI): domain Eukaryota; kingdom Viridiplantae; phylum Streptophyta; class Magnoliopsida; order Asparagales; family Amaryllidaceae; genus Allium; species Allium fistulosum. The sequence goes on from JASFAW010000011.1 coordinate 26,167,367, forward strand.
CTTCGGACGGCCATAACTGTTGGCTTGTTTAGATTTACGGGAGCCATAACCAGTCAAAACGAAGCTCTTAGTGAGTTCTACGGCTTTGACAGCTGTAAGCAGTCAATGGATAGTTTCATACCTAAAAAAGGCTATCCGAACCTCAATCGGGTCTTAGAAGTTTTTTGGCCTTCTCTTTTCCATCACGTGAATTTTTACGTTAAAACGAGATCACCGTGGCTGGTCTTCGATTTATCTTCCCTGGAGAGTGGTGCACCATGGTACTGTTCCATTTCAAATCCCTGCACCCACTTCTAAAAGTCGAACGGCGCTGTTTCGGCTTTTTGGACGAATGTTGAACCTTGCACCGCGGATGTTGCACCCTGTGGATATCGATTCTTCGGACGGCCATAACTGTTGGCTCGTTTAGAGTTACGGGAGCCATAACCAGTCAAAACGAAGCTCTCAGTGAGTTCAATGGCTTTGACAGCTGTAAGCCGTCAATGGATAGTTACATACCTAAAAAAGGCTATCCGAACCTCAATCGGGTCTTTGAATTTTTTTGGCCTTCTCTTTTCAATCACATGAATTTTTACTTTAAAACGGGATCACCGTGGCTGGACTTCGATTTACCTTCCCTGGAGAGTGGTGCACCATGGTACTGTTCCATTTCAAATCCCTGCACCCACTTCTAAAAGTCGAACGGCGCTGTTACGGCTTTTTGGACGAATGTTGCACCTTGCATCGCGGATGTTGCACCCTGTGGAAATCGATTCTTCGAACGACCATAACTGTTGGCTCATTTAGATTTACAGGAGCCATAACCAGTCAAAACGAAGCTCTCAGTGAGTTCTACGGCTTTGACAGCTGTAAGCCGTCAATGGATAGTTTCATACCCAAAAAAGGCTATCCGAACCTCAATCGGGTCTCTGAAGTTTTTTGGCCTTCTCTTTTCCATCACGTGAATTTTTACGTTAAAACGGGATCACCGTGGCTGGTCTTCGATTTACCTTCCCTGGAGAGTGGTGCGCCATGGTACTGTTCCATTTCAAATCCCTGCACCCACTTCTGAAAGTCGAACGGCGCTATTTCGGCTTTTTGGACGAAAGTTGCACCTTGCACTGCAGATGTTGCACCCTGTGGATATCGATTCTTCGGACGGCCATAACTATTGGCTTGTTTAGATTTACGGGAGCCATAACCAGTCAAAACGAAGCTCTCAGTGAGTTCTACGGCTTTGATAGCTGTAAGCAGTCAATGGATAGTTTCATACCCAAAAAAGGCTATCCGAACATCAATCGGGTCTCTGAAGTTTTTTGGCCTTCTCTTTTCCATCACGTGAATTTATACGTTAAAACGAGATCACCGTGGCTGGTCTTCGATTTACCTTCCCTGGAGAGTGGTGCACCATGGTACTGTTCCATTTCAAATCCCTGCACCCACTTCTAAAAGTCGAACGGCGCTGTTTCGGCTTTTTGGACGAATGTTGCACCTTGCATCGCGGATGTTGCACCCTGTGGATATCGATTCTTCGGACGGCCATAACTATTGGCTCGTTTAGAGTTACGGGAGCCATAATCAGTCAAAACGAAGCTCTCAGTTAGTTCTATGGCTTTGACAGCTGTAAGCCGTCAATGGATAGTTTCATACCTAAAAAAGGCTATCTGAACCTCTATCGGGTCTCTGAAGTTTTTTGGCCTTCTCTTTTCCATCACGTGAATTTTTACGTTAAAACGGGATCACCGTGGCTGGTCTTCGATTTACCTTCCCTGGAGAGTGGTGCACCATGGTACTGTTCCATTTCAAATCCCAGCACCCACTTCTAAAAGTCGAACGGCGCTGTTTCGGCTTTTTGGACGAATGTTGCACCTTGCATCGCGGATGTTGCACCCTGTGGATATCGATTCTTCGGACGACCATAACTGTTGGCTCATTTAGATTTACGGGAGCCATAACCAGTCAAAACGAAGCTCTCAGTGAGTTCTATGGCTTTGACAGCTGTAAACCGTCAATGGATAGTTTCATACCCAAAAAAGGCTATCCGAACCTCAATCGGGTCTCTGATGTTTTTTGGCCTTCTCTTTTCCATCACGTGAATTTTTACATTAAAACGGGATCAACGTGGCTGGTCTTCGATTTACCTTCCCTGGAGAGTGGTGCGCCGTGGTACTGTTCCATTTCAAATCCCTGCACCCAATTCTAAAAGTCGAACGGTGCTATTTCGGCTTTTTGGACGAATGTTGCACCTTGCACCGCGGATGTTGCACCTTGTGGATATCGATTCTTCGGACGGCCATAACTGTTGGCTTGTTTAGATTTACGGGAGCCATAACCAGTCAAAACGAAGCTCTTAGTGAGTTCTATGGCTTTGACAGCTGTAAGCAGTCAATGGATAGTTTCATACCCAAAAAAGGCTATCCGAACCTCAATCGGGTCTCAGAAGTTTTTTGGCCTTCTCTTTTCCATCACGTGAATTTTTACGTTAAAACGAGATCACCGTGGCTGATCTTCGATTTATCTTCCCTGGAGAGTGGTGCACCATGGTACTGTTCCATTTCAAATCCCTGCACCCACTTCTAAAAGTCGAACGGCGCTGTTTCGGCTTTTTGGACGAATGTTGAACCTTGCATCGCGGATGTTGCACCCTGTGGATATCGATTCTTCAGACGGCCATAACTGTTGGCTCGTTTAGAGTTACGGGAGCCATAACCAGTCAAAATGAAGCTCTCAGTTAGTTCTACGGCTTTGACAGCTGTAAGCCGTCAATGGATAGTTACATACCTAAAAAAGGCTATCTGAACCTCAATCGGGTCTCTGAAGTTTTTTGGCCTTCTCTTTTACATCACGTGAATTTTTACGTTAAAATGGGATCACCGTGGCTGGTCTTCGATTTACCTTCCCTGGAGAGTGGTGCACCATGGTACTGTTCCATTTCAAATCCCAGCACCCACTTCTAAAAGTCGAACGACGCTGTTTCGGCTTTTTGGACGAATGTTGCACCTTGCATCGCGGATGTTGCACCCTGTGGATATCGATTCTTCGGACGACCATAACTGTTGGCTCATTTAGATTTATGGGAGCCATAACCAGTCAAAACGAAGCTCTCAGTGAGTTCTACGGCTTTGACCGCTGTAAGCCGTCAATGGATAGTTTCATACCTAAAAAAGGCTATCCGAACCTCAATCGGGTCTTTGAAGTTTTTTGGCCTTCTCTTTTCCATCACGTGAATTTTTACGTTAAAACGGGATTACCGTGGCTGGTCTTCGATTTACCTTCCCTGAAGAGTGGTGCACCATGGTACTGTTCCATTTCAAATCCCAGCACCCACTTCTAAAAGTCGAACGGCGCTGTTTCGGCTTTTTGGACGAATGTTGCACCTTGCATCGCGGATGTTGCACCCGGTGGATATCGATTCTTCGGACGACCATAACTGTTGGCTCATTTAGATTTACGGGAGCCATAACCAGTCAAAACGAAGCTCTCAGTGAGTTCTACGGCTTTGACAGCTGTAAGCAGTCAATGGATAGTTTCATACCCAAAAAAGGCTATCCGAACCTCAATCGGGTCTCTGAAGTTTTTTGGCCTTCTCTTTTCCATCACGTGAATTTATACGTTAAAACGAGATCACCGTGGCAGGTCTTCGATTTACCTTCCCTGGAGAGTGGTGCACCATGGTACTGTTCCATTTCAAATCCCCGCACCCACTTCTAAAAGTCGAACGGCACTGTTTCGGCTTTTTGGACGAATGTTGGACCTTGCACCGCGGATGTTGCACCCTGTGGATATCGATTCTTCGGACGGCCATAACTGTTGGCTTGTTTAGATTTACGAGAGCTACAACCAGTCAAAACGAAGCTCTCAGTGAGTTCTACGGCTTTAACAGCTATAAGCAGTCAGTGGATAGTTTCATACCCAAAAAAGGCTATCCGAACCTCAATCGGGTCTCTGAAGTTTTTTGGCCTTCTCTTTTCCATCACGTGAATTTTTACGTTAAAACGGGATCACCGTGGCTGATCTTCGATTTACCTTCCCTGGAGAGTGGTGCACCATGGTACTGTTCCATTTCAAATTCCTAACACCCATTTCTAAAAGTCGAAAGGCGCTGTTTCGGCTTTTTGGACGAATGTTTCACCTTGCACCGCGGATGTTGCACCCTGTGGATATCGATTCTTCGGACGGCCATAACTGTTGGCTCGTTTAGAGTTACGGGAGCCATAACCAGTCAAAACGAAGCTCTCAGTGAGTTCTATGGCTTTGACAGCTGTAAGCCGTCAATGGATAGTTTCATATCCAAAAAAGGCTATCCGAACCTCAATCGGGTCTCTGAAGTTTTTTGGCCTTCTCTTTTCCATCACGTGAATTTTTACGTTAAAACGGGATCAACATGGCTGGTCTTCGATTTACCTTCCCTGGAGAGTGGTGCGCCATGGTACTGTTCCATTTCAAATCCCAGCACCCACTTCTAAAAGTCGAACGGCGCTATTTCGGCTTTTTGGACGAATGTTGCACCTTGCACCGCGGATGTTGCACCCTGTGGATATCGATTCTTCGGACGGCCATAACTGTTGGCTTGTTTAGATTTACGGGAGCCATAACCAGTCAAAACGAAGCTCTCAGTGAGTTCTACGGCTTTGACAGCAGTAAGCCGTCAATGGATAGTTTCATACCAAAAAAAGGCTATCCGAACCTCAATCGGGTCTCAGAAGTTTTTTGGCCTTCTCTTTTCCATCACGTGAATTTTTACGTTAAAACGAGATCACCGTGGCTGGTCTTCGATTTACCTTCCCTGGAGAGTGGTGCACCATGGTACTGTTCCATTTCAAATCCCTGCACCCACTTCTAAAAGTCGAACGGCGCTGTTTTGGCTTTTTGGACGAATGTTGAACCTTGCACCGCGGATGTTGCACCCTGTGGATATCGATTCTTCGGACGGCCATAACTGTTGGCTCGTTTAGAGTTACGGGAGCCATAACCAGTCAAAATGAAGCTCTCAGTTAGTTCTACGGCTTTGACAGCTGTAAGCCGTCAATGGATAGTTACATACCTAAAAAAGGCTATCTGAACCTCAATCGGGTCTCTGAAGTTTTTTGGCCTTCTCTTTTCCAGCACGTGAATTTTTACGTTAAAATGGGATCACCGTGGCTGGTCTTCGATTTACCTTCCCTAGAGAGTGGTGCACCATGGTACTGTGCCATTTCCAATCCCTGCACCCACTTCTAAAAGTCGAACGGCGCTGTTTCGGCTTTTTGGACGAATGTTGCACCTTGCATCGCGGATGTTGCACCCTGTGGATATCGATTCTTCGGACGGCCATAACTGTTGGCTCGTTTAGATTTACGGGAGCCATAACCAGTCAAAACGAAGCTCTCAGTGAGTTCTACGGCTTTGACCGCTGTAAGCCGTCAATGGATAGTTTCATACCTAAAAAAGGCTATCCGAACCTCAATCGGGTCTCTGAAGTTTTTTGACCTTCTCTTTTCCATCACGTGAATTTTTACGTTAAAACGGGATCACCGTGGCTGGTCTTCGATTTACCTTCCTTGGAGAGTGGTGCACCATGGTACTGTTCCATTTCAAATCCCTGCACCCACTTCTAAAAGTCGAACGGCGCTGTTTCGGCTTTTTGGACGAATGTTGCACCTTGCATCGCGGATGTTGCACCCGGTGGATATCGATTCTTCGGATGACCATAACTGTTGGCTCATTTAGATTTACGGGAGCCATAACCAGTCAAAACGAAGCTCTCAGTGAGTTCTACGGCTTTGACAGCTGTAAGCAGTCAATGGATAGTTTCATACCCAAAAAAGGCTATCCGAACCTCAATCGGGTCTCTGAAGTTTTTTGGCCTTCTCTTTTCCATCACGTGAATTTATACGTTAAAACGAGATCACCGTGGCTGGTCTTCGATTTACCTTCCCTGGAGAGTGGTGCACCATGGTACTGTTCCATTTCAAATCCCCGCACCCACTTCTAAAAGTCGAACGGCGCTGTTTCGGCTTTTTGGACGAATGTTGGACCTTGCACCGCGGATGTTGCACCCTGTGGATATCGATTCTTCGGACGGCCATAACTGTTGGCTTGTTTAGATTTACGGGAGCCATAACCAGTCAAAACGATGCTCTCAGTGAGTTCTACGGATTTAACAGCTATAAGCAGTCAGTGGATAGTTTCATACCCAAAAAAGGCTATCCGAACCTCAATCGGGTCTCTGAAGTTTTTTGGCCTTCTCTTTTCCATCACGTGAATTTTTACGTTAAAACGGGATCACCGTGGCTGATCTTCGATTTACCTTCCCTGGAGAGTGGTACACCATGGTACTGTTCCATTTCAAATCCCAACACCCACTTCTAAAAGTCGAAAGGCGCTGTTTCGGCTTTTTGGACGAATGTTGCACCTTGCACCGCGGATGTTGCACCCTGTGGATATCGATTCTTCGGACGGCCATAACTGTTGGCTCGTTTAGAGTTACGAGAGCCATAACCAGTCAAAACGAAGCTCTCAGTTAGTTCTACGGCTTTGACAGCTGTAAGCCGTCAATGGATAGTTTCATACCTAAAAAAGGCTATCCGAACCTCAATCGGGTCTCTAAAGTTTTTTGGCCTTCTCTTTTCCATCACGTGAATTTTTACGTTAAAACGGGATCACCGTGGCTGGTCTTCGATTTACCTTCCCTAGAGAATGGTGCACCATGGTACTGTTCCATTTCCAATCCCTGCACCCACTTCTAAAAGTCGAACGGCGCTGTTTCGGCTTTTTGGATGAATGTTGCACCTTGCACCGCGGATGTTGCACCCTTTGGATATCGATTCTTCGGACGGCCATAACTGTTGGCTCGTTTAGATTTATGGGAGCCATAACCAATCAAAACGAAGCTCTCAGTGAGTTCTACGGCTTTGATAGCTGTAAGCCGTCAATGGATAGTTTCATACCCAAAAAAGGCTATCTGAACCTCAATCGGGTCTTTGAAGTTTTTTGGCCTTCTCTTTTCCATCACGTGAATTTTTACGTTAAAACGGGATCACCGTGGCTGGTCTTTGATTTACCTTCCCTGGAGAGTGGTGCACCATGGTACTGTTCCATTTCAAATCCCTGCACCCACTTCTAAAAGTCGAACGGCGCTGTTTCGGCTTTTTGGATGAATGTTGCACCTTGCACCATGGATGTTGCACCCTGTGGATATCGATTCTTCGGACGGCCATAACTGTTGGCTCGTTTAGATTTACGGGAGCCATAACCAGTCAAAACGAAGCTCTCAGTGAGTTCTACGGCTTTGATAGTTGTAAGCCGTCAATGGATGTTTCATACCCAAAAAAGGCTATCCGAACCTCAATCGGGTCTCTGAAGTTTTTTGGCCTTCTCTTTTCCATCACGTTAATTTTTACGTTAAAACGGGATCACCGTGGCTGGTCTTCGATTTACCTTCCCTGGAGAGTGGTACACCATGGTACTGTTCCATTTCAAATCCCTGCACCCACTTCTAAAAGTCGAACGGCGCTGTTTCGGCTTTTTGGACGAATGTTGCACCTTGCACCGCGTAAGTTGCACCCTATGGATATCGATTCTTCGAACGGCCATAACTGTTGGCTCGTTTAGATTTACGGGAGCCATAACCAGTCAAAACGAAGCTCTCAGTGAGTTCTACGGCTTTGACAGTTGTAAGCCGTCAATGGATAGTTTCATACCCAAAAAAGGCTATTCGAACCTAAATCGGGTCTCTGAAGTTTTTTGGCCTTCTCTTTTCCATCACGTGAATTTATACGTTAAAACGAGATCACCGTGGCTGGTCTTCGATTTACCTTCCCTGGAGAGTGGTGCACCATGGTACTGTTCCATTTCAAATCCCCGCACCCACTTCTAAAAGTCGAACTGCGCTGTTTCGGCTTTTTGGACGAATGTTGGACCTTGCACCGCGGATGTTGCACCCTGTGGATATCGATTCTTCGGACGGCCATAACTGTTGGCTTGTTTAGATTTACGGGAGCCATAACCAGTCAAAACGAAGCTCTCAGTGAGTTCTACGGCTTTAACAGCTATAAGTAGTCAGTGGATAGTTTCATACCCAAAAAAGGCTATCCGAACCTCAATCGGGTCTCTGAAGTTTTTTGGCCTTCTCTTTTCCATCACGTGAATTTTTACGTTAAAACGGGATCACCGTGGCTGATCTTCGATTTACCTTCCCTGGAGAGTGGTGCACCATGGTACTGTTCCATTTCAAATCCCAACACCCACTTCTAAAAATCGAAAGGCGCTGTTTCGGCTTTTTGGACGAATGTTGCACCTTGCACCGCGGATGTTGCACCCTATGGATATCGATTCTTCGGACGGCCATAACTGTTGGCTCGTTTAGAGTTACGGGAGCCATAACCAGTCAAAACGAAGCTCTCAGTTAGTTCTACGGCTTTGACAGCTGTAAGCCGTCAATGGATAGTTTCATATCCAAAAAAGGCTATCCGAACCTCAATCGGGTCTCTGAAGTTTTTTGGCCTTCTCTTTTCCATCACGTGAATTTTTACGTTAAAACGGGATCAACATGGCTGGTCTTCGATTTACCTTCCCTGGAGAGTGGTGCGCCATGGTACTGTTCCATTTCAAATCCCAGCACCCACTTCTAAAAGTCGAACGGCGCTATTTCGGCTTTTTGGACGAATGTTGCACCTTGCACCGCGGATGTTGCACCCTGTGGATATCGATTCTTCGGACGGCCATAACTGTTGGCTTGTTTAGATTTACGGGAGCCATAACCAGTCAAAACGAAGCTCTCAGTGAGTTCTACGGCTTTGACAGCAGTAAGCCGTCAATGGATAGTTTCATACCCAAAAAAGGCTATCCGAACCTCAATCGGGTCTCAGAAGTTTTTTGGCCTTCTCTTTTCCATCACGTGAATTCTTACGTTAAAACGAGATCACTGTGGCTGGTCTTCGATTTACCTTCCCTGGAGAGTGGTGCACCATGGTACTGTTCCATTTCAAATCCCTGCACCCACTTCTAAAAGTCGAACGGCGTTGTTTCGGCTTTTTGGACGAATGTTGAACCTTGCACCGCGGATGTTGCACCCTGTGGATATCGATTCTTCGGACGGCCATAACTGTTGGCTCGTTTAGAGTTACGGGAGCCATAACCAGTCAAAATGAAGCTCTCAGTTAGTTCTACGGCTTTGACAGCTGTAAGCCGTCAATGGATAGTTACATACCTAAAAAAGGCTATCCGAACCTCAATCGGGTCTCTGAAGTTTTTTGGCCTTCTCTTTTCCATCACGTGAATTTATACGTTAAAACGAGATCACCGTGGCTGGTCTTCGATTTACCTTCCCTGTCGAGTGGTGCACCATGGTACTGTTCCATTTCAAATCCCCGCACCCACTTCTAAAAGTCGAACGGCGCTGTTTCGGCTTTTTGGACGAATGTTGGACCTTGCACCGCGGATGTTGCACCCTGTGGATATCGATTCTTCGGACGGCCATAACTGTTGGCTTGTTTAGATTTACGGGAGCCATAACCAGTCAAAACGAAGCTCTCAGTGAGTTCTACGGCTTTAACAGCTATAAGCAGTCAGTGGATAGTTTCATACCCAAAAAAGGCTATCTGAACCTCAATTGGGTCTCTGAAGTTTTTTGGCCTTCTCTTTTCCATCACGTGAATTTTTACGTTAAAACGGGATCACCGTGGCTGATCTTCGATTTACCTTCCCTGGAGAGTGGTGCACCATGGTACTGTTCCATTTCAAATCCCAACACCCACTTCTAAAAGTCGAAAGGCGCTGTTTCGGCTTTTTGGACGAATGTTGCACCTTGCACCGCGGATGTTGCACCCTGTGGATATCGATTCTTCGGACGGCCATAACTGTTGGCTCGTTTAGAGTTACGGGAGCCATAACCAGTCAAAACGAAGCTCTCAGTTAGTTCTACGGCTTTGACAGCTGTAAGCCGTCAATGGATAGTTTCATATCCAAAAAAGGCTATCCGAACCTCAATCGGGTCTCTGAAGTTTTTTGGCCTTCTCTTTTCCATCACGTGAATTTTTACGTTAAAACGGGATCAACATGGCTGGTCTTCGATTTACCTTCCCTGGAGAGTGGTGGGCCATGGTACTGTTCCATTTCAAATCCCAGCACCCACTTCTAAAAGTCGAACGGCGCTATTTCGGCTTTTTGGACGAATGTTGCACCTTGCACCGCGGATGTTGCACCCTGTGGATATCGATTCTTCGGACGGCCATAACTGTTGGCTTGTTTAGATTTACGGGAGCCATAACCAGTCAAAACGAAGCTCTCAGTGAGTTCTATGGCTTTGACAGCAGTAAGCCGTCAATGGATAGTTTCATACCCAAAAAAGGCTATCCGAACCTCAATCGGGTCTCAGAAGTTTTTTGGCCTTCTCTTTTCCATCACGTGAATTTTTACGTTAAAACGAGATCACCGTGGCTGGTCTTCGATTTACCTTCCCTAGAGAGTGGTGCACCATGGTACTGTTCCATTTCAAATCCCTGCACCCACTTCTAAAAGTCGAACGGCGCTGTTTCGGCTTTTTGGACGAATGTTGAACCTTGCACCGCGGATGTTGCACCCTGTGGATATCGATTCTTCGGACGGCCATAACTGTTGGCTCGTTTAGAGTTACGGGAGCCATAACCAGTCAAAATGAAGCTCTCAGTTAGTTCTACGGCTTTGACAGCAGTAAGCCGTCAATGGATAGTTACATACCTAAAAAAGGCTATCTGAACCTCAATCGGGTCTCTGAAGTTTTTTGGCCTTCTCTTTTCCATCACGTGAATTTTTACGTTAAAATGGGATCACCGTGGCTGGTCTTCGATTTACCTTCCCTAGAGAGTGGTGCACCATGGTACTGTGCCATTTCCAATCCCTGCACCCACTTCTAAAAGTCGAACGGCGCTGTTTCGGCTTTTTGGACGAATGTTGCACCTTGCATCGCGGATGTTGCACCCTGTGGATATCGATTCTTCGGACGGCCATAACTGTTGGCTCGTTTAGATTTACGGGAGCCATAACCAGTCAAAACGAAGCTCTCAGTGAGTTCTACGGCTTTGACCGCTGTAAGCCGTCAATGGATAGTTTCATACCTAAAAAAGGCTATCCGAACCTCAATCGGGTCTCTGAAGTTTTTTGGCCTTCTCTTTTCCATCACGTGAATTTTTACGTTAAAACGGGATCACCGTGGCTGGTCTTCGATTTACCTTCCCTGGAGAGTGGTGCACCATGGTACTGTTCCATTTCAAATCCCTGCACCCACTTCTAAAAGTCGAACGGCGCTGTTTCGGCTTTTTGGACGAATGTTGCACCTTGCATCGCGGATGTTGCACCCGGTGGATATCGATTCTTCGGATGACCATAACTGTTGGCTCATTTAGATTTACGGGAGCCATAACCAGTCAAAACGAAGCTCTCAGTGAGTTCTACGGCTTTGACAACTGTAAGCAGTCAATGGATAGTTTCATACCCAAAAAAGGCTATCCGAACCTCAATCGGGTCTCTGAAGTTTTTTGGCCTTCTCTTTTCCATCACGTGAATTTATACGTTAAAATGAGATCACCGTGGCTGGTCTTCGATTTACCTTCCCTGGAGAGTGGTGCACCATGGTACTGTTCCATTTCAAATCCCCGCACCCACTTCTAAAAGTCGAACGGCGCTGTTTCGGCTTTTTGGACGAATGTTGGACCTTGCACCGCAGATGTTGCACCCTGTGGATATCGATTCTTCGGACGGCCATAACTGTTGGCTTGTTTAGATTTACGGGAGCCATAACCAGTCAAAACGAAGCTCTCAGTGAGTTCTACGGCTTTAACAGCTATAAGCAGTCAGTGGATAGTTTCATACCCAAAAAAGGCTATCCGAACCTCAATCGGGTCTCTGAAGTTTTTTGGCCTTCTCTTTTCCATCACGTGAATTTTTACGTTAAAACGGGATCACCGTGGCTGATCTTCGATTTACCTTCCCTGGAGAGTGGTGCACCATGGTACTGTTCCATTTCAAATCCCAACACCCACTTCTAAAAGTCGAAAGGCGCTGTTTCGGCTTTTTGGACGAATGTTGCACCTTGCACCGCGGATGTTGCACCCTGTGGATATCGATTCTTCGGACGGCCATAACTGTTGGCTCGTTTAGAGTTACGGGAGCCATAACCAGTCAAAACGAAGCTCTCAGTTAGTTCTACGGCTTTGACAGCTGTAAGCCGTCAATGGATAGTTTCATACCTAAAAAAGGCTATCCGAACCTCAATCGGGTCTCTAAAGTTTTTTGGCCTTCTCTTTTCCATCACGTGAATTTTTACGTTAAAACGGGATCACCGTGGCTGGTCTTCGATTTACCTTCCCTAGAGAATGGTGCACCATGGTACTGTTCCATTTCCAATCCCTGCACCCACTTCTAAAAGTCGAACGGCGCTGTTTCGGCTTTTTGGATGAATGTTGCACCTTGCACCGCGGATGTTGCACCCTTTGGATATCGATTCTTCGGACGGCCATAACTGTTGGCTCGTTTAGATTTATGGGAGCCATAACCAGTCAAAACGAAGCTCTCAGTGAGTTCTACGGCTTTGATAGCTGTAAGCCGTCAATGGATAGTTTCATACCCAAAAAAGGCTATCTAAACCTCAATCGGGTCTTTGAAGTTTTTTGGCCTTCTCTTTTCCATCACGTGAATTTTTACGTTAAAACGGGATCACCGTGGCTGGTCTTTGATTTACCTTCCCTGGAGAGTGGTGCACCATGGTACTGTTCCATTTCAAATCCCTGCACCCACTTCTAAAAGTCGAACGGCGCTGTTTCGGCTTTTTGGATGAATGTTGCACCTTGCACCATGGATGTTGCACCCTGTGGATATCGATTCTTCGGACGGCCATAACTGTTGGCTCGTTTAGATTTACGGGAGCCATAACCAGTCAAAACGAAGCTCTCAGTGAGTTCTACGGCTTTGATAGTTGTAAGCCGTCAATGGATGTTTCATACCCAAAAAAGGCTATCCGAACCTCAATCGGGTCTCTGAAGTTTTTTGGCCTTCTCTTTTCCATCACGTGAATTTTTACGTTAAAACGGGATCACCGTGGCTGGTCTTCGATTTACCTTCCCTGGAGAGTGGTACACCATGGTACTGTTCCATTTCAAATCCCTGCACCCACTTCTAAAAGTCGAACGGCGCTGTTTCGGCTTTTTGGACGAATGTTGCACCTTGCACCGCGGAAGTTGCACCCTATGGATATCGATTCTTCGAACGGCCATAACTGTTGGCTCGTTTAGATTTACGGGAGCCATAACCAGTCAAAACGAAGCTCTCAGTGAGTTCTACGGCTTTGACAGTTGTAAGCCGTCAATGGATAGTTTCATACCCAAAAAAGGCTATCCGAACCTCAATCGGGTCTCTGAAGTTTTTTGGCCTTCTCTTTTCCATCACGTGAATTTATACGTTAAAACGAGATCACCGTGGCTGGTCTTCGATTTACCTTCCCTGGAGAGTGGTGCACCATGGTACTGTTCCATTTCAAATCCCCGCACCCACTTCTAAAAGTCGAACGGCGCTGTTTCGGCTTTTTGGACGAATGTTGGACCTTGCACCGCGGATGTTGCACCCTGTGGATATCGATTCTTCGGACGGCCATAACTGTTGGCTTGTTTAGATTTACGGGAGCCATAACCAGTCAAAACAAAGCTCTCAGTGAGTTCTACGGCTTTAACAGCTATAAGCAGTCAGTGGATAGTTTCATACCCAAAAAAGGCTATCCGAACCTCAATCGGGTCTTTGAAGTTTTTTGGCCTTCTCTTTTCCATCACGTGAATTTTTACGTTAAAACGGGATCACCGTAGCTGATCTTCGATTTACCTTCCCTGGAGAGTGGTGCACCATGGTACTGTTCCATTTCAAATCCCAACACCCACTTCTAAAAGTCGAAAGGCGCTGTTTCGGCTTTTTGGACGAATGTTGCACCTTGCACCGCGGATGTTGCACCCTGTGGATATCGATTCTTCGGACGGCCATAACTGTTGGCTCGTTTAGAGTTACAGGAGCCATAACCAGTCAAAACGAAGCTCTCAGTTAGTTCTACGGCTTTGACAGCTGTAAGCCGTCAATGGATAGTTTCATATCCAAAAAAGGCTATCCGAACCTCAATCGGGTCTCTGAAGTTTTTTGGCCTTCTCTTTTCCATCACGTGAATTTTTACGTTAAAACGGGATCAACATGGCTGGTCTTCGATTTACCTTCCCTGGAGAGTGGTGGGCCATGGTACTGTTCCATTTCAAATCCCAGCACCCACTTCTAAAAGTCGAACGGCGCTATTTCGGCTTTTTGGACGAATGTTGCACCTTGCACCGCGGATGTTGCACCCTGTGGATATCGATTCTTCGGACGGCCATAACTGTTGGCTTGTTTAGATTTACGGGAGCCATAACCAGTCAAAACGAAGCTCTCAGTGAGTTCTACGGCTTTGACAGCAGTAAGCCGTCAATGGATAGTTTCATACCCAAAAAAGGCTATCCGAACCTCAATCGGGTCTCAGAAGTTTTTTGGCCTTCTCTTTTCCATCACGTGAATTTTTACGTTAAAACGAGATCACCGTGGCTGGTCTTCGATTTACCTTCCCTAGAGAGTGGTGCACCATGGTACTGTTCCATTTCAAATCCCTGCACCCACTTCTAAAAGTCGAACGGCGCTGTTTCGGCTTTTTGGACGAATGTTGAACCTTGCACCGCGGATGTTGCACCCTGTGGATATCGATTCTTTGGACGGCCATAACTGTTGGCTCGTTTAGAGTTACGGGAGCCATAACCAGTCAAAATGAAGCTCTCAGTTAGTTCTACGGCTTTGACAGCTGTAAGCCGTCAATGGATAGTTACATACCTAAAAAAGGCTATCTGAACCTCAATCGGGTCTCTGAAGTTTTTTGGCCTTCTCTTTTCCATCACGTGAATTTTTTCGTTAAAATGGGATCACCGTGGCTGGTCTTCGATTTACCTTCCCTAGAGAGTGGTGCACCAAGGTACTGTGCCATTTCCAATCCCTGCACCCACTTCTAAAAGTCGAACGGCGCTGTTTTGGCTTTTTGGACGAATGTTGCACCTTGCATCGCGGATGTTGCACCCTGTGGATATCGATTCTTCGGACGGCCATAACTGTTGGCTCGTTTAGATTTACGGGAGCCATAACCAGTCAAAACGAAGCTCTCAGTGAGTTCTACGGCTTTGACCGCTGTAAGCCGTCAATGGATAGTTTCATACCTAAAAAAGGCTATCCGAACCTCAATCGGGTCTCTGAAGTTTTTTGGCCTTCTCTTTTCCATCACGTGAATTTTTACGTTAAAACGGGATCACCGTGGCTGGTCTTCAATTTACCTTCCCTGGAGAGTGGTGCACCATGGTACTGTTCCATTTCAAATCCCTGCACCCACTTCTAAAAGTCGAACGGCGCTGTTTCGGCTTTTTGGACGAATGTTGCACCTTGCATCGCGGATGTTGCACCCGGTGGATATCGATTCTTCGGATGACCATAACTGTTGGCTCATTTAGATTTACGGGAGCCATAACCAGTCAAAACGAAGCTCTCAGTGAGTTCTACGGCTTTGACAGCTGTAAGCAGTCAATGGATAGTTTCATACCCAAAAAAGGCTATCCGAACCTCAATCGGGTCTCTGAAGTTTTTTGGCCTTCTCTTTTCCATCACGTGAATTTATACGTTAAAACGAGATCCCCGTGGTTGGTCTTCGATTTACCTTCCCTGGAGAGTGGTGCACCATGGTACTGTTCCATTTCAAATCCCCGCACCCACTTCTAAAAGTCGAACGGCGCTGTTTCGGCTTTTTGGACGAATGTTGGACCTTGCACCGCGGATGTTGCACCCTGTGGATATCGATTCTTCGGACGGCCATAACTGTTGGCTTGTTTAGATTTACGGGAGCCATAACCAGTCAAAACGAAGCTCTCAGTGAGTTCTACGGCTTTAACAGCTATAAGCAGTCAGTGGATAGTTTCATACCCAAAAAAGGCTATCCGAACCTCAATCGGGTCTCTGAAGTTTTTTGGCCTTCTCTTTTCCATCACGTGAATTTTTACGTTAAAACGGGATCACCGTGGCTGATCTTCGATTTACCTTCCCTGGAGAGTGGTGCACCATGGTACTGTTCCATTTCAAATCCCAACACCCACTTCTAAAAGTCGAAAGGCGCTGTTTCGGCTTTTTGGACGAATGTTGCACCTTGCACCGCGGATGTTGCACCCTGTGGATATCGATTCTTCGGACGGCCATAACTGTTGGCTCGTTTAGAGTTACGGGACCATAACCAGTCAAAACGAAGCTCTCAGTTAGTTCTACGGCTTTGACAGCTGTAAGCCGTCAATGGATAGTTTCAAACCTAAAAAAGGCTATCCGAACCTCAATCGGGTCTCTAAAGTTTTTTGGCCTTCTCTTTTCCATCACGTGAATTTTTACGTTAAAACGGGATCACCGTGGCTGGTCTTCGATTTACCTTCCCTAGAGAATGGTGCACCATGGTACTGTTCCATTTCCAATCCCTGCACCCACTTCTAAAAGTCGAACGGCGCTGTTTCGGCTTTTTGGATGAATGTTGCACCTTGCACCGCGGATGTTGCACCCTTTGGATATCGATTCTTCGGACGGCCATAACTGTTGGCTCGTTTAGATTTATGGGAGCCATAACCAGTCAAAACGAAGCTCTCAGTTAGTTCTACGGCTTTGATAGCTGTAAGCCGTCAATGGATAGTTTCATACCCAAAAAAGGCTATCTAAACCTCAATCGGGTCTTTGAAGTTTTTTGGCCTTCTCTTTTCCATCACGTGAATTTTTACGTTAAAACGGGATCACCGTGGCTGGTCTTCGATTTACCTTCCCTGGAGAGTGGTGCACCATGGTACTGTTCCATTTCAAATCCCTGCACCCACTTCTAAAAGTCGAACGGCGCTGTTTCGGCTTTTTGGATGAATGTTGCACCTTGCACCATGGATGTTGCACCCTGTGGATATCGATTCTTCGGACGGCCATAACTGTTGGCTCGTTTAGATTTACGGGAGCCATAACCAGTCAAAACGAAGCTCTCAGTGAGTTCTACGGCTTTGATAGTTGTAAGCCGTCAATGGATGTTTCATACCCAAAAAAGGCTATCCGAACCTCAATCGGGTCTCTGAAGTTTTTTGGCCTTCTCTTTTCCATCACGTGAATTTTTACGTTAAAACGGGATCACCGTGGCTGGTCTTCGATTTACCTTCCCTGGAGAGTGGTGCACCATGGTACTGTTCCATTTCAAATCCCTGCACCCACTTCTAAAAGTCGAACGGCGCTGTTTCGGCTTTTTGGACGAATGTTGCACCTTGCATCGCGGATGTTGCACCCGGTGGATATCGATTCTTCGGATGACCATAACTGTTGGCTCATTTAGATTTACGGGAGCCATAACCAGTCAAAACGAAGCTCTCAGTGAGTTCTACGGCTTTGACAGCTGTAAGCAGTCAATGGATAGTTTCATACCCAAAAAAGGCTATCCGAACCTCAATCGGGTCTCTGAAGTTTTTTGGCCTTCTCTTTTCCATCACGTGAATTTATACGTTAAAACGAGATCACCGTGGCTGGTCTTCGATTTACCTTCCCTGGAGAGTGGTGCACCATGGTACTGTTCCATTTCAAATCCCCGCACCCACTTCTAAAAGTCGAACGGCGCTGTTTCGGCTTTTTGGACGAATGTTGGACCTTGCACCGCGGATGTTGCACCCTGTGGATATCGATTCTTCGGACGGCCATAACTGTTGGCTTGTTTAGATTTACGGGAGCCATAACCAGTCAAAACGAAGCTCTCAGTGAGTTCTACGGCTTTAACAGCTATAAGCAGTCAGTGGATAGTTTCATACCCAAAAAAGGCTATCCGAACCTCAATCGGGTCTCTGAAGTTTTTTGGCCTTCTCTTTTCCATCACGTGAATTTTTACGTTAAAACGGGATCACCGTGGCTGATCTTCGATTTACCTTCCCTGGAGAGTGGTGCACCATGGTACTGTTCCATTTCAAATCCCAACACCCACTTCTAAAAGTCGAAAGGCGCTGTTTCGGCTTTTTGGACGAATGTTGCACCTTGCACCGCGGATGTTGCACCCTGTGGATATCGATTCTTCGGACGGCCATAACTGTTGGCTCGTTTAGAGTTACGGGACCATAACCAGTCAAAACGAAGCTCTCAGTTAGTTCTACGGCTTTGACAGCTGTAAGCCGTCAATGGATAGTTTCATACCTAAAAAAGGCTATCCGAACCTCAATCGGGTCTCTAAAGTTTTTTGGCCTTCTCTTTTCCATCACGTGAATTTTTACGTTAAAACGGGATCACCGTGGCTGGTCTTCGATTTACCTTCCCTAGAGAATGGTGCACCATGGTACTGTTCCATTTCCAATCCCTGCACCCACTTCTAAAAGTCGAACGGCGCTGTTTCGGCTTTTTGGATGAATGTTGCACCTTGCACCGCGGATGTTGCACCCTTTGGATATCGATTCTTCGGACGGCCATAACTGTTGGCTCGTTTAGATTTATGGGAGCCATAACCAGTCAAAACGAAGCTCTCAGTGAGTTCTACGGCTTTGATAGCTGTAAGCCGTCAATGGATAGTTTCATACCCAAAAAAGGCTATCTAAACCTCAATCGGGTCTTTGAAGTTTTTTGGCCTTCTCTTTTCCATCACGTGAATTTTTACGTTAAAACGGGATCACCGTGGCTGGTCTTTGATTTACCTTCCCTGGAGAGTGGTGCACCATGGTACTGTTCCATTTCAAATCCCTGCACCCACTTCTAAAAGTCGAACGACGCTGTTTCGGCTTTTTGGATGAATGTTGCACCTTGCACCATGGATGTTGCACCCTGTGGATATCGATTCTTCGGACGGCCATAACTGTTGGCTCGTTTAGATTTACGGGAGCCATAACCAGTCAAAACGAAGCTCTCAGTGAGTTCTACGGCTTTGATAGTTGTAAGCCGTCAATGGATGTTTCATACCCAAAAAAGGCTATCCGAACCTCAATCGGGTCTCTGAAGTTTTTTGGCCTTCTCTTTTCCATCACGTGAATTTTTACGTTAAAACGGGATCACCGTGGCTGGTCTTCGATTTACCTTCCCTGGAGAGTGGTACACCATGGTACTGTTCCATTTCAAATCCCTGCACCCACTTCTAAAAGTCGAACGGCGCTGTTTCGGCTTTTTGGACGAATGTTGCACCTTGCACCGCGGAAGTTGCACCCTATGGATATCGATTCTTCGAACGGCCATAACTGTTGGCTCGTTTAGATTTACGGGAGCCATAACCAGTCAAAACGAAGCTCTCAGTGAGTTCTACGGCTTTGACAGTTGTAAGCCGTCAATGGATAGTTTCATACCCAAAAAAGGCTATCCGAACCTCAATCGGGTCTCTGAAGTTTTTTGGCCTTCTCTTTTCCATCACGTGAATTTATACGTTAAAACGAGATCACCGTGGCTGGTCTTCGATTTACCTTCCCTGGAGAGTGGTGCACCATGGTACTGTTCCATTTCAAATCCCCGCACCCACTTCTAAAAGTCGAACGGCGCTGTTTCGGCTTTTTGGACGAATGTTGGACCTTGCACCGCGGATGTTGCACCCTGTGGATATCGATTCTTCGGACGGCCATAACTGTTGGCTTGTTTAGATTTACGGGAGCCATAACCAGTCAAAACGAAGCTCTCAGTGAGTTCTACGGCTTTAACAGCTATAAGCAGTCAGTGGATAGTTTCATACCCAAAAAAGGCTATCCGAACCTCAATCGGGTCTCTGAAGTTTTTTGGCCTTCTCTTTTCCATCACGTGAATTTTTACGTTAAAACGGGATCACCGTGGCTGATCTTCGATTTACCTTCCCTGGAGAGTGGTGCACCATGGTACTGTTCCATTTCAAATCCCAACACCCACTTCTAAAAGTCGAAAGGCGCTGTTTCGGCTTTTTGGACGAATGTTGCACCTTGCACCGCGGATGTTGCACCCTGTGGATATCGATTCTTCGGACGGCCATAACTGTTGGCTCGTTTAGAGTTACGGGAGCCATAACCAGTCAAAACGATGCTCTCAGTTAGTTCTACGGCTTTGACAGCTGTAAGCCGTCAATGGATAGTTTCATACCTAAAAAAGGCTATCCGAACCTCAATCGGGTCTCTAAAGTTTTTTGGCCTTCTCTTTTCCATCACGTGAATTTTTACGTTAAAACGGAATCCCCGTGGCTGGTCTTCGATTTACCTTCCCTAGAGAATGGTGCACCATGGTACTGTTCCATTTCCAATCCCTGCACCCACTTCTAAAAGTCGAACGGCGCTGTTTCGGCATTTTGGATGAATGTTGCACCTTGCACCGCGGATGTTGCACCCTTTGGATATCGATTCTTCGGACGGCCATAACTGTTGGCTCGTTTAGATTTATGGGAGCCATAACCAGTCAAAACGAAGCTCTCAGTGAGTTCTACGGCTTTGATAGCTGTAAGCCGTCAATGGATAGTTTCATACCCAAAAAAGGCTATCTAAACCTCAATCGGGTCTTTGAAGTTTTTTGGCCTTCTCTTTTCCATCACGTGAATTTTTACGTTAAAACGGGATCACCGTGGCTGGTCTTTGATTTACCTTCCCTGGTGAGTGGTACACCATGGTACTGTTCCATTTCAAATCCCTGCACCCACTTCTAAAAGTCGAACGGCGCTGTTTCGGCTTTTTGGATGAATGTTGCACCTTGCACCATGGATGTTGCACCCTGTGGATATCGATTCTTCGGACGGCCATAACTGTTGGCTCGTTTAGATTTACGGGAGCCATAACCAGTCAAAACGAAGCTCTCAGTGAGTTCTACGGCTTTGACAGTTGTAAGCCGTCAATGGATAGTTTCATACCCAAAAAAGGCTATCCGAACCTCAATCGGGTCTCTGAAGTTTTTTGGCCTTCTCTTTTCCATCACGTGAATTTATACGTTAAAACGAGATCACCGTGGCTGGTCTTCGATTTACCTTCCCTGGAGAGTGGTGCACCATGGTACTGTTCCATTTCAAATCCCCGCACCCACTTCTAAAAGTCGAACGGCGCTGTTTCGGCTTTTTGGACGAATGTTGGACCTTGCACCGCGGATGTTGCACCCTGTGGATATCGATTCTTCGGACGGCCATAACTGTTGGCTTGTTTAGATTTACGGGAGCCATAACCAGTCAAAACGAAGCTCTCAGTGAGTTCTACGGCTTTAACAGCTATAAGCAGTCAGTGGATAGTTTCATACCCAAAAAAGGCTATCCGAACCTCAATCGGGTCTCTGAAGTTTTTTGGCCTTCTCTTTTCCATCACGTGAATTTTTACGTTAAAACGGGATCACCGTGGCTGATCTTCGATTTACCTTCCCTGGAGAGTGGTGCACCATGGTACTGTTCCATTTCAAATCCCAACACCCACTTCTAAAAGTCGAAAGGCGCTGTTTCGGCTTTTTGGACGAATGTTGCACCTTGCACCGCGGATGTTGCACCCTGTGGATATCGATTCTTCGGACGGCCATAACTGTTGGCTCGTTTAGAGTTACGGGAGCCATAACCAGTCAAAACGATGCTCTCAGTTAGTTCTACGGCTTTGACAGCTGTAAGCCGTCAATGGATAGTTTCATACCTAAAAAAGGCTATCCGAACCTCAATCGGGTCTCTAAAGTTTTTTGGCCTTCTCTTTTCCATCACGTGAATTTTTACGTTAAAACGGAATCCCCGTGGCTGGTCTTCGATTTACCTTCCCTAGAGAATGGTGCACCATGGTACTGTTCCATTTCCAATCCCTGCACCCACTTCTAAAAGTCGAACGGCGCTGTTTCGGCTTTTTGGATGAATGTTGCACCTTGCACCGCGGATGTTGCACCCTTTGGATATCGATTCTTCGGACGGCCATAACTGTTGGCTCGTTTAGATTTATGGGAGCCATAACCAGTCAAAACGAAGCTCTCAGTGAGTTCTACGGCTTTGATAGCTGTAAGCCGTCAATGGATAGTTTCATACCCAAAAAAGGCTATCTGAACCTCAATCGGGTCTTTGAAGTTTTTTGGCCTTCTCTTTTCCATCACGTGAATTTTTACGTTAAAACGGGATCACCGTGGCTGGTCTTTGATTTACCTTCCCTGGAGAGTGGTGCACCATGGTACTGTTCCATTTCAAATCCCTGCACCCACTTCTAAAAGTCGAACGGCGCTGTTTCGGCTTTTTGGATGAATGTTGCACCTTGCACCATGGATGTTGCACCCTGTGGATATCGATTCTTCGGACGGCCATAACTGTTGGCTCGTTTAGATTTACGGGAGCCATAACCAGTCAAAACGAAGCTCTCAGTGAGTTCTACGGCTTTGATAGTTGTAAGCCGTCAATGGATGTTTCATACCCAAAAAAGGCTATCCGAACCTCAATCGGGTCTCTGAAGTTTTTTGGCCTTCTCTTTTCCATCACGTGAATTTTTACGTTAAAACGGGATCACCGTGGCTGGTCTTCGATTTACCTTCCCTGGAGAGTGGTACACCATGGTACTATTCCATTTCAAATCCCTGCACCCACTTCTAAAAGTCGAACGGCGCTGTTTCGGCTTTTTGGACGAATGTTGCACCTTGCACCGCGGAAGTTGCACCCTATGGATATCGATTCTTCGAACGGCCATAACTGTTGGCTCGTTTAGATTTACGGGAGCCATAACCAGTCAAAACGAAGCTCTCAGTGAGTTCTATGGCTTTGACAGTTGTAAGCCGTCAATGGATAGTTTCATACCCAAAAAAGGCTATCCGAACCTCAATCGGGTCTCTGAAGTTTTTTGGCCTTCTCTTTTCCATCACGTGAATTTTTACGTTAAAACGGGATCAACATGGCTGGTCTTCGATTTACCTTCCCTAGAGAGTGGTGCGCCATGGTACTGTTCCATTTCAAATCCCAGCACCCACTTCTAAAAGTCGAACGACGCTATTTCGGCTTTTTGGACGAATGTTGCACCTTGCACCGCGGATGTTGCACCCTGTGGATATCGATTCTTCGGACGGCCATAACTATTGGCTTGTTTAGATTTACGGGAGCCATAACCAGTCAAAACGAAGCTCTCAGTGAGTTCTACGGCTTTGACAGCAGTAAGCCGTCAATGGATAGTTTCATACCCAAAAAAGGCTATCCGAACCTCAATCGGGTCTCATAAGTTTTTTGGCCTTCTCTTTTCCATCACGTGAATTTTTACGTTAAAACGAGATCACCGTGGCTGGTCTTCGATTTACCTTCCCTGGAGAGTGGTGCACCATGGTACTGTTCCATTTCAAATCCCTGCACCCACTTCTAAAAGTCGAACGGCGCTGTTTCGGCTTTTTGGACGAATGTTGAACCTTGCACCGCGGATGTTGCACCCTGTGGATATCGATTCTTCGGACGGCCATAACTGTTAGCTCGTTTAGATTTACGGGAGCCATAACCAGTCAAAACGAAGCTCTCAGTGAGTTCTACGGCTTTGACAGCTGTAAGCAGTCAATGGATAGTTTCATACCCAAAAAAGGCTATCCGAACCTCAATCGGGTCTCTGAAGTTTTTTGGCCTTCTCTTTTCCATCACGTGAATTTATACGTTAAAACGAGATCACCGTGGCTGGTCTTCGATTTACCTTCCCTGGAGAGTGGTGCACCATGGTACTGTTCCATTTCAAATCCCCGCACCCACTTCTAAAAGTCGAACGGCGCTGTTTCGGCTTTTTGGACGAATGTTGGACCTTGCATCGCGGATGTTGCACCTGTGGATATCGATTCTTCGGACGGCCATAACTGTTGGCTTGTTTAGATTTACGGGAGCCATAACCAGTCAAAACGAAGCTCTCAGTGAGTTCTACGGCTTTAACAGCTATAAGCAGTCAGTGGATAGTTTCATACCCAAAAAAGGCTATCCGAACCTCAATCGGGTCTCTGATGTTTTTTGGCCTTCTCTTTTCCATCACGTGAATTTTTACGTTAAAACGGGATCACCGTGGCTGATCTTCGATTTACCTTCCCTGGAGAGTGGTGCACCATGGTACTTTTCCATTTCAAATCCCAACACCCACTTCTAAAAGTCGAAAGGCGCTGTTTCGGCTTTTTGGACGAATGTTGCACCTTGCACCGCGGATGTTGCACCCTGTGGATATCGATTCTTCGGACGGCCATAACTGTTGGCTCGTTTAGAGTTACGGGAGCCATAACCAGTCAAAACGAAGCTCTCGGTTAGTTCTACGGCTTTGACAGCTGTAAGCCGTCAATGGATAGTTTCATACCTAAAAAAGGCTATCCGAACCTCAGTCGGGGCTCTAAAGTTTTTTGGCCTTCTCTTTTCCATCACGTGAATTTTTACGTTAAAACGGGATCACCGTGGCTGGTCTTCGATTTACCTTCCCTAGAGAATGGTGCACCATGGTACTGTTCCATTTCCAATCCCTGCACCCACTTCTAAAAGTCGAACGACGCTGTTTCTGCTTTTTGGATGAATGTTGCACCTTGCACCGCGGATGTTGCACCCTTTGGATATCGATTCTTCGGACGGCCATAACTGTTGGCTCGTTTAGATTTATGGGAGCCATAACCAGTCAAAACGAAGCTCTCAGTGAGTTCTACGGCTTTGATAGCTGTAAGCCGTCAATGGATAGTTTCATACCCAAAAAAGGCTATCTGAACCTCAATCGGGTCTTTGAAGTTTTTTGGCCTTCTCTTTTCCATCACGTGAATTTTTACGTTAAAACGGGATCACCGTGGCTGGTCTTTGATTTACCTTCCCTGGAGAGTGGTGCACCATGGTACTGTTCCATTTCAAATCCCTGCACCCACTTCTAAAAGTCGAACGGCGCTGTTTCGGCTTTTTGGATGAATGTTGCACCTTGCACCATGGATGTTGCACCCTGTGGATATCGATTCTTCGGACGGCCATAACTGTTGGCTCGTTTAGATTTACGGGAGCCATAACCAGTCAAAACGAAGCTCTCAGTGAGTTCTACGGCTTTGATAGTTGTAAGCCGTCAATGGATGTTTCATACCCAAAAAAGGCTATCCGAACCTCAATCGGGTCTCTGAAGTTTTTTGGCCTTCTCTTTTCCATCACGTGAATTTTTACGTTAAAACGGGATCACCGTGGCTGGTCTTCGATTTACCTTCCCTGGAGAGTGGTACACCATGGTACTGTTCCATTTCAAATCCCTGCACCCACTTCTAAAAGTCGAACGGCGCTGTTTCGGCTTTTTGGACGAATGTTGCACCTTGCACCGCGGAAGTTGCACCCTATGGATATCGATTCTTCGAACGGCCATAACTGTTGGCTCGTTTAGATTTACGGGAGCCATAACCAGTCAAAACGAAGCTCTTAGTGAGTTCTACGGCTTTGACAGTTGTAAGCCGTCAATGGATAGTTTCATACCCAAAAAAGGCTATCCGAACCTCAATCGGGTCTCTGAAGTTTTTTGGCCTTCTCTTTTCCATCACGTGAATTTTTACGTTAAAACGGGATCACCGTGGCTGGTCTTCGATTTACCTTCCCTGGAGAGTGATGCACCATGGTACTGTTCCATTTCAAATCCCTGCACCCACTTCTAAAAGTCGAACGGTGCTGTTTCGGCTTTTTGGACGAATGTTGCACCTTGCACCGCGGATGTTGCATCTTGTGGATATCGATTCTTCGGACGGCCATAACTGTTGGCTCGTTTAGATTTACGGCAGCCATAACCAGTCAAAATGAAGCTCTCATTTAGTACTACGGCTTTGACAGCTGTAAGCCGTCAATGGATAGTTTCATACCTAAAAAGGCTATCCGAACCTCAATCGGGTCGCTGAAGTTTTTTGGCCTTCTCTTTTCCATCACGTGAATTTTTACGTTAAAACGGGATAACCGTGGCTGGTCTTCGATTACCTTCCCTAGAGAGTGGTGCACCATGGAACTATTCCATTTCAAATCCCTACACCCACTTCAAAAAGTCGAACGGCGCTGTTTCGGCTTTTTGGACGAATGTTGCACCTTGCACCGCAGATGTTGCACCCTGTGGATATCGATTCTTCGGACGGCCATAACTGTTGGCTCGTTTAGATTTATGGGAGCCATAACCAGTCAAAACGAAGCTCTCAGTGAGTTCTACGGCTTTGATAGCTGTAAGCCGTCAATGGATAGTTCATACCAAAAAAGGCTATCCGAACATCAATCGGGTCTCTGAAGTTTTTTGGCCTTCTCTTTTCCATCACGTGAATTTTTACGTTAAAACGGGATCACCGTGGCTGGTCTTCGATTTACCTTCCTTGGAGAGTGGTGCACCATGGTACTGTTCCATTTCAAATCCCTGCACCCACTTCTAAAAGTCGAACAGCGTTGTTTCGGCTTTTTGGACGAATGTTGCACCTTGCACCGCGGATGTTGCACCGTGTGGATATCGATTCTTCGGACGGCCATAACTGTTGGCTCGTTTAGATTTACGGGAGCCATAACCAGTCAAAACAAAGCTCTCAGTGAGTTCTACGGCTTTGACAGCTCTAAGCCGTCAATGGAAAGTTTCATACCCAAAAAAGGCTATCCGAACATCAATCGGGTCTTTGAAGTTTTTTGGCCTTCTCTTTTCCATCACGTGAATTTTTACGTTAAAACCGGATCACCGTGGCTGGTCTTCGATTTACCTTCCCTGGAGAGTGGTGCACCATTGTACTATTCCATTTCAAATCCCTGCATCCACTTCTAAAAGTCGAAAGGCGCTGTTTCGGCTTTTTGGACGAATGTTGCACCTTGCACCGCGGATGTTGCACCCTGTGGATATCGATTCTTCAGACGGCCATAACTGTTGGCTCGTTTAGAGTTACGGGAGCCATAACTAGTCAAAACGAAGCTCTCAGTTTGTTCTACGTCTTTGACAGCTGTAACCCATCAATGGATAGTTTCATACCTAAAAAAGGCTATCCGAACCTCAATCGGGTCTCTGAAGTTTTTGGCCTTCTTTTTTACATCACGTAAATTTTTACGTTAAAACGAGATCACCGTGGCTTGTCTTCAATTTACCTTCCCTGAAGAGTGGTGCACCATGGTACTGTTCCATTTCAAATCCATGCACCCACTTTTAAAAGTCGAACGGCGCTGTTTCGACTTTTTGGACGAATGTTGCACCTTGCACCGCGGATGTTGCACCCTGTGGATATCGATTCTTTGGAAGGCCATTACTGTTGGCTCGTTTAGAGTTACGGGAGCCATAACCAGTCAAAACGAAGCCCTCAGTGAGTTCTACGGCTTTGACGGCTACAAGCCATCTATGGATAGTTTCATACCCAAAAAAGGCTATCCGTACCTCAATCGGGTCTCTGATGTTTTTTGGCCTTCTCTTTTCCATCACGTGAATTTTTACGTTAAAACGGGATCACCGTGGCTGGTCTTCGATTTACCTTCCCTGGAGAGTGGTGCACCATGGTACTGTTCCATTTCAAATCCCTGCACCCACTTCTAAAAGTCGAACGGCGCTGTTTCGGCTTTTTGGACGAATGTTGAACCTTGCACCGCGGATGTTGCACCCGGTGGATATCGATTCTTCGGACGACCATAACTGTTGGCTCATTTAGATTTACGGGAGCCATAACCAGTCAAAACGAAGCTCTCAGTGAGTTCTACGGCTTTGACAGCTGTAAGCAGTCAATGGATAGTTACATACCCAAAAAAGGCTATCCGAACCTCAATCGGGTCTCTGAAGTTTTTGGGCCTTCTCTTTTCCATCACGTGAATTTATACGTTAAAACAAGATCACCGTGGCTGGTCTTCGATTTACCTTCCCTAGAGAGTGGTGAACCATGGTACTGTTCCATTTCAAATCCCTGCACCCACTTCTAAAAGTCGAACGGCGCTGTTTCGGCTTTTTGGACGAATGTTGCACCTTGCACCGCGGATGTTGCACCCTGTGGATATCGATTCTTCGGACGGCCATAACTGTTGGCTTGTTTAGATTTACGGGAGCTATAACCAGTCAAAACGAAGCTCTCAGTGAGTTCTACGGCTTTAACAGCTATAAGCAGTCAGTGGATAGTTTCATACCCAAAAAAGGCTATCCGAACCTCAATCGGGTCTCTGAAGTTTTTTGGCCTTCTCTTTTCCATCACGTGAATTTTTACGTTAAAACGGGATCACCGTGGCTGGTCTTCGATTTACCTTCCCTGGAGAGTGGTGCACCATGGTACTGTTCCATTTCAAATCCCAACACCCACTTCTAAAAGTCGAAAGGCGCTGTTTCGGCTTTTTGGACGAATGTTTCACCTTGCACCGCGGATGTTGCACCCTGTGGATATCGATTCTTCGGACGGCCATAACTGTTGGCTCGTTTAGAGTTATGGGAGCCATAACCAGTCAAAACGAAGCTCTCAGTGAGTTCTATGGCTTTGACAGCTGTAAGCCGTCAATGGATAGTTTCATATCCAAAAAAGGCTATCTGAACCTCAATCGGGTCTCTGAAGTTTTTTGGCCTTCTCTTTTCCATCACGTGAATTTTTACGTTAAAACGGGATCAACGTGGCTGGTCTTCGATTTACCTTCCCTGAAGAGTGGTGCGCCATGGTACTGTTCCATTTCAAATCCCAGCACCCACTTCTAAAAGTCGAATGGCGCTATTTCGGCTTTTTGGACGAATGTTGCACCTTGCACCGCGGATGTTGCACCCTTTGGATATCGATTCTTCGGACGGCCATAACTGTTGGCTTGTTTAGATTTACGGGAGCCATAACCAGTCAAAACGAAGCTCTCAGTGAGTTCTACGGCTTTGACAGTTGTAAGCAGTCAATGGATAGTTTCATACCCAAAAAAGGCTATCCGAACCTCAATCGGGTCTTTGAAGTTTTTTGGCCTTCTCTTTTCCATCACGTGAATTTTTACGTTAAAACGAGATCACCGTGGCTGGTCTTCGATTTACCTTCCCTGGAGAGTGGTGCACCATGGTACTGTTCCATTTTAAATCCCTGCACCCACTTCTAAAAGTCGAACGGCGCTGTTTCGGCTTTTTGGACGAATGTTGCACCTTGCACCGCGGATGTTGCACCCTGTGGATATCGATTCTTCAGACGGCCATAACTGTTGGCTCGTTTAGAGTTACGGGAGCCATAACCAGTCAAAACGAAGCTCTCTGTTAGTTCTACGGCTTTGACAGCTGTAAGCCGTCAATGGATAGTTTCATACCTAAAAAAGGCTACCCGAACCTCAATCGGGTCTCTGAAGTTTTTTGGCCTTCTCTTTTCCATCACGTGAATTTTTACGTTAAAACGGGATCACCGTGGCTGGTCTTCGATTTACCTTCCTTAGAGAGTGGTGCACCATGGTACTGTTCCATTTCCAATGCCTGCACCCACTTCTAAAAGTCGAACGGCGCTGTTTCGGCTTTTTGGATGAATGTTGCACCTTGCACCGCGGATGTTGCACCCTGTGGATATCGATTCTTCGGACGGCCATAACTGTTGGCTCGTTTAGATTTATGGGAGCCATAACCAGTCAAAACGAAGCTCTTAGTGAGTTCTACGGCTTTGATAGCTGTAAGCCGTCAATGGATAGTTTCATACCCAAAAAAGGCTATTTGAACCTCAATCGGGTCTTTGAAGTTTTTTGGCCTTCTCTTTTCCATCACGTGAATTTTTACGTTAAAACGGGATCACCGTGGCTGGTCTTTGATTTACCTTCCCTGGAGAGTGGTTCACCATGGTACTGTTCCATTTCAAATCCCTGCACCCACTTCTAAAAGTCGAACGGCGCTGTTTCGGCTTTTTGGATGAATGTTGCACCTTGCACCATGGATGTTGCACCCTGTGGATATCGATTCTTCGGACGGCCATAACTGTTGGCTCGTTTAGATTTTCGGGAGCCATAACCAGTCAAAACGAAGCTCTCAGTGAGTTCTACGGCTTTGATAGTTGTAAGCCGTCAATGGATGTTTCATACCCAAAAAAGGCTATCCGAACCTCAATCGGGTCTCTGAAGTTTTTTGGCCTTCTCTTTTCCATCACGTTAATTTTTACGTTAAAACGAGATCACCGTGGCTAGTCTTCGATTTACCTTCCCTGGAGAGTGGTGCACCATGGTACTGTTCCATTTCAAATCCCTGCACCCACTTCTAAAAGTCAAACGGCGCTGTTTCGGCTTTTTGGACGAATGTTGCACCTTGCACCGCGGAAGTTGCATCCTATGGATATCGATTCTTCGAACGGCCATAACTGTTGGCTCGTTTAGATTTACGGGAGCCATAACCAGTCAAAACGAAGCTCTCAGTGAGTTCTACGGCTTTGACAGTTGTAAGCCGTCAATGGATAGTTTCATACCCAAAAAAGGCTATCCGAACCTCAATCGGGTCTCTGAAGTTTTTTGGCCTTCTCTTTTCCATCACGTGAATTTTTACGTTAAAACGGGATCACCGTGGCTGGTCTTCGATTTACCTTCCCTGGAGAGTGGTGCACCATGGTACTGTTCCATTTCAAATCCCTGCACCCACTTCTAAAAGTCGAACGGTGCTGTTTCGGCTTTTGGGACGAATGTTGCACCTTGCACCGCGGATGTTGCATCTTGTGGATATCGATTCTTCGGACGGCCATAACTGTTGGCTCGTTTAGATTTACGGCAGACTTCGTTAGGATTGGAGAATTGCTGCAATTCTTCCATAACCAGTCAAAACGAAGCTCTCAGTTAGTACTACGGCTTTGACAACTGTAAGCCGTCAATGGATAGTTTCATACCTAAAAAGGCTATCCGAACCTCAATCGGGTCGCTGAAGTTTTTTGGCCTTCTCTTTTCCATCACGTGAATTTTTACGTTAAAACGGGATCACCGTGGCTGGTCTTCGTTTACCTTCCCTAGAGAGTGGTGCACCATGGTACTATTCCATTTCAAATCCCTGCACCCACTTCAAAAAGTCGAACGGCGCTATTTCGGCTTTTTGGACGAATGTTGCACCTTGCACCGCAGATGTTGCACCCTGTGGATATCGATTCTTCGGACGGCCATAATTGTTGGCTCGTTTAGATTTATGGGAGCCATAACCAGTCAAAACGAAGCTCTCAGTGAGTTCTACGGCTTTGATAGCTGTAAGCCGTCAATGGATAGTTCATACCAAAAAAGGCTATCCGAACCTCAATCGGGTCTTTGAAGTTTTTTGGCCTTCTCTTTTCCATCACGTGAATTTTTACGTTAAAACGGGATCACCGTGGCTGGTCTTCGATTTACCGTCCCTGGAGAGTGGTGCACCATGGTACTGTTCCATTTCAAATCCCTGCACCCACTTCTAAAAGTCGAACATCGTTGTTTCGGCTTTTTGGACGAATGTTGCACCTTGCACCGCGGATGTTGCACCCTGTGGATATCGATTCTTCGGACGGCCATAACTGTTGGCTCGTTTAGATTTACGGGAGCCATAACCAGTCAAAACAAAGCTCTCAGTGAGTTCTACGGCTTTGACAGCTGTAAGCCGTCAATGGATAGTTTCATACCCAAAAAAGGGTATCCGAACCTCAATCGGGTCTTTGAAGTTTTTTGGCCTTCTCTTTTCCATCACGTGAATTTTTACGTTAAAACCGGATCACCGTGGCTGGTCTTCGATTTACCATCCCTGGAGAGTGGTGCACCATTGTACTATTCCATTTCAAATCCCTGCATCCACTTCTAAAAGTCGAAAGGCGCTGTTTCGGCTTTTTGGACGAATGTTGCACCTTGCACCGCGGATGTTGCACCCTGTGGATATCGATTCTTCGGACGGCCATAACTGTTGGCTCGTTTAGAGTTACGGGAGCCATAACTAGTCAAAACGAAGCTCTCAGTTTGTTCGACGGCTTTGATAGCTGTAACCCATCAATGGATAGTTTCATACCTAAAAAAGGCTATCCGAACCTCAATCGGGTCTTTGAAGTTTTTGGCCTTCTTTTTTACATCACGTGAATTTTTACGTTAAAACGAGATCACCGTGGCTTGTCTTCGATTTACCTTCCCTGAAGAGTGGTGAACCATGGTACTGTTCCATTTCAAATCCCTGCACCCACTTTTAAAAGTCGAACGGCGCTGTTTCGACTTTTTGGACGAATGTTGCACCTTGCACCGCGGATGTTGCACCCTGTGGATATCGATTCTTCGGAAGGCCATTACTGTTGGCTCGTTTAGAGTTACAGGAGCCATAACCAGTCAAAACGAAGCCCTTAGTGAGTTCTACGGCTTTGACAGCTACAAGCCATCAATGGATAGTTTCATACCCAAACAAGGCTTTCCGAACCTCAATCGGGTCTCTGATGTTTTTTGGCCTTCTCTTTTCCATCACGTGAATTTTTACGTTAAAACGGGATCACCGTGGCTGGTCTTCGATTTACCTTCCCTGGAGAGTGGTGCACCATGGTACTGTTCCATTTCAAATCCCTGCACCCACTTCTAAAAGTCGAATGGCGCTGTTTCAGCTTTTTGGACGAATGTTGCACCTTGCACCGCGGATGTTGCACCCTGTGGATATAGATTCTTCGGACGCCATAACTGTTGTCTCGTTTAGATTTACGGGAGCCATTACCAGTCAAAACGAAGCTCTCAGTGAGTTCTACGGCTTTGACAGCTGTAAGCCGTCAATGGATAATTTCATACCCAAAAAAGGCTATCCGTACCTCAATCGGGTCTCTGAAGTTTTTTGGCCTTCTCTTTTCCATCACGTGAATTTTTACGTTAAAACAGGATCACCGTGGCTGGTCTTCGATTTAACTTCCCTGGAGAGTGGTGCACCGTGGTACTGTTCCATTTGAAATCCCTGCACCCACTTCTAAAAGTCGAACGGCGCTGTTTCGGCTTTTTGGACGAATATTGCACCTTGCACCGCGGATGTTGCACCCTGTGGATATCTATTCTTCGGACGGCCATAACTGTTGGCTCGTTTAGAGTTACGGGAGCCATAACCAGTCAAAACGAAGCTCTGAGTTAGTTCTACGGCTTTGACAGCTGTAACCCATCAATGGATTGTTTCATACCTAAAAAAGGCTATCCGAACCACAATAGGGTCTCTGAAGTTTTTTGGCCTTCTCTTTTCCATCATGTGAATTTTTACGTTAAAACGGGATCACCGTGGTTGGTCTTCGATTTACCTTCCCTGGAGAGTGGTGCACCATGGTACTGTTCCATTTCAAATCCCTGCACCCACTTCTAAAAGTCGAACGGCGCTGTTTCGGCTTTTTGGACGAATGTTGCACCTTGCACCGCGGATGTTGCACCCTGTGGATATCGATTCTTCGGACGGCCATAACTGTTGGCTCGTTTAGAGTTACGGGAGCCCTAACCAGTCAAAACGAAGCTCTCAGTTAGTTCTACGGCTTTGACGGCTGTAACCCATCAATGGATTGTTTCATACCCAAAAAAGGCTATCCGAACCTCATTAGGGTCTCTGAAGTTTTTTGGCCTTCTCTTTTCCATCACGTGAATTTTTACGTTAAAACGGGATCTCCGTGGATGGTCTTCGATTTATCTTCCCTGGAGAGTGGTGCACCATGGTACTGTTCCATTTCAAATCCCTGCACCCACTTCCAAAAGTCGAATGGCGCTGTTTCGGGTTTTTGGACGAATGTTGCACCTTGCACCGCGGATGTTGCACCCTGTGGATATCGATTCTTCGGACGGCCATAACTGTTGGCTCGTTTAGAGTTACGGGAGCCATAACTAGTCAAAACGAAGCTCTCAGTTTGTTCTATGGCTTTGACAGCTGTAACCCATCAATGGATAGTTTCATACCTAAAAAAGGCTATCCGAACCTCAATCGGGTCTCTGAAGTTTTTGGCCTTCTTTTTTACATCAC
Organism: Allium fistulosum; assembly: GCA_030737815.1. NCBI lineage: Eukaryota > Viridiplantae > Streptophyta > Magnoliopsida > Asparagales > Amaryllidaceae > Allium > Allium fistulosum. The sequence continues at coordinate 26,201,119 of JASFAW010000011.1, forward strand.
GTGAATTTTTATGTTAAAACGAGATCACCGTGGCTTGTCTTCGATTTACCTTCCCTGAAGAGTGGTGCACCATGGTACTGTTCCATTTCAAATCCCTGCACCCACTTCTAAAAGTCGAACGGCGCGGTTTCGACTTTTTGGACGAATGTTGCACCTTGCACCGCGGATGTTGCACCCTGTGGATATCGATTCTTCGGACGGCCATTACTGTTGGCTCGTTTAGAGTTACGGGAGCCATAACCAGTCAAAACGAAGCTCTCAGTGAGTTCTACGGCTTTGACGGCTACAAGCCTTCAATGGATAGTTTCATACCCAAAAAAGGCTATCCGAACCCCAATCGGGTCTCTAAAGTTTTTTGGCCTACTCTTTTCCATCACGTGAATTTTTACGTTAAAACGGGATCACCATGGCTGGTCTTCGATTTACCTTCCCTGGAGAGTGGTGCACCATGGTATTGTTCCATTTCAAATCCCTGCACCCACTTCTAAAAGACGAACGGCGCTGTTTAAGCTTTTTGGACGAATGTTGCACCTTGCACCGCGGATGTTGCACCCTGTGGATATCGATTCTTCGGACGCCATAACTGTTAACTCGTTTAGATTTACGGGAGCCATAACCAGTCAAAACGAAGCTCTCAGTGAGTTCTACGGCTTTGACAGCTGTAAGCCGTCAATGGATAGTTTCATACCCAAAAAAGGCTATCCGTACCTCAATCGGGTCTCTGAAGTTTTTTGGCCTTCTCTTTTCCATCACGTGAATTTTTACGTTAAAACAGGATCACCGTGGCTGGTCTTCGATTTAACTTCCCTGGAGAGTGGTGCAACGTGGTACTGTTCCATTTCAAATCCCTGCACCCACTTCTAAAAGTCGAACGGCGCTGTTTCGGCTTTTTGGACGAATGATGCACCTTGCACCGCGGATGTTGCACCCTGTGGATATCGATTCTTCGGACGGCCATAACTGTTGGCTCGTTTAGAGTTACGGGAGCCATAACCAGTCAAAACAAAGCTCTCAGTTAGTTCTACGGCTTTGACAGCTGTAACCCATCAATGGATTGTTTCATACCCAAAAAAGGCTATCCGAACCTCAATAGGGTCTCTGAAGTTTTTTGGCCTTCTCTTTTCCATCACGTGAATTTTTACGTTAAAACGGGATCACCGTGGCTGGTCTTCGATTTACCTTCCCTGGAGAGTGGTGCACCATGGTACTGTTCCATTTCAAATCCCTGCACCCACTTCTAAAAGTCGAACAGCGCTGTTTCGGCTTTTTGGACGAATGTTGCACCTTGCACCGCGGATGTTGCACCCTGTGGATATCGATTCTTCGGACGGCCATAACTATTGGCTCGTTTAGAGTTACGGGAGCCATAACCAGTCAAAACGAAGCTCTCAGTTAGTTCTACGGCTTTGACAGCTGTAACCCATCAATGGATTGTTTCATACCCAAAAAAGGCTATCCGAACCTCAATAGGGTCTCTGAAGTTTTTTGGCCTTCTCTTTTCCATCATGTGAATTTTTACGTTAAAACGGGATCACCATGGCTGGTCTTCGATTTACCTTCCCTGGAGAGTGGTGCACCATGGTACTGTTCCATTTCAAATCCCTGCACCCACTTCTAAAAGTCGAACGGCGGTGTTTCGGCTTTTTTGACGAATGTTGCACCTTGCACCGCGGATGTTGCACCCTGTGGATATCGATTCTTTGGACGGCCATAACTGTTGGCTCGTTTAGAGTTACGAGAGCCCTAACCAGTCAAAACAAAGCTCTCAGTTAGTTCTACGGCTTTGACAGCTGTAACCCATCAATGGATAGTTTCATACCTAAAAAAGGCTATCCGAACCTCAATCGGGTCTTTAAAGTTTTTTGGCCTTCTCTTTTCCATCACGTGAATTTTTACGTTAAAACGGGATCACCGTGCCTGGTCTTTGATTTACCTTTCCTAGAGAGTGGTTCTCCATGGTACTGTTCCATTTCAAATCCCTGCACCGACTTCTAAAAGTCGAACGGTGCTGTTTCTGCTTTTTGGATGAATGTTGCACCTTGCACGGCGGATGTTGCACCCTGTGGATATCGATTCTTCGGACGGCCATAACTGTTGGCTCGTTTAGATTTACGGGAGCTTTTACCAGTCAAAACGAAGCTCTCAGTGAGTTCTACGGCTTTGATAGCTGTAAGCCGTTAATGGATAGTTTCATACCAAAAAAAGGCTATACGAACCTCGATCGGGTCTCTGAAGTTTTTTGGTCTTCTCTTTTCCATCACTTGAATTTTTACGTTAAAACGGGATCACCGTGGCTGGTCTTCGATTTACCTTCCCTAGAGAGTGGTGCACAATGGTACTGTTCGATTTTAAATCCCTGCACCCACTTCTAAAATTTGAACGGCGCTGTTTCGGCTTTTTGGACGAATGTAGCACCTTGCACTGCGGATGTTGCACCCTATGGATATCGATTCTTCGAACGGCCATAACTATTGGCTCGTTTAGATTTACGGGAGCCATAACCGGTCAAAACGAAGCTCTCAGTGCGTTCTACGGCTTTGACAGCTGTATGCCGTCAATGGATAGTTTCATACCCAAAAAAGGCTATCCGAACCTCAATCGGGTCTCTGAAGTTTTTTGGCCTTCTCTTTTCCATCACGTGAATTTTTACGTTAAAACGGGATCACCTTGGCTGGTCTTCGATTTACCTTCCCTGGAGAGTGGTGCACCATGGTACTGTTCCATTTCAAATCCCTGCACCCACTTCTAAAAGTCGAACGACGCTGTTTCGGCTTTTTGGACGAATGTTGCACCTTGCACCGCGGATGTTGCATCCTGTGGATATCGATTCTTCGGACGGCCATAACTATTGGCTCGTTTAGATTTATGGGAGCCATAACCAGTCAAAACGAAGCTCTCAGTTAGTTCTACGGCTTTGACAACTGTAAGCCGTCAATGGATAGTTTCATACCAAAAAAGGCTATCCGAACCTCAATCGGGTCGCTGAAGTTTTTTAGCCTTCTCTTTTCCATCACGTGAATTTTTACGTTAAAACAGGATCACCGTGGCTGGTCTTCGATTTAACTTCCCTGGAGAGTGGTGCACCGTGGTACTGTTCCATTTGAAATCACTTCACCCACTTCTAAAAGTCGAACGGCGCTGTTTCGGCTTTTTGGACGAATATTGCACCTTGCACCGCGGATGTTGCACCCTGTGGATATCTATTCTTCGGACGGCCATAACTGTTGGCTCGTTTAGAGTTACGGGAGCCATAACCAGTCAAAACGAAGCTCTCAGTTAGTTCTACGGCTTTGACAGCTGTAACCAATCAATGGATTGTTTCATACCCAAAAAAGGCTATCCGAACCTCAATAGGGTATCTGAAGTTTTTTGGCCTTCTCTTTTCCATCACGTGAATTTTTACGTTAAAACGGGATCACCGTGGCTGGTCTTCTATTAACCTTCCCTTGAGAGTGGTGCACCATGGTACTGTTCCATTTCAAATCCCTGCACCCACTTCTAAAAGTCGAACGGCGCTGTTTCGGCTTTTTGGACGAATGTTGCACCTTGCACCGCGGATGTTGCACCCTGTGGATATCGATTCTTCGGACGGCCATAACTGTTGGCTCGTTTAGAGTTACGGGAGCCCTAACCAGTCAAAACGAAGCTATTAGTTAATTCTACGGCTTTGACGGCTGTAACCCATCAATGGATTGTTTCATACCCAAAAAAGGCAATCCGAACCTCAGTAGGGTCTCTGAAGTTTTTTGGCCTTCTCTTTTCCATCACGTGAATTTTTACGTTAAAACGGGATCACCGTGGATGGTCTTCGATTTATCTTCCCTGGAGAGTGGTGCACTATGGTACTGTTCCATTTCAAATCCCTGCACCCACTTCTAAAAGTCGAATGGCGTTGTTTCGGCTTTTTGGACGAATGTTGCACCTTGCACCGCGGATGTTGCACCCTGTGGATATCGATTCTTCGGACGGCCATAACTGTTGGCTCGTTTAGAGTTACGGGAGCCAAAACTAGTCAAAACGAAGATCTCAGTTTGTTCTATGGCTTTGAAAGCTGTAACCCATCAATGGATAGTTTCATACCTAAAAAAGGCTATCCGAACCTCAATCGGGTTTCTGAAGTTTTTGGCCTTCTTTTTTACATCACGTAAATTTTTACGTTAAAACGAGATCACCGTGGCTTGTCTTCGATTTACCTTCCCTGAAGAGTGGTGCACCATGGTACTGTTCCATTTCAAATCCCTGCACCCACTTCTAAAAGTCGAACGGCGCTGTTTCGACTTTTTGGACGAATGTTGCACCTTGCACCGCGGATGTTGCACCCTGTGGATATCGATTCTTCGGACGGCCATTAATGTTGGCTCGTTTAGAGTTACGGGAGCCATAACCAGTCAAAACGAAGCTCTCAGTGAGTTCTACGGCTTTGACGGCTACAAGCCATCAATGGATAGTTTCATACCCAAAAAAGGCTATCCGAACCTCAATCGGGTCGCTGAAGTTTTTTGGCCTTCTCTTTTCCATCACGTGAATTTTTACGTTAAAACGGGATCACCGTGGCTGGTCTTCGATTTACCTTCCCTAGAGAGTGGTGCACCATGGTACTATTCCATTTCAAATCCCTGCACCCACTTCAAAAAGTCGAACGGCGCTATTTCGGCTTTTTGGACGAATGTTGCACCTTGCACCGCAGATGTTGCACCCTGTGGATATCGATTCTTCGGACGGCCATAATTGTTGGCTCGTTTAGATTTATGGGAGCCATAACCAGTCAAAACGAAGCTCTCAGTGAGTTCTACGGCTTTGATAGCTGTAAGCCGTCAATGGATAGTTCATACCAAAAAAGGCTATCCGAACCTCAATCGGGTCTTTGAAGTTTTTTGGCCTTCTCTTTTCCATCACGTGAATTTTTACGTTAAAACGGGATCACCGTGGCTGGTCTTCGATTTACCGTCCCTGGAGAGTGGTGCACCATGGTACTGTTCCATTTCAAATCCCTGCACCCACTTCTAAAAGTCGAACATCGTTGTTTCGGCTTTTTGGACGAATGTTGCACCTTGCACCGCGGATGTTGCACCCTGTGGATATCGATTCTTCGGACGGCCATAACTGTTGGCTCGTTTAGATTTACGGGAGCCATAACCAGTCAAAACAAAGCTCTCGGTGAGTTCTACGGCTTTGACAGCTGTAAGCCGTCAATGGATAGTTTCATACCCAAAAAAGGGTATCCGAACCTCAATCGGGTCTTTGAAGTTTTTTGGCCTTCTCTTTTCCATCACGTGAATTTTTACATTAAAACCGGATCACCGTGGCTGGTCTTCGATTTACCATCCCTGGAGAGTGGTGCACCATTGTACTATTCCATTTCAAATCCCTGCATCCACTTCTAAAAGTCGAAAGGCGCTGTTTCGGCTTTTTGGACGAATGTTGCACCTTGCACCGCGGATGTTGCACCCTGTGGATATCGATTCTTCGGACGGCCATAACTGTTGGCTCGTTTAGAGTTACGGGAGCCATAACTAGTCAAAACGAAGCTCTCAGTTTGTTCGACGGCTTTGATAGCTGTAACCCATCAATGGATAGTTTCATACCTAAAAAAGGCTATCCGAACCTCAATCGGGTCTTTGAAGTTTTTGGCCTTCTTTTTTACATCACGTGAATTTTTACGTTAAAACGAGATCACTGTGGCTTGTCTTCGATTTACCTTCCCTGAAGAGTGGTGAACCATGGTACTGTTCCATTTCAAATCCCTGCACCCACTTTTAAAAGTCGAACGGCGCTGTTTCGACTTTTTGGACGAATGTTGCACCTTGCACCGCGGATGTTGCACCCTGTGGATATCGATTCTTCGGAAGGCCATTACTGTTGGCTCGTTTAGAGTTACAAGAGCCATAACCAGTCAAAACGAAGCCCTCAGTGAGTTCTACGGCTTTGACAGCTACAAGCCATCAATGGATAGTTTCATACCCAAAAAAGGCTTTCCGAACCTCAATCGGGTCTCTGATGTTTTTTGGCCTTCTCTTTTCCATCACGTGAATTTTTACGTTAAAACGGGATCACCGTGGCTGGTCTTCGATTTACCTTCCCTTGAGAATGGTGCACCATGGTACTGTTCCATTTCAAATCCTTGTACCCACTTTAAAAAGTCGAACGCCGCTGTTTCGGCTTTTTGGACGAATGTTGCACCTTGCACCGCGGATGTTGCACCCTGTGGATATAGATTCTTCGGACGCCATAACTGTTGTCTCGTTTAGATTTACGGGAGCCATTACCAGTCAAAACGAAGCTCTCAGTGAGTTCTACGGCTTTGACAGCTGTAAGCCGTCAATGGATAGTTTCATACCCAAAAAAGGCTATCCGTACCTCAATCGGGTCTCTGAAGTTTTTTGGCCTTCTCTTTTCCATCACGTGAATTTTTACGTTAAAACAGGATCACCGTGGCTGGTCTTCGATTTAACTTCCCTAGAGAGTGGTGCACCGTGGTACTGTTCCATTTGAAATCCCTGCACCCACTTCTAAAAGTAGAACGGCGCTGTTTCGGCTTTTTGGACGAATATTGCACCTTGCACCGCGGATGTTGCACCCTGTGGATATCTATTCTTCGGACGGCCATAACTGTTGGCTCGTTTAGAGTTACGGGAGCCATAACCAGTCAAAACGAAGCTCTGAGTTAGTTCTACGGCTTTGACAGCTGTAACCCATCAATGGATTGTTTCATACCTAAAAAAGGCTATCCGAACCACAATAGGGTCTCTGAAGTTTTTTGGCCTTCTCTTTTCCATCATGTGAATTTTTACGTTAAAACGGGATCACCGTGGTTGGTCTTCGATTTACCTTCCCTGGAGAGTGGTGCACCATGGTACTGTTCCATTTCAAATCCCTGCACCCACTTCTAAAAGTCGAACGGCGCTGTTTCGGCTTTTTGGACGAATGTTGCACCTTGCACCGCGGATGTTGCACCCTGTGGATATCGATTCTTCGGACGGCCATAACTGTTGGCTCGTTTAGAGTTACGGGAGCCCTAACCAGTCAAAACGAAGCTCTCAGTTAGTTCTACGGCTTTGACGGCTGTAACCCATCAATGGATTGTTTCATACCCAAAAAAGGCTATCCGAACCTCAGTAGGGTCTCTGAAGTTTTTTGGCCTTCTCTTTTCCATCACGTGAATTTTTACGTTAAAACGGGATCTCCGTGGATGGTCTTCGATTTATCTTCCCTGGAGAGTGGTGCACCATGGTACTGTTCCATTTCAAATCCCTGCACCCACTTCCAAAAGTCGAATGGCGCTGTTTCGGGTTTTTGGACGAATGTTGCACCTTGCACCGCGGATGTTGCACCCTGTGGATATCGATTCTTCGGACGGCCATAACTGTTGGCTCGTTTAGAGTTACGGGAGCCATAACTAGTCAAAACGAAGCTCTCAGTTTTTTCTATGGCTTTGACAGCTGTAACCCATCAATGGATAGTTTCATACCTAAAAAAGGCTATCCGAACCTCAATCGGGTCTCTGAAGTTTTTGGCCTTCTTTTTTACATCACGTGAATTTTTACGTTAAAACGAGATCACCGTGGCTTGTCTTCGATTTACCTTCCCTGAAGAGTGGTGCACCATGGTACTGTTCCATTTCAAATCCCTGCACCCACTTCTAAAAGTCGAACGGCGCGGTTTCGACTTTTTGGACGAATGTTGCACCTTGCACCGCGGATGTTGCACCCTGTGGATATCGATTCTTCGGACGGCCATTACTGTTGGCTCGTTTAGAGTTACGGGAGCCATAACCAGTCAAAATGAAGCTCTCAGTGAGTTCTACGGCTTTGACGGCTACAAGCCTTCAATGGATAGTTTCATACCCAAAAAAGGCTATCCGAACCTCAATCGGGTCTCTAAAGTTTTTTGGCCTTCTCTTTTCCATCACGTGAATTTTTACGTTAAAACGGGATCACCGTGGCTGGTCTTCGATTTACCTTCCCTGGAGAGTGGTGCACCATGGTATTGTTCCATTTCAAATCCCTGCACCCACTTCTAAAAGTCGAACGGCGCTGTTTAAGCTTTTTGGACGAATGTTGCACCTTGCACCGCGGATGTTGCACCCTGTGGATATCGATTCTTCGGACGCCATAACTGTTAACTCGTTTAGATTTACGGGAGCCATAACCAGTCAAAACGAAGCTCTCAGTGAGTTCTACGGCTTTGACAGCTGTAAGCCGTCAATGGATAGTTTCATACCCAAAAAAGGCTATCCGTACCTCAATCGGGTCTCTGAAGTTTTTTGGCCTTCTCTTTTCCATCACGTGAATTTTTACGTTAAAACAGGATCACCGTGGCTGGTCTTCGATTTAACTTCCCTGGAGAGTGGTGCAACGTGGTACTGTTCCATTTCAAATCCCTGCACCCACTTCTAAAAGTCGAACGGCGCTGTTTCGGCTTTTTGGACGAATGATGCACCTTGCACCGCGGATGTTGCACCCTGTGGATATCGATTCTTCGGACGGCCATAACTGTTGGCTCGTTTAGAGTTACGGGAGCCATAACCAGTCAAAACAAAGCTCTCAGTTAGTTCTACGGCTTTGACAGCTGTAACCCATCAATGGATTGTTTCATACCCAAAAAAGGCTATCCGAACCTCAATAGGGTCTCTGAAGTTTTTTGGCCTTCTCTTTTCCATCACGTGAATTTTTACGTTAAAACGGGATCACCGTGGCTGGTCTTCGATTTACCTTCCCTGGAGAGTGGTGCACCATGGTACTGTTCCATTTCAAATCCCTGCACCCACTTCTAAAAGTCGAACGGCGCTGTTTCGGCTTTTTGGACGAATGTTGCACCTTGCACCGCGGATGTTGCACCCTGTGGATATCGATTCTTCGGACGGCCATAACTATTGGCTCGTTTAGAGTTACGGGAGCCATAACCAGTCAAAACGAAGCTCTCAGTTAGTTCTACGGCTTTGACAGCTGTAACCCATCAATGGATTGTTTCATACCCAAAAAAGGCTATCCGAACCTCAATAGGGTCTCTGAAGTTTTTTGGCCTTCTCTTTTCCATCATGTGAATTTTTACGTTAAAACGGGATCACCATGGCTGGTCTTCGATTTACCTTCCCTGGAGAGTGGTGCACCATGGTACTGTTCCATTTCAAATCCCTGCACCCACTTCTAAAAGTCGAACGGCGGTGTTTCGGCTTTTTTGACGAATGTTGCACCTTGCACCGCGGATGTTGCACCCTGTGGATATCGATTCTTTGGACGGCCATAACTGTTGGCTCGTTTAGAGTTACGAGAGCCCTAACCAGTCAAAACAAAGCTCTCAGTTAGTTCTACGGCTTTGACAGCTGTAACCCATCAATGGATAGTTTCATACCTAAAAAAGGCTATCCGAACCTCAATCGGGTCTTTAAAGTTTTTTGGCCTTCTCTTTTCCATCACGTGAATTTTTACGTTAAAACGGGATCACCGTGCCTGGTCTTTGATTTACCTTTCCTAGAGAGTGGTTCTCCATGGTACTGTTCCATTTCAAATCCCTGCACCGACTTCTAAAAGTCGAACGGTGCTGTTTCTTCTTTTTGGATGAATGTTGCACCTTGCACGGCGGATGTTGCACCCTGTGGATATCGATTCTTCGGACGGCCATAACTGTTGGCTCGTTTAGATTTACGGGAGCTTTTACCAGTCAAAACGAAGCTCTCAGTGAGTTCTACGGCTTTGATAGCTGTAAGCCGTTAATGGATAGTTTCATACCAAAAAAAGGCTATACGAACCTCGATCGGGTCTCTGAAGTTTTTTGGTCTTCTCTTTTCCATCACTTGAATTTTTACGTTAAAACGGGATCACCGTGGCTGGTCTTCGATTTACCTTCCCTAGAGAGTGGTGCACAATGGTACTGTTCGATTTTAAATCCCTGCACCCACTTCTAAAATTCGAACGGCGCTGTTTCGGCTTTTTGGACGAATGTAGCACCTTGCACTGCGGATGTTGCACCCTATGGATATCGATTCTTCGAACGGCCATAACTATTGGCTCGTTTAGATTTACGGGAGCCATAACCGGTCAAAACGAAGCTCTCAGTGCGTTCTACGGCTTTGACAGCTGTATGCCGTCAATGGATAGTTTCATACCCAAAAAAGGCTATCCGAACCTCAATCGGGTCTCTGAAGTTTTTTGGCCTTCTCTTTTCCATCACGTGAATTTTTACGTTAAAACGGGATCACCTTGGCTGGTCTTCGATTTACCTTCCCTGGAGAGTGGTGCACCATGGTACTGTTCCATTTCAAATCCCTGCACCCACTTCTAAAAGTCGAACGACGCTGTTTCGGCTTTTTGGACGAATGTTGCACCTTGCACCGCGGATGTTGCACCCTGTGGATATCGATTCTTCGGACGGCCATAACTATTGGCTCGTTTAGATTTATGGGAGCCATAACCAGTCAAAACGAAGCTCTCAGTTAGTTCTACGGCTTTGACAACTGTAAGCCGTCAATGGATAGTTTCATACCAAAAAAGGCTATCCGAACCTCAATCGGGTCGCTGAAGTTTTTTAGCCTTCTCTTTTCCATCACGTGAATTTTGACGTTAAAACAGGATCACCGTGGCTGGTCTTCGATTTAACTTCCCTGGAGAGTGGTGCACCGTGGTACTGTTCCATTTGAAATCACATCACCCACTTCTAAAAGTCGAACGGCGCTGTTTCGGCTTTTTGGACGAATATTGCACCTTGCACCGCGGATGTTGCACCCTGTGGATATCTATTCTTCGGACGGCCATAACTGTTGGCTCGTTTAGAGTTACGGGAGCCATAACCAGTCAAAACGAAGCTCTCAGTTAGTTCTACGGCTTTGACAGCTGTAACCAATCAATGGATTGTTTCATACCCAAAAAAGGCTATCCGAACCTCAATAGGGTATCTGAAGTTTTTTGGCCTTCTCTTTTCCATCACGTGAATTTTTACGTTAAAACGGGATCACCGTGGCTGGTCTTCTATTAACCTTCCCTTGAGAGTGGTGCACCATGGTACTGTTCCATTTCAAATCCCTGCACCCACTTCTAAAAGTCGAACGGCGCTGTTTCGGCTTTTTGGACGAATGTTGCACCTTGCACCGCGGATGTTGCACCCTGTGGATATCGATTCTTCGGACGGCCATAACTGTTGGCTCGTTTAGAGTTACGGGAGCCCTAACCAGTCAAAACGAAGCTATTAGTTAATTCTACGGCTTTGACGGCTGTAACCCATCAATGGATTGTTTCATACCCAAAAAAGGCAATCCGAACCTCAGTAGGGTCTCTGAAGTTTTTTGGCCTTCTCTTTTCCATCACGTGAATTTTTACGTTAAAACGGGATCACCGTGGATGGTCTTCGATTTATCTTCCCTGGAGAGTGGTGCACCATGGTACTGTTCCATTTCAAATCCCTGCACCCACTTCTAAAAGTCGAATGGCGTTGTTTCGGCTTTTTGGACGAATGTTGCACCTTGCACCGCGGATGTTGCACCCTGTGGATATCAATTCTTCGGACGGCCATAACTGTTGGCTCGTTTAGAGTTACGGGAGCCAAAACTAGTCAAAACGAAGATCTCAGTTTGTTCTATGGCTTTGAAAGCTGTAACCCATCAATGGATAGTTTCATACCTAAAAAAGGCTATCCGAACCTCAATCGGGTTTCTGAAGTTTTTGGCCTTCTTTTTTACATCACGTAAATTTTTACGTTAAAACGAGATCACCGTGGCTTGTCTTCGATTTACCTTCCCTGAAGAGTGGTGCACCATGGTACTGTTCCATTTCAAATCCCTGCACCCACTTCTAAAAGTCGAACGGCGCTGTTTCGACTTTTTGGACGAATGTTGCACCTTGCACCGCGGATGTTGCACCCTGTGGATATCGATTCTTCGGACGGCCATTAATGTTGGCTCGTTTAGAGTTACGGGAGCCATAACCAGTCAAAACGAAGCTCTCAGTGAGTTCTACGGCTTTGACGGCTACAAGCCATCAATGGATAGTTTCATACCCAAAAAAGGCTATCCGAACCTCAATCGGGTTTCTGAAGTTTTTGGCCTTCTCTTTTCCATCACGTGAATTTTTACGTTAAAACGGGATCACCGTAGCTGGTCTTCGATTTACTTTCCCTGGAGAGTTGTGCACCATGGTACTGTTCCATTTCAAATCCCTGCACCCACTTCTAAAAGTCGAACGACGCTGTTTTAGCTTTTTGGACGAATGTTGCACCTTGCACCGCGGATGTTGCACCCTGTGGATATCGATTCTTCGGACGCCATAACTGTTGACTCGTTTAGATTTACGGGAGCCATAACCAGTCAAAACGAAGCTCTCAGTGAGTTCTACGGCTTTGACAGCTGTAAGCCGTCAATGGATAGTTTCATACCCAAAAAAGGCTATCCGTACCTCAATCGGGTCTCTGAAGTTTTTTGGCCTTCTCTTTTCCATCACGTGAATTTTTACGTTAAAACAGGATCACCGTGGCTGGTCTTCGATTTATCTTCCCTGGAGAGTGGTGCACCGTGGTACTGTTCCATTTCAAATCCCTGCACCCACTTCTAAAAGTCGAACGCGCTGTTTCGGCTTTTTGGACGAATGTTGCACCTTGCACCGCGGATGTTGCACCCTATGGATATCGATTCTTCGGACGGCCATAACTGTTGGCTCGTTTAGAGTTACGAGAGCCATAACCAGTCAAAACGAAGCTCTCAGTTAGTTCTACGGCTTTGACAGCTGTAACCCATCAATGGATTGTTTCATACCCAAAAAAGGCTATCCGAACCTCAATAGGGTCTCTGAAGTTTTTTGGCCTTCTCTTTTCCATCACGTGAATTTTTACGTTAAAACGGGATCACCGTGGCCGGTCTTCGATTTACCTTCCCTGGAGAGTGGTGCACCATGGTACTGTTCCATTTCAAATCCCTGCACCCACTTCTAAAAGTCGAACGGCGCTGTTTCGGCTTTTTGGACGAATGTTGCACCTTGCACCACGGATGTTGCACCCTGTGGATATCGATTCTTCGGACGGCCATAACTGTTGGCTCGTTTAGAGTTACGGGAGCCATAACCAGTCAAAACGAAGCTCTCAGTTAGTTCTACGGCTTTGACAGCTGTAACCCATCAATGGATTGTTTCATACCCAAAAAAGGCTATCCGAAACTCAATAGGGCCTCTGAAGTTTTTTGGCCTTCTCTTTTCCATCACGTGAATTTTTACGTTAAAACGGGATCACCATGGCTGGTCTTCGATTTACCTTCCCTGGAGAGTGGTGCACCATGGTACTGTTCCATTTCAAATCCCTGCACCCACTTCTAAAAGTCGAACGGCGGTGTTTCGGCTTTTTGGATGAATGTTGCACCTTGCACCGCGGATGTTGCACCATGTGGATATCGATTCTTTGGACGGCCATAACTGTTGGCTCGTTTAGAGTTACGGGAGCCCTAACCAGTCAAAACGAAGCTCTCAGTTAGTTATACGGCTTTGACAGCTGTAACCCATCAATGGATTGTTTCATACCCAAAAAAGGCTATCCGAACCTCAATAGGGTCTCTGATGTTTTTTGGCCTTCTCTTGTCCATCACGTGAATTTTTACGTTAAAACGGGATCACCGTGGCTGGTCTTCGATTTACCTTCCCTGGAGAGTGGTGCACCATGGTACTGCTCCATTTCAAATCCCTGCACCCACTTCTAAAAGTCGAATGGCGCTGTTTCAGCTTTTTGGACGAATGTTGCACCTTGCACCGCGGATGTTGCACCCTGTGGATATCGATTCTTCGGACGGCCATAACTGTTGCCTCGTTTAGATTTACGGGAGCCATAACCAGTCAAAACAAAGCTCTCAGTGAGTTCTACGGCTTTGATAGCTGTAAGCCGTCAATGGATAGTTTCATACCTAAAAAAGGCTATCCGAACCTCAATCGGGTTTCTGAAGTTTTTGGCCTTCTTTTTTACATCACGTGAATTTTTACGTTAAAACGAGATCACCGTGGCTTGTCTCCGATTTACCTTCCCTGAAGAGTGGTGCACCATGGTACTGTTCCATTTCAAATCCCTGCACCCACTTCTAAAAGTCGAACAGCGCTGTTTCGACTTTTTGGACGAATATTGCACCTTGCACCGCGGATGTTGCACCCTGTGGATATCGATTCTTCGGACGGCCATTAATGTTGGCTCGTTTAGAGTTACGGGAGCCATAACCAGTCAAAACGAAGCTCTCAGTGAGTTCTACGGCTTTGACGGCTACAAGCCATCAGTGGATAGTTTCATACCCAAAAAAGGCTATCCGAACCTCAATCGGGTTTCTGAAGTTTTTGGGCCTTCTCGTTTCCATCACGTGAATTTTTACGTTAAAATGGGATCACCGTAGCTGGTCTTCGATTTACCTTCCCTGGAGAGTTGTGCACCATGGTACTGTTCCATTTCAAATCCCTGCACCCACTTCTAAAAGTCGAACGGCGCTGTTTTAGCTTTTTGGACGAATGTTGCACCTTGCACCGCGGATGTTGCACCCTGTGGATATCGATTCTTCGGACGCCATAACTATTGACTCGTTTAGATTTACGGGAGCCATAACCAGTCAAAACGAATCTCTCAGTGAGTTCTACGGCTTTGACAGCTGTAAGCCGTCAATGGATAGTTTCATACCCAAAAAAGGCTATCCGTACCTCAATCGGGTCTCTGAAGTTTTTTGGCCTTCTCTTTTCCATCACGTGAATTTTTACGTTAAAACAGGATCACCGTGGCTGGTCTTCGATTTATCTTCCCTGGAGAGTGGTTCACTGTGGTACTGTTCCATTTCAAATCCCTGCACCCACTTCTAAAAGTCGAACGCGCTGTTTCGTCTTTTTGGACGAATATTGCACCTTGCACCGCGGATGTTGCACCCTGTGGATATCGATTCTTCGGACGGCCATAACTGTTGGCTCGTTTAGAGTTACGAGAGCCATAACCAGTCAAAACGAAGCTCTCAATTAGTTCTACGGCTTTGACAGTTGTAACCCATCAATGGATTGTTTCATACCCAAAAAAGGCTATCCGAACCTCAATAGGGTCTCTGAAGTTTTTTGGCCTTCTCTTTTCCATCACGTGAATTTTTACGTTAAAACGGGATCACCGTGGCCGGTCTTCGATTTACCTTCCATGGAGAGTGGTGCCCCATGGTACTGTTCCATTTCAAATCCCTGCACCCACTTCTAAAAGTCGAACGGCGCTGTTTCGGCTTTTTGGACGAATGTTGCACCTTGCACCGCGGATGTTGCACCCTGTGGATATCGATTCTTCGGACGGCCATAACTGTTGGCTCGTTTAGAGTTACGGGAGCCATAACCAGTCAAAACGAAGCTCTCAGTTAGTTCTACGGCTTTGACAGCTGTAACCCATCAATGGATTGTTTCATACCCAAAAAAGGCTATCTGAACCTCAATAGGGTCTTTGAAGTTTTTTGGCCTTCTCTTTTCCATCACTTGAATTTTTACGTTAAAACGGGATCACCATGGCTGGTCTTCGATTTACCTTCCCTGGAGAGTGGTGCACCATGGTACTGTTCCATTTCAAATCCCTGCACCCACTTCTAAAAGTCGAACGGCGGTGTTTCGGCTTTTTGGACGAATGTTGCACCTTGCACCGCGGATGTTGCACCCTATGGATATCGATTCTTTGGACGGCCATAACTGTTGGCTCGTTTAGAGTTACGGGAGCCCTAACCAGTCAAAACGAAGCTCTCAGTTAGTTATACGGCTTTGACAGCTGTAACCCATCAATGGATTGTTTCATACCCAAAAAAGGCTATCCGAACCTCAATAAGGTCTCTGAAGTTTTTTGGCCTTCTCTTTTCCATCACGTGAATTTTTACGTTAAAACGGGATCACCGTGGCTGGTCTTCGATTTACCTTCCCTGGAGAGTGGTGCACCATGGTACTGTTCCATTTCAAATCCCTGCACCCACTTCTAAAAGTCGAATGGCGCTGTTTCAGCTTTTTGGATGAATGTTGCACCTTGCACCGCAGATGTTGCACCCTATGGATATCAATTCTTCGGACGGCCATAACTGTTGGCTCGTTTAGAGTTACGGGAGCCATAACCAGTCAAAACGAAGCTCTCAGTTAGTTCTACGGCTTTGACAGCTGTAACCCATCAATGGATTGTTTCATACCCAAAAAAGGCTATCCGAAATTCAATAGGGCCTCTGAAGTTTTTTGGCCTTCTCTTTTCCATCACGTGAATTTTTACGTTAAAACGGGATCACCATGGCTGGTCTTCGATTTACCTTCCCTGGAGAGTGGTGCACCATGGTACTGTTCCATTTCAAATCCCTGCACCCACTTCTAAAAGTCGAACGGCGGTGTTTCGGCTTTTTGGATGAATGTTGCACCTTGCACCGCGGATGTTGCACCATGTGGATATCGATTCTTTGGACGGCCATAACTGTTGGCTCGTTTAGAGTTACGGGAGCCCTAACCAGTCAAAACGAAGCTCTCAGTTAGTTATACGGCTTTGACAGCTGTAACCCATCAATGGATTGTTTCATACCCAAAAAAGGCTATCCGAACCTCAATAGGGTCTCTGATGTTTTTTGGCCTTCTCTTGCCCATCACGTGAATTTTTACGTTAAAACGGGATCACCGTGGCTGGTCTTCGATTTACCTTCCCTGGAGAGTGGTGCACCATGGTACTGTTCCATTTCAAATCCCTGCACCCACTTCTAAAAGTCGAATGGCGCTGTTTCAGCTTTTTGGACGAATGTTGCACCTTGCACCGCGGATGTTGCACCCTATGGATATCGATTCTTCGGACGGCCATAACTGTTGGCTCGTTTAGATTTACGGGAGCCATAACCAGTCAAAACAAAGCTCTCAGTGAGTTCTACGGCTTTGACAGCTGTAAGCCGTCAATGGATAGTTTCATACCTAAAAAAGGCTATCCGAACCTCAATCGGGTTTCTGAAGTTTTTGGCCTTCTTTTTTACATCACGTGAATTTTTACGTTAAAACGAGATCACCGTGGCTTGTCTCCGATTTACCTTCCCTGAAGAGTGGTGCACCATGGTACTGTTCCATTTCAAATCCCTGCACCCACTTCTAAAAGTCGAACAGCGCTGTTTCGACTTTTTGGACGAATGTTGCACCTTGCACCGCGGATGTTGCACCCTGTGGATATCGATTCTTCGGACGGCCATTAATGTTGGCTCGTTTAGAGTTACGGGAGCCATAACCAGTCAAAACGAAGCTCTCAGTGAGTTCTACGGCTTTGACGGCTACAAGCCATCAGTGGATAGTTTCATACCCAAAAAAGGCTATCCGAACCTCAATCGGGTTTCTGAAGTTTTTGGCCTTCTCTTTTCCATCACGTGAATTTTTACGTTAAAACGGGATCACCGTAGCTGGTCTTCGATTTACCTTCCCTGGAGAGTTGTGCACCATGGTACTGTTCCATTAGAAATCCCTGCACCCACTTCTAAAAGTCGAACGACGCTGTTTTAGCTTTTTGGACGAATGTTGCACCTTGCACCGCGGATGTTGCACCCTGTGGATATCGATTCTTCGGACGCCATAACTGTTGACTCGTTTAGATTTACGGGAGCCATAACCAGTCAAAACGAAGCTCTCAGTGAGTTCTACGGCTTTGACAGCTGTAAGCCGTCAATGGATAGTTTCATACCCAAAAAAGGCTATCCGTACCTCAATCGGGTCTCTGAAGTTTTTTGGCCTTCTCTTTTCCATCACGTGAATTTTTACGTTAAAACAGAATCACCGTGGCTGGTCTTCAATTTATCTTCCCTGGAGAGTGGTGCACTGTGGTACTGTTCCATTTCAAATCCCTGCACCCACTTCTAAAAGTCGAACGCGCTGTTTCGTCTTTTTGGACGAATATTGCACCTTGCACCGCGGATGTTGCACCCTGTGGATATCGATTCTTCGGACGGCCATAACTGTTGGCTCGTTTAGAGTTACGAGAGCCATAACCAGTCAAAACAAAGCTCTCAGTTAGTTCTACGGCTTTGACAGTTGTAACCCATCAATGGATTGTTTCATACCCAAAAAAGGCTATCCGAACCTCAATAGGGTCTCTGAAGTTTTTTGGCCTTCTCTTTTCCATCACGTGAATTTTTACGTTAAAACGGGATCACCGTGGCCGGTCTTCGATTTACCGTCCCTGGAGAGTGGTGCCCCATGGTACTGTTCCATTTCAAATCCCTGCACCCACTTCTAAAAGTCGAACGGCGCTGTTTCGGCTTTTTGGACGAATGTTGCACCTTGCACCGCGGATGTTGCACCCTGTGGATATCGATTCTTCGGACGGCCATAACTGTTGGCTCGTTTAGAGTTACGGGAGCCATAACCAGTCAAAACGAAGCTCTCAGTTAGTTCTACGGCTTTGACAGCTGTAACCCATCAATGGATTGTTTCATACCCAAAAAAGGCTATCTGAACCTCAATAGGGTCTTTGAAGTTTTTTGGCCTTCTCTTTTCCATCACGTGAATTTTTACGTTAAAACGGGATCACCATGGCTGGTCTTCGATTTACCTTCCCTGGAGAGTGGTGCACCATGGTACTGTTCCATTTCAAATCCCTGCACCCACTTCTAAAAGTCGAACGGCGGTGTTTCGGCTTTTTGGACGAATGTTGCACCTTGCACCGCGGATGTTGCACCCTGTGGATATCGATTCTTTGGACGGCCATAACTGTTGGCTCGTTTAGAGTTACGGGAGCCCTAACCAGTCAAAACGAAGCTCTCAGTTAGTTATACGGCTTTGACAGCTGTAACCCATCAATGGATTGTTTCATACCCAAAAAAGGCTATCCGAACCTCAATAGGGTCTCTGATGTTTTTTGGCCTTCTCTTGTCCATCACGTGAATTTTTACGTTAAAACGGGATCACCGTGGCTGGTCTTCGATTTACCTTCCCTGGAGAGTGGTGCACCATGGTACTGTTCCATTTCAAATCCCTGCACCCACTTCTAAAAGTCGAATGGCGCTGTTTCAGCTTTTTGGACGAATGTTGCACCTTGCACCGCGGATGTTGCACCCTGTGGATATCGATTCTTCGGACGGCCATAACTGTTGGCTCGTTTAGATTTACGGGAGCCATAACCAGTCAAAACAAAGCTCTCAGTGAGTTCTACGACTTTGACAGCTGTAAGCCGTCAATGGATAGTTTCATACCTAAAAAAGGCTATCCGAACCTCAATCGGGTTTCTGAAGTTTTTGGCCTTCTTTTTTACATCACGTGAATTTTTACGTTAAAACGAGATCACCGTGGCTTGTCTCCGATTTACCTTCCCTGAAGAGTGGTGCACCATGGTACTGTTCCATTTCAAATCCCTGCACCCACTTCTAAAAGTCGAACAGCGCTGTTTCGACTTTTTGGACGAATGTTGCACCTTGCACCGCGGATGTTGCACCCTGTGGATATCGATTCTTCGGACGGCCATTAATGTTGGCTCGTTTAGAGTTACGGGAGCCATAACCAGTCAAAACGAAGCTCTCAGTGAGTTCTACGGCTTTGACGGCTACAAGCCATCAGTGGATAGTTTCATACCCAAAAAAGGCTATCCGAACCTCAATCGGGTTTCTGAAGTTTTTGGGCCTTCTCTTTTCCATCACGTGAATTTTTACGTTAAAACGGGATCACCGTTGCTGGTCTTCGATTTACCTTCCCTGGAGAGTTGTGCACCATGGTACTGTTCCATTTCAAATCCCTGCACCCACTTCTAAAAGTCGAACGGCGCTGTTTTAGCTTTTTGGACGAATGTTGCACCTTGCACCGCGGATGTTGCACCCTGTGGATATCGATTCTTCGGACGCCATAACTGTTGACTCGTTTAGATTTACGGGAGCCATAACCAGTCAAAACGAAGCTCTCAGTGAGTTCTACGGCTTTGACAGCTGTAAGCCGTCAATGGATAGTTTCATACCCAAAAAAGGCTATCCGTACCTCAATCGGGTCTCTGAAGTTTTTTGGCCTTCTCTTTTCCATCACGTGAATTTTTACGTTAAAACAGGATCACCGTGGCTGGTCTTCGATTTATCTTCCCTGGAGAGTGGTGCACTGTGGTACTGTTCCATTTCAAATCCCTGCACCCACTTCTAAAAGTCGAACGCGCTGTTTCGTCTTTTTGGACGAATATTGCACCTTGCACCGCGGATGTTGCACCCTGTGGATATCGATTCTTCGGACGGCCATAACTGTTGGCTCGTTTAGATTTACGAGAGCCATAACCAGTCAAAACGAAGCTCTCAGTTAGTTCTACGGCTTTGACAGTTGTAACCCATCAATGGATTGTTTCATACCCAAAAAAGGCTATCCGAACCTCAATAGGGTCTCTGAAGTTTTTTGGCCTTCTCTTTTCCATCACGTGAAATTTTACGTTAAAACGGGATCACCGTGGCCGGTCTTCGATTTACCTTCCCTGGAGAGTGGTGCCCCATGGTACTGTTCCATTTCAAATCCCTGCACCCACTTCTAAAAGTCGAACGGCGCTGTTTCGGCTTTTTGGACGAATGTTGCACCTTGCACCGCGGATGTTGCACCCTGTGGATATCGATTCTTCGGACGGCCATAACTGTTGGCTCGTTTAGAGTTACGGGAGCCATAACCAGTCAAAACGAAGCTCTCAGTTAGTTCTACGGCTTTGACAGCTGTAACCCATCAATGGATTGTTTCATACCCAAAAAAGGCTATCTGAACCTCAATAGGGTCTTTGAAGTTTTTTGGCCTTCTCTTTTCCATCACGTGAATTTTTACGTTAAAACGGGATCACCATGGCTGGTCTTCGATTTACCTTCCCTGGAGAGTGGTGCACCATGGTACTGTTCCATTTCAAATCCCTGCACCCACTTCTAAAAGTCGAACGGCGGTGTTTCGGCTTTTTGGACGAATGTTGCACCTTGCACCGCGGATGTTGCACCCTGTGGATATCGATTCTTTGGACGGCCATAACTGTTGGCTCGTTTAGAGTTACGGGAGCCCTATCCAGTCAAAACGAAGCTCTCAGTTAGTTGTACGGCTTTGACAGCTGTAACCCATCAATGGATTGTTTCATACCCAAAAAAGGCTATCCGAACCTCAATAAGGTCTCTGAAGTTTTTTGGCCTTCTCTTTTCCATCACGTGAATTTTTACGTTAAAACGGGATTACCGTGGCTGGTCTTCGATTTACCTTCCCTGGAGAGTGGTGCACCATGGTACTGTTCCATTTCAAATCCCTGCACCCACTTCTAAAAGTCGAATGGCGCTGTTTCAGCTTTTTGGACGAATGTTGCACCTTGCACCGCAGATGTTGCACCCTATGGATATCAATTCTTCGGACGGCCATAACTGTTGGCTCGTTTAGAGTTACGGGAGCCATAACCAGTCAAAACGAAGCTCTCAGTTAGTTCTACGGCTTTGACAGCTGTAACCCATCAATGGATTGTTTCATACCCAAAAAAGGCTATCCGAAACTCAATAGGGCCTCTGAAGTTTTTTGGCCTTCTCTTTTCCATCACGTGAATTTTTACGTTAAAACGGGATCACCATGGCTGGTCTTCGATTTACCTTCCCTGGAGAGTGGTGCACCATGGTACTGTTCCATTTCAAATCCCTGCACCCACTTCTAAAAGTCGAACGGCGGTGTTTCGGCTTTTTGGATGAATGTTGCACCTTGCACCGCGGATGTTGCACCATGTGGATATCGATTCTTTGGACGGCCATAACTGTTGGCTCGTTTAGAGTTACGGGAGCCCTAACCAGTCAAAACGAAGCTCTCAGTTAGTTATACGGCTTTGACAGCTGTAACCCATCAATGGATTGTTTCATACCCAAAAAAGGCTATCCGAACCTCAATAGGGTCTCTGATGTTTTTTGGCCTTCTCTTGTCCATCACGTGAATTTTTACGTTAAATCGGGATCACCGTGGCTGGTCTTCGATTTACCTTCCCTGGAGAGTGGTGCACCATGGTACTGTTCCATTTCAAATCCCTGCACCCACTTCTAAAAGTCGAATGGCGCTGTTTCAGCTTTTTGGACGAATGTTGCACCTTGCACCGCGGATGTTGCACCCTGTGGATATCGATTCTTCGGACGGCCATAACTGTTGGCTCGTTTAGATTTACGGGAGCCATAACCAGTCAAAACAAAGCTCTCAGTGAGTTCTACGGCTTTGACAGCTGTAAGCCGTCAATGGATAGTTTCATACCTAAAAAAGGCTATCTGAACCTCAATCGGGTTTCTGAAGTTTTTGGCCTTCTTTTTTACATCACGTGAATTTTTACGTTAAAACGAGATCACCGTGGCTTGTCTCCGATTTACCTTCCCTGAAGAGTGGTGCACCATGGTACTGTTCCATTTCAAATCCCTGCACCCACTTCTAAAAGTCGAACTGCGCTGTTTCGACTTTTTGGACGAATGTTGCACCTTGCACCGCGGATGTTGCACCCTGTGGATATCGATTCTTCGGACGGCCATTAATGTTGGCTCGTTTAGAGTTACGGGAGCCATAACCAGTCAAAACGAAGCTCTCAGTGAGTTCTACGGCTTTGACGGCTACAAGCCATCAGTGGATAGTTTCATACCCAAAAAAGGCTATCCGAACCTCAATCGGGTTTCTGAAGTTTTTGGCCTTCTCTTTTCCATCACGTGAATTTTTACGTTAAAACGGGATCACCGTAGCTGGTCTTCGATTTACCTTCCCTGGAGAGTTGTGCACCATGGTACTGTTCCATTTCAAATCCCTGCACCCACTTCTAAAAGTCGAACGGCGCTGTTTTAGCTTTTTGGACGAATGTTGCACCTTGCACCGCGGATGTTGCACCCTGTGGATATCGATTCTTCGGACGCCATAACTGTTGACTCGTTTAGATTTACGGGAGCCAAAACCAGTCAAAACGAAGCTCTCAGTGAGTTCTACGGCTTTGACAGCTGTAAGCCGTCAATGGATAGTTTCATACCCAAAAAAGGCTATCCGTACCTCAATCGGGTCTCTGAAGTTTTTTGGCCTTCTCTTTTCCATCACGTGAATTTTTACGTTAAAACAGGATCACCGTGGCTGGTCTTCGATTTATCTTCCCTGGAGAGTGGTGCACCGTGGTACTGTTCCATTTCAAATCCCTGCACCCACTTCTAAAAGTCGAACGCGCTGTTTCGTCTTTTTGGACGAATATTGCACCTTGCACCGCGGATGTTGCACCCTGTGGATATCGATTCTTCGGACGGCCATAACTGTTGGCTCGTTTAGAGTAACGAGAGCCATAACCAGTCAAAACGAAGCTCTCAGTTAGTTCTACGGCTTTGACAGTTGTAACCCATCAATGGATTGTTTCATACCCAAAAAAGGCTATCCGAACCTCAATAGGGTCTCTGAAGTTTTTTGGCCTTCTCTTTTCCATCACGTGAATTTTTACGTTAAAACGGGATCACCGTGGCCGGTCTTCGATTTACCTTCCCTGGAGAGTGGTGCCCCATGGTACTGTTCCATTTCAAATCCCTGCACCCACTTCTAAAAGTCGAACGGCGCTGTTTCGGCTTTTTGGACGAATGTTGCACCTTGCACCGCGGATGTTGCACCCTGTGGATATCGATTCTTCGGACGGCCATAACTATTGGCTCGTTTAGAGTTACGGGAGCCATAACCAGTCAAAATGAAGCTCTCAGTTAGTTCTACGGCTTTGACAGCTGTAACCCATCAATGGATTGTTTCATACCCAAAAAAGGCTATCCGAACCTCAATAGGGTCTTTGAAGTTTTTTGGCCTTCTCTTTTCCATCACGTGTATTTTTACGTTAAAACGGGATCACCATGGCTGGTCTTCGATTTACCTTCCCTGGAGAGTGGTGCACCATGGTACTGTTCCATTTCAAATCCCTGCACCCACTTCTAAAAGTCGAACGGCGGTGTTTCGGCTTTTTGGACGAATGTTGCACCTTGCACCGCGGATGTTGCACCTTGTGGATATCGATTCTTTGGACGGCCATAACTGTTGGCTCGTTTAGAGTTACGGGAGCCCTAACCAGTCAAAACGAAGCTCTCAGTGAGTTCTACGGCTTTGACAGCTATAACCCATCAATGGATTGTTTCATACCCAAAAAAGGCTATCCGAACCTCAATCGGGTCTCTAAAGTTTTTTGGCCTTCTCTTTTCCATCACGTGAATTTTTACGTTAAAACGGGATCACCGTGGCTGGTCTTTGATTTACCTTCCTTGGAGAGTGGTGCTCCATGGTACTGTTCCATTTCAAATCCATGCACCCACTTCTAAAAGTCGAACGGTGTTGTTTCGGCTTTTTGGATGAATGTTGCACCATGCACCATGCACCATGCACCCACTTCTAAAAATCGATTCTTCGGACGGCCATAACTGTTGGCTCGTTTAGATTTACGGGAGCTATAACCAGTCAAAACGAAGCTCTCAGTGAGTTCTACGGCTTTTATAGCTGTAAGCCGTTAATGGATAGTTTCATACCCAAAAAAGGCTATACGAACCTCAATCGGGTCTCTGAAGTTTTTTGGTCTTCTCTTTTCCATCACTTGAATTTTTACGTTAAAATGGGATCACCGTGGCTGGTCTTCGATTTACCTTCCCTAGAGAGTGGTGCACAATGGTACTGTTCCATTTTAAATCCCTGCACCCACTTCTAAAATTCGAACGGCGCTGTTTCGGCTTTTTGGACGAATGTTGCACCTTGCACTGCGAATGTTGCACCCTATGGATATCGATTCTTCGAACGGCCATAACTGTTGGCTCGTTTAGATTTACGGGAGCCATAACCGGTCAAAACGAAGCTCTCAGTGCGTTCTACGGCTTTGACAGCTGTATGCCGTCAATGGATAGTTTCATACCCAAAAAAGGCTATCCGAACCTCAATCGGGTCTCTGAAGTTTTTTGGCCTTCTCTTTCCATCATGTGAATTTTTACGTTAAAACGGGATCACCGTGGCTGGTCTTCGATTTACCTTCCCTGGAGAGTGGTGCACCATGGTACTGTTCCATTTCAAATCCCTGCACCCACTTCTAAAAGTCGAACGGCGCTGTTTCGGCTTTTTGGACTAATGTTGCACCTTGCACCGCGGATGTTGCACCCTGTGGATATCGATTCTTCGGACGGCCATAACTGTTGGCTCGTTTAGATTTACGGGAGCCATAACCAGTCAAAACGAAGCTCTCAGTTAGTTCTACGGCTTTGACAGCTATAAGCCGTCAATGGATAGTTTCATACCAAAAAAGGCTATCCGAACCTCAATCGGGTCGCTGAAGTTTTTTGGCCTTCTCTTTTCCATCACGTGAATTTTTACGTTAAAACGGGATCACCGTGGCTGGTCTTCGATTTAACTTCCCTGGAGAGTGGTGCACCGTGGTACTGTTCCATTACAAATCCCTGCACCCACTTCTAAAAGTCGAACGGCGCTGTTTTAGCTTTTTGGACGAATGTTGCACCTTGCACCGCGGATGTTGCACCCTGTGGATATCGATTCTTCGGACGCCATAACTGTTGACTCGTTTAGATTTACGGGAGCCATAACCAGTCAAAACGAAGCTCTCAGTGAGTTCTACGGCTTTGACAGCTGTAAGCCGTCAATGGATAGTTTCATACCCAAAAAAGGCTATCCGTACCTCAATCGGGTCTCTGAAGTTTTTTGGCCTTCTCTTTTCCATCACGTGAATTTTTACGTTAAAACAGGATCACCGTGGCTGGTCTTCAATTTATCTTCCCTGGAGAGTGGTGCACTGTGGTACTGTTCCATTTCAAATCCCTGCACCCACTTCTAAAAGTCGAACGCGCTGTTTCGTCTTTTTGGACGAATATTGCACCTTGCACCGCGGATGTTGCACCCTGTGGATATCGATTCTTCGGACGGCCATAACTGTTGGCTCGTTTAGAGTTACGAGAGCCATAACCAGTCAAAACGAAGCTCTCAGTTAGTTCTACGGCTTTGACAGTTGTAACCCATCAATGGATTGTTTCATACCCAAAAAAGGCTATCCGAACCTCAATAGGGTCTCTGAAGTTTTTTGGCCTTCTCTTTTCCATCACGTGAATTTTTACGTTAAAACGGGATCACCGTGGCCGGTCTTCGATTTACCTTCCCTGGAGAGTGGTGCCCCATGGTACTGTTCCATTTCAAATCCCTGCACCCACTTCTAAAAGTCGAACGGCGCTGTTTCGGCTTTTTGGACGAATGTTGCACCTTGCACCGCGGATGTTGCACCCTGTGGATATCGATTCTTCGGACGGCCATAACTGTTGGCTCGTTTAGAGTTACGGGAGCCATAACCAGTCAAAACGAAGCTCTCAGTTAGTTCTACGGCTTTGACAGCTGTAACCCATCAATGGATTGTTTCATACCCAAAAAAGGCTATCTGAACCTCAATAGGGTCTTTGAAGTTTTTTGGCCTTCTCTTTTCCATCACGTGAATTTTTACGTTAAAACGGGATCACCATGGCTGGTCTTCGATTTACCTTCCCTGGAGAGTGGTGCACCATGGTACTGTTCCATTTCAAATCCCTGCACCCACTTCTAAAAGTCGAACGGCGGTGTTTCGGCTTTTTGGACGAATGTTGCACCTTGCACCGCGGATGTTGCACCCTGTGGATATCGATTCTTTGGACGGCCATAACTGTTGGCTCGTTTAGAGTTACGGGAGCCCTATCCAGTCAAAACGAAGCTCTCAGTTAGTTATACGGCTTTGACAGCTGTAACCCATCAATGGATTGTTTCATACCCAAAAAAGGCTATCCGAACCTCAATAAGGTCTCTGAAGTTTTTTGGCCTTCTCTTTTCCATCACGTGAATTTTTACGTTAAAACGGGATTACCGTGGCTGGTCTTCGATTTACCTTCCCTGGAGAGTGGTGCACCATGGTACTGTTCCATTTCAAATCCCTGCACCCACTTCTAAAAGTCGAATGGCGCTGTTTCAGCTTTTTGGACGAATGTTGCACCTTGCACCGCAGATGTTGCACCCTATGGATATCAATTCTTCGGACGGCCATAACTGTTGGCTCGTTTAGAGTTACGGGAGCCATAACCAGTCAAAACGAAGCTCTCAGTTAGTTCTACGGCTTTGACAGCTGTAACCCATCAATGGATTGTTTCATACCCAAAAAAGGCTATCCGAAACTCAATAGGGCATCTGAAGTTTTTTGGCCTTCTCTTTTCCATCACGTGAATTTTTACGTTAAAACGGGATCACCATGGCTGGTCTTCGATTTACCTTCCCTGGAGAGTGGTGCACCATGGTACTGTTCCATTTCAAATCCCTGCACCCACTTCTAAAAGTCGAACGGCGGTGTTTCGGCTTTTTGGATGAATGTTGCACCTTGCACCGCGGATGTTGCACCATGTGGATATCGATTCTTTGGACGGCCATAACTGTTGGCTCGTTTAGAGTTACGGGAGCCCTAACCAGTCAAAACGAAGCTCTCAGTTAGTTATACGGCTTTGACAGCTGTAACCCATCAATGGATTGTTTCATACCCAAAAAAGGCTATCCGAACCTCAATAGGGTCTCTGATGTTTTTTGGCCTTCTCTTGTCCATCACGTGAATTTTTACGTTAAAACGGGATCACCGTGGCTGGTCTTCGATTTACCTTCCCTGGAGAGTGGTGCACCATGGTACTGTTCCATTTCAAATCCCTGCACCCACTTCTAAAAGTCGAATGGCGCTGTTTCAGCTTTTTGGACGAATGTTGCACCTTGCACCGCGGATGTTGCACCCTGTGGATATCGATTCTTCGGACGGCCATAACTGTTGGCTCGTTTAGATTTACGGGAGCCATAACCAGTCAAAACAAAGCTCTCAGTGAGTTCTACGGCTTTGACAGCTGTAAGCCGTCAATGGATAGTTTCATACCTAAAAAAGGCTATCTGAACCTCAATCGGGTTTCTGAAGTTTTTGGCCTTCTTTTTTACATCACGTGAATTTTTACGTTAAAACGAGATCACCATGGCTTGTCTCCGATTTACCTTCCCTGAAGAGTGGTGCACCATGGTACTGTTCCATTTCAAATCCCTGCACCCACTTCTAAAAGTCGAACTGCGCTGTTTCGACTTTTTGGACGAATGTTGCACCTTGCACCGCGGATGTTGCACCCTGTGGATATCGATTCTTCGGACGGCCATTAATGTTGGCTCGTTTAGAGTTACGGGAGCCATAACCAGTCAAAACGAAGCTCTCAGTGAGTTCTACGGCTTTGACGGCTACAAGCCATCAGTGGATAGTTTCATACCCAAAAAAGGCTATCCGAACCTCAATCGGGTTTCTGAAGTTTTTGGCCTTCTCTTTTCCATCACGTGAATTTTTACGTTAAAACGGGATCACCGTAGCTGGTCTTCGATTTACCTTCCCTGGAGAGTTGTGCACCATGGTACTGTTCCATTTCAAATCCCTGCACCCACTTCTAAAAGTCGAACGGCGCTGTTTTAGCTTTTTGGACGAATGTTGCACCTTGCACCGCGGATGTTGCACCCTATGGATATCGATTCTTCGGACGCCATAACTGTTGACTCGTTTAGATTTACGGGAGCCAAAACCAGTCAAAACGAAGCTCTCAGTGAGTTCTACGGCTTTGACAGCTGTAAGCCATCAATGGATAGTTTCATACCCAAAAAAGGCTATCCGTACCTCAATCGGGTCTCTGAAGTTTTTTGGCCTTCTCTTTTCCATCACGTGAATTTTTACGTTAAAACAGGATCACCGTGGCTGGTCTTCGATTTATCTTCCCTGGAGAGTGGTGCACCGTGGTACTGTTCCATTTCAAATCCCTGCACCCACTTCTAAAAGTCGAACGCGCTGTTTCGTCTTTTTGGACGAATATTGCACCTTGCACCGCGGATGTTGCACCCTGTGGATATCGATTCTTCGGACGGCCATAACTGTTGGCTCGTTTAGAGTAACGAGAGCCATAACCAGTCAAAACAAAGCTCTCAGTTAGTTCTACGGCTTTGACAGTTGTAACCCATCAATGGATTGTTTCATACCCAAAAAAGGCTATCCGAACCTCAATAGGGTCTCTGAAGTTTTTTGGCCTTCTCTTTTCCATCACGTGAATTTTTACGTTAAAACGGGATCACCGTGGCCGGTCTTCGATTTACCTTCCCTGGAGAGTGGTGCCCCATGGTACTGTTCCATTTCAAATCCCTGCACCCACTTCTAAAAGTCGAACGGCGCTGTTTCGGCTTTTTGGACGAATGTTGCACCTTGCACCGCGGATGTTGCACCCTGTGGATATCGATTCTTCGGACGGCCATAACTATTGGCTCGTTTAGAGTTACGGGAGCCATAACCAGTCAAAATGAAGCTCTCAGTTAGTTCTACGGCTTTGACAGCTGTAACCCATCAATGGATTGTTTCATACCCAAAAAAGGCTATCCGAACCTCAATAGGGTCTTTGAAGTTTTTTGGCCTTCTCTTTTCCATCACGTGTATTTTTACGTTAAAACGGGATCACCATGGCTGGTCTTCGATTTACCTTCCCTGGAGAGTGGTGCACCATGGTACTGTTCCATTTCAAATCCCTGCACCCACTTCTAAAAGTCGAACGGCGCTGTTTCGGCTTTTTGGACGAATGTTGCACCTTGCACCGCGGATGTTGCACCTTGTGGATATCGATTCTTTGGACGGCCATAACTGTTGGCTCGTTTAGAGTTACGGGAGCCCTAACCAGTCAAAACGAAGCTCTCAGTTAGTTATACGGCTTTGACAGCTATAACCCATCAATGGATTGTTTCATACCCAAAAAAGGCTATCTGAACCTCAATAAGGTCTCTGAAGTTTTTTGGCCTTCTCTTTTCCATCACGTGAATTTTTACGTTAAAACGGGATCACCGTGGCTGGTCTTCGATTTACCTTCCCTGGAGAGTGGTGCACCATGGTACTGTTCCATTTCAAATCCCTGCACCCACTTCTAAAAGTCGAATGGCGCTGTTTCAGCTTTTTGGACGAATGTTGCACCTTGCACCGCAGATGTTGCACCCTATGGATATCAATTCTTCGGACGGCCATAACTGTTGGCTCGTTTAGATTTACGGGAGCCATAACCAGTCATAACAAAGCTCTCAGTGAGTTCTACGGCTTTGACAGCTGTAAGCCGTCAATGGATAGTTTCATACCTAAAAAAGGCTATCCGAACCTCAATCGGGTCTCTAAAGTTTTTTGGCCTTCTCTTTTCCATCACGTGAATTTTTACGTTAAAACGGGATCACCGTGGCTGGTCTTTGATTTACCTTCCTTGGAGAGTGGTGCACCATGGTACTGTTCCATTTCAAATCCATGCACCCACTTCTAAAAGTCGAACGGTGTTGTTTCGGCTTTTTGGATGAATGTTGCACCATGCACCGCGAATGTTGCACCCTGTGGATATCGATTCTTCGGACGGCCATAACTGTTGGCTCGTTTAGATTTACGGGAGCTATAACCAGTCAAAACGAAGCTCTCAGTGAGTTCTACGGCTTTTATAGCTGTAAGCCGTTAATGGATAGTTTCATACCCAAAAAAGGCTATACGAACCTCAATCGGGTCTCTGAAGTTTTTTGGTCTTCTCTTTTCCATCACTTGAATTTTTACGTTAAAATGGGATCACCGTGGCTGGTCTTTGATTTACCTTCCCTAGAGAGTGGTGCACAATGGTACTGTTCCATTTTAAATCCCTGCACCCACTTCTAAAATTCGAACGGCGCTGTTTCGGCTTTTTGGACGAATGTTGCACCTTGCACTGCGGATGTTGCACCCTATGGATATCGATTCTTCGAACGGCCATAACTGTTGGCTCGTTTAGATTTACGGGAGCCATAACCGGTCAAAACGAAGCTCTCAGTGCGTTCTACGGCTTTGACAGCTGTATGCCGTCAATGGATAGTTTCATACCCAAAAAAGGCTATCCGAACCTCAATCGGGTCTCTGAAGTTTTTTGGCCTTCTCTTTCCATCATGTGAATTTTTACGTTAAAACGGGATCACCGTGGCTGGTCTTCGATTTACCTTCCCTGGAGAGTGGTGCACCATGGTACTGTTCCATTTCAAATCCCTGCACCCACTTCTAAAAGTCGAACGGCGCTGTTTCGGCTTTTTGGACTAATGTTGCACCTTGCACCGCGGATGTTGCACCCTGTGGATATCGATTCTTCGGACGGCCATAACTGTTGGCTCGTTTAGATTTACGGGAGCCATAACCAGTCAAAACGAAGCTCTCAGTTAGTTCTACGGCTTTGACAGCTATAAGCCGTCAATGGATAGTTTCATACCAAAAAAGGCTATCCGAACCTCAATCGGGTCGCTGAAGTTTTTTGGCCTTCTCTTTTCCATCACGTGAATTTTTACGTTAAAACGGGATCACCGTGGCTGGTCTTCGATTTAACTTCCTTGGAGAGTGGTGCACCGTGGTACTGTTCCATTTCAAATCCCTGCACCCACTTCTAAAAGTCGAACGGTGTTGTTTCGGCTTTTTGGACGAATGTTGCACCTTGCACCGCGGATGTTGCAACCTATGGATATCTATTCTTCGGACGGCCATAACTATTGGCTCGTTTAGAGTTACGGGAGCCATAACCAGTCAAAACGAAGATCTCTGTTAGTTCTACGGCTTTGATAGTTGTAATCCATCAATGGATTGTTTGATACCCAAAAAAGGCTATCCGTACCTCAATAGGGTCTCTGAAGTTTTTTGGCCTTCTCTTTTCCATCACGTGAATTTTTACGTTAAAACGGGATCACCGTGGCTGGTCTTCGATTTACCAACCCTGGAGAGTGGTGCACCATGGTACTGTTCCATTTCAAATCCCTGCACCCACTTCTAAAAGTCGAACGACGCTGTTTCGGCTTTTTGGACGAATGTTGCACCTTGCACCGCGGATGTTTCACCCTGTGGATATCGATTCTTCGGACAGCCATAACTGTTGGCTCGTTTAGAGTTATGGGAGCCCTAACCAGTCAAAATGAAGCTCTCTGTTAGTTCTACGGCTCTGATGGCTGTAACCCATCAATGGATTGTTTCATACCCAAAAAAGGCTATGCGAACCTCAATCGGGTCTCTGAAGTTTTTTGGCCTTCTCTTTTCCATCACGTGAATTTTTACGTTAAAACGGGATCACCGTGGCTGGTCTTCGATTTACCTTCCCTGGAGAGAGGTGCACCATGGTACTGTTCCATTTCAAATCCCTGCACCCACTTCTAAAAGTCGAACGACGCTGTTTCGGCTTTTTGGACTAATGTTGCACCTTGCACCGCGGATGTTGCACCCTGTGGATATCGATTCTTCGGACGGCCATAACTGTTGGCTCGTTTAGATTTACGGGAGCCATAACCAGTCAAAACGAAGCTCTCAGTTAGTTCTACGGCTTTGACAGCTATAAGCCGTCAATGGATAGTTTCATACCAAAAAAGGCTATCCGAACCTCAATCGGGTCGCTGAAGTTTTTTGGCCTTCTCTTTTCCATCACGTGAATTTTTACATTAAAACGGGATCACCGTGGCTGGTCTTCGATTTAACTTCCCTGGAGAGTGGTGCACCGTGGTACTGTTCCATTTCAAATCCCTGCACCTACTTCTAAAAGTCGAACGGCGCTGTTTCGGCTTTTTGGACGAATGTTGCACCTTGCACCGCGGATGTTGCAACCTGTGGATATCTATTCTTCGGACGGCCATAACTATTGGCTCGTTTAGAGTTACGGGAGCCATAACCAGTCAAAACGAAGCTCTCTGTTATTTCTACTGCTTTGATAGCTGTAATCCATCAATGGATTGTTTGATACCCAAAATAGGCTATCCAAACCTCAATAGGGTCTCTGAAGTTTTTTGGCCTTCTCTTTTCCATCACGTGAATTTTTACGTTAAAACGGGATCACCGTGGCTGGTCTTCGATTAACCGTCCCTGGAGAGTGGTGCACCATGGTACTGTTCCATTTCAAATCCCTGCACGCACTTCTAAAAGTCGAACGGCGCTGTTTCGGCTTTTTGGACGAATGTTGCACCTTGCACCGCGGATGTTGCACCCTGTGGATATCGATTCTTCGGACGGCCATAACTGTTGGCTCATTTAGAGTTATGGGAGCCCTAACTAGTCAAAATGAAGCTCTCAGTTAGTTCTACGGCTTTGACGGCTGTAACCCATCAATGGATTGTTTCATACCCAAAAAAGGCTATGCGAACCTCAATCGGGTCTCTGAAGTTTTTTGGCCTTCTCTTTTCCATCACGTGAATTTTTACGTTAAAACGGGATCACCGTGGCTGGTCTTCGGTTTACCTTCCCTGGAGAGTGGTGCACCATGGTACTGTTCCATTTCAAATCCCTGCACCCACTTCTAAAAGTCGAACGGCGCTGTTTCAACTTTTTGGACGAATGTTGCACCTTGCACCGCGGATGTTGCACCCTGTGGATATCGATTCTTCGGACGGCCATTACTGTTGGCTCGTTTAGAGTTACGGGATCCATAACTAGTCAAAACGAAGCTCTCAGTGAGTTCTACGGCTTTGACGGCTACAAGCCATCAATGGATAGTTTCATACCCAAAAAAGGCTATCCGAACCTCAATCGGGTCTCTGAAGTTTTTTGGCCATCTCTTTTCCATCAAGTGAATTTTTACGTTAAAGCGGGATCACCGTGGCTGGTCTTCGATTTACCTTCCCTGGAGAGTGGTGCACCATGGTACTTTTCCATTTCAAATCCCTGCACCCACTTCTAAAAGTCAACGGCGCGCTTCGGCTTTTTGGACGAATGTTGCACCTTGCACCGCGGATGTTGCACCCTGTGGATATCGATTCTTCGGACGGCCATAACTGTTGGCTCGTTTAGAGTTACGGGAGCCATAACCAGTCAAAACGAAGCTCTTAGTAAGTTCTACGGCTTTGACAGCTGTAACCCATCAATGGATTGTTTCATACCCAAAAAAGGCTATCCGAACCTCAATAGGGTCTCTTAAGTTTTTTGGCCTTCTCTTTTCCATCACGTGAATTTTTATGTTAAAACGGGATCACCATGGCTGGTCTTCGATTTACCTTCCCTGGAGAGTGGTGAACCATGGTACTGTTCCATTTCAAATCCCTTCACCGACTTCTAAAAGTCGAACGGCGCTGTTTCTGCTTTTTGGACGAATGTTGCACCTTGCACCGCGGATCTTGCACCCTGTGGATATCGATTCTTCGGACGGCCATAACTGTTGGCTCGTTTAGAGTTACGGGAGCCATAACCAGTCAAAACGAAGCTCTCAGTTAGTTCTACGGCTTTGACAGCTGTAACCCATCAATGGATTGTTTCATACCCAAAAAAGGCTATCCGAACCTCAATAGGGTCTTTGAAGTTTTTTGGCCTTCTCTTTTCCATCACGTGAATTTTTACGTTAAAACGGGATCACCATGACTGGTCTTCGATTTACCTTCCCTGGAGAGTGGTGCACCATGGTACTGTTCCATTTCAAATCCCTGCACCCACTTCTAAAAGTCGAACGGCGCTGTTTCGGCTTTTTGGACGAATGTTGCACCTTGCACCGTGGATGTTTCACCCTGTGGATATCGATTCTTTGGACGGCCATAACTGTTGGCTCGTTTAGAGTTACGGGAGCCCTAACCAGTCAAAACGAAGCTCTCAGTTAGTTCTACGGTTTTGACAGCTGTAACCCATCAATGGACTGTTTCATACACAAAAAAGGCTATCCGAACCTCAATAGGGTCTCTGAAGTTTTTTGGCCTTCTCTTTTCCATCGCGTGAATTTTTACGTTAAAACTGGATCACCGTGGCTGGTCTTCGATTTACCTTCCCTGGAGAGTGGTGCACCATGGTACTGTTCCATTTCAAATCCCTGCACCCACTTCTAAAAGTCGAACGGCGCTGTTTCGGCTTTTTGGACGAATGTTGCACCTTGCACCGCGGATGTTTCACCCTGTGGATATCGATTCTTCGGACGGCCATAACTGTTGGCTCGTTTAGAGTTACGGGAGCCATAACCAGTCAAAACAAAACTCTCAGTTAGTTCTACGGCTTTGACAGCTGTAACCCATCAATGGATTGTTTCATACCCAAAAAAGGCTATCCGAACCTCAATAGGGTCTCTGAAGTTTTTTGGCCTTCTCTTTTACATCACGTGAATTTTTACGTTAAAACGGGATCACTGTGGCTGGTCTTCGATTTACCGTCCCTGGAGAGTGGTGCACCATGGTACTGTTCCATTTCAAATCCCTGCACCCACTTCTAAAAGTCGAATGGTGCTGTTTCGGCTTTTTGGACGAATGTTGCACCTTGCACCGCGGATGTTGCACCTTGTGGATATCAATTCTTCGGACGACCATAACTGTTGGCTCGTTTAGATTTACGGGAGCCATAACCAGTCAAAACGAAGCCCTCAGTGAGTTCTACAGCTTTGACAGCTGTAAGCCGTCAATGGATAGTTTCATACCTAAAAAAGGCTATCCGAACCTCAATCGGGTCTCTAAAGTTTTTTGGCCTTCTCTTTTCCATCACGTGAATTTTTACGTTAAAATGGGATCACCGTGGCTGGTCTTTGATTTACCTTCCCTGGAGAGTGGTGCTCCATGGTACTGTTCCATTTCAAATCCCTGCACCCACTTCTAAAAGTCGAACGGTGCTGTTTCGGCTTATTGGATGAATGTTGCACCTTGCACCGCGGATGTTGCACCCTGTGGATATCGATTCTTCAGACGGCCATAACTTTGGCTCGTTTAGATTTACTGGAGCTATAACCAGTCAAAACGAAGCTCTCAGTGAGTTCTACAGCTTTGATAGCTGTAAGCCGTTAATGGATAGTTTCATACCCAAAAAAGGCTATACGAACCTCAATCGGGTCTCTGAAGTTTTTTGGTCTTCTCTTTTCCATCACGTGAATTTTTATGTTAAAACGGGATCACCATGGCTGGTCTTCGATTTACCTTCCCTGGAGAGTGGTGAACCATGGTATTGTTCCATTTCAAATCCCTTCAC
Organism: Allium fistulosum; assembly: GCA_030737815.1. Taxonomy (NCBI): domain Eukaryota; kingdom Viridiplantae; phylum Streptophyta; class Magnoliopsida; order Asparagales; family Amaryllidaceae; genus Allium; species Allium fistulosum. The sequence goes on from JASFAW010000011.1 coordinate 26,236,996, forward strand.
CGACTTCTAAAAGTCGAACGGCGCTGTTTCTGCTTTTTGGACGAATGTTGCACCTTGCACCGTGGATCTTGCACCCTGTGGATATCGATTCTTCGGACGGCCATAATTGTTGGCTCGTTTAGAGTTACGGGAGCCATAACCAATAAAAACGAAGCTCTCAGTTAGTTCTACGGCTTTGACAGCTGTAACCCATCAATGGATTGTTTCATACCCAAAAAAGGCTATCCGAACCTCAATAGGGTCTTTGAAGTTTTTTGGCCTTCTCTTTTCCATCACGTGAATTTTTACATTAAAACGGGATCACCATGGCTGGTCTTCGATTTACCTTCCCTGGAGAGTGGTGCACCATGGTACTGTTCCATTTCAAATCCCTGCACCCACTTCTAAAAGTTGAACGGCGCTGTTTCGGCTTTTTGGACGAATGTTGCACCTTGCACCGCGGATGTTGCACCCTATGGATATCGATTCTTTGGACGGCCATAACTCTTGGCTCGTTTAGAGTTACGGGAGCCCTAACCAGTCAAAACGAAGCTCTCAGTTAGTTCTACGGCTTTGACAGCTGTAACCCATCAATGGATTGTTTCATACACAAAAAAGGCTATCCGAACCTCAATAGGGTCTCTGAAGTTTTTTGGCCTTCTCTTTTCCATCGCGTGAATTTTTACGTTAAAACTGGATCACCGTGGCTGGTCTTCGATTTACCTTCCCTGGAGAGTGGTGCACCATGGTACTGTTCCATTTCAAATCCCGGCACCCACTTTTAAAAGTCGAACGGCGCTGTTTCGGCTTTTTGGACGAATGTTGCACCTTGCACCGCGGATGTTGCACCCTGTGGATATCGATTCTTCGGACGGCCATAACTGTTGGCTCGTTTAGAGTTACGGGAGCCATAACCAGTCAAAACGAAACTCTCAGTTAGTTCTACGGCTTTGACAGCTGTAACCCATCAATGGATTGTTTCATACCCAAAAAAGGCTATCCGAACCTCAATAGGGTCTCTGAAGTTTTTTGGCCTTCTCTTTTACATCACGTGAATTTTTACGTTAAAACGGGATCACTGTGGCTGGTCTTCGATTTACCGTCCCTGGAGAGTGGTGCACCATGGTACTGTTCCATTTCAAATCCCTGCACCCACTTCTAAAAGTCGAATGGTGCTGTTTCGGCTTTTTGGACGAATGTTGCACCTTGCACCGCGGATGTTGCACCTTGTGGATATCAATTCTTCGGACGACCATAACTGTTGGCTCGTTTAGATTTACGGGAGCCATAACCAGTCAAAACGAAGCCCTCAGTGAGTTCTACAGCTTTGACAGCTGTAAGCCGTCAATGGATAGTTTCATACCTAAAAAAGGCTATCCGAATCTCAATCGGGTCTCTAAAGTTTTTTGGCCTTCTCTTTTCCATCACGTGAATTTTTACGTTAAAATGGGATCACCGTGGCTGGTCTTTGATTTACCTTCCCTGGAGAGTGGTGCTCCATGGTACTGTTCCATTTCAAATCCCTGCACCCACTTCTAAAAGTCGAACGGTGCTGTTTCGGCTTTTTGGATGAATGTTGCACCTTGAACCGCGGATGTTGCACCTTGTGGATATCGATTCTTCAGACGGCCATAACTTTGGCTCGTTTAGATTTACCTGAGCTATAACCAGTCAAAACGAAGCTCTCAGTGAGTTCTACAGCTTTGATAGCTGTAAGCCGTTAATGGATAGTTTCATACCCAAAAAAGGCTATACGAACCTCAATCGGGTCTCTGAAGTTTTTTGGTCTTCTCTTTTCCATCATTTGAATTTTTACCTTAAAACGGGATCACCGCGGCTGGTCTTCGATTTACCTTCCCTAGAGAGTGGTGCACAATGGTACTGTTCCATTTTAAATCCCTGCACCCACTTCTAAAATTCGAACGGCGCTGTTTCGGCTTTTTGGACGAATGTTGCACCTTGCACTGCGGATGTTGCACCCTATGGATATCGATTCTTCGAACGGCCATAACTGTTGGCTCGTTTAGATTTACGGGAGCCATAACCGGTCAAAACGAAGCTCTCAGAGAGTTCTACGGCTTTGACAGCTGTATGCCATAAATAGATAGTTTCATACCCAAAAAAGGCTATCCGAACCTCAATCGGGTCTCTGAAGTTTTTTGGCCTTCTCTTTTCCATCACGTGAATTTTTACGTTAAAACGGGATCACCGTGGCTGGTCTTCGATTTACCTTCCCTGGAGAGTGGTGCACCATGGTACTGTTCCATTTCAAATTCCTGCACCCACTTCTAAAAGTCGAACGGCGCTGTTTCGGCTTTTTGGACGAATGTTGCACCTTCCACCGCGGATGTTGCACCCTATGGATATCGATTCTTCGGACGGCCATAACTGTTGGCTCGTTTAGATTTACGGGAGCCATAACCAGTCAAAACGAAACTCTCAGTTAGTACTACGGCTTTGACAGCTGTAAGCCATCAATGGATAGTTTCATACCTAAAAAGGCTATCCGAACCTCAATCGGGTCGCTGAAGTTTTTTGGCCTTCTCTTTTCCATCACGTGAATTTTTACGTTAAAACAGGATCACCGTGGCTGGTCTTCGATTTACCTTCCCTAGAGAGTGGTGCACTATGGTACTGTTCCATTTCAAATCCCTGCACCCACTTCTAAAAGTCGAACGGCGTTGTTTCGGCTTTTTGGACGAATGTTGCACCTTGCACCGCGGATGTTGCACCCTGTGAATATCGATTCTTCGGACGGCCATAACTGTTGGCTCATTTAGATTTATGGGAGGCATAACCAGTCAAAACGAAGCTCTCAGTGAGTTCTACGGCTTTGATAGCTGTAAGCCGTCAATGGATAGTTTCATACCCAAAAAAGGCTATCCGAACCTCAATCGGGTCTCTGATGTTTTTTGGCCTTTTCTTTTCCATCACGTGAATTTTTACATTAAAACGGGATCACCATGGCTGGTCTTCGATTTACCTTCCCTGGAGAGTGGTGCACCATGGTACTGTTCCATTTCAAATCCCTGCACCCACTTCTAAAAGTCGAACAGTGCTGTTTCGGCTTTTTGGACGAATGTTGCACCTTGCACCGCGGATGTTGCACCCTATGGATATCGATTCTTCGGACGGCCATAACTGTTGGCTCGTTTAGATTTACGGGAGCCATAACCAGTCAAAACGAAGCTCTCAGTGAGTTCTACAGCTTTGATAGCTGTAAGCCGCCAATGGATAGTTTCATACCTAAAAAAGGCTATCCGAACCTCAATCGGGTCTCTAAAGTTTTTTGGCCTTCTCTTTTCCATCACGTGAATTTTTACGTTAAAACGGGATCACCGTGGCTGGTCTTTGATTTACCTTCCCTGGAGAGTGGTGCTCCATGGTACTGTTCCATTTCAAATCCCTGCACCCACTTCTAAAAGTCGAACGGTGCTGTTTCGGCTTTTTGGATGAATGTTGCACCTTGCACCGCGGATGTTGCACCCTGTGGATATCGATTCTTCGGACGGCCATAACTGTTGGCTCGTTTAGATTTACGGGAGCTATAACCAGTCAAAACGAAGCTCTCAGTGAGTTCTACAGCTTTGATAGCTGTAAGACGTTAATGGATAGTTTCATACCCAAAAAGGCTATACGAACCTCAATCGGGTCTCTGAATTTTTTTGGTCTTCTCTTTTCCATCACTTGAATTTTTACGTTAAAACGGGATCACCGTGGCTGGTCTTCGATTTACCTTCCCTAGAGAGTGGTGCACAATGGTACTGTTCCATTTTAAATCCCTGCACCCACTTCTAAAATTCAAACGGCGCTGTTTCGGCTTTTTGGACGAATGTTGCACCTTGCACTGCGGATGTTGCACCCTATGGATATCGATTCTTCGAACGGCCATAACTGTTGGCTCGTTTAGATTTACGGGAGCCATAACCGGTCAAAACGAAGCTCTCAGAGCGTTCCACGGCTTTGACAGCTGTATGCCGTCAATGGATAGTTTCAAACCCAAAAAAGGCTATCCGAACCTCAATCGGGTCTCTGAAGTTTTTTGGCCTTCTCTTTTCCATCACGTGAATTTTTACGTTAAAACGGGATCACCGTGGCTGGTCTTCGATTTACCTTCCCTAGAGAGTGGTGCACTATGGTACTGTTCCATTTCAAATCCCTGCACCCACTTCTAAAAGTCGAACGGCGCTGTTTCGGCTTTTTGGACGAATGTTGCACCTTGCACCGCGGATGTTGCACCCTGTGAATATCGATTCTTCGGACGGCCATAACTGTTGGCTCATTTATATTTATGGGAGGCATAACCAGTCAAAACGAAGCTCTCAGTGAGTTCTACGGCTTTGATAGCTGTAAGCCGTCAATGGATAGTTTCATACCCAAAAAAGGCTATCCGAACCTCAATCGGGTCTCTGATGTTTTTTGGCCTTTTCTTTTCCATCACGTGAATTTTTACATTAAAACGGGATCACCATGGCTGGTCTTCGATTTACCTTCCCTGGAGAGTGGTGCACCATGGTACTGTTCCATTTCAAATCCCTACACCCACTTCTAAAAGTCGAACAGTGCTGTTTCGGCTTTTTGGACGAATGTTGCACCTTGCACCGCGGATGTTGCACCCTATGGATATCGATTCTTCGGACGGCCATAACTGTTGGCTCGTTTAGATTTACGGGAGCCATAACCAGTCAAAACGAAGCTCTCAGTGAGTTCTACAGCTTTGACAGCTGTAAGCCGCCAATGGATACTTTCATACCTAAAAAAGGCTATCCTAACCTCAATCGGGTCTCTAAAGTTTTTTGGCCTTCTCTTTTCCATCACGTGAATTTTTACGTTAAAACGGGATCACCGTGGCTGGTCTTTGATTTACCTTCCCTGGAGAGTGGTGCTCCATGGTACTGTTCCATTTCAAATCCCTGCACCCACTTCTAAAAGTCGAACGGTGCTGTTTCGGCTTTTTGGATGAATGTTGCACCTTGCACCGCGGATGTTGCACCCTGTGGATATCGATTCTTCGGACGGCCATAACTGTTGGCTCGTTTAGATTTACGGGAGCTATAACCAGTCAAAACGAAGCTCTCAGTGAGTTCTACAGCTTTGATAGCTGTAAGACGTTAATGGATAGTTTCATACCCAAAAAGGCTATACGAACCTCAATCGGGTCTCTGAATTTTTTTGGTCTTCTCTTTTCCATCACTTGAATTTTTACGTTAAAACGGGATCACCGTGGCTGGTCTTCGATTTACCTTCCCTAGAGAGTGGTGCACAATGGTACTGTTCCATTTTAAATCCCTGCACCCACTTCTAAAATTCGAACGGCGCTGTTTCGGCTTTTTGGACGAATGTTGCACCTTGCACTGCGGATGTTGCACCCTATGGATATCGATTCTTCGAACGGCCATAACTGTTGGCTCGTTTAGATTTACGGGAGCCATAACCGGTCAAAACGAAGCTCTTAGAGCGTTCCACGGCTTTGACAGCTGTATGCCGTCAATGGATAGTTTCAAACCCAAAAAAGGCTATCCGAACCTCAATCGGGTCTCTGAAGTTTTTTGGCCTTCTCTTTTCCATCACGTGAATTTTTACGTTAAAACGGGATCACCGTGGCTGGTCTTCGATTTACCTACCCTGGAGAGTGGTGCACCATGGTACTGTTCCATTTCAAATCCCTGCACCCACTTCTAAAAGTCGAACGGCGCTGTTTCGGCTTTTTGGACGAATGTTGCACCTTACACCGCGGATGTTGCACCCTATGGATATCGATTCTTCGGACGGCCATAACTGTTGGCTCGTTTAGATTTACGGGAGCCATAACCAGTCAAAACGAAGCTCTCAGTGATTTCTACAGCTTTGACAGCTGTAAGCCGCCAATGGATAGTTTCATACCTAAAAAAGGCTATCCGAACCTCAATCGGGTCTCTAAAGTTTTTTGGCCTTCTCTTTTCCATCACGTGAATTTTTACGTTAAAACGGGATCACCGTGGCTGGTCTTTGATTTACCTTCCCTGGAGAGTGCTGCTCCATGGTACTGTTCCATTTCAAATCCCTGCACCCACTTCTAAAAGTCGAACGGTGCTGTTTCGGCTTTTTGGATGAATGTTGCACCTTGCACCGCGGATGTTGCACCCTGTGGATATCGATTCTTCGGACGGCCATAACTGTTGGCTCGTTTAGATTTACGGGAGCTATAACCAGTCAAAACGAAGCTCTCAGTGAGTTCTACAGCTTTGATAGCTGTAAGCCGTTAATGGATAGTTTCATACCCAAAAAAGGCTATACGAACCTCAATCGGGTCTCTGAAGTTTTTTGGTCTTCTCTTTTCCATCACTTGAATTTTTACGTTAAAACGGGATCACCGTGGCTGGTCTTCGATTTACCTTCCCTAGAGAGTGGTGCACAATGGTACTGTTCCATATTAAATCCCTGCACCCACTTCTAAAATTCGAACGGCGCTGTTTCGGTTTTTTGGACGAATGTTGCACCTTGCACTGCGGATGTTGCACCCTATGGATATCGATTCTTCAAACGGCCATAACTGTTGGCTCGTTTAGATTTACGGGAGCCATAACCGGTCAAAACGAAGCTCTCAGAGCGTTCCACGGCTTTGACAGCTGTATGCCGTCAATGGATAGTTTCAAACCCAAAAAAGGCTATCCGAACCTCAATCGGGTCTCTGAAGTTTTTTGGCCTTCTCTTTTCCATCACGTGAATTTTTACGTTAAAACGGGATCACCGTGGCTGGTCTTCGATTTACCTTCCCTGGAGAGTGGTGCATCATGGTACTGTTCCATTTCAAATCCCTGCACCCACTTCTAAAAGTCGAACGGCGCTGTTTCGGCTTTTCGGACGAATGTTGCACCTTACACCGCTGATGTTGCACCCTATGGATATCGATTCTTCGGACGGCCATAACTGTTGGCTCGTTTAGATTTACGGGAGCCATAACCAGTCAAAACGAAGCTCTCAGTTAGTACTACGGCTTTGACAGCTGTAAGCCATCAATGGATAGTTTCATACATAAAAAGGCTATCCGAACCTCAATCGGGTCGCTGAAGTTTTTTGGCCTTCTCTTTTCCATCACGTGAATTTTTACGTTAAAACGGGATTACCGTGGCTGGTCTTCGATTTACCTTCCCTAGAGAGTGGTGCACTATGGTACTGTTCCATTTCAAATCCCTGCACCTACTTCTAAAAGTTAAACGGCGCTGTTTCGGCTTTTTGGACGAATGTTGCACCTTGCACCGCGGATGTTGCACCCTGTGGATATCGATTCTTCGGACGGCCATAACTGTTGGCTCATTTAGATTTATGGGAGCCATAACCAGTCAAAACGAAGCTCTCAGTGAGTTCTACGGCTTTGATAGCTGTAAGCCGTCAATGGATAGTTTCATACCCAAAAAAGGCTATCCGAACCTCAATCGGGTCTCTGAAGTTTTTTGGCCTTCTCTTTTCCATCACGTGAATTTTTACATTAAAACGGGATCACCATGGCTGGTCTTCGATTTACCTTCCCTGGAGAGTGGTGCACCATGGTACTGTTCCATTTCAAATCCCTGCACCCACTTCTAAAAGTCGAACAGTGCTGTTTCGGCATTTTGGAAGAATGTTGCACCTTGCACCGCGGATGTTGCACCCTATGGATATCGATTCTTCGGACGGCCATAACTGTTGGCTCGTTTAGATTTACGGGAGCCATAACCAGTCAAAACAAAGCTCTTAGTGAGTTCTACGGCTTTGACAATTGTAAGCCGTCAATGGATAGTTTCATACCCAAAAAAGGCTATCCGAACCTCAATCTTGTCTTTGATGTTTTTTGGCCTTCTCTTTTCCATCACGTGAATTTTTATGTTAAAACCGGATCACCGTGGCTGGTCTTCGATTTTACTTCCCTGGAGAGTGGTGCAGCATGGTACTGTTCCATTTCAAATCCCTGCACCCACTTCTAAAAGACGAAAGGCGCTGTTTCGGCTTTTTGGACGAATGTTGCACCTTGCACCGCGGATGTTGCACCCTATGGATATCGATTCTTCGGACGGCCATAACTGTTGGCTCGTTTAGAGTTACGGGAGCCATAACCAGTCAAAACAAAGCTCTCAGTTAGTTCTACGGCTTTGACAGCTGTAACCCATCAATGGATAGTTTCATACCTAAAAAAGGCTATCCGAACCTCAATCGGGTCTCTGAAGTTTTTTGGCCTTCTTTTTTTCATCACGTGAATTTTTACGTTAAAACGGGATCACCGTGACTTGTCTTCGATTTACCTTCACTAAAGAGTGGTGCATCATGGTACTGTTCCATTTCAAATCCCTGCACCCACTTCTAAAAGTCGAACGACGCTGTTTCGGCTTTTTGGACGAATGTTGCACCTTGCACCGCGGATGTTGCACCCTGTGGATATCGATTCTTCGGACGTCCATTACTGTTGGCTCGTTTAGAGTTACGGGAGCCATAACCAGTCAAAACAAAGCTCTCAGTGAGTTCTACGGCTTTGACGGCTACAAGCCGTCAATGGATAGTTTCATACCCAAAAAAGGCTATCCGAACCTCAATCGGGTCTCTGAAGATTTTTGGCCTTCTCTTTTCCATCACGTGAATTTTTACGTTAAAACGGGATCACCGTGGCTGGTCTTCGATTTACCTTTCCTAGAGAGTGGTGCACCATGGTACTGTTCCATTTCAAATCCCTGCACCCACTTCTAAAAGTCAAACGGCGCTGTTTCAGCTTTTTGGACGAATGTTGCACCTTGCACAGCGGATGTTGCACCCTGTGGATATCGATTCTTCGGACGGCCATAACTGTTGGCTCGTTTAGATTTACGGGAGCCATAACCAGTCAAAACGAAGCTCTCAGTGAGTTCTACGGCTTTGACAGCTGTAAGCCATCAATGGATAGTTTCATACCCAAAAAAGGCTATCCGAACCTCAATCGAGTCTTTGAAGTTTTTTGGCCTTCTCTTTTACATCATGTGAATTTTTACGTTAAAACAGGATCACCGTGGCTGGTCTTCGATTTACCTTCCCTGGAGAGTGGTGCACTGTGGTATTGTTCCATTTCAAATCCCTGCACCCACTTCTAAAAGTCGAACGGCGCTGTTTCGGCTTTTTGGACGAATGTTGCACCTTGCACCGCGGATGTTGCACCCTGTGGATATCGATTCTTCGGACGGCCATAACTGTTGGCTCGTTTAGAGTTACGGGAGCCAAAACCAGTGAAAATGAAGCTCTCAGATAGTTCTACGGCTTTGACAGCTGTAATCCATCAATGGATAGTTTCATACCCAAAAAAGGCTATCCGAACCTCAAACGGGTCTCTGAAGTTTTTTGGCCTTCTCTTTTCCATCACGTCAATTTTTACGTTAAAACGGGATCACCGTGGATGGTCTTCGATTTATTTCCCTGGAGAGTGGTGCACCATGGTACTGTTCCATTTCAAATCCCTGCACCCACTTCTAAAAGTCGAACGGCGCTGTTTCAGCTTTTTGGACGAATGTTGCACCTTGCACCGCGGATGTTGCACCCTGTGAATATCGATTCTTCGGACAGCCATAACTGTTGGCTCGTTTAGATTTACGGGAGCCACAACCAGTCAAAACAAAGCTCTCAGTGAGTTCTACGGCTTTGACGGCTGTAAGCCGTCAATGGATTGTTTCATACCCAAAAAAGGCTATGCGAACCTCAATCGGGTCTCTGAAGTTTTTTGGCCTTCTCTTTTCCATCACGTGAATTTTTACGTTAAAACGGGATCACCGTGGCTGGTCTTCGATTTACCTTCCCTGGAGAGTGGTGCACCGTGGTAGTGTTCCATTTCAAATCCCTGCACCCACTTCTAAAAGTCGAACGGCGTTGTTTCGTCTTTTTGGACGAATGTTGCACCTTGCACCGCGGATGTTGCACCCTGTGGATATCGATTCTTCGGACAGCCATAACTGTTGGCTCGTTTAGAGTTACGGGAGCCATAACCAGTCAAAACGAAGCTCTCAGTTAGTTCTACGGCTTTGACAGCTGTAACCCATCAATGGATTGTTTCATACCCAAAAAAGGCTATCCGAACCTCAATAGGGTCTCTGAAGTTTTTTGGCCTTCTCTTTTCCATCACGTGAATTTTTACGTTAAAACGGGATCACCATGGCTGGTCTTCGATTTACCTTCCCTGGAGAGTGGTGCACCATGGTACTGTTCCATTTCAAATCCCTGCACCCACTTCTAAAAGTCGAACGCCCCTGTTTCGGCTTTTTGGACGAATGTTGCACCTTGCACCGCGGATGTTGCACCCTGTGGATATCGATTCTTCGGACGGCCATAACTGTTGGCTCATTTAGATTTATGGGAGCCATAACCAGTCAAAACGAAGCTCTCAGTGAGTTCTACGGCTTTGATAGCTGTAAGCCGTCAATGGATAGTTTCATACCCAAAAAAGGCTATCCGAACCTCAATCGGGTCTCTGAAGTTTTTTGGCCTTCTCTTTTCCATCACGTGAATTTTTACATTAAAACGGGATCACCATGGCTGGTCTTCGATTTACCTTCCCTGGAGAGTGGTGCACCATGGTACTGTTCCATTTCAAATCCCTGCACCCACTTCTAAAAGTCGAACAGTGCTGTTTCGGCTTTTTGGAAGAATGTTGCACCTTGCACCGCGGATGTTGCACCCTATGGATATCGATTCTTCGGACGGCCATAACTGTTGGCTCGTTTAGATTTACGGGAGCCATAACCAGTCAAAACAAAGCTCTCAGTGAGTTCTACGGCTTTGACAATTGTAAGCCGTCAATGGATAGTTTCATACCCAAAAAAGGCTATCCGAACCTCAATCTTGTCTTTGATGTTTTTTGGCCTTCTCTTTTCCATCACGTGAATTTTTATGTTAAAACCGGATCACCGTGGCTGGTCTTCGATTTTACTTCCCTGGAGAGTGGTGCACCATGGTACTGTTCCATTTCAAATCCCTGCACCCACTTCTAAAAGACGAAAGGCGCTGTTTCGGCTTTTTGGACGAATGTTGCACCTTGCACCGCGGATGTTGCACCCTATGGATATCGATTCTTCGGACGGCCATAACTGTTGGCTCGTTTAGAGTTACGGGAGCCATAACCAGTCAAAACAAAGCTCTCAGTTAGTTCTACGGCTTTGACAGCTGTAACCCATCAATGGATAGTTTCATACCTAAAAAAGGCTATCCGAACCTCAATCGGGTCTCTGAAGTTTTTTGGCCTTCTTTTTTTCATCACGTGAATTTTTACGTTAAAACGGGATCACCGTGACTTGTCTTCGATTTACCTTCACTGAAGAGTGGTGCATCATGGTACTGTTCCATTTCAAATCCCTGCACCCACTTCTAAAAGTCGAACGACGCTGTTTCGGCTTTTTGGACGAATGTTGCACCTTGCACCGCGGATGTTGCACCCTGTGGATATCGATTCTTCGGACGTCCATTACTGTTGGCTCGTTTAGAGTTACGGGAGCCATAACCAGTCAAAACAAAGCTCTCAGTGAGTTCTACGGCTTTGACGGCTACAAGCCGTCAATGGATAGTTTCATACCCAAAAAAGGCTATCCGAACCTCAATCGGGTCTCTGAAGTTTTTTGGCCTTCTCTTTTCCATCACGTGAATTTTTACGTTAAAACGGGATCACCGTGGCTGGTCTTCGATTTACCTTTCCTAGAGAGTGGTGCACCATGGTACTGTTCCATTTCAAATCCCTGCACCCACTTCTAAAAGTCGAACGGCGCTGTTTCAGCTTTTTGGACGAATGTTGCACCTTGCACAGCGGATGTTGCACCCTGTGGATATCGATTCTTCGGACGGCCATAACTGTTGGCTCGTTTAGATTTACGGGAGCCATAACCAGTCAAAACGAAGCTCTCAGTGAGTTCTACGGCTTTGACAGCTGTAAGCCATCAATGGATAGTTTCATACCCAAAAAAGGCTATCCGAACCTCAATCGAGTCTTTGAAGTTTTTTGGCCTTCTCTTTTACATCATGTGAATTTTTACGTTAAAACAGGATCACCGTGGCTGGTCTTCGATTTACCTTCCCTGGAGAGTGGTGCACTGTGGTATTGTTCCATTTCAAATCCCTGCACCCACTTCTAAAAGTCGAACGGCGCTGTTTCGGCTTTTTGGACGAATGTTGCACCTTGCACCGCGGATGTTGCACCCTGTGGATATCGATTCTTCGGACGGCCATAACTGTTGGCTCGTTTAGAGTTACGGGAGCCAAAACCAGTGAAAATGAAGCTCTCAGATAGTTCTACGGCTTTGACAGCTGTAATCCATCAATGGATAGTTTCATACCCAAAAAAGGCTATCCGAACCTCAAACGGGTCTCTGAAGTTTTTTGGCCTTCTCTTTTCCATCACGTCAATTTTTACGTTAAAACGGGATCACCGTGGATGGTCTTCGATTTATTTCCCTGGAGAGTGGTGCACCATGGTACTGTTCCATTTCAAATCCCTGCACCCACTTCTAAAAGTCGAACGGCGCTGTTTCAGCTTTTTGGACGAATGTTGCACCTTGCACCGCGGATGTTGCACCCTGTGAATATCGATTCTTCGGACAGCCATAACTGTTGGCTCGTTTAGATTTACGGGAGCCACAACCAGTCAAAACAAAGCTCTCAGTGAGTTCTACGGCTTTGACGGCTGTAAGCCGTCAATGGATTGTTTCATACCCAAAAAAGGCTATGCGAACCTCAATCGGGTCTCTGAAGTTTTTTGGCCTTCTCTTTTCCATCACGTGAATTTTTACGTTAAAACGGGATCACCGTGGCTGGTCTTCGATTTACCTTCCCTGGAGAGTGGTGCACCGTGGTAGTGTTCCATTTCAAATCCCTGCACCCACTTCTAAAAGTCGAACGGCGTTGTTTCGTCTTTTTGGACGAATGTTGCACCTTGCACCGCGGATGTTGCACCCTGTGGATATCGATTCTTCGGACGGCCATAACTGTTGGCTCGTTTATAGTTACGGGAGCCATAACCAGTCAAAACGAAGCTCTCAGTGAGTTCTATGGCTTTGACAGCTATAAGCTATTAATGGATAGTTTCATACCCAAAAAAGGCTATCCGAACCTCAATCGGGTCTTTGAAGTTTTTTGGCCTTCTCTTTTCCATCACGTGAATTTTTACGTTAAAACGGGATCACCGTGGCTGGTCTTCGATTTACCTTCCCTGGAGAGTGGTGCACCGTGGTAGTGTTCCATTTCAAATCCCTGCACCCACTTCTAAAAGTCGAACGGCGTTGTTTCGTCTTTTTGGACGAATGTTGCACCTTGCACCGCGGATGTTGCACCCTGTGGATATCGATTCTTCGGACGGCCATAACTGTTGGCTCGTTTATAGTTACGGGAGCCATAACCAGTCAAAACGAAGCTCTCAGTGAGTTCTATGGCTTTGACAGCTATAAGCTATTAATGGATTGTTTTATACCCAAAAAAGGCTATGCGAACCTCAATCGGGTCTCTGAAGTTTTTTGGCCTTCTCTTTTCCATCACGTGAATTTTTACGTTAAAACGGGATCACCGTGGCTGGTCTTCGATTTACCTTCCCTGGAGAGTGGTGCACCGTGGTAGTGTTCCATTTCAAATCCCTGCACCCACTTCTAAAAGTCGAACGGCGTTGTTTCGTCTTTTTGGACGAATGTTGCACCTTGCACCGCGGATGTTGCACCCTGTGGATATCGATTCTTCGGACGGCCATAACTGTTGGCTCGTTTATAGTTACGGGAGCCATAACCAGTCAAAACGAAGCTCTCAGTTAGTTCTACGGCTTTGACAGCTGTAACCCATCAATGGACTGTTTCATACCCAAAAAAGGCTATCCGAACCTCAATAGGGTCTCTGAAGTTTTTTGGCCTTCTCTTTTCCATCACGTGAATTTTTACGTTAAAACGGGATCACCATGGCTGGTCTTCGATTTACCTTCCCTGGAGAGTGGTGCACCATGGTACTGTTCCATTTCAAATCCCTGCACCCACTTCTAAAAGTCGAACGCCCCTGTTTCGGCTTTTTGGACGAATGTTGCACCTTGCACCGCGGATGTTGCACCCTGTGGATATCGATTCTTCGGACGGCCATAACTGTTGGCTTGTTTAGATTTACGGGAGCCATAACCAGTCAAAACAAAGCTCTCAGTGATTTCTATGGCTTTGACTGCTGTAAGCCGTCAATGGATAGTTTCATACCCAAAAAAGGCTATCCGAACCTCAATCGGGTCTCTGAAGTTTTTTGGCCTTCTCTTTTCCATCACGTGAATTTTTACGTTAAAACCGGATCGCCGTGGCTGGTCTTCGATTTACCTTCCCTGTAGAGTGGTGCACCATGTTACTGTTCCATTTCACATCCCTGCACCCACTTATAAAAGTCGAACGGCGTTGTTTCGGCTTTTTGGACGAATGTTGCACCTTGCACCGCGGATGTTGCACCCTGTGGATATCGATTCTTTGGACGGCCATAACTGTTGGCTCGTTTATAGTTACGGGAGCCATAACCAGTCAAAACGAAGCTCTCAGTGAGTTCTATGGCTTTGACAGCTATAAGCTATTAATGGATAGTTTCATACCCAAAAAAGGCTATCCGAACCTCAATCGGGTCTTTGAAGTTTTTTGGCCTTCTCTTTTCCATCACGTGAATTTTTACGTTAAAACGGGATCACCGTGGCTGGTCTTCGATTTACCTTCCCTAGAGAGTGGTGCACCATTGTACTGTTCAATTTCAAATCCCTGCACCCACTTCTAAAAGTCGAACGGCGCTGTTTCGGCTTTTTGGACGAATGTTGCACCTTGCACCGCGGATGTTGCACCCTGTGGATATCGATTCTTCGGACGGCCATAACTGTTGGCTCGTTTAGATTTACGGGAGCCATACCCTGTCAAAACAAAGATCTCAGTGAGTTCTACGGCTTTGACAGCTGTAAGCCGTCAATGGATAGTTTCATACCCAAAAAAGGCTATCCGAACCTCATTCTGGTCTCTGAAGTTTTTTGGCCTTCTCTTTTCCATCAAGTTAATTTTTACGTTAAAACGGGATCACCGTGGCTGGTCTTCGATTTACCTTCCCTAGAGAGTGGTGCACCATTGTACTGTTCCATTTCAAATCGCTGCACCCACTTCTAAAAGTCGAACGTCGCTGTTTCGGTTTTTTTGGACGAATGTAACACCTTGCACCGCGGATGTTGCACCCTGTGGATATCGATTCTTCGGACGGCCATAACTGTTGGCTCGTTTAGAATTACGGGAGCCATAAACAGTCAAAACGAAGCTCTTAGTGAGTTCTACGGCTTTGACAGCTGTAAGCCATCAATGGATAGTTTCATACCCAAAAAAGGCTATCCGAACCTCAATCGGGTCTTTGATGTTTTTTGACCTTCTTTTTCCATCACGTGAATTTTTACGTTAAAACGGGATCACCGTGGCTTGTCTTCGATTTACCTTCCCTGAAGAGTGGTGCACCATGGTACTGTTCCATTTCAAATGCCTGCACCCACTTCTAAAAGTCGAACGGCGCTGTTTCGGCTTTTTGGACGAATGTTGCACCTTGCACCGCGGATGTTGCACCTTGTGGATATCGATTCTTCGGACGGCCATAACGGTTGGCTCGTTTAGATTTACGTGAGCCATAACCAGTCAAAACGAAGCTCTCAATGAGTTCTACAGCTTTGATGGTTGTAAGCCGTCAATGTATAGTTTCATACCCAAAAAAGGCTATCCGAACCTCAATCGGGTCTATGAAGTTTTTTGGCCTTCTCTTTTCCATCTAGTGAATTTTTACGTTAAAACGGGATCACCGTGGCTGGTCTTCGATTTACCTTCCCTGGAGAGTGGTGCACCATGGTACTGTTCAATTTCAAATCTCTGCACCCACTTCTAAAAGTCGAACGGCGCTGTTTCGGCTTTTTGGACGAATGTTGCACCTTGCACCGCGGATGTTGCACCCTGTGGATATCGATTCTTCGGACGGCCATAACTGTTGGCTCATTTAGAGTTACGGGAGCCATAACCAGTCAAAACGAAGCTCTCGGTGAGTTCTACGGCTTTGATAGCTGTAATCCGTCAATGGATAGTTTCATAAACAAAACAGGCTATCCGAACCTCAATCGGGTCTTTGAAGTTTTTTGGCCTTCTCTTTTCCATCAAGTTAATTTTTACGTTAAAACGGGATCACCGTGGCTGGTCTTCGATTTACCTTCCCTAGAGAGTGGTGCACCATTGTACTGTTCCATTTCAAATCCCTGCACCCGCTTCTAAAGTCGAACGGCGCTGTTTCGGCTTTTTGGACGAATGTTGCACCTTGCTCTGCTGATGTTGCACCCTGTGGATATCGATCCTTCGGACGGCCATAACTGTTGGCTCGTTTAGATTTACGGGAGCCATAACCAGTCAAAACGAAGCTATCAGTGAGTTCTACGGCTTTGACAGCTGTAAGCCGTCAATGGATAGTTTCATACCGAAAAAAGGCTATCCGAACCTCAATCGGGTCTCTGAAGTTTTTTGGCCTTCTCTTTTCCATCATGTGAATTTTTACGTTAAAACGGGATCACCGTGGCTGGTCTTCGATTTACCTTCCCTGGAGAGTGGTGCACCATGGTACTGTTCCATTTCAAATCCCTGCACCCACTTCTAAATGTCGAACGGTGCTGTTTCGGCTTTTGGACGAATGTTGCACCTTGCACCGCGGATGTTGCACCCTGTGGATATCGATTCTTCGGACGGCCATAACTGTTGGCTCGTTTAGATTTACGGGAGCCATAACCAGTCAAAACGAAGTTCTCAGTGAGTTCTACGGTTTTGACCGCTGTAAGCCGTCAATGGATAGTTTCATACCCAAAAAAGGCTATCCGATCCTCAATCGGATCTCTGAAGTTTTTTGTCCTTCTCTTTTCCATCACGTGAATTTTTACGTTAAAATGGGATCACCGTGGCTGGTCTTCGATTTACCTTCCCTTGAGAGTGGTGCACCATGGTATTGTTCCATTTCAAATCCCTGTACCCACTTTTAAAAGTCGAACGGCGCAGTTTCGGCTTTTTGGACGAATGTTGCACCTTGCACCGCGGATGTTGCACCCTGTGGATATCGATTCTTCGGACGACCATAACTGTTGGCTCGTTTAGAGTTACGGGAGCCATAACTAGTCAAAACAAAGCTCTCAGTGAGTTCTACGGCTTTGACTACTGTAAGCCATCAATGGATAGTTTCATACCCAAAAAAGGCTATCCGAACCTCTATCGTGTCTCTGAAGTTTTTTGGCCTTCTCTTTTCCATTACGTGAATTTTTACGTTAAAACGGGATCACCGTGGCTGGTCTTTGATTTACCTTCCCTGGAGAGTGGTGCACCATGGTAATGTTCCATTTCAAATCCCTGCACCCACTTCTAAAAGACGAACGGCGATGTTTCGGCTTTTTGGAGGAATGTTGCACCTTGCACCGCGTATGTTGCACCTTGTGCATATCGATTCTTCCGACGGCCATAACTGTTGGCTCGTTTAGATTTACGGGAGACATAACCAGTCAAAATGAAGCTCTCAAAGAGTTCTACGGCTTTGACAGCTGTAAGCCGTCAATGGATAGTTTCATACCCAAAAAAGGCTATCCGAACCTCAATCGGGTCTCTGAAATTTTTTGGCCTTCTCTTTTCCATCACATGAATTTTTACGTTAAAACGGGATCACCGTGGCTGGTCTTCGATTTACCTTCCCTGAAGAGTGTTGCACCGTGGTACTGTTCCATTTCAAATCCATGCACCCACTTCTAAAAGTCGAACGGCGCTGTCTCGTCTTTTTGGACGAATGTTGCACCTTGCACCGCGGATGTTGCACCCTGTGGATATCCATTCTTCGGACGGCCATAACTGTTGGCTCGTTTAGAGTTACGGGAGCCATAACCAGTCAAAACGAAGCTCTCAGTTAGTTCTACGGCTTTGACAACTGTAACCCATCAATGGATAGTTTCATACCCAAAAAAGGCTATCCGAACCTCAATCGTGTCTATGAAGTTTTTTGGCCTTCTCTTTTCCATTACGTGATTTTTACGTTAAAACGGGATCACCGTGGCTGGTCTTCGATTTACCTTCCCTGGAGAGTGGAGCACCATGGTACTGTTCCATTTCAAATCCCTGCACCCACTTCTAAAAGTCGAACGGCGCTGTTTCGCCTTTTTGGACGAATGTTGCACCTTGCACCGCGGATGTTGCACCCTGTGGATATCGATTCTTCGGACGACCATAACTGTTGGCTCATTTAGAGTTACGGGAGCCATAACCTGTCAAAACGAAGCTCTCGGTGAGTTCTACGGCTTTGACAGCTGTAAGCCGTCAATGGATAGTTTCATAAACAAAAAAGGCTATCCGAACCTCAATCGGGTCTTTGAAGTTTTTTGGCCTTCTCTTTTCCATCAAGTTAATTTTTACGTTAAAACGGGATCACCGTGGCTGGTCTTCGATTTACCTTCCCTGGAGAGTGGTGCACCATTGTACTGTTCCATTTCAAATCCCTGCACCCACTTCTAAAATTCGAACGACACTGTTTCGGCTTTTTGGACGAATGTTGCACCTTGCACCGCGGATGTTGCACCCTGTGGATATCGATCCTTCGAACGGCCATAACTGTTGGCTCGTTTAGATTTACGGGAGCCATAACCAGTCAAAACGAAGCTCTCAGTGAGTTCTACGGCTTTGACGGCTGTAAGCCGTAAATGGATAGTTTCATACCCAAAAAAGGCGATCCGAACCTCAATCGGGTCTCTAAAGTTTTTTGGCCTTCTCTTTTCCATTACGTGATTTTTACGTTAAAACGGGATCACCGTGGCTGGTGTTCGATTTACCTTCCCTGGAGAGTGGTGCACCATGGTACTGTTCCATTTCAAATCCCTGCACCCACTTCTAAAAGTCGAACGGCGCTGTTTCGCCTTTTTGGACGAATGTTGCACCTTGCACCGCGGATGTTGCACCCTGTGGATATCGATTCTTCGGACGGCCATAACTGTTGGCTCATTTAGAGTTACGGGAGCCATAACCAGTCAAAACGAAGCCCTCGGTGAGTTCTACGGCTTTGACAGCTGTAAGCCGTCAATGGATAGTTTCATAAACAAAAAAGGCTATCCGAACCTCAATCGGGTCTTTGAAGTTTTTTGGCCTTCTCTTTTCCATCAAGTTAATTTTTACGTTAAAACGGGATCACCGTGGCTGGTCTACGATTTACCTTCCCTGGAGAGTGGTGCACCATTGTACTGTTCCATTTCAAATCCCTGCACCCACTTCTAAAAGTCGAACGTCACTGTTTCGGCTTTTTGGACGAATGTTGCACCTTGCTCCACTGATGTTGCACCCTGTGGATATCGATCCTTCGAAAGGCCATAACTGTTGGCTCGTTTAGATTTACGGGAGCCATAACCAGTCAAAACGAAGCTCTCAGTGAGTTCTACGGCTTTGATGGCTGTAAGCCGTCAATGGATAGTTTCATACCCAAAAAAGGCGATCCGAACCTCAATCGGGTCTCTAAAGTTTTTTGGCCTTCTCTTTTCCATCACGTGAATTTTTACGTTAAAACGAGATCACCGTGGCTGGTCTTAATTTTCCTTCCCTGGAGAGTGGTGCACCATGGTACTGTTCCATTTCAAATCCCTGCACCCACTTTTAAAAGTAGAACGGCGCTGTTTCGGCTTTTTGGACGAATGTTGAACCTTGCACTGCGGATGTTCCACCGTGTGGATATCGATTCTTCGGACGGCCATAACAGTTGGCTCGTTTAAATTAACGGGAGCCATAACCAGTCAAAACGAAGCTTTCAATGAGTTCTACGGCTTTAACAGCTGTAAGCCGTCAATGGATAGTTTCATACCCAAAAAAGGCTATCCGATCCTCAATCGGGTCTCTGAAGTTTTTTGGCCTTCTCTTTCCATCATGTGAATTTTTACGTTAAAACAGGATCACCGTGGCTGGTCTTCGATTTACCTTCCCTTGAGAGTGGTGCACCATGGTACTGTTCCATTTCAAATCCCTGTACCCACTTTTAAAAGTCGAACGGCGCTATTTCGGCTTTTTGGACGAATGTTGCACCATGCACCGCGGATGTTGCACCCTGTGGATATCGATTCTTCGGACGGCCATAACTGTTGGCTCGTTTAGAGTTACGGGAGCCATAACCAGTCAAAACGAAGCTCTCAGTGAGTTCTACTGCTTTGACTACTGTAAGCCATCAATGGATAGTTTCATACCCAAAAAAGGCTATCCGAACCTCAATCGTGTCTCTGATGTTTTTTGGCCTTCTCTTTTCCATTACGTGAATTTTTACGTTAAAACGGGATCACCGTGGCTGGTCTTCGATTTACCTTCCCTGGAGAGTGGTGCACCATGGTACTGTTCCATTTCAAATCCATGCACCCACTTCTAAAAGTCGAACGGCGCTGTTTCGGCTTTTTGGACGAATGTTGCACCTTGCACCGCGGATGTTGCACCCTGTGCATATCGATTCTTCGGACGGCCATAACTGTTGGCTCGTTTAGAGTTACGGGAGCCATAACCAGTCAAAACGAAGCTATCGGTGAGTTCTACGGCTTTGACAGCTGTAAGCCGTCAATGGACAGTTTCATACCCAAAAAAGGCTATCCGAACCTCAATCGGGTCTCTGAAGTTTTTTGGCCTTCTCTTTTCCATCACGTGAATTTTTACGTTAATACGGGATCACCGTGGCTGGTCTTCGATTTACCTTCCCTAGAGAGTGGTGCACCATTGTACTGTTCCATTTCAAATCCCTGCACCCACTTCTAAAAGTCGAACGGCGCTGTTTCGGCTTTTTGGACGAATGTTGCACCTTGCTCCGCTGATGTTGCACCCTGTGGATATCGATCCTTCGGACGGCCATAACTGTTGGCTCGTTTAGATTTACGGGAGCCATAACCAGTCAAAACGAAGCTCTCGGTGAGTTCTACGGCTTTGACGGCTGTAAGCCGTCAATTGATAGTTTCATACCCAAAAAAGGCTATCCGAACCTCAATCGGGTCTCTGAAGTTTTTTGGCCTTCTCTTTTCCATCACGTGAATTTTTATGTTAAAACGGGATCACCGTTGCGGATCTTCGATTTACCTTCCCTGGAGAGTGGTGCACCATGGTACTGTTCCATTTCAAATCCCTACACCCACTTCTAAAAGTATAACGGCGTTGTTTCGGCTTTTTGGACGAATGTTGCACCTTGCACCGTGGATGTTCCACCGTGTGGATATCGATTCTTCGGACTGCCATAACAGTTGGCTCGTTTAGATTTACGGGAGCCATAACCAGTCAAAACGAAGCTCTCAGTGAGTTCTATGGCTTTGACGGCTGTAAGCCGTCAATGGATAGTTTCATACCCAAAAAAGGCTATCCGATCCTCCATCGGGTCTCTGAAGTTTTTTGGCCTTCTCTTTTCCATCACGTGAATTTTTACGTTAAAACGGGATCACCGTGGCTGGTCTTCGATTTACCTTCCCTAGAGAGTGGTGCACCATGGTACTGTTCCATTTCAAATCCCTGCACCCACTTTTAAAAGTCGAACGGCACTGTTTCCGCTTTTTGGACGAATGTTGCACCTTGCACCGCGGATGTTGCACCCTATGGATATCGATTCTTCGGACGACCATAACTGTTGGCTCGTTTAGAGTTACGGGAGCCATAACCAGTCAAAACGAAGCTCTCAGTGAGTTCTACGGCTTTGACAGCTGTAAGCCGTCAATGGATAGTTTCATACCCAAAAAAGGCTATCCGATCCTCAATCGTGTCTCTGAAGTTTTTTGGCCTTCTCTTTTCCATTACGTGAATTTTTACGTTAAAACGGGATCACCGTGGCTGGTCTTCGATTTACCTTCCCTGGAGAGTGGTGCACCATGGTACTGTTCCATTTCAAATTCTACACCCACTTCTAAAAGACGAACGGCGATGTTTCGGCTTTTTGGACGAATGTTGCACCTTGCACCGCGGATGTTGCACCCTGTGCATATCGATTCTTCCGACGGCCATAATTGTTGGCTCATTTAGATTTACGGGAGCCATAACCAGTCAAAACGAAGCTCTCAAATAGTTCTACGGCTTTGATAGTTGTAAGCCGTCAATGGATAGTTTCATACCCAAAAAAGGCTATCCGAACCTCAATTGGGTCTCTGAAGTTTTTTGGCCTTCTCTTTTCCATCACGTGAATTTTTACGTTAATACGGGATCACCGTGGCTGGTCTTCGATTTACCTTCCCTAGAGAGTGGTGCACCATGGTACTGTTCCATTTCAAATCCCTGCACCCACTTCTAAAAGTGGAACGGCGCTGTTTCGCCTTTTTGGACGAATGTTGCACCTTGCACCGCGGATGTTGCACCCTGTGGATATCGATTCTTCGGACGGCCATAACTGTTGGCTCGTTTAGAGTTACGGGAGCCATAACCAGTCTGAACGAAGCTCTCAGTTAGTCCTACGGCTATGACAGCTGTAAGCCATCCATGGATAGTTACATACCTAAAAAAGGCTATCCGAACCTCAATCGGGTCTTTGAAGTTTTTTGGCCTTCTTTTTTCCATCACGTGAATTTTTACGTTAAAACGGGATCACCGTGGCTGGTCTTCGATTTACCTTCCCTGGACAGTGGTGCACCATGGTACTGTTCCCTGCACCCAATTCTAAAAGTCGAAAGGCGAAGTTTCGGCTTTTTTGGACGAATATAGCACCTTGCACCGCGGATGTTGCACCCTGTGGATATCGATTCTTCGAACGGCCATAACTGTTGGCTCGTTTAGAGTTACGGGAGCCATAACCAGTAAAAACGAAGCTCTCAGTGAGTTCTACGGCTTTGACCGCTATAAGCCGTCAATCGATAGTTTCATACCCAAAAAAGGCTATACGAACCTCAATCGGGTCTCTGATGTTTTTTGACCTTCTTTTTCCATCACGTGAATTTTTACGTTAAAACGGGATTACCGTGGCTTGTCTTCGATTTACCTTCCCTGAAGAGTGGTGCACCATGGTGCTGTTCCATTTCAAATCCCTGCACCCACTTCTAAAAGTCGAACGGCGCTGTTTCTGC